>CM038679.1:198974020-200323143 GCA_021605205.1 Aegilops longissima
CAATGCGGTCACCACCAACAACCCCGAGTACATGCACCGTCAGAGGTTTATCAGCCGGAGCGGGCTGACCACCCGAGGTGATGCCGCCCCGGCTCTTATGCATTGGTTTTGAGGATACCTAGAACGGACATGCTTGTTGTTCGGATTCTCCCGCTGCATCGCTAGACGCATGGAGCAGATCAACATCCCGCATCGAGACACCATGGAGAAGTTGGACATCAGTTGCTAAGCACTCATGCCAAGCCGACCATGCTCCATCGCATCGCATCTAATTCCGTCCCGGTTCACCAATCTGCAAGATCAAGATAGATGTTCTCTTCGAGACAAGGATCACTTCCCGGCCGAGAAGCAATGGGTTTGAAGTGGTGGACCTTGAGAGCCCCTACCATGCGCTTACTTGGCCGGGCCTGCTCGCCAAGTTCATGGATGTACCCCACTATGCCGACCTCAAGATGAAGATGCCGAGTACCAAGGGCATCATCACCGGTGAGCTGACGAGCTGTAAGAAGTCCTCCGAAAGCGCTTGGCAATGGCAAGAATGCTTGCCGAGTCCCTCAGAGTCACCGCAGAAAAGAAGATGTTGACGGAGTCGCAGGGCTATGGCCGGGCAAGCAGCCAGCCCTGTCCTCAGAACTCCCAAGGAATGTGATGCTCAAGGTCTGCTCCAACGCCAAGGAAACAAAGAAGATACCTCCTCCGACCCAGAGACCCGGAAAAGGTTGGCTCAACACCGGGCAAACCTGACAAGAATAGGAAGGCGAGCCTGCCGATTTCTCCCCGAGAACCAGTAAAGACATTTTCGCATGGTCCCCAAGGACATGCCGCGTGTTCTCAAGGAATTCACGAGCACAGCTACATGTCCGAGCGATCACGTAACCAAGCAGCAGCCCTCTCCATGTACCGTCCTCGGAAGAGAAGAGAAGAATTGTGGGGAAGAGATATCCCGGCCCTAGCGGCCGCTGCCTATAATGGAGGTGTTCTTTCGGAGTGGCTTCAAACCAAGGCTCGCTCCAAGAAGCAACAACAAGTGGGCGATGTGTATAGACTATACAAGCCTCAACAAAGCCTGCCCTAAAGACCCCTTCGTCAGGCAGGATTGATCATGATAGACTTCACAAATGATGCGAAGCTAATGAAGTTTCTTGGATGCCTATTACCAGCTACCACTCAGATAAAGTTGGACCCGGCTGACCGCCTAAAGACCGCCTTCATCACGCCATCTCGAGCTTTCACCCTGACTACTTACATTTGGCTTGAGAAAATCCGTGCCACTTTTCAGCGTTAGATGCGCAAATGCTCCTCAAACAACTCGGCAGAAATGCCCACGCCTATGTAGATTTATATCGGTGAAGACGAGAAGCGCAACACTTTGTTAGAAGACTCAAACAAACATTTGAGAACCTGCTACCGTTTCAGATCAAGCTCAACCCCGAGAAATGCATGTTCGGAGTGCGAGCCGGCCAGCTCCTAGGCTTCCTGGTCTCCGAACGCGGCATTGAATGCAACCAAGTGAAGATCAAAGCCATTGAGATAATGGAGATTCCCACCAAGCTGCGAGACGGGCCAGAAGTTTACCGTTGCCCGCCTCCTCGAAGTCCTTTCATGAGCCGGCCGGGAGAAAAGGCTCTCCCCCACCGACTCATGAAGAAACCACTCACTCGAGTGGAATGACCAAGTCGCACTGCTTTTCACGAATCGAAGAAGATGTTGCCACGCCTTCGCCTTGGAGGCCGGATCAAAAGAGCCCATGCTCCTTTATATTGCCACCACCATGTAGTCAGTCACGGCCATCGTGGTCCAAATGGTTAGTTAGAAGGCCGAGCTCACCATTCCAGAGCCTGTCCTTGCTACGGCATTTAAGTAATGTCCACCTCGGCTAACAACCACCAGACTACTGTGAAGATGTGCTATGGCGGTATTTCGCCAAGAAGTCAAGCCCTACTTTCAAGAGCACTCCATCACGGTCATATGCACCGCCGCCGAGATCATAGGCAGTCGACGACCGTCGGTAATAAATGGGCCATTGAGCTGGCCCCTCACACGCATCTTCTACCAGCCTCGCACCGCCATCAAGTCCCAAGCATTGGCCGATTTCTCGCCGACCGGGCCGAGACTCAAGACCAACCATGGCCCCGACTCCACCTCATTGGTGGATGCACTTCGGGACGGGTCCATGATGTGCACCGCTTGGGAGCGCGTGATCGTCCCTCACCTCTCCCAAAGGTGAAAACTCAGATACACGCTAAATTCACTTTGCCGCTTCCAACAACGTAGTCGAGCACGAGGCGCCATACACGGACTACTAGCTATAGAGCTTGGCATCCGCCGGATCCCGTAAGGCTATGGCGACTAGATTTGGTGGTCCAGAGTCATCCGCTGATCGACGCCAAGGACGCAAACATGGCGAGCTACCGCTCTCGCTCAGCAAATCAGCGGTACTTCAAGGATGCGAAGTTCCTCCACGCGCCACAGCCGACTAACGAGCAAGCGATGCCCCGCACGGATAGGCTCAACCCGGCAAGCTATACCAACCGCATCTCTCCACGCCTCCTCAAGCCGCTCATCGCCGCCTGTATCCGAATCCATCTTCGCGGCCGCTTAACCCCAACGGCCGGATCCGCTTGGGGGCCAAGCAGTGCCCGGGACTTCGAGATAGGTGGCTCGCGGATCGCCATAGTCACACCTGCCCGGGACTACGGTAGTCGGCCCGGGACTCGATTAACACCATAGGCGTGGGCAGCCCAGCTTTCACCGCCCAGCCCACTCCGCCGTTGCAATAGCCGTGTTGGCTATAGAAGATGTCAACAGCTGGCGATGGGCTCAGCCCATCCTCAACTTCCCGGTAACAGAGAACCGGCACGACGAGATCGCGGCAAGAAGTCCAACGCCGAGCCGGAGTATATATAATTGCTAACGGAGAGCTTCGCGACGCAGTGTCACCGAGTCTTCCAGCGCGCCGAGCCGAGAAGGGCATAGTAATCTCATGACATTCACTGTATGCGAATGCGCCACCACGCAGCCTCAAGATCCTCGCCAAAGCTTTTCCGCCATGGATTCTTTTATTAACCGCCTTGGACGATGCCAAGGAGTTGGTCAAACACCTAAAGGCTACCAAGTCTTCAGCCCAAGCAACACCTGCCGCTTCGTAACTCAAGACCATTCCTCACCGCCTTTTGCCGTCTGGGACTTGACATGGTGGGCCCATTCAAGACGATACAAGCGGATGACACACTTGCTGTCGCCATGGATAAATTTATCAGTGGATCAAGAAAAGCCGATTAAGAAGCTGAACGGGCCGACCGCCATGACATTCATCACGCATTACAACTCCCTGACGCGCTACACACAGATCATCACCAACAACGGCACGAATTTTGCCAAGGAGCATTGGCACGCTTTCTGCGCGACGCAGGCATCCGCAGACCTAGCGTCTGCTGCCCACCCAGTCCAACGGCTGTTGAGCGAGCCAACGGCCCTCATCCTTTCCGCATCAAGCCCCGGCTGGTCGTGTTGCTGAGCGCCGGCCATTGTTGGCTCGACGAGTTGCCGCCGCCCTCCGAGTCTCGCAAGACTACCCGCTAAGTCAACTGCTTACCCCTTCTTCCTTGTATATGGCGCCGACAAGTTGTCATCCCAAGCGACATCGGAGTTCGACTCGCACGGGTGACCATGTACACGGAAGCAGAGGCAAAAGAAGCACGAAGACGGTGTCGACTTGCCGGAAGAAAGCCGGCTGTTAGCTCCTCATCCGTCCGCTATCTACCAGCAGGGTTTATGCAGCTACCATAGCCGGAAGGTCAAGCCAAGATCCTTTCAAGAGGGCGAGCTTGTGCTCTGCCGATCCAAAGAACACCAAAGTTAGCACAAGCCTCGCCCCTTGGGAGGGTCCTTCGTGGATCGCAGAAAGCATTGGGAAACGACTCCTACTACCTAATCGACGCATGTAGTTCAAGGCACGAAAGAGAGATGATTCCGGCAAGGAGTCGGAACGACCATGGAACGCCAAACTCCTCCAAAGATTTTACAGTTAAAATGCAGTATGTATCACGCTACCTTTTGTACTAAGTATGAGACAATGGACCCCCCGAGGAATACTCGGGGACAGCCACCATTTATCTATGAATGCGACTATCACGCTTATAATTTTGTCATTACACTTTTTCCCCTCGTCCGGCACCGGGTTCGACTAGTCGGCCCGGGGACTGGCTGCCTTGAGTTATATTCAAATTTCCACCTGCAGTTAGACAAGTAGTGTGCCGGCACCCAAGCCTCCTCTTGTCAAAAGCCACAGCTCAAGAACCGATCGTCCGCTAGCACGAATCAAAGGCAGGAAAGGATGCCCACGAAAACGGCTAAGGACTAACGAACTTATAATAAAAGTTGGCTTCATTCATTGCCGATCGGGCTACTTCAGAGTAGCCTGCCGCCGGCAAGCTTACCATTCGCCTTGCCACAATCCAAGAAAGCTCAAGTACTTGCCTTCCCAAAATATTCAAGTTCTTCCTCCCAGAATGCACCGCAGTAATGTACTGCTCGGGCTGGAAGGCGGCAATCAAGGAAAGGCGTAAAGGAAACAGCCTAAGGATAAAAAATAAATTCAATGGAAGCCAAACACTTGCATAATTATATTTACACAAAGCCTTCAAAAGGCCGCATTCAACATAGTTTGAATACACTTCCCTGGTGGAATCACAAATTTAATAAAAGTTGTTCAAGGAGCAACAGCCATAAAAGCGTAGAGCGGCAGATCGCCAAGGAGCAACAGCGTAGTCGGGCAGGTCACTGGAAGGCGGCAAAGGCTGGCCGGAGGAGTGGCCGGTTGGCGCAGTCTCGCCCGATCATCACCTTCGGAAGGCGGTGACGCTGCGCCACGTCTCGCTGCCGAGGCACGATCAGCCAGTCGATGGTCGCTTGCCGCCGGGCGGGCGCCTCGCCGCCTCCTCCTCTTCGCCTTCGGCTTCATCACTTAAGCAATCTCTTCGCCGAAGTCTCGCTCACCGGGTTCAGCCTGAACTATTCCTCTGCGCGACGCCATTGTCATTCACTTCAGGAGCAAAACGCTTAGTGTGTCGGTGTATCGGGCGATAGCCGCTGGCACGCTTGATGATAGCCGCACAGCACCGCCACCAGCCTCGCTGCCTCCTGCCTCCAAGTGCTGAATGGCGCAAGCTCAGCCCAGATACCAGGCCTCGAACGAACTCCAAGGTTCGCCTGCACGACCGAGCAGCAGAAGCTTTCCAGCCTCGGCTGCCAACAAGCAACCTCCAAAGCCACAAGGCAGCCCCACTGGGTGTGGGGATCACCTCACAGGCCAAAGAGCAGCTAACACTTGCGCCCTGACAACCAAGACGGCGTGAGCATGCGGTGAGCCGGGCTGTAGCCGGCCTGGATCGCCAAAGCTGCTTCAAGCGTCCTGTCAAGGCTCATGCTGGCGATTCAACCCCGCTGGCTGGTTCAAGGGTGGGCCTCGATGAGCTTGGCTGGCGGCGACGGAGTAGCTGGAAGTAACTCATGGAAAAGCAAGGAAGCAAGACAAAATCAGAAGATGAACAAGAGGGCAAGGAACAAGCAACGGGTGAAAAGGGTAAGGCGGCCTACCATCGATCAGGATCCTCCACCTGCCCATAGGCTCACTAGCTTTTTTGCCTCGCTTTTAGCCCAGCCCGCCGCCTCGGTCTCAACTCGGGCTTTAAGGGCTCTCGCTTGTCCTCAAGGCCTTTCTTCAGCGCCAGCTTGTGGTTTCCTCCTGGTCGGCCAGCTTCTTGACCAGGCGGTTTTGCCTCGAGGCAAGGTGTCGCGACTCAGCCTCCTTTTGCCAAGGGCGGTCTGGGTCCCGCCGAGCTGCTCCTCAAGTCAAAGATTAGCCTCGCAAGCGAGGAGAAAAAGGAAAGCAAGGAAGAAGTCGTCAGGAAGATCCGACCCGTTGCTCAAAGCCTGGTCCTAATCTCTCGTGATTACATCTAAGTGGGTGCACGGACGCTCCTACATGAGATGATAAAGAAGCAAACTACTCACTCCTAGCTATTCGTCTGTGTCGGCGGCCTTTGGCTCAGCCCCGGGCCCGAGTTGAAGGCGGCCGCCAAGATTGTGATACTTTGAAAATCGACGGAGTGTGAATAAGAACAAGATTGCCGCTGTTTGCCCAAAGTTCCAAGCCGCCTTCTTAGCAGCCGACTCAAACTCGGGATTACACTCTATTGGTGTACTGACGCCGCCTACCGGAAGAAATAAAAAATCGATCAAGGCCGAAGACTCACCCGATGACCACGCCAGAGCGAGGAACTCCCCGGTGTACTGCTCAAGAAGACGCCTAGGCTCGAAGCCGGCCGACCTCCCGCGCCGCCACGCTTCAGCTCCGGCCGCCCGCCATTGGCGCCCGGCCGGACGCGGCGCTGGCCGCCTGTGTCTCAGGGCTGCCGAAAGCAGCGCCGCAGTTTTTGCGGCTCGCGCCGAGGACGCTCCCACATGCTGCCGAGGCGCCGATTGCACCACAAGATCCGCCGGCCACGACTTCGCCCTCGCCGGCTGCCCAGCGCCGCAGCAAAGGTCGGCCGCTTTGGCCGCCTAAGCCATGCCGGCTGCTGGCGCCCCAGATCTGCCACGCATTCCCTCTCTCTCTCCATCACCGCTGGTCGCGTCGGCTTCCTCCGACGGAGGCACGGGATATCGGGAGCCACGACGCTAAGGGGAATGACGAGTCATGGAGGCTGATTGCGCAAAGCCTCCGGCCCTCTCCATGGCCGCGACTTTCGCTTCGGCCTTTGGTCGCCATACGGGCTTGCGCCAAGCCGAGTTCTCCGCCGCCTCCCGGATGGCTCCTCCGCTTCGCCGCTTCCCACCTCCGAGCCTCCTGCACAAGATTCGCTTCATTGCCTCCATGAGGTCGGCACGGGGGTCCACTCAGCAGGAACTCGAAGACCCTCCTGTCGGTCCGATTATGGAGGCGGCGTCAACCCGTTCAAGGGAAAGCGGCGCCCTGTTCAACAACTCAAGAAGACGGCTTAGATGAGCTCTCAACCAAAGAAGACGCATTTAAAAGTACAAGACGCCCAACACTTACGCCGAGACCGCTTGTGGTTGCTTCACCACCTGCGGAAGCGGCTGCGCTGTCCGGCTCATCCCGCTTGGTCGCCACGGAGCTCTTTGGGGTTTTTTTCGCCGCTGTCAAGAGATCTGCCCTGCCCGACGCTTCAAGGCTGCCACCTGGGTAGCTGGCGCGCAGAAGGTCCCGCGCTTTGGCGATCGGTCGCCGGCTGGCGGCGTGATGGCTCGATTGCCATCGCCTCGGGCCCTCGAACTCCGCCGTGAGGTCGGGTCATGCCGCCTCCGCTGGGCTGCCTACTACCACGGCAGAAATTCATGGCGCCAACCCCAGATCCGGTCGCCGGGTCGCCCATGGTGCGGTCGGTCAGAATCGGGCGCCTCCGCCTGCAGGCCCGGGCGCAGGTCAAGAAGGGGCTCGCTCGAAAGACAAAGCCGACTAGTCAAGAGTCGGCCATCGCAAACCCGCAACAAAAGAAGAAGAAAGTAAGGAAACTCACCACAAGCGGGGGATCAGCCCGAGAATATGGCGCTTTGCCATACCGCCACCTTAGTGAGTTTGCAGTTGAGATGTAATTCACCATGTAAGATACTCGCCACACAGGCATCTCTCCGGGTGCTCACCGGTAAGGGTCAAAGCAGCCGCCATCTGGCAGATCATGCCGCCGGGCTTTGAGCTGGAGCACCGGGCGCCCACGGCGGCGGCCACCAGTCGGCCCCCACCAAGCCTCCGATTGGACCATCACCCGTGAGCAGGGTGACGGCGTGCGCTCCCGCCAAGGAGAGCGACTCAGGCTCTTGAAGGACCAAGACGGCTGCCTCAGTGGCGGGACGGCCACGTAGTTTATTGCATTCAAGTAGTAGCCTATGCAGGCGCATCGCCTTCACGTAGAGAAATACGACAGCTGCCGTGAGCTTCACCGACCGGATCAGCGGGATAGGTGGAAAGGAGTTGTTGTCGGCCGCCCTCCGCTTATGGCGAAGGTGCCGCAAGGGGCGGGCACACCCGCTGGAGACGGTGCTAAGCTTGCACTGAAGAACTCCCAAAGAGCTCCGTGGTGGGATGACTCGAGAAAGCCTCGTGACAGGGTGATTAAGGATTTACAGCAGCATCACCGAAAGTTGGGGTGAGGTGATGCGGCTAGAGATTGTAGAATTCGAGAAGGAGCGGAAGAACCCGCCGGCTGGCTGGGCGGAGGCCGCAGGCAGTGCGAAGCGGATGACCCGCCGCCTCCTCCGCGCGCCGCGAATTTCGGCCCCGCGAGGCGGGTCTTCACGACGCCCTCACTCACAACCGCCGCGCTCGGGCGGCTAATCGATGTGGTCTTCATGGACGTTGGAGCCATCCCCACGCAGCTCGATAAATACCATGGGAGCAAGAGGAAGGAGAGATACGCAAGCATGGAGAGCACGGCCATACAATGGAGGAACCGGCGAGCCAAGATAGTTCGCGCGGAACGGCAGGATGAAGAAAAAAGAGCGCGGCGGAAGAGTGAAGAAGGAAGTAGAGGAAGGAGAGAGCGAGGGCGAGCGCGGCGAAGCTTCGCCGCCCCCTCCTCCCCTACTTATAGGCTCGGGCGTAAGGAGCCAAGGAGGCAGGCGTGGGGAACGTGGATTAATCACCCACTCCCCCACGCCCCGCGATTATTGCGCCTTAAAGGCGCATAAAACCGCACGGGAAGACGAGCAGTCCATTCCGCCGCAGAGGATCCGCTGGCCGAGGAGGCGAGGTGGTGGGCCCTGCCCGCGGCGGCGACGCCCTGTCACTGAGGCTGGCAGGCCTTCTCGCCACATGGCGCTGCAGAAGGTGACGCGACGGTCAACGCAAGCCGGCTCGTTCTTCCTTCTCGCCGCGGAGCTTCTCAAGACGGACACTCATTCAAGGCCGGCTCCTCAGCTGCCGCCTCGTGATAGGAAGCTGATCGAGATTCTCGCCCTCCTTCGACCTCCAAGCCCAATCAGCTTCGGGACTAATGTTTGAGTAATGACCACGGTAGCTCAGCCGCCCCCCGGGCTTCTGAAAAAATTACAAACCAATCAAGCCATCCAACATCCAAGACGCTACGCTTTCCCCGGTCGGGTTGTCGCCAGCCGACCGCCGAGGCGGCCCACCCCAAGACCTACATGCGTAAGGCTCAAGTGGGCCGGCTTCCAAGGTGCCGCTACCAGAGGGCCGACCCACGAGCCAGCCACGAAGGCCGACCGAGAAGCCAGCCATTTCAAGAAAGTGCCAAGGCCGCACTCCTGAATCTGCACCCACATAACGGTGATGAGACGGGCGTACATGTGAAGCCCGCCACCCCGTGATCCCGGAGCGCTGCTACAAGTTACCAGACAGACGGGCAGCCATCACCCATCCGCGTGGCATCTGCTGCATGTTGACCATGACATCACCCACGACAGGGTTGTCAACAAGACGACCAAGGCGGCGGGCCCCTCCGGTCATAGAGATGCCCGAAGGCGGCTCGGCCTCTCCTAGTCGGCCCGAAACATGGCCGGCTTGTACCCTCCCTCGAAGGAAGCGCCTCATTAAGGAGACGAGACGAGGTGAGGCTACAGTTATCGCCGCCAAGGCGGCGGCACTGTAGCCATGCTTACCTCGACAAAGCCCTCGTCATCCAGATTGAGGCAACAGTAACCAGCCCCCGACAAGGCCCTCAATGGTGGGCCCAACCTGTCGACCAAGAAGCTGGCAGCCGGTGGGACCCACCCGTCGGCGGGCCCCAGCGGCCGGCAGAGAAGCCAGCGAGCGCAGACACTGACAGCTAGGGCCCGCGCCCAGTCGGATTACCATTGTACCCTTGGGGGGTAGGCCTATATAAACCCCCCAGGGCACCCATGCAAAGGGTTGATCTTTGAGAGTTTTAGACACCACGTAGAGGACAAAGGGGAGCTATCCGTGCCCTTCTTCTTCCTCACACCGAGCAGCTCAAGGAGCCTCTTGTAGCAACTTGTTCATCTAGTGATCATGCGGAGACCCCGCAGAGCAGCAGTAGGGGTGTTATCCCCACGGAGAGCCCCGAAGCTGGGTAAGATTATTTGGGCAGCATGTTCGCCCATCCCGCTTCTGTGCACCGCGACGTCTTATTGGCTCCCACTATGATTAGCCACCCGTTGGCATATGTCGCACCTACCACCCGACACTTGGCACCTCGCGAGGGTCTTGAGCTTGTGCTGATGAAGATGGGCCGTACTGGGCCACCCCTTGAGCCATGCCGCAGGCCGCCGTCAGGCAAGTCTGGGTACCCCTGTTCCCAGAACGCCGACAACAGCTGCCGCCCTGGTCATGGCGCCGGCAGACTTGGCATCCGCCCGCGCCGAGCTGCTTTTGCTTCAGAAGCGGGTTGATGATGTCGAGGCCGTTGCACGGCAGAACAGGGTGGAAGTGCTCCAACGGCGGACGCTGGAGCGCGAGCACGCCCCCATGCTTCAGGACCTCCGTAACAGGGCTAACACCGCCCTGGGCTACATCTGTGACGAGAATGCACCGCCCCCTCACTCGAATGACTACGCTAGCCACCTGATCTTCTTCACCAACGTGGTGACGCGCCTAGAACTCTGGTCTGACAGGGCTCGCCAGCTCGTGGAAGAGAGGAGTCGGGGCCTGCTCGGGTGTCCGTTTTCCCGCGTCTTCAGCCATCTCCGGAACTCCTTCCCCGACTTCGACTTCGACACCGCCATTGCCCCTGTGCCACAGGCCGTCCGAGGCGACTTGCAGCGATGGGTGGAGGACAATGTGGATGTGCTGGTCAGAGCCTTTGCCTCTAACAACGACGCGGTGGTGGTCGTTGCGGACAAAGGTGACGTGGTTGACAAAGGCGACGGAGGCGTCGCCGAAAGTGGCTGAGGCGTCGCCGTAGGTGGCGTCGGCGAAGACAATGATGACGCTAGTGACACGTCCGAGGGTGATGCGGAGGACGCGGCGAGTGACATATCTGGCTAGTTCCTTGTTATTGTATTGCTTCACCCTGTATACAAAAGCTCAGGCATGGCCCCAAAAGATTGTGAGAGCATTTTGAGAGTCGGATCCCCTCATGTAAACAAACCTTGATTTCTTCCCCTTTATGCTTAAACGAGGGTGCATTTTGGTTCGTCATAAGTCTGAAGGCAAGTTTTGCCGCTATGGCTTACCATAGCTAGGGCAGGCCCTGAATCAGATTGTAAGGTCGAGAGCCACCGCGGGGCTTCTGAAGGGACTGCTGGCTCGCCCGAGTGGGCCTCGCGAGGTTGGTACGTCAATCGGCGTGCGTGGCGCGCGTTTTGTGCCCAGCCCCGCTCGCGAGGCGCCCGCGAGGGGGAGGCGGCGAGCGTGAGCTCCAGAATAAGGCAACAACCAGATGGCAAGAAGTCGCTTTAACAAGAAAATTCACCCCCCCCCCGCCACACGTAATGAAAAAAACTCAACTTCAACTTAAATCCAAATCAAGAAAGCAAAGCTACAGAAGAAGAGATCCAAAGCAAATGGCCGTGTCTGGCGCCTAGTCTAGTCTTCTGGTCTTTGAGTCTTCACAGCAGCGCGGAGCTAAGTGCCGCCACTAGGCGTGGGAGGAAGCCCCAGGGCCTGAGGCTGGCACCCGTGAGACTCCAGGGCGTGTACAGCCCCACTCATTTTACGTGAGAGTGTCACGGGCGGCGAGCTTCTCAGGCACCGGGCCTTCTTCACAGGAACCTACCTTGCCTCATATCGCCAGACGAGGGCCCCGCCTTGCGCCACCCTCGACCACCTTTGAGCCGACCGACAACCTGGACGACACAATGGGGGGAAAGGGGACGCCAGCAGTGCCCCCGGCGACCACGGGTCCTTTGCCGGGGGAAGGCTCGCCGGCACCTCCCCGGCAGAGGGCCTACCTCCAGGCGTTGCTTGGCTTCGTGCGACATGGGGAGGGGCCTTGCTCCTGGCTCCCTCCTCGTGGCCCCCAGCGTGCTTCCCCAGGCGGAAGGGATGCTGCTGTGCCGGGGTCGTCGACCGATGTTGCGACCTGATTCACTTGCAGTCCATTGTTAGCGTGAGCCTACCCGTGAGAGATTAGTGGTACCCTGAAGTTGTCGTTGCTGGCGCGACCGTCGCGATTCTCCGTTGGTTCTTGGAATGCTTAAACTTCAAGCGTCCCTTCTTCCAATCCTCTCCGATGAATGAGATAGGGTCGTCCTCTGGTGCGTACTCCTGGTCCATCACGCGGGGCACATAGGCTTCCGGGGCCGTCACCCCGAACACCTCGCTGTAGTGCCCCACACTCCATGTTGCCGGGCCCTGTGTGGCATCCTGAGGATGGTAACGCGGCATCCCACTGGGACCATGGGAGGCAACGCTTGTACCCATGCTTGCCGCGGGTGGCATGGGGGCGGTGGAGCCCCCAGCGCAGCCAGCCGTGCTGGTGTTGACGAAGCCCCTAGGCACACCCGACAGCGCGTGGTTGCGGCGTGGCCCGCCGTGAGACCCCGGCGTGGCCTGAGGAGGAAACTGATAGCAGAAAGGCGGTGCCCCCGATGCCGCCGCATCCAGCAGTGCATCCCGGCCGCTTTCCATCAGCCGGCACCGCAGTAGCTCTCACGCCACCGTGAGCGCTGCCCGCATGTTTGCCTGCTCCCGCCGTGAGTACGGCGCCGTTGCTGCGGCGTGGCTTGCTACCCTTGCAGCGGCTCGCAATTGCCATGGAGGGAGAGTGGACGACGCCTGGCCGTGCCGCCCGCGCCCCGCGGTGTTGGACAGCGCTCGGGCCGCCTGGAGCGCGGGGTCGTGGTCTTCGTAGACGGGTGACACCGCTCGGGCTGGCCAAGATGCCCAACGGTCGGAGTCTGGCCGTAGATTGCTGCACATTGGGGTGTGGAGCGTTGGTGGATCGATCAGCGAGGAAGAGGCTCCGGTGCACCCCTACCTGGCGCGCCAAATGTCGGATGTGGGGTTCCGGCAAAACACTTAAGGTTTGAACTCTAGGGTGCACGCGAAGTTCTTTCCCCCTACCGATCTACGCCCTAGCTCGCTAAGATCTCGCGGACGAACTCGACGAACTCGCAACACAGAAAGACACGAGATTTATACAGGTTCGGGCCACCGTTGTGGTGTAATACCCTACTCCAGTGTGGCGGTGGTGGATTGCCTCTTGGGCTGATGATGAACAGTACAAGGGGAAGAACAGCCTCCTGAGGTTGAGGTGTTCTTGTGTTCGGTGTGAGGCGAGGACTCGATGAGTTCAAGACCAGATACCCCCTACGGTGGTGGCTAGCTCTTCTTATATAAGCCCGGGTCCTCTCCCCAAATATTGAGCGGGGAGGGAGCCAACAATGGCGGGCAAATTTGAAAGGGGACAGCTAGTACAAGCTATCCTGACAAAAGTGGTCTTCGCCTGCAAAAGGCTCTGGTGGTGACGCCGTGTTGGGCTCCATGGTGACATCCGTCTTGCTGTCCTGCTGGTGTTATTCTTGTTGCACCGATATGGAAACCTTTGCTTGATGCCTCGGTACTCCGCGCCTGCGTCTGCCTCCTTAGCACCAAAGAGGAAAGAAGGACGCTGTGCGCGCTGGCCCCGCCTGGCGCCCACGTGGTGTTGATCGTCATGGCTCACGTCATGAGTTCTTTGTGAGGTTTGCCCTACCTTGATATCTCTGCTCCTCGCTAGCCTACCTGGCGAGGCCGCTCCTGAAGAGGTCTTGCGTCGTCCGCCTCGCGAGGCTTGGCCCCTCAAGAGGGTCTTGAACGCCTTGTCGATGAAGATGGGTCATGCTGCCTGCTAGCATAGCCCCGCTGTGGGCCGCAGGCAGGCAAGTCTAGGGACCCCCGTTACCAAAACGCCGACATCATGCATAATAAGCTTTCTCCTTAACCTTCGATGTGCCATCATTGCGAATATTAACCCCCCAACGTTTCACTATCAGGCCCCTTAACGATGACTAAGACTGTCACCTCATGTGATTGGGTCACCTCTACTGTTATGAAGCAAACCCTTAATGAATATGTTCAAGTGGGTGTCTTATCAGCAAAAGATGTTGTCCATTGGCGAGCTCTAGGGACAGAAGTTAGACCTCAGCCAAAGGAAGGTAAAGTCATAGTTTTTGCTGATTGCATGAACCGTGGCTTCTCACCAACAGGTTCAAATTTCTTTCGCGATGTGCTGCACTTCTTTCAACTTCACCCCCAAGATATTGGACCGAACTCCATTTCCAACATCTGCAATTTCCAAGTCTATTGTGAATTCTACCTTGAAGAAGAACCCAACATTGATCTTTTCAGAGAGTACTATTATTTGAACCAACAGACCAAGTTTATAGACGGGCCCAGCCTAGAACTTGATGGAATTTCAATTCAAAGATGAAGAGATGCTATCTTCCCCTCAGCCACACTTCCAATTCACCCTAAAGACTGGAATCAGGCATGGTTTTATTGCCAAGACACATCTCCACCTGTCGAAAATCCTCTGGCGGATTTCTACGACCACCGGCTTAGCCCAAAACATCCACTTCCAGACCGGATCGGCACCCTGAATGGGCTAAGTATATGCCTACCTTTTTGAAGGTAACAGCCTACTAGCTAATGGATTAACCGGAGATGATTTGGTCCGATGTTGGGTCGCTTGGAGGATCATACCTTTGAGCCGCCTACCCGGCTGAATGTGTGAATACACTTGCGATGTCAAAGACCCGCAACATCATTGTCAAGTGCGTCTCGAAGAGAAAGAGATCAATGAGATGACTAAGACGCTGCTCGGAAAAAGCTTAGAAATTTGTAGCAAGACGGGGTTGAACCCCTTCTGCACACTTAACCCGGCTCCAGATGTAAGTGTTCCAAGCCAATTTTCTTTATTCATTATTCACGTTAAACTGCACACTCCTTATCATCACTTGCTTTCTTTAGGCTGACTCTTCTTTCTGGAGCAAGAAATTGCAAGATAAACTGGCCAAAAAGGCCAGGGCAAAGACCAAGGCTACAAAGAAAAATAAGAAGAAAACAGACGCAAACAGAGCAATTTGTCCTGGATGATGAGTCGGAGGTAGAACTTGATTCTCTTGGCTCCTTTTTTGGGCCTCTTTTGACCCAACCTCGGGTAACAGACCCGCCTCTTTTGACCCAACCTCGCCTCAGCAGGTGCCAACACCTCCGGGTCATTATTCCAACCCGCTGGATAACATGATTGCCGCGACTTCGCGCCTGGCGGCTCTTCTAGTAGAAGGCGAATCTCCTGTGGCGATTGAAGCCCGGAAAGCTGTGGAGCTTCTTCAGATTGCAGTAGCTCAACAGGCGGCTTATTCATATAGCTATGAGGGAATTCATTCAACTCAACGCCACAGACGAAGTTATAGCTGACGCACTGTGTTACCGGTGGTTTCCACCAGTAAGCGGCATCGTAACCCACCCCGTGGGCATGACCCTTCGTGTGATGATAACAATATTCAGGCCCTAATGGATCATGTTAGGGCAGGTCAAGAGGCGGAGTTGGCATCTAAGTTAGCGGCTCATCAATGGCTTTAGTTGAACCCTTCGGCGTCTGTGGAGGCTCTTCCAAAATAGTGGGTGTATCGTGTCTGCCACCGGCTCTGCAGAATGAGTGTATGCCTAAAGACATTAAGGGTCCTTGCAAGGTGCCTAATTACATAGTTGATCTTCCACCTGAGGCTTGGATCGAAAGCTACAAGCTGGCTATATATGGAGATGCTAGGCGTGAATGATGTTGTATGTGCCAAGTACTTCACAATGATGTTGGATGGGCCGGCTCGCACCTAGTTGAAGGGTTTACCGCCCCCCCTCCCAATTCTATTAATTCATGGGCTGAATTGAAGGCGCGCTTTATTAAGAATTTTAAAGACACATGTAGGTAGCCCCTGTTGATTATTGATATGGATGCTTGTGTGCAGCGAGAGGATGAATCAGCCCACCACTGGGTTCACCAGGTTTCAGCCATTATCCATTCATCGGATAGCATCAACGCCGGCTTTGCTGTTCTAATTCAAGAGAAAAATTGCCATTTCACCACTCTCAAGCATAAGTTAGGGCGGCTTAAACGTTACTGCAATGACATGGGAGAGCTTATGGCGGATCTCATCAAATACGCCAACTCAGACAACACTAAGGACCCTAGGTCTGATGAGGAGAAGTCCAGCAAAGGGAAGAAAAACGGCAATGGCAAAGGTCAACCGCAGAATATGACAGGGCATAACCAGGGTAGTAACGGTAAGCGCAAGCAAAAATGAGGGCGGGTCAGATTTTGTGGCCAATACCAATACACAGAATAACGATTAGTGTCATAAGGGAAAACCACCACCTCAGTTTGGAGGACCAAATTTCAATCTTGAGGTGATGTTGAACCGGCCTTGCCCAAAGCACAGTTTTCCGAATAGGCCTTCGGGTCATTTGTGGAAGGATTGTTTTATCATGAAGGATTATAAGAGCTCCGGCTTTCATCATGAGGACAATAACAATAATGGACCGCATGATGGATCAGGACCCGGCTCACACGGGCCCGGTTTTGGGCGCGGTGGCTCAAGTTCTGGCTATCAAGGACAAGGTAACCAGGGCGGCTATAATCATCAGCCTAGTCAAGGTAACCAACAACAATAGTCGGGGTACCATACCAATCCTAAGCAGCTTAATGGTGGCCGGTACCATGTGTTCACCAAGCCTTTGCAAGCGAGATCAGAAGGTTAATAAGTGCGCGTTTAGTACAAGTGAGTCGGCAGTGCAGCGATACTTGCGATGGTCACAACAGCCAATTGTATGGAGCCGTGAGGATCACCCGCCCCAGGTTGACAATCCGGGTCAGCTGGCATTAGTGGTAGCCCCTTAGGTTGGAGCTTACAAGTTCACTAAGGTGCTTATGGACGGAGGCAACAATATAAATATCCTTTATTATGATACTTTTCGCCGTATGAATTTAACTGACACAGATCTTAAGCCGTCCTCTACAGTCTTTCATGGTGTTGTGCCTGCTAAGTCGCCTTAGACTGTGCGTAAGATTGCCTTTGAAGTAGCTTTTGACTATGACAAAGATTACAGGGCCGAGACACTGTGGTTTGAAGTGGTTAAAATCAAAAGCCCTTATCACGCTTTGTTTGGACGGCCGGCTTACGCCAAGTTTATGGCACAGCCTTGTTATGTGTATCTGCAACTTAAAATGCCAGGTCGTAAGGGTACCATTACAGTCCATGGTGATAGGAAAATAGCCTTAGAATGTGAAGAAGGTGATGCTGCCTATGCTGAGTCTGCCTGTGCCACAGAAGAGCTGAAGTTTTATAAAGATAAAGTTGACCCGGCGGATAAGACTCCTTTGAAGAAACCAACCACAGAGCAGGCCCCTTTGCTGAAGTTTAAGTTGGCAGATGACACTAAACAGGTTTATTATGTCGCTGGCGAATCATCCCGGCAATTCACTATAAGTGCTAATATGGATCCAAAATAGGAAAGCATGCTCATTGAGTTCATCCTTGAGAACCGGGACATCTTTGCATGGAAGCCTTCAACCATGTCGGGTGTATCAAGAGAAATCGCTGAGCACACTCTCAATATTGATACTAAATTTAAGTCGGTCAAGCAATTCCTTCGTCGTTTTAACGAAGAGAGACGTCAGGCCATTGGAGAAGAGGTGGCCCTGCTCTTAGCGTCCGGGTTCATCGTCAATGTTTTTCACCCTATGTGGTTGGCTAACCCGGTGCTAGTACTTAAGAAAAATGGCACTTGGCGTATTTGTGTGTGGATTACACAGACCACATTAAAGCTTGTCCAGCTGATCCTTTTTCTCTTCCCCATATTGATCAGATCATAGATGCCATGGTGGGTTGTGAGCGTTTAACCTTCCTGGACCCTTATTCTGGATATCATCATATTGAGATGGCAGTTAAAGACCAAGAGAAGACGACTTTCGTCAAACCTTTTCACTACAAGAAATATGTCAACTAGTGACCTTCTGTCAGTGACCCTGGAAGAATTGGTCATAGATCTATGACCATTTCAAACCAATTGATCAAAATTTGTTCGGGGGGCTCCAAACCCTAAACTATAACGACCATTTTGGTCAGAAAGGTCATAATTTCCTTACACGAAATGGTCATAAAGCAAATACCACTGGTCCGCTGCCTTATTTCTAGCTGATCATGACCAATATAGATGGTCATAACCATGTAAATTGTGGTCGGTTGCTATGACTAGGCGCCACCTCATCAGTTTTGCCTATGTGTCATGTCCATGTGGCAGTTTTTGCCCTAGGTTGTGAAGCAACCTATATTTCTGTCATTCCCAAAATTCCCAAAAAAACTCATAAATTCTTTGGGTCATATCTTCATCAAATATGTAAAAACCTTCCTTGCCTAGTTCAAAATAATTCAAAAATATTCATTTTCCTATTCATTCAAAAAACACTTTGTGAAGGAAGTACCACTTTGGCATGTCCAAATGGTATACATTTTCTGATGCTTTCTTATGCCCAAATAACCATCCTCCACCAAATGCCAGCTCAATCCATTCATTATTTTGAGCCCAGCTTCAACATTCATATTTATGTCGGTGTGGTACTTTGCAAAGCAAGTACCACCTAAACTCCTCCTTTTGAGCTGGAAATTTGTGAAGACGGTCTTCTTAATGGCTGATCATCCTCAGCCAAAACTCACGCCCATTAGCCATGTGCATTTCCCGTACCACAAATCAAACACTTGGCTGCTTATTCATGTTTGAGCATCGATCGGTCTCCTCGTGAGAATCTTATGTTGTGGTTTTCTTCCTAGCACCTGGAGTGCCCAACCCACTAGACATGATAGGCCGCCCAGAACACATGGCAACGCCACGGTCACGTGGTGACCACGCGGCGGGCATGCGAGTTTACGCAATCTAGAGTTGGGGCCCTCGGCCACTGTCCAAACCTCGACGTATCGCCACCAAACCATGTATGTATGATTAAGTAGGTACTTATGTAACTATAAATGATTTTTGGAAAAAATAAATAGCAAAATATGAGGCATCTGCAGTTCAAATTTGACCTGCTTCCTTCTGAATCGGCGGGAATTTGTCTTTTTCACTAGAGGTGGATCAAAAATTTTGACACCCGACCATTTTGTCAATTGTGCATTAAATATGGCCTAGTATTTTTAAAAATTGATTTGGTCCAATTTTGCAACAAGTATATGGTAGGTCCTTCACAAAGAAAACTCATTTCAGGCACTCGGAAAATGGAAAATGAATTTTCCGTGCAAAGAAAATGAAAACTCCCTTAGGCCACATTGTTTGGAATTCCAAGATGCACCCTTGTGCATAATATGAGATCATTTGAACAAACTATGACATGAATGTGGTCATAAGATTGATCATTTGGCTTGAAAGTCATGAATCTTCACGCAAGATAGCTCATTTCTGAGAACACTTTTTTAAAATAATTGCTGTATTACAAGTTTATTATTTTTCCTGGAAACTTGGTCACATATAATGACACAACGCGAAGGTTCCCCAATTTTTTGATTTTTTTTGAATTTTTTATGCCCGTTTCAAAATGCGGTCAAAACGGCGGGCTTGACTGTTCCTAGCTAGTGGTTGAATCTTGGAAAACTTTTGACGTTTCTCTGATTAAATAGATACCTATGTACCAAGAAATGATTTTTTGAAAAAATAAAGAGCAAACTATGAGGCAGCTATAGTTCAAATTTTACCCGCTTTCAACTAAACCAGCGGAAATTTGCCTTTTTCACGAGAGGTGGATCAAAGCTTTTCACACCCAACCATTTGGTCAATTGTATATTAAATATGGACTAGTATTTTACAAAATTGATTTGGTCCAATTTTGCAACAAATATATGGTAGGTCCTTCACAAAAAAACTCATTTTGGGCACTTGGAAAATGGAAAATGAATTTTCCATGCAAAGAAAAATGAAAAGTCCCTTAGGAAACATTGTTTGGAATCCCAAGATGCACCCTTGTGCACAATATGAGGTCATTTTAACAAACTATGTCATGAATGGGGCCATAAGATTGTTCATTTGGCTTGATAGCCATGAATCTTCAGACATGATAGCTCATTTCTGAGAACACTTTTTTTAAAGAATTGCCATATTACAAGTTTATTATTTTTCCTGGTAACTTGGTCACATATAATGACACAATGCGAAGGTTTCCCGATTTTTTGATTTTTTTGAATTTTTCATGCCCTTTCAAAATGTGGTCAAAACGGCGGGCATGACCGTTCCTAGCTAGTGGTTGAATCTTGGAAATTTTTTGGTATTTCTCTGATTAAATAGATACTTATGTGCTTAGAAATGATTTTTGGAAAAAATAAAGAGCAAACTACGAGGCAGCTGCAGTTCAAATTTTGACCCGGTTCCTGCTGAATCGGTGGGAATTTGTCTTTTTCACCAGAGGTGGATCAAAACTTTTGACACCCAACCATTTTGTTAATTGTGCATTAAATATGGCCTAGTACTTTATAAAATTGAGTAGGTCCAATTTTGCAACAAATATATGGTAGGTCCTTCACAAAAAAACCTCATTTCGGGCACTCGGAAAATGGAAAATGACAATGAAAACTCCCTTAGGCAACATTGTTTGGAATCCCAAGATGCACCCTTGTGCACAATATGAGATCATCTGAACAAACTACGCCATGAATGTGGCCATAAGATTGTTCATTTGGCTTGAAAGCCTTGAATCTTCACACATGATAGCTCATTTCTGAGAACATTTTTTTAAAAGAATTTGCATATTACAAGTTTATTATTTTTCCTGGAAACTTGGTCAGATATAATGACACAATGCAAAGGTTTTCCAATTTTTTGATTTTTCTCTTTTTCTTATGCCCGTTTCAAAATGCGGTCAAAATGGTGGGCTTGACCGTTCCTAGCTAGTGGTTGAATCTTGGAAAACATTTGGTATTTCTATGATTATATAGATACTTATGTACCTAGAAATGATTTTTAGAAAAAATAAAGAGCAAACTACGAGGTAGATGCAGTTCAAATTTGACCCGCTTCCAGCTGAATCGGCATGTCTTTTTCATGAGAGGTTTATCAAAGCTTTTGACACCCAACCATTTGCTCAATTATACATTAAATATGGCCTAAGATTTTATAAAATTGATTTGGTCCAAATTTTCAACAAAAATTTGGTAAGTTCTTCACAAAAAACTCACTTTGAACACTTGAAAAATGGGCGAGAGGTGGACGAAAAACTTTTAAGAGGGAACCATTTGTCGAATATTTTTGAAATTGTTGCGGTCCAATTTTATAATTAATATTTGATAGGTTCTTCACATAGGTGAAAACAAAGAAAAGAAACAAAAAGAAAAAAACACATATACATAATTTTAATTTTCAATCGTGGAGATGTTTGTGCCATGGATTGATGACATGGCACACATCCATCCATCCATCCACCCAAACACCCGCAGCCCAAACCCTAACTCCACTCCTCCCGTCCCCTCTCCCCTCCCATCCACCCACTCCCCCGCCGCCCCCGCCCCCGCACCATGGCCATCGACGGCGAGGAGCCCGAGTCCCCACGCCTTCCCACCCTCAAGTGGCTCTCCCGCCACGGCCACATCGGGCCTTCCGGATCCGTGAGCTTGTAGAGCTGGATCTGTGCCTCCTCGCGCAGCCACCGTCTCCCCGATCCAGATCGACGCCACCAGCCTATCATCCTCATCTGTCGAGCGCCGCCACCACCCTCGCAGACCATGCCCTCCCCTTCTTCCGCGACTACCTCCCCCCCGCCGCCGCATCCGCCAAGCCCGTCCCCTTCCTCCCCTCGGTCCAGATCCTCCTCCTCTCCCGATTCCCTCTCCCCCAACACCGACGTCATCGCCTCCCCCGCATGCCGGTCATCCACCAGTGCTGCACCCACCCTCTCCCCTTCTCAATCTCGATCCAGTCAGGCGCGTGCAGATCCGAGGGAGATTTGGGCTCCTGAGGCAAGTAAAAAGCTGAATCCATCCCTCTGCTTTTCTCCACTGACCAGCATTCGTTCATTCGTTCATCGACTCCACGTTTCTGATCGCTGTGTGTGTGCATGCTTGCAGGTGAATGATTTCATCTTGATCTCCGACAGCACCTACACCCGGGAGCAGATTCTGAAGATGGAGAAGGCCATCTTGATCGTCGGCCTCCCTCGCCCGGAAGATGACGGAGAACCACTGCTTCTGGGGTGTGTGTCCTCCTCCCGAATCCCCCTATTTTGCCCCCGATCTGCTCGCGCGGTCCAATTCTGGTGCCCCCGTGCTGCTCGTGTATTTCGCCACATCTGACGGTGGGGGGTAATTCTGGCGGTGACGGATTCCTACCAGCGGTCGGGGGATCTACGCGACCTCTTCCTGCCTAGGGTTCCTCGTTCTTACCAATCCCTATTTGTTTGAAGTAGCGCATCCATGTCTGTTGGGGCCCCTGCAATCCGTGATTCGCATTTCCCTTGTTTCGTTGGTTCGGGAGTGCATACCGTGTCCTTATCTAGGGAGAGTGGTGTGGTTATCCTGTCTTGATCTGGATGGAGCATTGTGGTTTCCTGCTTGTC
The DNA here is from genome assembly GCA_021605205.1 of Aegilops longissima. Classification (NCBI taxonomy): domain Eukaryota; kingdom Viridiplantae; phylum Streptophyta; class Magnoliopsida; order Poales; family Poaceae; genus Aegilops; species Aegilops longissima. The sequence goes on from CM038679.1 coordinate 198,996,529, forward strand.
GTTCCTGGGTCTGGGTTTGGTTCGTCTGAACAATAGTCTCATGGATATCTGGTTGGATGGTATTAGTTTCCCCTGTACCTTCAGTAGTCATAACCTTCCATGTGATGTGTTATCAGCTTCGATATATATTCTGATGTGACCTGCATTTCTTCTGAAGATGAGCATGCTCTGGTAATTGGTTTAGTTTAGCGCTGCCAATGCATGGTTTCTTTTCTGTGTGAAGAAATATCCCCATTGTGTTTGCCGTAATATTGTGTGGTGCATATTTCTCTAGGGTGCTTCAGGAAGCAACAAATATTTGTGTTTGCTAATTTCCCATATATTTGTCTGCTGATGCATTAGTTGTGCAGCTGCTTGTGTCCACTATCAGTGGCAATTCGAGCACTGTAATTCACTAAAAAAATGTGGTATATTTTACAGAGATAGTATTTGCCCTTTCCTTCATGTGGTAATTTTGTAAGTATGACGTAGTTTTGTCATGATATCCTTCCAATTTATTTTCTTCTTGAAGCATCATTATCCGAAGATTGTATTCTAATTTATTATATGGCTGCTTGATTGGCATGCATTAATTGTGTGTCCGTGTCTATTGGCGATTTCATGTAATTTATAGATAAATAATTTACACCGTACAAAACAAAAAAGGGTGTGACTGTTCTGCTCTAAAATGTTTTCCCTGTTTGCTTTTTTCCATTGGATACCATGTTGGTCTGCTAGTCTGAAACAAACAGAAATTGAGTTGCATGTCCAACACAACCACAGAAAGAAACACTAGTAGCACTACTGCCTATGCTTGATTTCTGCAGTAAACATGTTATCTGAAAATCTGTAATGATGTTAACTGATGTGAGTTTGTGCACTTGATGTTTTATACTTGCAAGACAAATGACAACCATGGCGGATGCGGCACCGGCAGCACCATGGAGATGGAGGCCAGCCGCGTCGGTTGGATCCCCTCCCGTCCACCCCCCTTTCTTAGCGGGGTGTGGCACTCCAGGGACCTCGTGGCTGCGGTGGCCCTTGAAGATGGCGAGGTAGGAGACGCCTGACCTGCAGTGTCTGCGGTGGCCCTTGGACCTAGACGCCCAAGGTACGCCCTCCTCCTTCCTTCCCCATCCTGCAAGTCCGTACTTTGCAGCATCCTCTCATGCGCTGCTGCTTGCTTTGCTTCTTTATTAATTTCCTTGGGTTGCAGATCACGCTTGTAGCCTGTTGTGCGTCCGGCTGCGGCAAGTGGAAGGACGCAGAGGCAGGGGTAGGTACCACGGGATGGACGAGGAGCTGGAGTCGTCCTCGCTGCCGGTGCTGCACAAGATGAGGTGCGTGAAGGAGCGAGGTTTGCTCTGCCTGCCATCTTGCCACCCCATCTTTTTGTTTGCGCATACAATTGTGATGTGAATCATGCCTTCCTCAACTTGGTAGCGTCTAGGATCATGCCAAACTGCTCCATCCAAGATCTGGTTCAAAATAATATTGTGCGCATAAAAGTCGAAAGAAACAAGCCTGACAACAGAGAACCCACTCTCTCTGCATTATTTTCCAAATTCGTTTTTATTCATATTTATCCAGCACTAGGTGTAGCCATGTATCTATATCTGCTCTTCTCTGTTTTGGGTTGTTATTATACCTGCATATATCATCAGCTTACGGATACAGAATGTACTCTTATAGTTTATAAATCCAGTTTGTACTAATAAACTTGCACAAGCTGTGCCTTTTACTTATACTGTTAATTTTTATAAATCCAGTTTATAGTGCTTACCTCTTTGTCACATTGGGTTTGGCAGCAGTTGCTAATCTCTAGCATTTACCTCTTGCTGCAGACCAGGAAATGAAAGATCGCTCGACAAACGGCCGCTTCTAGTCAGTTGGATCTGATCTTATACCCGCACACGAGAGCTACCGGAGCAGCAGCAGATTAACAAGGACCCAAGCTGGACTCCCAAGTTCTTTGGTGAGCTGGCTCCATCTCCTACCCCTAGCTCCCTCTTTTCTGCTCCTATAGCATGCTTTTTTGGACTCATGCTCTGCTCCTACACAAGCTGGACTCATGCTTTGTTATACACTAGCAACAGTACCTCATGTACATGTAATTGGACTCCCAGGGTGTTGTTCTTGTAAATTCTTCCATGTCTTGCTCTTTTGCTGGTGCTACTACACATGTCAGATTGTTAGCTATACTCGTTTCCATCTCAAATTACTTGTCTTCTTGAACATATTCCTGATGCTTGGTGCATGTAGGATGTGCTTTGTGTGGACATCTATGCATTTGTTAAGATTTTTGTAGCACATGCTATGGCCTCAAAGATTGTTTATTTTATTTTCGTTCATACATGAGCACCGTTTTTTATTGCCGTCAAGGGGTGAATTGATTTGATCATTAATATGTGGCTGGATGTGATGTTTTGCAGGCTCAAGGCGCTAAGGTGTTGGATACGTGCGTGTACTTGTTGAGCGTTTTTTCTGTAGAGTGCTATATTGTGATTGGTGTAATATTGTATGGTTGTATTGTGATTGGTGGAATGTAATAAACTTGATTGGTATATTGGTGATTTGGCTGTTATTTGAATATATTTAAAATGTGTTCTCTGATTGGTATATCATTGAGTTACAAGTTGTGAAAAATTAAAACCTGATGTTTGGGACCTAGTGCCTAGAAGAATCTGACAATGTGCATCCAGTTGACTACAACAATCTGAAAATTGAATGTAACAAAAAAAAGAAAACCCGAAAATAAAAAAAAATATAGAATGTATAAAGGTTGCACCTCAGAAAGCAAAAAAGGCTAAACCAATGGCCCAAGCCCATGTAGCTAGTAAAAAATAACAGGAAAAAATACATTAAAAAGGCCGAAGTGTTGGGCTCGGCCCATGTAAAACGCTGAATCGGACCGGGCTGATTCTTGTGCCACATCAGATTGCCACATCGGATGCCTACGTGGCCTGTGGAGGCTGCTAGTGACCAAAACAAAACAGTAGGCATATTTTGGTCGTAAACGTCCACGACCTTCTCACAGAGAAGGTCGTTAATTTTAGTTTACGACCGCCAGCTCTTGACCTTCTGTTTTTGGTCACAAAAAGGTCGCAAATGAAAAACAATGACCTTTCAATGACCAATAGTCAAGGTCACAAGTTGACATATTTCTTGTAGTGTTTGGAGCTTTCTGCTACGTGTCTATGCCTTTTGGGCTCAAAAGTGCATAGGCGAATTATCAACATTGTGTTCAGAATTGTCTTCATAACCAGATTGGACGCAATGTTCACACTTATGTGGATGATATTGTCGTGAAGTCCAGAAATAAGGAGACTCTGCTAGATGATTTGAAGAGAGACATAAGACCATTGAAGAAGAGGTGGCCCGGCTCTTAGCGTCCGGGTTCATCGTCGAAGTTTTTCACCCTGAGTGGTCGGCTAACCCGGTGCTAGTAGTTAAGAAAAATAAAACTTGGCGTATGTGTGTGGATTACACAGACCTCAATAAAGGTTGTCCAACTGATCCTTTTTCTCTTCCCTGTATTGATCGGATCATACATGCCACGGCGGGTTGTGAGCGTTTAAGATTCCTGGATGCTTATAATGGATATCATCAGATTAAGATGGCAGTTAAAGACCAAGAGAAGACAACTTTCATCACACCTTTTGGGCTCAAAAGTACGCAGGCGACTTATCAACGTTGTGTTTAGAATTGTCTTCATAACCAGATTGGACGCAATATTCACGCTTATGTGGATGATATTGTTGTGAAGTTCAGAAAGAAGGAGACTCTGCTAGATGATTTGAAAGAGACCTTTGATAATCTTCGGGTCTACAAAATGATGCTTAACCCGTCAAAATGTGTTTTTGGTGTGCCTGGAGGCAAGCTCTTGGGTTTTCTTGTCTTAGAGAGAGGCATCGAAGCTAACCCGGAGAAAATCAATGCTATCACTTCGTTGGCTAAGCCGGCATGCATCAATGATGTCTAGTGTTTTGCGGGACGTATTGCTGCTTTAAGCCAGTTTATAAGGCACATGGGAGAGAAGTCTATTCCTCTATACCAGATGATGAAGAAGAGAGATCGGTTCGTTTGGAGTGATGCTGCTAATGAGGCATTTGAGATGCTTAAAAAGCAGTTGGCTGAGCCACCGGTTCTTGCAACTGCTATTGAGAAAGAGCCTTTGCTCTTATATGTGGCGGCTAACAGCAGAGCCGTCAGTGTGGCAGTTGTAGTGGAAAGAAAAGAGACGGGATCCAGTCCAAAGGCCGGTTTATTATGTCAGTGAGGTCTTAATTGAGTCTAAACAGCGATACCCACATTGGCAGAAGCTAGTGTATGGGCTGTTCATGGCTAGTCGCAAGCTGAAGCATTATTTTCTTGGTCATCCCATTACGGTGGTCAACTCTGCTCCCTTAGGAGATATTATTCAAAATAGAGAGGCCACGTGTCAAGTCACCAAGTGGGCCATTGAGCTTGGATCCCATGGTTTGAAGTATATGCCAAGGATTCCTATCAAGTCTCAAGCTCTTGTGGATTTCGTCAATGACTGGACAGAGTTGCAGACGCCTGAAGAGAAGCCTGATAACACATATTGGACTATTCACTTTGATTGGTCTAGGCAATTGGAAGGCTCGGCGGCTCGAGTTATTTTGACTTCCCCACGAGGTGACAAATTTTGCTATGTTTAAAGGCTAATGTTTCCTTGCACTAATAATCCAGCTGAGTATGAGGCCTTACTCCATGGCCTTTGGATGGCCAAAGAGATGAACTTAAGCCGAGTTAGGTGCTTTGGCAACTCAGATTTGGTGGCTCGGCAAGTTTCAGGCACTTGGGATTCTAAAGACCCGCTCATGTCGGCTTATCACCGGGTGGTTGATAGTATTGTTGGGCACTTCAAAGGTTATCTGGTGGAGCATGTTGATCGCAGAAAGAATGAGGCGGCTGATGCTTTAAGCCTAATGGGGTCTCGGCATAAGACGGTTCACCCAATGTTTTTCTTGATATATTGAATAATCCTTCAGTTAAGTTGCTGTAAGTGCATCTAGTGCCACCCCTAGTTGGTTTTGGAGTATTGACGACAAATGTGGTTGAGGGACTAATGCGTTTGTGAGAATTGCAGGATAACGCAGGTAGTGTCCCTCATTGATTCGGTTTAACTACCGGAGATGACCCCTTAAAATGTATGAAGACATTGACGACAATGGTGGTATGTGAAGATATTCACATTGAAGACTATGACATAAGAAGACACCGAGTGAAGACTATGAGCGCGAAGACTGTGTCGTTTCGTTGTTTCCTTTTCTTCTTTGTTGAGTCGTAGGAACCACCGTACTGTTAAGTAGGGTCCAAGTGATCATAGTCAGAATGACTGAAGTGATGCTCAACCCAAATCCTATGTCTTCGAGCTAAGACAATGAGAGCAAAACTTATCCAGAGCTGGATGAGTGAGCTTTGCTTGTAGCCCAAGTAAAGTTGCCGTGTGTGTTTGAAATCGACCGTTGGAACATGTGTCGGTTCCTTAGTGACCAGAGGTCATTTCGGACATATCAGGTCGGGTTGCCTAGTGGCTATAAATAGCCCACCCCCTACACCATAAATTGGTGGCTGCTCAGAGTTAGTGCACGGCTTTTGTCGTTTGAGAGCAACCCACCTCTGTAACGCCCTCGATGCGGCTATATCTCCCACGTGTCGAAGCACGACTTAGAGGAAAAACCGCATTGAAAGCAATGTCGCAAGTGAGGTAATCTTCACACACCCATGTAATACATTAGGGAAAGAGATACATAGTTGGCTTACAGTCGCCACTTCACACAATACATAAATAAACATCCATCATCCAGATTACACTCAAGGTCCGACTACGGAACCAAAATAAAAGAAGACTACCCCAAATGCTACACAGATCCCCGATCGTCCCAACTGGCTCCACTATCGATCATCGGAAGCGACACATAGTAACGACCACGTTCCTCGTCGAACTCCCACTTGAGCTCGGTTCGTCATCTGACTTGGCATCGTCGGCACTGCAACTGTTTTGGTAGAATCTGTGAGTCACGGGACTCAGCAATCTCACACCCGCAAGATCAAGACTATTTAAGCTTATAGGAAGGTCAGAGTTGTGAGGTGGAGCTGCAGCAAGCGACTAGCATATATGGTGGCTACATTCGCAAAAGAGAGCGAGAAGAGAAGCAAGGCACGGTCGTGAAGCTAGTAGCGATCAAGAAGTGATCCTGAACTACTTACGTCAAACATAACTCCAACACCGTGTTCACTTCCGGACTCCGCCGAGAAGAGACCATCAGTTACACCTTGTTGATGTGTTTTAAATAAGGTCAACTTCGGGTTTTCTACAACCGGACATTAACAAATTCCCATCTGCCTCATAACCGCGGGCATGACTTTCGAAAGATAATACCCTACAGGTGTGTCCCAACTTAGCCCATTATAAGCTCTCACGGTCAACGAAGGATATTCCTTCTACCGGGAAGACCCGATCAGTCTCGGAATCCCGGACTACAAGACATTTCGACAGCAATAAAACAAGACCAGCAAAGCCGCCCGATGCGCCGACAAATCCCGATAGGAGCTGCACATATCTCGTTCTCGGGGCACACCGGATAGGTCAGCCTCTGAGTAAAACCAGCCTCGAGTTGCCCGTGGTGGCCCTTGATCTGCCGGTTGGGCCAGCACTCGAAGGAGCACCGGTCGGGGGTAAATAAAGATGACCCTCGGGCTCGCGAAACCCGGGGAAAAAGGCTTAGGTGGCAAATGGTAAAACCAATGTTGGGCCTTCTTGGAGGAGTCTTATTCAAAGCGAACTGTCAAGGGGTCCCATAAATCACCCAACCGTGTAGGAAGAGCGAAATCAAGGAACATAAAACGGTATGACGGAAACTAGAGGCGGCAAGAGTGGAACAAAACACCAGGCATAAGGCCGAGTCTTCCACCCTTTACCAAGTATATAGATGCATTAATTAAACAATAGATATTGTGATATCCCCAACAAGTAAACATGTTCCAACAAGGAACAACATCTCCATGTTCCAACAAGGAACAAACTTCATCTTCACCTGCAACTAGCAACGCTATAAGCGGGGCTGAGCAAAGCGGTAACATAGCCAATCAATGGTTTGCTAGGAAAGGATGGTTAGGGGCTCGAACTGGCAATATGGGAGGCATGATAAGCAAGTGATAGGCATCGTAGCATAGGCATAGCAAAAGAGCGAGCATCTAGCAAGCAAAGATAGAAGTGATTTCGAGGGTATGGTCATCTTGCCTTCAAAGTTCTCAGAGTTGTCGAAAGCTTGATCCTCGTAAGCGTTCTCAACAGGTTCCTCATTCACGTACTCGTCTCCCGGCTCTATCCAAAGCAAGAACACAAACAATGGAACCACAATAAATCACGGTGCAATGCACAAGCAACATGATGCAATACATGGCATGATATGCGAGATGTGATATGCAATGCGTATGCGTGCTCCGGAAGGAAAATGATGAACCAGGCATCAACTTGGCAAACCAAGTATGCCGCTGCAAAGGTGAGATGATTTCGGTTGAAATCGATATAAAGATCACCGGAATCGGATGCACGGTTTGCAAATGACAAGCAAAACAAGAATGGCACAAATCTGCCATTAACAGCATGATACCACTTAGCAAGCAACAAGAAATTAAGCTACTGCACCCAAACGTACCAAGAAAGCATATGGCAGTGATTTACTCAAGATGCTTGACAAAAGATGAACATTGAGCTACGGCTAAATCACACCATAACAGGTCCAAACAATCATGGCAAAAGTGCAAAATATATCAGCTTCACAGACTTTGAGAAAATACTGAACATGGCAGAATCCGCATCAGGAAGCAATGTTCAGAGCAAGCAAACAGCATGCTACCGGAACTTATAATAGCAAAACAAGGCACGGCATGAATCTACTCAAAGCATAGAACAAAAGTCCCTTACTGACCATGAGCCAAAAGGGATCAGGAAATATGATGGCACCCACGTAAACATAGCAAGTTTCGTTAACAGATTAAGCAAACAGGGCATGACATTGACAGAATTATGAAGGCATCTTCGCGAGCTCGATGCACTCACAACAGAGAATTTCATGATAAACGAAGCATACATACATCAAGAAGACATGGCATATAAGCTACACATGGCAAGAACAACATCATAGCATACACGGATCAACTACAACAACCTTGGCAAAATTGAATAACATGTAAACAATCTGCCAGGAAACATTTTATAGCAAAAGTAGAGCTCGATTGACTCAAGCTATGGCACTCCATAATTGCAAACAAGGGCATGGATGGATAGAGCATAACCATATGTTTAGAACATTCTTACTGAAGTATCTCAAAATAAGCATGGATCTCTCTGTAGCATCAAGTTAACATGGCATAAAAATATCAGCAAAACAGGGGCTGAAATCAGCAACATCATGAAGCCTAGTTTGCATGCTTGTGCTAGTCACCACAGAGATCACCAAAATACATGGAATACACCCCTGTAAAGATGGCATGGCATATTACAAAACACATGTAGGACTCAAGTTCATAGGATGCACACATCAATCATGGCAAAAATGACAATAGTGCATGTTCTGATAAGAATCTGAAACTAACATCACATAGCCCTCTTCTAACAGCATTTCGGTCATCAATATGAGCTCAAATGAAAATTATGCGATAGAATGAAATGATGTACTCATCGAGACGAACATTTCGGTATGCTACACGCCCAAAACGGAGCCACAGGTGCAAAGTTATGATGCGATAAACATGCAACAAATAATCTGCAGAATAATGACTTAGAGGATTTCGGGGGAGAAGGAAAGTCAACCCTTCGTTTGGATCTAGATCCGGCTCAAGGTCGCCGGAGTTCTCAGCAGCGGCGGCCGGAGAGGGAGAGGGCGCCGGCGGAGGGAGGAGAGGCAAGGCGAGGTCGGCAGGTGAGGCGGCGGAGGCTGGCGACGGGCGAGGTCGGCGGCGAGGCGGCGGAGGCGGCCGGGCGACGGGCGGCGGGTGGCGCGGGCGTGGTGGTGCGTGGGCGTGGGCCGGGAGGGCCCGCCTGGCCCAGCGGGCTCTTGTGGAGCCGGGCGGCGATGTGGGCGCTGGTCGCCCACGGGCGGCTTCGCGGATTGGCCGAAGCGGCGGCGTGACGCGCGTCGGCTCCGCCGGACGTGTCCGGCGGCGTGGAGAGGAGCGTGGCTAGGGTTAGGGGTGGAATTGATTTGGGATTTTGGGGGAGGGGGTGTTTTTATAGGTAGAAGGAGCTAGGAAGCTCCAAATGAGGTGTAGTTTTCGCCCACACGATCGCGATCCGACGACGGAGAGCATGAAAGTGACTTAGATGGGTTATTGGGCTGTTTTGGAGGGGTGTTGGGCTGCAACTCAAAAGAGGCCTTTGCGAGAGTGCGGTTAACCGTTGGAGTACCAAACGAGCTCCAAATGACTCGAAACTTGACAGGTGGTCTACCGGTGGTGTACCAAGGCCACTTGACAAACCTCGGTCCATTCCGAGAAAGTTTAGTAGCCGCTCACGGAAAAATGTAAAAGGGGACGCCGGGGGACATAGGAGTGCCGGATTGCAAAACGGACAACGGGGAAAATGCTCGGATGCATGAGAGGAACACGTATGCAAATGAGATGCGCATGATGACATGATATGAAATGCATGACATGGAGAAAATGAAAAACGAAAGACAAAAACCCAACCACGGAGGGAATATCATATCACAATGCCGAAAATGGCAAGAGTTGGAGTTACAAATATGGAAAGTTACATCCGGGGTGTTACAACACTCCACCACTACAAGAGGATCTCTTCCCGAGATCTAGGACTGAAAGAACTCCGGATATTTGGAAAGAAGGTGATCCTCGCGCTCTCAGGTGGCTTCTCGGTCGGAATGGTGTGACCACTTCACTTTCAGGAATTTGATTGACTTGTTGCGAGTCTTGCGCTCGGTTTCTTCAAGAATAGCAACGGGGTGCTCATGATAAGAGAGATCTTCTTGGAGGACAATTTCTTCGAAGTTGATAGTGCGTTCAGGAGTCTTGAAGCACTTGTGAAGCTATGACACGTGAAACACATCGTGCACGTTCGCGAAGTTGGATGGAAGCTCAAGTTGATAGGCGAGATCGCCTCTTTTGCCAATGATATTGAAAGGACCCACGTATCTAGGGGCAAGCTTCCCTTTGATACCGAAGAGACGAGTGCTTTTCATTGAAGAAACGCGGAGGTAGACATGGTCTCCGATTTCAAAAGCCACATCACGGTGCTTGTCAACATAATAGCTCTTCTGGCGCGATTGCGCGGCTTTGAGATTCTCACGAATGACTTTGCACATTTCTTCGGCTTCTGTGATCAAGTCGTTGCAAAGAAGTTGGCGTTCACCTGTCTCGGACCAATTGAGAGGAGTACGACACTTTCTGCCATAGAGAATTTCGAATGGGGCCTTGCCCGAACTCTCTTGGAAGCTGTTGTTGTAGGAGAACTCGGCATATGGAAGACAATCTTCCCACTTCATACGAAGGAAATGACACAAGCCACGAGCATGTCTTGAGGATTTGATTGACTCGCTCGACTTGGCCACTTGTTTGAGGGTGGAAAGCTGTTTGAAGCGAATGTTGGTGCCCATGGCCTTCTGAAAAGAATCCCAAAACTTGGAGGTAAAGATGCTGCCACGGTCTGAAGAGATCAATTGTGGAATGCCGTGCAAGGAGACAATCCTGGAGGTGTATAACTCTACCAACTGAGCTGTTGTGATAGATTCTTTGATAGGAAGAAAATGAGCCACTTTAGTAAGCTTGGACTTTGGAAATCCAGTCACGAAGTCCATTTCGATATGATCAAACTTCCATTCTGGAATAGCAAGAGGTTGGAGGAGACCAGCTGGTCGTTGGTGTTCTGCTTTCACTCTTCTGCAGACATCACACTCATTCATGAATTGAGCAATTTCTCGCTTCATTCGAGTCCACCAATATGACTGCTTGAGGTCATGGTACATCTTCGTACTTCTAGGATGAATGGATAGAAGGGAATTGTGTGCCTCGTTCATAATGACTTTACGTAGATCACCCTTTGGAACCACAATCCGGTCCTCGAAGAAAAGAGTATCTTTGTCATCAATGTGGAAGCACTTGTACTTGGAAATGCCCTTGTCGATACCACGTTTCACCTTTTTCACCATGGTATCCAGGAGTTGAGCCTCACGAATTTGGTCTTCCAAAGTAGGAGAGACTATGATGTTGGAGAAAGCCTTGAGGAACAACTTGAAGATTCAGCTTGCGGAAAGCTTCACAAAGATCCGGTTGGAAAGGCTTGAGAATTAAGCTGTTGCAATAAGCCTTCCTGCACAAAGCATCTGCAATCACATTGGCCTTGCCCGGAGTATATTCAATACTTGGGTTGTACTCTTGAATCATTTCGACCCACCGAGTTTGCCTGAGGTTGAGGTTGGGTTGAGTGAAGATATACTTGAGGCTCTTGTGATCGGTGAATATGTCCACTTTCCTTCCCAACAAGAGATGTCTCCAAGTTATTAATGCATGGACAACTGCCGCCAACTCAAGATCGTGAGTGGGGTAGTTCTTCTCGTTGGGCTTCAGCTGACGAGAGGTATAGGCCACAACTCTCTTCTCTTGCATTAACACAACACTGATACCTTGAAGAGAAGCATCACAGAAAACTTTGAATGGCTTGGACTCATCAGGAGGAGTCAAGACAGGAGCTGTGACGAGTTTCTCTTTGAGAGTATTGAAAGCAACATCACACTCAGGAGACCAGACATACTTCACATGCTTCTGGAGGAGGTTGGAAAGAGGCTTTGCAATCTTACAAAAATTCTCAACGAATCTTCGGCAATAGCTTGCAAGACCAAGAAAACTGCGAAGCTGCTTGACATTCTAAGGAGGTTCCCAATTCACAACTGCAGAAACCTTCTCGGGATTAACAGCGATGCCCTTGGCGGAGATGATATGACCAAGGTAAAGCACTTCATCAAGCCAAAATTCACATTTGGAAAACTTCGCATAGAATTGATGCTCTCTGAGCTTGTCGAGCACCAATCGCAAATGTTTGGCATGATCCTTCTTATTCTTGGAGAAGACCAAAATATCATCGAGATAGACCAAGACGAATTCATTGGTGTAGGGGTTGAAAATGAAGTTCATCATTCGAGAGAATGTTGGAGGAGCATTGACAAGGCCGAAAGACATGATAGTATATTCATAAGAACCAAAGCTTGTTCTGAAAGCTGTCTTGGGAATATCTTGTTCACGAATGCGAATTTGATGATAACCAATACGAAGGTCAAGCTTGGAGAACACTTTAGCACCTTTGAGTTGCTCGAAAAGCTCATTGATGTTGGGAAGTGGATACTTGTTCTTTATAGTCTTCTTATTCAATGGACGGTAATCGACGCAAAGTCGGTCCGTGCCATCCTTCTTCTGGACAAAAAGAACACCACAACCCCAAGGAGATGAACTCGGTCTGATCAAACCCAGACGCTCTTGTTCATCGAGCTGCTTCTTCAATTCCTTCAGCTCATTAGGTCCAAGCTTGTATGGGCGCTTGCAAGCGGGTTGATGCGGGCTCAAGATCGATAACGAATTCAAGCTGGCGGTGAGGAGGCATACCCGGAAGCTCTTCTGGAAAGACATCTTGGTACTCACAAACGACTGGAATCTGAGAGATAGCATCCAATTCGCCCTTCTCATTGAGAGAAAACAACCGAATGGTTTCATCAAGAGCGGCATAGATGATCACATCCTCAGAAGAGTGTGTCAATTGAATTTCCCTGGCAGCACAATCAAGCTGAGCTTTGTGCTGAGAAATCCAGTCCATCCCGAGAATTAGATTAATATCCGAGTCACCGAGGACAATTGGTTTAGCCAGAAATCTATAGTCGCCCATCTTGATACCGACATTCGGAACCAACAAACTAGAACTCATGTGCTTGCCCGGGGAAACAATTGCTAGAGGTCTATCCAAAAATTCCAAAGTGAAATCATGCTTGGCAAAAAACGGTCTTGACATGAAACAATGCGATGCACCAGTATCAAATAAGACTTTTGCAGGAATATCATTAACTGAGAGATTACCCATTATCACGTCAGTAGATTCCTCCGCTTGCGCTGCATTCATCATATTCACCTTGGCATGCTTTGGATTATGCTTGACCACTGCATTGCTGGAAGATCTCACAGGAGGAGGAGGCGGAAGGCGCCTTTGGTTGAAGCACTTGTTTGCATAGTGACCTTTCTGCTGACATTTGTTGCAAGTCACCTCTGAGAGTGGACGATGATAAGGAGAATTTGACCTTGGAGCTTGAGAATTAGACTTGTTCTGATAGCCTGGGTTGGGTGGGTGGGAAGATCCACGACCACCTGAGTTCTTCTGCTGATAAGGCTGACGGGACGGAGGAGGAGGAAGGTAGAACTTCTGCTGCTTAGCTGCCACTTGAGAGGAAGAAGAAGACTGAACTGCATCGTTGATTCTTTTCTTAGAAGCCTCACATTTGAGCTGGGCAGCTTCTTGCTTCAGTGCCATGTTGTAGAATTCATCATACTTTTCTGGCTCAAAAAGCACGAGAGCTAATTGCAGATCTTCTCTGAGGCCACCTCTGAATTGATAGATCATACTCTTTTCATCAGGGACGTCTTGCTTAGCGAAGCGAGCGAGTTTCTGGAACTAGATATTGTATTGATACACGGACCTGTTGCCTTGCTTGAGATTGCGGAACTCTTCACGCTTGCTCTCAACAACACTTTTTGGAATGTGGTGAGCTTTGAAGTCTCGGCGGAACTCATCCCAGGTAATTACACGACCTCCTCTGGAATCTTTGTATTGTTGATACCACTCAGCAGCTTGGTCCTTGAGTTGAAACGAAGCAAACTTGACAAAGTCCTCAGGTCTGACATTGCTACATTCAAAATGTTTGCAGATGTCCACAAGCCAATCGTCGGCGTCTGTGGCCTCGACACAGAAGCTGAAAGACTTCGGCTGATTAGCGAGCAACTGATTGAGGGTAGCAAAGTGCGGCTGGTTGTTTCCTTGACCTTGATTTCCTTGGTTGCCTTGCCCCTGGGTACGCTCTTGCAAGAGTTGCAAAATCATCTGAGCATTTGCATTGGTGGCTGCCATGATAGCTTGCCATGCCTCCGGAGGCGGAGGTGGAGGTGGAGGTTCGACCGACTCCCATCATTGCGTTCCGGATTGAGACGCGTTGGCGGAGCCATCTGAAGAGGGTGACATCCGTTAGCACTTGATGAGCAGATAGACAAGTTGAATCAACGGATAGAAATTGCAACATATAGTCTTCACAATAAACATTGAACAAGGATGAGCGAATGAATTCCAAAGCTAACATCACACGTCCATTAAGGTGAGAAGCCACTTGATTAAGGGTTGATGAAAAAAATAACAAGGTACGATGGAACAAATAAGTGGTAAGGATTACCCAATCACAAACCAAATATCTACGAGGAAGAAATGCTAAGAGCTACTTGAATCCCACCTATAAACTCCGAAACTTTCGGTTATGCAATCTGGTGTTGGGGATCTGAGAGGACACAAAATATATCACCCAAACTAACAATACCTAGATCCATTGTATCCATCCGTCAACACATAACCAAGAAACCTTCGAAATCGTGTACCTCGACCTTGAAAAGCATCCGTTATCTGAGTCATGGCAATAATCCCGAGCTCGCCCGAAGATTGGGTTATCGGGTTATCTCACCAACAACTGTACAAGCGAGATTTTGATGTCGGCAAAGCTCAGTATTCGAATCGCAGCGATAAAATTGTGACGACAACACCTCGGAGCTCAACTCCCGGGACACCGCCACAACCCCTAAATGTCGGAGGCACCAAGAACAATGTTCTCGTCACAAAACCATCGGAACGATTCCAAGATACCCGTGATCCTAAAATTTTTTTAGTGAAATTTGAGGAGAGGAGAGTCAAAACTTCTCGTCGGGAGACCTCACAGAGCGACGAAGGGATTAGGGAGTAAAAGAATCCTACTCTCCGATATATATAATCCTAAGACTCAAAACATTTTGTTCTAGACTCAACAACGCCAAACAAACAATCAGCGAGGGCTCCTAAGTCGGGATGGCTCGATTACCAACTTGTAATGCCCTCGATGCGGCTATATCTCCCACGTGTCGAAGCACGACTTAGAGGCATAACCGCATTGAAAGCAATGTCGCAAGTGAGGTAATCTTCACACAACCCATGTAATACATAAGGGAAGAGATACATAGTTGGCTTACATCGCCACTTCACACCATACATAAATAAACATCCATCATCCAGATTACACTCAAGGTCCGACTACGGAACCAAAATAAAAGAAGACTACCCCAAATGCTACAGATCCCGATCGTCCCAACTGGCTCCACTATCGATCATCGGGAAAAGACACATAGTAATGACCACGTTCCTCGTCGAACTCCCACTTGAGCTCGGTTCGTCATCTGCCTTGGCATCGTCGGCACACTGCAACTGTTTTGGTAGAATCTGTGAGTCACGGGACTCAGCAATCTCACACCCGTGAGATCAAGACTATTTAAGCTTATAGGAAGGACAGAGTTGTGAGGTGGAGCTGCAGCAGCGACTAGCATATATGGTGGCTACATTTGCAAAAGAGAGCGAGAAGAGAAGCAAGGCGCGGTCGTGAAGCTAGTAGCGATCAAGAAGTGATCTGAACTACTTATGTCAAACATAACTCCAACACGTGTTCACTTCCGGACTCCGCCGAGAAGAGACCATCACGGTTACACACGCGTTGATGTGTTTTAAATAAGGTCAACTTCGGGTTTTCTACAACGGACATTAACAAATTCTCATCGCCTCATAACTGCGGGCACGGCTTTGAAAGATAATACCTGCAGGGTGTCCCAACTTAGCCCATTATAAGCTCTCACGGTCAACGAAGGATATTCCTTCTACGGAAGACCCGATCGATCTCGGAATCCGGACTACAAGACATTTCGACAAAGAATAAAACAAGACCAGCAAAGCCGCCCGATGTGCCGACAAATCCCGATAGGAGCTGCACATATCTCGTTCTCAGGGCACACCGGATAGGTCATCCTACGAGTAAAACCAGCCCTCGAGTTGCCCCGTGGTGGCCCTGCAGTCTGCCCGGTTCGGGCCAGCACTCGAAGGAGCACTCGTCCGGGGGGGGGGGTAAATAAAGATGACCCTCGGGCTCGCGAAAACCCGGGGGAAAAAGGCTTAGGTGGCAAATGGTAAAACCAATGTTGAGCCTTGCTGGAGGAGTCTTATTCAAAGCGAACTGTCAAAGGGGTCCCATAAATCACCCAACCGTAAGGAATGCGAAATCAAGGAACATAACACGGTATGACGGAAACTAGGTGGCAAGAGTGGAACAAAACACCGGGCATAAGGCCGATTCTTCCACCCTTTACCAAGTATATAGATGCATTAATTAAACAATAGATATTGTGATATCCCCAACAAGTAAACATGTTCCAACAAGGAACAACATCTCCATGTTCAACAAGGAACAAACTTCATCTTCACCGCAACTAGCAACGCTATAAGAGGGCTGAGCAAAGCGGTAACATAGCCAATCAACGGTTTGCTAGGAAAGGATGGTTAGGGGCTCGACATGGCAATATGGGAGGCATGATAAGCAAGTGATAGGCATCATAGCATAGGCATAGCAAAAGAGTGAGCATCTAGCAAGCAAAGATAGAAGTGATTTCGAGGGTATGGTCATCTTGCCTGCAAAGTTCTCAGAGTTGTCGAAAGCTTGATCCTCGTAAGCGTTCTCAACAGGTTCCTCGTTCACGTACTCGTCTCCCGGCTCTACCCAAAGCAAGAACACAAACAATGGAACCACAATAAATCACGGTGCAATGCACAAGCAACATGATGCAATACATGGCATGATATGCGAGATGTGATATGCAATGCGTATACGTGCTCCGGAAGGAAAATGATGAACCAGGCATCAACTTGGCAAACCAAGTATGCCGCTGGAAAGGTGAGATGATTTCGGTTGAAATCGATATAAAGATCACCGGAATCGGATGCACGGTTTGCAAATGACAAGCAAAACAAGAATGGCACAAATCTGCCATTAACAGCATGATACCACTTAGCAAGCAACAAGAAATTAAGCTACTGCACCCAAACGTACCAACAAAGCATATGGCAGTGATCTACTCAAGATGCTTGACAAAAGATGAACACTGAGATACGTCTAAATCACACCATAACAGGTCCAAACAAGCATGGCAAAAGTGCAAAATATATCAGCTTCACAGACTTTGAGAAAATACTGAACATGACAGAATCAGCATCAGGAAGCAATGTTCAGAGCAAACAAACAACATGCTACAGGAACTTATAATAGCAAAACAAGTCATGGCATGAATCTACTCAAAGCATAGAACAAAAGTCCCTTACTGACCATTAGCCAAAAGGGATCAGAAAATATGATGGCACCCACGTAAACATAGCAAGTTTCGCTCACAGATTCAGCAAATAGGGCATGACATTGACAGAATTATGAAGGCATCTTCGCGAGCTCGATGCACTCACTACAGAGCATTTCATGATAAACTAAGCATACATCCGTCAAGAAGACATGGCATAGAAGCTACACATGGCAAGAACAACATCATAGCATACACGGATCAACTACAACAACCTTGGCAAAATTGAATAACATGTAAACAATCTGCCAGGAAACATTTTATAGCAAAAGTAGAGCTCGATTGACTCAAGCTATGGCACTCCATAATTGCAAACAAGGGCATGGATGGATAGATCATAACCATATGTTCAAAACATCTTTACTGAAGTATCTCAAAATAAGCATGGATCTCTATAGCATCAAGTTAACATGGCATAAAAATATCAAGCAAAGCAGGGCTGAAATCAGCAACATCATGAAGCCTAGTTTGCATGCTTGTGCTAGTCACCACAGAGATCACAAAAATACATGGCATACATCCCACTAAAGATGGCATGGCATATTACAAAACACATGTAGGACTCAAGTTCATAGGATGCACACATCAATCATAGCTCAAATGAAAATTATGCAATGGAATGAAATGATGTACTCATCGAGACGAACATTTCGGTATGCTACACGCCCAAAACGGAGCCACGGGTGCAAAGTTATGGTGCGATAAACATGCAACAAATAATCTGCAGAATAATGACTTAGAGGATTTCGGGGGAGAAGGAAAGTCAACCCTTCGTTTGGATCTAGATCCGGCTCGAGGTCGCCGGAGTTCTCAGCAGCGGCGGCCGGAGAGCGAGACGGGCGCCGGCGGAGGGAGGAGAGGCCTGGGTGGCGCGAGGTCGGGCGGCGAGGCGGCAGAGGCGCTGGCGGCGACGGGCGAGGTCGGTGGCGAGGCGGCAGGAGGCGGCGGCGACGGGCGGCCGGGCGGGTGGCTTGCGCTGCGGTGCGGGCGTGGCGCTGGGCGGAGGGCCCCTTTGGGCCCAGCGGACCTCTTGCTGGAGCCGGGCGGTGATGTGGTAGCTGGTCGCCACGTGGCGGCTCATGATTGGCGGGCGCGTGGCGGGCGACGCGTCTCCGCCCGGACGTGTGTCTGGCTGTGGAGAGGAGCGGGCTAGGGTTAGGGGTGGAATTGATCCGGATTTCGGGAGGGGTGTTTTATAGGTAGAAGGAGCTAGGAAGCTCCAAATGAGGTGTAGTTTTTACCACACGATCGTGATCCGACGACGGAGAGCATGGAAGTGACTTAGATGGGTTATTGGGCTGTTTTGGAGGGTGTTGGGCTGCAACTTAAAAGAGGCCTTTCTTGAGAGTGCGGTTAACCGTTGGAGTACCAAACGAGCTCCAAATGACTCGAAACTTGACAGGTGGTCTACCGGTGGTGTACCAAGGCCACTTGACAAACCTCGGTCCATTCCGAGAAAGTTTAGTACCTGCTCACGGAAAAATGTGAAAGGGGACGCCGGGGGACATAGGAGTGCCGGATTGCAAAACGAACAACGGGGAAAATGCTCGTATGCATGAGACGAACACGTATGCAAATGAGATGCACATGATGACATGATATGAAATGCATGACATGGACAAAATGCAAAACGAAAGACAAAAACACAACCACGGAGGGAATATCATATCACAATGCCGAAAATGGCAAGAGTTGGAGTTACAAATATGGAAAGTTACATCCGGGGTGTTACAATCTCGAAGCCTTTGAGAGAGAGAAATCCTTTCGAGGACAAAGCCCAAACACCCAGAGCCAATGAGTGTTAGGCATCACTGAAGTCTTTCTGTCTGTATGACCTGAAGACTTATTACACTTGAGGACTTGAATCCTCCAGCCGGTTAGGCATCGCGTTCTGAGCATCCAAGAGTCATTGTGGATTGCCGGTGAACGCAGTCTGTGAAGGTTCGGAAGTCTACCTTGAAGACTTACCAGAGTGATTGGGCGAGGACTGTGTGTCCTTAGCTCAAGGGGAATAAGGTGAAAACGTGGTCTTCTGGGTTGAATCTCAGCCTCCCTAACCAGATGTACAGTTGTCACAGCAACTGGAACTGGTCCAACAAATCCTGTGTCTTCAAGAAGTGACTGGTTCTATCTTCTCCCTCTCTTTACTTTGAGTTTGTCTTTGTGAAGTCATTGCCTATCTATCATACCTATTTGACTTCATTGCTTGACTACTTGTGTTGATTGGCTTCTCACTATCTTCCATCTTGATCCTTACTACCAAGCTGCTATTAGTCTTGTAATTTCACGTTATTGCATACTTGACTATGGTTTGCTTGTTGTAGTTTACCTTCCGCTGCATATCAATTAGGCCATTTCTAGTGTTTGTCTTTGAAACATCCGTGTTTTGAAGACTTTCCTAAAAATCGCCTATTCACCCCCCTCTAGTCGATAACTAGCACTTTCAATTGGTATCAGAGCAAGGTACTCCCTTGTTCTGTGTGATTCGGTTTAACCACCTGGAGTTTTAGCTATGTCGACTGCAGGGATAATCAAAGTCTCCGCTGCTTGCCCCGTGTTCGATGGAACTGACTATCCCTACTAGAAGAATAAGATGCGCATGCATCTTGAAGCCATTGATGTCGACCTCTGGTATGTCGTCAAGAACGGCGTTCCCAAATATGGTGAAGGTGTCACCCCTGCTGATGTCAAGAAGTTCATTCAACTGGACTCTACTACAAAGAACATCATTTGTGGTCATCTGACCAAAGGACAGTATGGCCGTGTGAGTGCTCTGGAAACGTCGAAGCTAGTCTGGGACTGGCTATCCAAGGTCGACGAAGGCGTCTCAACCCAGAGAGATCAAAGAATCAGTGTTCTTCGCAACCTCCTCAACCGCTTCAAGAGAAATGACAATGAAAATGTCCAGCTCACGTTTGATCGCCTCACTGACATCACAAATGAGCTTCATGCTCTCGGCGCCACTGAGATCACCAAGCATGAAATCGTCAAGACCCTACTGAGATCTCTTGACAACTCTTTTGACACCCTTGCCCTCATGATTCAAGAACGTCCTGACTTCAATACACTCGATCCGTCTGATATACTTGAGAGGCTCAACACACATGAGTTCCAGCTTTCTGAGAAAAGAGATATCTATGGTCCCAACTATGGCCGAACTCGCGCTTTGAAGGCAAAACTTGTTTCCTCATCTGAGGAAGAATCTGACTGCGGTTCTGATGATCCTGAAGACATTGGAAAGGAACTTGCTATGCCTGTGAAGAAGTTCCAGAAGTTCACTAGGAAGAAAGGCTTCAGAAAGTCTTCACGATCTAGCTCAAGAAATGATGAAGCTTCCACTCATGACTACAAGAAGAGAACATGTCACAAGTGCAAGAAAACTGGACACTATATCTCTGAGTGTCCATAGTGGGACAATGAGAAGAAGAAGAAGAAGAGCAAGGAATATGATTCTGATGACAAGAAGAAGAAGAAATCTTCAAAGTCTTCTTCCAAGTCCACATCAAAGTCTTCATCTCATAAGAAGAGCTCATCCGCAAGGCTCGTGCTTTTGTTGGCAAGGAAATGGATTCAGAGGAGGAGTCTGCATACGAGGAGGTGGAGGTGGAGTCCAAGAGGAGTCCGACCCTGGCGTTGCAAGTCTGGCTTTAGCCACAACCAATGTTGCCAAGTCCATCTTCAACACTGAAGACAATGACTTCTACACCAACTCTGAAGCTGATGACAAGGACGACCCTGCTCCCACCTACTGCTTCATGGCACGCGGTGCCAAGGTAAAATCACGTGATGCTTACTTTCAAACATCAAGTGAAGATGACTCTGATTGTGAATCTAAACCCAGCTACAAAACACTTGCTAAAATTGCAACCGAACAACAAAGAGCTATGGAACATACTCAAAAACTGTTAGACAAAAGCGATGACCTATTGGACGCGGAAATGACACGTTCACAGTCCATAGTTGAAGACATTAAAAATCTTCATGCTAAGTACCAAGAACTTGAAAGTCGTCACGAAACGCTCTCAACTACTCATGAAAAGCTCTCCTATGATTATCTTCAAAGGAAGCAAGAGCTTGAGAAATTGAGAGCGGCTCATGAAGATCTTCAAAAAGAGAATGAGTCACTTCGCGCTCAACAGATCAGTTCCGCTCAGGATGGATTTGAACCACCATGTCTAAAATGTCTTGAGCGTGATATCGCTACCTCTGTTGCTGAATGTTCAACTGCTGCTACTGTTGCATTGTCTTCAACTACTAATGTGGTAACTAACCCCTCTGCGGAGGATACCTTGCTATTCTTGATGAAAATGCTAGGTTGAAGACATTGCTTGAAACAGGGATGTATAAAAGTCTGAAAGGGCATCAGATACTTTGCGATGTCCTCAAAAAGAAGATTTTGAACCGAAACCCTAGGAAAGAGGGTGTTGGGTTCGAGAGGAAAATGAATGTTGATGGTTCCACCGAAGCCCGAGCAAAGATCCCAAAACCACATGGGTTGGTGCAAAGGGACCTTGGTGGATCCTTCCACCTTATCCGCCTTACCTGTGCTAACCCTATTATCATTGATGAATCCTTTGATGCAAACTATAAGCTATTCAAGAATCAGAATGGTGAAGTGTTTGCCAGGTATATTGGTACTAACTGCAGGAATGGACCACCTATGAAGAAGATCTGGGTTCCCAAAAGCTGTCTTGAGAATTTTCCAGTGAATGTCATCATGACAACACTTGGGAAGAAGACAAACCCCAGACCTAAGGCGTCATATGGTCCAAAGGCTTCATACAGACAGAGGACTCACCTGAGTCACCCTAACGCCAATGTTTTGCAGGGAAACCGTACTCAAATTTATGAATATGAGTGTGTGTCTTCAAACCGCTATGTTCATAGAACTAAGAACTTTTGTGCTTATTCATATGAGTATCATTCATCTCCTGCAAGGCTATTTGCTAGGGCTCGAAAGCCGAAGTTCTCAGATGCTGCACTTAGACTCATTCCTTCTAAGCCACCCCTGAAGATGTGGGTGGTTAAGAAGAATTAACGTTCTTTTGCAGGAAAGGGTCTCCAGCCGAAAATCAAAGGCGTTTGATGCTATAGCTGGGGACCTAAAACATCTTGTAGGGCACAGGATCAAATGCCCAAATGGTCTCACTATGTATATTGTTCCTGAATCGTTTGCCATTCATCCTATCAGTCCTAATCTTGATTTAAGCCTCAATAATCCACTTGCCCGTCAAATGTGTGTGCTTCACAATGCTCTTGGTGAAGCCTATCCCCCTAACTGTACTGTAGGGTATGACACCTCATGCTTCAGAATGGATTATGGACAGTGGATGCACTAATCATATGACTGGTGACGAGGGCTGCCGAGGCTGAAGCCAGAAAAAGGAAACATCCTGAAGCCTCTGATGCTGCTCCCTCCAAGAAGAAGCTCAAGACCAAGAAGAATCGGGCTGCTCCCACAGAGCCCCTTGTTGTTGAACCCATCTCAGTGGTTCGTCCTGCATCTGCAACCCAAGAACTTCGCATGACTGTTCATGAGCCTGCTTCCACAGAGGCTCCTGAAGCTGAAGAGATTCTAGCAGTTGATCCCATCACTGCTGAAGACATTGGTCACCATGACAATGTTGAAGATGATGAAGTTCTTCCTCAAATTGAATACAATGTGGTATCATCGCCTGCTTAGCATTTAACAGCGAACTCATCAGCATTGGTCATCCTCTGACACCAATTGCTCAGGATGCTTCATGGGCTAATCGCCCGCAACAAGAAGACTCCCCTAGTACTCCCCAACAATTCACTCCCCAACAACAACAGCAAGAAGAAGAGGAAGACTTTGAGGCCCAGACAACCCCATCTCCAAAGGCGACGCCAGTATTTCGCAGGCTTCGCAAAGGTCAAAGGCCTCAAGTACCTCTCTCGAGCGTTCCAGAAGGAGAAGTGCACCACCAACATGTTGCACGTCAAGTGTTTTCAGAAGCCACTCCAACTGTGAATGTCTCCGAGTCTGAAGCCAAAGCTGCTGAAGACAATCCTCCTGCATCAGCTGAAGACACCGAAGAAGAAGAAGAACATGTCCCTACACCCCCTGTAATTGAAGAAACTATTCCTGATATCAACGTGCTAGTGCCCGACCCTCCAGCTCCTCACGTGGAGGTTGAAAACATTGAGGCTGCCACCTCCAACACCAATGAAGCCAATGACGTGGTCATGGCTGAAGCCTTGCCACCAAGAATGCATTTGTCACTCACGAGACCTGTCGGCGATCATGGAAGAGTTTGACCCTGCTCAGTGGTGAAGCAGATCTTCAAGACGATGGCTTCACTGAACGCTTCAAGTTTGACTCCACTCCTCCACGGAATGCAGTCCTACGACGAACTCCATCACTTGAAGACTCTGACTATACTTCCTCCATGCAAATCACAATGCCAGAGTGATCGATGATGAAGCCGATGCTACTTCACCACCCCCTACTTCTGCACGCATCAACACTGCACCAAGCTCGTCTGCACCGCCAACCAACAACGACAACCCTGCTGCATCATCTACTTCTGAAGAGGACGAGTAGATGCTCTATGTCTTCAAACCTTTTTGGTCATTACTGACAAAAGGGGGAGAAGCATATGAGTTTGATAGTCTTCAAACAGGTTCATAAGGGCGGTTGCATAATATTTTGCCTAGTGTTTACAACTCTCGCTTTTGATACATTTGGTTCTTTGAGTTGTAACACTTAAACTCGATGGTCGTCTGCTACTTATTTGCTTTACTCTGGTGGGAGGATAAATTCCGCATGTGCGACGATAACTTCCGCACTTAGATCATTATGCAGACGTCCATTTTTCATTATGCATGTCATTCTCTTGGTTATATCATTTCATGCATGATGAATTATCTTCATAAGTTGAAGAGGATCTCCACAAGTACAACATGCTATGTGCATTTGCATTCCAAAAGCAAACTACTTATATGCACATCTTCAGGGGGAGCCTTTGCCACTTATGAAGACAATTCCCTATCCTTTACAATTTCACATACTTTATCCCCGTTGAAAACTTCAACCAGTTTGTCATCAATCAACAAAAAGGGGGAGATTGTAAGTGCATCTAGTGCCACCCCTAGTTGGTTTTGGAGTATTGACGACAAATGTGGTTGAGGGACTAATGCGTTTGTGAGAATTGCAGGATAACGCAGGTAGTGTCCCTCATTGATTCGGTTTAACTACCGGAGATGAACCCTAAAAATGTATGAAGACATTGACGACAATGGTGGTATGTGAAGATATTCACATTGAAGACTATGACATAAGAAGACACTGAGTGAAGACTATGGAGCGCGAAGACTGTGTCGTTTCGTTGTTTCCTTTTCTTCTTTGTTGAGTCGAGGAACGACCGCATCGTTAAGTGGGGTCCAAGTGATCATAGTCGGAATGACCAAGTGATGCTCAACCTAAATCCTATGTCTTCGAGCGAAGACAATGAGAGCAAAACTTATCCGAGCTGGATGAGTCAGCTTTGCTTGTAGCCCAAGTAAAGTTGCCGTGTGTGTTTGAAATCATTTGTTGGAACACGTGTCGGTTCCTTAGTGACCCAGCGTCATTTCGGACATATCAGGTCGGGTTGCCTAGTGGCTATAAATAGCCCACCCCCTATACCATAAATTGGTGGCTGCTCAGAGTTAGTGCACGACTTTTGTCGCTTGAGAGCAACCCACCTCGAAGCCTTTGAGAGAGAAATCCTTTCGAGGACAAAGCCCAAACACCCGAGCTAAAGAGTGTTAGGCATCATCAAGTCTTTCGTCGTGTGACCTGAAGACCTATTACACTTGAGGACTGTGAATCCTCCAGCCGGTTAGTCGTCGCGTTCTGAGCATCCAAGAGTCATTGTGGATTGCCGGTGAACGCAGTTTGTGAAGGTTCGGAAGTCTACCTTGAAGACTTACCAGAGTGATTGGGCGAGGACTGTGTGTCCTTAGCTCAAGGGGAATAAGGTGAAGATGCGGTCTTCTGAGTTGAATCTCAGCCTCCCTAACCAGATGTAAAGTTCTCACAGCAACTGGAACTGGTCCAACAAATCCTGTGTCTTCAACAAGTAACTAGTTCTATCTTCTCCCTCTCTTTACTTTGAGTTTGTCTTCGTGAAGTCATTTCCTATCTATAATACCTATTTGACTTCATTGCTTGACTACTTTTGTTGATTGGCTTCTCACTATCTTCCATCTTGATCCTTACTACCAAGCTGTTATTAGTCTTGTAATTTCACGTTATTGCATACTTGACTATGGTTTGCTTGTTGTAGTTTACCTTCCGCTGCATATCAATTAGGCCATTTCTATTGTTTGTCTTCGAAACATCCGTGTTTTGAAGACTTTCCTAAAAATCGCCTATTCACCCCCCCCCCCTCCAGTCGATAACTAGCACTTTCAGTTGCCGACATAGGAGGATCTTGCTATTCCTTACCCGGAGGCATAGTTCGTGGCGGCGCTCAATGCTATTCCTGATTAGACAGTTCCATACTTGGCTTATATTACCCGAGGCGAGTTGCCTAAGGACCAAATTTTGGCCAGGAAGATAACCTGGTAGTCGGGGAAGCTGATCGTGACCCACGAACACCTATGGGACCGGCGGACCGAGTCCCTTTTGGTTCGGTGGGGGGGCAGAGATTGCACGAAGAGTAGATCAAGGCGATGCACACGAGCGGTTTACCCAGCTTCGGAGCTCTCCGGAGAGATAATACTCCTACTGCTGCTTGTCTGATTGTATTGTGTTCTTGCTAGGGAGCATCGAGAGCTACAAAACCTAGCTTGAGTGTTTCTAGTCTCGAATGAGTCGAACCTGCCGAACCCCCTCTACGCTTGCATGGGCCTCCTTTTATAGGCTCAAAGGGTCACCACAGTGGCAACGTAAACAAGGGCAAATGGGAAAATGAGTTGCGGTTGGTACAGCTACTTTGTACAGTGTATTCTACCTAACTCTGACGGCAAGGGACAAAAGCATTAAATGCCCGTCCATGTCGCCTAAACAGTGCAGAAAGGGACCGTCAGGGGCACCACCGCTACCACGATGGCACCATTGTCGCGCGCCGCCATCGCTGCTCTCCGCTGGTTGCCTGACCTCTTGACACGCACACTGGAATGGCTCCATGACGACACGTTGGTGGATGAGCTGGAGCGGAGATGAAGAGAGGTTTCCTGTCGCGGCAAGTACCTTGCCGCGGCTGAATCCTTGTCGCGCCGGAGCTTGTCGCTCACCAAGCCTTCCCAAAGAAGCTCCTCTTGCCGGGTCTTGTCTTCTGCGTGCCTTGAGTGGCCTTCCGGCAAGCTCCTCTTGCCGGGCCTTGTCATCTTGGCTTAAATACTTTGTTCTTGAATGGCTCCAAAGGAACCACGGAGGACCTTGGCGGTCACTAGGCAGCCTGCGCTGGTGCTGCAATCGCCCGCACGAGTTCGGGATACCAGGTACCCTTACTCTAGTACACCCGACGAAGCCCCGGGCCTGGGCACACACACGGTGCCGAGCGCTGTTGGGCCAGGCCCAAAACAAGTGCACGGGCACGCAGCGGCCTAGATCACGCCGTTATTTGCTCCGACCCACCACGCCCCCATTTAACAGCACGCGTCGAACGTGGTGTCGTGGGAGAGATCGTGGGGGGCTTTCTTTAATTGGAAAAGCGGAACGTCCGCCCCCTCTCCCTCCTTATAAACAGGGGAATCAGGGGCAGGTCGCCCACCTCGCCATTTGCTGTTCCATCTTGAAAACCACCGTTGCTCCCCCCTTCTTCTCTAGTCGGAAGAGAGCAACGCTCCGCCCCCATTGCCACCAACGCCATCAACGCTGTCGGTCTCCTCCACCACCTCCGCCATGGCTCCGGAAGCCCAAGGGGAAGGGCGTGAAGTCGGCCGAGGCGCAGCGGCTCAAGGGCGCCTGAAAGGAGCGGACCCTCTTCCCCCGCCCCCCCAGCTCAACGCGAAGGAGCTGAGGAAGGGCTACTACCTCTTCTGGTCGACGGAGACACGGGCGCACCCGCGCACGAAGGTACTCTCCGCTGCCGAATCAGAGTCAGCTTCGAGCGGGTACCCATTCTTCGCGCTCTTCTTCTATTGCGGGCTCTGCCCGCCCTTCTCTGAGTTCTTCTGCGATATCATGAACACCTACGGGTTTCGCCTCCTTGATTTCACCCCCAACACTGTCCTGACCATGGCGGTTTTCGCACACCTCTGCGAAAACTTTGTCGGAGTCCACCCGAACGTAGCCCTTTTCCGCCACTTCTTCATGCCTCGCGTCGAGAGAGGCGAGCCACTTGCCGGAGGGATTGCATGGATCTCCAGGATCGGCAAGAAAGAATCCTATCTGGAAGGAGAGCTCCGCAGCAAGTGGGAGGAGTGGAGAGCCGATTGGTGTTGGATCGTTGAGGAGAACCCGCAGCCCTTCACTGCCCAGCGCCAAACTCCCATAGTGCGCGGCAATGATTGGAGCAACTTGGCGCCGGAAGATGCTAGGTTGAAGATTGCCGTGACCCGGATCTTGCGCCTCAGGTTTGCCGGACTCACTGTAGGCGCAGTTGGCGCAGATATCCTTCGCCGCCGCATTGCTCCCTCGCAGGAGAGGAGGAGACCTGCTTGGGAGTTCCAAAACCTGGCGGATATCATGAGGCTGCGCCCGGGCCTCAACTGGAATTTCACCGTCTTGGAGTTGTACGCAATGCTTCTGGAGTTGTTCAAGCATGACCCCGATCACCCCGAGTGGTTCATGTTGCCGAGGGGAGTCGTCCCATTGTACAAGAACTCTTCGCTCGACCGCATCCGCGCCATGATGCCCTTGTGCGATTCACATGGGATCGTTCCAACCTGGCAAGAGCCTGCGGACGACGTCGTGCAGCAGTTCTTCGATAGCTTGGAAGAAGTGCCGATCCGCCCGACGAAAGCAGAAGTGGCTCACCCGCGACACCACCGACGCCGAGATGAAGCGATTGCCACCAAGTGGAGGAGGCGGCAGCAGCTGCTACCGGGCGAGTCGGGTTCACCGTGGAGGAGGCAGAGGCAGCAGAGGCGGCAAGCCTTGCCGATCGAGAGGAGCTTGCCGGCGAGGAGGAGCAGGCCGAGCCTGAAGTTCAGCCGAGCAAGTCCGCCGAGGGCGCCTCCACACCTTCAAGTAGCTTGCGCGAGCGGAGCCCAAGCCCCACCAAGAAGGCGCTCCAGAAGGCCGGGAAGTGACGGGGCGGCAGACGGGCTAACAGCTGCAGCGCCGTGCGACGCGCTCCACCGCGGCAAGCACTGTTGCCGCGGGAGCGCCCCACACTGCTGCAACAACTGAGGCAGGATCCTCTCAGGCTACCGCTGCCACCCTCCCCCCCCAAGCGGTCAAGAGAGCCCACTCCTCCGCCTCTTCGCACCGGAGGCGAGCCGGAATTTGATCTCTCCGCGCTTAGCTTCGACGAGGAAGAAGAAGAAGAGTAAGTCTCTATGCTGTGCTTGTATTTCTTCAATTTGGTTGCTTTGTCTCGTATCTGATTTGCTTCATTCTGAACTCTTTCCTTTTTCAGGACGCTGGATCAGAGAGCGTCGAAGAGAGCCAAGACCCCGGTGGTTTTCATCCAAGACGATCCCTCAGTAGCGACGGAGGCGCGGCTCGAGACCCCCTGCCGGACCCGCAACCTTCTTAAAGCAGCCCCCAGCACAGCCCCCAGCGTAAGTATTTGGTTTATTTCTTACGGTTAGGTGTGCATGGGTGCTCCTTCTTTGCTGATATCTGACTTACTGATTTGTGTAGGAGCAGAGCAGCCTCATCAGGAGGGCCCGGAAGTCGCTCCTGAAATTCCATCTGCTTCAACTACGCCACCAAGGGAGAATTCTCCGGCAAGGGAGCGCTCTCTGGCAAGGGATGCTTCTCCAACAAGGGAAGCCTCTCCGACAAGGGGCAGCGCCGGCGATCCTCCGGTGGTTGAGACCGCGGCCACAGATCCCATCGCAGGTAATCCCTTTAGACCGAAAATTTCCCTTGGGCCCTTTTTCTTCTGTTTTTCTTTTTGAACATTTGCTTGACTGTTCTTTCTTTTTCTGATCGTCAGATCCATCTGCCGCAGAGCCGGTGGAGACTGAGGTCGCCGGCGAGAAGGACGTGCGCGGCAACACTGACGACGTCGCCACCATGGAGGAAGAGGCTGGCGTCGATGGGTCCGCCGGCGAGGAGGCCGCCAAGGCCGCCGCTGCAAAGGCTGGCGAGGGGTCTGGTGATCATACTGACGACCCTGAGGCCGCAGGAGCGCCAGGCGCTACATCGACCGCCGATCCCTCCGCCACCGATGCAGCGTCAGGCTCCGAAGAGCCCCAGCCCGGCGCCTATCTGAAGGCCGGCGACGGCGTTTTCATCAAGCTCCTCGGGCGCCGAGCCTGTGGCGCCGGTCGAAGGGGAGACCTTGACGAAGAGCTGCTCGCTTCCGCTGGCTGTCGCTGGTTGACGCCAAGCAGCAGCAGGCGAAGTCTCGAGGAGGAGCAGCTGCTGAAGAATCTGTTGTCGCTCTACCGCGCCCGACAAGCCAAGCTGGAGTCCCGAGAAGCACTTGTCGCGAGGGCGGGAGCGGACATGGAGAAGCGCGCAGAAGAGCTCCGGTGCGCCAACCAAGAAGCTCTCTAGGACGTGGCAGAAGAGCGGGGGCGACTCACCAAAGAGCGCACAGCCTTCATCCTTGAGAAGGCTGAGGTCGAGGAGCAGCAACGGCTTG
The DNA here is from genome assembly GCA_021605205.1 of Aegilops longissima. Taxonomy (NCBI): domain Eukaryota; kingdom Viridiplantae; phylum Streptophyta; class Magnoliopsida; order Poales; family Poaceae; genus Aegilops; species Aegilops longissima. The sequence goes on from CM038679.1 coordinate 199,026,702, forward strand.
CCGGTGAGAAGCTATCTGCGCAAGAAGGCGAGCTGGCGCAGCGGAAGATCAACCTTGACAGCTATGAGGAAGAGCTTGCCGCGCGCGAGCAATCACTTGGCGGGGCTCTCAAGGAAGCGAAGGACACTGCCACAGCTGCCGAGGCCGCCAAGAAGGAGTTGGAGACAAAGGTGACGCAGCTGGAGGCCAGTCTGCAGAAGAGCGGCGAAGAGCTCACCGCGCTGAAGCACGAAGCGAGAAGGACGCCTACACTCTTGGCGAAGTTGCAGGCCGCCTTGCCGAGAGGATCAAAGAGCTCGATGCCGCCAAGGACTCCAAGGCGCATCTTGAGTTGAAGCTGACCACCCTGATGGAGACGCTGGATGGCGCCAAGGAGCGGGAGGTGTCCCTGTTGGAGACGATCAAGACCAACGAGGAGCTGCCGACGAGTGCCACGACCGCCAGAACACCTTGGAGAGAACGTAATGCCTCGGACGGAGGGTCTTGTTGATACTGCCACCGCCATCGACAAGGAGCTGATGGAGCTGGGGATGGTGGACCTTGGGTACTCCTCCGACGAGCGCCTCCAACCCAGCGCCAAGCTCAGCCTGTTCCTCAAGGGCATGGTGACGGCTCTCCAGCGGCTCCGGGAAGAGATCCCGAAGCAGTTGGCCGAGGAATCGCGCCAGATCTGCGCAGGAGCCCTCCAGAAGGTGTTGATAAAGGTGGTCTTCCGCAATCCAGGCCTCAACCTCAACGGCGTCCTCAGATCCCTTCCGCCAGATGCCGATGTGGAGGCGCTCAAAGCCCTTGTCGCACCCATTGTGGACAAGGTGGGCAAGATCAAACGGGTTGATGGCGACCGCGTAGACTAGGGCGCCAATTTTATCTTTCCCTTGTCGCTGCTGATCATGTTTAGGAGAACAATTTATTAGATCAGCGACAAGTTATTTTGTAATATACTCTATCTTAGGTAACGATCGCAATGTTATTTCCTTTACTTGATTCCTTCCTCTGTATGTTTGTGCCTCACGCTTTTAGGGAACTTGTCGGGCGTGGCACCTTCGCCCGAAAGCGTTGAAGTGCGGAACGTCGGCAGCTTGTCGGGCGATGCCGCCTCCGACAAGCAACCTTGTCGCAACTAGTTGCAGCTCACTTAAATTGTTGAGCGGACTCGAAACAAAGTAAGGGCGCTACCAGCTACGAGTTGGTTCCTCCGCGCATAGGTTTTCCATACAAAGTACTATCGTTCGAGGAAGATAACTTAAAAATTTAAAAACTGATTGCTCAAACTTTGGCAACTTAGCTTTTCTGTCGTTTGCTTCCCGGCAAGGCGATACTTCCTCGAGCGACGCTTGGTGGCCCACACCATTATCTTCTCATTCTCCCCTGGTTGATTTGTGCGCGAGGGAACCTCCCTTTCTTTGAGAAGAAAGAAGAGAAAATAAAGTTATGGAGCCTTGTGGCTCGTTATTGCTTACCGGGTGTGGATGCTGCACAACATGTCAGATAACACATGCAAATTGATTATGAAAGCATGAAATTGACAAGTTGTGCGCAACACATGAGCTTTACTTATGCACGGGTCTCGCGCCGGCTTTGTACAAAGGATTACATGCAACATCGGCAAGACTTGTACAAAAGGTGGTTGCCGAACAGGTTCCGCAACCGCGCCTTTATGGGTAAAACTTACGAAGATGCTCAATGTTCCAGAGTTGCTCACCGAATGCCATCTTCGTCTCAAAGCGCGGACAGCGCCAGCCTAGTGACTCGCTTTCACCCGATAAGGGCCTTCCCACTTCAAGCGCCAACTTGTTTGAATTCTTGGCGGATTGAACGCCGCCAAGAACAAGGTCGCCTTCCTCGAAACTTCTCGCACTAACTTTGCGGCTATGGTAGTGGCGCAAAGCTTGTCGGTAACGAGCGGCTCGACAAAGAGCTCAAGACGGTCCTCCTCAAGGAGTAGCGCGTCATCTTGTCGCAGCTGCTCTTGCTCAAGCTCATCATAAGCGAGTACTGAGGTGACCCAGATACGAAGTTCCGTGGGAGAACTGCCTCGCTCCATAGACTAGAGCAAAGGTGTGTCGCCGCTGGCTCGATTTGGCGTCGCCCCGATTGACCAAAGAACCACCGCAGCTCCTCAATCCAGTTTCTTCCGCTTTGTGCAGCCTGTCGAAAGTTCTGGTCTTGAGCCCTCGCAGCACTTCAGATTCGCCTCTCCGCTTGACCGCTGCTTCTCGGATGAGCAATGCGAAGCGTAAGCGCACCTTGGCGCCAAGATCTTGGACGACATTGCATGAAGGTGCGGCTCGTGAATTGTGTGCCATTGTCGGTGATGATCCTGTTAGGAATCCCAAAACGGCAAACAATTGACCAAGAACTTGATCGCCGATCGTGGTTGTCACCTTAAATCATCGCTTCCACTTCCCGCCACTTTGTGAACTTGTCGACTGCAACGCATAAGTACTCAAAGCCCCGACAGCTCGGGAAAGGGGCCGAGGATGTCGAGCCCCGCACCGAAAATGGCCAGGATAAAGGGATCGCCCGGAGAGCTTGAGCTGGCTGGTGTATCTCGCTTGGAATGGAACCGCACGCTTCACACTTGGTTACTTGTGCAGTTGCATCCGGAGGGCTGTCGGCGGAAGAAACCTTGCCGGAAAGCTTTGCGGCAAGTGTTTTGCGCCAATGTGGTGACCACATATGCCTCCATGTATCTCTGCCAACAGCTTCTGTCCTTCTTCCTGGTGAATACACTTCAATTTCACACCGTTGAGTCTTATTCTGTACAGCGTGTTGTCGACAAACTGATACATACTTGACTGCCGGGCTACTTTCTCTGCTTCTTCTTGCTCTTCGGGAAGTTCCCCTGTCTGAAGGAAATGGACGATCTGCTGTGCCCATGTTGGAGCTTGCGGCTCGACAACAAGGACTAAAGGCACATCTGCTACTGCGGAAACATCCGCTTCTACGGCAAGAACCTGCGGCTCAGCCGAGTTGATGTTCCCGACAAGCTTGCCGGAGCAAAACTTGTCGGGAGTGTCCGCTTCAACGAAACAAACCCTACGGGCTTGTCGGAGCAGATCGCTCCTCAAGATTTTTGGTGTTGATCTGGGGACCTCGGCGGCGGCTTGGGTAGCTCGGCCGGAAGTAGTCACCGAAATCAACTTCCTCTTCTTGTTCTGTCCAGTTGATGGTGTTACGGTTGGTTGAGTCAGCTTGAGCACGAAGATTCCTGGTTCCATTGTAACTTGAGTCGGCGACTTTGATGTGACATCAGCAATATCATTCGAGCTCTTGGAACATGTTCCATCTGAGGCCGTCAAAGTGTTCTTCTAGCTTTCTCACTTCATCGACGAGGCTTCCACCAACGGACTCGATAATCTTTGTTTACTTGGCGGACGACAAGCTGCGAGTCACCCCCGACAACGAGCTTCTTGATCCCAAGGTCTACCGCATCTCGAGACCAGCAAGCAAACCTTCATACTCTGCTGTATTGTTTGTTGCTTGCTCCTTGGGAAAGTGCATTTGAACTATGTACTTGAGGTGTTCTCCGGTGGGTGCGATAAGCACGCCGCACCGGGCGCTTTGCAGCGAGAAGGCACCATCAAAGTACATCAGCCATTCCTTGCCTGCCTCCTTGACGGGATGCTCGTCTCTGAAATTTCTTCATCTTGGTTGGCCCATTCTGCTATGAACTCTGCCGGTGCCCTGCTTTGGATAGTTGAAGTGCTTTCAAACTTGAGGCCAAAGCTTGACAGTTCCAAAGGCCCACTCGACAATCCTGCCTGCTGCTTCGGATTTTGCAAGATTCTCTTCAGCCGGAAAGCGAGTGACAACTGTGATCTCATGTGCTTGAAGTAATGGCGCAGCTTCTCGAGGCCATGAGGAGGTCGAAAAGCAATTTCAGACACCGGAGTACCTTGACCTAGCCCCCAGAGAAGGGAACCGACAAAAGTACACCGGGCGCTGCACCATCTTTTTTCAGATCTTCTCGCAATCCTCGCGCAGATCCGTCCTTGTCGGGACCAGAGCTTGTCGGTGAAGCCCCCCGCTTGTCCTTTGGATGCATCCGCCTTGGTTGTCTGGCTCATCATCTGCCTCCCTTTCCGCTACTAACGCAACACTAACCACTTGATTGGTTGCCGCTATATATAGCAGCAACTTCTCTTGTGGCCTAGGTGCGACAAGTGTTGGAGTAGAGGAAAGGTACCTCTTTAGGTCCTGCAGCGCAGCCTCCGCCGGAGTCCATTTCATTGACCTGCCTTTTCAAAATCTTGAAAATGGCAGGCGGCGCCAGCAGAACCTAGAGATAAACCTGCTAAGAGCAGCCACGCAACCGCAAGTCTTCGTACATCCTTGACGCGCTTTGGTGCTTCAATCTGCTCAATGGCCTTGATCTTGTCGGGATTGGCTTCAATTCCGCGCTGAGACACGAAGAACCCAAGAAGCTTGCCGGAAGGGACTCCAAACACGCACTTCTCGGGGTTTAGCTTGAGGTTGATCTTGCGCAGATTTGCAAAGGTCTCATCTAAATCTTGAACCAGAGTTGCTTTGTCCTTGCTCTTGACCACTATGTCATCCATGTAGGCTTCTACATTTCTGTGCATTTGCGGCTCAAAAGCTTCATGGACTACTCTTGCAAACGTTGAACCAGCATTCTTTAGCCCAAAATGCATCCGTACAAAACAGTAGGTGCCACATGGGGTGATGAATGCGGTTTTCTCTTCATCCTCTTCTACCATGAAGATCGATGATATCCTGAATATGCATCAAGAAATGAAAGCAAATCACATCCAACCGTGGAGTCAATAATCTGGTCGATGCGCCGCAAGGAAATGGGTCTTTGGGACAAGCTTTATTAACATCCGTGAAGTCAATACAAAGTCTCCATTTCCCATTTGCCTTGCGAACAACTACAGGATTGGCCAACCACGTAGGATGGAGCACTCCCGACAAGGCCTGCTGCTTCCAACTTCTTGATCTCTTCTCCAATGAACTCTGGCGCCCACCGCTGCGCTTCCTGATTTTCTCGCTTGATGGGCCGCGCATGAGGACAGACATAACCAAGTGGTGCTCAATTACCTTCACAGGAACACGGGGATGTCGACGGTTGCCATGCAAACACGCCGACGTCGCCCGCAGAAAGCAACGAGCGCCTTCCTATTTAGGGTCGAGAGTGGCACCGATCGTGAAGGTACCACCAGTGCCGTCCTCCTTGGCGGCACCTTCTTGGTCTTCGTGGAGCTGCCATCATCTTCTTGCACTTGCGGTGGAGCTCGATGGTGCGCCCTCGACGGTAGCGCAGCACCAAGAGGTGCACTTGCCGAGTGGGCATCGAGCCCTTGCCGGACTTGGTCTTCTTCTTCCCCCCGGGAGCTTCATCGGCTAGTGATTTGCTATCGGTTGCAGCTGCTGCCTCCCGGTAGATCTTGTCGGCGCAGATAAGAGCATCCTTCTTGTCGCCATGGACAGAAATGACACTTATCGGGTCTGGCATCTTGAGTAAGTTGTATGCATAATGAGAGGCTGCCATGAACTTGGCGAGTGCTGGACAGCCGAGTATCCCATTGTAGGGCAATGGAAAATCAGCGACGTCAAACGTGACCTTCTCAGTCCTGAAGTTTAGTTCACTGCCAAATGTTACCGCAACATGATCTTCCCTTTGGCTTGCTCCTTCCTGGGTTAATTCCTTGAATGTGCCACTCTTCGAGCTCATTGTCGAGGATCCAAGCTTCGGAGCACCGCGGATGAGATCAGGTTTAAGCCGGCCCGCCGTCAACTAGCATCTTGGTGACCTTGAGGTTGCGGATAGTTGGTGAGACCAACATCGGCAAGCACCGACCGTGGTTATGCGATCGTGGTGGTCCTCAATATCAAAGATGATAGGCGTCTTTGGACCATTTCAAAGGCTCGCGTGACTCTACGGATGGTTCGCTGCATTAACCTCCGCATCCATTGCTTGAGTTGGCGGTGTGAGGTATGCAGAGAAGCACCGCCGTCAACGCAGAGGACCTCCGTGGCTTTCTGAAACTCCTGCTCGTCAGCTTCATCGTTTTCCATATCTTCATCGTCATCGTCGTCTTCATCCTTGTCGCGGCCGCGTGGAGGTCTGTCTCCTTTCCGCTGCTTGGCTTTGCCGCGGCCCTCCCCCGGCCGGTCGCTTCTTGCTAGCTCCCCAGCACCTTCCTGGGCCTTCTCCTTGTCGCGCCGCCGTACTCAGCTTTCGTTGTTCAACAAGCTGCTCGACCTTCTTGCAGCTCGAGGTCATGGCCCTTGGTGCGGTGGATCTTGCAAGATCGTTTGTTGGTGTTGTCCCGCTTGTCGGCGGCTGCCATAGGTTTGCGATCGGGCGCCAGCGCAACCTCCTTGCCGGAGCCACCAACTTTGGCTTTCTTGGCAGCACCACCGCTGCGGACTGCTCGACAACTAGTACCTCTTTGCTCTTCTTCCTTCGGGTTGTTCCGCCAACTCTTCTTTGCCGGGCGGTCTCCTCACTATCGATCCTCGCTTCGCATTCTCTCTCGAGTCTCCTCCTTCCTCAAAGACGCACACTTGTCGGCCGGGGCATAAAGCTCACTCGACGCCCTTGACTTTGCACATCGCCATCTCCTCCTCATTCGCGGTTCCGCACGCTCGATGAAACGCGCCGATCAATGCGGCAGGGTGGACATCGGGATGTTGTAGTGCACACGCCGAACCTCCGATGAACTTGCGCAGACTCTCTCGTCGGGACCCCAATTCCAAGTCACATCGACCTAGCTGGTAACACCTCATATCACTTTGCGCCTCACGCACGGTATTCCCACGGTGTCGCCTTACCATGGCCCGGACCGCTTGGCGCCTTTTGGCTCACGATATGATAGTGTCGCTAGCATCCACATGACAAAGAACCCGGGCCGACATGGCTAGTCGTGAACCCAAAGCGGCACTAACCTATGGGGACAGCATACATGAATCACTTCGAGCATGTCGGTCATCAACGATGAATTCGGCTGTAGCACTGGCTAACAGGACTCGTATCCCGGCAGAAAGCAAAGCTAGGCAGGACTCGAATATCACCCGTGACATTTCCCAAGGGACAGACATAGGAACGAAATGAAACACATGCCGCCATCAAGTGTCCAAGCAGTAGTCTTTGGGCTAGCAGGACTCGTGAACCGGGCAGTAGCGGACTACTATCGCCGTAAGCACGAGGCTACATTTCCCCATATGAGAGGCTGCCAAGGATAAACAACTAGTTTGTCGGATCCCACTCATATCAAGCATTTCAATCATACACGCTAATATGCCCGATATGAGTAAATACAACAAGGCATCACAACAAAACTCTACAACTCAAGTACTTTATTTAAGAGGCTCCGAGGAGCCATACATAACATAGTCCTACATGTGTACGGGTCACATGACCCAACACTCAAGTCATACAATCATACAAGCACATGCGGAAGCAAACTAGTCTCGAGTACGAGACTCTAGAAAGAAAGAAAGCTTGTTGGAGCCTTTCTATCTACAATGGCCCTTCACAAGTCTTAGATCGCCACCGGGTGGCTAGCTTACTCGTCAAGTCAACATCTACATAGAACTCCGTCGGAGAGGGTAGTATAGTCCTCTAAAAATATTCATTACAAACATGAGTACAAAAGTACTCAGCAAGTCTTACCACAAAATCCTATCATACATGCACATTCTCAAGGAAGGAGGTGGAGTTATTTGCAGCAAGCCAGCTTTGACTCTTGGCTAAGCTATCCTACGTGTCACACTTTGTAAAGCATTTTGTCGTACACGAGTCCACTAATCACCATCACAATACTCCACCGTGGATCCTCTCTCGTCATCCCCGAGAGGGCCATCCACGATACTCACACTTATCTTGAGGCTTTTAGTAGTATCCATTTACTTGTCTATGAACTGATATAGGTAACCCAGAAGTCCTTCTCCGTGGACACGGCTATTCAATAGATCATATTTAACCCCGCAGGGTGTACTTCTTCACACACGCTCACCACTTATCGTCGCATACACGACATGTACTCGGCAACCTTCAAGCGGAAGCCCAACGTGGGTGTCGGCCACAGCCTACCTAAACACTCAAGTCCCTAGTCCAGGTTTATCGCCTATTCGGGTTCCATCCGCAGGAGTCCGCCGAGGTTTCCCATACAGCCCGAACGATGTGTGCGGGGTTCCCGAGATACCAAACGGCACTCGGTACATCGTACACGGTGCCTACCGCAACACAACCCACCCCTAAGGTCAGCGCTATATGCGGCCCCAAAGATGCTACAAACACCGTAAACTACTTGCAACTCCCTGACTATGAACAGGGTGGTTAAGAAGTCGAGAGGGTCCATTGGTTTCGGGCCCAATGCGTGGTAGTAGCTAGTTCATGGATCACAAACACAGATCTCAGTTCTTAAGTTCGGCTTCAATGAAACAACCCACCATGTACTCCTACATGGCCTCTCATCGATACCTTTACCAAATCGTGTTCAACACTTTCACTCGAACCAACACAACCTTTCACTCCAGTTCATCATCCCGATGAGCCAGACCTGACACAACTCTAAGCATAGCAAGCATAGCATGGTAGGAATCACAAACATGGCTCAATCAACTCCTACACATACTAGTGGGTTTCATCTAGTTATCGTGGCAATGACAGTCATGCAAAGGAAGTGGGTTCAACTACCGCAGCACACAACAGTTGAATCGCGTTGTCTTAATGCAGTAAACGAGAGCGAAGCGAGAACATGGGTTTGTATCGAATGATCAATGAATTGCTTGCTCGATGGAACTGGGTAGAGAACTGCCCTTCGATGGGTGGTCGAGGTTATCTTGGGGCGTAACCTATCATGAAAGCACACCGAATAAACACACAAAACAATATGCAACAATATGATGCATGCTATGACATGGCAATATGGATGTGTGTTGGCCTAATGCAAGTTGAAAGAACAGGGATGAACTCATTTGAATCAAGGATTCAAATGATAGCTCATTTGAGTTAGTCCTAATGGTGCAATATCTTATTCTGGTTATTCAGCATAGTTAACTTGTTTTAACATGCATGAAACCTGTACCAATGGATAGAGTGTATTTTTCTGATAATTTTTCATATATAAATCTTTGCATTTGGAGTTATAGATAAAAAGTTATAAGCATTTGAAATTTGATTTATCTTCCGAATTTATTATATAAAAATAAATCCAGAATTTGAATTAATGCGCCAAGATGAGGTCAGCGTGACGTCAGGGTCAACGGGTCATCCAGGTCAAACTGACCAGTGGGACCCGCATGTCGTGGTTAGTTTAACTAATTAACTTAATTAGAACTAATCCTAATTAGTTAACCGGGGTCCACTGTCATTGACTCGACAACAACAACAGGCCCACAATCGTGGGTCATGGTCAACTCGGCTGGCGCTCAGTCAGCCGGGCGAGGCCAAAGGGGGCGGAGCAAAGTGCTTTTGCACTTTCCGGCACCAAATGGGACGCGGGAGCATCTACGTGGAGCTGGAGATGAGCCCGCTATTGGTGGGTTAGCTTGGCCTGGGTGGCGGAGTTGGCACCCATGACGAGTCGGGCGGCGGTCGGGCTCGGGTGATGTCGGGTTTGTTGCTAGGGGGCAAAGTGAGGCGCGTGGAGTGCATAGTTAGGCCCAGCGAACTCGGTGAGTGCGATGGACAGGGTGGCGGGTTGGGTGGCCGGAGCCTCGTCGGCTGACGAGCTCCATGGGCGGTAGGTTCGGGCGATCATGGTTGGGACGCTAGGTGCACGAGGAAGAGAATGGAGAGGATGGGGAGGTAGCCAGGCTCACAGTGATCCCGTAGAGAGCCTCTTCGGGTCGGGGACGGTTCGATGCGGCGGCGACGACGAAGGGGATCTCAGCGGTGGCGGAGCGGCTGGTCGGCGCAAGAGCCTGGGCGCAGCAAGAGCTCGGGCGTGGCTTGTTCGACGAAGTCGACGACGGCGAGACGCACTGCACAAGGTCTCGTGGCTGGGACGACGGTGGCTACGGTTACGACGGAGGAGCGGCGACGGCATGGCGTCGGCCATGGCGAGGGAGAGCGAGAGAGAGGAGGCAGGGGAGAATGGGGTGTCCTGGGGTCGGGCGACGACGCGGAGGTCGCCCAGTAGGCGGCCAAGCGGCGAGGGGTGAAGGCGGCGGCCAGCTGCGTGGCGCGCCTGGCCCGGGCGGCACCAGTTGCTCGCTCAAGCCGAGCTAAGCAGCTATTTGGCCTGCTGTTGGCTGGGCCGGGTGGGCTGCACAGGCGCATGTAAGTATTTTTCCTTTTTTAGTCTTTTTCTAATTTCTGTAACTTTGTGGGGTTTATTTAAAATACCAAAACTATTTTAAAAATCACCAAAATGCTCCTGGTCACTTGTTGGAATATTCCCAACATGAAACATTTTGGTTTGACAATTTTTGAACATTTAAAATATTTTATATAGTTTAAAATGCCCAAGTTCAAAACTTGTGGATTAACCCTAGAACCCTTAGATGACCTAGAAAATGTTCCACCTCCTTTGACATGGGTTCTGAACCCAAACAAAGAGGATGAGCATTTTGAAGGGCATTTCGGATTCATTGAAATAAATTTTAGTAAACCCTAGTTGTTTTAAGGGGGGTGTTCTGGGGTTTCCTGCCTTCCCCATTTCAAATTCAGATGAAATTAAACATGATGCACACCCTAATGCATGGTCTAACTGGGATGTGACAACTCACCCCCACTCAAAAGAATCTCGTCCCGAGATTTAGGATCTGTTATGCGTAAAAGGTGGGATACTCAAGTCAAGACGATCCTGCCTTTCCCAAGTTGCTTCTTGCTCGGAATGGTTTGACCATTGAACCTTTAGAAACTTGATATTCCGACGTCGAGTGGTACGCTCGGCTTGATCGAGAATACGAACGGGATATTCTCGATAGGTAAGGTTATCTTTGAGATCAAGCGTTTGCGTGGTCTACTCCATGGATAGGATCCCAGAAGCAACGCCGAGTTGGGAAACGTGGAAGACATCATGGATTCGGAAAGATGCGGAGGTAGTTCCAATTGGTAGGCAACTTCCCTCGCTTGGCAAGAATGCGAAAGGGTCCAATGTAACGAGGAGCCAACTTGCCTTTGATATCAAACGATGGGTTCCTTTAGAGGGTAACCCAAGGTAAGCCTTTCGCCAATTTCATAAGCCATAGGCTTATGCTTGCGGTCATATTGGCTCTTTTGATGAGATTGGGCTGTTTTCAATTTCTCACGAATAACGCGAACCTGCTCTTTCGCTTCCTCGAATCATATCCGGCCAAAGAGTTGTCTCTCCCGGTTTCTCACCAGTTAAGAGGCGCTCACATTTCCGCCCATAAAGAACTTCGAAAGGGCTTTGCCCAGCTGGCTTGATAACTATTGTTATAAGCTTAACTCGGCTAATGGAAGGCATTTCTCCCAATTCATGCCGAAAGAGATGACGGAAGCTCGGAGCATATCCTCTAGGATTTGATTGACTCGTTCTACTTGACCACTTGATTGGGGATGGAAAGCGGTGCTAAAGGAGAGACGAGTTCCCATAGTGTTTTGGAAACTTTCCCAAAATCGAGAGGTGAAAAGACTCCCACGGTCTGAGTTAATCTCTAATGGAATACCGTGAAGAGACACTATTCGAGAGATGTACAAATCAGCTAGCTGGCTAGCGGTTATACTCTCACGAACAGGTAGGAAATGGGCTACTTTGGAAAGACGATCAACAACAACGAAGATAGCGTTATTCCCTCTCTTGGTCCTGGGAAACCCGGTAATGAAGTCCATACCGATTTTATCCCATTTCCATTCAGGAATTTCCAAAGGTTGAAGGGTACCAGCAGGCCGTTGATGCTCTCGCTTAACTCGATTTACGGACGCCGTAATTAGCAATGTATTGAGCGATTTCTCTTCATCCTAGTCCACCAAAACCTCCGGCGAGATCTTGATACATTTTAGTACTACCAGGATGAATGGTGAGAGGAGAGTCATGAGCTTCCTTAAGGATCAATCGCCTCAGGTTGCGCACCTTGGGAACCACTAGATGGTCTCCAAAGAACACGACACCTTGTTCATCAATGGAGAAACAATCTGCGACTCCTTTCTTGATGTTTCTCCTGATACGGGAGACTCCCGGATCTACCTTCTCGTGCTTTGATGATCTGATCCGTAAGGGTAGGTTTCGCCACCGTGGTGGAAAGGAACTCGTGGAACAATGTGAAGATTAAGCTTACGAAATTCCTCGTGGAGAATGGGTTGACTTTGTTGTAACATCAGATTGTTACAATAAGATTTGCGACTTAGTGCGCCACCATGACATTGGCTTTGCTCGGGTGTAGGATATTCCTAAGTCGAAATCTGTAATCAACTCGACCCAACGCTTTGCCTCGAGATTCAAGTCCGTTGGGTGAAGATATATTTCAGACTTTGGTGATCAGTGTAGATTTCGCAACGATTACCCGTAAGGTAATGTCGCCAGGTTTTGAGTGCATGAACCATCGCCGCAAGCTCTAGATCGTGTGGGATAGTTATCCTCATGTGGACGAATCGCCGAGAAGCGTAGGCAATCACATGACGATCTTGCATGAGTATGCAACCTAGTCCTTGTCGCGAGGCGCCGTAATAGATAATGAAGTCCTTAGAGAAATCTGGTGGAACAAGTACGGAGCAGATGTCAGCGCCTTTTCAGTTCTCGAAAGCTGATCTCGCACTGTGGCGCCCATTCAACTTCTTATCTTTCTTGAGGAGTTCGTTAGAGGTTTATCAACTTTAGAGAAATTCTCGATTTAAGCGGCGGCAATAGCTCGCTAAACCGAGGAAACTCCGAACTTGCTTGACCGATTCAGGTGGAGTCCAATCAAGGACGGCTTGAACTCGCCGGATTGACAGCAATACCCTTACCAGAGATTACATGTCCTAGATAGGTCACTTCGTAACCGAATTCACATTTAGAGAATTTGGCATAAAGGCGGTGCTCTCAAGTTTCATCAATACTAGCCTGGTGTTCGCATGTTCTTCCTCATTCTTGAGTAGATGAGTATATCATCGAGGTATACCACGCATTTAATTTATCCAAGTACTCCATGAAGATCGAGTTCATTAACCGAGAGAAGGTGGCTGGAGCATTGGTTAATCCGAAGGACATGATGGTGTACGGTATTGGCCATAACGAGTGACAAAGGCCGTTTTGGGAATGTCCTCGTTTTGATTTTGATTTGATGGTAGCCCAACCTCAAATCCATCTTGAAAAGATCGAGGATCCAGCGAGCTGATCATACAGTGTCGTTGATCCCGGGAGCGGATACTTGTTCTTGATAGTGACCAAATTGACAGGTCGGTAATCTACAACCATCCGATCCGTACCATCCTTCTTCTTGACGAAGAGGACGGGCAAGCCCATGGAGATGAACTAGGACGGATGAAACCCTTTTGCAAGGACTCATCGAGTTGTTTCTTAAGTTCAGCTAGTTCTAGGGTGCCATCTTATAAGGTCTTCTAGAGATTGGGACGGTTCCGAATAAGATCTATCACTTAACTCGACATCCCCGTCGTGGAACACTGGCAGTTCCTCCGAAAGACATCCGGAAAATCACGGACTACCGGAATATCTTCGAGGTCCGAAGGGGTTGGCATTTATGAGTAAAGTCGGCGCTTAGACACTCGGGTTAAAACATTCACCGCCTTGCCCAAGGATGGGTAAGTTGAATGTTCTAGTGGAGCAATCAATCTTAGCATAATGGGTGACATCCAGTCCATACCCAAGATGATGTTTATGTCCGAGGACTTGAGAGCTATTAGAGATGCAAGAAAGACTAATCTGTCGACAAGAATTTGATTCCCATGACTTATTCTAGAGGTTTGCCATCTAGAACCAGGAGTTTGAATTTCCATGGAGGTAGGCATGTCACGAATGTGGTGTTGTGCAATCGAGCATAGCTCTCGTAAATAAATGAATGAGATGCTCCAAAGATCAAAAGAACAGTTGCGGATGGCAATTAACAAGAAGCGTACCGAGGACGACGTTGGGATCCTCATAGGTTTCTTCAGCAGAGACATAGTTGACATGGCCACGAGCGGTGGCAACTGGCTTAGCATAGGGCACCTTTCCTGCTGGCTTGCCGCGGCCAACAGACTTTCCAGCTTGATTGGGGTTGTTCTGGGGACACTCTCGAATATAGTGGCCCGCCTCTCCACACTTGAAGCAAGTTATCACATTTGGACGTGGAGCAGCACTAGCAGCTGGACCTCCATAAGTCTTGGGTGGAAAATACGGTTGGTTGGGGCGAGGCGCCAAGGATGGCCTCGGGGTGTACCGGGTGGTAGAGCAGTATTTGAACCCAAACCCGGCGCTTCGGGATCCAGAGCGGATGACGATCCGTAGTCACGGATGTGCTTGCGTGAAGCCTCAAAATCAGTCTCGCCTGGCCGGCGCCGATAGCCTTATTGACTAGCTTCGGAAAGAGGTACACTCATGCAGACGGAGATCTCGGCGTAGCTCGTGGCTAAGTCCCTTGCGGAACCTTGCCTCGCTTGGCATCGGTAGAAACTTCTTCGAGCATAACGTGCTAACCTCCCAAATTCACGGTAGGCATCCACCGTCACCTACCTTGGGTGAAACTGCAGAATTCTCACGCTTGCGGTCCATAAGACCTTTCGAATATGGTGCTCACGGAAGGCGGCACTGAATTCATCCCAAGTTGTAACTTGTCCAGCCGGACGATAGCCTCATAATTTTCCCACCAGAGACTAGCAGTGGCCTTCCAGATGGTAGGCGGCAAAGGTAACCTTGTCAGCCTCAGCCACGCTGGCGGAACGCAGCTTGTGGTGGATGCCGGAGCTAATCATCCGCGCCGAGGGGCTCGACGGAGTATTTGAATTTTGAGGATATAGCTTGACGAAGTCATTGAGTGAAACCACATCGCTTCTTGGCTGGCGGTTGTGTTTTGTTCAATCCGCCCAATAAGCGGTTGGTTTCGCTTATTGCGCTCGCTTCAAAGATCACTCGCCAAAGATGGCGGTTATGCAGATTCACATTTCTGGCTGCATCGCTTCTCCCCGCCCGAACAGCAGGAGTATTATGAGTGTTGACCATCCCGGAGACAAAGCAAAGGTTTAAACCAGGATGGCAGAATTTAACAAGGAAGTGCGGAAGGTAATGGACAGCATGGAATGCAAAGATGTTCATCCGTATGACATGGTAATATAAAACTGCCATATATATATATACCATCGGTCATACACACCATTCATAGTTTAGTACAAGCCTGACGGAGTACAACTATAAGGAAAGGCGTTACATCTCATCGGAAGCATTCCAACTCCTATACATTATTTTTCTACACTTCCGGAACGATACACACTAAGTCGTATTCCACGAGTCACGCAGGACGGTGGAAACACAACTATTACCATACTAGGAATACTACTGCTATCTCAGGCAGCTCCATAGTAGTCCTCATAGAAGTCACCACCCAAGCCTGGAAGTGGAACATGATCGTCCGGAAACAGACAATCCTGTGGGGCCTGTGGACCATAAGGACTCGGATGTCAGGACCCCGATCCTAAGTCACACCGATCTAGCATGTAACACATCATATCACCTTGCGGCCTCACGCACGGTATTCCCACGGTGTCGCTTACCATGGCCCGGACCGCTTATGCCTTTTGGCTCACGATATGATAGTGTCGCTAGCATCCATATGACAAAGAACCCGGCCGACATGGCTAGTCGTGAACCCAAAGCGGCGCTTAACCTATGGGGACAGGCATACATGAATCACATCGAGCATGTCGGTCATCAACGATATATTCGGGCTGTAGCACTGGCTAACAGACTCCGTATCCCGGCTGTAGCAGGCTAGGCAGACTCAATAACACCGCGTGACATTTTCAAGGGATGTACATAGGAACGAAGTGAGACACATGCCGCCACCAAGTGTCCAAGCAGTAGTGCTGGCTAGCAGGACTCCGTGAACCGGTCAGAAGCGGACTACTATCGCCGTAAGCACGAGACTACATTTCCCCATATGAGAGGCTGCCAAGGATAAACAACTAGTTTGTCGGATCCCACACATACCAAGCATTTCAAACATACACACAATATGCTCAATATGTGTAAATACGACGTGGCATCACAACATAACTCTACGACTCAAAATATTATTCATTAGGCCCGAGGAGCGAGATATTACAAACATGGGTCTCATGACCCAACACTCAGAGCATACAAGTCAAGCACAAGCGAAGCTAATCATGTCTCGAGTACGCATAACTATAAATGAAAAAGGCCGAAGCCCGACTATCTACCAGATCCTCGCCGAGGCACAAGATCGTAGCTGAGGTAACAAGCTAAACGTCAAGTCCAAGCGAACTACTAGCGAGACCGACGCCTCTCGCAAAATATAAAATAAGCAAACGTGAGTACAATTGTACTCAGAAGACTTACATCGAACTAACTACATATGCATCATTATCAAAAGGGGTGGTGGAGTTTGACCGCAGCAAGCCAGCTTTGACTCGGTGGCTATCCTGAACTACGATCGCAAGTAACTCTTTTGAGGTGGCATTACACGAGTCCACATATTCACCACATCAATACACCACTATGGACCCGCTCCCGCTTACTACCACGAAGCGCCATCCATAGCACTCACGCTATCTTGCGATTTTAGAGTATCCACTTTCACTTGTCTATGAACCGATATAGGCAACCCAAGTCCTTCTCCGTGGACACGGCTATTCAATAGATCATATTAAACCCCGCAGGGTGTACTTCTTCACACACGCTCGCCACTTATCGCCTCAGACACGCCATGTACCGGCAACCTTCAAGCGAAGCCGGGCGAGGGAGTCGGCCACGACCGACTAACCACACAAGTCTCTCGCCCAGGTTTATCGCCTATTCGGGTTCCATCCGCAAGGAGATCCGCCGGGTGTCGCCACGGCCCCAAACGATGTGAGCAGGGTTCCCAAGCCCACCAACCGGTGCCACTTGGTACACCGTACATCAGGCCTAGTCTGTCCCAAGCCCACTGCATCGGGTGCCACTTGGTAGACTACTAACACTACCTACAAACACCGTAAACTAGTTGCAACTCCCGGACAGAGATCAAGTTGATTAATAAGTCGAGAGGGTCGAAGTTACGGAACCCAATGTGTGGTAGTAACTGCTCATGGATCACAAACACGTAACTCAGTCCTCGAGGACGGCTGCAATGAGACAACCCACCATGTACTCCTACATGGCCTCTCACCGCTACCTTTACCAAATCGTGTTCACACACTTAGCTCACACACAAGAGGACATGTTCACCACTTTCCAATTCATTCCCGATGAATCAGACCCGACTCAACTCTAAGCAGTAGCAGTGCATGACAAACAAGCATAAATGAGTAGGCACAACATGGGCTCAAACAACTCCTACTCATGCTAGTGGGTTTCCACGAGCGCCCAACCCAGCGCCAAGCTCAAATTGCTCCTCAAGGGCATGGTGACGGCTTTCCACGGCTGCCCGGAAGAGATCCAAGTATGGCCGAGGAATCGCGCCAGATTGCGCAGAGCCTCCGCATAGGTGTTGATAAAGGTGGTCTTCGCATCCAGTGCTCAACCTCAACGGCGCCCTCGATCCCTTCCGCCAGATGCCGGCGTGGAGGCGCCAAAGTCTTGTCGCACTCCATTGTGACAAGGTGGGCAAGATCAACGGGTTGATGGCGCACCGCGAGACTAGGGCGCTAATTTTATCTTTTCCTTGTCGTCACTGATCATGTTTAGGAGAACAATTTATTAGATCAGCTACAAGTTATTTTGTAATACTCTATCTTTTTAGGTAACGATCGCAATGTTATTTCTTTACTTGATTCCTTCCTCTCGTATGTTTGTGCCCACGCTTAGGGAACTTGTTTGCTATAAGGCACCGCACGAGCGCTGAAAAGTGAACGTCAAGAGCTTGTCAAGATGCGCCCGATAAGCAACCTTGTCGCAACTAGTTGCAGCTCACTTAAATTGTTGAGCGGACTCAAACAAAGTAAGGGCGCCACCAGCTACGAGTTGGTTCCTCCGCCATAGGTTTTCCATACAAAGTACTATCGCTCGAGGAAGATAACTTAAAATTTAAAAACCATTGCTCAAACTTTGGCAACTTAGCTTTTCTGTCGCTTGCTTCCCGGCAAGGCGATATTTCCTCGAGCGACGCCAGGCCCACACCATTATCTTCATTCTCCCTGTTGATTTGAAAGGCCGAGGAACTTTCTTTGAGAAGAAAGAAGAGAAAATAAAGTTATGGAGCCTTGGGCTCGTTATTGCCATCGGGTGGATGTCGCAAATGTCGATAACACATGCAAATTGATTATGAAAGCATGAAATTGATGTTGTGCAAGTAAATACATGAGCTTTACTTATGCACGGGTCTGCGCCTGCCTTTTGTTACAAAGGATTACATGCAACATCGGCAAGACTTGTTAAAAGGTGGTTGCTCGAACAGTTCCGAACCGCGCCTATGGGTAAACTTACGAAGATGCTCAATGTTCCAGAGTTGCTCACCGAATGCCATCTGCCTCACATGACAGCCTCAGTGACCTGCTTTCACCCGATAAGGGCTTCCCACTTCGCCAACTTGTTTGAATTTTACATTGAACGCCAAGAACAAGGTCGCCTTCCTCGAATCGCACTAACTTTATGCGGGCTAGGTGGCGAAAGCTTGTCGGTAACGAGCAGCTCAGACAAAGAGCTCAAGACGGTCCTCCTCAAGGAGAAGGCCATCTTGTCGCAGCTGTTTTGCTCAAGCTCATCATAAGTTTGTAGTACTGAGGTGACCCAGATATGAAGTTCTGGGGAGAACTGCCTCCGCTCCATAGACTAGAGCAAAGGTGTCCGCCGCTGGGTTCGACATGCCGTCTGATTGACCAAAGAACCACCGCAGCCCTCAATCCAGTTTCTTCCGCACTGGGCAGCCTGGCGAAAGTTCTGTCTTGAGTTTCGAAGACTTCAAGATTCGCCTTTCCGCTGACCGCTGCTTCTCGGATGAGCAATGGTAAGGCACCTGGCGCCAAGATCTTGGACGACAGGCATGAAGGTGCGCGTCAGGAATTGTGTGCCATTGTCGGTGATGATCCTGTTAGGAATCCCAAAACGGCAAACAATTGACCAAGAACTTGATCACGATCGGTCGCCACCTTCACATCGGCTCCACTTCCTACCACTTTGTGAACTTGTTTGATCGCAACGCATAAGCATTTCAAAGCCCCGACAGCTCTTGGGAGGGGCCGAGGATGTCGAGCCCCTGCACCTCAAAATGGCCGTGATAAGGGATCGCCCGAGCTTGAGCTGGCCGTATCTCGCTTGGAATGGAACCGCACGCTTCACACTTGGTTACTTGTGCGCCACTCGAGGGCTGTCGCCGTAAGAAACCTTGCCGGAAAGCTTTGCTTAAGTGTTCTTGCGCCAATGTGACCACATATGCCTCCATGTATCTCTGCCAACAGCTTCGTGTCCATCTTCCCGTGAATACACTTCAATTTCACACCGCTGAGTCTTCTTCTGCATAAAGTGTTGTCGACAAACTGATACATACTTGATCGCCGGCCATTTCTCTTCGCTTCTTCTGCTCTTCGGAAGTTCTGCTCAAGGAAATGGACGATCTGCGTGCCCATGTTGGAGCTTCTGGCTCGACAACAAGGACTAAAGGCACATCTGCTAACGCGGAAACATCCGCCACGGCAAGAACTCTGCGGCTCAGCCGGAGTTGATGTGTTCCCCAAGCTTGCCGAGAAAACTTGTCGGGAGTTCTGCTTCAACTAAACAACCTAGGGCTTGCCTGGCAGACCTCCTCAGATTTTGGTGTTGATTGGGGACCTCTTGGCGGCGGCTTCGGTAGCTCACAAGTAGTCACCGGAAATCAACTTCCTCTTCTTGTTCTGTCCAGCTTGATGGTGTTACGTTGGTTGAGTCAGCTTGAGCACGAAGATCCTGGTTCCACAGTAACTTGAGGCGCGACTTTGATGTGACATCGCAATATCATTTCGAGCTCTGGAACATGTTCCATCTGTGAGGCCAAAGTGTTCTTCTAGCTTTCTCACTTCATCGACGAGGCTTCCATCAACGGACTCGATAATCTTTGTTTACTTGGCGACGACAAGTCATGAAGTCACCCTCGATAACGAGCTTCTTGATCCCAAGGTTCACGCATCTCGAGACCAGCAAGCAAACCTTCATACTCTCAGTATTGTTTGTTGCTTGCTCCTTGGGAAAGTGCATTTGAACTATGTTTGAGGTTCTCCGGTGCGATAAGCAGCACCAAGATCAAGCGCTTGCAGTTAGAAGGCACCATCAAAGTACATCACCTCCTCTGCCTTGACGGGATGCTTGCCTCTGAATTTCTTCATCTTGCTGGCCCATTCTACTATGAACCTGCCAAGGCTCTGCTTTGATAGTTGAAGTGCTTTCAAACTTGAGGCCAAAGCTTGAGCAGCTCAGTGCCCACTCGACAATCCTGCCTGTTTCTGGATTTTGCAAGATTCTTCAAAGGAAAGCGAGTGACAAATCGTGATCTCATGTGCTTGAAGTAATGGCGAGCTCGAGGCCATGAGGAGGTCGAAAAGCAACTTCTGACACCGGAGTACCTTGACCTAGCCTCAGAGAAGGGAACCGACAGTACACCGGGCGCTGCACCATCTTTTTCTCAGATCTTCTCGCAACTCGCAGATCCGCCCTGTCGACTACCAGAGCTTGGTGAAGCCTCATTGTCACCGATGCATCTGCTTTGGTTGCGGTCTCATCTGCCTCCCTTTCGCTATTAACGCAACACTAACCACTTGATTGGTTGCCGCCATATATAGCAGCAACTTCTCGTGGCCTAGGTGCGACAAGTATTGAGTAGAGGAAAGGTACCTTTAGGTCCTCGCAGTCAGCCTCCGCCGGAGTCCATTTCATTGACCCGTTTTTCAAAATCTTGAAAATGGCAAAGGCCATGCATCTAGAGATAAACCTGCTAAGAGCAGCCACGCAACCGCAAGTCTTCGACATCCCTGACGCGCTTTGGTGCTTCAATCTGCTCAATGGCCTTGATCTTGTCGGATTGGCTTCAATTCCCTACTGAGACAAGAACCCAAGAAGCTTGCCGGAAGGGACTCCAAACACGCACTTCTGGGGTTTAGCTTGAGGTTGATCTTTGCAGATTTGCAAAGGTCTCATCTAAATCTTGAACAGAGTTGCTTTGTCCTTGCTCTTGACCACTATGTCATCCATGTAGGCTTCTACATTTCTGCATTTATGCTCAAAAGCTTCATGGACTACTCTTGCAACGTTGAACCAGCATTCTTTAGCCCAAAATGCATCCGCATAAAACAGTAGGTGCCACATGGGTGATGAATGCTCTCATCCTCTACCATGAAGATCCGATGATATCCTGAATATGCATCAAGAAATGAAAGCAAATCACATCCAACCGTGGAGTCAACAACTGTCGAATGCGCGCAAGGAAATGGGTCTTTACAAGCTTTATTAACATCCGTGAAGTCAATACAAAGTCTCCATTTCATTTGCCTCATGCATCAAACCATGGATTGGCCAACCACGAGGATGGAGCACTCTCCACAAGGCCTGCCGCTTCCAACTCTTTGATCTTCTCCAATGAACTTCACGCCCACCGCTCGCTTTCCCCGATTTTTCTTGATGGGCCGCGATGAGGACAGCATAACCAAGTGGTGCTCAATTTCCCGAACACTGGGATGTCGACGGTTGCCATGCAAACACGCCGACGCTCGCCTGCAGAGCAACGAAGCCGCCTTATTTAGGGTCGAGAGTGGCACCGATCGCGGAAGGTACCACCGCCGCCCCTCCTTGGCGGCACCTTCTTGGTCTTCGTGGAGCTGCCATCATCTTCTTGCACTTGCCGGTGGAGCTCGGGAAAGGCTCGACGTAGCGCAGCACTCAAGAGGTGCACTTATTCGTAAATAGTAGGAACTGAATCGGGATTAAAACCAACAATCTTACAAGTCTATGGATTAGTAACACGCCATCCTAATAGATAGATGAGAAGCCTAGTTCTTAAACCCGTGAGAAGAGAAGAGGATGACTCAGATCAAGGCCATGAGGTATAAGGAGTAAAAAGAGCCTTACGCTCCCTTCCACAATCAATTCCCTTACATAACTAAAGCATTTCTAGACACAACTTCGACCAGTTTGGCTTGGTAATCCTACAGCAACAAAGCTCGATACCAACGCTGTCAGACCCGATCCTAAGTCACACCGATCTAGCATGTAACACATCATATCACCTTGCGGCCTCACGCACGGTATTCCCAATGTGTCGCCTTACCATGGCCCGGACCGCTTATGCCTTTTGGCTCACGATATGATAGTGTCGCTAGCATCCATATGACAAAGAACCCGGGCCGACATGGCTAGTCGTGAACCCAAAGCGGCGCTAACCTATGGGGACAGGCATACATGAATCACATCGAGCATGTCGGTCATCAACGATATATTCGGCTGTAGCACTGGCTAACAGACTCCGTATCCCGGCCAGCAGTGCTAGGCGGGACTCAATAACACCGCGTGACATTTCTCAAGGGATGACATATAGGAACGAAGTGAGACACATGCCGCCAGCCAAGTGTCCAAGCAGAGTGCTGGGCTAGCAGGACTCCGTGAACCGGGCAGTAGCGGACTACTATCGCCGTAAGCACGAGACTACATTTCCCCATATGAGAGGCTGCCAAGGATAAACAACTAGTTTGTCGGATCCCACACATACCAAGCATTTCAAACATACACACAATATGCTCAATATGTGTAAATACGACGTGGCATCACAACATAACTCTACGACTCAAAATATTATTCATTAGGCTCCGAGGAGCGAGATATTACAAACATGGGTCTCATGACCCAACACTCAGAGCATACAAGTCAAGCACAAGCGGAAGCTAATCATGTCTGAGTACAGACAACTATAAATGAAAAAGGCTGAGAAGCCTGACTATCTACCAGATCCTGCCGAGGCACAAGATCGTAGCTGAGGTAACAAGCTAAACGTCAAAGTCCAAGCGAACTACTAGCGAGACCGACGCCTCTCGCAAAATATAAAATAAGCAAACGTGAGTACAATTGTACTCAGCAAGACTTACATCGAACTAACTACATATGCATCATTATCAAAAGGGGTGGTGGAGTTTGACCGCAGCAAGCCAGCTTTGACTCGGTGGCTATCCTGAACTACGATCGCAAGTAACTCTTTTGAGGTATGCACACGAGTCCACATATTCACCATATCAATACACCACTATGGACCCGCCTCCCGCTACTCACGAGAAGCGCCATCCATAGCACTCACGCTTATCTTGCGATTTTAGAGTATCCACTTTCACTTGTCTATGAACCGATATAGGCAACCCGAAGTCCTTCTCCGTGGACACGGCTATTCAATAGATCATATTAAACCCCGCAGGGTGTACTTTTCACACACGCTCGCCACTTATCGCCAGACACGCCATGTACCGGCAACCTTCAAGCGGAAGTCGGGCGAGGGAGTCGGCCACGACCGACTAACCACACAAGTCTCTCGCCCGTGTTTATCGCCTATTCGGGTTCCATCCGCAAGGAGATCCGCCGGGTGTCGCCACGGCCCCAAACGATGTGAGCAGGGTTCCCAAGCCTCACCAACCGGTGCCACTTGGTACACCGTACACTCAGTGTTTAGTCTCGTCCCAAGCCCACCTGCACGGGTGCCACTTGGTAGACTACTAAAATAAGCAAACGTGAGTACAATTGTACTCAAGCAAGACTTACATCGTAACTAACTACATATGCATCATTATCAAAAGGGGTGGTGGAGTTTGACCGCAGCAAGCCAGCTTTGACTCGGTGGCTATCCCGAACTACGATCGCAAGTAACTCTTTTGAGGTGGCGCACACGAGTCCACATATTCACCACATCAATACACCACTATGGACCCGCTCCCGCTTACCTACTTAGAAGCGCCATCCATAGCACTCACGCTATCTTGCGATTTTAGAGTATCCACTTTCACTTGTCTATGAACCGATATAGGCAACCAGAAGTCCTTCTCCGTGGACACGCTATTCGAATAGATCATATTAAACCCCGCAGGGTGTACTTTTCACACACGCCTCGCCACTTATCGCCTCAGACATCGCCATGTACCTCGGCAACCTTCAAGCGGAAGCCGGGCGAGGGAGTCGGCCACGCACCGACTAACCACACAAGTCTCTCGTCTGTGTTTATCGCCTATTCGGGTTCCATCCGCAAGGAGATCCGCCGGTGTCGCCACGCCCCAAACGATGTGAGCAGGTTCCCAAGCCCACCAACCGGTGCCACTTGGTACACCGTACATCAGGTTTAGTCATCCCTAAGCCCACCTGCACGGGTGCCACTTGGTAGACTACTAACACTACCTACAAACACCGTAAACTAGTTGCAACTCCCGGACAGAGATCAAGTTGATTAATAAGTCGAGAGGGGTCGAAGTTATCGAACCCAATGTGTGGTAGTAACTGTTCATGGATCACAAACACGTAACTCAGTTCCTCGAGGACGGCTGCAATGAGACAACCCACCATGTACTCCTACATGGCCTCTCACCGCTACCTTTACCAAATCGTGTTCACACACTTAGCTCACACACGTGAGGACATGTTCACCACTTTCCAATTCATTCCCGATGAATCAGACCCGACTCAACTCTAAGCAAGCAGGTGCATGACAAACAAGCATAAATGAGTAGGCACAACATGGGCTCAAACAACTCCTACTCATGCTAGTGGGTTTCATCTAATTATTGTGGAATGACAGTCATGCAAAGGATCAAGGGTTCAGCTACCGCAGCAAGTAATAAAATTGAATCGTTGTTGTCCTAATGCAATAAAATAGAGCAGGAGCGAGAGAGTGGGATTGTATCGGAATGAACAAGGGGGTTTTGCTTGCCTGGCACTTCTGAAGATAATAGTTCTTCATCGGTGTCATCGATTTCATCGTCGATACGTCGTCTACCGAGGGGGGACAATTACCGGCAATAAGAGAGAACACAATCAATGCAATGCACATATATGATGCATGATCATGTTAAGGTACTGAATTTACCTAATGCAATAATAATCCGTTATTGAAGTGGAATTCAAACATGGTTGAATTCCAACTCCAAATGCTATTCCATAATTTACCCTAATCATGATTTATCCTATTCAGTGATGTTAACTTGTTCAAACATGCATGATCATGGCATAAACAGATTCCTCATATTTTTCTGATCATTTTTCATATATAAATTATTTCCATCCGAGTTACGGTTGAATTTATATGATTTTTGGAAGTTTAGGTATATTCGAATTTACTGAATTAAATTAAATCTAGAAACCTAATTATGGCGGCCACCGACGCCAATGTGACGTCAGCCGTCAACTGGTCGCTGTCCAGGTCAAACCTCGACGCTGGGACCCATGGTCAGCGCTTCAACTAACTAACCTAACCTAATTAACACTAACCTAATTTAGTTAAGCAGGCGGCCCGCATGTCGCTGAGGGGAGGGGAGGTCAAACCAGCAGGGTCAACCCACGCCGGTCATCGGTCACGGGCGCTGGCGCTTAGTCACCGGCGTAACCACGCGGGCGCGCAAGTGCAAATGGCCATTCCGCCACCAAATGGGCCGAGAGTACCACGGACAGTTGGAAGGCGCTGAGGTTCTTGGTGGGAGGTTAGAGTCTGGCGGCCGGGATCGACGCCGCGACGAATCATGCGGGCGGCCGGAACTTCCTGTAAGGGCGGAGTTGGCGCTTAGGGGCATGGCGGCGAAAGGGGTGGGTGCTACGGACTCACGAAAGTGCGCTGAGTGTGTTTATGGGCTCAGACGCGAGCGGTGGGGCTGGCATGGGCGGCGCCATGGCCGCGGGCGAGAGCCTTGCAAGGTGGTTAGGCGTTAGGAGAGGCAATCGAGCATGGGGTTAGGGGAAAGGGATCGTGGCCTCACCGCTGTTGCAAGTGGCTATGGAAGGGCCCAGGGAGCTCGGACGGCGCACATCGACGGTGGGGATCCGCGGTACCGAGAGGGAAAGAACGGCGGGCGGCGCCTGGCCTCTCCGCGCGGGGCTTGGTGAGGAGGGAGGAGAGGGGCTAGGCGGAGACCATGGACACGCCGGCGAGGCGAGGGAGGGCCGTGGCGTGGGCTACGGCGAAGGGTGGGCGATGAGCCTCGCCGTCCGTGAGGGAGAGAGAGCAGAGGAAGGGGAGGGTTCGAGAGAGTGAGAGAGCAGTGGGGCGCGTGGCTGTCGGGAGGCGCCCCGGGCGCCGGGCGAAGCAGGCAGGGTGGAGGTGGCGCGCCTCGGCCGCTGCCGACACGCCCGCCCACCGGGCGCGGGAGGAAGACGACAGGGGAGGGTGGCGGTGGTGGGCTGGCTGGCCACTGGGCCGCCTAAGCCAAGACAAGGTTCAGGCCAAGTGGCGCCAGCCGAGGTCAGCAGAGCTGGCTGCGGTGGGGAGGTAAGCCCAGGTAAGGACTTTTACCTATTTTGCTTCCTTTTTCTAATTTTTCTGACATTTGTTTTGATTTATTTAAAGTACCAAACTAATTTATTTAATTATGCCAATTTTTGCAGGAGCTTACTATATTATTCCAGAGCTCCCCAACAAAAAGGGCACAATTTTGGACAATATTTTATATATATAGTAATATATATCCAAGGCAAATATTTACCGTATTAATTCCAAATGCCCAAAATAATTACTTATGAGATCCTAAAAATATTGGTTAGATTGTTAACTCTGTCCAATATTTTCAGAGGGCCACATGAGCATTTTCTTGGACCTTTTTGGAGCGATTTTTATTTAGGTCATTTCCAAAAGTGATTCTGAGGGTTTCACAAATCCCCATTTCAATTTCATGGAAATTAACATGATGACATGAATGCCTTAATGCAACTAATGTCAAGCAATTCTAGGGATGTGACATCGGATGTGGCCGTGGACCAACAAACGGTGGCAGACGTTGCCCACGAGGAGGAGTGATGCTCCAACCTCACGCCACTCCATAAAGTCTCGCGCACTCTCCCGCACGGGTACAAGTCTCTCATGTCCATATATCCGCTTGCACGGCAGGTGCAAACCTAGTCGAGTAGCCCAGCTGGTCGAACGGGCATTAAAGCTCCATACGCAAGGCCCGGTCTCACGGTCCTTGTCCTCCAAAGAACTCAAGAGTAGTGCGGAGGAGTGAGTCCTCATGGGATGCATCGCTGACAAACCCTCAAGGTAGCCATGCGCCCTGTGAAGGGATGCCGCATATAGCGAAGTCGTTGTTGCTCAAAGAAAGCAGTTCTCGCTCGAATAATAGTCATCATGGAATAGGCTGCATCTTGCATGCATATTCCAATAGTGATTCCGAGCCCATAAGAACAAAGTGAAGTGGCTCAGTAGTTCGGATAGGATGGATAAACCGACCGTGCATAGATATTGGCTTTGATTGAAATCCCTAAACTGCTCCTCGACGGTATATTCGGATACCATCGATAACCAGCCTCAATCATCACCCTAACCAACATGGCCGTGTGACCGCACACGCCAATGCAACGGGTCAGCGTAACCACTTGGTTCTCGGGAACGGGTGGCCATCTCAAAGCACATCCACAAGGCAAAGGCATTAGAATTTCTAGGGAAAATTGGGCAGCATAACATCTGTAAATGCTCAAAATCAGATTTGAGACATTCAAAATCAGATTTGCAAAACCACTCAACAACATCATATCAAGGTTCTGGTTCCAATGATAGCATACTAAAATTTAGTAGCACTGAACTGAGGATATAAGCAACAATCCTATAAGTTACTACGGATTAGTAACACGTGAACCTGATAGAGAGAAGAGAGCCTAGTCCTATACCCACGTCGAATGAGAAGAGGATGACTCAGATCGAGGGCATAAGGTAAAGGAGTAAAAGAGCCTTACGCTCCTCCCACAATCAATTCCCTACATATAACTAAAGCATTTCTAGACTCAACTTCAGTTTGGCTTAGCGGACCTACAGCAGCCCCGCCTCGATGCCAACGCTGTCAGACCCCGATTCCAAGTCACATCGACCTAGCTGGTAACACCTCATATCACTTTTATGCCTCACGCACGGTATTCCCACGGTGTCGCCTTACCATGGCCCGGACCGTTTGCGCCTTTTGGCTCACGATATGATAGTGTCGCTAGCATCCACATGACAAAGAACCCGGCCGACATGGCTAGTCGTGAACCCAAAGCGGCACTAACCTATGGGGACAGCATACATGAATCACTTCGAGCATGTCGGTCATCAACGATGAATTCGGCTGTAGCACTGGCTAACAGGACTCGTATCCCGGCTCAGCAAAGCTAGGCAGACTCAATATCACCGCGTGACATTTCAAGGGACATATAGGAACGAAATGAAACACATGCCGCCAGTCAAGTGTCCAAGCAAAGAGTGTGGGCTAGCAGACTCGTGAACCGGCTGTAGCGGACTACTATCGCCGTAAGCACGAGGCTACATTTCCCCATATGAGAGGCTGCCAAGGATAAACAACTAGTTTGTCGGATCCCACTCATATCAAGCATTTCAATCATACACGCAATATGCCCGATATGAGTAAATACAACAAGGCATCACAACAAAACTCTACAACTCAAGTACTTTATTTAAGAGGCTCCGAGGAGCCATACATAACATAGTCATACGTAGGGGTCACATGACCCAACACTCAAGTCATACAATCATACAAGCACATGCGGAAGCAAACTAGTCCGAGTACGCACTCTAGAAAGAAAGAAAGCTTGTTGGAGCCTTTCTATCTACAATGGCCCTTCACAAGTCTTAGATCGCCACCGGTGGCTAGCTTACTCGTCAAGTCAACATCTACATAGAATCCGCTTGAGAGGGTAGTATAGTCCTCTAAAAATATTCATTACAAACATGAGTACAAAAGTACTCAGAAGTCTTACCACGTAATCCTATCATACATGCACATTCTCAAGGAAGGAGGTGGAGTTATTTGCAGCAAGCCAGCTTTGACTCTTGGCTAAGCTTATCCCACGTGTCACACTTTGTAAAGCATTTTGTCGCATACGAGTCCACTAATCACCATCACAATACTCCACCGTGGATCCTCTCTCGTCATCCCCGAGAGGGCCATCCACGATACTCACACTTATCTTGAGGCTTTTAGTAGTATCCATTTACTTGTCTATGAACCGATATAGGTAACCCAAGTCCTTCTCCGTGGACACGGCTATTCAATAGATCATATTTAACCTCGCAGGGTGTACTTCTTCACACACGCTCACCACTTATCGCCGTTATACGACATGTACCTGCAACCTTCAAGCGAAGCCCAACGGGTGTCGGCCACAGCCTACCTAAACACTCAAGTCCCTAGTCCAGGTTTATCGCCTATTCGGTTCCATCCGCAGGAGTCCGCCGAGGTTTCCCATACAGCCCCGAACGATGTGCAGGGTTCCCGAGATACCAAACGGGCACTCGGTACACCGGGCCACGGTGCCTCACCGCAACACAACCCACCCCTAAGGTCAGCTATGCGGCCCCAAAGATGCTACAAACACCGTAAACTACTTGCAACTCCGGACTATGAACAGGGGTGGTTAAGAAGCCGAGAGGGTCCATTGGTTTCGGGCCCAATGCGTGGTAGTAGCTAGTTCATGGATCACAAACACAGATCTCAGTTCTAAGTTCGGCTTCAATGAAACAACCCACCATGTACTCCTACATGGCCTCTCATCGATACCTTTACCAAATCGTGTTCAACACTTTCACTCTCGAACCAACACAACCTTTCACTCAGCTCATCATCCCGATGAGCCGACTCGACACAACTCTAAGCATAGCAAGCATAGCATGGTAGGAATCACAAACATGGCTCAATCAACTCCTACACATACTAGTGGGTTTCATCTAGTTATCGTGGCAATGACAGTCATGCAAAGGAAGTGGGTTCAACTACCGCAGCACACAACAGCTTGAATCGCGTTGTCTTAATGCAGTAAACGAGAGCGTAAGCGAGAACATGGGTTTGTATCGAATGATCAATGAATTGCTTGCTCGATGGAACTGGGGTAGAGAACCGCCCTTCGATGGGTGGTCGAGGTTATCTTCGGGGAAGTAACCTATCATGAAAGCACACCGAATAAACACACAAAACAATATGCAACAATATGATGCATGCTATGACATGGCAATATGGATGTGTGTTGGCCTAATGCAAGTTGAAAGAATAGGGATGAACTCATTTGAATCAAGGATTCAAATGATAGCTCATTTGAGTTAGTCCTAATGGTGCAATATCTTATTCTGGTTATTCAGCATAGTTAACTTGTTTTAACATGCATGAAACCTGTACCAATGGATAGAGTGTATTTTCTGATATTTTTCATATATAAATCTTTGCATTTGGAGTTATAGATAAAAAGTTATAAGCATTTGAAATTTGATTTATATTCTGAATTTATTATATAAAAATAAATCCAGAATTTAAATTAATGCGCCAAGATGAGGTCAGCGTGACGTCAGGGTCAACGGGTCATCCAGGTCAAATCGACCAGTGGGACCCGCATGTCAGGTTAGTTTAACTAATTAACTTAATTAGAACTAATCCTAATTAGTTAACCGGGGTCCACCTGCCATTGACTCAGACAACAACAGGCCCACAATGTGGGTCATGGTCAACTCGCTGGCGCTCAGTCAGCAGGCGAGGCAAAGGCGGAGCAAAGTGCTTTTGCACTTTCCAGCACCAAATGGGGCTGGGAGCATCTACGTGAGCTGGAGATGAGCCGCTATTGGTGGGGTTAGCTTGGTCGGGTGGTCGTGTTGGCACCCGGCATTTAGCCGGGCGCGGCTGGGCTCGGGTGATGTCGGGTTTGTTGTTAGGGGCAAAGTGAGGCGCTGGAGTGCATAGTTAGGCCCAGCGCAACTCGGTGAGTGCGATGGACAGGGTGGCGGTTGGGTGGCCGGAGCCTGCCGCCACGAGCTCAGCGGCCAGTAGGTTCGGGCGATCGTGGTTGGGACGCTGTGGTGCACGAGGAAGAGAATGGAGAGGATGGGAGGTAGCCAGCTCACAAGTGATCCCGAGAGAGCCTCGCTGGGTCGGGACGGTCTGATGCGGCGGCGACGGCGAAGGGAATCTCCGGCGGTGGCGGAGCCGGCCGGGGTCGGCGCAGTAGCTTCGGGGCGAGCAAGAGCTCGGGGCGTGGCTTGTTCGACGAAGTCGACGACGGCGAGACGACCAGCCAAGGTCTCGTGGCGCGGGGACGACGGTGGCTACGGTTACGACGGAGGAGCGGCGACGGTGGCGTCGGCCATGGCGAGGGAGAGCGAGAGAGAGGAGGCAGGGGGAGAATGGGGTGTCCTGGGGGTCGGGGCGACGACGCGAGGTCGCCCAGGCGGCGGGCGAGGGGTGAAGTGGCGGCGGCCAGCGTGGGGCGCTGGGCTTCGCCGCTGAGCACCCAGTTGCTGCTGGTCAAGCCGAGCCAAGCAGCCACGCGCTGCTGCTGGGCTGGGCCGGGCAGGGCCGGGCACGGGCGCAGGTGTAAGTATTTTTCCTTTTTAGTCTTTTTCTAATTTCTGAATCTTCAGGGGTTTATTTAAAATACCAAAACTATTTTAAAAATCACCAAAATGCTCCTGGTCACTTGTTGGAATATTCCCAACATGAAACATTTTGGTTTGACAATTTTTGAACATTTAAAATATTTTATATAGTTTAAAATGCCCAAGTTCAAAACTTGTGGATTAACCCTAGAACCCTTAGATGACCTAGAAAATGTTCCACCTCCTTTGACATGGGTTCAACCCAAACAAAGAGGATGAGCATTTTGAAGGGCATTTTGATTCATTGAAATAAATTTTAGTAAACCCTAGTTGTTTTAAGGGGGTGTTCGGGTTTCTGCCTTCCCCATTTCAAATTCAGATGAAATTAAACATGATGCACACCCTAATGCATGGTCTAACTGGGATGTGACACTCTCCTTCCTTCTCGGCGCAGCGATGAAGGTCACTTTGGCTATGAGGTTTGTGGTCACCGTGAAGGCGCCGACAAACCGATGGCATAGATCTGCCCAAGAAGATATGGAGCTGTCCGCAAGTGCATGAGCCAAGATCTCGACATTGGGCTTGAGCACCAGCCGGAAGTAGTTGGCGAGGATCTTGTCGCCTCGCCCGACAGCCTTGCACCGCAATGGTGTAGATGCCGAGGAACTCCGACGGTGTGTCCCGCCATCGCATTTCTCCGCACATCCGCTTGAAATTTTTCTTGTCGGGCCACCGGACTTGCCGCAGCTCATGAGTGAACGCAGGGCAACCTACCGCAGCACGGCAAGTCACCTGGTTCTCCGGCGCTTGCATGTCGACAGCGGGCCCGCTGCTGGTCGATTGACGCCGCTTCTCGGGCGCCGGCGCGAAGTTCGAAGCGTCTTCTTGTTGCCTTCGAGGATCCGGACGACGCGGTGGAGTCGCTGCCGAGGTGGATCCGACGAGTCGGCGATCTTGGCCTTTGGGATGGAGAGTGCATGGTGGTTGCACCGCAGGTCTCTGCCGCCACCGCTCGCGTTTTGTCGCCCCGCCGCTGCAGCGGCGTGCTTGGTTGCCGCTGAACGCCGCCGCTGGCAAAGCCGATGAGACTCTGATGGTGGCCTCCATTCGCCGACCTTGTCACCGCTGGAGGGTAATCCAGAGCAGCTTGAGCTCGTGCTAAAGCTTCCGCTGAGTGGTGGGCGGCAATGGCAAACGGTGCGAGGAGCGGATATGCTCGGACTTCTAAATATGTTAGAAGGCGCAGATCTCGCCCAGCGATCGTGCTCCCGCTTGCACCAGCCTTGTTGCCAAGGCTATTCTTGAGCGCCCCCGATCCACCCGCCGATCTTGGCCTCATCTAACGATGGTGCTGCGAGCACCATGATGCTGCCGGTCCCGCTGCTTCCCCGAGATGGACGCTGTGCGATCCGGACGCCGAGGTCTCGCGCAGCCTTGTCCTGGACTTGCAGCGCCATGAGCTCCCTCGTCAACGCCGTTTTTCCGCTGGCGCCTTCCCACCACTCGTTAGCTCCGGTGGTGGTGGGTTTGACGCGACGGTTTCTGCCGCCAAGCCTTCTTCTTCGTGGCATGTTTATGAAGATGATGAAGATGTCGCCAGTGAACGCCGGATCAGGTTCACACAGCCTCGACGCCTTCTACCGGGCGCGCCAAAGATGTCGGGAAGTTGATCGTGACTCATTTAACACCTATGGGACCGGGCGGACCGAGTCCTTTTGGTTCGGTGGGCGGAGATTGCACGAAGAGTAGATCGAGGCGATGCACACGAGCAGTTTATCGAGCTTGGAGCTCTCCCGAGAGATAATACTCCTACTGCTGCTTGTCTGATTGTATTGTGTTCTTGCTAGGGAGCATCGAGAGCTACAAAACCTAGCTTGAGTGTTTCTACTCTCGAATGAGTCGAACCTGCCGAACCCCCTCTACCTTGCGCATGGGCCTCCTTTTATAGGCTCAAAGGGGTCACCACATGTGGCAACATAAACAAGGGCAAAATGGGAAAATGAGTTGCGGTTGGTCCAGCTACTTTGTACAGTGTATTCTACCAAACTCGATGGCAAGGGACAAAGCATTAAATGCCCGCCCATGTCGCCTAAACAAAGGCAGAAGGGACCATCGGGGGCACCACCGCTGCCACGATGGCACCCCGTCCGCCGCCACCATCGCTGCTCTCCGCTGGCTGCACAGCCTCTTGACACGCATGCCCGGAATGGCCCCATGACGACATCGCTGGTGGATGAGCTGGAGCGGAGATGAAGAGAGAGTTGTCGCCGCTGCAAGCACCTTGCCGCTGCTGAATCCTTGTCGCGCTTCCGAGCTTGTCGCCACAGCCTTCCCGGCAAGCTCCTCTTGCCGGGTCTTGTCTTCGCGTGCCTTGAGGTGGCCTTCCGGCAAGCTCCTCTTGCCGGGCCTTGTCTTCTTGGCTTAAATACTTTGTTCTTGAATGGCTCCAAAGGAACCACGGAGGACCTTGGCGGTCACTAGGCAGCTGCCTTGCATGGGTGTCAGAATCGCTCCTGCACGAAGTTCGGGATACTGTGGTACCCTTACTCTAGTACACCACACCGGTGGTCTAAGTCTATGACCATTGTCAATGGTGAGTTACACCGATGTAGTTTTAGAGGCGTGTTCCAGCGTTGTGTTTCTCCTTAAGAGGGCCATGAGATTCTAAGGGAAATCCATGAAGGTGATTGTCGTCATCATGCCGACCCTAAATCGCTGGTGGCTAAAGCTTTCGGCCATGGGTTTTATTGGTTGACGGCTCATGCTTATGCGGAAGATCTTGTTAGCAAGTGCGATGGCAATCAGAAACTTTCTCGAAGGGCTCACGTGCCGGCTCAAGAATATGGGATGATTCCAATTACTTGGCCACTCGCAGTCTGGGGGCTTGATATGGTTGGACCTTTCAAGATGTCTAAGGATAAGAAGACCCACTTCTTGGTGTCGGTTGACAAATTTACCAAGTGGTTTGAGGCAGAGCCGGCCAGTAAGTGTGATGCGGCAACGGCGGTTTAATTCATAAAGAAAGTAATTTTCTGTTTTGGCTACCCTCATAGTATCATAACGAACAATGGCACTAATCTATCAAAGGGTGCTATTAGAGAGTTTTTTCAACAAGAGCATATTCATCTTGACGTCTTATCAATATGACTCATGTTTTACCTTTCAGTTCGGTGTGTTCCTAGACCATGTTTGTACCTGCTAGGTTCGTCAAGTTAACCAATGTATTTCAGCATGTGTAAACTGACTTACACCAGTTGTATGTGAATGTATAGTTTATCACACCCGATCATCAGAAGGTGCTTCAGAATGATGAACATTCGCAATGGTGGATACTAAGGGACAACACTTTTATCTTGATATTAAGTGTGAGAGATCATCTTCTAATGCTACTATCTTGATCTAAGCAAAATAAGATGCATAAAAGTAATACGTTTCCGTTCGTATGTACATCCCACACAGTCAGCCCAAGAAATACGTTTTTGCTTGTACGTACATCCCGCACGATGAATCCCAGACAAACGTTTCTGTTCTCACGTACATCACACACAATTATCCCCATCAAATCGTCTGGGATAGCGTTGCCATTGCAGACGATATTAACAATTTTATAGTTTGTGTTATTGAATGCATCACGCACGGTGCCTAGAAGAAATTGTGTGGCATAGCTGTCCATCGCACACACTTTTTATGTGGAAAATGTTTACACAAGGTGCCCTAACAAAAACAGTTTTCTAGAGGAAGTCGTGTGTGATTTTTCATTTATCCAACACGTTTACTTCCTAGAAATTGTGTGGGTTGTCTGAGGTCATCACCCACCGTGTTGTCTCAATAACCGTTTGCAATAGACAAACCCAATAATCAGGCTAATTGGCCTACTATTATAAATCCGTTTAGTAATCAAATCGACATTTCATATTAAGCACACAATATATTTTATTTTCGTATTACGGAACCAGGATTTCATAAGTTAAATACATTAGAGTACATCATATAGCACCAGCACTGAGTTATACCATATAGGCATATAGATAGCTACCTGTCGGTGCAACAAACCCTGGGTCCATTGCCCAGACTGTGCGAGGTCAAGAGCACCAAGGTCAGATTAGAGTACAAGGAATCAGTTCTTCGAAGGACCAACGTACAGGTCAAGAGGACCAAGACTAGTCAGAGAGGCAAGATATCACTAAGGGGACATGCCTCCCTTGCTGGGCAGGGTAGCCTAGCAAAGGTGGAGTTACCCCCGGAAGCAAGCCTTTGGATCATCTCGGCACTCCTGCCGGGGGTTACGGAGGCAAGCCACTCCACCGCACCACCTCCTGACGAGGCACGTCGTCGATCAGTGCGGTGTCAAGCTCGAAAGTGACTAAGTGGCTGCTATTCGCCACATGGCAGCCACTTCCTACAAAAGATACCTCCAGGCGACACCCTTCCTGGGACGTGTCAAGCAAGCAGGCCTGTAGCTAGCAAAAAAGCACGGCAGGGCCTACCGGGTGAGTTGTGATGTTACGTTGAGCGGCGCATTTAATGCGCTCTGTCATCCTGCAGAGTTAGGTATGATAGCACTGTTTGCTATATAATCGGTGTGTAATGACTGATTTGCCACTGTGGTGACCCTTGAGCTATAAAAGGAGGCCCAGGGCAACCGTAGAAAGGGTTGGCCAATCCACACCCTCACACATTCGTACGCGCATAGCCATTATCGCCCCAAGGCAACCTTGTGGGGCAAACGTGTTGCGCTCACCACCATATTTTCCACCATAAATCCACAAAAGCAGGAGTAGGGTTTTATGCCTTGCGGTGGCCTGAACCTGGGTAAATACTACTCGCGTGATCTCTGCCATGTTGTTCCACGCTTGTCTGCTCTTTGTGCAACATGCCATCCCCCGCCGAACAAGAAAGGGGCTCTTGGTCCCATAGGTGGTCGTTGTTTCCCACGACATCTTCGGCGCTCCAGGTAGGGGATCACTTGCACGAACCCGAAAGCGTGAGAAGCGCGTCATCTTCATCGCCATTTTCGTTATTGACGGCTGCATCGACTATGGCGCCCAAGAAGAAGTCCGGTGTCGGCAGCTCACCCATACACTTCGAAGGCCCCACTGCCAGCAACAGCCGACGCTGCAGGGATTACGGGGGCACACGAGGATGTGGGCGCTGCAGGGGACGTGGTCGGCGTAGGTGGCGTTGTTACCACCTCCCCCGTAGCCGAAGTAGGAGCGGGAGGCACCAGAGAAGAGCAGTATCAGCAACATCCCAGCGGTCATGCTCCACGAGGTACAAACGAAGGGTTTATTTCGTCTGTACCTCTTCTCCTCGCCGAAGGGCACAACCGCAATGGTGGCACCCGGTCTGGGGCGAATCGCCACCCTCCGGCCGCCCCAGCCACCGGTGCGATCGCAGGGCACGCGCCTCCCCTGGAGCGGGCTGACCCATCCACTATGCCCAATGGAGCCACTCACCCTCAGGCGCCGTCACCGCGTCACCATGCCATCCAAGTGGCTAGTTCGCAACAGCGAAGGCGCGACGCAGTCGCCGCCGGCACTGTTAGAAGCCGGGTGAGGATGCAGTCCACTTCATCATCACCGATGGCAAGTACCGCTACAGAGGCCATGGCACGGGCCCAGCTACTGTTGAGGTTCCCTTGGCAGCAGATCAGATGGATGAGTGGAGAGCCACTATTCAGAGTCTGATTGGCTTCACCGAGGCTGGGGGCTAGTAGTGAGGTGGCCCACTGCGGCCTCCCAAGATGGCGACGGCGGCTCGTGCTACTGGCCGTACGGAAGGGCCATCCTCACGGTGCAGTCCCCACCATGGCAATCATTGCGGGAGCCACGAAATCAAGAACCCGACGACGTCTCGATGGCCTCTTGTGACCCTCGAGCATGTCAAGGCCAACGGCGAGCCCCGGAGGTCAGGCAGAGGGAAGGCGCGTGCGTCATTGTCGAGCGACGCCGTGACGACCACCGCCAGACTAAGGGGTGTGATGGCCCCGATGTCTATGAGCCCACACTCGAGGATGGTGAGTGCCTGCTGTCATGGGAAACCACGACCACCTATGGGACCAAGGGCCCCTTGCTGTTTTGGCAGGGGGGATGCCGCGTTGTACAAAGAGCAGAAGAACGTGCGGCAGCACGGTAGCGATCACACAGGCAATTTTACCCAGGTTTGGGCCGCCGTGAGGCGTAAAACCCTACTCCTGCTTTGGTGGATTGATGGTGGAAAAATGATGGTGAGGCGTAGTACACTGACCGACAAAGGTTGCCTCAGGGCAAAAGTGGCTACGCGCGTACGGGTTTGTTTGTTATCCAACTTTCCAACAACCCCTTGTACAGTTGCCATGGGCCTCCTTTTATAGATTAAGGGGTCACCACAATGGCAAAATAGTCATTATGCCATGATAAGATAGCAAACAGTGCTATCATACCTAACTCTGCACGCTGACAGAGCGCATTAAATGCGCCGCTCAACGTCACAGCGTTGCTTGCCCGGCAAGCCCTGTCGGGCTGTTTTGCTAGCTTCACACCTGCTCACTTGACACGTTGTTGGACGGCTGTCGCTTGTTAGTGAGGGCGTCCTGGATTAGGGGTCCTCATGTGGCTGGCCTATTCTATGCGGGCCGGAATGATGGGCCGTGAAGATAATAGCAGAAGACAATCTCGTGTGTCCGGGTAGGACTCATGTATGCGTGGACTACATGTTTGGTGTTTGGATGTACTATTCCTTCCTCTGCAAACCGACTCTGTATAATCCTAGATCCCTCTAGTGTGTATATAAGCCAGAGGGTTTAGTCAGTAGAGGCTATCAGAATTCTCATAGGCTACATAGCTAGGGTTTACCTATTAAGATCTCGAGGTAGATCAACTCTTGTAACCCCTATACTCATCAAATATAATCAAGCAAGAAGTAGGGTTTTACCACACTTAAGAGGGCCTGAACCTGGGTAAACAGTGTTTCCCCTTTTGTCTCATGTTACCATTGATCCTCAGACGCACAGTTCGGGACCCCCTACCCGAGATCTGCAGGTTTTCACACCGGTATTGGTGCTTTCATCGAGAGTTCCATTGTGTTGCTGATAGAGGGATCGATGGCTCGCCTTGTCATCAACAATGATATCACTTCTGGAAGGAACCTGAATTTAGGACAAGTCCTCCATATTGGCGACTACACCATGGGTGCCTGACCGGCCATCAAGCCGATGGCGCCCCCCACGATCGCCAAAAATCATCTCCGAAACGGTCTCGAACACTCCGAAAAGATGGATCCGATAGACATCTCATCCTTGAACGAGCTATTAGATCGCATCACCGTCCTAGTTGAGGGAGTCCTGGATTATGGATTCCTCGGTTGTCCGGGTTGTGTAGCGTGGGGCGGACTGATTGGCCATGAAGATACAAGATAGAAGGCCTTCCCCTGTGTCCAGATGGGACTCTCCTTTGCGTGGATGGCAATCTTGGCATCCGGACGTGTAGTTTACTTTCTCTGTAAACAGACTCTGTACAACCCTAGGGCCCTCTGTCTCTATATAAACTGGAGGGTTTAGTCCATAGAGGCTATCAGAATTTGCATATTCTTGACAACTAGGGTTTAGCCATTATGATCTCGAGGTAGATAGACTCTTGTAACCCCTATACTCAAGAAAGTCTATCAAGCAGGAAGTAGGGTATTACCTCGATTAAGAGGGCCCGAACCTGGGTAAACATCGTGTCCCCTGGTCTCCTGTTACCTTTGATCTTCAGATGCACAGTTCGGGATCCCCTGCCCGAGATCCGCCGGTTTTGTCACCGACATTGGTGCTTTCATTGAGAGTTCCCACATGTCGACAACGGTGGGATCGATGGCTCACCAGGTCATTAACGACAACATTACCTCTGGAAGGGCCCTAGCTCTGGGACAGGTCCTCCAGCTCGGCGGTTTCACCATGGGCGCCCGCGTGGCCGTCAAGCCTAAGGCAGCCCTCAAAATCGCTAATTATCGTCTTCACATCGGCCTTGAACACCCCAAAATGATGGATCTAGCAGATGTCTCGTCCTTAAACGAGCTACTAGATCGCATCGCCACCCCGGGAGTTGCAATAGACTACGATCAGATTGGGCTTACACCCTATCAGAGGGAAATTAGGTCCCCGCCGATCACCCATCTGGTAGTGGTCGTGGAGGAACAAGCTGAGAATACTTCTCCCCCTAAGATAAGAACAAGCTATGTTCACATTTTCGATTCCTGCGAGCTGGTTACCCATCTTCGGGAAGAGACCTCATGTCCTCTGAACATAAGACTGGGCATTGAGCCCAAGAACCACCAGGACACTCCGGATCCTGGGCTGGTTACCTCAGAAATTCTTCAAACCCCGGATGCAATCACTACAAAAAAGACACATCCGTGACATTTTGGGCCGAACAATTTTTTTCCTGTCATGCTTATGACACTTCTATGATGATA
Organism: Aegilops longissima; assembly: GCA_021605205.1. Lineage (NCBI taxonomy): Eukaryota > Viridiplantae > Streptophyta > Magnoliopsida > Poales > Poaceae > Aegilops > Aegilops longissima. Next base: position 199,066,680 of record CM038679.1, read on the forward strand.
ATTGTGACAAAACCCGGTATCATCATAGACGTGGTGGGCTCCTATTTCTATGACAAGTAATCATGACAGAAAATGGGCTTTTCGTCCTGGGCGGGCCGGAGACGCAGCTGCATGACATTCTTTGGGCCATCCATGACGGAAAAAACCGTGGTAGTTGTCGGTGTTCTCGGAACGGGGGTCCCTAGACTTGCCTGCCTGCGGCACACGTCATGGCTGTGCTAGCAGGCCTGTATGGCCCATCTTCATCGAGAAGGCATCCAAGACCCTCGCGAGGGGCCAAGCCTCAGGAGGCGGACGACGCAAGACCTCCTCAGGAGCGGCCTCGCCGGGCAGGCTCGCTAGGGGTGGAGAGATCAAGGCAAGGCAAACATCGCGAGGTTCTCGTGACGTGAGCCATGACGATCGAGACCAGGCGGGCGCCAGCGCGCGCAATGTCCTCATTTCCTGTTTGGTGCTAAAGGAGCAAGCGCAGGCGCAAGTACCGAGGCGTAAAGCAAAGGTTTCCATATCGGTGCAACAAGACGAAGACCAGCAGGACAGCAAGACGGGGGTCACCATGGAGCCCAAGACGGCGTCACCACTAGAGCCTTTTGCATGTGAAGACTACTTTTGTCAGGAGAAGCTGTACTAGCTGTACCCGTTCGAATTGGTCGTTGTTGGCTCCCTTCCCGCTTAATATTTGGGAAGAGGACCAGGGCCTATATAAGTAGGACTGGCCACCACAGGAGGGGACGGATCGAGAGGTCGATCAGATCTAGAGCCAACCCTTAGCCACACACCAAGCACAAGAACTCCTCGACCTCAGGAGCCTGTTCTTCCCCTTGTACTATTCATCATCAGCCCAAGAGGCAATCCCCCACCACCACACTGGAGTAGGGTATTACACCACAACACTGGCCCGAACCAGTATAAATCTCGTGTCTTTGTGATTGTTAGTTCGTTGAGCTCGTTCTTGAGATCTTATCTAGTTAGGACGCGGATCCGTAGAAGGGAAAGAACTTCGCGCGCACCCCAGAGTTCGAACCTTAAGGGTTTTGCCGGAACCCGTGATCCGACATTTGGCGTGCTAGGTAGGGGTGCGCCGTAGCCTCCCTTCCATCAATCTGCGCTCCATCGCTCCGTTGTCTCCATGGCGGATGCTCGCCCTGCTCGTGCTGAGCGCCGGGCTGCCCTTGCCACCCGCGTCGCTCAGACGGCTCCCATCGGCGGGCCACCTCGTCGTTCTCCGTCGCCTGCCGCCAACGCCGCCACCAACCCGGCGGGGAACAAGCAGCAAGCATCCTCATTGCACCCCTCGGTGCGGCGGGACGGCCGCACCGCCACTCCATCGCTGAGACCGGCCGGTTCTTAATCCCATGCACGTCGTGCTCCCATGGACGTCTGTGCCGCGCTCCTCATGGCGCACGAGCTCTTACACTACCGCTCGGTTGACTTCCTCTACGAGGACTGGCTCGACCGCATCGCCGAGCTTGTCCGCGTCGCAGGGGGCTCCCCTACGCCGTCCCTCTCGCTGCCATGCCCTCCGCCAGCTATGCGCGACGTAGCTCACGGAGCACCTCCGCCACCTCTGCCCCAAGACGGCACCCTGGCACCAAGGCGTGCGGCCATGCGGCGCGACCCACTACGTGCGGCACCCACACAGGAAGAGAGAAGCTGCCAACAAGTCCCACGCCCACGAGAAGCTGCTCCGGCGCTCCTCGCGCCGCTTCGGCCAGACCGTGTGCCACAAGTGGTGGCAGCGCGCGGACCCCATCAAGGCCAAGCTCCACCTCCAAGACGGGCCCCGGTGACCACGGCCGGCTGCCGCGCCCTCACCCCCGAGCTGCGTAGCGTCGCCTGGACGGGCAAGTTCAAGCCGGATCTGCCTCCTCGCTACGACGGCACCCCCGACCCCGCAGAGTTCTTGCAGCTCTACGAGCTGAGCATCAAAGCAGCCAACGGCGACGAGAAGGTGATGTCGAATTGGTTTCCCATGGCTCTCAAGGATGGTGCCCGCTCCTGGCTCCTGAACCTGCCACCTGGCTCGATTTCCTCCTGGGACGAGATGCGCAACCGCTCCGTCGCCAACATCCAGGGCACACGCGACCGCCTGCCGGCGGCGGGTGACCAGCGCCATGTCAGGCAACAACCAGGAGAGACCCTCCAGAAGTACATCCAACGTTAAAACAATGTTCGCCTCAAGATCCCCAAGGTGACGGACGAGGCCATCATCTCCGTGTTCTCTGATGGCATCCGCAACGTCAAGATGAAGGAGGAGCTCGCTATCCACGAGGACCTGTGCACTTCCCTAGAGCTGTTCAATCTGGCGACCAAGTGCGCAAGAGCTGAGGAGGGGTGCCTCTCCCTCTTCGAGATCCCAGATGCGGACACGGAGGAGCAGAAAGCCAAGGCCAAGGATGTGAAGCGCAAGGGAGCAGTCGTGCTCGCAATGGAACCGGACACCAAGCGTGGCAGAGACCAGCCCGAGTCATCCAAGAGCCATTCGCGAAGGACGCTTCGGTCGACGCCCCGAGCGCGGCGACCGGGGCTACGGCCAAGGAGGAGGACATGGTGGCGGACGCTGGGACGACCGTGGCTCGAGCCAGGAGTGGCGCGACCGGCCTCGTGAGGACCGCTGGCAGGATCAACCTCGCGAGGGCGCCTGGAGGGATCAGCCTCGTGAGGGCCATCCTGAGGGCAACGCTGGCCTTCCTCCGTTGTCGCCACCACCAAGAAGGAATGAGGACCTCCATCAGGACGAGGGGGCTGGGGGCTTCCAGGAGCCGCGTGGTCTCGCTTGCATTTTGGGCGGTGCCCAAACCCCAGCCTCGCAGCGTATCTTCAAACAGTTTGCTCGTGAAGTGAATGCACTCCTCCCCAAGCTCGAGGCCACGCGCCCGCTTAGATTGTCCCAATGCCCCATCACGTTCAATTCCGCAGATCAGCTCAAGTGCGCAGCTACCGCTGGCGCCCTCCAAATGCTTTGTTCACAAGTCATCAACAACGTGCAAGTTACCAAGACCCTCATCAACGGCGGCACAGGGCTCAACGTCCTGTCCGTCGACACGTTCGACAACCTCCAAGTGCCATATGACCAGCTTCAGCTTACCAAGCCTTTCCCAGGAGTGACCGACGGCTCCACCACACCGACAGGGCAGGTCCGCCTCCCTGTAACCTTCAGAGAACGCAAGAACTACCGCACCGAGCTCATCGACTTCGACGTCGCGCACATCCGCCTGCCGTACAATGCCATCCTCGGGTATCCAGCCCTAGCTAAGTTCATGGTGGTGACCCATTACGGCTACAATGTCCTCAAGATGCTAGGAACGGAATCATCACGGTCCCGTGCGAGGAAAGAGATGTGGTGTGCTCCCTCGAGCGTGCCTTCTGTCGTGGTTTTGTCACGACAGATGTCCTCATGAAAGGACTTAGTCGTGGAGCCATCGCTACGGGTTAACTTGAAGGGGTCAAAGCGGACGCAAAGACACAAGAGTTTATACTAGTTCGGCCCCTTCGATGAAGGTAAAAGCCTATGTCTAGTTGTGATGGGATTGATGTGGTCTCGATGGCTAGGGAGAAAATAAGCTTCGCCTAGGCCTCGAGTTGTTGTTGTCTGTCCTTTGAACCGTCCCGGGTCGTCCCCTTATATACACGGGTGACGCCCGTCGGTTCAGAGAGTCCCAATCTCCGGTTCATACTCGTATCCGGGTTGGTCTCTCTCTATTCCTAACTTACAATACAAGTTTACATACCAAGCCGGTTTACGGCTACAGGTTCTAAACCGACTACAGGCCTTGGGCCCTTACTTTCATGTTTGGGCTTTTACACCGTTGGACTACTGATGAAGTTAACCCGGCCCAGATAGGCCGGTTTACGCCCAGTAGTAATATCCCCAACATTAGGCCCCAGATTGATTTGAACAGGTTCATGTCAATCCTTGATAAAACCTTCATCTTCAATATCTTCTTGTAATTGTTGAACCGCCGTGATGTCACCTTCTCTGGTTGCTGTAAACCGGCATGACGTCCCCATAAAGATAGCATTCATGATACCTTCTTTGTTTAACAGATCCGCAATAATCGAGACGACAGCTCTGCTTCCCAGATTTGTGGTTCCTTGATTCACGCTACCGACATGTCTCTTGTTTTATAAATAGGACCGAAGGTCATTCCTTTTCTCCCTCCGTCCCTTTCTTCTTCTTCTTCCTCGCCGCTAGCCTCGAGCTCCGCCGCTGCCATCGACCTCTGCACCGCCTTGAGCCGCTGCATCAACCTGAACGCACTGTAGAAACGCAGCAATCTTCCGCATCTCCTCAACTCGTAGGTCCTCGGCCTCGACCTAGATTCGTTCTAGGGTTTCTTGTTCTTGCAATGCTCCATTAACTGTTCATACTCATACCAGACTCCTGGCTAGATCTGTGACATCTTGCTCTGATTAGTAGTAGCTTTTAGCATCCTCCTGTAGTCTCGTGCTCACGTCCATAGATCTCGCACATCATCTCCTGCTCATTGCATCAATCTTGCTCGCTTTTATTCTTTTTGGATATTTTTCTTCTTTTCTGATCTGGCTTCAGATCCTTCGTTGTAGAGATATTGCGAAACCTGTTTCTGCACACTTAGCCATTCGCAACCTCAATTGTTTTCAATATTTAGACCAGGCGGTTTAACTTAACATAGAAAAAATTAAATAAACCGGTATACACCATTAGTCCCCTTGTTGAACCGCCAGAAACTCCTTAACCGGACACTGTCGCTTCATAGACCTCCGGTTTAGATGTATTTGTCTCCGATTTAGCATTGTACACTGGTTCTCTCTTTGTCCCAACACATTTCTTGAACCGGATTTATATTTTTTGTAGATGGCCAAACAAGTATATGAGTGCAACTGGGCTCCTTCCCGTGTCACCGAAACTCAATTAAACAATCTGGTCCTGACTGGTGCTTTAAGAAGCAAAAATACTATCCATTGGAGGGTTCCTGGCAAAGAATGTCCACCCGCACCTCAAGAAGGAGAGGTTGTAGTTTTCACAGATCACTTAGCCCGGGGTTTCAACCCGCCCGGTTCAAAATTTTACCGGGATGTGTTAGCCAATTTTCAACTCCGTCCGCAAGATACAGGCCCCAATTCTGTTACCAATATTTGTCACTTCCAAGTGCTCTTGGAGGCATACTTTCAAGAAGAACCCACAGCTTGAACTGTTTAGAGACTGCTTCCATCTAAACCGCCACAGAATTCACCGACGGGCCCAACATGAATTGGGTGGTGTGGCGATTCAAAAAGAAAGGAGGTCACTTATCCTCATGTCAAACTGCACAGCCACCCCAAGGAATGGAATCAAACATGGTTTTATTGCGTAGACACTTCACCGCCAATGAGAATCCTTTTGCCCGGTTTTCGTCTCGAGCGACTCAAGAATACACATCCCTTTCCGCAAAGATTAACCGCCAATGAGAGAAGTAAATACGCTCCTCAACTCTCCAAGCTCAGAGCCTTCATGGCCAATGGTTTAACCGGGATTGATCTTGCACGCTGTTGGATATCATGGAGCATACTGCCCCTCTCCCAGCGCTCCTATTTAATGTGTGAGTACACTGGTAGTGTCGAGGACCCCCTCCGACATATTAATATCCAGCTTACCGATGATGAGGTCACCGAGGCTGCGAATAAAATGTTGAACGAACCGGAACACCTCTGCGCCCGAACCGGTCTGCTCCCCTTCTGTGCTACCAACAAACCACCATCTGTAAGACTTCTGACTATTTTTTACTAAATATATTACTGCCACTTCCGGTATCACTTTTAACATCAACTGCTGCTTAATCAGGGTGATGACCCATTCTGGAGCAAGAAACGTCCACAAGAGAAACCAGAGAAGCCAGACAAACCGGAAAAACCAATCCGGCAAAAGACCAAAGCTGTCAAGAAGACTGCTCATAAGAGGAAAAGCTCTGCATCTTATGATCCGGCTGTGGATGACGATGTGGGTAATCCGGACCTTGAGGTAGAACTTGATTCGCTTGGCTTACTTTTCATACGCCTAATTAATGATGATATTTGTCAGGATGATGCTGAAACCAGTAATGCTGATGTTGTAGAGGTAACTTTTCTCTCCTCTGACTCAAATCCTTTGCCTTCACAAAAAATCCGTCGGGCAAACCGGAAAATTAAATTTTCTCATCCACTTGCTTACTTGGATCCAAAATTTCTTATGAAGACTCAACAACATGAAGTTCGCCGCACAACTCGCACAAATGCCGTGTAGTTACCTCCACCGGTTTATCAACAGTCCGTTCGAAACATCGCTCATGTGTCTCTAATTTGCTTGTCGGTGCTTATCCTAAAGGTGCTATTTTCGCACAACCCCTTAATCCATCCGACCGATTATCGGTCACTTCCCATTCCTCATCCGGCGAAGTCATCACTACTCACCGCCACCACTTAAAACGGTGCTTGGGTAAGTTATGCATTTCATATTGTTTCTACTGCATCATTGTGTAGTATATGCCGTATTTGACTGTTATTGTGCCTTTTCAGGGCCAAGCCTAGGCCGAGCAAAATGGCTCGTCTGGATAAAACGGCCGACGAAGAGACTGCCCCTGAACCGGACAGCGCCCCAAATCTTGAAGCGGCTACCTGTGAAGATACTCCCAATGATCTGCCACTGCAAGATGACGATTTTGTTGCTGAATAAAGGCCTGTTGACACCTCCCTTCCTGCTGACCAGCCCAGAAGCCCAACCCGGATTGAAAAATCCACCAGTCCAATCCGGCCTGCTGACAAACCGACCGCCCTCGGTCAAACCGGTGATACCAAGGACGATGACGCTAGATTATCGGCTTTGGCTACAGCGAACCGGTAATCCGTCGCTTTATCCAAACATTCTGCCAAAGAAGAATTTGCCACTATGAGCAAGGGCAAGTGGGATGTTGATCTAGCAACTTACGCCGCTCTGAAGCCCCAACACCTTCATTCTGGCTACTTGAACCGGCTGTATACCAGCCGTGATTATGAAGCTGGCCTGGTGAAGATGATGAAAGAAAAATTCGAGGTAACCTCCATGTTCTTTTCCCGCTTGATATTTCAATTTTGTTAACTCTCCTAGTTTCAAGGGCCGTTCAACTTAGTATAGTTAAACCGACTTAGCATAAACTCAATGCTTCGTAATCCACCGATGTAGCCCATAAAGGCCGGTTCAACTTAGTATAGTTAAACCGACTTAACATAAACTCAATGCTTCGTAATCCACCGATGTAGTTCTTCAAGGGCCGGTTCAACCAGATAGTTAAACCGGACTGTAATTTATATCGCCACATCAGAACATGTTCGAGCAAATAGCCATTAGCCCCCAAGTGCCAAGTTAAATACCTGTATTGAGCTTGGGACTTTGTGAGTTTATTGGTAGATGAAGATCAAATATGCATTAGCCCCCAAGTGCCAAGTGTATGACTGGTTATGCACTTGGGACTTGTAATGAAGATATTTAACATGCTCCCTTTTTGTTGCAGAGTGAGATACGCCAACAAGCCTCTCAAATCAATGATCTTCAAGAAAATCTGAAATCTCAACAAGCAGAAACCTGCAAGGCCAAGGATGAGCTGAAAACCGCCTTAACTACTATGGAGCAGCTCAAGGAGTGGTTCAAGTCTGAGCAGGCCGGCTGGGATACTGAAAAGGCCGCTTTAACCAAAAAGGTTGAAAATGCTGAAGCTGCCCTTAAACCGGTAGTAGATGAGCTGACCAACGTGAAGGGGCAAGTGCATGCCATGACTGCTGCCATCTTTGGTAAGCTTCCTTTGGCTTCTGTGATAATCTTGGCCTTCTTATGATAAGTCCGGTTTGTGATTTCTCTTGTAATGCTGTAGGCACACGCATTGATCACTTGGGGTCAGATGTTCGGATGAAATTGAAAGTTGCCTACACTTTAATCGAGCAACTGTACACTGGAGCGCAGCGGATCATCTCCATTGCATCACACAACAATCCAGCACCCTCCTTAATTCAAGATACTCTTAGGAGGTTGTTAATGCTTCCCGCCCGGGTTGAAGAGCTGAAGAAATCTGCTGCTCGAACCGGTGCCATTAACACCTTAATCCAGGCAAAAGCATGGGTGCCAGATTTCGATCCTGTTGAGGCAGCTCAGGGCTATCCCAGTCTAAAGGAAGACGGTTCAGAGTTCAATGAAGATGACCTGAGAGCGATAAACCGGGCGGTGCGTCCTCTGGCTTGCCAATTGGCCGAAGAAGCAAATTTGCCGCATTATCAAGCTCAGTATGACGATCAGAACAAACGAGTAGCTGCACCTATTCCCGAAGCGGAGAACCTGTTCCCTCCGATCCGTAAGCATACTTATGCTCCTGATATTGAACCATCTTCCCTGATCCATGAGGAGGCTGTCTTTCAAGCTTTAATGGGAATCGACTGGACCACTGTTGACTTCCAGCCGCTCGGTACAGATGAAGAGGCTGAGGCGGCGCAGGACGAACCACAACCATCAGACCGGGGCGGCGAGCAAGCATGAACCGGAAGCCGGTTTAAATAGCTGCTTCATTATATTCCGCCAAGAAAACAATGATCTTATTTGGGCACCATATTGCCTTGTAATAGGATAGCCAACACCTATGCATTTAATATGCCTCCGTGCATGGGTGCTGATACTTTTGCTTGAATGATCGAAACCTTCCATCTATATTACTTGCAGTCACAAAATCTTAAACCGCCATGGCGGTTTGTGCCGCCAGCCGGCTTGTGACGTTCATATATATATGAAATGAAATATTGAGGTATATAATCAAAATTTGTGATACAAAATACCTGCCATCGCTGGGCATAAAGTTGGCTTAGCCAATATTGAAGCGTAGGTTGTATAAACCCTTACCGTCAAAGGAGAAAATAGCTCATGTGTTTATAATGTCGGTTTACCACGTAAACCGTGCCGGGTCATGACAAGCCCCCTGTTACTCCATAATGGGATGTTAACAGAAAAAAGTCAAACCGGAAAAATTATCTCCGGATTAAAGAATGGACCGAATTCCGTCAATTGACAGTTTGAACCGGTTTAAAAATGTTATCGGTTTAAGAAACGCAACAAAAATCAAATAATAGTTATGAAAAAAAACATGGAAGCAAAGGCAATGATAAACCGCTTGCAAAAAGAAGGCTTTATCGAGCCGATCGATGGTGTTACCATGGTCGGGCACGACCAAGCTCCCAATAAGGTGTAGCCATGGTTCAAGTCAGCCAGGCCCCAACTGAAACCGTGGCATTATGCCGATCAAGTGGCGTGGCAATGGTTCGGGTTCACCAAGCCCCAAGTGACTCTATGGCCTTAGGCCGATCAAGAGGCGGATCGGTTCAGACTTGACCATGTCCCCTGTGATCTGGTGGCTTTCGCTTATCAAAAGGTGTTGCATTGGTTCGACGCCACCAAGCCCCCAAGTGATATCATAAAGCTTTTGAAAGCAAACTCGTGGGATAAACCGGAGGCCGCTTAAGACGTAACAACCCATGTAACCACGCATGATGTAATGTAACGTATACCCGCTTTAGCTGAGGTTCCGTTTATTACTTTATTCATAATATATACACTGTCATAATATGTAGATAAGTAGAGCCGATGGCTCGTGTATAATAAGGTCAAGATGAGCTATGTTCCATGGCCTATTGGTCTCCTCCTCCGACGCATGAGACTTTATGCTCTCGAATATCGATCGATAGTACGTCCCACAGTGATTCTTGCTGACCACGAAAGGTCCCTCCCAAGGTGGGGATAACTTGTGCATATCACTGGTCTTGGATGAGCCAAGCACCAAATCTCCTTCTTGAAAAGTTCTGGTTCGACCCGCGACTATGGTAACGACGAAGATCCTGCTGGTAATCGCCGAGCGGGCAGCTGCTATGTCACGCCTCATCCAACCGTCCAAAGCATCTTGCCGTGCCGCCTCGCTGTCCGCTTCAACATAAGCTGCCACACGAGGTGAGTCATGACGGATGTCACTGGGAGAACCGCCCGCCTCCATAGACCATAAAGAACGGTGTGTATCCTGTGGATCTGTTAGGGCGAGTGTTTATACTCCATAACACGACGGTAGCTCTTCTACCCAACAACCCGGTGTCCTCTCAGAAGGGACCATAAGCCGGGCTTGATGCCTCTCAAGATCTCTTGATTAGCCCTTTCCGCTGACCATTGGACTGTGGGTGAGCTATCAAGAAATGTCAAGCCGATGTGCTCACGTCAGAACTCCTTCATGGCACCTTTGGACAAATTGGTACCATTATCTGTGATGATACTATGGAAAGCCAAACCGAAAATCACCTTTTGATGAACTGAACCGCCGGGCCGCATCACACTTGCTAATGTGTTCTTCCTCTACCCATTTTGTAAACTTGTCGACCGCCACTAGTAGGTGGGTCATTTGTCCTTGGACCTTTGAAAGGCCCAACCATATCCAGCCCCAAAGTTGCAAACGCACAAGTAATTGGAATCATCCTCAATTCTTGGGCCGGTACATGAGCACGCCTCGAAAACTTTTGGCAACCATCACATCGTCTCGACCAGATCTTCCGTGATCAGCATGAGCAGTCAACCAATAGAAACCGTGGCGGAACGCTTTAGCCACCAAGGATTTTGAACCGGTGTGGTGACCACAATCTCCTTCGTGGATCTCACGCAATATTTCACAGTCTTCCTCAGGGGACACACAGCGTTGAAACGCCCCTGACATGCTGCAATGATGCAATTCACCATTAACAATGGTCATAGACTTAGATCGCCGGACTATCTGCCGGGCCAACGTCTCATTTTCTGGTAACTCGCCCCGATTCATGTACGCAAGATAAGGAAGGCCCAACCGGAGTGACGGAAGAGCTGCCAACAATTGAGCCTCCGGATCAGGAATAGCCAAACCGCTTCACCAGGAGCTTGACCGACGGGTTGAGCAGCACGCCCTAGAAAAACATTGGGCGGACCGGTTTATGCTGAGAGCCCAACCGCTTGAAGAGTCCGCGCTTCATTCTTCCGATGGTCCACGTGGTCCACTTGATAGCCCTTGAAATGACTCATGACAATATCCACCTCATGACGATATGCAGCCATGAGTGGGTCCTTTGAATCCCAAGTGCCGACACTGTTGAGCCACTAGGTCCGAGTCACCAAGCACTTAACCCGCTTAGATTCATCTCCTTAGCCATCCGGAGACCATGGAGCAAGGCTTCATACTCAGCTGCATTGTTAGTACAAGGGAACATTAAGCGGAGAACGTAACAAAACTTGTCACCTCATGGGGAAGTTAATACGACTCCAGCCCCCGAGCCCTCCAATTGCCTGGATCCATCAAAATGGATGGTCCAATATGTGTGATCCGGCTTTTCTTCAGGTGCTTGCAACTCCGTCCAATCATTAAAGAAATCCACAAGTGCTTGAGACTTCACCGCCGTCCGAGGCACGTACTTCAGACCGTGCGGCCCAAGCTCTATAGCCCACTTAGCAATATGGCCAGTCGCTTCCGGGTTTTGTATGATATCGCCTAAAGGAGCAGAACTGACCACCGTGATGGGGTGCCCTTGGAAATACTGCTTCAGCTTCCGGCTTGCCATGAAAACTCCATATACCAGCTTCTGCCAATGCGGATACCTTTGCTTAGATTCGATAAGTACCTCGCTGATATAGTAAACCAGACGTTGAACCGGATGCTCCTTCCCTGCCTCCTTCCGCTCCACCACAATGGCCATGCTGACCACCCTGGCATTAGCAGCAACATATACCAGAAGCGGCTCCTTGACAATGGGAGCGGCGAGCACAGGCGGGTTGGCCAATTGCCGCTTTAAGTCCTCCAACGCTTCGTCGGTGGCTGGACTCCAGACAAACTGATCTGTCTTTTTCAGCATCTGGTACAAAGGGACGGCCTTCTCTCCGAGGCGGCTGATAAACCGGCTTAGCGCGGCAATCCGGCCTGCCAAACGCTGGACGTCGTTAATACACTTCGGTTTAGCCAGGGAGGTAATAGCCGTAATCTTCTCCGGATTAGCTTCAATTCCCCTGTTAGACACGAGAAAACCCAATAATTTACCTACCGGAACACCAAAGACACATTTGGCCGGGTTGAGCATCATCTTGTAAACCCGCAGGTTGTCAAAGGTTTCCTTCAAATCGTCAATCAGTGTCTCCTTCTCCCTTGACTTGACCACAATATCATCAACATAGGCGTGCACATTACGGCCGATCTTTTATGCAGGCAATTCGCATACGTGTTGATAAGTTGCTTGGGCGCTTGAGCCCAAAAGGCATAGATACATAGCGAAGGCTCCAAAGGAGTGATAAACGCCGCTTCTCCTGGTCCTTAACGCCATCATTATCCGATGATACCCGAATATGCATCCAAAAGCTCAACGCCACAACCCGCAGATGGCATCAATAATCTGGTCAATGCGGGAGGGCAAAAGGATCTGCTGGACAAGCCTTGTTAAGATCTCGTAATCTACCACATGCGCCAAGTGCCGCTTTTTCTTAAGAACCAGCACCGGATTAGCAAGCCACTCTGGATGGAAGACTTCATCGATAAAACCAGCTACTAGGAGCCTGGCCACCTCCTCTCCAATGGCCTTGCGCCTTTCTTCATTAAACCGGCGGAGAAACTGCTTCACCGGTTTGTACTTGGGATCAACATTAAGAGTGTGCTCAGCGAGTTGCCACGGTACACCTAGCATGTCAAAAGGCTTCCATGCAAAAATGTCCCGATTCTCACGGATGAACTCGATGAGCGTGCTTTCCTATTTCGGATCCAAGTTGGCACTGATGCTGAACTGCTTGGACGAATCGCCAGCACGAAGTCAACAAGCTTAGTCTCAGCCACCGATTTGAATTTCGGGCGGATCATGCTCGTAGTTGGCTTCTTTAATGGAGTCATGTCCGCCGGATCAACATTGTCCTTATAATACTTCAGTTCCTCGATGGCACAAACTGACTTTGGGTAAGCCAGATTCCTTCCTCGCACTAAAGCGATCTTGCGGCTCCATGAACCGTTATCGCCCCTTGTGACCCGACATCTTGAGCTGCAAATAGATATAACAAGGCCGTACATGAACTTGGCATAAGCCGGTCGCCTTAACAGGCATGATATGGACTTTTGATTTTACCACTTCAAACGCCAATGTTTCCGATCCGAGTCATATTCATCACCAAAGGCCACTTCTAGAGCTATTTTACCAACAGATATGCTGACTTGCTGTGTACCACATCATGGAACACTGTATTGACGGTTTGAGATGTTTATCCGTTAGCCCCATACGATGGAAGGTCTCATAGTATAGGATGTTAATGCTGCTCCCTCCATCCATGGGTACCTTGGTGAACTTATAACCACCCACCGAGGTGCCACCACAGGGCTAGCTGACCCGGATTGTCAATTCGGGAGGATGATCCTCTACTCCATATGATGGGCTGTCTCCGACCAGCGAGGTAATGGGGCACAGCCGTTCAACAGCGCTGATCGCCCGCTTCAACCTTCGGTCTCGCTTTGTCTAAGCTAGTGGTGAAGACATGGTACTGCCCACTATTCAACCTTTGGATTGCTCGATAACCCGATCGTTGCTGCTGCTGGTTGTAACCACCTTGGTTATTCTCGATTGTTCTGATTGTTATGTCCGCCTCGATTACCATTAAATCCTGAACCGAACTTCCTCCACCGAATCTGCCCGGATCCTGAACCGCCGCGTAACCTTGATCATACCGAAAAGCATTAGAACTCTTGAACTCCTCGCATAATGTAGCAATCCTTCCAGAGGTGGTTTGTGGCGCCTCCTTCGCCCCATGCTTCGGACAGGTTGATTCAATAGGTAGTTCAAGCGGTCCGGATTGGGATTAGGCGCCCGCTCGATTCGGTTGTTTACCCTTGCGCCGCTGGCCTCTGTCCCGCTGCTGGTGTTAGCTACGAAGTCCATGTTGCCATTCCCTTTACGCTTGCCCCCACCGTTACTCGCCGAGTGATGTTGTTGGCCCTTGGAGTTGCTGTTCTTCCTTCCCTTCCTCGCCTCGTCATCATCGCACTGGATCCTTGGTACTATCGAATCAGCATACTTCACTAAAGCGCCCATGAGAGTGCCCATGTCATTACAAAACCGCTTCATGCGCCCAACTTCAACTTCAAAGGCTTAAACCGCAGTTGCCCTCCGTGGTTAAGATCGCAGAGTCAGCGTTGATCCGTCCGACGAGTGCAAGATTTCAAACGCGCGCACTCCAATGGGTTGTTGACTCCCTTCCCTAGACACAAGCTGCCAAGTCCACTACGGACATGGGCTGCTTACAGGTATCTTTGAAATTCTGGATAAACCGGGTCCGCAACTGGGCCCATGAATTGATAGAATTGGGCGGCAAGCTCTTCAACCAGGTACGGGTCGTGCCTTCGAGCATCATGGTGAAGTACTTTGCACACGCGACCTCATCCACATCCAGCATCTCCATGGCCATCTCATAACTTTCTATCCATGCTTCTGGAGCTAAATCGGCAGTGTAATTTGGCACCATACGCGGACCCTTGAAGTCTTTGGGCAAGCGCACATTGCGTAAAGCGGGGACGAGGCAAGGCACCCCCAACGAGCTAGAGGTAACCAAAGGCTCGACCGAGATGGTCGGACGAACCGGCGTAAGCTGATAAGCCTGATGTTGTGTTGTTAACTCGGCCTCCCTGCGCGCTCGAGCCCTGTCCACCACCTCTTGGGCGTTATCGACGCCACCTGCCGGGTTGTTGCCACGGGGCGCACCATGTCGTGCATTACTTGATACGGCCGGTTCTTCCACGTGCCTGCTATAGCTCCGGCTTGGGCGGGGGGTAGAGTGGATCCGTCGGCTGCATTGAATACGCTCTGTTGGACCAAAGCTGTCCTAAGGGGCCTTGACCCGCGCGCCTCTACCGCCTGTGGTGAATCACCTTCAATTGAATAGCCTCCAGCCGCGCCGCAGCTGCAACAAGGTTATCCATCGGGTTGGAGTAGTGACCGGAGGTGTTTGCACAGCTCGAGGCGACTTGGCGTTATGGCGAGGTAGATCTATTAAGCGGGCTGGACCGGCGCCCGCCCCAAAGCTTCCGCCCGGTTTATCGCCGCGGATTACTGGTTCCCGCCGGGGTGTTGAAGAGGTCTCTTCCTTCAAAGCTGAAGGCAAACGGATCAGTATTTTCTTCATGACTTCATGTGATGCGTTCGATCCAACATGAGCCTATAAGCTCCGTGATCTAAAGCGCCCGCTCGCCGTCATCTGGCGTCGCAGCTGCTAGATCCGCTTTAGCCTGAGTGATTTGTTCCTTCACCTTCACGATCTCCATGTTATGAGCGTCCTGATCCGCCCGGTTAGCCTCTGCCATGAGCGCAGCCAACGCATCGAACTGATCTGATAAAACTTGAGCCGGCGGGCGACAGGCCTCCTCGCCGGCAGCCGCGCGCCTGTTGAACCGGTGATCATCGCCGCAGCAGTCGAAGAGTGAAGCGCTGCTTGTGTATCGCCATGAATATTCCAACCCTGTTGGGCAGGTCAGAGGGGTCCGGAATACTGTCACCATCGGAACAGCCCCCAATCCGGCCATCTTATAGCTGATATAGAGATTCAGTTTCTCCGGTTGACGACTCGTCGTCAGAGTAGATGACGGTTTCGCCACAAGATTCTGATCCGTCCTCATAACTTCCTCCGTGGATGACTCCCACAAAGGCACGTTTCACGGCCGGTTTAACCTGGGCAGATCTCATACGCTGAGCCGCCTCGATGAGGTCGGTGCAGATGTCCAGCTCAGGCCCTGGCTCACCGATCTTGCCCATGAAAACGCAGTATGCCACCAAAGGGGACCCGCATCCGCACTCGATTGAGCCGCCTCGGGCCCCATCCTGTGTCGCCGATGTAGAGCTTGCCGCGACGACTCTTGGTCACCCGGCCCACAACATAGCCTTCGAGTCCTTCAAACTTGCCCTCCAAGATCATCAAACCATCGTGCGATAGCCCCACGGTGGGCGCCAACTGTCGTGGTTTTGTCACGACAGATGTCCTCATGAAAGGACTTAGTCGTGGAGCCATCGCTACAGGTTAACTTGAAGGGGTTAAAGCAGACGCAAAGACACAAGAGTTTATACTAGTTCGGCCCCTTCGATGAAGGTAAAAGCCTACATCTAGTTGTGATGGGATTGATGTGGTCTCGATGGCTAGGGAGCAAATAAGCTTCGCCTAGGCCTCGAGTTGTTGTTGTCTGTCCTTTGAACCGTCCCGGGTCGCCCCTTATATACACGGGTGACGCCTTGTCGGTTCGAGAGTCCCAATCTCCGTTCATACTGTATCCGGTTGGTCTCTCTCTATTCCTAACTTACAATACAAGTTTACATACCAGGCCGGTTTACAGCCATGTGTTCTAAATCGACTATGTGCCTTGGGCCCTTACTTTCATGCTTGGGCTTTTACACCGTTGGACTACTGATGAAGTTAACCCGGCCCAGATAGGCCGGTTTACGCCCAGTAGTAATATCCCCAACACCTTCCAAGCCGTAGCAATCGACGACCCCAACGGCAAGGGCGAGTGCCCTCCTAAGGCCATCCCCGAGAAGAAGAAGCAGCTGCGCCATGCCGGACCTCAGGAGGGTGACGTCGCAACCGGAACCTCATCAAGATCAGCACCCGCTCCAGGGGCACCTCCCTCCATCACATAGGAAGGCGCAACTAGCGCCCTCCTCGGGCAGGGCTCGGGGCTCTCTTCTAGAGGGCCTCAGACTTTGCCAACATCATGAGGGAGGCGCTTGGGCACCACTTGGAGGCGCGCTTCGCGGCACGTTTCCCTTAGGAGAACACCGGGCGAGGAGCGCCCGCCAATCAGGAGTTCATCACCAAGACCACTCAGGAACTACAAGACGCAAGGGCCATGCGTGGCGACCGCCGCTCACGAGGCGTAGCTCCCCATCCAAGCAAGGATGCCGGGTTGCGCGTCTGCATCGACGTCCCAGGGCTCAACAGGGCCGCATATCAGGAGCTCTTCTGGCCTTCGCGCGTGGACCGCTGCGAGGGTCCACCGCACAGCTACGTTCGCATGCCTTTCGGCATGCCGAGCGTGTCGTTCGTCCACGAGCGCAACTTGCAGCGCACCCTGGCGGCTCAGGAGGCCAGGCACCGCGCTGTCCTGACAGAGATGGAAACGGTCCTCAAGGAACTGCCTGGACCCCCAGAGCCTCCCGAGGCTCAGGACCCTGGTGGTTCGTGAGGAGCGGCTGTCGGATTTCGGGTTCCGGCAGACCCTTGAGGTTCGAACACTGGGGTGCGCGCGGAATCTCACCCTCTACCTACCTGCACCCCGCCGCCTCGCTTCGATTTAAACTACGAAAGGAACAACACAAGAGACACAAGGTTTATACTAGTTCGGGCCACCATTGTGGTGTAATACCCTACTCTAGTTTGTGGTGTGGTGGATTGCCTCCTGGGCTGATGGTGATGAACAATACAAGGAAGAACAGCCCCGCGAGGGCCTGTTCTTGGCCGGGGCGATGAACTTCTTGGGGGAGTTCAGTCGCCTTCGCTCTCTCTCTCTCTCTCTCTCACTGTCCAAGGTGCATCCAGCTACTGATCAGATCAAGGTGCCCCTAGCTCTGTGTGTGGCTAGTCCAATTTATAGACAGAGGCCCTGGGCCGCTTCCCAATATTGAGCAGGAAGGGCGCCAACAATTGCCCATTTTGAAGGGTAACATCTGGTACACTTATCCTGACTAAAGTTGGTCCTCATCTGTCAAAGGCTCTGGTGGTGACGCCGGCTTGGGCTCCACAACGACTTCCTTCCTGCCGTTGGACTGGTCTTGGTCTTGTTGCACCAAAATGTACGCCTTTGCTTGATGCTCTCGCCTGCACTTGCTCCCTTTGCACCAAAGAGGAAAGGAGGACACTGCGCGGGCTGGCGCCCGCCTGGCGCCCTTGGTCGTCATGGCTTGCGTCATGGGCACCTCGTGAGGTACCCCGCCTTGATCTCTCTGCCTCCTCGCGAGCCAGCCTGATGAGGCCGTGCCTGAGGAAGCTCCCTGTCGTCCGCCACGCGAGGCTTTGCCCCTCGCGAGGGTCTTGAGTTTGTGTTGATGAAGATGGGCCGTGTTGGCCCCCCTTTGAGCCATGCCGCAGGCTGCAGGCAGGCAAGTCTTGGGACCCCCATTCCCAGAACGCCGACAGTAGCCCCCGGGCCCAAGGCACGCCCGGACTTGGCTGAGCAGAGAGGAGAAGGGGCAAGTGCGAAGCGCCACGGGCCCTAACAGGCTGCGGCCTTGGGCGCCGCGTGGCGGTTGATTTTACGTGGGCGGCACTGTTCCCCCACGCCTCCTTATTTTTTGCCATGCTAGGCGGACTCGTAGCCACACACAGCCGCTCCCCTTTTCGTTGCTCGACCGTCCCCCACTCTTCCTCCTCTCGAACTCCAGCTTCTGCTCACAATCCAATCTCGAACCTTCCTCCCCCCCCTTCCGTTGCCATGGCTCCTACAAAGAAGGGAAGAGGGAAGAAACCCATGCCTCCGCCTCGCTCATCGTCGGCGGGGGCCCCCGCCATCGATCGGTCAATCATACTCAATCGAGAGGGCCTGGGCAAGGTCAGCTCGGCTTTGGCCACCATCTTCAACGAATGCGGGCGGACGACGGCCTAGCCCACATCCCACTTCGCCATCCACAGGATAATCACTGAGGTCCAGTATTTTGCCGATGCCCTGTGGGCGGGGCTGGTTCCCCCCTTCTCCCATTTCTTCAATGTTGTGCTCTCCCACTATCAAATCCATATGATGCACTTGGGTCCGGAATCCATCACTCTTCTTGCGGTCTTTGCCTTTGTTTGCGAGGCGATGATGGGCATCCTTCCCTCAGTTGCCTTGCTGCGCCACTTCTTCTCTCCGCGTCTTGTTGACCCCACCCAATGTTCGGGGTGTCTGAGCTTCATTGCTGCATCTGAAACAGCGGCTTCAGGGATCAACTTCAGCTTTCCTCCGCCCGCGCCTGGGTTCCCCGAGCGGTGGCTGTACGTGCACGTGGGGGTGCCCAGCCCCCTGCTGTCGGAGCCAACATCACCCGATGTCCCCAATTCAGGCTGGGGCCAGGAGATGCTCACGAGCCCCCGGCTCGCCTTCGTCTGGCGTCGCTTCGTGTTCCTTAGGGCGCTCGAGGTGATGGCGCCCAAGGTGGTGAAGGAGTTCCTGTTGTGCCGCATTGCCCCTCTCCAGCGCCATTCCCGCCGGATGTGGGCCTTCAGCGGTCGTGAAGACCGCATGAGGCTCCATGAGGAGGACTTGACGCCTGAAGCGCTGAGGAAGGTGCTCTTGGTCTTGACTGGGGACCCCACCCTTGGCAGCATCCGGCAAGGGGGTGCTTTGTTGTACTTTTTCTCAAGCAGCTTCGACGAATGGGGGCTGCACCCCGCAGGCCTCATGGGGTCTCGGGAGAACCCGGTGGTGGTGACTGCCCTTCCAGTCGGCCATGGCGGCTCTTCCTCGAGTGGCGGAGCAGGGAGGCACGAGCTGGAGGCCGAGGGGCCTCAGGGGTGACGGTCCCAGCGGCGCCTTGAGGGAGCAGCTCTCGAGGCCCAGCTGCCGCGATCGGGGTGGCGGCGGTTGCCTGTAGTGCTGCGGCTGAGGCCCCCGGGCACCGAGCACTTTTCTTGGTGAGGTGACCTTGGCGGCATCGTAGACGCACCCGACGCTGGTCGCCTCGGACGCTCCTTCCTCGTCGCAGGTTGACCCCTGCGCTCAAATCTTGGATCGCTTCCGCGTGGACTTTGAGGCTCTCCGGAAGAGAAGGGAAGCCTTGGGCGACGATTACCCTTGCCGCCTGCTGAAGCGCAGGAAGTACTTCGCCACCGATAAGTAAGCTTTCCCCTTTTCTGGCTCATGATTCTTCTATTGCTTCTACTGATCCTTGCTCCGCAGGGCCCTTCCCGCTGAGCTCACGGAGATGGCTGAGGAGCCATCCCCCTGGGTTCCGCCTTCTCCGCCGCCTTCGAGCGCTCCGAGCAGCAGAGCCCTTGTGGTGATGCTGGCCGGAGAGGCGAGCCATCCTGAGGCGCATCGCGTCCCCGCGCGCCTCGCGACCCTCCTTCGCGAGCCTTCTCGTGGGATAGTGAAAGCACAAGTGCTCCCTAGGTGGTTTTGGTAATTAATGACAACATATCTCTTTTGGACTAACACTTTTATCTAGTATGTTTCAGATAAGTTCAACAATGGAGTGGCATGGACTAAAGGATGTGGGAACTCCTTCAAGATGCTAAAGACAAAGGATTGGCTCAAGCTTCAAGCTCAAGACTCTTCATTTTCCATTTTAGTGATCCAAGATCACATTGAGTCTATAGGAAAAGCCAATACTATCAAGGAGGAATGAGGTGTTGCTTAATGAGCCTCTTGCTTCATGTGCTTAGTGATATGATCCAAATACCCACAACTACTTTCCCACTTCCACACATATTTCCTAAACCTAAAGTCAAACTCGGCCCCACTGATTCTTTCTATCCGGCGACACCGAGTTTGGATGTTTTATCCACTGCAACAAACCCTAGGCAAATCGGTCTCACCGATAGGGATCTCGGTCTCACCGAGATGGGATTGTAATCTCTCTGTGTATGTCCATTATCAAAATCGGACTCACCGAGTTTGAGCAATCGGTACTACCGAGATTACAATGCAAACTCTCTGGTTAACTTATTATCAAAATCGGTCCCACCGAGTTCGATAATCGGTCAAACCGAGTTTGCCTGACCAACTCTTTGGAAAGCTTATTACCAAAATCGTTCCCACCGAGTTTGTGTAATCGGTCCTACCGAGATTACGTTATGCCCTAACCCTAACCGAATCGGTCTCACCAAGTTGCATTTCGGTCCCACTGAAAACCCTAACGGTCACATTATTTGCAAAATCGGTATGACCGAGTTTAACGATTCGGTCCCACCGAGTTTAGTAGATTGTGTGTAACGGTTAGATTTTGTGTGGAGGCTATATATAACCCTCCAACTTCTCTTCATTAATGGATAGAGCCATCAGACTGAACCTACACTTCAAGCATCCTATTTCTGAGAGAGAACTACCTACTCATGTGTTGAGGCCAAGATATTCCATTCCTACCATATGAATCTTTATCTCTAGCCTTCCCCAAGTTGCTTTCCACTCAAACCTTCTTTCCACCAGATCCAAATCCTATGAAAGAGAGTTGAGTGTTGGGGATACTATCATTTGAAGCACAAGAGCAAGGAGTTCATCATCAACACACCGTTTGTTACTTCTTGGAGAGTGGTGTCTCCTAGATTGGATAGGTGTCACTTGGGAGCCTCCGACAAGATTGTGGAGTTGAACCAAGGAGTTTGTAAGGGCAAGGAGATCGCCTACTTCGTGAAGATCTACCGCTAGTGAGGCAAGTCCTTCGTGGGCGACGGCCATGGTGGGATAGACAAGGTTGCTTATTCGTGGACCCTTCGTGAGTGGAGCCCTCAGTGGACTCGCGCAACCGTTACCCTACGTGGGTTGAAGTCTCCACCAACGTGGAAGTACGATAGCACCACCAATCGGAACCACGCCAAAAGCATCTGTGTCTCCAATTGCGTTTGAATCCTCCAATCCCTTCCCTTTACATTCTTGCAAGTTGCATGCTTTATTTTCCGCTGCTCATATACTCTTTGCATGCTTGCTTGCTATATGTTGTGAATGTTAAACTTGTGCCTAAACTCCACTCAAACTTTAAATAAACTTAAAAACTGTGACTTTGGTACTTAGTGTCTAATCACCCCCCCTCTAGACACCTCTTCTCAAGGTCCTACAAGTGTTATCAGAGCATTGGTCTCCATTGCTTTGGTTTAATCACCATTGGAGGAAGATGGATGAGTCTACTTTGGGGAGTCTTAGTCATAGAGTGCCTATTCTTGATGGAGAGTATTTTCGTGAGTGGAAAAATGAGATGCTTGTTATTTTCAATCAATATCATTTTAACAAGTACATTGCTAGTCCTTGTGCACCTTGTGTTGATCCTATGCATCCTACCCTTGATGAAGCTAATGACATGACTAGGAATCTTAGAACTGTTAATCTTATCACTAGAGGCTTGCCTAGAAACTTGATTAGAATCTTGCCTACATTTGAGTGTGCCTACACTATATGGAAATTTCTTGAGGAACGTTTTCCAAATTATTCCTTGAAAAATCTAGATGAGATTCTCTATAAATCTATTTCCTTGAGTAAGATCAATACTAGTGATCCTATGTTTGGTGATCGTCTATTTGAGCTTACAAACCTTATGCGTGCCAAAGGAAATGTTGGTATTATTAGTGACATTATTTCCGAAGCTATAAGAATTCATAGACAAGATTATTGTCAAACTCATTCTAATGAATCACCCGCTCTAGGATTTGATCCACCACATGACGATGTTGAACATGCATACTATGATGAGGATGATGATAGTGACTTCGATCTTGATGATGCAATGAGACATTTTGGTCTTATGGCAAATCTTCGGGGATATACGTCAGGAGGAAAGGAATGGGTTCTTGATAGTGGATGTACCGATCACATGACCGGAGATAAAGACATGTTTCGTGAGCTTGCTGAATATGATGGTCCTCGAAAGTATGTCACTTTCGGTGACAACTCAAAGGGTAAGGTGGTTGGCCTCGGTAAGGTGGCCATCTCACATGGTAGCTCCATACAAAATGTTATGCTCGTTGAATCTCTAGGTTACAACTTACTTTCAGTATCTAGACTTGCTGATTTCGGTTTCAATGTTCTATTTACTGAAGTAGATTGCCAAGTGTTTCGTCGAGATAATCATAAAATGGTCTTTACTAGTGTGCGTAGAGGTGATCTATACATTGTTGATTTCACTAAAAAGGCTCAACCTAAAACTTGCTTCATTGCTAAATCCTCAAAAGGTTGGTTATGGCATAGACGATTAGGTCATGTTGGTATGCGAAACCTTGACAAGCTTATTAAGGGGAACCATATCCTTGGAGTTAATGATGTCATATTTGATAAGGATAGACTTTGCAGTGCTTGTCAAGCAGGTAAACAGGTTGGAGGAAGGCATCCCATGAAGAACATCATGACCACGAAGAGGCCACTCGAGCTACTTCACATGGATCTCTTTGGTCCCAACTCTTACAAGAGTCTCGGTGGAAATTCTTTTTGTCTAGTTATAGTTGATGATTTTTCCAGATTTACGTGGGTGTTCTTTCTCGATGATAAATCGCAGGTCCAAATGTGGGGACCCTGACTCATAAGTCGAGATCACCGAATGCACATGTACAGTGATCCCAGCGATCAATGCTCACTGTACACACAGAAGCTGAATAACAAGAGTCCATACATACCGTTTTACACAAGTAGGACCATTAAGGTCAAGTCTTGAGTGTATCATCGCAGCGGAAATCTTCAATAACAACTTGGACCCATGCCATCTTCCTTAACCCTACAGGCATTCTGACTGGGAAAGCATCCTAGCTCGCACGATCATCACCAACGAACTCTTCAATATATCTTGTCTTTCATGCCTGGCCAATAAAATAACCAGTGGCAAGCCAATGAGTACTTGGAATGTACTCGCAAGCAACCCATGTTTTGGTTCCAGATATAACAATGCATGATATATGTAAATTTTGCAGAAAGCTAGTTTTGAGAGCAATGACATGTTCAACAACTTGCAAGACATGCATCAGGAGAATTCAAGTAACCATGAGGACAGGTTACAGATATCAACATAAATAGTGTGGGCACCAACCCAACTCAATCATGTCAAGTCCTTTGACTTGACCCAAGTAGTTTTATCTACTCACACACATGGTTGTAAAACTCTGGACGTAGTTTAAGCAGCACCGCCCAACTGTCCTTGACCGTGGACACGGCTATTCGAATAGTTTTACACTCTGCAGAGGTTGCACACTTTACCCACAAGATCCGGGGAACTTCCGTGTCATCCACGCCCCGCGGTACCTCAAGTACCCGGGGTAAGCACCCGATCACTACCTTTCCCTAGACGACACTAACAAGGAGTCAACTCGTTGTTCCGAATCCTCACGATGTACATCATACGAGACTCACTCGAGATCGTAACATCCGAGAGGGGACACAACGGTGTATCCGGTGCCCTATGAAAACAGTCATGGCCGCCCTACCTAGCACGACCCCGTCCCGAGAGAGAGGACCAACTCTCCCCCGTCACTAGTAATGCGGGCTCCAAGCTAGTATCGGCCTAGGTAATAAATAATGCCCTTTCCCATATAAGGGTAGAGTGCTTCGCATGTAAGGTTGGGACAGTCGACAAATCTTAAATCTAATCCATTTTTGAAAACAACACACCCTTGCCTCGGTACACCACTTCGTCATCAAGTGGTTACCCATCTCATCATCTCCCTCGGGCATAAGTGGCACCCGACAGGGTTTTCGAAAAGTCTTTTGAAAATGCTTTGCCTCCTTCACCATGCATATACCCGTCCCTTTTTGCGCAGCATCTACTTTAGAATCCTATCTACTCCCACCGGCATAACCCTCATAGGAAGGTAGGGTCATGCACAATGCAAGTATCAACGAGGAAGTAACAGAGGCAACCAACCAATGTGGTTTACCATCTCATCATGATTCTGATGCGACAATAATAAGTTCTATAAGACATGCATAAAAAGGGTTTCATGGGCATGGTCAAAGGGCTTCTTGCCTGGTTCATCTGAGTCTTGAAACCTTCTGGTCCTTCTCCATGTACCCCGTCTACTTCATCAACTAACGTCGGAAACATTCACAATAAGCAACACAACAGGGCAAAAAATAAAAGTGCTCTAAAATTGCAAGTTGGACTTTTCTAGGACTTCCCTGGTCATATGAAAAATAACCAGGGTGGCTTCATTGGAATTGGATTAGTGAATATTATTGAACATTTCAATATGATGGAATCAAGGGGTTTATGGATTTGCAAGAAGTCTACAGAAATATATTTTTGAAAAATGAGCAAAGGCACCCATTTAACAAACCATGATTTTAGAAGCATCTAGGAGTTGGTTTCACTGGATTTGGAGTTCAAATGAATTTCCTATGAATTTGCAAAGTTGACAAATATGAAGAAATGGCTCGTTCTTTTATGTGGTACAGAAAGTATTAACAAAAATGTTCATAAACTAAGTTATGAACTTAGAAGCATCTAGGAATTTGAATCATGGCATTTGGATCAATTTTGATCTCTCTGTGATTTTCTAAAGTTCATCACAGAAATAGGAAAAAAAGGATTTGATAAATATTTGTGAAGAAAAGGTCTCTGGAAAAATGTCCATGTTGCACCAACAGGTAGATCATGATTTATAGAGTCACTAGAAATTTGAATCATCAAATTTGGAGTCCATTTGAATTGTTTATGGATTTTAGAAACTCACTGGAAAAGAATAAAAAGAAATATAAGGCATTACCCTTATCCCGCGCACCGGCGAGAGATAGTTGTGGGCCGGCCTAGCGGCTCAGCCACGCGGACGACAGGCGACGTTGAAGGCGTATTTCGCCCGGCCCGTCTCCACTTGCCAGCGTGGCCCGGTGGCTGGGCCACTGATGAGCGGGGCCCGCCTGCAGGCCATCGTCTTCGTCTTCCTCCCGCCTTCGCTTTGGGGAGCAGGGAGCCCCGACGACGACTGCCGGCGCTATGGAGCACCTCCGGCGATGCTCTGGCTATGGATGAGCTAGGCGTCGAGCGTCGCATCCATTGTTGTATGCCACGGCTACCGGGGATGGTCGAGGCGACGGCGGCTTGGATGCCGGCGGACGGTGGCGTCGGGCGAGATTGGGCACGGCGCTACGGTGCGTCCTCGGATGAGGGAAAGAGTGTGGGAGCTCCGCCTTGCTCCGGGGAGCCTGCTGGTGGAGAGAGGAGAGGGAGAAGAGCTCGGGTTTGGATGAATTTAGGTGGAGGCCAGCGGCGGCTCTCCGGCCATGGAGGGCTATGGAGGGCGCGGGGAGAGGAGTGAGTTGGTCCAAGGGGTCTCTGGGAGGGAGAGAGAGGCAAAGGAGTAGAGAAGAGGGCCTGGGACGGCTTTAAGTAGCCGATTCGTAGCTCACCGTGGACGCGGCCTACGGGTGCCCGCGGAAATGGCTAGGGTGGCCGCGAGAGAAGGCTTGGGGCTGTCTGCGGCGCTCGTGGGGGTGGTGTTGGGTGTAGGGAAGGGAGAGAGAGAGGGCCGAGCTCCCGGTGGAGCCACGGGCTCGCGCACGCATTGGCCGGCTCGGGCGGCTCTGGGCACGCGCGGCACGGGTAGGACAGAGAGAGGAAGGAGGGGGCCAACGAGGTGGCGTGTTGCGGACGTCGAGGCACCTCGACTGGCGCAACGGGGAGGCTCGAGCTGGTCGGGGGAAGCGGCGTCAACGGTCGGGTGCCCTGCCAGGTGCTCCAGAGCGCGACCTTGGCCGGCATCCGTGGTTTTCCCGCGTCCGAGCGCGTCCACTAGTGTCTGGAGGCTGCAGGGGGTGTGGGCAAAAGCTGGGGAGACCCTTGGATGCTCTGGAAAGCTGAGGGGAGAGAAGGAGGCTGAGACAGAGGGAGGAATCTGTTGTCCAGAGAAGAAAAATGGGGTTCTCCCCTCCTTCATCATTGCTTCCTCGGGCAGAAAAGCATCCAGGTGCTAGAGGGGAACTAGGAGGGGCTGTGGTAAAAAGTGGGGCACAAGAGATTAGGGGAAGAGGTTGGAATTTGCAATTAGAAATTCTGCCTGAAGGTGTTTGATGTAGGTTTGGGCAAGTAGATGATTTCCATTTGTCATGAGACTCCACAGGGTGAAATGGCACTTGTAATTAGGGCGTTCCTCCCATTTTGAGCTCATTTGGGCAAAGTTGCCAATGCAACTTTTGTAAACCCTAGAAATTAGCAGAAATGGACTTGTGTAGATTTAGTTGAGCAAATCACTTCTCCTTGATGCACCACTTGGTGTGGTGGCCTTATTTGGTCGTGTGAACATGCTCACCAAAGTTGGGGTCAAGGAGAGAAAGTTGGTAGTACAAGTTGTTCAAATTTGATTCTGGTCAGAGAGGGTTTTGGGGCTCTTTGATCAAGTTAACTTGTTCTCCAACTTGTGCCATTTGGTCTAGATGAATTATTAGACCACTTTAGCATGTTCACCAGGTTTGAGAACATTTGGACATGTTTGGCAATGTAAAGTTGCTCAAACTTCAAAATGGACAGAAATGGTTTTGAGAGGGTTTCATGGGGTTATACTATTCTCCATGACATGATACTTGTCCAGATCATGAAACATGTCATATGTGACATGCTAGAATTTTCTTTAAATTTTTGGAGAATATTTCCTTTATAAATATTTCAAAAGCTTGAAATATCCAGAAATGGTTTTTTAGGGGTTTGACCAATATTTTGAACATGATCATGTGTTGAAACTCTTATATATGGAAAATATATGTCCACTGAGTTTCCGTAGGTTTTTGTCAAATATTTTTAAAGCATAAAAATAATTTTAACCTATTAAAGACCATTTCTGGACTTAAGAAAAAGCTTTTAAATAAAATAGTAAAATAACTTTTAAAATTATATTTTTGTGGTTTATGGGATTCCTTTATCTAATAAGTCTCAAATATACTTTTTGAACTATTTTTCATACCCCAAATCAAGTACTTCCAGTGCAAACCTCAATTCAGGGGTTCTCGGAAAACTAAGTGTAGAAAATACTTTTTGGCCAAAATATTTCTACAAGAAAATATTTTTATTTACTACACACATGGCATGATCATTGGGCAGAAGTTTTGGATCAAGGAGAAGGAGTATAAGAGTTGGAAGATTTATTTGATTTTTAGAGCACTTGCAAACAGTAGACAAAAATCAAATCAAGCAAAGACCAAATCACACAAAGGTTTTTGTCAAACCACAATTTATCATGATTTATCATCTTAAGTGTTGTGCCATGAAAATCAGTGTGTGAAAGACCTACCCCCCTTACAAGAATCTCGTCCCCGAGATTCCCAAACTAGGCGCGGGAAGGGATGCAAAAACTTTGATGTGGGGTGGTCTTCACGTCCTCATACTGTTCCTGCTTCCGAGCGGTGCTCCTTTGATACTTGAAGTACTTGATGGTGTGGCTTCGTATATAATGTTCTACTTGGTCCAGGTTGCTAATGGGTAGCTCGCGGTAGGTTAGATTGGGTTAGGGGTCGATGGCTCGGTGGTCATTGCCCTCTAAGAGATCGGGCAAGTTAGGAAGTTGGAAACACTTCCGGGGTTGTGATGCATGGAAAGCGTTGTGCACATCAGGTAACTCAGGTGACAACTCCAGCTGGTAACTGTCTTCTCTTCGTCTCGTAGTGATCTCAGAGGGGTTGTTATTTCTTGGAGTGATCTCGAAGAGGGCCGATGAATCTTGGTGTGGGTCTCCTTGTCATGGAAATGCTTGGTTCCTTAGAGAGGAGTGGCTTGCAGATACACATGGCCTTTGACGCGGAAGTATACTTCTTGAAGATGGTGGTTGGTGTAGTTCTTCCTCTTAGACATGACGGTCTTCAGATGTTCCTTGACCAGCCCAATGATTCTTCTTCCGTCTTCGGGTAGACGAGTATGTCATTAAATAAAGATGACAACTAACTTGTCCAAGCACTCCATGAAGTCTATGAGGTGCGTAAAGTGGGCTGAGGCATTGGTGATGGTCACGGTTGAGTGTTGGCCAAGGTCTTATCGATCTAGAGCCAAATCCCAAGGTCAGGGTCCAACCATGTTGTCGCTTGGTAGGGCATAAGGGTTTCAAGGATTCTAGTGTGCGAGTGAATGTTCATCTTGCCATCCTTGAGCACAGTTCCTGAGATGCCAATTGTTCTATCTAGTCCTCCAAACAGATCACCTTATACCTCCGAAAGTATCATTCCGCATAGGTCAACTCCAAAAGCCTATTAGCTACATAATTCATTAATCCTGCAAATCCAATGTCTATGGTGTCCCACATGATCTTCTAATCTCCTATAATCACCAAATACTTGAAAGGGCTACCTTGCTATAGTCAGTCCACCAATTTCCATTATCATGGTCATGTAAACTCCAAGGTCAAGCATGTATGGATCCCTAAATAAACTCTGACAATTATTCCAATCTCCTAGTTATGGTCCACCGAGAAACTTGGTATCATGATCAAGATCATCAGTCTAAATCCAATTTACTCCAAACCATGTAAAATTATTCTGCATCCATACTCCACTAGGGTAACCTATTTAATCCAAATCTCATGTCCAACGAGGAATTTCTACATGTCTCCCTCAAGTTATTTACGTAATATCAACTATATCCTATCAATATCATCTGATCAAGTCAAATCCTTGCACTTCCAGGAGTTTCAGCTTGCGATCATAATTGTCCTATAAATCCAATTTTCTCAGGGATAATGGAAGCTATGCTAATCTATAATCATGATCCCACCAAGTTCATCTACCAACATGAAAGCCTCATGATCTACCAAAGGGTCTCAGATGATCCCTCAGTCATTGATATAAACTCATCAAGTCATTTGTCCTCTATTCCTATATCCTCAAACTGGTCTTTCCTATGGCATCGTCAATTCTTGTGCTATATTAGGATGACAATGTGCTGGCTCAGTACGTCCACTAGTTCCTTAATGAACCCAGTGTTGTGCAAGGTTACTGAGGCATAACTGGTTTTCTTGCAATTTGTAGGTCAAGCACATGGTTAAGGATTCGAGCTGGGGTATCTTATGAAGTCTTGAAGGGTCTAGGAATGGGTTTCTAGTCTGAAGGGTTAAATAATAATTCTACGGGGTTGCAGTCGATCGTGGAGGTTGTAGCAGAAGTCTTCATTGCCAGTCGGTTGCCGAGGCAGAATCCTTAGTGTAGATTGTCTTGCCGGTCTTCAGTTGAGGAGGGAGATGAGAGGGAAAAGTAGCATAGAGGAGGGGAATGCCTAAAGGGGGTTCTATAGTGTAGGTGCAAACAAACAGGTGCAAAAAGGGCCAAACAGAAGAGGCAAGGTAAGGAAGGTGATATAGTCGCATACTTGTCGCCTAGGGCAAAAGTGCGACCTATATCGATACACAAACAAATAAAAACAAGCAACACACAATCATGGTTCTATTCAACCATCATACGGACTCGATCACAAGATAGGGGGTACACGACTCATCCTACCCTAGGGGTTCTCGGACTCAGTAGTCGTGCCTTGTGCCTCATGCAGTCTCCTGAGTTTTCCTCAGGTATTTCTACGTCTCTTGTTTGATGAAACGACCCGGGATGAGCCGGAAGAATCTTCGACAACTTCTCGCCTGATGAGGTGATGGGGTGATGGTGGCTCCTCGTGGCTGTCTTTGACTTAGTCTTCTCTTGTCTTCTTAATCATGATGATTGCCTTTGCCTTTTTAAGGTGTCGGCGGTTCCAGGTGGCCATCCTTTATGCAATGATATTAACAAGGCATAATAGAGGTCCACTCCGTCGGACACATTGTTGACAATATCGTCACCGGGAGCGGGGGATGAAGAGAACCGTTTTCCTGCTCACTATAGTGAGGCGGACCAAATGGCTAGGTTCTCATCAACCGGTGGTTGCCGATACAACAACGGTAGTGACAGGGTTACCCTATTAGCAATGTATATCATGATCTTGCATATCCTATGCCCTGATCGTCGTAGGTAAGGTTGCATCGTCTTGGGGCAGTGTCAAGGGTGTCACCATCTCCTGGGTCTTCAGGTCCTCATCCCTCGAGGATGTAACTTCTGTTGGTATCATCTTGTTGTGATGTCGCCAATCTTGCATTCAGGTGATGTGAATGAATGTCTGGCAAGGCATATTCCTTCTAGATTATCTACGAGGATTACAGGGAATCCAGTGGTCAGGGGCATAAGGGTTCTAGCGACCAAAGGTTTTGAAGGGGAAGAGATCAATAAGGAAAGTATACCTTAGTTTTCGAAAAACTGAGAAGGGAAGAGAAGTTTAGATAGTTTTGGAAAACTAGTAGTAGTTTTGGAAATAGTTTTACCCTAACTAACGGCCATGCTAACTAAGGCTTCCTACAGTCAGGATGGCTCTGATACCAGCTCTGTGGGGACCCCGACTCATAAGTCGAGATCACCGAATGCACGTGTACAGTGATCCCAGCGATCAATGCTCACTGTACACACAAAAGCTGAATAACAAGAGTCTTACATTCGTACATACCGTTTTACACAAGTAGGACCATTAAGGTGAAGTATTGAGTGTATCATCGCAGCGGAAATCTTCAATAACAACTTGGACCCATGCCATCTGCCTTAACCCTACAGGCATTCTGATTGGGAAAGCATCCTAGCTCGCATGATCGTCACCAACGAACTCTTCAATATATCTTGTCTTTCATGCCTGGCCAATAAAATAACCAATGGCAAGCCAATGAGTACTTTGAATGTACTCGCAAGCAACCCATGTTTTGGTTCCAGATATAACAATGCATGATATAGGTAAATTTTGCAGAAAGCTAGTTTTGAGTGCAATGACATGTTCAACAACTTGCAAGACATGCATCAGGAGAATTCAAGTAACCATGAGGACAGGTTACAGATATCAACATAAATAGAGTGGGCACCAACCCAACTCAATCATGTCAAGTCCTTTGACTTGACCCAAGTAGTTTTATCAACTCACACACACGGTTGTAAAACTCTGGACGTAGTTTAAGCAGCACCGCCCAACTGTCCTTGACCGTGGACACGGCTATTTGAATAGTTTTACACTCTGCAGAGGTTGCACACTTTACCCACCAAGAAAAATGTTCTCGTCACAAAACCATCGGAACGATCCCAAGATACCCGCGTGATCCAAAAATTTTTTTTTAGTGAAATTTAAGGAGAGGAGAGCCAAAACTTCTACGCCAGGAGACCTCACCAGAGCGACGAAGGGACTGGGGAGTAAAAAGAATCCTACTCTCCGATATATATAATCCTAAGCCTCAAAACATTTTCCGTTCTAGACTCAACAACGCCAGCAAACAATCAAGTAGGGGGGCTCCTAAGTCGGGGAAGGCTCTGATTACCAACTTGTAACGCCCTCGATGCGGCTATATCTCCCACGTGTCGAAGCACGACTTAGAGGCACAACCGCATTGAAAGAAATGTCGCAAGTGAGGTAATCTTCACACAACCCATGTAATACATAAGGGAGAGAGATACATAGTTGGCTTACAGTCGCCACTTCACACAATTCATAAATAAACATCCATCATTCAGATTACAATCAAGGTCCGACTACGGAACCAAAATAAAAGAAGATAGCCCAAATGCTACACAGATCCCCGATCGTCCCAACTGGGCACCACTACTGATCATCAGGAAAAGACACATAGTAACGACCACGTTCCTCGTCGAACTCCCACTTGAGCTCGGTTGCGCCACCTGACCGCATCGCCGGCACTGCAACTGTTTTGGTAGAATCTGTGAGTCACGGGACTCAGCAATCTCACACCCGCGAGATCAAGACTATTTAAGCTGATAGGAAGGACAGAGTTGTAAGGTGGAGCTGCAGCAAGCGACTAGCATATCTGGTGGCTACATCGCAAAAGAGAGCGAGGAGAGAAGCAAAGCATGGTCGTGAAGCTAGTAGCGATCAAGAAGTGATCCTGAACTACTTACGTCAAACATAACTCCAACACCGTGTTCACTTCCCGGACTCCGCCGAGAAGAGACCATCACGGTTACACACACGGTTGATGTGTATTTTAATTTAAGGTCGACTTCGGGTTTTCTACAACCGGACATTAACAAATTCCCATCTGCCTCATAACCGCGGGCACGGCTTTCGAAAGATAATACCCTGCAGGGGTGTCCCAACTTAGCCCATTATAAGCTCTCACGGTCAATGAAGGATATTCCTTCTACCGGGAAGACCCGATCAATCTCGAATCCCGGACTACAAGACATTTCGACAAGAATAAAACAAGACCAGCAAAGCCACTGAATGTGCCGACAAATCCCGATAGGAGCTGCACATATCTCGTTCTCGTGGCACACCGGATGAGCAGTACGCACGGCAACCAAAGATGCCCCAAGTTGCCTCGGGTGGCACCGCAAGTGGTTCTAGTTTGGACCAACGCCGAGGAGCATTGGCCCGGGGTTAAATAAAGATGACCCTCGGGCTCGCGAAAACGCGGGGGAAAAGGCTTAGGTGGCAAATGGTAAAACCAAAGTTGGGCCTTGCTGGAGGAGTCTTATTCAAAGCAAACTATCAAGGGGTTCCCATAAATCACCCAACCGTGTAAGGAATGTGAAATCAAGGAACATAACACCGGTATGACGGAAACTAGGGCGGCAAGAGTGGAACAAAACACCGGGCATAAGGCCGAGCCTTCCACCCTTTAGTAAGTATATAGATGCATTAATTATAGCAGATATATTATGATATCCCCAACAAGTAAACATGTTCCAACAAGGAACAACATCTCCATGTTCCAACAAGGAACAAACTTCATCTTCACCAGCAACTAGCAACGATATAAGAGGGGCTGAGGAAAGCGGTAACATAGCCAAACAACGGTTTGCTAGGAAAAGGATGGTTAGGGGCTGACATGGCAATATGGGTGGCATGATATAGCAAGTGATAGGCATCGTAGAATAGGCATAGCAAAAGAGCGAGCATCTAGCATAGCAAAGATAGAAGTGATTTCGAGGGTATGGTCATCTTGCCTGCAAAGTTCTCAGATTTGTCGAAAGCTTGATCCTCATAAGCGTTCTCAACAGGTTCCTCGTTCACGTACTCGTCTCCCGGCTCTACCCAAAGCAAGAACACAAACAAAGGAACCACAATAAATCACGGTGCAATGCACAAGCAACATGATGCAAAACATGGCATGATATGCGAGATGTGATATGCAATGCGTATGCGCGCTCGGAAGGAAAATGATGAACCAGGCATCAACTTGGCAAACCAAGTATGCCGCTGAAAGGTGAGATGATTTCGTTGAAATCGATATAAAGATCACCGAATCGGATGCACGGTTTGCAAATGACAAGCAAAACAAGAATGGCACAAATCTACCGTTAACAGCATGATGCCACTTAGCAAGCAACAAGAAATTAAGCTACTGCACCCAAACGTACCAACAAAGCATATAGCAGTGATCTACTCAAGATGCTCGACAAAAGATGAACACTGAGCTATGGCTAAATCACAACATAACAGGTCCAAACAAGCATGGCAAAAATGCAAAACATATCAGTTTCACAGACTTCGTGAAATTACTGAACATGGCAAAATCAGCATCAGGAAGCAATGTTCAGAGCAAGAAAACTACATGCTACAGGAACTTATAATAGCAAAACAAGGCATGGCATGAATCTACTCAAAGCATAGAACAAAAGTCCCTTACTGACCATGAGCCAAAAAGGATCAGAAAATATAGTAACACCCATGTCAATATAGCAAGTTTCGTTAATAGATTCAGCAACAGGGCATGGCAAAAACAGATAACAAGTAGGCATGTTTACGAGCTCGATGCACTCACTACAGATCCTTACATGATAAACTAAGAATACATACATCAAGAAGACATGGCATAGAACATATACATGGCAAGAACAACATCATAGCCTACACGGATCAACTACAACAACCTTGGCAAAATTGAATAACATGTAAACAATCTGCCAGGAAACATTTTGTAGCAAAAGTAGAGCTCGATTGACTCAAGCTATGGCACACCATAATTGCAAACAAATGAATGGATGGATATAGCATAACCATATGTTCAAAACATCCTTACTGAAGTATCTCAAAATATGCATGGATCTCTTGGTAGCATCAAGTTAACATGGCATCAAAATATCAGCTAAACAGGGCTGAAAACAGCAACATCAGGAAGCCTACTTTGCATGCTTGTGCTAGTCACCACATATATCACAAAAATACATGGCATACACCCCTGGAACGATGGCATGGCATATTACAAAACACATGTAGGACTCAAGATCATAGGGTGCACACATCAATCATGGCAAAAATAACAAAAGGGCATGTTCTGTTAAGAAACAGAAACTAACATCACATATCCCTCTTCTAACAGCATTTCGGGCATCAAGATGAGCTCAAATGAAAATGATGCAATGAGATGAAATGATCTACTCTTCGAGGCGAACATTTTGACATATTACACGCACGAAACGGAGCTACAACTGCAGAGTTATAAAGCGTTGAAAATGCAACAAATATCACCAAATTAAAGACTTAGACGAAAAATAAGGGGGGGAAGGAGTCAACCCCGCGGAGTGGATCGAGATCCGGCCGGAGCACGCGCGAACCGAGGCGCGGCGGCGGCTCGCCGGAGACGGGACGCGGCCGAGGGGAAAGAGAGGTCGGGCGGTGGGTCGGCGACGGCGGAGGCGCATCGCGCCGAGGGGGTGGCGCGGGCGGCGGTGGCTTGGCTGGGGACGAGGCCGGCGATCGGGCGACGGCGACGGCGGCGGAGGCAGGAGGCGGCGGCGCTGACGGGCGGACGTGTCCGTACGTCGAGGATTTAGTCCGGTGGCGCGGGGATGAAGATGGCTAGGGTTTGATCCGGATTTGGACGGGGGAAGGCATATTTATAGGTAGAAGGAGCTAGGAAGCTCCAAATGAGGTGCGGTTTTCGCCCACACGATCGTGATCGAACGACGGAGAGCATGGAAGTGACTTAGATGGGTTATTGGACTATTTTGAAGGGGTGTTGGGCTGCAACTTAAAAGAAGCCTTTGCGAGAGTGCGGTTAACCGTTGGAGTACCAAACGAGCTCCAAATGACCCGAAACTTGACCGGTGGTCTACCGGTGGTATACCAAGGCTTCTTGACAAACCTCGGTCCATTCCGAGAAAGTTTAGTACCGCCACGGAAAAAACGTAAAAGGGGACGCCGGGGACATAGGAGTGCCGGATTGCAAAACGGACAACGGAAAAATGCTCGAATCATGAGGCTAACACGTATGCAAATGCGATGCACATGATGACATGATATAAAATGCATGACATGGACAAAATGCAAAAGAAGAAAAACCCAACCA
Organism: Aegilops longissima; assembly: GCA_021605205.1. Lineage (NCBI taxonomy): Eukaryota > Viridiplantae > Streptophyta > Magnoliopsida > Poales > Poaceae > Aegilops > Aegilops longissima. Next base: position 199,102,633 of record CM038679.1, read on the forward strand.
TGGAGGGAATATCATATCACAATGCCGAAAATGGCAAGAGTTGGAGTTACAAATATGGAAAGTTACTCCGGGTGTTACAACACTCCACCACTACAAGAGGATCTCGCCCCGAGATCTAGGACTGAAAGAACTCGGATATTCGAACGGAGGTGATCCTCGCGCCCCGTGTGGCTTCTCGGTCGGAATGGTGTGACCACTTCACTTTCAGGAATTTGATTGACTTGTTGCGAGTCTTGCGCTCGGTTTCTTCAAGAATAGCAACGGGGTGCTCATGATAAGAGAGATCTTCTTGAAGGTCAATATCTTCGAAGTTGATAGTGCGCTCAGGAGTCTTGAAGCACTTGCGGTTGTGACACATGAAACACATCGTGCATGTTCGCGGTTGGACGGAAGCTCAATTTGATAGGCGAGATCGCCTCTTTTCCAATGATCTTGAAAGGACCCACGATCTAGGGGCAAGCTTCCTTTGATACCGGGCGACGAGTGCCTTTCATTGAGAGACGCGGAGGTAGACATGGTCTCCAATTTCAAAAGCCACATCACGGTGCTTGTCATCATAATAGCTCTTCCGCGCGATTGCGCGGCTTTGAGATTCTCACGAATGACTTTGCACATTTCTTCAGCTTCGTGATCAAGTCATTGCCAAGAAGTTGGCGCTCACCTGTCTCGGACCAATTGAGAGGAGTACGGCACTTTCGCCATAGAGAATTTCGAATGGGGCCTTGCCTCAACTCGCTGGAAGCTGTTGTTGTAGGAGAACTCGGCATATGGAAGACAATCTTCCCATTTCATACGAAGGAAATGACACAAGCCCCGAGCATATCTTCAAGGATTTGATTGACTCGCCGACTTGGCCACTTGTTTGAGGATGGAAAGCTGTGCTGAAATGAATGTTGGTGCCCATGGCCTTCAAAAGAATCCCAAAACTTGGAGGTAAAGATGCTGCCACGGTCCAAGAGATCACTTGTGGAATGCCGCAAGGAGACAATCCTCGAGGTGTGTAGCTCGCCAACCGAGCTGCTGTGATAGATTCTTTGATTGGAAGAAAATGAGCCACTTTAGTGAGCTTGTCAACGACAACGAAGATAGCATCATTTCCACGCTTGGACTTTGGAAATCCAGTCACGAAGTCCATTTCAATATGATCAAACTTCCATTCTGGAATAGCAAGATGTTGGAGGAGACCAGCTGGTCGTTGGTGTTCTGCTTTCACTCTTCTGCAGACATCACATTCATTCACGAATTGAGCAATTTCTCGCTTCATTCGAGTCCACCAATGTGACTGCTTGAGGTCATGGTACATCTTCGTACTTCCAGGATGAATGGATAGAAGCGAATTGTGTGCCTCGTTCATAATGACTTTACGTAGATCACCCTTTGGAACCACAATCCGTCCTCGAAGAAAAGAGTATCTTTGTCATCAATGTGGAAGCACTTGTACTTGAAATGCCCTTGTCGATACCACGCTTCACCTTTTTCACCATGGTATCCAGGAGTTGAGCCTCACGAATCTGATCTTCCAAAGTAGGAGAGACTATGAGGTTGGCAAGAAAGCCTTGAGGAACAACTTGAAGATTCAGCTATGGAAAGCTTCACAGAGATCCGGTTGGAAGGGCTTGAGGATTAGACATTGCGATAAGCCTTCCTGCTCAAAGCATCTGCAATGACATTGGCCTTGCCCGAGTATATTCAATACTTGGGTTGTACTCTTGAATCATTTCGACCCATCGAGTCTGCTCGAGGTTGAGGTTGGGTTGAGTGAAGATATACTTGAGACTCTTGTGATCGGTGAAAATGTCCACTTTCCTTCCCAACAAGAGATGTCTCCATGTTATCAATGCATGGAAAACTGCCGCCAACTCAAGATCGTGAGTGGGGTAGTTCTTTTCGTTGGGCTTCAACTGGCGAGAGGTATAAGACACAACTCTCTTTTCTTGCATTAACACAGCACCGAGACCTTGAAGAGAAGCATCACAGAAAACTTCGAATGGCTTGGATTCATCAGGAGGAGTCAAGACAGGAGCTGTGACGAGTTTCTCTTTGAGAGTATTGAAAGCAACGTCACACTCACGAGACCAGACATACTTCACATGCTTCTGGAGGAGGTTGGAAAGAGGCTTTGCAATCTTGGAGAAGTTCTCAACGAATCTTGGGCAATAGCTTACAAGACCAAGAAAACTGCGGAGCTGCTTGACATTCTGAGGAGGTTCCCAATTCACAATTGCAGACACCTTCTCGGGATTAACAGTGATGCCCTTGGCGGAGATGATATGACCAAGGTAAAGCACTTCATCAAGCCAAAACTCACATTTGGAGAACTTCGCATAGAATTGATACTCTCTGAGCTTGTCTAGCACCAATCGCAAATGTTTGGCATGATCCTTCTTATTCTTGGAGAAGACCAAAATATCATCAAGATAGACCAAGACGAATTCATTGGTGTAGGGGTTGAATATGAAGTTCATCATCCGAGAGAATGTTGGAGGAGCATTGACGAGGCGAAAGACATGACAAGATATTCATAAGAACCAAAGCTTGTTCTGAATGCTGTCTTGGGAATATCTTGTTCACGAATGCGAATCTGGTGATAACCCATACGAAGGTCAAGCTTGGAGAACACTTTAGCACCTTTGAGTTGCTCGAAAAGCTCATTGATGTTGGGAAGTGGATACTTGTTCTTGATAGTCTTCTTATTCAATGGACGGTAATCGACGCAAAGTCGGTCCGTGCCATCCTTCTTCTGGACAAAAAGAACACCACAACCCCAAGGAGATGAACTCGGTCCGATCAAACCAGACGCTCTTGTTCATCGAGCTGCTTCTTCAATTCCTTCAGCTCATCAGGTCCAAGCTTGTATGGACGCTTGCAAACGGGTTGATGCGTGCTCAAGATCGATAACGAATTCAACTCGGCCGATGAGGAGGCATTCCGCAAGCTCTTCCGAAAGACATCTTGGTACTCACAAACGATCGAATCGAGAGATAGCATCCAATTCGCCCTTCTCATTGAGAGAAAACAACCGAATGGTTTCATCACGAGCGGCATAGATGATCACATCATTAGAAGAGTGAGTCAATTGAATTTCCCTGGCAGCACAATCAAGCTGAGCTTTGTGCTGAGAAAGCCAGTCCATTCCGAGAATAAGATCAATATCCGAGTCACCAAGGACAATTGGTTTAGCCAGAAATCTACAATCGCCCATCTTGATACCGACATTTGGAACCAACATGGTAGATCTCAAACGCTTAGCCGGAGAAATAACTTGCATAGCTTTAGGTAATGCCTCGTGTCAAAATTGTGCCGATGCAAAAGGATATGACATGAAAGAATGCGATGCACCAGGTCAAATAAGACTTTTGCAGAATATCATTAATCGAAGATTACCCATAATCACATCGAAGAATACTCGCTTATGCTGCATTCATCATGTTCACCTTTGCAGACTTGGGATTATGCTTGACCACCGCATTGCTGGAAGATTTCACAGAGGAGGAGGCGGAAGGCGCTTTGGTTGAAGCACTTGTTCGCATAGTGACCTTCACGACACTTGTTGCAAGTCACCCGAGAGCGGACGGTGGTAAGGAGCATTTGACCTTGGAGCTTGAGAATTAGACTTGTTACGATAGCCTGGGTTGGGGGTGGGAAGATCCACGACCACCTGAGTTCTTCTGCGATAAGGCCGACGGAACGGAGGAGGAGGAAGGTAGAACTTCTGCTGCTTAGCTGCCACTTGAGAGGAAGAAGAAGACTGAACTGCATCCCCGATTCTCTTCTTAGAAGCCTCACATTTGAGCTGGGCAGCTTCTTGCTTGATGCCATGTTGTAGAATTCATCATACTTTTTCGGCTCAAAAGCACGAGAGCTAATTGCAGATCTTCTCTCGGACCACCTCGAATTGATAGATCATACTCTTTTCATCGTGGACGATTGCTTAGCAAAGCGAGCGAGTTTCGAACTGGATATTGTATTGATACACGACATGTTGCCTTGCTTGAGATTGCGGAACTCCTCACGCTTGCTCTCAACAACACTTTTCGAATGTGGTGAGCTCTGAAATCTCGGCGGAACTCATCCTGTAATGACACGACCTCCTCTCGAATCTTTGTATTGCTGGTACCACTCAAAGCAGCTTGGTCCTTGAGTTGAAACGATGCAAACTTGACAAAGTCCTCGGTCCGACATTGCTACATTCAAAATGTTTGCAGATGTCCACAAGCCAATCGTCGGCGTCTGTGGCCTCGCACGTAACCGAAAGACTTCGGCTGATTAGCGAGGAACTGACTGAGAGTAGCAAAGTGCGGCTGGTTGTTGCCTTGACCTTGATTTCCTTGACTGCCTTGCCCTTGGGTACGCTCTTGCAAGAGTTGCAAAATCATCTGAGCATTGGCATTGGTGGCTGCCATGATAGCTTGCCAGGCCTCCGGAGGCGGAGGTGGAGGTGGAGGGTTCGACTGATTCCCATCATTTAGTTCCGGATTCTGACGCGTTGGCGGAGCCATCCTGAAGAGGGTGACATCCGTTAGCACTTGATAGACAGATAGACAAGTAGAATCAACGGATAGAAATTGCAACATATAGTCTTCACAATAAACATTCGAACAAGGATGAACGAATGAATTCCAAAGTTAACATCACACGTCCATAAGGTGAGAAGCCACTTGATTAAGGGTTGATGAAAAAAAATAACAAGGTACGGCTGGAACAAATAAGTGGTAAGGATTACCCAATCAAAAACCAAATATCTGCGGGAAGAAATGCTTGGAGCTACTTGAATCCCACCTATAAACTCCCGAAACTTTCTGGTTATGCAATCTGGTGTTGGGGATACAGGGACACAAAATATATCACCCAAACTAACAATACCTAGATCCATTGTATCCATCCGTCAACACATAACCAAGAAACCTTCGAAATCGTGTACCTCGACCTTGAAAAGCATCCGTTATCGAGTCATGGAAATACTCCCGAGCTCGCCCGAAGATCGGGTTATCGGGTTATCTCACCAACAACTGCACAAAAGAGATTTCGATGTCGGTAAAACTCAGGTATTCCGAATCGCAACGATAAAATTGTGACGACAACACCTCGGAGCTCAACTCCCGGACACCGCCACAACCCCTAAATGTCGAGGCACCAAGAACAATGTTCTCGTCACAAAACCATCGAACGATCCCAAGATACCAGCGTGATCCTAAAAAATTTTTTAGTGAAATTTAAGGAGAGGAGAGCCAAAACTTCACGGGAGACCTCACCAGAGCGACGAAGGACTGGGAGTAAAAGAATCCTACTCTCCGATATATATAATCCTAAGCCTCAAAACATTTTCCGTTCTAGACTCAACAACGCCAAACAAACAATCAAGTAGGGGCCTCCTAAGTCGGGAAGGCTCGATTACCAACATAGCGCCTCGATGCGGCTATATCTCCCACGTGTCGAAGCACGACTTAGAGGCATAACCGCATTGAAAGCAATGTCGCAAGTGAGGTAATCTTCACACAACCCATGTAATACATAAGGGAGAGAGATACATAGTTGGCTTACAGTCGCCACTTCACACAATTCATAAATAAACATCCATCATTCAGATTACACTCAAGGTCCGACTACGGAACCAAACTAAAAGAAGATACCCCAAATGCTACACAGATCCCCGATCGTCCCAACTAGGCACCACTACTGATCATCAGGAAAAGACACATAGTAACGACCACGTTCCTCGTCGAACTCCCACTTGAGCTCGGTTCGCCACCTGACCGCATCGTCGGCACTGCAACGGTTTTGGTAGAATCTGTGAGTCACGGGACTCAGCAATCTCACACCGCGAGATCAAGACTATTTAAGCTTATAGGAAGGACAGAGTTGTAAGGTGGAGCTGCAGCAAGCGACTAGCATATCTGGTGGCTACATCGCAAAAGAGAGCGAGGAGAGAAGCAAAGCATGGTCGTGAAGCTAGTAGCGATCAAGAAGTGATCCTGAACTACTTACGCCAAACATAACTCCAACACCGTGTTCACTTCCGGACTCACGAGAAGAGACCATCACGGTTACACACGGTTGATGTGTATTTTAATTTAAGGTCAACTTCGGTTTTCTACAACGGACATTAACAAATTCCCATCTGCCTCATAACCGGGCACGGCTTTCAAAGATAATACCTGCAGGGTGTCCCAACTTAGCCCATTATAAGCTCTCACGGTCAACGAAGGATATTCCTTCTACCGAAGACCCGATCAATCTCGAATCCCGGACTACAAGACATTTCGACAAACAATAAAACAAGACCAGCAAAGCCGCCGAATGTGCCGACAAATCCCGATAGGAGCTGGACATATCTCGTTCGTGGCACACCGGATGAGCAGACGACGGCAACCGAAGATGCCCCAAGTTGTCTCGGGTGGCACCGCAAGTGGCTCTAGTTTGGACCAACGCTAGAGGAGCATTGGCCCGGGGTTAAATAAAGATGACCCTCGGGCTCGCGAAAACCCGGGAAAAGGCTTAGGTGGCAGATGGTAAAACCAAAGTTGGGCCTTCTTGGAGGAGTCTTATTCAAAGCGAAGTGTCAAGGGGTCCCATAAATCACCCAACCGTAAAGAACGCGAAATCAAGGAACATAACACCGGTATGAAGGAAACTAGGCGGCAAGAGTGGAACAAAACACTGTGCATAAGGCCGAGCCTTCCACCCTTTACCAAGTATATAGATGCATTAATTATAGCAGATATATTGTGATATCCCCAACAAGTAAACATGTTCCAACAAGGAACAACATCTCCATGTTCCAACAAGGAACAAACTTCATCTTCACCTGCAACTAGCAACGCTATAAGAGGGGCTGAGCAAAGCGGTAACATAGCCAAACAACGGTTTGCTAGGAAAAGGATGGTTAGGGGCTGACATGGCAATATGGGTGGCATGATATAGCAAGTGATAGGCATCGTAGCATAGGCATAGCAAAAGAGCGAGCATCTAGCATAGCAAAGATAGAAGTGATTTCGAGGGTATGGTCATCTTGCCTGCAAAGTTCTCAGAGTTGTCGAAAGCTTGATCCTCGTAAGAGTTCTCAACAGGTTCCTCATTCACGTACTCGTCTCCCGGCTCTACCCAAAGCAAGAACACAAACAATGGAACCACAATAAATCACGGTGCAATGCACAAGCAACATGATGCAAAACATGGCATGATATGCGAGATGTGATATGCAATGTGTATGCGCGCTCCGGAAGGAAAATGATGAACCAGGCATCAACTTGGCAAACCAAGTATGCCGCTGGAAAGGTGAGATGATTTCGGTTGAAATCGATATAAAGATCACCGGAATCGGATGCACGGTTTGCAAATGACAAGCAAAACAAGAATGGCACAAATCTACCATTAACAGCATGATGCCACTTAGCAAGCAACAAGAAATTAAGCTACTGCACCCAAACGTACCAACAAAGCATATAGCAGTGATCTACTCAAGATGCTCGACAAAAGATGAACACTGAGCTACGGCTAAATCACAACATAATAGGTCCAAACAAGCATGGCAAAAATGCAAAACATATCAGTTTCACAGACTTAGTGAAATTACTGAACATGGCAAAATCAGCATCAGGAAGCAATGTTCAGAGCAAGAAAACTACATGCTACAGGAACTTATAATAGCAAAACAAGGTATGTCATGAATCTACTCAAAGCATAGAACAAAAGTCCCTTACTAACCATGACCCATGTCAATATAGCAAGTTCCGTTAACAGATTCAGCAACAGGGCATGGCAAAAACAGATAACAAGTAGGCATGTTTACGAGCTCGATGCACTCACTACAGAGCCTTACATGATAAACAAAGCATACATACATCAAGAAGACATGGCATAGAAGATATACATGGCAAGAACAACATCATAGCCTACACAGATCAACTACAACAACCTTGGCAAAATTGAATAACATGTAAACAATCTGCCAGGAAACATTTTGTAGCAAAAGTAGAGCTCGATTGACTCAAACTATGGCACTCCATAATTGCAAACAAAGGCATGGATGGATAGAGCATAACCACATGTTCAAAACGTCCTTAGTGAAGTATCTCAGAATATGCATGGATCTCTTGGTAGCATCAAGTTAACACGGCATCAAAATATCAGCTAAACGGGGCTGAAAACAGCAACATCAGGAAGCCTACTTTGCATGCTTGTGCTAGTCACCACATAGATCACAAAAATAAATGGCATACACCCCTGGAAATATTGCATGGCATATTACAAAACACATGTAGGACTCAAGATCATAGGGTGCACACATCAATCATGGAAAAAATAACAAAGGTGCATGTTCTGTTAAGAAACAGAAACTAACATCACATAGCCCTCTTCTAACAGCATTTCGGGCATCAAGATGAGCTCAAATGAAAATTATGCAATGAGATGAAATGATCTACTCTTCGAGGCGAACATTTTGACATATTACACGCACGAAATGGAGCTATAGGTGCAGAGTTATGAAGCGTTGAAAATGCAACAAATATCACCGAATTAAAGACTTGGACGAAAAATAAGGGGGGGAAGAAGTCAACCCCGCAGAGTGGATCGAGATCCGGCCGGAGCGCGCGCGAACCGAGGCGTGGCGGCGGCTCGCCGGAGACGGGGACGCGCCGGAGGGGAAAGAGAGGCCGGGCGGTGGCGGCGACGACGGAGGCGACCGGCGCCGAGCGGCGGCGGCGGCGGTGGTTAGGCGGTGGCAGCGTGGGGACGAGGCCGGCGATCGGCGACAGTGGCAGTGGAGGAGGCGGGGAGGCGGCGGCGCTGACGGGCGGACGTGTCCGTCACGCCGAGGATTTAGTCCGATGGCATGCGGGATGAAGATGGCTAGGGTTTGATCCGGATTTGGACGGGAAGGCATATTTATAGGTAGAAGGAGCTAGGAAGCTCCAAATGAGGTGCGGTTTTACCACACGATCGTGATCGAACGACGGAGAGCATGGAAGTGACTTAGATGGGTTATTGGACTATTTTGAAGGGTGTTGGGCTGCAACTTAAAAGAAGCCTTTGCGAGAGTGCGGTTAACCGTTGAGTACCAAACGAGCTCCAAATGACCCGAAACTTGACCGGTGGTCTACCGTGGTATACCAAGGCCACTTGACAAACCTCGTCCATTCCGAGAAAGTTTAGTACCGCGCCACGGAAAAAACGTAAAAGGGGACGCCGGGGACATAGGAGTGCGGAATGCAAAACGGACAACGGAAAAATGCTCGAATCATGAGGCTAACACGTATGCAAATGCGATGCACATGATGACATGATATAAAATGCATGACATGGACAAAATGCAAAAATAAGAAAAACCCAACCACAGAGGGAATAACATATCACAATGCCGAAAATGACAAGAGTTGGAGTTACAAATATGGAAAGTTACTTCCGGGGTGTTACATATACCCGTCCCTTTTTGCGCAGCATCTACTTTATCATCCTATCTACTCCCACCGGCATAACCCTCATAGGAAGGTAGGGTCATGCACAATGCAAGTATCTACGAGGAAGTAACAGAGGCAACCAACCAACGTGGTTTACCATCTCATCATGATTCTGATGCAACAATAATAAGTGCTATAAGACATGCATAAAAAGGGTTTCATGGGCATGGTCAAAGGGCTGCTTGCCTGGTTCATCTGAGTCTTGAAACCTTCTGGTCCTTCTCCACGAACTCCGTCTACTTCGTCAACTAACGTCGGAAACATTCACAATAAGCAACACAACAGGGCAAAAAAATAAAAGTGCTCTAAAATTGCAAGTTGGACTTTTCTAGGACATCCCTGGTCATATGAAAAATAACCAGGGTGGTTTCATTGGAATTGGATTAGTGAATATTACTGAACATTTCAATATGATGGAATCAAGGGGTTTATGGACTTGCAAGAAGTCTACAGAAATATATTTTTGAAAAATGAGCAAAGGCACCCATTTAACAGACCATGATTTTAGAAGCATCTAGGAGTTAGTTTCACTGGATTTGGAGTTCAAATGAATTTCCTATGAATTTGCAAAGTTGACAAATATGAAGAAATGGCTCGTTGTTTTATGTGGTACAGAAAGTATTAACAAAAATGTTCATATACTAAGTTATGAACTTAGAAGCATCTAGGAATTTGAATCATGGCATTTGGATCAATTTTGAGCTCTGTGTGATTTTCTAAAGTTCATCACAGAAATTGGAAAAATAGGATTTGATAAATATTTGTGAAGAAAAGGTCTCTGGAAAAATGTGCAATTTGCACCAACAGGTAGATCATGATTTATAGAGTCACTAGAAATTTGAATCATCAAATTTGGAGTCCATTTGAATTGTTTATGGATTTTAGAAACTCACTGGAAAAGAATAAAAAGAAATAGAAGGCATTACCCTTATCCTGCGCACCGGCAAGAGATAGCTGTGGGCCGGCCCAGCGGCTCGGCCACGCGGACGACAGGCGACGTCGAAGGCGTATTTCGCCCGGCCCGTCTCCACTTGCCAGCTTAGCCCGATGGCTGGGCCACTGACGAGCGGGGCCCGCCTGCAGGCCATCGTCTTCGTCTTCCTCCCGCGCGCTCACCTGGCCGAGGGAGCAGGGAGCCCCGAGACGACTGCCGGCGCTATGGAGCACCTCCGGCGATGCTCTGGCTATGGATGAGCTCGGCGTCGAGCGCCGCATCCATTGGTGGTGTATGCCACGGCTGCTGGGGATGGTCGAGGCGACGGCGGCTTGGATGCCGGCGGACGGTGGCGTCGGGCGAGATTGGGCACGGCGCTACGGTGCGTCCTCGGATGAGGGAAAGAGCTTGGGAGCTCCTCCTTGCTCCGGGGAGCCTGCTGGTGGAGAGAGGAGAGGGAGAAGAGCTCGGGTTTGAATGAATTTAGGTGGAGGCCGGCGGCAGCTCTCCGGCCATGGAGGGCTATGGAGGGCGCGGGGAGAGGAGTGAGTTGGTCCAGGGGGTCTCTGGGAGGGAGAGAGAGGCAAAGGAGTAGAGAAGAGGGCCTGGGACGGCTTTAAGTAGCCGATTCGTAGCTCACCATGGACGCGGCCTACGGGTGCCCGCGGAAATGGCTAGGGTGGCCATTGCAGAAGGCTTGGGGCTGTCTGCGGTGCTCGTGGGGGTGGTGTTGGGTGTAGGGAAGGCAGAGAGAGAGAGGGGCGAGCTCCCGGTGGAGCCACGGGCTCGCGCATGCATTGGCCGGCTCGGGCAGCTCTGGGCACGGGCGGCACGGGTAGGACAGAGAGGGGAAGGAGGGGGCCAATGAGGTGGCGTGTTGCGGACATCGAGGCACCTTGACTGGCGCAAGGGGGAGGCTCGAGGTGGTCGGGGGACACGGCGTCAACGGTCGGGTGCCCTGCCAGGCGCTCCAGAGCGCGACCTTGGCCGGCATCCGCGGTTTTCCCGCGTCCGCGCGCGTCCACTAGTGTCTGAAGGCTGCAGGGGGTGTGGGCAAAAGCTGGGGAGACCCTTGGATGCTCTGGAAAGCTGAGGGGAGAGAAGGAGGCTGAGAGAGAGGGAGGAATCAGTTATCCAGAGAAGAAAAATGGGGTTCTCCCCTCCTTCATCATTGCTTCCTCGTGCAGAAAAGCATCCAGGTGCTAGAGGGGAACTAGGAGGGGCTGTGGTAAAAAGTGGGGCACAAGGAGATTATGGGAAGAGGCTGGAATTTGCATTTTGAAATCCTGCCTGAAGGTGTTTGATGTAGGTTTGGGCAAGTAGATGATTTCCATTTGTCATGAGACTCCACAGGGTGGAATGGCACTTGTAATTAGGGCCTTCCTCCCATTTTGAGCTCATTTGGGAAAAGTTGCCAATGCAACTTTTGTAAACCCTAGAAATTAGCAGAAATGGACTTGTGTAGATTTAGTTGAGCAAATCACTTCTCCTTGATGCACCACTTGGTGTGGTGGCCTTATTTGGTCATGTGAACATGCTCACCAAAGTTGGGGTCAGGGAGAGAAAGTTGGTAGTACAAAGTTGTTCAAATTTGATTCTGGTCAGAGAGGGTTTTGGGGCTCTTTGATCAAGTTAACTTGTTCTCCAACTTGTGCCATTTGGTATAGATGAATTATTAGACCACTTGAGCATGTTCCCCAGGTTTGAGAACATTTGGACATGTTTGGCAATGTAAAGTTGCTCAAACTTCAAAATGGACAGAAATGGTTTTGAGAGGGTTTCATGGGGTTATACTATTCTCCATGACATGATACTTGTCCAGATCATCAAACATGTCATATGTGACATGCTAGAATTTTCTTTGAATTTTTGGAGAATATTTCCTTTGTAAATATTTCAAAAGCTTGAAATATCCAGAAAGGGTTTTTGAGGGGTTTGACCAATATTTTGAACATGATCATGTGTTGAAACTCTTATATATGGAAAATATATGTCCACTGAGTTTTCCTAGGTTTTTGTCAAATATTTGTAAAGCATAAATAATTTTAACCTATTAAAGACCATTTCTGGACTTAAGAAAAGCTTTTAAATAAAATAGTAAAATAACTTTTAAAATTATATTTTTGTGGTTTATGGGATTCCTTTATCTAATAGGTCTCAAATATACTTTTTGAAATATTTTTCATACCCCAAATCAAGTACTTCCAGTGAAAACCTCAATTCAGGGGTTCTTGGAAAACTAAATTTAGAAAATACTTTTTGGCCAAAATATTTTTACAAGAAAATATTTTTATGTACTACACACATGGCATGATCATTGGGCAGAAGTTTTGGATCAAGGAGAAGGAGTATAAGAGTTGGAAGATTTATTTGATTTTTAGAGCACTTGCAAACAGTAGACAAAAATCAAATCAAGCAAAGACCAAATAACACAAAGGTTTTTGTCAAACCACAATTTATCATGATTTATCATCTTAAGTGTTGTGCCATGAAAATCAGGGTGTGACACCAAAAGATCTTCAAAAACTTCGCTAGGAAGGCCCAAAACCAATTTGAAGTGAAGATCAAGAAGGTTCGCAGCGACAACGGAACGGAGTTCAAGAACGCAAATGTGGACACCTTTCTTGATGAAGAAGGGATTTCACACGAGTTCTCGGCTACGTACACACCTCAACAAAATGGAGTTGTTGAGAGGAAGAACCGGACGCTCATCGAAATGGCGAGAACGATGCTTGATGAGTACAAGACGTCAAGCACTTTTAGGCGAAGCGGTTGAGACAGCTTGTCATGCAACAAATCGCTTGTATCTTCACAAGCTACTCGGCAAGACGGCATACGAGCTACTCACCGGTAACAAACCCCAAGTTGGATACTTTCGAGTATTCGGCTCAAAGTGCTACATTCTTGATAAGCATCGTCATTCTAAATTTGCTCCTAAGTTTCATGAAGGTTTCCTACTAGGTTATGGCTCAAACTCTCACACTTACCGTGTCTACAACAATTTCACCCGAAAGGTTGAAGAGACGGTAGATGTGCAGTTTGATGAATCTAACGGCTCGCAAGTAGAGCAATTGCCAATTGATGTAGGAGACAAAGATCCTTCGGAAGCAATCCAAGACTTGTCTATTGGCAAGGTCCGTCCAATGGAGGTGAAGGAGAGTACCTCGTCCGTCCAAGTGGAAGCTTCTACTTCACGACAAGGTGAACCAAGAGTTGATACGGAAGCATCCACAAGCGGGACACACCAAGATGAAGAAACGAGGAAGTGCATCAAGATGAACGCCAACAACCTCCTTCTCCACCACGACAAGAGAACGACAACGCCAACAATGAAGAAGGCCAAGAAGAAGAACAAGATGAAGAAGATGTTCAACGAAGACCCAAGCAAAAGCTTTCACGAGTTCGAGCAAGAATTGCTAAAGACCATCCCGTCGAGCAAATCTAGAATGATATTCAAACCGGGAGAATCACTCGCTCTAAAACTCGTTTAGCTAACTTTTGTGAAAACTATTCTTTCATCTCTAGCATTGAACCTATGAAGGTCGAAGAAGCATTGGAAGATCCTGATTGGATAAATGCTATGCATGAAGAGCTACAAAACTTTGAGAGGAACCAAGTTTGGACATTGGTTGAGAAGCCCGACAACAACCACAACATCATCGGTACCAAATGGGTGTTTCGCAACAAGCAAGACGAAGATGGACAAGTAGTTCGCAACAAAGCACGTCTCGTCGCCCAAGGCTACACATGAGTCGAAGGTTAAGAGGAGAATTGAACATCATTGATGCTTCAAACTTGGAGTAGAAACTCCATTGGATACATGCAAGACATGAGCTTATTACTAATCCTTGATATTTCTCTTAGGATGAAAAACTTATGTCTTGGATATATTTGTGTTGAGTTTCATGATTGTCATTTTTGGATATACAAGTGCTCTTCCTTGCAAGAACTAACCCATGTAGGTAGATGGACTCAAATTCCAAGTGGTGCTCCAAATTCTTGATGAGCTACATCAACCTTGAGCAACCCACGCAAGTTCAACTACATGGACAACACCACCAACCAAGGTATGTCATTCCATCTTAGAGAAGCTTTACTCTGAGTCATGAGTTAAAGCAACTCAACAATATGTGAATACATCAAGATGCTTAAACGAAAAATGGCAACCCCATTTTGAGCTTAAACGATGAGTATGGCCTATGATCAAGTGATCTCACTTGATTCCTAAGTCAATATACTCTAACATAGGTGACTTTGTCGCCGACCATCTCTAGATGAAGTTCTCCTTTGTTCTTTTCTGAGTTTTTGCATTTGTCTCATGCATTTGTGTTCCCCCTTTCAAAAAAAACTTCATCTAGATTTCTTTCTGTTTTTCTTTGCATTTTCTGCATTTAATTCCTTGCATATCTTTCAGTTAATTCCTTGCAAATCTTTGTGAGATCTTACTAGTCTAGTTAGCTCAGGTGACAAGTGTTTTCTCTGCGATGAACTCGGTTCAACCGATTTGTTGTTTTCGGTCCAACCGAATCCTTTCGGTGCAACCGAAGCCTACAACTCGGTGCCACCGATTTCACCACCGGAAAAACACTTTGCCACTTATTCTGTGTTTCGTCTGTTCCAGCTCCACTCAATGAATCTTGTCCTCTACAAGCATCACATTTTTATCATTGCTTTATGTTGTGACTCAAGGATCAAACCCATTCACGACAAATTCCAGAGGGGGAGAGAGAGATTACATCTTTATCAAGCCCTTCTTGGAAATTGATGTCAAAGGGGGAGAGAGAGATCACATCAAAGCTTATCATTTAGAGAGAGAGAGATCACATCAAAGCTTATCATTTAGAGAGAGAGAGATCACATCAGAGAAGGATAGAAAGATCCTTCAGGGGGAGAGAGAGATCTCCGGGGGGAGAGAATACTAATAGAAAGTATTTCTCAAGGATCCCAGATGCTTTGTGTTCAAGAGGAGAGATGTCCACATGTCTTCTTGAGGGGAGAGACATGTTCATATGATCTGTTGTGCTAAATTTTTGCATTAGCATACATTAGCTCTGAACTTTAGCTCTGATCATCATTCATATCTTTCAGCTCTGTTTTCCTTCAAAGACTGATTTTCTGCTCCCTATCTTCTCCCAAAGATCCCATGTTAGACTGTGGGGAGCAAGACATCTAAGGAAAGAGATTATTTAAATTCATTGCATATCTTTAGTCTTGGGGACATGTCTAATCCAATGTGGTACTTAGTACTAACTTTCTACATGTCATCCCAGTCTTGGTATTCTTGTGGTTTCTTTTGTTTGCTCTGGCTAGTTGGTGCATCTGTGTAGTTTAACCTTGTTTACGCAGGTTCAATCCATCCTAAGCCAACTCAAGACCACAAGGTAAGTATATGCATCACAATCATGTGTATGAGGAATTCTTGCTGATGTACATACTATTTGCAAGAAGGACTCATGGGCATGAAGGTATTCTCTTTAATACTTTTTGCTCTGATGCATATAGCCAAGATACATGTAACACATTGCCTGCTCTATCATGGTTATGCTATCACATGCTTCTATATTTCATATTCACATGATTGCAGATATGTAAGGGGAGCCTATGCTTGTTACATGTCTTTCCAAAGATTTACTTGCTATTCTTTATATCGTTATCTAAAGCTTTGATGTATGTTGCCAACAATTACCAAAAAGGGGGAGATTGAAAGCACAAGTGCGCCCTAGGTGGTTTTGGTAATTAATGACAACATATCTCTTGTTGGACTAACACTTTTATCTAGTATGTTTTAGATAAGTTCAAAATGGAGTGGCATGGACTAAAGGATGTGGGAACTCCTTCAAGATGCTAAGGACAAAGGATTGGCTCAAGCTTCAAGCTCAAGACTCTTCATTCTCCATTTTAGTGATCCAAGATCACATTGAGTCTATAGGAAAAGCCAATACTATCAAGGAGGGATGAGGTGTTGCTTAATGAGCCTCTTGCTTCATGTGCTTAGTGATATGCTCCAAATACCCTCAACTACTTTCCCACTTCCACACATATGTCCTAAACCTAAAGTCAAACTTGGCCCCACTGATTCTTTCTATCCGGCGCCACTGAGTTTGGATGTCTTAGCCACTGCCACAAACCCTAGGCAAATCGGTCTCACTGATAGGGATCTCGGTCTCACCGAGATGGGATTGTAATCTCTCTGTGTATGTCCATTATCAAAATCGGTCTCACCGAGTTTGAGCAATCGGTACTACCGAGATTACAATGCAAACTCTCTGGTTAACTTATTATCAAATCGGTCCCACCGAGTTTGATAATCGGTCAAACCGAGTTTGCCTGACCAACTCTCTGGAAAGCTCATTACCAAAATTGGTCCCACCGAGTTTGTTTACGGTCCTACCGAGATTACGTTATGCCCTAACCCTAACCGAATCGGTCTCACCAAGTTGCATTTCGGTCCCACCGAAAACCCTAACGGTCACATTATTTGCAAAATCGGTCTGACCGAGTTTAACGATTCGGTCCCACCGAGTTTGGTAGATTGTGTGTAACGGTTAGATTTTGTGTGGAGGCTATATATACCCCTCCACCTTCTCTTCATTCGTGGAGAGAGCCATCAGACTGAACCTACACTTACAGCATCCTATTTCTGAGAGAGAACTACCTACTCATGTGTTCAGGCCAAGATATTCCATTCCTACCATATGAATCTTGATCTCTAGCCTTCCCCAAGTTGCTTTCCACTCAAACCATCTTTCCACCAGATCCAAATCCTATGAAAGAGAGTTGAGTGTTGGGGAGACTACCATTTGAAGCACAAGAGCAAGGAGTTCATCATCAACACACCGTTTGTTACTTCTTGGAGAGTGGTGTCTCCTAGATTGGCTAGGTGTCACTTGGGAGCCTCCGACAAGATTGTGGAGTTGAACCAAGGAGTTTGTAAAGGCAAGGAGATCGCCTACTTCGTGAAGATCTACCGCTAGTGAGGCAAGTCCTTCGTGGGCGACGGCCATGGTGGGATAGACAAGGTTGCTTCTTCGTGGACCCTTCGTGGGTGGAGCACTCCGTGGACTCGCAACTGCTACTCCCACGTGGGTTGAAGTCTCCACCAATGTGGAAGTACGATAGCAGCACCTATCGTAACCACGCCAAAACATCCGTGTTCCAATTGCGTTTGAATCCTCCAATCCCTTCCCTTTACATTCTTGCAAGTTGCATGCTTTATTTTCCGCTGCTCATATACTCTTTGCATGCTTGCTTGCTATATGTTGTGAATGTTAAACTTGTGCCTAAACTCCACTCAAACTTTAAAGAAACTTAAAAACTGTAACTTTGGTACTTAGTGTCTAATCACCCCCCTCTAGACACCTCTTCTCAAGGTCCTACAGATAGCCAGCCTGCCGTTGGCTTCTCGTCTGGTCGTCGACCGTGATTGGCTGAGGCATTCCCTGCGCTCTCCTTTGGGGGATGGGCTGGCTCTGGCCGGCTTCGGCAAGCGTGCCCGGCCGTGGCGAGGGCGCCAGCCCCAGCCCCTGCCCGGAGGGGTGCTGGCGTGGCCCTCGGCGCTCGCCTGGGGCGGATGATGGTGTGGAAGACGTACTTGAGCGCGCCCGGGAGCATCGCGCTCTTCGCCAAGGGTTTCTTTGGAGGGCGGCTGATGCGTTGAGCCTGCTTGGTGAAGGGCTCGCCGATGAAGACGCGCGCCTCGAGGCCGAGGGCCTTCGCCTGGCCGCGGAGAGGCGTGAGCTAAAGGCGGCTATCGCCCTTGCACGCCATCAGTGTGGTCTTGACGATGAGGAGGCCAAGGCGTCGTTGGCGGCCTCTCGGGAGGTCCGTTCTCGGGCCGTTGAAGAGGCTCGGGAAGCTGAACGGCGGTGAGAGGCGGCGGAGGAGCGGGCGCGGGAACTCCTGGCCTGATGCCGCTCGCTGGAGGAGCAGGTGGAGCTGCGCGGGACGGCCCTTGCGTCGATGAGGGTGGCCTCAGGCGACCCAGCAGAGCTCCAAAAGCGAGAGGAGGCGCTGACGCTGGAAGCCGCCGAACGCGCACGCGAGTACGAACGCCTGGAAACAAGGGAGCGTTTGGTGACGAGGGCGGAGGATGATGTCGCTGCGCGGGAGGCCCGTGTCATGGAGGAGGTCGGGCGTCGGGTGGCGACGGCACGCTTTAACCTCGGGCGCGAGTTCGAGGAAAGGCTGGGGTTGATCCGGGCTGAGGACAAAGGTAGGACCGTTGCCTTGAGGGCCAAGCAGGAGGAAGCGATGCGGCGGGCCGATTCTTTTCGGGCCGCCCTTGAGGTGGCGCAGGAGGAGTTAACTACCTCCCGTGCCGAGGTGCTTCTTCTTCGCCAACGGGTGGACGAGGCGGAGGCCGTCGCGCGACAGAACGCGGACGAGATACGCCAACAGCGGATCCTGGAGCATGAGCACGGCCCCATGCTCACCACGCTCCGGGAGAGAGCCAACACGGCCTTGGGTAACATCTGCGAGGCGGCTATCGGCGAGCCGCACGCAGTTAACTATGCCGGCAACCTTCAGTTCTTCACCGACGTGGTGACTCGGCTGGAGGCGCGGTCGGTCAGAGCCAACAGGTTGGTGGAGGAGAGGAGCCGCGCCCTGCTCGGGTGCGCCTTTTCTCGCGTCTTCAGCCATCTCCGGGATATGGACCCCCACTTCGACTTCGACGCCGCCATCGCCAGGTACCCAGGCCGTCCGAGACGACCTGGCGCATTGGGTGGAGGACAACGTGGACGCCCTTGTCAGGGCCTTCGCTTCAGATAATGATGGCGTGATCGTGGCCGCTGATGAAGGCGGCGTGGTGAACGGCCCTGACGCCGCTGGTGACGACGCAGAGAGCGACGGCGAGGCCAGCGACGCCAGCGACAATTCAGGAGGTACCCCTGAGGATGCATTGGGGGTTTATCCAACTGCCTGCGCACCGTTCCTGTTTCCTGCACGAATAGAGCTCAGGTTTTGCCCTGACAGTTGTGAGAGCATTTTGGGAGGGGGAGCCCCTCATGTAAAACTTGTGTTCTGCGTATTAGTTGATGCTATATCACCCGTATGCCTGTGCCAAGTGGTTGGCTAGTTTACCTTTGTCCAACACAGGCCCCGAGATAGCCTGTGGAGGGCTGTGGCGTCTCAAGTGTCTCCCGATCGAACCCGTAGGATCGGCAGTAAAATCCTCCTGAGAGGATGCGGCGGCGGCAGTCTGGGCTGCACGCAAGCTAGGACCAACCCGGCTCGTGAGGGGCTCACGAGGGGAGGCAGCTGAGGCAAAGCGGCGACCGGAACGCGAGAGATTGCTCGAACGAGACTAAAAACCCCCTTCCCCAAACACACGCAAATCTCAAATTCGAATCCAACTTAAATCCGGCGGGGGAAAGTGACAACCAAAGGAAAAGACAATGAAAGCAAACCAAAAAAGGCCGCGTCCGGCACCTAGTCTGGTCTTGGAAGTCTTCTCACCAGCGCGGAGCTAAGTGCTGCCACTGGGCGTGGGAGGGAGCCCCTGGGCCTGAGGCCGGCACCCCTGAGACTCCGGGGCGTGTACAGTCCCACTCATTATTACGTGAGAGTGTCACGGGGCGGCGAGCTTCATAGGCACTGGGCCTTCTTCACAGGTACCGGCCCTGCTTCATATAGCCAGACGAGGGCCCCGCCTTGCGCCGCACTCTAGTGCCATCAACGACGACCGGAAACCAGGACGCCGCCGATGGGGTAGAGCGGTCGCCAGCGGTTCCCCCGACGACCACGGGTCCTCCACCAGGGGCACGCCCTGATGCACCTCCCCAGCAGAGGGCCTACCTCCTGAGAACGCCTTGCTCTGAACGCCGTGTGGTGATGCCGGATCTCGGCCCCTCTCCTGCAGCCCCCGACGCCCTCCTCCCGAGTGGTAGGAGACTGCGGGAGCGGGGCAGCCGCTCGCTGTGGCGACCTGCACCTCCTGCGATTCATGATTAATGTATGCCTGCTCCTGAGGAATTAGTCGTACCCGGTAATCGTCGCTTCCAGCGTGGCCGGTGGGGCCTTCACGGGGCTCCTGGAAGAGCTCAGCTTATGTCGCCTCGTCCCCCCAGCTTGGGCTGAGGGGCGAGCCTTGTCCGCCCTCATGCTGGTGCCATTGGTCCATCATGTGGGGCATGTATTCTTCTGGGGCCGTCATCCCGAAGGCCGCGCCATAGTGCTCCGCGTGCCATGGAACTCTGCTTGAGGCGCCCACTTGGGGGTGGTAGCGCGGCGGCCCACTGGGGCCGGGGGTCGCGGCGAGTCCTTCTTCGCTGGCCGGGAGCGGAGGCAGCGCTACTGCGGGCCCGGTGCTGACAGCTTCGCCGGTGTTGGAGTAGCCTTGGAGCCCGCGGCCGCGGGTGGAGCCCCCGCGCGGGCCGCCCTGGACCTGAGGTGGGAGCTGGGTGCAGAAGGGATGAGCCCCCGAGGCGGCAAAGCCCAGGAGCTCTGCCACCCGCTCTAGCAGCACGTCGCGGCCGCCTTCCAGCAGCCTGCACTGCAGTAGCTCCCGGGCCACCGTGAGCACGGCCCTCGAGTTCGCTTGCTCCTGGTGGGTGTACGGCTTCGCGGTTGCGGCGTGGTTGGAGGCCATCGCTGCCGACCGCGCCTGCCGCGGCGTGAGAGTTGCCGAAGCCTGTCCGCGTTGCCCGCGGCCCGCAGCGCCCTGCGGACCGTGAGCTGCCTGGGGCATGGGGTCGCCCGAGGCGAGCGGCTCTGCGTGGGCGGGCCAAGCCGCCCAGGGAACAGGGTTGCCCGCCTGGTCGCCGGACATGATGATGACGATGCGACGGGACACGAAGTGGCAGGAGGTGGATCCCGGCGCACCCCTACCGGGTGCGCCAAATGTCGGATTTCGGGTTCCGGCAGACCCTTGAGGTTCGAACACTGGGGTGCGCGCGGAATCTCACCCTCTACCTACCTGCACCCCGCCGCCTCGCTTGGATCTAAACTACGAAAGGAACCACACAAGAGACACAAGGTTTATACTAGTTCGGGCCACCATTGTGGTGTAATACCCTACTCTAGTTTGTGGTGTGGTGGATTGCCTCTTGGGCTGATGGTGATGAACAATACAAGGAAGACCAGCCTCGCGAGGGCCTGTTCTTGGCCGGGGCGATGAACTGCTTAGGGGAGTTCAGTCGCCTTCTCTCTCTCTCTCTCTATCCAAGGTGCATCCAGCTACTGATCAGATCAAGGTGCCCCTAGCTCTGTGTGTGGCTAGTCCTATTTATAGACAGAGGCCCTGGGCCTCTTCCCAAATATTGAGCGGGAAGGGCGCCAACAATTGGCCATTTTGAAGGGGAACATCTGGTACACTTATCCTGACTAAAGTTGGTCCTCTTTGTCAAAGGCTCGTGGTGACGCTTGGCTTGGGCTCCACAATGACTTCCTTCCTGCCATTGGACTGGTCTTGGTTTTGTTGCACCGAAATGGACGCCTTTGCTTGATGCTCTCGCCTGCGCTTGCTCCCTTTGCACCAAAGAGGAAAGGAGGACACTGCGCGGGCTGGCGCCCTCCTGGCGCCCTTGGTCGTCATGGCTTGCATCATGGGCACCTCGTGAAGTACCCTGCCTTGATCTCTCCGCCTCCTCGCGAGCCAGCCTGATGAGGCCGTGCCTGAGGAAGCTCCCTGTCGTCCGCGATGCGAGGCTTGGCACCTCGCGAGGGTCTTGAGTTTGTGTTGATGAAGATGGGCCGTGTTGGGCCCCCTTTGAGCTACGCGTAGGCCGCAGGCAGCCAAGTCTGGGGACCCCCGTTCCCAGAACGCCGACAGCGACCGCTTCGCCGCGTACCTTCAGTTGCCCCAACTCTCCTTCATCAACAGAACCAGGTGACATTTTCCAAGTTTATTTAGTTGGGAGCGCCCCTCGGGCTGCATCATTCCCAGGCCACGTGGGTCCGTCCCTCTGGCATGTATCCCTTTTTATGTCTTTAGCTTACCTTTTTGGGAGCGCCCCTCGGGCTGCATCATCCCCAAGCCGCTCGGGCCTGACCCAGTGGCACGTATCTTCCCTGCATTTACCTAAGCCAGTATGCTTTCATGCTTAACCTATCTATGGCCATTACCTGCTTGATCGCCGCCCGCCATGGGAGCCGCGCGCCAACCGTCTTTCTTTGGGACCCATCGCGTGGGTAAGTTAAGCACGGCGTCTATGCTCGAGCCCGTCCCTACAGCGTCGATAAACCCAGCGGCTGAGCTCTGTCTGATGGGCCGACCCCGTTCACGTCACCTCCTAGAGCCATTGGTGCTTGGTTTCTCACGCGATAACCTTAGGAGATTCGTTCGGCGCAGGTTGACTGACCACCTCGCAGGACTAACACACCAAAAGAGAACCAAGACCAGGCGCAACCCACCTAGAGGTAGGGCCTCGTGAGTCCTGCGCTGGCTCATGAGTTCCCAGATACACCTCGTCTAGACCTGTCGTGCAAGCCACGTGTTAGGGCAGGGTTGTACACGCCCCGGAGGCTCTCCGCAGAGGGAACCCCCCTCCCACGCACAAGTGGAAGCACCATGCTCCGCGCTGGTCGTCGACACTGCCGAGGAGCGGCTATGCCCATGCACAAGCGGAAGCACTATGCTCCGCGCTGGTGATAAATAACTTAGGGCGGCCTCACGACCGTACCAACCTCAGGGAGCCCCAGAGCTTAGTGTCCGGCCTCATCGCAACGCCTCCCCTCGGGAGAGCCGCGCCAGGGAGCTCCCATCACTAATGGTCAAGTCGAGCGAGCAAATGGTCTTATCATGAGCGGCATCAAACCCAGATTAGTGCGGTCCTTAAAGGAGTCTAACACGCACTGGGTAGAGGAGCTCGACTCCGTACTATGGGGGCTGCGGACCACACCGAATCGCACTACCGGATACACACCGTTTTTATGGTGTACGGCGCAGAGGTGGTTCTGCCCTGCGACATAATTCACGACTCACCTTGAGTGCGCATGCATGAAGAAAAAGAGGCTGAGCTCGATCAGCAGGACAGTTTGGACGCCCTGGAGGAGGAGCGCGACGTGGCAAAAGCCCGTTCCGCATTCTATCAGCAACAGGCTCGAAGGTACCAAAGCAGAGAAGTACGGGCCAAAACTTATAACATTGGCGAACTAGTTCTTCGCTTATCGGAGAAGAAAAAGAACAAGCTTAAACCCAAATGGAAAGGTCCCTTCATTATTGACCAAGTTCTGACCGGCAGAGCGTACCGTCTACGGGACGCATCGGACAATCGACTCGAGCCAAACCCATGGAGCGCAGCCAGACTCTGAAGATTCTACGCCTAGTGCTAGACTCTATGTTCGTCTCCTTACCCCTGTCCATTTTTCGCATATTCGTTATCTGCCTTTTCTCTATTTCTTTCTTCTTTTTCCCTTCTCCTCATGACCTTAAAAGGCCAACTTGTGTCTTGAATACACAATATTAGCACGCTAACCATGCTCATTATACCTGGGGGCTTCTTATACAGAAGCTTAATATAACCACTTTTCTGGGCTTCATGCCCCGCACATGTGTTATTATTCCACATGTACCTTTTTTCGCCATTATATGCATCAACATGACTTAAGTTTTGACCAAGCTAGGTTGCCTGGCTCTTGTATTTATGCCCTACGTTCCCGTTAATTCAGCTAGGGCATAAGGGGAGCACCTCTGCGACTGTTACTGCCGGGTCAGCCGGATGTGTACCTCGGACTGGGTGAAGTCGAAAGCTAGCGTTCTTAAGGGAATATTCGGTCGGTGAACAAAAGATGAGTTTTACTTATTTTCATACATGCTCCAGATGTTTTTTGCCTGCGTCTTTTTTCGCAGTTCGGACATGCACATTAGGCCATGCGTACCCAGGGAAAGGAACCCTTAACGGAACTATTCTCCCTGGAAGATGTTTCTTACTATCCATGTAATATACAATAGCTAGTTGGGTACTTGTCTGTTCAATCACTTATGACCCCTACGCTTGGTTTCCACGCATACCCCCGGTTTTTACATAACTGAGCGGGTATTCGGATACACTCCGGACTATCGGGTCCGGAGGTCGAAGCGAAAAGGTCTGCCATGACAAATGATTTACAATCCGGCTAGGGACATTATATATGTCATTTAAAGTACACAATCACTTCGACTGACTGAATTCTTCTTCTATCCCATCCAACATGTTGTCTAGTCTACAATCCTACTGGGAGTACTTTGTTGCTAATTCTACTTGGTCATACACAAAACTGACGGGGATCTCTTTCCCATCGGGCCCCACAGGTCTGACCTCGGCCATGTGGTTTGGGTCAGCCTTGGTATATCGCGTCTTCACCATGGCCCAGGCCTCCCGGAGTCCGCAAGCTAGGCCCGAACATCTTTCAGTTCCACGCCCAGCTGAATATTGGCTTCCTGGAGATCATTTTTCTCCTGCCTGACCCGCGTAAGCACGCGCTCATCAGCATTTAGCTGTTGATTAACACGTTGCGAATCCCCTGGCGTGGCCTCCGGATTCACTCCGGAGTCATCTGCAATATCTATTGTTAGATTTGCATGCATGCCACATACGATATGGTACCTGTCATTCTTTGCAATAGAAACAAGTGTTACCAGAGGGGGCCTTCTCGGACTCCTTCAATGCGGCAATTTCGGCCTGTAGCTGGGCCTGGCACTCTTCAAGCTCTTGAGACAATTGGGTATTCTTGTCTGTAAGAACCTGCACATATAATGATCCTTAAATCAGTTGTGTCAACTGTTTCAAGTCTCAGGGGCTACTGATATATAAAATCATCAAATTTTCTTACTCGTATATCCTTTACATACTGGTTCGTGGCTCTGGCAAGACCATTTTGAGCAGCACCGATATACGTGTCTCTCGAGTTGAAGGCATCAAATGCCTCTTGGGAGAAACAAGTGTCACGGAGTACGGCCCAGCAACGCCTGTGATTCATGGCGCTCTCCACTTCGGAATTTGTGGCGGATATTATATCCGCATCCTTTGCAGGAGGAGCATCCGGCGTGTGCCCCGTGTTAGCTTCCGCCTCTATGTCCGGCCCTGGAGCCCGACTGGTGGAGGCGTGATCAGCAACCTCTCCGGATATAGTCCAGCGAGCATTTTTCCTTCTAGGAAACATGGGTGTTATTATGTTTTAAAAAGACGACACCCACGGAGCAAGGTTTTGTATCATACCTCTGCACCGGCGTCTCAGTCCGGACCACCTTCCTTTTTAGCCTACCCGGCTTCGGTGCCCCTTGTTGGCGAGTCACTACGGGTGCGGCATGGCTTCCCGAGGGCATTCCCTGTAAAACACCATACGTGTACGGTGGGTGAAGTGCATAAAAGGGGATCCTTCTCGGAAGTTGGGACTCTGGTTTTACTTACGTGCGATGCGGGGAGTAGCCCAGGATAGTCAGCTATAATGGCCACCATGGCATCATCACAGCTTAATTGATAGAATGTCCTGTCGATCAGCTCTACAAATATGTCCGGATCCTCTTCGAGTCCGGGATCAAGGGCCCGGTCAGGGTCCTCCAGTTGTGGAGGCGGGCTGTTGACCTCCCTTACAGCCTTTCACACTTCTTGTCGCGAAATGGCAAGGTAAATACATATGATGATGAATGCGGGAAGGATGGGTGTAAAGAATGGCAACTCACCCAACTTGGAGGGTTGTACATGGAGAATCCATCCCGTGGCTTAATGCGGATGAACTCCTCTTCCTCTCCCTTATACAAATCGGACAGAATTTTTGCTAGAGCAGCAACTGAGTCTGGTCCCTTACGCCCGCAGCAAGTGGCATCATCTTCCCCATTGAAGTGCCACATGGGTTGGCCTCGATATTGAAGTGGCTGCACCCCCCGCATAATGCATATTGACATAACCTCGGTTATTGTCAGTCCTGATTGAGCCAGCACCTTTATCCGGCCCATCAGGTAAAATACTTCTCCGTTATCTTCCTCCTGAGGGCTCCGTGGGCGCCAGCTTCAGCATTTCTTCAAAGGGGCATTGTCAAACTCAGGAAGACCAATCTGAATAGGATCCGGAAGGGGGACGTCCTCCATATAAAACCACTCTGAAGGCCAGTCTTCGGACGTCTTCTTGGGTACGGACAGGTATCCGGTCCGGGATGCGCTTATATTTCGCTCCGCCCACTTGATATATTGACCCCTTACGTACAGGGCACAAGGCAGAATAACCTCTTCCACAGCTCAAAATGAGCTTCGCAGCCCAGAAACAGCTCGCAAAGGGCCACATAACCAGCGATGTGTAATATGGAAGTTGGGGTGAAATTATGCAACTGAAGGCTATAGAACTCCAGGAGCCCGCGGAGGAATGGATGGATTGGAAATCCAAGTCCCCTTAATAATAAGGGACGAGGCATACCCGCTCACCTTTGGAGGGATTAGGAAAGTTCTCCGCTTGCTCCCCGACATTATAGGTGGCGAGCCCAGCTCGAACGGGAACCATATACGCTGGAGGGAGAAATCCCTGGGTCTGTAACTCTACTAATTGGTTGTGCGGGACAAAACACTTCTTCCAATCACCGGGCTTAGGGCTGCGGGAGCGAGAGGAGGAGCTGTCATGGCCGGCCATGTTGGAATGGATTTTTTCGAGCGCGCTCCGATGGATACTCACCGAAGAGAGGATGGTGTTGTCACATCCCAGATAGACCATGCATTAGGGTGTGCATCATGTTTAAATTTCATCTGAATTTGAAATGGGGAAGCAGAAACCCTGAACACCCCCTTAAAACAACTAGGGTTTTACTAAAATTTAATTCAATGAATCCGAAATGCCCTTCAAAATGCTCATCCTCTTTGTTTGGGTTTAAGATCCATGTCAAAGAAGGTGGGACATTTTCTAGGTCACCTAAGGGTTCTATAATTAAATCACAAGTTTTTGAAATGGGCATTTTAAATTATGGAAAATATTTTAAGTGTTCAAAAATTGTTAAACTAAAATGTTTCATGTTGGGAATATTCCAACTAGTGACCAGGAGCATTTTGGTAATTTTTGAAAGTGTTTTGGTATTTTTAAAAACCCCAAACAGAGTTGCATAAATAGAAAAGATAAAAAATGGGAAAACCTTACTGTCGCCAAGACCTGCCCACTGCCTGCCCAGCCCAAGAGCCGGCCAATGAGCTGCTTGGCTCGGCCAGCAGCAGGCTGGTGCCGGGCAGCAGCCAGGGCGCGCCACGCAGCTGGCCGCCGCCGCCTCACCCCTCGCCGCCTCGCCATTGGGGCGACCCACGTCGCCTCCCGACCTCAGACACCCCATTCTTCCCCCTCTCTCTCTCGCTCGCCCTCGACCTGGCCGACGCCATCGCCGACACGCCACCGTCGCCGCCGTGCTCCCGCCGCCCACGCACCTCACCGCCATGTCTGCGCTCCGCCGCACCAGTTACCCCTAGCCAGCTAGTCCCCTCGCCCAAGACCCCGAGGCCACTACTCCGACCTCGCCCGAGTCCAAGGCGCGGAGATCCCCATCGTCGCCGCCGCCGATCAGTCCGCCCCGACCCGACGAAGCTTCCGCAGGTTCACCGTGAACCTAGCTACCTCTCTATCCTCTCCGTTCTCTTCCTCTTGCACCACAGCGAGCAACCGACGATCGCCTGAACCCACCGCTGCGGGACTCGTCGCCGACGAGCCTCCGGTCACCTATTGACCACACCACTATGCCCATCGCACTCACCACACCTCCACGAGTCTAACCGTGCACTCCCCGTGCCTCGCCGAGGCCGCTAACCCCTAACCCGTCGGTGGCCGAGCCCCGGTCGCCGCCCGACTCGTCGCCGGCGCCCACTCCGCCACCCCTAACCTAACTAAGCCCACTGCACACCGCGGCTCACCTCTAGCTACCGTAGATGCTCTCGCGCTCCATTTGGAGCCGGAACGTGCAAATGCACTTGCTCCGCCCGGTCTCGCCTCGCCCGGCGGCTAGACGCCGTGAGTTGACCTCACCAGGGCCTGCTGACCCTCGGGTCGATGGCAGTGGACCCTCCGGCTAATCTAATTAGGATTAGTTTTAATTAAAACTAATTAGTTAAACTAACGACATGCGGGTCCCACTGGTCAGTTTGACCTGGACGACCCCGTTGACCCCTCGACGTCATGTTGACCTCATCTCGACGCATTAATTTAAATTCTGGAATTATTTTATATAATAAAATCCAGAATATAATTCAAATTTCAAATGCTTATAACTTTTATTCTATAACTCCAAATGCAAAGATTTATATATGAAAATTATCAGAAAAATACACTCTATCCATTGGTACAGGTTTCATGCATGTTAAAACAAGTTAACTATGCTGAATAACCAGATTAAGATTTTGCACCATTAGGACTAACTCACATGATCTATCATTTGAACCTTTGGTTCAAATGAGATCATCATCCTTCAACTTGCATTAGGCCAACACACATTCATCTTGCCATGTCATAGCATGCATCATATTGTTGCATATTGGTTGTATGTTTATTTTGGTGTGTTTTCATGATAGGTTCTGCCTCAAGATAACCTCGATAACCCATCCAAGGGCAGTTCTCACCCCAGTTCCATCAGCAAGCAATTCATTGAACATTCCGATACAAACCCATGTTCTCGCTTCGCTCTCATTTTCTGCATTAAGACAACGCGATTCAACTGTTGTGTGCTGCGGTAGTTGAACCCACTTCCTTTGCATGACTGTCATTGCCACAAGAATTAGATGAAACCCACTAGTATGTGTAGGAGTTGATTGAGCCATGTTTGTGATTCCTACCATGCTATGCTTGCTATGCTTAGAGTTGTGTCAGTCGGCTCATCGGGATGATGAACCTGGAGTGAAAGGTTGTGTTGGTTCGAGAGTGTAAGTGTTGAACACGATTTGGTAAAGGTATCGATGAGAGGCCATGTAGGAGTACATGGTGGGTTGTTTCATTGAAGCCGAACTTAAGAACTGAGATCTGTGTTTGTGATCCATGAACTAGCTACTACCACACATTGGGATCCTTAATTGACCCTCTCGGCTTCTTAACCACCCCTGCTCATAGTCCGGAGTTGCAAGTAGTTTCGTGTTTGTAGCATGTTTGGGGGCGACGCAACGCTGACCTTAGGGGTGGGTTGTGTTGCGGTAGGCACTGTGGGTCTGTGTACCGAAAGTGCCCGTTTGGTATCTCGGGAACCCCGCACACATCGTTCGGGGCTGTATGGGAAACCTCGGCGGACTCCTGCGGATGGAACCCGAATAGGCGATAACTGGACTAGGGACTTGAGTGTTTAGGTAGGCTGTGGCCGACACCCACGCTGGGCTTCCGCTGAAGGTTGCGAGTACATGTCGTGTAAACGATTTATAAGTGGTGAGCGTGTGTGAAGAAGTATACCCTGCAGGGTTAAATATGATCTATTCAATAGCCGTGTCCACGGAGAAGGACTTCGGGTTACCTATATCAGTTCATAGACAAGTAAATGGATACTACTAAAAGCCTCAAGATAAGTGTGAGTATCGTGGATGGCCCTCTCGGGGATGACGAGAGAGGATCCACGGTGGAGTATTGTGATGGTGGATAGTGGACTCGTGTATGCGACAAAATGCTTTACAAAGTGTGTCACGAGGATAGCTTAGCCAAGAGTCAAAGCTGGCTTGCTGCATTTAACTCCACTTCCTTCCTTGAGAATGTGCATGTATGATAGGATTCTGTGGTAAGACTTGCTGAGTACTTTTGTACTCATGTTTGCTTAATCAATATTTTTCAGAGGACTATACTACCCCCTCCGACGGATTCTATGTAGATGTTGACTTCGACGAGTAAGCTAGCCACCCAGGTGGCGATCTAAGACTTGTGAAGGGCCATGTAGATAGAAAGGCTCCAACAAGCTTTCTTTCTTTCTAGAGTCTACTCAGACTACTTTGCTTCCGCATGTGCTTGTATGATTGTATGACTTGAGTGTTGGGTCATGTGACCCCTACCTGTATGACTATGTTATGTATGGCTCCTCGGAGCCTCTTAAATAAAGTACTTGAGTTGTAGAGTTTTGTTGTGATGCCTTGTTGTATTTACTCATATCGGGCATATTATGTATGATTGAAATGCTTGGTATGAGTGGGATCCGACAATCTAGTTGTTTATCCTTGGCAGCCTCTCATATGGGGAAATGTAAGTCTTGTGCTTCGAGCGATAGTAGTCCGCTACAGCCCGGTTCACGGAGTCCTGCTAGCCCAAAGACTACTGCTTGGACACTTGACTGGCGGCATGTGATTCATTTCGTTCCTATGTCCATCCTTCGGGAAATGTCACGCGGTGATACTTGGAGTCCTGCCTAGCTGCTACAGCCCGGATACCGGAGTCCTGTTAGCCAAAGTGCTACAGCCCAAGTTCATACGCTGATGACCGACATGCTCAAGTGTTTCATGTATGCCTGTCCCCATAGGTTAGTGCCGCTTTGGGTTCACGACTAGCCATGTCGGCCCGGTTCTTTGTCATGTGGATGCTAGCGACACTATCATATACGTGAGCCAAAAGACATAAACGGTCCCGGCCATGGTAAGGCGACACCGTGGGAATACCGCGTGAGGCCGCAAAGTGATATGAGGTGTTACCAGCTAGGTCGATGTGACTTGAATCGGGTCCGACAGCGTTGGCATCGAGCGGGGCTGCCTGAGGTCCGCTAAGCCAAACTGGTCAAGTTGAGTCTAGAAATGCTTTAGTTATATGTAGGGGAATTGATTGTGGAGGAACGAAGGCTCTTTTTACTCCTTTACCTTATGCCCTCGATCCGAGTCATCCTCTTCTCATTCAACGTGGGTTTAGGACTAGGCTCTCTTTCTCTATCGTGTTCACGTGTTACTATCCGTAGTACCTTGTAGGATTGTTGGTTACATCCTCGATTCAAAGTGTTACTAAATGTTAGTGTGCTACTACTTGAACCGAACCTTGATATGATGTTGTTGAGTGGTTTTGCAAATCTGATTTTGAATGTCTCAAATTTGATTTGAGCATTTACAGATGTTATGCTGCCCGATTTTCCTAGAAATTCTAATGCCTTTGCATTATGGCTGTGCTTTCAGATGGCCACCCGTTCCCGTAACCAAGTGGTTACCGACTCGCTGCATCGATGTGTGCGGTCACACGGCCATGTTGGTTAGGGTGATGATTGAGGCTGGTTATCGATGGTATCCTGAATATACCGCCGAGGAGCAGTTCAGGATTTCAATCAAAGCCAATACCTATGCACGGTCCGGATTTATCCATCCTACCCCGAGCTACCGAGCCACTTCTTCGCTCCTATGGGCTCGAATCACTATTGGAATGTCTGTACAAGATGCAGCCTATTCCATGATGACTATTATTCGAGCCAGACTGCTTTTTTGAGCAACACCGACTTCCGCTATATGCCAAGATCCCTTCACGGGCGCATGGCTACCTTGTGGCTTGTACAGTGATGCATTCCATGAGGACTCACTCCTCCGCACTCACCACTTGAGTTCTTTGGAGGACAAGGACCGTGAGAACCGGCCTTGCGATGGAGCTATTTAATGCCCGCTCCCACCACCGGGCTACTCGACTAGGTTTGCACTGCCGTGCAAGCGGATGTATGGACATGAGAGATTTGTACCTGTGCGGGCGAGTTTGCGGACTTCATGGAGTGGCGTGAGGTTGGAGGCATCACTCCTCCTCGTGGGCCTCTTCGCCACCCTTTGTGGGTCCACGACCACATCCGAGTCCTTATGGTCCACAGGCCCCACAGATTGTCTGCTCTGCACGACCATGTTCCACTTCAGTGCAGGTGGTGATTTCTATGAGGACTACTATGGAGCTGCCCGAGATAGTAGTAGTATTGCTAGTATGGTACTAGTTGTGTTTCCACCGTCTGCGTGACTCGTGGAATACGACTTAGTGTGTATCATTCGGAAGTGTAGAAAATAATGTATAGAAGTTGGAATGCTTCCGATGAGATGTAACGCCTTTCCTTATAGTTGTACTCCGTCAGCTTGTACTAAACTATGAATGGTGTGTATGACCGTTGGTATATATATATATGGCAGTTATATTACCATGTCATACGGATGAACATCTTTGCATTCCATACTGTCCATTACCTTCCGCACTTCCTTGTTAAATTCTGCCATCCTGGTTTAAACTTTGTTTTGTCTCCCGGGATGGTCAACACTCGAATTCTCCCGCTGTTCCAGAGCAGGGAGAGGCCATGCAGCCGAAATGTGAATCTGCCGCAACCGCCATCTTTGGCTGAGGTGATCTCGAAGCGTAACGCTAATAAGCGCTAAACCAACCGCTTATTGGAGCGCATTGAACAAAACACAGCCCGCCAGCCAAGAAACGATGGGGTTTCACTCAATGACTTCGTCAAGTTATACCTCCAAAATTCAAATGTCTCCGTCGAGCCACTCGACGCCGATGATTGGCTCCGCAGATATCCATCACAAGCTGCGTCCGCCATCGTGTCCGAGGCTGACAAAGTTACCTTTGCCGCCTACCATCCGGAAGGCCCCGCCACCGGTGGGAAAACTATGAGGCTATGCGTCCGCTGGACAAGTTACAACTTGGGATGAATTGAGTGCCGCCTTCGCGAGCACCATATTCCGTAGGACTTATGGACCGCAAACGTGAGGAATTCTGCAGTTTCACCCAAGGCGGCTGAACGTGGATGCCTACAGCCGTGAATTCGGGAGGTTAGCACGTTATGCTCCCAAGAAGTTCTACCGATGCTAAGAAGCGGCGAGGTTCCGTAAGGGACTTAGCCCGAGTTACGCCGAGATCTCCGTCGCATGAATGTACCTCTTTCTCGGCTAGTCAATAAGGCTATCGCGCCGAGATCGGGCAGATCGACTTCGAGGCTTCACGCAAGCACATCCGTGATTCTCGATCATCATCCGCTCGTTCCCGAAGCGCCGGTTTGGGTTCCTAATACGGCTCTACCACCAGGTACACCCCGAGGCCATCCTTCGAGGCGCCGCCCCAACCAGCCGTATTTTCCACCCAAGACATATGGAGGTCCAATCGCTAATGTGGCCCCACGGCCAAATGTGATCACTTGCTTCAAATGTGGAGAGACGGGCCACTATATTCGAGAGTGTCCCTGAACAACCCCAATCAATTTGGAAAGTCTGCTGGTCGCGGCAAGCCAGCAGGAAAGGTTCCCTATGCCTGCCGTTGCCACCGCCGTGGCCATGTCAACTATGTCTCTCGCCAAGAAACCTATGAGGATCCCAACGCCGCCCTCGCACGCTTCTTGTTAATTGCCATCCGCAATCGTTCTTTTGATCTTGGAGCATCTCATTCATTTATTTCGAGAGCTATGCTCGATTGCACAACACCACATTCTGCGACATGCCTACCTCCATGGAAATTAAACTCCTGGTTCTAGATGGCAAACCTCTAGAATAAGTCATGGGAATGAAATTTTGTCGATGATTAGTTTTCCTTGCATCCCTAATAGCTCTCAAGTCCTCGGACATAAACATCATCTTGGGTATGGACTGGATGTCAGCCCATTATGCCAAGATTGATTGCTCAACTAGAACCGCTCAACTTACCCATCCTTGGGCAAAACAGTGGATGTTTTAACCCGAGTGTCTAAGCGCCGACTTTACTCTTTAAATGCCAACCCTCTTCCGGATCTCAAGATATTCCGTAGTCCGTGATTTCCGGATGTCTTTCCGAAGAACTGCCAGTGTTCCACGACGGGGATGTCGAGTTCGTGATAGATCTTATTCCGGAACCGCCCCAATCTCTAGAAGACCTTATAAGATGGCACCCCTAGAACTAGCTGAACTTAAGAAACAACTCGATGAGTCCTTGCAAAAGGGTTTCATCCGTCCTAGTTCATCTCCATGGGCTTGCCCGCCCTCTTCGTCAAGAAGAAGGATGGTACGGATCGGATGGTTGTAGATTACCGACCTGTCAATTTGGTCACTATCAAGAACAAGTATCCGCTCCCGGGATCAACGACTGTATGATCAGCTCGCTGGATCCTCGATCTTCCAAGATGGATTTGAGGTTGGGCTACCATCAAATCAAAATCAGAACGGGACATACCCAAAACGGCTTTTGTCACTCGTTATGGCCAATACGAGTACACCGTCATGTCCTTCGGATTAACCAATGCTCCAGCCACTTTCTCTCGGTTAATGAACTCAATCTTCATGGAGTACTTGGATAAATTCGTCGTGGTATACCTCGATGATATACTCATCTACTCCAAGAATGAGGAAGAACATGCCGAACATCTAAGGCTAGTATTGATGAAACTTCGAGAGCACCGCCTTTATGCCAAATTCTCTAAGTGTGAATTCTGGTTACCAGAAGTGACCTATCTAGGACATGTAATTTCTGGTAAGGGTATTGCTGTCAATCCCGAAGCGAAGTTCAAGCCGCCCTTGATTGGACTCCACCTGAATCGGTAAAGCAAGTTCGAGTTTCTCGGGTTAGCGAAGCTATTGCCGCCGCTTCACGAGAATTCTCTAAAGTTGTTAAACCTCTAACCGAACTCCTCAAGAAAGATAAGAAGTTCGAGGACGCCAAAGGCGAGATCAGCTTTCAGAACTGAAAAGACGCTCGACATCTGCTCCCGCATTTATTCCACCAGATTTTCTAAGGACTTTATTATCTATTGCGACGCCCGCGACAAGGACTAGGTTGCATACTCATGCAAGATCGTCATGTGATTGCCTACGATCTCGACGATTGCGCCCACATGAGGATAACTATCCCACACACGATCTAGAGCTTGCAGCGTGGTTCATGCACTCAAAACCTGGCGACATTACCTTACGGGTAATCGCTATAAATCTACACCGATCACCAAAGTCTGAAATATATCTTCACCCAACCGGATTTGAATCTCGTGCAAAGACGTTGGGTCGAGTTGATTACAGATTTCGACTTAGGAATATCCTACACCCTGTGCAAAGCTAATGTCATGGCTGACGACTAAGTCGCAAATCTTATGTAATAATTTGATGTTACAACAAGGTCAACCAATTCTCCACGAGGAATTTCGTAAGCTTAACCTTCACATTGTTCCTCGAGGATTCCTTCCACCCTGGTGGCTAAACCTACCCTTACGGATCAGATCATCAAAGCACGAAGGTAGATCCGGAATCTCCCGATCAAGAGAAACATCAAGAAAGGAGTCGCAGATTGTTTCTCCATTGATGAACAAGGTGTCGTGTTCTTTGGAGACCGCCTAGTGGTTCCCAAGGTGCGCAACCTGAGGCGATTGATCCTTAAGGAAGCTCATGACTCTCCTCTCACCATTCATCCTGGTAGTACTAAAATGTATCAAGATCTACGCCGAGGTTTTGGTGGACTAGGATGAAGAGAGAAATCGCTCAATACATTGCTAATCGCGACGCTTGTCGTCGAGTTAAAGCGAGCATCAACGGCCTGCTGGTACCCTTCAACCTTTGGACATTCCTGAATGGAAATGGGATAAAATCGGTATGGATTTCATTACCGGGTTTCCAGGACCAAGAGAGGAATAACGCTATCTTCGTCATTGTTGATCGCCTTTCCAAAGTAGCCCACTTCCTACCTGTTCGTGAGAGTATAACCGCTAGCCAGCTAGCTGATTTGTACATCTCCCGAATAGTGTCTCTTCATGGTGTTCCATTGGAAATTAACTCAGACCGTGGTAGTCTCTTCACCTCTCGATTTTGGGAAAGTTTCCAAAACGCTATGGGAACTCGCCTCTCCTTTAGCACCGCTTTCCATCCCCAATCAAGTGGTCAAGTAGAACGAGTCAATCAAATCTTAGAGGATATGCTTCGAGCTTCTGTCATCTCTTTCGGCATGAATTGGGAGAAATGCCTTCCATTCGCCGAGTTCGCTTATAACAACAGTTATCAAGCCACCAGGCAAAGCCCTTTCAAGTTCTTTATGGACGAAAATGTCGACGCCTCTTAACTGGTCGAAACCGGGAGAGACAACTCTTTGGCCCGGATATGATCCAGAAGCGAGGAGCAAGTTCGCGTTGTTCGTGAGAATTTGAAAACAGCCCAATCTCGTCGAAGAGTCAATATGATCGCAAACATAAGCCCATGGCTTATGAAATTGGCGAAGGCTTACCTTCGGTTTCTCCTTTAAAGGGAACCCATCGATTCGTATCAAGGGCAAGTTGGCTCCTCGTTACATTGGACCCTTTCGCATTCTTGCCAAACGAGGAGAAGTTGCCTACCAATTGAACTACCTCCGCATCTTTCCAAGGTCCATGATGTCTTCCACGCTTCCCAACTCAGCGTTGCTTCTCGGATCCTATCCGTGGAGTGGACCACTAAACGCTTGATCTCCAAGATAACCTCACCTATCGAGAGTACCCCATTCAGATCCTCGATCAAACCGAGCGCACCACTCGACGCCGGAATATCAAGTTTCTAAAGGTTCAATGGTCAAACCATTCCGAGCAAGAAGCAACTTGGGAAAGGGAGGATCGCCTTCGACTTGAGTACCCCACCTTTTTCAAGAATAGATTCTAAATCTCGGACGAGATTCTTTTGAGTGGGGTGAGTTGTCACATCCCGATAGACCATGCATTAGGGTGTGCATCATGTTTAAATTTCATCTGAATTTGAAATGGGAAAGCAGAAACCCGTAACACCCCCTTAAAACAACTAGGGTTTACTAAAATTTAATTCAATGAATCGAAATGCCCTTCAAAATGCTCATCCTCTTTGTTTGGGTTTAAGATCCATGTCAAAGAAGGTGGGACATTTTCTAGGTCACCTAAGGGTTCTATAATTAAATCACAAGTTTTTGAAATGGGCATTTTAAATTATGAAAAATATTTTAAGTGTTCAAAAATTGTTAAACTAAAATGTTTCATGTTGGGAATATTCCAACTAGTGACCAGGAGCATTTTGGTAATTTTTGAAAGTGTTTTGGTATTTTTAAAAACCCCAAACAGAGTTGCATAAATAGAAAAAGATAAAAAAATGGGAAAACCTTACCTGTCGCCAGCACCCGGCCCACCTGCCGGCCCAGCCCAGCAGCCGCGCCAGCGAGCTGCTTGGCTCGGCCAGGCAGGCAGGCTGGTGCCGGCCGGCGAGCGCAGGGCGCGCCACGCAGCTGGCCGCCGCCTGCCTCTCCCCTCGCCGCCTCGGGACTGGGGCCACGCTGTCGTCCCCGACCTCCTGACACC
The DNA here is from genome assembly GCA_021605205.1 of Aegilops longissima. NCBI lineage: Eukaryota > Viridiplantae > Streptophyta > Magnoliopsida > Poales > Poaceae > Aegilops > Aegilops longissima. Next base: position 199,140,109 of record CM038679.1, read on the forward strand.
CCATTCTTCCCCTCTCTCTCTCGCTCGCCGCTCGACCTGGCCGACGCCATCGCCGACACGCCACTGTCGCCGCCGTGCTCCCGCCGCCCACGCACTCACCGCCATGTCGCCGCCCGCCGCACCAGCTACCCCTAGCCAGCTAGTCCCCTCGCCCAAGACCCCGAGGCCACTACTCCGACCTCGCCCGAGTCCAAGGTCACGGAGATCCCCATCGTCGCCGCCGCCAGATCAGTCCGCCCCGACCCGACGAAGCTTCCGCAGGTTCACCGTGAACCTAGCTACCTCTCTATCCTCTCCGTTTCTTCCTCTTGCACCACAGCGAGCAACCGACGATCGCTCGAACCCACCGCCTGGGACTCGTCGCCGACGAGCCTCCGGTCACCTATTGACCACACCACTATGCCCATCGCACTCACCACACCTCCACGAGTCTAACTGCACTCCCGTGCCTCGCCGAGGCCGCTAACCCTAACCCGTCGGTGGCCGAGCCCCTGTCGCCGCCTCGACTCGTCGCCCGGCGCCCACTCCGCCACCCCTAACCTAACTAACCCCACTGCACACCGCTGCTCACCTCTAGCTACCGTAGATGCTCTCCGCTGTTCCATTTGGAGCCCGAACGTGCAAATGCACTTGCTCCGCCGCGTCTGCCTCGGCCGGCGGCTAGACGCCGTGAGTTGACCTCACCGTGGGCCTGCTGACCCTCCGGGTCGATGACAGTGGACCCCTCCACTAATCTAATTAGGATTAGTTTTAATTAAAACTAATTAGTTAAACTAACGACATGCGGGTCCCACTGGTCAGTTTGACCGGACGACCCCGCTGACCCCTCGACGTCATGTTGACCTCATCTCGACGATTAATTTAAATTCTGGAATTATTTTATATAATAAAATCCAGAATATAATTCAAATTTCAAATGCTTATAACTTTTATTCTATAACTCCAAATGCAAAGATTTATATATGAAAAATTATCAGAAAAATACACTCTATCCATTGGTACAGGTTTCATGCATGTTAAAACAAGTTAACTATGCTGAATAACCAGATTAAGATTTTGCACCATTAGGACTAACTCACATGATCTATCATTTGAACCTTTGGTTCAAATGAGATCATCCAATCCTTTCAACTTGCATTAGGCCAACACACATTCATCTTGCCATGTCATAGCATGCATCATATTGTTGCATATTGGTTGTATGTTTATTTTGGTGTGTTTTCATGATAGGTTCTGCCTCAAGATAACCTCGATAACCCATCTCAAGGGCAGTTCTCTACCCCAGCCCATCAGCAAGCAATTCATTGAACATTCCGATACAAACCCATGTTCTCGCTTCGCTCTCATTTTACTGCATTAAGACAACGCGATTCAACTGTTGTGTGCTGCGGTAGTTGAACCCACTTCCTTTGCATGACTGTCATTGCCACAAGAATTAGATGAAACCCACTAGTATGTGTAGGAGTTGATTGAGCCATGTTTGTGATTCCTACCATGCTATGCTTGCTATGCTTAGAGTTGTGTCGTGTCGGCTCATCGGGATGATGAACCTGGAGTGAAAGGTTGTGTTGGTTCGAGAGTGTAAGTGTTGAACACGATTTGGTAAAGGTATCGATGAGAGGCCATGTAGGAGTACATGGTGGGTTGTTTCATTGAAGCCGAACTTAAGAACTGAGATCTGTGTTTGTGATCCATGAACTAGCTACTACCACACATTGGGATCCTTAATTGACCCTCTCGGCTTCTTAACCACCCCTGCTCATAGTCAGGGAGTTGCAAGTAGTTTCGTGTTTGTAGCATCTTTGGGGGCCGACGCAACGCTGACCTTAGGGGTGGGTTGTGTTGCGGTAGGCACCGTGGTCGTGTACCGAAAGTGCCCGTTTGGTATCTCGGGAACCCTGCACACATCGCTCGGGGCTGTATGGGAAACCTCGGCGGACTCCTGCGGATGGAACCCGAATAGGCGATAACCTGGACTAGGGACTTGAGTGTTTAGGTAGGCTGTGGCCGACACCCACGCTGGGCTTCCGCTTGAAGGTTGCGAGTACATGTCGTATGTAAACGATTTATAAGTGGTGAGAGCGTGTGAAGAAGTATACCCTGCAGGTTAAATATGATCTATTCGAATAGCCGTGTCCACGGAGAAGGACTTCGGGTTACCTATATCAGTTCATAGACAAGTAAATGGATACTACTAAAAGCCTCAAGATAAGTGTGAGTATCGTGGATGGCCCTCTCGGGATGACGAGAGAGGATCCACGGTGGAGTATTGTGATGGTGGATAGTGGACTCGTGTACGACAAAATGCTTTACAAAGTGTGTCACGTAGGATAGCTTAGCCAAGAGTCAAAGCTGGCTTGCTGCATTTAACTCCACTTCCTTCCTTGAGAATGTGCATGTATGATAGGATTCGTGGTAAGACTTGCTGAGTACTTTTGTACTCATGTTTGCTTAATCAATATTTTTCAGAGGACTATACTACCCCCCTCCGACGGATTCTATGTAGATGTTGACTTCGACGAGTAAGCTAGCCACCCGGTGGCGATCTAAGACTTGTGAAGGGCCATGTAGATAGAAAGGCTCCAACAAGCTTTCTTTCTTTCTAGAGTCTCACTCAGACTACTTTGCTTCCGCATGTGCTTGTATGATTGTATGACTTGAGTGTTGGGTCATGTGACCCCTATCTGTATGACTATGTTATGTATGGCTCCTGAGCCTCTTAAATAAAGTACTTGAGTTGTAGAGTTTTGTTGTGATGCCTTGTTGTATTTACTCATATCGGGCATATTATGTGTATGATTGAAATGCTTGGTATGAGTGGGATCCGACAATCTAGTTGTTTATCCTTGGCAGCCTCTCATATGGGGAAATGTAAGTCTTGTGCTTCGAGCGATAGTAGTCCGCTTCTGCCGGTTCACCGAGTCCTGCTAGCCCAAAGACTACTGCTTGGACACTTGACTGGCGGCATGTGATTCATTTCGCCTCCTATGTCTGTTCCTTCGGGAAATGTCACGCGGTGATACTTGAGTCCTGCCTAGCCTGCTACAGCCGGGATACCGGAGTCCTCATAGCCCAGTGCTACAGCCCAAGTTCATACGCTGATGACCGACATGCTCAAGTGTTTCATGTATGCCTGTCCCCATAGGTTAGTGCCGCTTTGGGTTCACGACTCAGCCATGTCGGCCCGGTTCTTTGTCATGTGGATGCTAGCGACACTATCATATACGTGAGCCAAAAGACTAAACGGTCCCGGCCATGGTAAGGCGACACCCGTGGGAATACCGTGCGTGAGGCCGCAAAGTGATATGAGGTGTTACCAGCTAGGTCGATGTGACTTGGAATCGGGGTCCTGACAGGTGTGATTTGGATCTACGGATCCCCGTCCCTTTAATAGACAGTTTACTCACATGACTAGGGTGGCAAATGTAAAAATGCCCTGACTTCTCGCATTCGCTCGACACGTGGAAGATAGCCATTATTGGGCACGGAAGCCGATAAGTGCAACATTTATGGGAAGTCGGACACTACTCAGCAGGTATTCAGAATTTGGAGAAGAACCCGCCATGCAATGCCGAAGACAATTTGCACGCCGGACTCATCGTCATTGAAGCCTGGTTCGGGGGCTACTGAGGGACTCCACGATTAGGGGGTCTCCGGACAGCCGGACTATATCCTTTGGCCGGACTGTTGGACTATGAACATACAGGATTGAAGACTTCGTCCCGTGTCCGGATGGGACTCTCCTTGGCGTGGAAGGCAAGCTTGGCAATACGGATAGGTAGATCTCCTCCCTTGTAACCGACTCTGTGTAACCCTAGCCCCCTCCGTGTCTATATAAACCGGAGGGTTTAGTCCGTAGGACGACAACAATCATACCATAGGCTAGCTTCTAGGGTTTAGCCTCTACGATCTCGTGGTAGATCAACTCTTGTAATACTCATATCATCAAGATCAATCAAGCAGGAAGTAGGGTATTACCTCCATAGAGAGGGCCCAACCCTGGGTAAACATCATGTCCCTCGCCTCCTGTTACCATCCGCCTTAGACGCACAGTTCGGGACCCCCTACCCGAGATCAGCCGGTTTTGACACCGACAGCCCCCGTCACTTTGGCTGCCTTCGCGTTGCCCAGCTTCAAGTCGGTCATCATCTGCTCCAACACCGATGACGCCCGCTCGTGAGTGAGCTCTGCACGAGGCCACCCCTTGTTAGACTGGGGCGCTCCCGTCGGCAATGCCAAGTGCGGGTGGACGCACTTGGCGTCCATCATGACCCATTTGGCCAGGATATTGTCGGCTCTCTTCCCGGTGTTCGAGATCGAGTTGGCCTTTCCGGATGCAATGAAATTGGCGCACCTCGAGATGTGGCCCTCGCTGATGCGAAGGAATAAGAAGTTGCCAGAAGGGCCATGGACGGCATCACGCCCAGATACGCCTCGCAATAGTAAGCGAAGATGGACAAGAGAAGGATGTAGTTAGGATGGAGGTGCAGCGTCTGCATCACATAGTGGTCGAGGACCTCATAGAAGAAGTCAGAGAAGGGGGGAACCATGTGGGGACCCCGACTCATAAGTCGTGATCACCGAATGCACGTGTACAGTGATCCGAGAGATCAAGCTCACTGAACACACAGAAGCTGAATAACAAGAGTCTTACATCTGTACATACCGTTTTACACAAGTAGGACCATTGTGGTCAAGTCTTGAGTGTATCATTGCAGCGGAAATCTTCAATAACAACTTGGACCCATGCCATCTGCCTTAACCCTACAGGCATTCTGACTGGGAAGCGTCCTAGCTCACATGTTCAAGTAACCATGATGACAGGTTACAGATATCAACATAAATAGAGTGGGCACCAAACCAACTCAATCATGTCAAGTCCTTTGACTTGACCCAAGTAGATCTCCCCACTTATCCAAACACACACACTGGTTTGTAAACAAGTGGACGTAGCCCAAGAGCGGTTACCCAACTGTCCTTGACCGTGGACACGGCTATTCGAATAGTTTTACCCTCTGCAGAGGTTGCACACTTTACCCACAAGATCCAGGGAACTTCCGTGTCATCCACGACCCGAGGTACCTCAAGTACCCGGGGTAAGCACCCGATCACTATCTTTCCCTAGACGACACAAACAAGGAGTCCACTCATTGTTCCGTATCCTCACGATGTACATCATACGAGTCTCACTCGAGATCGTAACATCCGAGAGGGGACACAACAGTGTATCCGGTGCCCTGTAAAGACAGTCATGGCTTCCCTACCTGGCACGACCCCGTCCCGAGAGAGAGCACCATCTCTCCCCCGTCACTAGTAATGCGGGCTCCAAGCTAGTATCGGCCTAGGTAATCAATAATGCCCTTTCCCATACAAGGGTAGAGTGGTTGCGCATGTAAGGTTGGAATAACGGTCGCAACTTAAACCAATACATTTTGAAAACAACACACACACTTGCCTCGGTACACCACTTCGTCATCAAGTGGTTTCCCAACTCATCATCTCCCTTGGGCATAAGTGGCACCCGATGGGGTTTTCAAAAGATCTTCCTAAACTACTCCTGGTCGTCGGCGGCCTGAATGTAGTAGTAGGCACCTCCGGTGTAGTAGGAGTCATCGTTGATGGTGGCGTCTAGCTCCTGGGCTCCAGCATCTGGTTGCAACAACCAGAAGAAAGGAAAGGGGGAGCAAAGCAACCGTGAGTACTCATCCAAAGTACTCGCAAGAAAGGATCTACACTATATGCATTGGTATCAATGAAATGGGTAGTATCTGTGGACTGAACTGCAGAATGCCAGAATAAGAGGGAGATAGCTAGTCTTGTCGAAGACTGCGCTTCTGGCAACCTCCATCTTGTAGCATGTAGAAGAGAGTAGATGGTAAGTTCACCAAGTATCACCGCATAGCATAATCCTACCCGGCGGTCCTCCCCTCGTCGCCCTGTGTGAGAGCGATCACCGGGTTATATCTCGCACTTGGAAGGGTGTGTTTTATTAGGTATCCAGTTCTAGTTGTCATAAGGTCAAGGTACAACTCTGGTTAGTCCTGTTACCGAGGATCACGGCTATTCGAATAGATAAACTTCCCTGCAGGGGTGCACCACATTACCCAACACGCTCAATCCCTCAAGCCGGACACACTTTCCTGGGTCATGCCCGGCCTCGGAAGATCAACACGTCGTAGCCCTACCTAGGCACAACAGAAAGGTCAGCACGCCGGTCTAAATCCTATGTGCGCAGGGGTCTGGGCCCATCGCCCATTGCACACCTGCACGTTGCGAACGCGGCCGGAAGCAGACCTAGCCCCCTTAATGCAAGCGAAGGCTTACGGTCCAATCTGGCACGCGCCCCTCAGTCGCTGACGTCAAGAAGGCTTCGGCTGATACCATGACGTCGAGTGACCATAACTGTTCCCACGTAGTTGGTTAGTGCGTATAGGCCAGTGGCCAGACTCAGATACAATACCAAGATCTCGTTAAGCGTGTTATTTTGAAGTAACCGCGGACGTCGACCAGGGCCATGCCCACCTCTCAACTAGGTGGTCTCAACCTGCCCCGTCGCTCCGCCACAAGGTAACAGCTGGGGGCCGTCGGGATCCCAGGCTCACCTCTACCGGTATGGATCCACATGTCCTTTCAGCCTCCACATCGGAATCACTTGCGGGTACTCTACGAGCCGGCCCGAATTTAGTCACATCATGTAATCTGTATAATATGTATGTATGTATGTATATACCCGTGATCACCTCCCGAGTGATCACGACCCGGTAGCATAGCATGGCAGACGGACAAGAATGTAGGGCCACTGATGGAATACTATCATCCTATACTAAGCATTTAGGATTGCAGGTAAGGGTAACAACTGTAGCAACAATGACAGGCTATGCAGCAGAATAGGATTAACCGAAAGCAGTAACATGCCACACCACTCTAATGCAAGCAGCAGAGAGAAGGAATAGGCGATATCTGGTGATCAAGGGGGGGCTTGCCTGGAAGATCTGCCGAGAAGGAGGGGTCGTCAAAACCGTAGTCATACTGGGTAGCAGCGGCATCGGTCTCGGTGTCTAGCGAGGGAAGAGGGGGAAGAAACAATTCTCCTCCACTACAAGAAATCTCGTCCCGAGATTTAAGAGGTGAAGTAAGGGGGGAAGATCTGATTATGAAATTCTAACAAATCTTCTCGGTCTTGGTTGCTCTTCTTGAAGAGGTCAATCCATTACGTTGATGTCTTCATTTCTCTGCTGCAGGTCATCATCATGAAGTCGGCATCCTTTCTTCGGGAACTCTATCGTACTTACAAAAGAATAAAGGGTGGGTATTCCGGGAGAACGGATCTCTGCAAGGTCGACTACCTGGTCGATAACATCGGGGAAGGTGGCAAAAGTATCTCTCGAATTGAAATTTAAGAAAATATCGAGAGCAAAGAAAGGAGGTATCATGGGAAGTTTCGAGCGGGCAGGCAATCGATCGATGCCTGAAACAGGGCGTGAAAGGGGTTCAACCAATTGGGAATAAGTATTGTGTCTAATACCAGAATTGATGATCTCTCGGAAGGTGGCTCGTGGATTATATACGAGGCCACGCGCAAGGAATAACTTTGGGAACAGGGAGGTGTACATGAGAGTCAGGTTTCGATCCTGTGGAACTGTGGGTTATGGGCCCACCATGTGGATTAAAAGAAGGAAGACGGTGATGTCTTGCACGATCATGCAAGTAAGGCATGTCAGAGGATGGCCGGTCAGTTATGTCAGCGACAATATCGGTACCAAGGGCGAGGGATGATGAGAACCATTCTCCTGCCCGTTGAAACGAGGCGGACCAATAGGCAATGTTCTTGTCCATCGGTGGTTACCGGAATGTCATCAACAATAGTAACAGGGTCTCACTGACAGAGTTGTACACCGAGGTGTTTACATAAGCACTGAGTTATTACTGCTTATATCATATAGGTCACAAGAAACATTAACCAAAACAATGGAAAGGAAAATGTGATTATTACATTAATCAGACCAATGGAAAGGAAAAGGTGTTTATACTCAAGTATTAGAGTATATATTTCCCAAGGAAAGGCAGAGCAAGATATTAATGATAGGGCTCCAAGTATGTAACCATTTAGACAAAGGGGCAAGGATTTAAAGAGGTTTACTCATACTACGACGTTTGGATAATTGATGCAGAAATTTTAGCATTGTGATTCAAATGTTCTTATTCAAGATCGAAGTACCACAAACATGCTTTGAGATAGCATTGACATGGTCATCAAGTAAAGGTCAAACTTCGGATACACGAAGGATCCATCAGGAACGACTCATATAATAAGTCTTACAATTTCCTCATGGAAAAATGGTTAACTTTGCTAAAAAAGGAAGAATTATAACAATAGGTTCTCCGGCCAGGGGTGCTAGGCATGACATCACCTTACTAGCCTATACAAACACCAATGTTATTGCTTTTGGAAAATGTTCCAACCATCATATTTGATCGAGATTCAGTTCTAATCGGTGACAGGATACCTCACACCCAGGATGCGTGAGAAGAAAAAGGTGCAACACAAATTGACGAGATGACATTGTAAGATTCTCGGGAAATGAACTATGGAAGCGAGTTCCGAAACAAAAGTTCATCATTAAACCAAGGATAGAATGAGGATGTGGTTGATGAACTCAACGACAATTCATCGAGATTTCCAAAATATGGAATTCCACAATTATATGAACAAGGAGATAACATTTGTCAGATCAAATGATATAATGAGGTATGCTCGAGGAAGACATACACAATTAAACCTTGGTTGAAAGGTGCACCCGAAATATGGGCATAGGTAGTCTGATCAATTGTTAGAATGGTGATTCAATAACCGATAGGCTAAGAATGAATTGTCGGTCATTAACTTCAAAGCAATAGGGTTGCTAGAAGTGCAGAATCCAAACAGCACCGTTCACTTGTTGGTATCCCGGTTAGAATCAACACAGGGACCAAGAAAGAATGGTGATGGTGAGAAGTATCACTATACCAAGAATTCCTAAGAGGTGGAGCAATCCTCACAACATACTTGATATAGAAGATAGTAATACTACAAGGTAGAACATAACCTAAGCTAGATAGCAAGGAAATCAAGGTACAACACAAAACATGAACAAGTTTGTGTTGGGGGAAGGCAAGAATGTTGCCGATGATAACACAAATCATCAAGGGGAAAGGATGGTATTTCTCATGATGAATTCAATTCATATCCTGGAAGAGCACAGAATGTTGATGATGATCACGACACAATTGTCAAGAGTTTTCAAGAAGGTGTAATCGATCAGCGATGACACCAAGTCAAAGGAATGATGAAGCAAAAGGTTATTGGAACCACGGGTACATCACAATCTCGGAATCAAGATTGTTGTTCAAGGTGAAATGATATGACGAGGAAACTTGACGTAAGCTTAGCTCATCATCGAAAATTATGCTCCAGGAAGAAGGATCAGCTAGCATAGTTAAAAAGTTGCACGATAAGGATATAGCCAACCAGGCTAGAAATGACTTGAAGGATTATTAAAATCATAAGCAACGAAAATTACTTAGAGTTATTGAATCGGAGTGCGGAATCGATTCACTTAACAGTATTTTCGATTGACTAATAATACAGAACCCGGGGGAAAATTGGAATCGACGAGAATAATAGTTGACGAAGAACTCATAAGAAGTTATGTTGTTCCGTGATATCTCGAGATACCAGGGTGTAATACTTGATGAAAGATCAAAGTAAAGGTTGGACTGGTGTATTGATCCATAGAAGACAAGTGCATAAACTTGCCCGAGAAACATATGGTCGGAACCACAGTTGCAAAGGATCAAGTTCACCGATACCAAAGGATATTATATCAAGGAAATAGTTATTATTACAAGAAGATTCCATGATAGGATCCACATCGTGTCCATGGGCATGAACACAAAGGTTCAAGGTCGACAACCACTTCCTCAATGCATAACCTTCCATTCACTGCTCTAGATAAAAATGATTTCAGTGTCAAAACCTACCTGGTGAATTACCAGAGGAGTATGACCCGTGAAAACTTTCGGGTTCACACAGATTAAGGAAGGCGTAGGTTCAACCCATCGGGGCTTCTTAGAACATATATCATGAACTTCAAGAGTAAATAACACAAGATCAAAAGTAGAGCATGGTTGACAAAAGTAGAGGATACAATTTACCAAAGGCATTATGTATCAGGTAAGGAACTCACAAGAATTTTGGTTGTGAAGGACACTATCGGGTAATAACCCAACAATGGGTATGGAGGTCCACAATGGGGCTGCTGTGAGTATCCGTACTCAATCAGAGGAAGAAAGAATGCCAAGGCATTGGATTATAGAAACAACTGACTAATTCAAAGCTTAATGCAAAGAAATTTTATGATGTCCAAATCAAGGGATCAGAAGCAATCGTTCTAATGAAAAAATGAATAAGTTCAATAGACTTAGAAGCACAACCGATCAAGGCATTGATTGGTCAAGAACCAGCTCATATCCAAATGACGTCTGAGCCAGAAGGGTAATCCAAGGATTCGACTGATGATTGTGAACATTCACACCTTATTGAATCAATGGACTCAAAAATGATAGTGACAAAGGATGCCAATAAGATTACTATACTTATGGGATGAACTATAATGCAAGCAAGCAAGAATTTTAAGAACAACAGGCTATTGAGGATTTTCGAAAGATCAAATAGTATTTCGAAGGCTTATGTGAAACACCTGAACAACTAAGAATGAGCGGATACTCGATAAGTGAAAGGAATTATCCGTAGGGGTATTCTTGTGGCAAAGAACTGTAAGGCAGTAAGCTCAAAGGATTCTTGGAACAACGGAGAGTAGTTTGTTTCACCTTGTAATAACAAGATCAATGGGATTGAATGTAAGAATGGAAGGTTTATGCCGTTATCCATAAGGATATAACAGTGGTAGGGAATTTGCAAAGGCGGTGGGCACAAGTGTCCCGGGAGAACATCATAGAGTATCTTTGAAATCTTCTGGCGCAGTAGGCGATCATTTGTGATAAGGGGCTCTCCGGGAGAAAGTAGTTACGAGAACCTAGAGTCAGATTTAGTAAAATAATTTAACCCGAATAGAAGAGAGATCAGAGTCCGAAAGTATAGACGAGGAGCAAAAGATCCTCATACCAGCCAATGGCGACGTGGGCCCGTAAGCCGCACAACCATGTTATTAAAAGTTTTCAATGTCTAGACTCAACTTCGGCCAAGGAGTTTGGAAGGGGAATTCCTACAGGAAGTCGGCTCTGATACCAACTTGTGATGCCCCCGATTCAATCATACACTAATCATACAAACAAACATGTACGATCAAGATCAAGGACTCGCGGGAAGATATCCCAACACAACTCTAAAAATAAATAAGTCATACAAGCATCATAATACAAGCCAGGGGCCTCGAGGGCTTGAATACATGTGCTCGATCATAGACGAGTCAGCTAAAGCAACAATATCTAAGTACAGACATAAGTTAAACAAGTTGCCATAAGATGGCTAGCACAAACTGGGATACAGATCAAGAGAGGCGCAGGCCTCCTGCCTGGGATCCTCCTAAAATACTTCTGGTCATCGGTGCCTGAACGTAGCAGTAGGCACCTCCGGTGTAGTAGGAGTCGACATCGACGGTGGCGTCTAGCTCCTGGGCTCCAGCATCTGGTTGCAACAACCAGGAAGAAACGAAAGGGGGAAAAGGGGGAAAGGGGGGAGCAAAGCAATCGTGAGTACTCATCCAAAGTACTCGCAAGCAAGGATCTACACTACATATGCATTGGTATCAATGAAATGGGTAGTATCTGTGGACTGAACTGCAGAATGCCAGAATAAGAGGGGGATAGCTAGTCTTGTCGAAGACTACACTTGTGGCAACGTCCATCTTGCAGCATGTAGAAGAGAGTAGATGGTAAGTTCACCAAGTATCATCGCATAGCATAATCCTACCCGGCGATCCTCCCCTCGTCGCCCTGTGTGAGAGCGATCACCGGGTTATATCTGGCACTTGGAAGGGTGTGTTTTATTAAGTATCCGGTTATAGTTGTCATAAGGTTAGCCGGTAAACATTGAGATTTTGGGGGATTTCACCGAGTCGGGCGGGAAGCTTGCGCGGGAACCTGCGAGGTTGCGTGCGAACGGGCTCACCGACTATTCACTAGCACCACCGTTTGGCCAACAGAACGCCCCCGCGCGCTCCGCAAGCTTGCGTGGTAAGCCGTCTGCGGCAGCGGGGTGACAAGACGTGCGGGAAGAGGACGAGAGGACACGTACACATACAGTTAATAAAAAACGTTTGTGATTTAATTACCTACTATACCCCCGTCCTGGTTTATAAGTAGGATTTAACTAATAAATACGAATGCATGTTGCCATAGATTATATCGTTGGAGTCGTATTTGAACATAGTTTCCAGCTATACGATTTTTGTTACATGCATTAACACTTTTTTGGTTAAATTTAGCAATCATTTGACCGCAACACACACGGCTTATTCCATCATAAACAACTTGGATGGATCAACAGTCTGCCATGTATCGCACACGCAACTCTAATCTGATTCGTGCTTGATGTCTACGACGTCGCTCGCACAGTTCGTCTTATTTGCCACGTATCACTGTGCCGTCCTCTGCCCGCGTCCCTCGGCAAGCTCTACTCGCCATTAGGTGCTGCGGCGCGCTCTAATCGCGTCTGTCGGCGTGCTCTGCCAGCGGTTGGGCGTGCGCACGATCACGTCGGGGGCCCCATATGCATGCGGTTGCGCCACACACGTTGCCACACGATGCAGTTACGTGCGGAACAATGGAGTTACGTGCTACAAATTAGAACTGCCATCAGGGCCTGCCAATATTCCTGGCCGTCCAGCTTCCCCTTTAATTCACGCGGCCATTATAACCTTAGTCTCTTCAACCTTTCGATCGCGCCCCACAACACAACAAGCACACCCACGATGACACATAGAGAGGGGATGTCCGGCGGTGCTCCAATGGATTCTGGTAAGCATAGAGTGGAGACCCACGCGAGGGAGACGGATCTCTCGGTGGTGTACACCATTGACCCGGCCGTGGTGGAAAACTACATCAACAGCGTTGAGCAGTTGCTTGCTGGAGACAAGTACAAGGTGGTTGGCATCGACCTCCAGTACACCGCTGGTCGTCCCGGCATAGATCGGAAGGTTGCCGTCGCCCAGTTGTGCCTGAGCCATCATGTCCTCATCTACCACTACTGCATGGCCACAGAGCCTTGTGACCGTTTCAATAGGTTTTTCAACAGCTCTGACTACAAGTTCGGCACGGTTGTTGGCGTTCTGGGAACGGGGGTCCCCAGACTTGCCTGCCTGCGGCCCACGGCGTGGCTCCACTCGCGGCCCAGTACAACCCATCTTCACCAACAAACACTCAAGACCCTCGCGAGGGGCCAAGCCTCACGAGGCGGACGACACAAGAACTCCTCGGGAGTAGCCTCACCAAGATGGCTCGCGAGCGGTGGAGAGATCAAGGCAAGGCGAACCTCGCGAGGTTCCAATGACGTAAGCCATGACGACCAAGACCAGGCGGGCGCCAGCATGCAAAGTGTCCTCGTTTACTCTTTGGTGCTAAGGAGGCAAGCGCAGGCGAGGAGTATCGAGGCATCAGGCAAAGGTTCCATATAGGTGCAACAAGACTAAGACCAGCAGGACGGCCAGACGGAGGTCACCATGGAGCCCAAGACGGCGTCACCCCCAGAGCCTTTGGCAGGCGAAGACCACCTTTAGTCAGGATAGCTTGTACTAGCTGCCCCCCTCCAAATTGGCCAGTGTGGCATCCCTTCCCGCTCAATATTTGGGAAGAGGACCAAGGCCTCCATAAATAGGACTAGCCAGCACAGTAGGAGGCAACTCATCTTGGACTGGATCCACTCCATCCTCACACCCACCAAGCACAAGAACACCTCTCCTCAGGAGGCTGTTCTTAACCTTATATTGTTCATCCTCAGCCCAAGAGGCAATCCACCACACCACACTGGAGTAGGGTATTACACCACAATGGTGGCCCGAACCAGTATAAATCTCGTGTCTCTTGTGTTGCAGGCTCGATGAGCTAGGCTTTGAGATCACGGTGAGGCTGAGGGCGTGATTAGGTAGGGGAAATCTTCGTGCGCACCCCAGTGTTCGAACCTCAAGGGTTTTGCCGGAACCCGAAATCCGACATTTGGCACGCCAGGTAGGGGTGCGCCGAGCTTTCCTTCCGTCGATCCACGTCCCGCCGCTTTGTCGCATCCATGGCGGACGCTCGCCGAGCTCGCGCTGAGCGCAGGGCCGCCCTCGCCGCCCGTGTAGCTCAGACGGCTCTCGTCGGCTGACCTCCCCATCGTCCTCCGTCACCTGCCGCCAACGCCGCCCGGCGGGAAAGAGCAGCAAGCGTCCTCGCTGCACCCCTCGGTGCGGCGCGACGGCCACACCACCACTCCGTCGCTTACCCCGGCCGGCTCATCGTCTCACGCTCGTTGCGCTCCCACGGACGCGCAGGCCATGCTGCTCATGGCACGAGAACTCCTGTGCTACAGCCCCGTCGACGACCTCTACAAGGATTGGCTGGACCGCATCGCCGAGCTCGTGAGCGCTGCAGGGGCTCCCCTGTGCCATCCCTCTCGCCGCCTCGCCCTCCGCCAGTTGCGGGCAAAGTGGCTAATGGAGCGCGACCACCACCACCTCTGCACCAAGACGGCGTCCTGGGGTGCCAAGGCGTGTGGCCCCCCGGCGCGACCCACCACGTCGGGCGCCCGTGCGCGAAGAAGGAAGCTGCCAACAAGTTCCCAGTCTGCGAGAGAACGCTCCCGCACTCCCGACGCCACTACGACAAGACCGCGCGCCGCCTGCAGCGGCGGTGCGCGGGCATCAAGGGCAGGCTCCACATCAGCAAAGGGTCCCGGTGGCCACCGCGGGCTGCCGCGCCATCACTCCTGAGATGCGTAGCGTCGCATGGCCGGGCAAGTTCAAGCCAGACCTGCCTCCACGCTACGACGGCACCCCCGACCCCGTGGAGTTCCTGCAGCTCTACAAGCTCAGCATCGAGGCAGCCAACAACAATGGAAAAGTCATGGCGAACTGGTTCCCCATGGCTCTCAAGGATGGCGCTCCTTCGTGGCTCCTAAACCTGCCTCCAGGATCGATCTCCTCCTGGGACGAGATGTGCGACCGCTTCGTCGCAAATTTCCAGGGAACTCGCGACCGCCCTCCAGTCGTGGGCGACCTGCGCCACATCAAGCAGCAGCAAGGAGAGTCCCTGCAAAAGTACATCCAGCGCTTCAACAACGTTCGCCTAAATTTCCCCAAGGTGACGGACGAGGCCATCATCCCCACGTTTTCCGATGGTGTCCGTGACGTAAAGATGAAGGAGGAGCTCGCCATCCACAAGGAGTTGTGCACATCCTTGCAGTTGTTCAACCTGGCGACCAAGTGTGCAAGGGTTGAGGAAGGGCGCCTTTCCCTCCTCGAGCTCCCAGCTACCGACCTGGAGGAGAAGAAAGCCAAGGCCAAGGACGTGAAGCACAAGGGAGTGCCGTACTCTCGGCGGAGCCGGACACTAAGCGCAAGGGAGTGCCGTACTCTTGGCGGGCCATTCGAGATGGACGCCTCGGCCGACGCCCCGAGCGCAACGACCGGGGCTATGGTCGAGGGGGAGGACGTGGCAGAGGACGCTGGGAAGACCGTGGCCCTCGCCAGGAGTGGCGTGACCGGCCACGTGAGGATCGCTGGCAAGATCAACCTCGCGAAGGCGCCTGGAGGGATCAGCCTCGCGAGGACCGCCCTAGGGCAACGCTGGTCTTCCTCCGTTGCCGCCACCACCAAGAAGGAACGACGACCACAATCAGGTGAGGGGGCTGGGGGCTTCTAGGAACCGCGTGCTATCGCCTGCATCTTGGGCTGAGATCAAGCCCCAGCCTCTCATCGAATCTTCAAGCAGTTTTCTCGCGAGGTGAACGTAGTCCTCTCCAGGCTCGAGGCCACACGCCCACTTAGGTGGTCCAAGTGTGCCATCACCTTCAGTTCGGCAGATCAGCTCAAGTGCGCGGCCACCGCTGTCACCCTCCCGATGCTTTGCTCACCCGTCATCAGCAACGTACAAGTTACCAAGACCCTCATCGACAACGGCGCAGGGCTTAACGTCCTTTCTGTCGAGACGTTCGACAGCCTTCAAGTGCCCTACGATGAGCTTCAGCCTACCAAGCCCTTCTCAGGATTGACCGACGGTTCCACCATGCCGATAGGCCAGGTCCGCCACCCTGTCACCTTCGGACAGCGCGACAACTACCGCACCGAGCTCATCGACTTCGACGCCGCCCACATCTGTTTGCCATACAATGCCATCCTCGGGTATCCGGCCCTGGCCAAGTTCATGGCAGTGACACACCACGGCTACAACATCCTCAAGATGCCAGGGAGCGGTGGAATCATCACAGTCCCCTACGAAGAAAGAGATGCGGTGTGCTCCCTCAAGCGCGCCTTCCAAGCAGCGTCAATCGAAGAACCCGATAGCAATGCGGCATAATACCCTCCTGAGGTCGTCCCCAAGAAGAAGAAGCAGCTACTCTGCGCAGGGCCTCAGGAGAGTGGCGCCGCAAGTGGAGCCACATCGGGATCGGCGCCTGCGCCTAGGGCACCTCCCTCCCTTGCATAGGAAGGCGCGCCTGGCGCCCTCCTCAGGCAGGGCTCGGGGGCTCTCTTCTGGAGGTCCTCCGACCTTGCCAACATCACGAAGGAGGCGCTCGGGCACCACGTGGAGGCTTGCTTTGCAGCATGTTTCCCTCAGGAGGACATCGGACGAGGAGCTCCCGGCGCTCAGGAGTTCATTGCCAAGACCACTCAGGAACTGCAGGATTCAAGAGCCATGTGCGGCGACCGTCGCTCACCTGGCGCGGCTCCCCATCCAGGCGAGGATTGTGGGCTGTGTGTCTGCATCAACATCCCAGGGGTCAACAGGGCCGCATCTCAGGAGATTTTTTGGCCTTCGCGCGTGGGACGCTATGAGGGCCCGCGTCAAAGCTACGTTCGCATGCCTTTTGGCCTGCCGAGCATGGTGACCGCCTTCGAGCGCAACCTGCAGAGCATCCTGGTGGCTCAGGAGGCCAGGCACCATGCAGTCCTGGCGGAGATGGAGACGGTCCTCAAGGAACCGCCTGGACCCCCAGAGCCTCCCGAGGCTCAGGGCCCCGGTGGCTCGTGAGGAGCAACCCCTTCATCACGCGTCTTCAGCTGCCTCAACACCCCTTCGACAACAGAACCAGGTGATATCTTCCAAGTTAATTTAGCTTGGAGCGCCCCTTGGGCTGCATCATTCCCAGGTCGCTTGGGTCCGTCCCTGCGGCGTGTATCCCTTTTTTATGTATTTAGCTTACCTTGCTGGGGGCGCCCCTCAGGCTGCATCATCCCCAAGACGCTCAGGTCTGACCCAGTGGCCTGTATCGTTCGTGCATTTACCTAAGCTAGCCTGCTTTTCATGCTTAACCTATATGTGATTGTCACCTGCCACGAGAGCTGTTCACGATGGCACGGTGCTTGTGCTTGGGTCCGTCCCTACAACGTCGATAAATCTGAGCGGTTGAGCTCTGACCCGTGGCACGCCCCGCGCGCGTCACCTCACCAGGCCCTCAGTGCCTTCATTCTCTTACGGAGTGACCAGTGGCCGGCCGACGATTATAATGGCAATCTTTGCCCC
This sequence comes from Aegilops longissima, assembly GCA_021605205.1. Lineage (NCBI taxonomy): Eukaryota > Viridiplantae > Streptophyta > Magnoliopsida > Poales > Poaceae > Aegilops > Aegilops longissima. Next base: position 199,157,827 of record CM038679.1, read on the forward strand.
TCCTCGCGTTGACTTGCAGGAACCTCCCGAGGACAAGAACGGGCGGTACCGCGGGGTCTCTCTTCTCCCATGTGATTCGCTTGCGCATTAAAATGAGGCTCCTGAGCATGCGACCCGAGAGCTCCTACTAGGTCTCCAGCCCTCACCCCCTGGACTTGACCACGACAGCGTGACCTGGCATAGCAGCGGCGGTTGAGCCCGCTCGAGGGTCGGGACCTGAGGACATAGAGCACGAATGAGAGCGTGGGGAAGAAGGGGCGCACGCACAGGCCTAACCTAGCTACGCCACGGCCGCCAACGCACGAGTCTGGTGCAACATAAGGAAACGACTCCAGACTGCCAAGATAAGTTTCACGCTCGGGCCAGCCAATCGCCACGACACGGGATTCTCACTTGCTACAACCCTTCCATAGCAATGTCGCCTCCCTTTCTTACCTCTTGGAATACGCTTGCGCGCTAAAGGGGACCTCTTGAGCGTCGCGTCTCCGGAGCTCTTACTGGACCTCGGGCCGCTCACCTCCTTACCTTGACCACGGCATCACGACCTGGCATACCAGCGACGACTGCATCCTGCCTAGGGACCGGGACCTGTCAGCGTAGAGCACCAAGCCATCGTGAGGGTAGAAAGGGGAGACTAAGCCGAAACAGGACACACGCTCGCACAATTTCATAATAAGGACAATGTCAACAGAAGACATTACAGGTTCTTTACACGCCCCCACGGGGTTCGTTTCGATTCCTCGCAGGGAACAAAAGAGGGGAGTTCCTAGGAGCCTTATCTACACGCACCAGCGCAGCCGACGCCATCATCAATAGTGGGCCACGGGAGGCCAGCGCCAACCCCATCCAGATCAACGACGGTGATGGCCGGACGCTGCGGCTTTGCTCTGGGCGCGGCGAGAGCTCGGGGGCACGTAGCTGTCGTCGCTCGTCTCCGGAGTCTCATAGGGCTCGGGAGAGTCGTTGGACTCCCAAGCGATGCCATAGTTGCTGGATGAGTCGCTGGTGAGGTGGGTGGCAGGCCCAGCTTCTGCCGCGGCACGGTCCTGGCGGCCCTCTCCGGGGCAACACTCCAAGCGACAACCTTCCGCGTTGAAGACCTTGAAGAACATGGTGGCGGTGCCGTCGTACTCGAAGTGGATCGCAAGGGCGCCTTCTGCACGGCAAACCCGGGCGACCTCACCCCAGCCTCGGGTCATGAAGATCTTGCCCGAGGAGATGACTTCAACTTCCACTCTGGTCGCTGTGGCGTCACAGTCGGCGTGCTTTAGCCATAGCTCGAGGGTGTAACACCCCGGAAGTAACTTTCCATATTTGTAACTCCAACTCTTGCCATTTTCGGCATTGTGATATGATATTCCCTCCGTGGTTGGGTTTTTCTTCATTTTGCATTTTGTCCATGTCATGCATTTTATACCATGTCATCATGTGCATCGCATTTGCATACGTGTTCGTCTCATGATTCCGAGCATTTTTCCCGTTGTCCGTTTTGCAATCCGGCACTCCAATCTCCCCATGCCCCTTTTACGCTTTTTCCGTGTGCGGGTACTAAACCTTCTCGAAATGTACCGAGGTTTGTCTAGTGGCCTTGGTATACCACCAGAGACCACCGGTCAAGTTTCGCTCATTTGGAGCTCGTTTGGTACTCCAACGGTTAACCGACTCTCGCAAAGGCCTCTTTTAAGTTGCAGCCCAACACCCTTCAAAACAGCCCAATAACCCATCTAAGTCACTTCCATGCTCTCCGTCGTTCGATCACGATCGTGTGGCGTAAAACTACACCTCATTTGGACTCTCCTAGCTCCTCTATGCCTATTTAAGCAAACCCCTCCAAATCTCTTGTCTAACCCTAGCCTTCCCCTACTCGCGCCCGGACGAAGCGTCCGCTCCGCCGGACACGTCCGCCCGCCAGCCGCCCGCTGGCCGGCCACTCAGACGCGACACGTGGCCGCCGCAGCCGCACAGCGCCCCAGGGCCCTGGCTGAGGGCCACGCCCGCCCCGCCCGATCGCCGACCCCGCCTCCGCCGCGCCCGGCCGCCGCCGCCGCGCCGCCGCGCCCCCCGCCCCGCGCCGGCAGCGCCGCCCCTCCTCGCCTCGCTGAGTCGGCCGGCCCGCCCGCCGCCCGCCGCCACTGCCGCTTCTGCCGCCACCTCGGTCGCCGCCTCCACCGGCCCCGTCGCCGCCTCCGGCGCCACCCCCCCCGGCGCGCTCTCTCCTCCTCCGCGCCCGTCCCGCCAAGCTCCGAAGCCACCGTCGGAGCTCACCGAGCCGCCGTCGCCAGATCCGATCGGGTCGGATCCCGATCCGGTCCGAGCCGCCCGTTGACCTCTCTCCCCCTCCATTTTGTTGCAATTTCAACGGAGTGTATCTTTGCATCTTTAGGTCCATTTTGCGCGTATAATATGTCAAAATGTTCGTCTCGAAGAGTAGATCATTTCATCTCATTGCATCGTTTTAATTTGAGCTCATCTTGATGCCCGAAATGCTGTTGGAAGAGTGCTATGTGATGTTAGTTTCTGTTTCTTAACAGAACTTGCACTTTTGTTATTTTTGCCATGATTATTGTGTGCACCCTATGAATTCGAGTCCTACATGTGTTTGGAAATATGCCATACCATCTTTCCAGGGGTGTATGCTATGTATTTTTGTGATCTATGTGGTGACTAGCACAAGCATGCAAAGTAGGTGTCCTGATGTTGCTGATTTCAGCCCTGTTTTAGCTGATTTTGATGCCATGTTAACTTGATGCTACCGAGAGATCCATGCATATTTTGAGATACTTCAGTAAGGATGTTTTGTAAAACATGTCTTGCTCTATCCATCCATGCCTTTGTTTGCAATTATGGAGTGCCATAGCTTGAGTCAATCGAGCTCTACTTTTGCTATCAAATGTTTCCTGGCAGATTGTTTACAGATTATTCAATTTTGCCTAGGTTGTTGTGGTTGATCCATTTATGCTATGTTATTGTTATTGCCATGTATGTCTTCTATGTCATGTCTTCTTGATGTATGTATGCTTAGTTTATCATATAAGTCTCTGTAGTGAGTGCATTGAGCTTGTAAACATGCCTACTTGTTATCAGTTTTTGACATGTCATGTTGCTGAATCTGTTAACGAGACTTTCGATATTGACATGGGTGTTACTGTATTTTCTGATCCTTTTTGGCTTATGGTCAGTAAGGGACTTTTGTTCTAGGCTTTGAGTAGATTCATGACATGCCATGTTTTGCTATTTTAAGGTCCTGTAGCATGTATTTTTGCTGCTCTGAACATTGCAACCTGATGCTGTTTTTGCCATGTCCAGCCTGATATTTTGTGCACTTTTGCCATGCTTGTTTGAACCTGTTATGATGTGAACTAGCCGTAGCTCAGTGCTCATCTTTTGTCGAGCATCTTGTCTAGATCACTGCCATGTGCTTTGTTGATACGTTTGGGTGCAGTAGCTTAATTTATTGTTGCTTGCTAAGTGGCATCATGCTGTTAATGGCAGATTTGTGCCATTCTTGTTTTGCTTGTCATTTGCAAACCGTGCATCCGATTCGGTGATCTTTATATCGATTTCAACGAAATCATCTCATCTTTCAGTGGCATACTTGGTTTGCCAAGTTGATGCCTGGTTCATCATTTACCTTCCGGGCCTTTATCGCATTGCATATCACATCTCGCATATCATGTCATGTTTTGCATCATGTTGATTGTGCATTGCACCGTGATTTATTGTGGTTCCTTGTTTGTGTTGTTGCTTTGGGTAGAGCGGAGGCGAGTGCGTGAGCGAGGAACCTGTTGAGAACGCTTACGAGGATCAAGCTTTCGACAACTCTGAGAACATTGCGAGCAAGATGACCATACCCTCGAAATCACTTCTATCTTTGCTATGCTAGTTGCTCGCTCTTTTGCTATGCCTATGCTGCGATGCCTACCACTTGCTATATCATGCCACCCATATTGCCATGTCAGCCCCTAACCATCCTTTTCCTAGCAAACCGTTGTTTGGCTATGTTACCGCTTTGCTCAGCCCTCTTATAGCGTTGCTAGTTGCAGGTGAAGTTGAAGTTTGTTCCTTGTTGGAACATGGAGATGTTGTTCCTTGTTGGAACATGTTTATTTGTTGGGGATATCACAATATATATCTGCTATAATTAATGCATCTATATACTTGGTAAAGGGTGGAAGGCTCGGCCTTATGCCTGGTGTTTTGTTCCACTCTTGCCACCCTAGTTTCCGTCATACCGGTGTTATGTTCCTTGATTTCGCGTTCCTTACGGTTGGGTGATTTATGGGACCCCCTTGACAGTTCGCTTTGAATAAGACTCGTCCAGCAAGGCCCAACTTTGGTTTTACCATTTGCCACCTAAGCCTTTTCCCCCGGGTTTTCGCGAGCCCGAGGGTCATCTTTATTTTAACCCCCCCGGACCAGTGCTCCTTCGAGTGCTGGCCCAAACTAGAGTGCTTTGCAGCGCCCCCTCAAGGAAACTTGAGGTTTGGTTTTAGTTGTACGGACTGCTCATCCGGTGTGCCCTGAGAACGAGATATGTGCAGCTCCTATCGGGATTTGTCGGCACATTCGGGCGGCTTTGCTGGTCTTGTTTTATTGCTGTCGAAATGTCTTCTAGTCCGGGATTCGAGATTGATCGGGTCTTCCGGTAGAAGGAATATCCTTCGTTGACCGTGAGAGCTTATAATGGGCTAAGTTGGGACACCCTGCAGGTAATATCTTTCAAAGCCGTGCCCTGCGGTAATGAGGCAGATGGGAATTTGTTAATGTCCGGTTGTAGAAAACCGAAGTTGACCTCAAATAAAATACACATCAACGCGTGTGTAACGTGATGGTCTCTTCTCGGCGGAGTCCGGAAGTGAACACGGTGTTGGAGTTATGTCTGACGTAAGTAGTTCAGGATCACTTCTTGATCGCTACTAGTTTCACGACCGTGCTTTGCTTCTCTTCTCGCTCTCTTTTGCGATGTAGCCACCATATATGCTAGTCGCTTGCTGCAGCTCCACTTTACTACCCTATCCTTCCTATAATCTTAAATAGTCTTGATCTCGCGGGTGTGAGATTGCTGAGTCCCCGTGACTCACAGATTCTACCAAAACATTTGCAGTGCCGGCGATGCCGGTGCAGGTGACTCAACCGAGCTCAAGTGGGAGTTCGACGAGGAGGCGTGGTCGTTACTATGTGTCTTTTCCTGATGATCGATAGTGGTGCCCAGTTGGGACGATCGGGGATCTGTGTAGCATTTGGGGTATCTTCTTTTATTTTGGTTCCGAGTCGGACCTTGAGTGTACTCTGAATGATGGATGTTTATTTATGTCTTGTGTGAAGTGGTGATTGTAAGCCAACTATGTATCTCTTTCCTTATTTATTACATGGGTTGTGTGAAGATTACCTCACTTGCGACATTGCTTTCAATGCGGTTATGCCTCTAAGTCGTGCCTCGACACGTGGGAGATATAGCCGCATCGGAGGCGCTACAAGTTGGTAATCGAGCCTTCCCGACTTAGGAGCCCCTACTTGATTGTTTGTTTGGCGTTGTTGAGTCTAGAATGGAAAATGTTTTGAGTCTTAGGATTATATATATCGAGAGTAGGATTCTTTTACTCCCGAGTCCCTTCGTCGCTCTGTGAGGTATCCCGACGAGAGTTTTGACTCTTCTCTCCTCAAATTTCACTAAAAAATTTTAGGATCACATGGGTATCTTGGAATCGTTCGATGGTTTTGTGACGAGAACATTGTTCTTGGTGCCTCGACATTTAGGGGTTGTGGCGGTGTCCGGGAGTTGAGCTCCGAGGTGTTGTCGTCACAATTTTATCGTTGTAGTTTCGGAATACCGAGTTTTGCCGACATCGAAATCCTTTTGTGCAGTTGTTGGTGAGATAACCCCGATAGCCCGATCTCGAGGCGAAAAGGGAGTATTGCCATGACTTGTATAACGGATGTTTTTCAAGGTCGAGGTACACGATTTCGAGGATTTCTTGGTTATGTGTTGACGGATGGATACTGCTGGATCTAGGTATTGTTAGTTTGGGTGATATATTTTGTGTCCCTGTATCCCCAACACCAGATTGCATAACCGAGAAAGTTTGGGAGTTTATAGGTGGGAATTCTAGTAGCTTATAGGATATTCTTTCCGGCGGATGTATGATTTGAGATTGGGGTTCAACGTCTAGTGGTCCGCCCATTCACGGTCGATTCTGATGGTCGCGAGGCGTCTTAAAGAATCCTTGGCTATGCTGATTCGGGGACATCTTGTTGGTCATTCGTGACGTCCGCTATACGTCGTGTCCGTGTGGGCCCCACCACGAATACTTTGGGCGAAATCTCTATCATGTGTTTGTTCCGGCTCATTCTAGAAGCCAATCTTTTGTTTTCAGTTGTGATATTCGTTTTGTTTCTAAGGCAGTTGTTGTTTCCATATCCTTATCTAAGTGGCTTCTCACCTTAATGGACGTGTGATGATTAACTTTGGAATTCATTCGTTCATTCTTGTTCGAATGTTTATTGTGAAGACTATATGTTGCAATTTCTATCCGTTGATTCTACTTATCTATTTGTCTATCAAAGGACTAAGGATGTCACCCTCTTCAGATGGCTCCGCCAACGCGTACGAATCCGGATCGCAATGATGGGGATCATCGAACCTCCACCTCCACCTCCGCCTCCGGAGGCTGGCAAGCTATCATGGCAGCCACCAATGCCAATGCTCGAGATGATTTTGCAGCTCTTGCAAGAACGCACTCGAGGGCAAGGCAATCAAGGAAATCAAGGTCAAGGCAACAATCAGCCGCACTTTGCTACTCTCGATCGGTTCCTCGCTAATCAGCGAAGTCTTTCGGTTTACGTGTCGAGGCCACAGACGCGACGATTGGCTTGTGGACTTCTGCAAGCATTTTGATTGTAGCAATGTCGGACACGAGGACTTTGTCAAGTTTGCATCGTTTCAACTCAAGGATCAAGCTGCTGAGTGGTATCGACAATACAAAGATTCCAGAGGAGGTCGTGTCATTACAGGATGAGTTCGCCGTGATTTCAGAGCTCATCACATTCGAAAAGTGTTGTTGAGAGCAAGCGTGAGGAGTTCCGCAATCTCAAGCAGGGCAACATGTCGTGTATCAATACAATATCCAGTTCGAAGCTCGCTCGTTTTGCTAAGCAAGGCGTACTGATGAAAAGAGTATGATCTATCAATTGGAGGTGGTGCGAGAGAAGATCTGCAATTAGCTCTTGTGCTTTTGAGCGAGATAAGTATGATGAATTCTACAACATGGCATGAAGCAAGAAGCTGCCCAGCTCAAATGTGAGGCCTCTAAGAAGAGAATCGGGGATGCAGTTCAGTCTTCTTCTTCCTCTCAAGTGGCAGCTAAGCAGAAGTTCTACCTTCCTCCTCCTCCGTTCCGTCGGCCTTACCAGCAGAAGAACTCAGGTGGCGTGGATCTTCCCACCCACCCAACCCAAGCTATCGAGAACAAGTCTAATTCTCAAGCTCCAAGGTCAAGTGCTCCTTACCACCGTCCGCTCTCGAGGTGACTTGCCACAAATGTCGCAGAAAGGTCACTATGCGAACAAGTGCTTCAACCAGGCGCCTTCCGCCTCCTCCTCTGTGAAATCTTCTAGCAATGCAGTGGTCAAGCATAATCCCAAGTCTGCAAAGGTCAATATGATGAATGCAGCTCAAGCAGAGAATCTTTGATGTGATAATGGGTAATCTCTCAATTAATGATATTCTGCAAAAGTCTTATTTGATCTTTGGTGCATCGCATTGTTTCATCTCAAGACCATTTGCATCTAAGCATGAGTTGGGTTATCAAGAATTGCCTAGTTCCTTATCAATTGTGTCCTCGGGTAAGCAAATGACAGCTAATAATTATGTCCCGGATGTTTCTATCAAGATGGGCGATTATAGATTTCGGCTAAACCAATTGTTCTTGGTGACTCGGATATTGATCTTATTCTCGGAATGGATGGCTTTATCGGACAAAGCTCAGCTTGATTGTGCTGCGGGAAATTCAATTGACTCACTCTTCTAATGATGTGATCATCTATGCGCTTCGTGATGAAACCATTGGTTGTTTTCTCTCAATGAGAAGGGCGAATTGGATGCTATCTCTCGATTCCGATCGTTTGTGAGTACCAAGATGTCTTTCGTAAGAGCTTCGGGTATGCCTCCTCATCGCCGCTTGAGTTCGTTATCGATCTTGAGCCCGCATGAACCCGTTTGCAAGCGCCCATTCAAGCTTGGACCTGATGAGCTGAAGGAATTGAAGAAGCAGCTCGATGAACAAGAGCGTCTGGTTTGATCGGACGAGTTCATCTCCTTGGGGTTGTGGTGTTCTTTTGTCCGAGAAGAAGGATGGCACGGACCGACTTTGCGTCGATTACCGTCCATTGAATAAGAAGACAATCAAGAACAAGTATCCACTTCCCAACATCAATGAGCTTTTCGAGCAACTCAAAGGTGCTAAAGTGTTCTCCAAGCTTGACCTTCAGTATGGGTTATCATCATATTCGCATTCGTGAACAAGATATTCCCAAGACAGCATTGAGAACAAGCTTTGGTTCTTATGAATATCTTGTCATGTCTTTCGCCTTGTCAATGCTCCTCCAACTTTCTCTCGGATGATGAACTTCATATTCAACCCCTACACCAATAAATTCGTCTTGGTCTATCTTGATGATATTTTGGTCTTCTCCAAGAATAAGAAGGATCATGCCAAACATTTGCGATTGGTGCTAGACAAGCTCGAGAGAGTATCAATTCTATGCTAAGTTCTCCAAATGTGAATTTTGGCTTGATGAAGTGCTTTATCTTGGTCATATCATCTCCGCCAAGGGCATCGCTGTTAATCCCGAGAAGGTGTCCGCAATTGTGAATTGGGAACCTCCTCGAATGTCAAGCAGCTCCATGAGTTTTCTTGGTCTTGCAAGCTATTGTCGAAGATTCGTTGAGAACTTCTCCAAGATTGCAAAGCCTCTTTCCAACCTCCTCCAGAAGCATGTGAAGTATGTCTGGTCTCCTGAGTGTGACGTTGCTTTCAATACCCTCAAAGAGAAACTCGTCACAGCTCCTGTCTTGACTCCTCCTGATGAATCCAAGCCATTTGAAGTTTTCTGTGATGCTTCTCTTCAAGGTCTCGGTGCTGTGTTAATGCAAGAGAAGAGAGTTGTGGCTTATACTTCTCGCCAGTTGAAGCCCAACGAGAAGAACTACCCCACTCACGATCTTGAGTTGGCGGCAGTTGTCCATGCATTGATAACGTGGAGACATCTCTTGTTGGGAAGGAAAGTGGACATTTTCACCGATCACAAGAGTCTCAAGTACATCTTCACTCAGCCCAACCTCAACCTCAGGCAGACTCGATGGGTCGAAATGATTCAAGAGTACAACCCAAGTATTGAATATACTCCGGGCAAGGCCAATGTCATTGCAGATGCTTTGAGCAGGAAAGCTTACTGCAACAGTCTAATCCTCAAGCCCTTTCACCGGATCTCGTGAAGCTTTCCGCAAGCTGAATCTTCAAGTTGTTCCTCAAGGCTTTCTTGCCAACCTCATAGTCTCTCCTACTTTGGAAGATCAGATTCGTGAGGCTCAACTTCTGGATACCATGGGGAAAAAGGTGAAACGTGGTATCGACAAGGGCATTTCAAGTACAAGTGCTTCCACATTGATGACAAAGATACTTTTCTTTGAGGACCGGATTGTGGTTCCTAAGGGTGATCTGAGAAAGTCATTATGAACGAGGCTCACAATTCGCTTCTATCCATTCATCCCGAAGTACGAAGATGTACCATGACCTCAAGCAGTCATATTGGTGGACTCGAATGAAGCGAGAAATTGCTCAATTCGTGAATGAGTGTGATGTCTGCAGAAGAGTGAAAGCGTAACACCAAAGACCAGCTGGTCTCCTCCAACCTCTTGCTATTCCGGAATGGAAGTTTGATCATATTGAAATGGACTTCGTGACTGGTTTTCCAAAGTCCAAGCGTGGAAATGATGCTATCTTCGTTGTCATTGACAAGCTTACTAAAGTGGCTCATTTTCTTCCTATCAAAGAATCCATCACAGCAGCTCAGTTGGCAGAGCTATACACCTCCAGATTGTCTCCTTGCACGGCATTCCACAAGTGATCTCTTCTGCACCGTGGCAGCATCTTTACCTCCAAGTTTTGGGATTCTTTTGAAGGCCATGGGCACCAACATTCGTTTCAGCACAGCTTTCCATCCTCAAACAAGTGGCCAAGTTGAGCGAGTAAATCAAATCCTTGAAGATATGCTCAGGGCTTGTGTCATTTCTTTCGGTATGAAGTGGGAAGATTGTCTTCCATATGCCGAGTTCTCTTACAACAACAGCTTCCAAGCGAGTTCGGGCAAGGCCCCATTTGAAATTCTCTATGGCAGAAAGTGTCGTACTCCTCTCAATTGGTGCGAGCAGGTGAACGCCAACTTCTTGGCAATGACTTGATCACGAATGGAAGAAATGTGCCAAGTCATTCGTGAGAATCTCAAAAGCGCAATCGCGCCAGAAGAGCTATTATGATGATAAGCACCGTGATGTGGCTTTTGAAATCGGAGACCATGTCTACCTCGCGTCTCCAATGAAAGGCACTCGCCGCCCGGTATCAAAGGGAAGCTTGCCCCTAGATACGTGGGTCCTTTCAAGATCATTGGGAAAAGAGGCGATCTCGCCTATCAACTTGAGCTTCCATCCAACTTTGCAAGCGCACGATGTGTTCCACGTGTCACAACTTCGCAAGTGCTTCAAGACTCTGAACGCACTATCAACTTCAAGAGATTGACCTTCAAGAAGATCTCTCTTATCATGAGCACCCATTGCTATTCTTGAAGAAACCGAGCGCAAGACTCGCAACAAGTCAATCAAATTCCTGAAAGTGAAGTGGTCACACCATTCCGACCGAGAAGCTACCGGGGCGCGAGGATCACCTCCGTTCGAATATCCGGAGTTCTTTCAGTCCTAGATCTGGGACGAGATCCTCTTGTAGTGGTGGAGTGTTGTAACACCCTAAGTAACTTTCCATATTTGTAACTCCAACTCTTGCCATTTTCGGCATTGTGATATGATATTCCCTCCGTGGTTGGGTTTTTCTTCATTTTGCATTTTGTCCATGTCATGCATTTTATACCATGTCATCATGTGCATCGCATTTGCATACGTGTTCGTCTCATTATTCCGAGCATTTTTCCCGTTGTCCGTTTTGCAATCCGGCACTCCTATCTTCCCCGGCGGCCCCTTTTACGTTTTTCCGTGTGCGGGTACTAAACCTTCTCGAAATGGACCGAGGTTTGTCTAGTGGCCTTGGTATACCACCGTTAGACCACCGGTCAAGTTTCGGTCATTTGGAGCTCGTTTGGTACTCCAACGGTTAACCGCACTCTCGCAAAGGCCTCTTTTAAGTTGCAGCCCAACACCCCTTCAAAACAGCCCAATAACCCATCTAAGTCACTTCCATGCTCTCCGTCGTTCGATCACGATCGTGTGGGCGAAAACTACACCTCATTTGGACTCTCCTAGCTCCCTCTATGCCTATTTAAGCAAACCCCCTCCAAATCTCGGGTCTAACCCTAGCCTTCCCCTACCTCGCGCCCGGACGAAGCGTCCGCTCCGCCCGGACACGTCCGCCCCGCCAGCCGCCGCCCTGCGCCAGCCCTCGGGGACGCGACACGTGGCCGCCGCCGCTCTCTGGCCCTTGAGCCCTTGAGGCCCTGCCCGGCCCGCCCGGGCGTCCGGCCGACCCGCGCCTCCGCCCCGCCGCCCGCCGCCGCCGCCAGCGCCGCCCGCCGCCCCGCCCGCGCCCGGCAGCGCCGCCCCTCCTCCGCCTCGCGAGTCCGGCCGCGCCGCCGCCCGCCACCGGCTCGCTCCGCCGCCGCCACCTCGGTCGCCGCCTCCGCGGCCCGTCGCCGCCTCCCGGCGCCACCCCCCCCCCGCGCTCTCTCCTCCTCCGTGCCGTCCCGCGGCTCATGAGGAGCCGCCCGAGCTCACCGAGCCGCCGTCGCCAGATCCGATCGGGTCGGATCCCGATCCGGTCCGAGCCGCCCGTTGACCTCTCTCCCCCTCCATTTTTCTCCAAGTCCTTAATTTCATTGTTATTTTTTTGCAATTTCAACGGAGTGTATCTTTGCATCTGTAGGTCCATTTTGCGCGTATAATATGTCAAAATGTTCGCCTCGAAGAGTAGATCATTTCGTCTCATTGCATAATTTTCATTTGAGCTCATCTTGATGCCCGAAATGCTGTTGGAAGAGTGCTATGTGATGTTAGTTTCTGTTTCTTAACAGAACTTGCACTTTTGTTATTTTTGCCATGATTATTGTGTGCACCCTATGAATTCGAGTCCTACATGTGTTTTGAAATATGCCATGCCATCTTTCCAGGGGTGTATGACATGTATTTTTGTGATCTATGTGGTGACTAGCACAAGCATGCAAAGTAGGTGTCCTGATGTTGCTGATTTCAGCCCTGTTTTAGCTGATTTTGATGCCATGTTAACTTGATGCTACCGAGAGATCCATGCATATTTTGAGATACTTCAGTAAGGATGTTTTGTAAAACATGTCTTGCTCTATCCATCCATGCCTTTGTTTGCAATTATGGAGTGCCATAGCTTGAGTCAATCGAGCTCTACTTTTGCTATCAAATGTTTCCTGGCAGATTGTTTACAGATTATTCAATTTTGCCTAGGTTGTTGTGGTTGATCCATTTATGCTATGTTATTGTTCTTGCCATGTATGTCTTCTATGTCATGTCTTATTGATGTATGTATGCTTAATTTATCATATAAGTCTCTGTAGTGAGTGCATTGAGCTTGTAAACATGCCTACTTGTTATCAGTTTTTGACATGTCATGTTGCTCAATCTGTTAACGAGACTTTCGATATTGACATGGGTGTTACTATATTTTATGATCCTTTTTGGCTTATGGTCAGTAAGGGACTTTCGTTCTAGGCTTTGAGTAGATTCATGACATGCCATGTTTTGCTATTTTAAGGTCCTGTAGCATGTAGTTTTGCTGCTCTAAACATTGCAACCTGATGCTGTTTTTGCCATGTCCAGCCTGATATTTTGTGCACTTTTGCCATGCTTGTTTGAACCTGTTATGATGTGAACTAGCCGTAGCTCAGTGACCATCTTTTGTCGAGCATCTTGTGTAGATCACTGCCATGTGCTTTGTTGATACGTTTGGGTGCAGTAGCTTAATTTATTGTTGCTTGCTAAGTGGCATCATGCTGTTAATGGCAGATTTGTGCCATTCTTGTTTTGCTTGTCATTTGCAAACCGTGCATCCGATTCCGGTGATCTTTATATCGATTTCAACCGAAATCACCTCATCTTTCCAGTGGCATACTTGGTTTGCCAAGTTGATGCCTGGTTCATCATTTACCTTCCGGAGCGCACATACGCATTGCATATCACATCTCGCATATCATGTCATGTTTTGCATCATGTTGATTGTGCATTGCACCGTGATTTATTGTGGTTCCTTGTTTGTGTTGTTGCTTTGGGTAGAGCCGGGAGACGAGTACGTGAACGAGGAACCTGTTGAGAACGCTTACGAGGATCAAGCTTTCGACAACTCTGAGAACATTGCAGGCAAGATGACCATACCCTCGAAATCACTTCTATCTTTGCTATGCTAGTTGCTCGCTCTTTTGCTATGCCTATGCTGTGATGCCTACCACTTCCTATATCATGCCACCCATATTGCCATGTCAGCCCCTAACCATCCTTTTCCTAGCAAACCGTTGTTTGGCTATGTTACCGCTTTGCTCAGCCCTCTTATAGCGTTGCTAGTTGCAGGTGAAGTTGAAGTTTGTTCCTTGTTGGAACATGGAGATGTTGTTCCTTGTTGGAACATGTTTATTTGTTGGGGATATCACAATATATATCTGCTATAATTAATGCATCTATATACTTGGTAAAGGGTGGAAGGCTCGGCCTTATGCACAGTGTTTTGTTCCACTCTTGCCACCCTAGTTTCCGTCATACGGTGTTATGTTCCTTGATTTAGCGTTCCTTACGGTTGGGTGATTTATGGGACCCCTTGACAGTTCGCTTTGAATAAGACTCGTCCAGCAAGGCCCAACTTTGGTTTTACCATTTGCCACCTAAGCCTTTTCCCCGGGTTTCGCGAGCCCGAGGGTCATCTTTATTTTAACCCCGGACCAGTGCTCCTTGAGTGCTGGCCCAAACTAGAGTGCTTTGCAGCGGCCCCTCAAGGAAACTTGAGGTTTGGTTTTAGTTGTACGGACTGCTCATCCGGTGTGCCCTGAGAACGAGATATGTGCAGCTCCTATCGGGATTTGTCGGCACATTCGGGCGGCTTTGCTGGTCTTGTTTTATTGCTGTCGAAATGTCTTGTAGTCCGGGATTCGAGATTGATCGGGTCTTCCGGTAGAAGGAATATCCTTCGTTGACCGTGAGAGCTTATAATGGGCTAAGTTGGGACACCCTCCGGGTAATATCTTTCAAAGTCGTGCCCGCGGTTATGAGGCAGATGGGAATTTGTTAATGTCGGTTGTAGAAAACCGAAGTTGACCTCAAATAAAATACACATCAACGCGTGTGTAACCGTGATGGTCTCTTCTCGGAGTCCGGAAGTGAACACGTGTTGGAGTTATGTCGGACGTAAGTAGTTCAGATCACTTCTTGATCGCTACTAGTTTCACGACCGTGCTTTGCTTCTCTTCTCGCTCTCTTTTGCGATGTAGCCACCATATATGCTAGTCGCTTGCTGCAGCTCCACTTTACTACCCTATCCTTCCTATAAGCTTAAATAGTCTTGATCTCGCGGTGTGAGATTGCTGAGTCCCGTGACTCAGATTCTACCAAAACAGTTGCAGGTGCCGGCGATGCCGGTGTAGGTGACTCAACCGAGCTCAAGTGGGAGTTCGACGAGGAACGTGGTTGTTACTATGTGTCTTTTCACGATGATCGGTGGTGGTGCCCAGTTGGGACGATCGGGGATCCGTGTAGCATTTGGGGTATCTTCTTTTATTTTGGTTCCGTAGTCGGACCTTGAGTGTACTCGAATGATGGATGTTTATTTATGTATTGTGTGAAGTGGCATTGTAAGCCAACTATGTATGTCTTTCCTTATTTATTACATGGGTTGTGTGAAGATTACCTCACTTGCGACATTGCTTTCAATGCGGTTATGCCTCTAAGTCGTGCCTCGACACGTGGGAGATATAGCCGCATCGGGGGCGTTACAGAGGGCCCCCTCGGCGGCATATCGGCGGAGAAGAACTGGGGCATCACCGCCCACAGCACGAGTTCGCGCGAGGAGTCCACGGCGTGGGCCCCTGGGGCGACGGTGTGCGCCACCGTGGCGCAGCGACCACGGCTGCAGCGTGGGCGGCGCCGCTCGCCGCCTCTTCCTCCCGAGCCCTCGGCTTGGGCGTATAAAGGCAACGGATACCCAGGAGGTAGCCGCTCGTACCAAGGCCTTGTCACCTCCTGCCTCATGACTACGTCATGACGGTGGACCAGCCTCCTCTTTGGAGGAAGCGGCCGGGGCTCGTCGCGCGGCGTTTTTCCCTTCTCCGCGGCCGAGAATCTTCGGATTGGGGCCATGGTGCCGCAACTAGCAATGGAGCAAGGGAGAAGAAGCAAGCGGAGCAGGAAGAGATGGGCGACGAGGGCTCCGCCTCCCTCCTGATTTATAGCCCAAAGGAGGCCAACCATCAACCTCCACGATCATAGGTAATGGTAACCCTTTTTGCATCCAGCAGAGACCCATCAAGTCGGGCAGTTGCCGAGGCAGCATGGAGAAGCGGAGACGCCCACATCCAATAAATCGCCACATGTCGACCAAGGCCGCAGGCTATTGGGGCCCGTGGCGCTCCGCACTTGCCCTTTGGCTTCGCCTCGAAGCCAAGCCCAAGCGCGCCTTAGGACCAGGGGCTACTGTCGGTGTTCTGGTAACGGGGGTCCCCAGACTTGCCTGCCTGCAGCCCACGGTGTGGCTCCACTCGCGGCCCAGTACGGCCCCGTCTTCTCCAACAAACACTAAAGACCCTCACAAGGGCCAAGCCTTGCGAGGCAGACGACACAAGACCTCCTCGGGAGCAGCCTCACCAAGCTGGCTCGCGAGGGGCGGAGAGATCAAGGCAAGGCAAACCTCGCGAGGTTCCAATGACGTAAGCCATGACAACCAAGACCAAGCGCCAGGCGAGCGCCAGCGTGCACAGTGTCCTCGTTTCCTCTTTGGTGCTAAGGAGGCAAGCGCAGGTGAGGAGTACTGAGGCATTAGGCAAAGGTTTCCATATCGGTGCAACAAGACCAAGACCAGCAGGATGGCAGGACGAAGGTCACCGCGGAGCCCTAGACGGCATCACCACCAGATCCTTTGGCAGGCGAAGACCACCTTTAGTCAGGATAGCTTGTACTAGCTGCCCCCTTCAAATTGGCCGTTGTGGCATCCCTTCCCCCTCAATATTTTGGAAGAGGACCAAGGCCTCTATAAATAGGACTAGCCACCACAGTAGGAGGCAACTCATCTTGTAATGGATCCACTCCATCCTCACACCAACCAAGCACAAGAACACCTCTCCTCAGGAGGTTATTCTTCCCCTTGTATTGTTCATCCTCAGCCCAAGAGGCAATCCACCACACCGCACTGGAGTAGGGTATTACACCACAACAGTGGCCCGAACCAGTATAAATATCGTGTCTCTTGTGTTGCGGGCTCGACGAGCTAGGCTTTGAGATCGCGGTGAGGCTGAGGGCGTGATTAGGTAGGGGGAAATCTTCATGCACACCCCAATGTTTGAACCTCAAGGGTTTTGCCGGAAGCCGAAATCCGACAACGGTGGATACCACCAACGATGGAGAAGCGCTCAGTGTTACGTGCTTGTCCTGCAAGAACCTTGTCGAAATCTGTGACCACTACAGGATCTGGGGCAGCACGAAGAAGGACTCCCTAGTCGAACTCGGCTCGGCCATCATCGACCCCTACTACGAAAAAATGAAGCAGGATGCTCAGAGAACAAGTCCCGTATCCTGGCAGGGGGCCTGGATGCGACAACTGGATGAGCCTCACCTCATGTTTGCGGCCAAGATCGTGTACACATGCTACGAGATGCACATGCGGATCGTTGACATGAGGAAGTGCCTCATTACCCAAATCGACGAGCCCGGATCGAGCCACAAGCAGAGCAAGCGTCACAAGAAGTAGATGATGATTAGATGATTGTTTATTCTAGTTAATCATGCATGTAATATATAGTTTACTTTATTGGTGTGTGGAAATTTCATGTGTGTAGTAGCCACCTATGTAATTATGCAAGTAATAGTTTACTTTGGTGTGTGCAGATGCCATGGTCGTATTAGCCACCTATGTAAGTGGATGTTTAATTTGGTTATGCAAGCATGTCCTTATAAGTGTATATATACATATATATATGTTGTTGTTCTGTATGCAATCCCATCGCACAACAGACACGTCTTATTAGCAGCAACCGGCTATGTTATTATCAGTCTTCACACACATTTCTGATTACAGACCTGTTTGCCGCGTATCACACACATCTTGTTAAGTTGAATCGGTTCTGTTCTCATGTCTCAACGCAAATAGTTCATCCGAGTGAACCGCATGCCGTATATCGCACACACCTTAATCTGACTGACCGTTTCCATTGTGTTGCCTAATCACAAACAGTTCATCCAAGTGAACCGTATGTTGTGTATCACACACGCCTTCATCTGGCTGCCCGTTTCTTTTGTTCCTCCTCATCGCAAACAGTTAATTGAACTGAACCGTATGCCCTTCATCCCACACGCAACTAAAAGCAGAACCGTGTTTGATGCATCCATCATCGCAAACGTTTTATACATTTCTACTGGTTTTCATACAACACCGTTTGCGATTATTGCATCGCACATAGTTTCTCAAAGGGTGTCTGATCGTAGTGTCGCATTAGCAGCATCCTGCAATAGTTCTTGGCAATTCTATCGCGGCGTCATCCACAAAGGGCGAACCAATCACTATAGCTTCAAGATGAAGGGAAAGGAGTACGTGCTACGACCAATGTCGCCAAGTCAAGTGATCGCCGACAAGCAAGCATCTACCCATAGTGGAGAGAATAGTGAGCAAGTGAACCACCCAAAAGAGAGTGAGTGCCACAAGCCAAAATTGAGTGCCACCATGATGAGCGACAAGAAAAACTTAGTGCTTTTAGCCACCAAAAGAGACATGAGGGATGAGCGACAAGAAAAACTTAGTTCTTCACCTTGTACTTGTGTGCAAAGATGAAGCGGTGAGGACTAATATTTCACGGCATCTACCTTTGGTGTTGTCTCAATTATTCTAGGAATATGAGGACGTGTTCCCCGATGAGCTACATCTAGGACTACCTCTAGTACGCAGCATGGGACACCGCTTTGAGCTCATACCCAGTGCACCTCTACCGAACAAGGCACCATACCATGTCAACCCCGATGAAACTAAAGAAATAAAAAGGCAAGTACGACATCTCACTGAGAATGGGCATGTACGTGAGAGCTTAAGTCCTTGTGTTGTTCTGGTTATTCTTGTGCCTAAGAGAAATGGTAGTTTTTGTGTGTGTTCCGATTGCCATGCCATAAAGGCTATCACCGTTTGCTATAGCACTACAAAAAAACCACTTCTGTGATGATACGTGTTTGTCACAGTAGGTCACGTTTTATGTCATGCATGTATATCCATGACGATTTTATGACAGAATCAAGATAGTCATACATGTGCTGTCGTAGAAGTGTTCCATGACAATACCAAAATTATCATCACGGAAGTGTCCACTTCCATGACGATAAATGGCGTGTCATTGAAGGGTTTTCGTCAAGGGTAACCGACACATGGCATCCACCGTAATGGGTCGCTGTTAAGCTATCGGGTTCCGGTTTGGATCTGATAACCCGTTACCAACCCTGACCAATGGGGATTTTCCACGTGTAAAATTCTCATTCACCGGAGGATCCACGTGTCGGCTCAGCGTTGGGACAGATGTCATCCACTCATTGTACAGGAGGCGCCTATGATACGTTGGCATGTGGCAAGGCCCAACAGTGGCCCATTTAGGTGAAAGTAGTTGGCCCAGTCAAAATTAGCAGGCCGACCCATATAGGGCCTACACGTGTCTAGTCCATTTAAGCCCATGGCTCATACGAGATGTGCCAATTCGGTCTGTCGACGACTCGTTAACTATTCGACACCATTGCAACCCATCATCAGTTCGAGCCCGTTAACAGCCCGCTATATATTTTGGCTCAATATCGGCCCCATGTAGATTTGGCCTGTTAACGACCCATTCAAAGGATGGGCCAATTTTCAGGATGTACGTCTTTCGGCCTTTTAGCGACCCATTTAAGTGTTGGCCAAATTTCTAGCCTGGTGTGCCTTCCAGCCCCTTAACGACCCATAAATGAGCTGGGCCATTTGCAGTCGGACCTAAGTTTTGGACTCTTAATGGCCCACGCTCTTCATGCCGATACCAGCCCCCTTTCTCGTTCGGCCTGCTAAAGGCCCACAACACAGTTGGGCCATATAAAGTCGGACCTGACTTTCGGCCTCTTAGCGGCCCATGCTCTTCATGGTCTAGTACGCGCTCACTGTCTCTTTCAACCTGCTAAAGGCCCAAATTACAGTTGGGCCATATAAGCCCGACCTTAGTATCGGCCTGTCAATAGCAGGTGAAGTCGAATGGGCCCACTTATTGCACACTTTGATGCCGGCCTGTTAACGACCCGGGAGCTAACAGGGCCGAGCATTAACTGTTGGCTCATTTCAATTATAGCGGCCCAATAGTGCTTTCGGCTTGGTTAAGGCCCATTAACTTAATGGGCCCGCTAAAGTTTGAACATATCAGTAGGCCCAATTAGATAATGACGATTCTGGCCCAACTATAATTTGAGCCCATTACGACGAGCAATTATGGATAGGACAAAAACTAATCAATCAAAGGCCTATGAGAATTTGGCCCATGCGAGCCCATTAGGGATGCCCATTAAGGGCAGTGGGCCGCTTCCTTCATATAGGGCCTGTCGGTGCAACAAACCCTGGGTTCGTTTCCCAGACTATGCACGGGCACGGGAGCAAGATTACAGCACCAAGGTCAGGCCAAGGTATAAGAGATCAAGATCTTAAAAGGACCAACATGCAGATCGAGAGGACCAAGGCAAATCCAGAGAAGTAAGAAATCACCAGAAGAAGAACCTCCCTTGCCGGCAGGAGAGCCTGTCGAGGATGGGGCCACCCCGGAAGAAAACATCCTAGACATCCTGGCAGGGCCTGCCGGGTCTCATGGAGGCAGAGCCACCTCACCAAACCACCTCACCACGACGCATGTCGTCGATCGATGCGTTGTCAAGCCGCAAAGTGACTAAGTTGCAGCTATTCGCTACATGGCAGCCTCTTTCTACAGGAAATACCTACAAATGACATCCGTCCTGCAATGTGTCGAGCGAGTAGGCATGAAGCTGGCAAAGCAGCCCAGGAAGGCATAGCGGGCAAGCGACGATGTGACATCGAGCGGCGCATTTAATGCTCTCTGCCAGCCTGGACAGCTAGGTATGATAGCACTGTTTGCTATCTTATCAGTGCATAATGACTAATTTGCCATTAGGGTGACCTCTTAATCTATAAAAGGAGGCCCATAGAAACCATAGAAAGGGTTACAAGGTTGGACCCCACACTCTCATACACGCGTAGCCACTGTCGCCCCCAAGGCTACCCTGCCGGGCAAGTGTACTATGCTCCACCACCATTTATTGCACAATCAACCCGCCAAATCAGGAGTAGGATTTTACACCTCACGCCGGCCCGAACCTGGGTAAAATTTCCCACGTGATCTCTGCCGTGCTGCCCAACGTTGTTCTGCTCTTTGTGCAACGTGCCATCCCCCACCAAACCAGCAAGGGACCTTTGGTCCTATAGGTGGCCGTGGTTTCCCGCGACATCGTTGGCGCGCCAGGTTGCGGGAGCACTTGCGCGAACCTGAAAGAAGGAGCAGCGCGTCATCTTCATCACCGTCTTCATCTTTGATGAGGCCATCGACTAAGGCACCCAAGAAGAAATCCGTTGCTTCGGCTCACCCATCCACCTCCAAGGCTCCACGGCCCGCAGCCACCGATGCTACAGGGGGATGCGGGGACACGTGAGGATGTGGACGCTGCTGGGGATGTGGTCGGAGCAGGCGGCACCGTCACAACCTCCCCCGAGGCCGAAGCAGGAGCAGGAGGCACCGGAGGAGAGCAGCACCAGCAACGTCCCGACGGCCATGCTCGACGAGGTACGTGTGAAGGGATTATTCCATATGCACCCCTTCCTCTCGCCGACGGGCACAGGCACAACGATGACGCTCGGTCCAGGGGGAATCGCGGCCCTCCGGCCGCCCCCGCCACGGGAGCGACCACAGCGCCTGCACCACCCCCGAGGCAAGCCGACCAGATCGCTGCGCCCAACCAAGCTGTTGGCCCTCAAGCACCTTCACCCTATCAGCATGCCATCCAGATGGCCGCCTCGCAACAGCGGGGACGTGGTACCGTCGCTGCTGGCAACGTCAGAAGCCAAGCGACAGTGCTGTCTACATCGTCATCACCCATGCCAAGTACTGCTATAGAGGCTATGGCACGGGCTCAGCTGCTGCTAAGGTTTCCGCCAGCGGCCAAGCAGATGGACGAGTGTCGTGCCACCATCCCGAGTCTGCTTGGTTTCGCCGAGACTGGGGGCTCACAGCGGGCTGGCCCACCACGACCTCCCCAAGCGACAACGACGGCTCGCGCTGCGGGTCGTACAGAAGTGGGCACCCCCACAGTGCAGTCCCCACTGCGGCAACCAGCGCGAGCGCGGCAAAATCGAGAACCTGACGACATCTTGATGGCCTCTTCTGACCCTCGAGCAATCCCAAGCCAACGGCGAACCCCGGAGGACCGATGGGGGGGGGTGGGGGGGACGTGCGCATCGTCATTGAGCGACGCCACGACGACCACCGTCGGTCCAATGGGTGTGATGGCCCCGACGTTGATGAGCCTGCACTCGAGGTTGGTGGGTGCCTGCCTTTCGAGGTTGGGTGCCCTACCTTCACTTGTAAGTTGCAGCAAATCCCTTGGCAAGCCGTCCGCACGTTCAAGCCAGAGATACGCGAGAAGTATGACGGGAAGCTAAACCAGCCAGAGTTTCTGAGCATCTACACCATCGTTGTTCAAGCTGCCGGGGGAAGATATGAGAAGGTGTTTGCCAACTACTTCACTTTGGCACTCAAGTCAAACGTGAGGTCTTGGCTGATGCAACTGCCCGAGAACTCCATTTCGTCATGGGCTGACATGTGCCATGAGTTCATTGGCGCATTCACTGGCGGCCATCAAGAACCAGGGTGGCCCAGCGACTTGTAGCTTCTCCAACAGAAAGAAGGAGAGACTCTCCAGAAGTATTTGCAGAGATTCATCCGGAATATCGATCCAACAGCTGTGATAGCAGCCTTCCAATCCAATGTGCGCAACCGCAGGATCCATTCCAAGATGAACGTGAGCTTGCCCAATAATGTGAAGGAGCGTTACACCTTGGTGGACAAGTGTGCTCGGATGGAGGAGGGAAGGAAACTACCTGGAAAGGAGGATTGCATCAACGTCAACTCAGAGGATGACGATGAATCCACCAGTCAGAAGAAAAGCAAGAAGCGCAGCAAGAGGTGCAAGGATAAGGCAGTGATGACTGTCGAAGGATCAGGTACACCTAGTACTGGCAATAAGGCTAAAGCCAAAACCCCCGGAAAGGAAGTTGCCGTGTGCACTGACTGCCGGGAGGCTGCCGCTGCCGAGAAGGCCGGGAAGGGCGATGGGCCGTACTGCAAGATTCATCGGACCAAAGGCCACGATCTTCAAGAATGTCATTAGGTTGAGCAGCTTGTCAAGAGACAGAGAGTAGAATATGAGAAGCGTGATAGGGAAAAAAGTCAGAATACCGCTGGCGGAAAGGCCGAGACGGTGAAGCAAATCGCCCTGGCAAACCCTTCTGGAACCAAGGAAAACCCATAGGGGGTCGAGAGAAGGAAGCTTGCAATGATGAGAGTGAAGGAGGGGATGAAGAGGAAGCCGATGAGCAGGAGTTCCAGAAGGCCACTGACGCCATGTGCATTGCCGGTGGTGCATCCCTGCACTCCTCTCACCGCTAAATCAAACGGTGGGTGCGTGAGGTCAATGCCGAGGAACCAGCGCCAGAAGCCCGGAAGCCGCTCAAGTGGTCGCGCACGCCCATCATCTTTAACGAAGAGGACCATCCTGGCCGTACCACTGTGGTAGGATGTTTGTCATTGTTGGTCCGTCCAACAATTCGCAACCTCAAGTTCGCAAAGATGTTGGTTGACGGCGGGGCCGGGTTGAATCTGATTTCCCCAAAGGTCATCAGCAAACTTCAGATAGCGGAGGAAGAGCTAAAGTTTACCGGCACGTTTCAAGGGGTTAATCAGGGCAGCAGTCATCGTAAGGGAAAGATCACGTTGCCGGTAACGTTTGGTGGAGAGCTGAACTATCGGACTGAGAATATTGTGTTTAATGTGGTCGACCTCCCCTTGCCGTACAATGGGATCCCCGGACGACCAGCCCTGGCTAAATTCATGGCGACATCCCACTATGCCTACAACACCTTGAAGATGCCTGGGATGGTAGGAGTCATCTGCATCCCATCAGACGAAAAGGGCGCAATCATTTGCGTGGACAAGATGTACCGGGACGTGGTCGCGGCAGAGGCAGCGGCAGCAACAGTTCCCACCAAGGAAAACAAAGGAAAGAAGAAGGACAGCAAAGATGCTAGCAAGAAATCCGGGAAGCGCACCTCTCCGTAGCACGCTCCGCCCGTTGATTAGTTGCCGGAGAGCTCCAACAGCAAGAGATCCAAGGTTTCTGCACCACAAGTGAAGAAAGTCCCGGCAGGGCTGGCCGGCGTTGATGGTACCTTCACTATCAGCACCACCCTTGAGGACAAATAGGAAAGCGTGCTCGTTGCCTTCCTACGAGCGAATATCGATATGTTTGCTTCGCAACCATCTAATATCCCTGGTGTTCCCAGGGAGGTAATCGAGCACCACCTTACTGTCTGCCCACATGCCCGACCTATCAAGTAGAAAGTACGGAAGCAGGCCTTGGAGAGGCAGCAGTTTATTGCAGAAGAGATTAAGAAGCTTGAGGCAGCTGGTTTGGTCAGAGGAGTACTGCATCCAACGTGGCTAGCAAATCCGATGATTGTTCGCAAGGCTAACGGGAAGTGGAGGCTTTGCATAGATTTCATAGATCTCAACAAGGCTTGCCCGAAGGACCCATTTCCCTTGTCGCGCATCGATCAGATTGTGGATTCCACTTCAGGCTGCGACTTGCTTTCCATTTTGGATGCATATTCTGGGTATCATCAAATCTTCATGTCCAAGGAAGACGAAGAGAAGACCTCATTCATCACCCCATGTGGTACGTACTGTTTTATTCGCATGCCTTTCGGATTAAAGAGTGCCGGGTCTACTTTTGCAAGGGCAGTCCAGATTGGTTTTGACCCACAGCTAGACCGAAACATTGAAGCTTATATGGATGATATTATGGTCAAGACCAAGGACACAGTAACCCTCATCCAAGACTTGGAGGAGACATTTGCTAATCTGCGCAAGATCAACTTGAAGCTCAACCCAGAGAAGTGTGTGTTTGGCGTTCCCTCTGGCAGGCTACTTGGGTTTTTTTGTATCCCATCAAGGGATCGAAGCCAACCCCGACAAGATCAAGGCTATCGAGCAGATCCAGGAACCAAGGACAGTTAAGGATGTGAGGCATCTGATAGGGTGCGTTGCCACGCTAAGCAGATTCATTTCTAAGTCTGATGAGCGTTCCCTGCTGTTCTTCAAAATCTTGAAGAAGGCAGGGCCCATGAAGTGGACCCCAGAAGCAGATGCGGCTTTGCAAGAGTTGAAGGCCTACTTGTCCTCTGTGCCCACCTTGGTTGCCCCCAAACCACAAGAACCATTGCTGCTATACTTGGCGGCAACCAATGAAGTGGTCAGTGCAGCCTTAGTGGCGCAGCGGGAAGTGGAAGGAGCAGAAAGTGAGCAAGGCCCGGCAGACCCAGACAAGGATCAGAACAAAAATGAGCACGGCGGCGAGGACAACCATAAGGACACGGCAAGGAAGAAAGTCGTGCAGCGCCCAATGTACTTTGTCAGTTCCCTACTACAAGGAGCTCGATTGAGGTAGTCTAGCATGCAAAAATTGATCTTTGGTCTCATCATTGCCTCAAGGAAACTACGCCACTACTTTGAAGCCATGAGATCATGGTTGTCACTCACTTCCCATTGCAAAGGATACTTCGAAACCCTAAGGCTACTAGCGGAATAGTGGAGTGGGCTTTGGAGTTATCTAGTTTCAGTTTGAAGTTTGAGAGAACATCAACAAACCAGAGCAGGGCATTGGCAGAGTTTATTGCAGAATGGACGCCAACTCCTGATGAGGAAGTTCTAGAAACAGTCATCCCTGGCAAGGAGGTGCCCCAAGAATGGATCATGTATTTCGATGGTGCCTTTTCCCTACAAGGTGCAGAGGATGGCGTGCTTCTCGTTGGCCCCTCAGGGGAGCACTTAAAGTACGCCGTCCAGATGCATTTTGCCCGGGAAGAGGCGACCAACAATAGACCAGAGTATGAAGGGCTCCTTGCCGGGCTCAGCATTGCCGCAGAGTTCGGAATCAAGAAGCTGATCATTCTAGGAGATTCACAGCTTGTGTTGAGACAAGTCAACAAGGATTACCAAAGTCCATTAATGGAGGCATATGTCGAGGAAGTGAGAAGATTGGAGGAGCGCTTTGACGGATGCAAAAAGAGCACGTACCCCGTGCGGAAAGCAGCATAGCTGATCATCTGTCAAAGTGTGATGCGCAGAAGCTTCCTGTGGAACCAGGAACTTTTGTTATCCATCTTACTCAACCCTCCGTATCCCGAGCAACAATGGAACAAAAAAGGAGAAAGATGGACTCCGGTAAGCCTCTCTCGGTAGAGCCTTCCGCTCCTGGTAGGGACCTTGCCGGAAACAACTCCTCATCACTTGCCGGACCGCGCCCTCCAGCCGGACCTATGGTCCCTGCCAACGAGGAATGTGCCCCCGGAGTTGAGGAGGTGCTACTAGTCCTTGTCGCTGAGCCCCAGGCTCCAACTTGGCCAAGGCACATAGTCCATTTTCTCCAAACTGGGGAACTTCCCAATGACTAAGATGAGGCTGAAAGAGTAGCTTGGAGGGCCATTATGTATCAGTTTGTCGATGACACTCAATACAGAAGGAGGCCCAATGGTTTGAAATTAGAGTGCATCTGCCAGGAAGAAGGAAAGGAACTGCTAGCTGAGATACACAAAGGGATTTGCGGCTCCCACATTGGATCAAGGGCGTTAGTTGGTAAAACATTCCGGCAAGGATTCTATTGGCACACAGCGCTCCAAGATGCGGTTGAGCTAGTCACCAAATGTGAAGCCTGCCAGTTCCATTCAAAAACATTCACTGCCTGCACAAGCTCTTCAGAAAATCCCTTTGTCATGGCCGTTTTCGGTCTCGGGGCTCGATATCCTCGGCCCTTTACCCCGAGCTGCCGAGGGCTTTTAATTCTTGTTTGTTGCTATCGACAAGTTTACAAAGTGGCCAGAAGTAGCTGCCGTGAGAAAGGTGAGTGCCCGGTCAGCTATCAAGTTCTTGAAAGAATTGGTGTGTTGTTTTGGAGTCACGACAAGGATCATTACCGACAACGACACCCAGTTTATGAGTCGTGCCTTCATGCAATATGTTCATGCCCTCAGAAGCAAGGTCTCATTCGCCTCAGTTGCACATCCCAAACGCAACGGGCAAGCTGAGAGGGCGAACGCTGAAGTGCTGCAAGGACTCAAGACAAGAACCTTTGATACGATACAGAAGCATGGTAGGCGGTGGATCGATGAGGTGCCGGTAGTTCTCTGGTCCCTCAGAACGACACCAAATCGAGCTACGAGACAGAATCCCTTCTCCCTAGTCTATGGGGCAAAAGCAGTTATTGATGTCTGCTAGAATTACGTCGGTATTTCCGCAAAGAGGAAGGGATGATGCAGCACAACAATGGTAGGTATTTCCCTGAGGGATGAGACCAAGGTTATTGAACCAATAGGAGAACAAAGCAACATTACATAAAGAGCACCTACACACAAATAACAAATACTCGCAACCTGACATATTTAAGGGGTTGTCAATCCCTTTCGGGTAACAACACCAGAAATTGGCAAAAGGACAGGATAAAGTTGTAATAGATTGGATAGATATATCGCAAATAAAATAAAATGCAGCAAGGTATTTTTGTATTTTTGGTTTAATAGATCTGAAAATAAAAGCAAATAAAAGTAGATCGCAATGGCAAATATAATAAAGAAGAGACCCGGGAGCCGTATCACTAGTGGCTTCTCTCGAGAAAAATAACAAGCGCTGGGTAAACAAATTACCTTTGGGCCATTCATAGAACTTCAAATAATCTTGATGATATCCAGGCAATGATCATTATATAGGCATCACGTCCTCGATTAGTAGACCGACTCCTTCCTGCATCTACTACTATTACTCAACACGTCAACCGCTATCCAACATGCATCTATTGTATTAAGTTCATGGAGAAACGGAGTAATGCAATAAGATCGATGACATGATGTAGGCAAGATCTATTTATGTATAAATAGACTCCATCTCGTTATCCTTAATTGCAACGATACATACGTGTCGGTTCCCTTTCTGTCACTGGGATCAAGCACCGTAAGATCGAACCCATTACAAAGCACGTCTTCCCATTGCAAGATAAATATAGAAAAGAAAACCCAAATATCGGTGAAGAAATACGAGGCTATAAGCAATCATGCATATAAGAGATCAAAGAAGACTCAAATAACTTTTATGGATAAAAAGATAGATCTGATCATAAACTCAGAGTTCATCGGATCCCAACAAACACACCGCAAAAAGAGTTACATCATATGGATCTCCAAGAGACCATTGTATTGAGAATCAAAAGAGAGAGAGAGAGAGGAAGCCATCTAGCTACTAACTACGGACCCGTAGGTCTACAATGAACTAATCATGCATCATCAGAGAGGCACCAATGGACATAATGAACCCCTCTATGATGGTGTCTAGATTGTATCTGTGGTTTCAGGAACTTGCGGAAACTAGAATTGATTTTGGTCGACTCCCCTAGGGTTCCTAGAATATTGGGGTATTTATAGCAAAGAGGTGGTGCGGGAGGCCACCAATGTGGGCAGAACCGACCTGGGCGTGCCTGGGCCTCCAGACGTGCCCTGGTGGGTTGTGGCCCCCTCATGGCACCGCTCAGGTGCTTCTCCGGCCCACTGGATGTCTTCTGGTCCATAAAAATTCCACAAAAAAATTCGCTGCATTTGGACTCCGTTTGGTCTTGATTTCCTGCGATGTAAAAAACATGCAAAAAATAGCAACTGGCACTGCGTGACACCCCGAGACCGACACTCCAGACGCCTTCCATGTTTCTCGTGATCGCCGTGTGTTTTATTTGCTTGTTGCATTGCATCATGTCATCATGCCATTAATATTACAACCGTTTCAAAACTCTTTTAAATAAATCGTATGATATTCGTTCCATTTAAATCGAGGGAAGGATGACTTTTCTTTATAACTTATCCTCCCAATATTAGGGTGACTTCTCTTTATAAAGTATTCCATGTATGTGGAATTACCTTTGACACACTTGCAAATAAATCCCAATGCCTTTGTCATCTCAATTCTTGGTCTCCGACTTGTCCTCGTATTCTTTTATCGTTTTATCGAGGCTCTTCCTAAATGTTCAACATTTTCGGAAACTTCGGATTCCTACTCCTTGTTCAAACCATTTGAATTAAACTCAAATGTAAACCTTGTAATCTTGCCCACACCATTTTTCTTGGAACTTGCACATTTTTGTGAGCCCGGGAAAATAATCCCCATGCCCAAGTTCTTTCCAAAGCCTCTCTTTCTTTTCTTCTCTCTATTTCTTTTTCTGCCAAAGAATGAAAGAGAAGGGAATAGAAGGGAGAGAGAGCCTGCACCTGCCGGCCTCTTGGGCCTCACCAACCAGGCTGAACATCCCTGCCCTAAGGCCCAGCCGCACCTAAACCCTAGCCCGACCCCCTCCTCTCAATCTCTCCCCCCTGCCGCCGCCTCCTGCTCGATCCCCCTCCTCTCGCTCGTCTCCCTCTCCTCCTCTCGCGCTGCCACCCACGCACAGGAGAGGTATCCTGATCCTGCAGCGCCGCTACCTCACGCCCGACCCCCCTCGCAACCTCCCGCGCGCCTCCCTCTGCAGCACCAGGCCGCAACCGCGCCTCCTCCTCGCCAAATCCCCGTCGCCCAAGCGCCCGAGGAGAGGAGCTCCTTAAGCACCTGCGCCCGCAGCCATCGTCCTATGTGCCCAGCAGGAGCCCCGCGCCGCTCGTTCCCTTCATTTTGGCCGGAGCTCACCGGAGCCCCAGCACCAGTCGTCATCGAACCTCCTTCCCGCGTCCCCGCCTCTGGCGACCAAGTCCGCCGACAACCTCGACTTCCAGCAGTCATCTTCGTCCGCAGCTAACCGTCTCCCGCTCGTGCCCGAGGATCGAGCGCCTCCACCTCGTCCACCGCTGTTCACGTCGCTCCTCCCTCCTGCAAGCCCGACCTCGCACTGCTGCTACTCTGCTTCGTCCTCTGCCGTGACCATCTCCTTCCCGACGCCTTGTTGCTGATGTTGCTGCAAGACCACCACGGCGCCGTCATGGAGCTCTAGGTCTGAAGATGACCACGACCGCGCATCTCTCCTTGTACCACTTTGGAGTTTGAGACCATCAAGTACCCCGACGCTCATCACCATGTACGACTACGTGATTTCACCAAGTACCACTCGGATGCGCAAAGTTCGACTACATGGACCACCAAGTTCCTCTACCGATGACTCGGACGACTACGAAACGTGTAACACTACCATCGACCCGCGAAGACCCCGTGGACGTTGTAAGTGCATCTAGTGCCCCTTAGTGATTTTGGTGTATTGAAGACTTATAGGTTAAGGAATTTGTTCTGACTGAGGAGTTAGGAATTCGCCAGTGCGGATTGCCTACACAGTGAGGAACATGATAGCCCTGAGGAATTTGAGATTCAAATTTCCGACCGTTCTTTATCTTCTTGCGCCACCTGTCCCAAAATATCTTATCCACCTAACGGTCATATCATTGAAGGGCATTTATGTCTTATCATGTCGGGCTGCTCCTAGGCTATAAATAGCCGCCCCCTACAACCACTAGCTGGTTGGCTGCTCCGAAGAACTTGACACTTGTCATTTGAGAGCAACCCATCGTCCGAGGACTTTGAGCGAAAATCATCGAGTGAGGAAAACCCAAAACCAAACCCTACAAACCCAAAGTGATTGAGCATCTTTGAAGAGTTTGATCCTGCGTGATCCGACGCTTGTTACCTTTGAAGACTGTGCTTCTTCCGCACTGTTAGGCGTCATGGTCAAGAGCATCCAGAAGCGACCGACCCAAAATCGGTCAAGTCTACGTGTAGCTGTACCATCCCAAGATCATCTTGGCACACACAAGTACATTGATGAAATAATCAAAGTTCAATCACACCTGAATTTATTACACGATTCTCATATCGAGTCTTTATTACAATAGAATAAATTCGGCCGAAGGCCAACTCATGAGAAATAAACTAAATAAAGCTGCAGAAGCGTAGAAGAATAGCGAGTCCATCCGACTCCATAGGGCAATCGCCAAGCGCGGATCGTAGCCTCACTCCTGATCGGAATACTCCTCTGCAACATAAGACGTTGCAGCCGTGTAGGTCAGCATTTTGAATATGCCGGCAAGTCATGAAGAGAGAATAACAATAAAAAAATTACTAACACTATATGCAATTTGGCTGTGGGGCTCTAAGTTTCATTGTTTTTGCGAAAAAGCCAGTTTTTCCCTACACCAATGGACTTGTTTGCAAATACTACAAAATGTTGGTAATTATTGAGATGGTTCCACCAACCAATGTCTCACTCCCAGTTATTAAATAATAACCCCTCAATTAATTTATTAATTTCAGTGTTGAGATTTCAGAAATACTCCAGGTTCCAGAGGCTCAAATTGTCCGTAACCGGGGACACGGCTAACCGATTAGATCTTCACTCTGCAGAGGTTTGCGCACTTTACCCGCAAGAATCGTTCCCTCCTTTTAAGTCTTCGCACTTCATGGTGTTTCAAGACGGATGAACAAACAGGGTCTTCGAAGAGTTCCTCCGCCACCGCCGTACCCATCCAACCCTACCGTTCTTCTACATCTCGTAGCACCGTCGGCCAGAGTCACAACTAGGGTTGACCAAGCCGAGCCCATAATGGCTTGCGGCTGCACAGTAAGCTTCCGGTCAATGGGGTATACATCCATCTCTTCGTGGCTGGGTGAAGCTTTCCGCAAGATGTCATGGCGCTTCTCCATGCATCCCGCCAACCACCGGTTTTCTCCAGGTGCCCGTCAACCGTCCTCCACCCAAGAGTAAATTTTGAAGTCCATCTTGAGCTTGAAGTCATGGGGTTGTCATCATCTTGACTCTCACATCTCCCTTATGAATTCACTCAACCAACCCCGTCTACGAGCATAGCAAAATAAACTACTTCGTCCCGGGCAATGGTAACAAGGGGAATTGGGTTCATCCTACCTCATGATACTACTCAAGAACATAACTTCAAATTTCTCCTACTGCATGCATGGTGGGGAGGTATAATTCTAATGCAATAAAATCATAGGTATAGTAAAAGAAAACATGATCAATGACTTGCCTTGCTGACGATCTTCGAAAGCTAGGGACTCGTGGTAGCAAGCTTCGCACTACGGAAATTCTACCGAGGCAAACAACAATCATAATAAGCATACAACATATGATCACTTAACATAACAACATACTAACATAACACATAAAACAATTGAACAAAAACCCAAAGAAAACTCGAAGAAGTTCAATTTACACATAAAACATTATGCAACTAGGAGCAAAAAGAATCACATTAAAAGCTATTATAAAACTCCTATTATGCCTAAAACAATCCTAGCAAGAAAAAATAAAATAAAAGTTTTATTTATTGTAAATAAAATTTCATGTTCTAAAGTTACAGAAACTAACCTAAAATAAACTATCACATAGGAAAAATAAAATTATTTACTATATGAAACAATAGGAAAACAGTAGCTAGTTAAATAAATAGGAACCACATGATTTTGATTAAAACTATTTTTTATTAAACCTAAAATGTCCAAATAAATTCCTACGGTTAGGTAAGGTCAAAATAAAGTAGTGACAAAAGAATCACTAAAATAAAATAATTCTAAATCACTTTATAGCAGAATTACTAATCTGTCTAAATCTAAAATAAAATAATTTCTAATAATTTTAACATGACTAATTATATTTTTCTACAGAAACTACAACAAATTTGCAAGCTAACAAAAAAGAATCACTTAAAAATATTAAGTAGATTAAAAGATATGGGTTTTACAAAACTGAAACTATTCTGTTAAAAACAGAAACGAAAAATAAAATTAAAAGAAAAATCAGGCGCTAATGGGCCTATCTAGCGCTCGGGCGTAATATAACTAAAAGCAGCACGCATGTTTAAAAGAAAATAACCCGATCGGCCGGTCTAAACTAAACCCTAATAAAAACCAAAACTAAACCGGAACTAAAACCGCCTATTAAACTAAAACCTAAATAGACCGTACCCCTTCGGGGGATCTAATCTAGACCCTACGTCTAGATCTAACAGTGGGGGTGATCTCCGGCGACTTACCGACGGCGGCGGTCGACGGCGGCTCGGGCGACGACGACTCGGTGGCTCCGGTGGTCGAGGACGACGACGAAGGCCTCCGGCGGGTGCGGCGGAGCAAGGGGAGCTCGGGGGTGGACTCGGGCGAGCTCGAGGTGGTCGGGGATGGCCGGGGCGGTCGCAATGGCGGGGGCGGCTCGGGTGTCTGGCGAGGATTGCGGCGAGGAGAGGGTCAGGCGAGGGGAAAAGTGGGGAAGGGGTCGAGGAGGGGTATTTATAGGGGGTACCGATTGGACGAGGGGCGATCGGGGAGGATCGGGAGGCGATCTCGGAATCCCAGGATTCCGGCAAGGGCGGTTGGCATGTCTTATGGGAGGAGGAAGACAGGGGTGGGGCGGGGTGTCGGAGAGAGAGAGAGGGAGTCGGGTCAGGCGACCGAACGGTAGAGGCTTGGGTCTTGGCGCTGGGCGTGGGCTCGGTCGGGCAGGCTTGGCCAGTGGGCCTCTCATTGGCTGGTCGCTCGGCCGGTCATTTGGGCTTGATTAGCTGGTGGCGCTGGGATTTTCTTTCCTTTTTTTGAAATAGAGAGAGAGGGAAATATAATTAAATATATATTTTATATAGGACATATATATATCAAGATGATCAAGGGAATATTCCCTATAATTTGAACATTTTTCCAGGGGCAAAACTCAAACTTTATAAAAAAATATTTTTCTAAAATTCCAAATAAATTTCAGATTTGAATTCAAACTTTTGGCAGGGTTTTTCATCTGACATATTTGGAGTGTCATGTTTACTCCTCTTATACTTTTTCTCAAGTATTTGTCAGACATTGATTTGAAATAAATCTCAACTGCCAAATTCAAATTCAAATTCCAACAACTCAAAATCTTCTGAAACTTCAAATGTCACTCAAATTCAAACAATATGCATAGATGCTTAGCTATAATTGTAAAACATTCCAAATAGGAAATTTGGGATGTTACAAACCTACCCACCTTAAGATGAATCTCGCCCTCGAGATTCGGGTTGGCTAGAAAATAGGTGCGGGTGGTCTCGGCGGAGGTCTTCTTCTCGCTCCCAGGTGGCTTCCTCCTCGGAGTGATGACTCCACAGCACCTTGCAAAACTTGATGATCTTGCTGCGGGTGACTCTGTTTGCAGTCTCGAGAATTGGACGAGTTTCTCCTCATAAGTCAGATCTTTGTCGAGCTGTATGGCCTCTAAGGGCCTTGTGTCTCTCAACGGAATATCGGCCATGTCCGCATGGCATTTCTTGGTGAGAAACATGGAAGACATCATGAACTCGGACAATCCTTCCGCAATTCCAACTTGTAAGCAACTTCTCCACGGCGTTCGAGGATTTTGTAGGGCCAATGAATCGGGTGCTAACTTTCCTTTAACACCGAACCTCTTGATTCCACGAGTGGGGACACACGAAGATATGCCGGTCTCCCGCTTCGTAAGTTACTTCCTTGCGTTCTTGTCGGCATAACTCTTCTACCTCGATCGAGCTACCTTGAGCCTATCTCGAATCAGCTTGACTTTCTCTTCGGAATCTCTGATAAGATTGGGACCAAAAAGTTTTCGATCTCCAACACCATCCCACAACAATGGTGTTCTGCACCTCCTTCCATATAGAGCTTTGAAAGGGGCCATCTTCAGACTGGTCTGATAACTGTTGTTGTATGAGAACTCCGCGTATGGCAAATTATCATCCCAGCTAGACCCATAGTCTAGCGCACAAGCTCTCAACATGTCCTCCAGGATCTGGTTGACTCTCTCGGTCTGTCCATCTGCTCATGGATGAAAAGTTGTCTTGAACTCCAGCCTCGCACCCAAAGTTTCATGCAAGCTGATTCCAAAACTTTGAGGTAAATTGTGTTCCTCTATCGACACAATACTCCTCGGAACTCCATGCAGACATCGATCCTGGTCATGTATATCTTGGCTAACTTAGCACTGGTATAGGTAGTCTTCACGGAATGAAATGAGCTACCTTGGTCAATCGATCAACCACTACCCAGATGGAATCATAACCTGAACGGGTCTGGGTAATCCTGTGATAAAATCCATTCCAAGTTTTTCCCATTTCCACTCGGGAATCGGCAAAGGTTGAAGTAACCTGCTGGCTTCGATGTTCCGCCTTTACTCGTTGGCAAACATCGCATCTGCTACGTACTCGGCAATATCCTTCTTCATACACATCCACCGAAACTTTCCTTCAAATCCAGATACATCTTGGTGTTACAGGGGTGAATCGAGTACGGCGAATCATGAGCCTCCTGAAGAATTAGCTTCCTGAGTTCGGGATCATTGGGTACATAAATACGATCCTCGAACCATATAGCTCCGTGTTCATCCTTATGAAACCCTTTAGCTTTTCCTTCATTCATCCTTTTCTTTATCTCATCAATTTCCTTGTCCGACTTCTGGGCTTCACGAATTCTTTCGGCCAAAGTGGACTGAACTTCCAGAGTTGAAACATATCCTCTCGGAACTATCTCCAGTTGGAGATCTCTGAGGTCATCGACTAACTCTTGGGGTAATCCTCCCGCTATAAGAGTATTCACATAACTCTTACGGCTTAAAGCAACTGCTACAACATTAGCCTTACCTGGGTGGTAATGCAATCTCATGTCATAGTCCTTGATTAACTCTAGCCATCTCCTCTGCCTGAGGTTCAACTCTTTCTGCGTGAAAATATACTTCAAGCTCTTATGATCTGTGTAAACATCACAACGGTTTCCGATAAGGAAATGCCTCCAGGTCTTGAGTGCATGCACTACGGCTGCTAACTCCAAATCATGTGTGGCATAATTCATCTCGTGTGGTCGTAGCTATGTGGAGGTATAAGCTACAACTTTTCCTTCCTGCATGAGTACTCCTTCGAGTCCCTGACGAGAAGCGTCACAATATACCTGGTAATCCTTGTGTATGTCCGGCAAAATCAGCACTTTGGGCTGTAACCAAACGTTTCTTCAATTCTGAAGGCGGCTTCACAATCCTTAGTCCAAATGTACTTGGCATCCTTCTTCAACAGCTAAGTCATGGGCTTGGCAATCTTCGAGAAATTCTCAATAAACCTCCGATAATATCCTGCGAGTCCGAGAAAACTGCGGATCTCCTTGATCGAGGTGGGCGAACGCCAATCGGTGATCGATACAACCTTGGCGGGTCAACTGCTATTCCTTCTCCTGAAATAACATGTCCGAGGAATCCGACTTCCTTCAGCCAAAATTCACATTTGCTGAACTTGGCATACAACTGATGCTCTCGGAGTTTCTCTAGAACTAGACGCAAATGTTCCTTATGCTCTTCCTCGCTCTTGGAGAAAATCAGTATATCATCGATGAACACCACGACAAACTTGTCCAGATATTCCATAAATACCTTGTTCATCAAATTCATGAAGTATGCAGGGGCATTAGTCAATCCGAATGACATGACGGTATACTCATATAAACCATACCTGGTGGTAAATGCTGTTTTGGGTATATCCTTCTCACGGATCTTCAACTGATGATACCCTGATCGAAGATCGATCTTGGAGAATACCTTGGCTCCAACTAGCTGATCAAATAGGTCATTAATCATCGGCAGAGGGTACTTGTTCTTGATGGTCACGTCGTTCAACGAACGATAATCCACAACCATTCTCAGGGTTCCATCCTTCTTCTCTACCAAAAGAACTAGGGCTCCCCAAGGTGACGAGCTTGGCCGAATATATCCTTTCTCCAATAGCTCATTTATTTGGTTCTTGATCTCTTTCAAATCGTTCGGGGGCATCCGATAGGGTCTCTTGGATATTGGGGATGTGCCGGGCAATAACTCAATCAAAAATTCAATGTCTCTGTCCGGTGGCATTCCTGGTAATTCCTCCGGAAACACATCGGGAAAATCTTGTACTACTGGCACTTCCTCCTGAACAACTCCCGTGAGGGAATGCACCTGATTCTTCATCGGGATACGTCTACATACATACTTGATCCTCTTTTGCTCCGGAGTGGTGAGCAGAATCGACTTGCGGGCACAGTCTATGTTTCCTTCAAACTTTGTCAACCAATCCATGCCCAGGATTACATCCAAGGTCTGGGTTTCCAATACTATGAGGTCTGCGGGAAATTTATGGTTTCCGATGTTGAGGGTTGCATGACAGCCTAAGCCTTCCATTATTTCTCCTCCTGCGGAACTGACGTGAAGAGGGCTTCTAAGGGTTCTAGTGGGCAACCCGTACTTTTCCACAACTACCCTTGATATGAATGAATGCGTTGCACCAGAATCAAAAGAGTACCAATACTGGATGTGAATTTAATAAAAACTTACCAACCACAGTGTCTGGCTGATCATAGACGTCCTCCACGTCAATGTGGTTCACCTGAGCACGAGGAAAAGGATTGGGCTTCTTTGCTGAGCTTCCATTGCCGTTTCCATTCCTCTGCTTGGCCTCCGGGCAGTCGGTAGCATAGTGCCCTGTTTTCTGGCACTTGAAACAGGTGATGTGACTCAGATCCTTCTGAGCCGGGGCAGGACGATGCTGGTTGCCATTGCCGTTTCCATTGCCTGACTTGTTGTCGGGGTTGCGGTTGTTCCCATTTCCTCCATGGTTATGTCCTCCATGGTTATGATGGGTATGCCCTCCTGATTATGGGGCATAACGGGGCTTCTGCTGAGCTCCAGAGTTGTACTTCCCCTGGCCATACTTCCGCTTGCGGCTATCAATCTGCTGCTGCTTGCCTTCAAGTATGGTGGCCTTGTCGACCAGCTCCTGGTAGTTGTTGAAGGTAGCCACCATTAGCTGCATTTCCAGCTCGTCATTGAGTCCCTCGAGAAACTTTTCCTGCTTTGCGGCATCTGTGGCCACATCATCTGGGGCATAGCGAGCTAACTTGCTGAACTCATCCATGTACTGCCCCACAGTATGGTTGCCCTGGCGTAAGTTGCGGAACTCACGCTTCTTCAGACTCATGGCTCCAGCTGATACATGAGCGGTGCGGAAAGCCTGCTGGAACTGATCCCACGTGACGGTGGCAATGGGATAAGTGGCGGTGTAGTTCTCCCACCAAGAGGCTGCAGGTCCATCAAGTTGATGCGCGGCAAAGCGCACCTTCTCTGCATCTGTGCATCCAGCAGAGGCTAACTCCCTTCCGACCTTGCGGAGCCAATCATCAGCCACAATCGGCTCAGTGCTGCTAGAGAAACACTGGCGGATTCAGCCTTAGGAAGCGGGTCAAGTTGTCAACAGGGGGTGGTGGCGGTGGATTGTTGTTGTTGTTGTTGTTCAGTTCGGATGAGCATCGCATGAGGGCATTCTCGCTGCTGGATCAGCTGGGTGAGCTCCGCGGAAAGTTGAGACCGGGGTCACGTCTCGGAGGCATCTGGTGTTTTGGAGTGGATGAGAAAATTAGAATAGAACAAGGGTCTAATGAGAAAATATCACTACCCATATGAATGCACAATCATAATCACACCAATCATTTATTCAATCCACTCAAACATGGTTCAATCTCGGATTACAAATTTCACGACTAATCGAAAATAACGGCCTAACTGATCGACGGAAAAATAAAATAACATGGCGGTCGACTAAATGTCTTCATCAATAATCCTTGCGTCCTCCGGTGTGGCGTCCTCTGATGCGGCGCCTCCTCTTGCGGCTTTCTTCAGTGGAGCTCCCTTCATAATCCTGGTCATTGCTCACGAGAGGTCCGTCATCTCCACTCGGGAAAAGGTCCTCTCCCAAGTCCATCTTCTCCTCTAATGCGGCAACATCCATCTTCAGCTTGTCGACTCTCCATGAAATCCTTGATTTCTTCTTCATGATCAAGGAAGTCTCGTGGGCTTTCTCCTCCAGCCCAGTTCACGGAACAACAGTCTCTGTGTACCTTCGAGTTACGGTGAGTCCGGATCTCCGCTTCTGAGGAGACACTCCAAGTCTTGGACATATGAGAGAATGGAGTCGTCCTCACTGACGGATGATATCTCCATTCCTAGCTCTGCGAGAAATCATGGCGAGATCTGATGGGTCGAGCTCAGCCTGTACTCTTCTCGAAATGTCCAAGTGCACGATAAATCGCCATGTCTCTTCCGAGGATCCAATTGAAATCGGTAAACTCAAAGTCAATGGGCTCTGAATGTCCTCCGAAGGTCCTCCTCGAATGTGCACCTCAATCCTCAGAGCGGGTATCCGTCGGAAGTGGATTGGTAGGCTTCCTGTAATTGAGGGCAGAGCAATCTTCAGCTTCTTCACGATCTGGACCAACTTCTTGCCGAAGGCATCGTCTCATCTGGTGGCAAAACACCGGTAGCAAACTGGGGTGAACTCGTGGCCATCTAGAATGTTGAAAATCGGAGAGAAGTCGAAATGAACAGGGAGAATTATGGAATGATAAGGACATAAAATAAATAGTCTCTTCCTATGGCTTTCGATCCTAGGGGTTACGCCCCACGGTCGGCGTGTGCTCGATACCATCTCTCAGAGCGACCGACCCAAAATCGGTCAAGTCTCCGTAGCTGTACCATACCAAGATCATCTTTGGCACACAAGACATTGATGAAATAATCAAAGTTCAATCACACCTGAATTTATTACACGATTCTCATATCGAGTCTTTATTACAATAGAATAAATTGGCCAAGGACAACTCATGAGAAATAAACTAAATAAAGCTGGAAGCGAGAAGAATAGCGAGTCCATCCGACTCCATAGGGCAATCGCCAAGCGCGGATCGTAGCCTCACTCCCGATCGAATACTCCTCTCGCAACATAAGACGTTACAGCCGTGTAGGTCAGCATTTTGAATATGCCGGCAAGTCATGAAGAGAGAATAACAATAAAAAAATTACTAACACTATATGCAATTTGGCTGTGGGGCTCTAAGTTTCATTGTTTTTGCGAAAAAGCCAGTTTTTCCCTACACCAATAGACTTGTTTGCAAATACTACAAAATGTTGGTAATTATTGAGATGGTTCCACCAACCAATGTCTCACTCCCAATTATTAAATAATAACCCCTCAATTAATTTATTAATTTCAGTGTTGAGATTTCCGAAATACTCCAGGTTCCAGAGGATCAAATTGTCCGTAACTGGGGACACGGCTAACCAATTAGATCTTCACTCTGCAGAGGTTTATGACTTTACCCGCAAGAATCGTTCCTCCTTTTAAGTCTTCGCACTTCATGGTGTTTGAAGACGGATGAACGAAACAGGTCTTCCAAGAGTTCCTCCGCCACCGCCGGTACCCATCCAATCCTACCGTTCTTCTACATCTCGTAGCACCGTCCGCCAGAGTCACAACTAGGGTTGACCAAGCCGAGCCCATAATGGCTTGCGGCTGCATGTAAGCTTCGGTCAATGGGGTATACATCCGTCTCTTCGTGGCTGGGTGAAGCTTTCCGCAAGATGTCATGGCGCTTCTCCATGCATCCCGGCCAACCACTGGTTTTCTCCAGGGTGCCCGTCAACCGTCCTCCACCCAGTAGTGAATTTTGAAGTCCATCTTGAGCTTGAATTCATGGGGTTGTCATCATCTTGACTCTCACATCTCCCTTATGAATTCACTCAACCAACCCCGTCTACGAGCATAGCAAAATAAACTACTTCGTCCCGGGCAATGGTAACAAGGGGAATTGGGTTCATCCTACCTCATGATACTACTCAAGAACATAACTTCAAATTTCTCCTACTGCATGCATGGTGCGGAGGTATAATTCTAATGCAATAAAATCATAGATATAGTAAAAGAAAACATGATCAATGACTTGCCTTACTGACGATCTTCGAAAGCTAGGGACTCGTGGTAGCAAGCTTCGCACTCCGGAAATTCTACCGAGGCAAACAACAATCATAATAAGCATACAACATATGATCACTTAACATAACAACATACTAACATAACACATAAAACAATTGAACCAAAACCCAAAGAAAACTCGAAGAAATCCAAATCAATGCTTTTACCACATCAAACACAACCTAAGAAATAGTTTTGCACAACCAATTTTTTCTTAACAGAACCTAAGCATGGGTTTTTGTTAACTAACAGAAAAGAAAACATTATGCAACTAGGAGCAAAAAGAATCACATTAAAAGCTATTATAAAACTCCTATTATGCCTAAAACAATCCTAGCAAGAAAAATAAAATAAAAGTTTTATTTATTGTAAATAAAAGTTCATGTTCTAAAGTTACAGAAACTAACCTAAAATAAACTATCACATAGGAAAAATAAAATTATTTACTATATGAAACAATAGGAAAACAGTAGCTAGTTAAATAAATAGGAACCACATGATTTTGATTAAAACTATTTTTTATTAAACCTAAAATGTCCAAATAAATTCCTACGGTTAGGTAAGGTCAAAATAAAGTAGTGACAAAAGAATCACTAAAATAAAATAATTCTAACTCACGTTATAGCAGAATTACTAATCTGTCTAAATCTAAAATAAAATAATATTTAATAATTTCAACATGACTAATTATATTTTCTACAGAAACTACAACAAATTTGCAAGCTAACAAAAAAAGAATCACTTAAAAATATTAAGTAGATTAAAAGATATGGGTTTTACAAAACTGAAACTATTCTGTTAAAAACAGAAACGAAAAATAAAATTAAAAGAAAAATCGGGCGCTAATGGGCCTATCTAGCGCTCGGGCGTAATATAACTAAAACGCGCACGCGGTTTAACAGAAAATAACCCGATCGGCCGGTCTAAACTAAACCCTAATAAAAACCAAAACTAAACCGGAACTAAAACCGGCCTATTAAACTAAAACCTAAATAGACCGTACCCCTTTGGGGGATCTAATCTAGACCCTACGTCTAGATCTAATGGTGGGGGTGATGAACATGATAGCCCTGAGGAATTTGATATTCAAATTTCCGACCGTTGCTGTGCTGCGCGCCAGCTGTCCCAAAATATCTTATCCACCTAACGGTCATATCATTGAAGGGCATTTATGTCTTATCATGTCGGGCTGCTCCCTAGGCTATAAATAGCCGCCTCCTACAACCACTAGCTGGTTGGCTGCTCCGAGAGAACTTGACACTTGTCATTTGAGAGCAACCCATCCTCCGAGGACTTTGAGCGAAAATCATCGAGTGAGGAAAAACCCAAAAACCAAACCCCTACAAACCAAAAGTGATTGAGCATCACTGAAGAGTTTGATCCTGCGTGGATCCGATGCTTGTTACCTTTGAAGACTGTGCTTCTTCTAGACGGTTAGGCGTCATGGTCTAGAGCATCCAAGAGGAATTGTGGATCGCCGAGTGACCAAGTCTGTGAAGGTTTGGAAGTCGCTCAAGACTTACCACGAGTGATTGGACGAGGTCTGTGTGACCTTAGTTCAAGGAGAATACGGTGAGGACTTGGTGTCCGAGCTACGTGCTCAAGGATCGGGTGTCCGGACTGTGTGTCCTCGAGTTTAAATACTCAGCCGCTCCAACGGACGCATAACCGAGATAGCAGTTGGAACTGGTCTACCAAATCATTGTCTTCACCAACCTAACTGGTTCTATTTCCTCAACCCTTTCATTTCCTCATTATTGTGTTGAGTGTTTGTTCATATATGTGTTTGAAGACTTTGACTGAAGACTTTCTCAATTTACTCAGTTCAATTTCTTCAGTCTTTTTGTCTTCATCTTGTGCTATCCTGTGTTTACACTTTCTGTACTCTTTGATTGTCTTCATTTTATCATGATGACCATGCCCGCATTCTCTTATGCTTACATCTGAGTACCCATTCCGCTGCAAGTAGTTCTTCGCTAAGGAATTTCCTCACCGGCAACTTCCTTAGTGAAGAATTCATAAAAATTGCCTATAACGCACTTTCAATTGCTATTAGAGCAAGGTACTCCCTTGTTCTGTGTGATTTTGGTTTAACCACCTGGTGTTTTTAGTTATGTCGACCGCAAGTATGAAGAAAGTGACATGCCCTATCTTTGACGGTCATGATTATCCCAAGTGGAAGGCCAGGATGAGGAAGCGCCTCATGGCAATGGACAGCGAGCTGTGGACCGTCACTGAAATTGGTCTTACTGATCTATGCAAAATGGCGAACGCAGATGATATTCGCAAGTACCCTCGTCTTGGTATCATGGCGAAGGATATCATCTGTTCCTGCCTATCTAGAGATGAATTCAGGCGCATTATGCATCTTTGCAATGCGAAGCTTATCTGGGACCGAATCTCCGACGTTTATGAAGGTCATCGAACCCGTCTTGATCCCTGGTTTGAGGACTTCAAGGAATCTCTCAAAACTATGACTTTCGAACCAGTAATCATCATCTTCAAAGATCATGTCTCATGGCAAAGGGTGTCGAGGTAACCGAATGTTCCTCATCTGAATTTAGTATTTGTGAATCGATGATGATGGATCGATGATGATAATGAACCTAGTTATACCAAACTTGTTTGCATTGCCACCAAACAACAACATGCCTTGGAAAAGGTTCAAAACATGCTAGATAAGAGTGATGATATGTTAGGTGAAGAAATAGATTGCACTAAAGCCCCGATCGAAAATCTTGGAGACTTGGTCTAGGTTTGATAGCCTTCAAGGTCATCATAACACTCTCTTATCTGATCATGAGAAACTTTCTTATGAATTTCTTCAAAGAAAGCAAGATCTTGAGAAGCTAAGAATGAATTATGAAGATCTTCTGAAGGAGCGCGATTCATTACTTGCTCAACAAATCAGCGCTTCTCATGAAGAATTTGTTCCTCCATGCTTAAAGTGCATTGAACATGAATCTGCTAATTCTTCACCTGAATGTTCAAATGCTTCAACTGTTACAAATTCTTCACCTGCCTCGGCTATCACTAATTCCTCATCTGAGGAAATTGCTAGTATCACTGATGATGCATGGCTGAAGGAATTGTATATGACAGGCATGTACAAAAGCCTCAAAGGGCATCAGACTCTTTGTGATGTGCTTAAAAAGCAGATCCTCAACAGGAACCCTAG
This sequence comes from Aegilops longissima, assembly GCA_021605205.1. Taxonomy (NCBI): domain Eukaryota; kingdom Viridiplantae; phylum Streptophyta; class Magnoliopsida; order Poales; family Poaceae; genus Aegilops; species Aegilops longissima. The sequence continues at coordinate 199,201,606 of CM038679.1, forward strand.
GAAAGAGGGTATTGCCTTTGAGAGGTAACTCAATGCTGATGGAACATATTGGAAGCCTGAGCAGTACCCCAAAACCTCATGGGTTGCTTCAAAGGGACCTCCAGTTGATCCATCTAACTTATCTGGCTTTACATGCGAATCTCCTCATTCTTCTGATGAGTCATTTGACTCCAACTATAAACTGTTCAAAAATCAGAATGGTGAAGTATTTGCTAGATATGTTGGCACTAATCTGCAGAACGGTTCCCCTATGAAGAAAATCTGGGTTCCCAAGAAGTGCCTTGAAAGTCTTCAGTGAATGTCCTCATGACACCACCGTGAAGAATAGGAACCCAGATCAAACTCTTCATATGGACCAAATTCTTCATATGGATCCAAGTCCTCATACGGACAAAATTCCTCACGTGGATCAAATTCCTCAAAAGGATCAAAGTCCTCATATGATTATCATCATGCTAACAACTCTGTTTCGCAGGTAGAGCTAAGGGCTATGAATATGTACATTATTCTTCAAACCAATATGTTCATAAGTCCTCAAGAATTTCTCCGCTTATTCATATGCTTACCCTAACCCTCTTATGTGAAACGAAATGGATTGGCCTCTATGCCACCATTCTCATATGGTGCTCGCAGAGTGATGAACTCTTTGCCACCCCTTCAGATGTGGGTGGTGAAGAAAAGAACTAACTTCTTCTGAGGTCAGGTCTCCGCACGTGTTTTAAACGTCTCAAGAATTTGTCGGGGCCCGACAAAAATGCTCGAAAGGACGCAGCTAATCATGATGAAATGAACTTTCATTTCACACGCCCTCATACTACTTATCGCTTATACTATCCTCGATGAAATTCATCGATGAACTTGATATCATATTCTTCATCGATGAAGTATATGAGATCGTAAGTTGCACTAATTCATCTGCAGGATGATCAACCCAAAGCCACTGAGTGGGTTCTCTATAGTGGATGTACAAATCACATGACTAGTGACAAGAATCTATTGATGGATGCTCCCTTATCACCATCTCATCTGAAGCATATCATCTTTGCTGACAAAGGCAAAAGTCAGGTATTGGGTCTTGGTAAGGTTGCGATCTCTAAGGACATACACATGGACAAAGTCATGCTTGTTGAGTCCTTAGGATACAACCTCATGTTAGTCTCAATGCTTTGTGATCTTGATATGGTTGTTATCTTTGGCAAGTATCGTTGTGTTGTGATTATGGAAGTCGACAATTCCAAAGTCTTCAAGGCTTTAGGAGAGGAGACTTGTATATTGTTGATTTCTCTGGGACCACAACCAGCCATGTGTCTACTTGCAAAAGCTTGTAAGGCTGGCTATGGCATCGGCGTCTTGGTCACGCAGCATGAGGAATTTGAACACGCTTGCAAAGAAGAAGCATGTCATTGGCATTGAGATTGTCAAATTCCTCAAGGATCACTTGTGTGGAGCTTGTGAAGCTGGAAAAATGACCAAGGCCAAGCATCCAGCGAAGACTATCATGGCCACTACTCGTCCCTTCGAATTGCTTCACATGGACCTCTTTGGTCCTAATCATTACTCAGCTGTCACTAATGATGCATCTTTATATGGCTTTGTTATTGTTGATGATTACTCTCGTTACACATGGGTACACATTGTTACTTACAAAAATGAAGTGCAGGAAGTCTTCAAACGATTTTCCTTGAGGGCTTCAACTAACTTTGGTGTGAAGATCGACACATCAGAGTGACAATGGAACTGAGTTCAAGAATTCGGTCTTGATGCCTATCTTGATGAACTTGGTATTACTCATGAGTTATCTGCTCCCTATACTCCTCAAAGAGAATGGCGTCGTGGAGCGCAAGAACAGAACTCAGAGAGATGGCTTGCACTATGCTTGATGAATACAAAACGCCTAGTCGCTTTTTGGATTGATGCAATTGATATTGCGTGCCACATCATCAACAGAGTATATCTTCACAAATTCTTCAAGAAGACTGCCTATGAACTCCTCACTGACAAGAAACCCAATGTAAGTTATTTCAAAGTCTTCGGTGCTAAATGTTGGATTAGAGATTCTCATCACAATTCTAAATTTGCACCGAAAGAACATGAAGGTTTTATGCTTGGTTACGGAAAGGACTTGCACACCTACAGAGTCTTCAACATCGCTCTTCACAAGATTGTTGACACTGTAGATGTGCGGTTCGATGAAACTAATGGTTCGCAAAGAGAGAACCTACCTTCTGTGTTAGATGAACCAGCACCTAAGGAATCTATCAAGTTCAAGGCAAATGAGGATGTCATTCCTACTGAAGAATCAGCTGAAGAATTCATTCCAGTATGCGAAGGACGTCGAGCTGATGCACCTGAAGATAATGCTGAAGACAATGGTGCTGAGGAAAATGATCAAATTCCTCGACGACAACCAGCTCATCCTCGTGTTGCAAAAGAAGTACAAGTTGACAAGATCATCGATGACATTGAAGCGCCAGGTCCTCTCACACGCTCAAAAGCTTCAAATTTATCTAACTTTTGTGGGCACTGTGCTTTTGTCTCTATCACAGAGCCCACTAAGGTAGATGAAGCATTTCGAGCCCGAGTGGATTCAGTCCATGCAAGAAGAATTACATCGCTCGAGCTCAACAATGTCTCGAACTGGTCAAACGCCCGATCCTCGCAAACATAATATCATTGGCACAAAGTGGATCTACCGCAACAAGCAAGATGAAAATGGCCTTGTGGTGAGGAATAAGGCACGACTTGTAGATCAAGGCTACACTCAGGTTGAAGGAATTGATTTCGATGAAACTTTTGCACCTGTTGCTAGACTTGAGTCTATTCGCATATTACTCGCCTATGCTAACCATTACAATATCACTTTATATCAAATGGATGTGAAAAGTGCATTCCTCAATGGTAAGCTTGAGGAAGAAGTATATGTTTCTCAACCCCCGGGTTTTGAAGATCCAAAGAATCCCGACAAAGTCTTCAGACTCAACAAGGCTCTCTATGGTCTCAAACAAGCCCCACGGGCGTGGTATGATACATTGAAGGAATTCTTCGTGAAGAATGGCTTCACACCCGGTTCACTCGACCCTACTCTCTTTACTAAATCTTATGATGGTGAACTGTTTGTGTGCCAAATATATGTTGATGATATTATCTTTGGCTGTACTAACCAACGTTATAGTGATGAATTTGCCTATATGACGAGTGAAGAATATCAAATGTCTATGATGGGAGAGTTGAAATTCTTCTTAGGTCTTCAAATTCTTCAACAACACAATGGCATATTCATATCTCAGGAGAAATACCTCAAAGATGTCCTGAAGACGGGCCGTGCTGGGCTACCCCTTGAGACACGCCGCAGGACGGAGGCAGGCAAGTATGGGTACCCCCGTTCCCAGAACGCCGACAGTAGCCCCCGGGCCCAAGGCGCGCCCGGACTTGGCTGAGCAGAGAAGCGAAGGGGCAAGCGCGAAGCGCCGCGAAACCTAAAAGCCTGTGCCCTTGGGCGCCGCGTGGCGGTTGATTGGACGTAGGCGCCTTAGCAACTGCGCGAATCGACAAAAGAGCGGCGTCTGTCTAGGCTTTGCTTCCCTTGTCTCCTCCGGTCATTGCCCAGATCCCCTTTCTTGCGCCTTTCCTTCCTGCCTCCGAAATCTCCAGATCTACTTTGACCGCATGCCCTAGCAAGACATGGCGCCTCACCAGACCCCGGCCGGAGCTTGGTACTCAGTCGCCTTGGACTCGCCGAATGTGTCGGAGGAGGGCCTTGCCCGGGTGTGCCGGATGGTGGCGGCGCAAGGCATCGACGGGGCAGAGGTGTTCAAGGTTGGCTCCGCCCTTTCCGAGGGCCATGGAAGCACCTTCTATCCGCTCTTCGTGAGTGCCATTGCTGCCGGTCTGGTGCCTCCCTTTTCTGAGTTCTTCTTCTTTGTCCTCCGCCACTACAAACTGCAAGCTCTGCACCTCCACCCCAACTATGTTCTTCTTCTGGCGATCTTCGCCTACTATTGTGAGGCTCACGTCGGGGTGCAGCCCTCAGTAGCCTTGTTGCGCCACTACTTCTCCCTCCGGACCTCTCATGGTCCCATCTCCGCATGCGACAGCTTTGTCGCGTATTGCAGCTCCAACGCCATCTCGAAGCCCGGGAAGTGGATTGAGGGCTTCAGGAGCAAGTGGGTCATGGTAGATGCTGGGCGCATCCACCCTCGGCTGATTCTGCCCACGGAGCATCCCGCGAGCTCTGATGATTGGTCTCGCGTGGAACTCGTGGATCCCCGTGCGAAGCCGGTGCTGGAGAAGATGGACGCGGATCTGCGGCCGAGCAACATGGCAACGGCGAAGCTGACTGGTGCGTCGCTCCTGAGGCTCCGTATGGGGCAGCGCCTCTGCCCGCGAAGGAAGGCGACGGCAAGACACGGGCCTCTCCTGCGTGGTCATCCTCACGAGGGCTGGTGGAGCTGGCTGGGGCGAGCTCAGCCCCCATGGCCCAAGCGACTCCTGAGGTGTCCTTGCCTAATGCCACCGCCACAGCTGTTGGGGCGCAGCAGGTCCCGCCTTAGGATACTGTGGTTACGCTGCCGTCCTCTCCTCCTACTCCACCAACTGCTGTCTCTCCGACTCCTCCCACTATCCTGGATCATGCTGCTGCTGAATTGGACCGGCTGCGGCAAGATTTTCTGGGCGCCGACCTCGCAGTGACCGGGCGCTTGAGCTGGCTCTGGCTGGATTCGGCCGATGCTTCGATTCGAGCGGCGCTGGTTCAGCCTCGACGGCTATGACGAGGAGAAGCAGGTCGTCCTTGGGCGGCGGCTGCTCGCGACGCCGCCTTTGGGGAGGTAGCCGATGTCCGAGGTCGTTGCAAGGCGTTGAGAGCGAGCTGGAGGGCTCAAGGGACCAGCTTGCCAAGGAGGCCCGTGATTCGCCAAGAGAAGGAGGAAGACATGAAGGCTCGCGAGGCGGCCGTCAAGGACCGGACGCCAAGCTTAACAGCGCCATGACCGCCTGGGTGCGCTGGAGTAGGAGTTGGAGGCGAAGAAGGTCGAGCTGGAAGGCAAGGCGTGGGTTCTTGCTGAGGACCGCGAAGCCTTCACGGAGACAGAGGTGAAGGCTCGCACCCTGCTGAGGACGCTTTACGACAGCGGCCTAGAAAGCCCGCTGGTCGGCGCCGAGGACGGCCCCGCCAAGCTGCTTCCCTTCCTGATCTACGCTCTTGAAGATTTCACCCTTGGCCTCGGCCCTACGGCTGAGGCCGAGGCGCGTGTCTTGTCTTCTACAGTGCTAACGCGGGTCCTTACCCACGTCTACCTTCGCGATCCCGACGTCGACCTCGACAGCCTGCTGGAGCCAGCGAGCGGCGAGCTTGCACTGCCGCTGCTGAGGCCGTGAAGGGTCGAGCGAGGCTCTGCTTCAAGTTCCGCCTTCAGACCAAGCCAAGCGGCGCTGCCGATGCTGGGGCTTCACGAGGCGAACCTGCTCCGCGCAGCTCCGCCGCCAACAAGTGACTCTGTCGTGGCTCCTGTTCTGCTTCCCGCAACATGCATCATGCCTCGGGGAGGCGTTTAAACTTGCATTTGGTGTTGTGATAACAATTATGGACTGTAATATTTGCTTTTGAATTCCTTGAGATTTGCGCTTTTCCTTCCTACTTGCTTATGTTCTACGCCGGCAGAGCCTGCCTCACAGATACCTCACCGCCGCTAGCCCCGACCGAAACGAGGACGGACCAAGGATCGAGGGCTACGTGATGTTAGGTTCTGAGTCGCGATGCTCAGAGTCCCCCTTGGCGCATTTAACAGCAAGCAGGAGGTGAGATGTGGGTGAATCTACCATTCTACGTTTACAGAGCCCGGCCCCACGCATACCTCAACCGCCGTTAGCCTTTCGGAACTAAGGAGTCAGGGGCTACGTGACCAGTTAGGCTCCTGAGTCGCGATGCTCAGGAGTCCCCCTTGACGCTCAAACGGCCTTTGTACCTTGGCTCGGCTCGGGGAGAGACGTGCGATGAACCAGGCCCGAGGGGCCTGGCTGGGTGGCGTGCGTCTGTGCGTGAGCCAGGCGTAGCCCCCATGCCCAGCCCCTCGGCGGCACTCCCGAGGGAGGCGCGATGAGGCCGACACCGAGCTCTAGGCTCCTCGAGGTTGATGCGCCGGGGCCACCTCGCTTGTTTATCACCAGCGGAGCATAGCGCTCAGATGTGTACGGGCATAGCAGCTCCTCGGCAGTGTCGTCAGCCAACAAGGAGCATGGTGCTTCCATCGGTGCGTGGGAGGGCTCCCCCGGAGGAGCCCCAGGCGTGTCTGTATACCGCCTCGACACGTGGCTGGCACGGTAGGGCCTGACAAGGTGTATCCGGGCACCCATGAGCTAGGGCGAGACTCACGGGCCCTACCTCAAGGCGGGTTGCGCCTGGCACTGGGCCTTAACTTGTGATGTGTTCCTGCTAATTTGGTTAGATTCCGACGCTCTACGTCCTCGGGTCCCGGCCCTCGAGCGGGTCTCAGCCGTCGCTGGTATGCCAGGTCACGATGCCATGGACAAGGCCAGAGGGTGAGGGCTGGAGAGCCATTAGTAGCCATGAGTCGCGATGCTCATGTACCCCCCCTTTAACGTGCAAGCGTCCGACATGAAGGAAGAAGGGGTGCCGTGGACAGGCATCAAATAACAATCATGATGGGTCGAACGCATGACCCGAAATAAACGCAAGAGGGGTACATGCCGCTGGGTCTGCCCCGAGCGACTTGGGGATGATGCAGCCCGAGGGGCGCCCCCAACAAAGTAAGCTAAGAACATGAAGTAAAAGGGATACACGCCGCAGGGACGGGCCCACGCGGCCTGGGAATGATGCAGCCCTGGGGGCCGCTCCCAGCTGGAAATGAAACTTGAAGGATGTCACCTGATAACGTCGAAGACAAAGGATGTTGAAGTAGTGGACGTCGTGGGCTGCGGAAGCCGACCTTCACGAGCCCTCGCCTGTGGAGCCCCGGAGGCTCCGGAGGCGCCGGTGGCTCCTCGTGGACCATCTCCATCTCCGCCAGATCGCGGAACGCCTGGCCTCTTGAGCCTCTGTGATGCTCTGGCGAGGCGCTGGTACATGGCGGCGCGCTCGCGTGCCGTAAGGCATGCGAACGTAGCTGTGGGTGGACTTCGCAGCGCCCCACGCGTGAGGGCTAGAAGCGCTCCTGGGAGGCGGCTCGGTTGAGCCCCAGGATGTCGATGCAGACGCGCGCAGCCCACCATCCTCGCTGGATGGGGAGCCACGGTAAGCGGCGGTTACCACTCATGACTCTTGACTCGCTGCTCTCTGTGTGATCCGACCGACGAACTCCCGAGGGTTTGGCCTCCCGCCTTGCTCCTTCCTCGAGGGAAACGTGCTTTGAAGCACGCCTCCAAGTGGTGCCCAAGCGCCTCCCTCAGGACCTTAGCAAGGTCGGTGGCCCTCCAGAGAGAGCCCCAAGCCTTGCTTGAGGAGGCGCGGGCGCGCCTTCCTATGCGACAGAAGGAGGAGCCTCGAGCAGGCGCGGACCCCGAGGGGCCTGCCTCCCAGGGGTTGGGCTCGACGATGTCTTCTTCTTCTTGGGAGCGGTCTCGGGGAGCCTCACGCCCCTGCAACTGGTCTTCAAGTGATGCGGCTTGAAAGGCTCGCCCAAAGGAGCACACCGCGCTCTCTCTTCACAAGGCACCGTGATGACTCCGCGCTTCTCGGCATCTTGAGGACGCTAGACGTGATGAGTCACGGCCATGAACTTGGCCAGAGCTGGGTACCCGAGGATGGCATTGTATGGCAAAGTAATGTGGGCGACGCCGGTTGATGAGCTCGGTGCGGTAGTTGTCGACGCCTCAAGGTGACAGGGAGGCGGACCTGCCTAATCGAACCGTGGAGCCATCGGCGACCCGGAGAAAGGCTTGGTTGGCTGAAGCTGATTGTAAGGCACTTGAGATTGTTGAATGTCTCTGGACGGGACGTTGAGCCCTGCTCCGCCGCCGATGAGGGTCCCGTGACTTGCATGTTGTCGATGATTGGGGAACAAAGCATCGGGAGGACTCCGCTGTGGCCGCAAGACTTGAGCTGATCCGCTGAGCTGAACGTGATGGCGCACGCTGACCACCTGAGAGGGCGTGTGGCTTCGAGCTTGGGGAGGACTGCATTCACTTCGCGGGCGAACTGCTTGAAGATGCGTTGGGAGGCTGGGCCTTGAGCTCCGCCCAGGATGCAAGCGATTGCGCGCGGCTCCTGGAAGCCCGTAGCCCCCTCGTCCTGATGATGGTCCTCGTTTCTCCTTGGCTGCGGCGGCAGAGGAGGGAGGCCTGCGTTTCCTTGTGGGTGATCCTCGCGAGGCTGGTCCCTCCAATCTCCCTCGCGAGGCTGTTCCTGCCAGCGATCCTCGCGAGGTCGGTCGCGCCACCCTTGGCGAGGGCCACGGTCTTCCCAGCGTCCTGTGTTCCTTCCTCCTCCTCGGCCGTAGCCTCGATCGTTGCGGTCGGGCCGTCGGCCAATCCTCCCTTCTCGCACGGCTCGGAGCTCTTGACATTCGTTGGTGTTGCGGGTGTGGAGGTCATGGTACACACAGTACCGGCTGCCCTTGGAAGACTCGGGCTGATCTCTGCCCCGCTTGGTGTTTGGTTCTGCTGCGAGCATGGCAGCCCCCTTGCGCTTCACGTCCTTGGCCTTGGATTTCTTCTCTTTTGTGTCTGCGGCTGGCAGCTCGAGGAGGGAAATGCACCCTTCCTCAGCCCTGGCGCACTTGGTCGACAAGTTGAACAGCTCCAAGGAAGTGCACAGATCTTCATGCATCGCTAGCTCCTCCTTCATCTTGACGTCACGCACACCGTCGAAGAAGGCAGAGATGATGGCCTCCTCGGTCACCTTGGGAATCTTGAGGCGCGTTGTTGAAGCGTTGATGTACTTCGCAGGTCTCCCCGGCTGCTGCTTGATGCGGCGATGTCGCCACGGCAGGAGGCCGGTCACAGTACCTTGGAAGTTGGCGATGAAGCGGGTGCGCATCTCGCCCTGTGAGGAGATCGTGCCAGAGATAGGTTCAGAGCCAGGTGCGGGCTCCGTCCTTGAGTGCCATGGGAAACCAGTTCGCCATGACCTTCTCGTCCCGCTGGCGGCTTCGATGCCCAACTCAGAGCTGGAGGAACTCCGCAGGGTCGGCCGTCTTTGTCGTAGCAAGGAGGCAGGTCCGCTTGAACTTGCTGGCCACGCGACGCCGCGCAGCTTCGGTGGTGAAAGCGCGGCAGCCTGCTATGGCCACGGGAGGCCTTTGGTGACGAAGAGCCTGGTCTTGCGGGTCCCCATGCGCTGCAGTTGGGAGCAGCGCGGGGTCTTGGTGTGTTGGAGCAGGAGCGTGGTCGTGACGAGCCGGTGCAGGGAGCACTCGGGCAGCTTCTTGGGGGCGAGGGACCTCTTGACATCTCTGCTCTTGCTGCGCTGGCCCTGGGCGGAGTGGGTTCCACCCAGGGGCCACGCGCCTTGGGGCTAGGGTGCCTTCTTGAGGGGGACGCGGCTGAGGCGCCCCCGGAGCTTCATCGCCCGTGCAGGGCGGGGCGCGGTGCAGCGAGAAGGACGGCGCGGGGGAGCCCCCTGCGGCACGGACGAGCTCGGCGACGCGGTCGAGCCACTCTTCGTAGACGTCGTCGACAGGGCGGTAGCGCAGGAGCTCGTTTGCCGCGATGAGCGCAGCTCGAGCCACCATGGGTGCGCGGAGCACGTGAGATGAAGAACCAACTGAGGCGAGTGAAGGAGTGGCGGTGCGGCCGTCTCGCCTCATGGACGGATGCTGGGACGATGCTTGCTGCTCGTTCCTCGCCGGGCCGGTGGCGGCGTTGACGGCAGGCGACGGGGAACGGCGGGGGCGCCCGCCGATGGGGGCCGTCTGGGCGACGCGGGAAGCGAGAGCGGCTCGGGGGCTCGGCGCTGGCCCGACGAGCGCCCCGACATGGATGTGGTGGTCGGCGAAGAACAGGCGGCGGAAGATTTAATTCCGCGCACTCTACCCGGGCGCCAAATGTCGGACACGGTTCCGCAGACCCTCTAGGTTCAACACTGGGTGCGCGCGAGATCTCACCTCTACCTACCGCACTCGCCTCGCTAAGATCTAAGCTATGCAAAGAACAACACAAGAGACACAGGGTTTATACTAGTTCGGGCCACCATTGTGGTGTAATACCCTACTCTAGTTTGTGGTGTGGTGGATTGCCTGTGGGGCTGATGATGATGGACAATACAAGGAAGAACAGCCTCGCGAGGGTCTGTTCATGGCTGGTGCGATGAAATGCCAGGGGGAGTTCAGTTACTCTCTCTCTGCGGATTAGGGTGCTGGGTCAAGCTGCCTCTACCCTATGGGCGGCTAGTCCTATTTATAGGCAAAGGCCCTGGGCCTCTTCCCAAATATTGAGTGGGAAGTGCACCAACAATTGGCCATTTTGAAGGGGAACATCTAGTACACTTATCCTGACTAAAGTTGGTCCTCACCTGTCAAAGGCTCTGGTGGTGACGCCGGCTTGGGCTCCATAATGACTTCCTTCCTGCCGTTGCGACGGTCTTGGTCTTGTTGCACCGAAACGGATGCCTTTGCTTGATGCTCTCACCTGCGCTTGCTCCTTTTGCACCAAAGAGGAAAGGAGGACACTGCGCGGGCTGGCGCCCGCCTGGCGCCCTTGGTCGTCATGGCTTGCATCATGGGCACCTCGTGAGGTATCCCGCCTTGATCTCTACGCCTCCTCGCGAGCCAGCCTGACGAGGCCGTGCCTGAGGAAGCTTCCTTTCGTCCGCCCCGCGAGGCTTGGCCCCTCGCGAGGGTCTTGAGCTTGTGCTGATGAAGACGGGCCGTGTTGGGCCACCCCTTGAGCCACAGCGCAGGCCGCATGCAGGCAAGTCTGGGTACCCCCGTTCCAGAAAGCCGACAATTGTTAGTTTGGGTGAGATATTATGCTTCCCCTGTATCCCCAACACCAGATTGCATAACCAGAAGGTTTCGGGAGTTTATAAGTGGGAATTCAAGTATGACGTAGGATATCCTTCCAACATACACATGATACGGTATGGGGTCTATCATATGTTTGTTTCGGCTTATTGTGCAAGCCAATCCTTTGTTTTGTTTTGAGTTGTGGTATTTGAGTGGCTTCGAAGTCAAGTGTTGATTCCATACCTTCCCTAAATGGTGCTCTCATATTTCTATGTGAATACTAATCCTTCTTGATCATCGAGGTTGCCATGTTAATTCTCTTCCAACCGACGTGCTTCTCTTCAAGTGGATCCGATCATTTCAACATCCGCAAGATCAACTCTAAGTTTTCTCAACGGTGTTTGTTTCATCCGTCCCTAGTTATCTTTGTTTTCCCGCCCTCCCACCCCTTTTTCTTCAAGGACTCCGATTTCTTAATCAAGTATCCATCTTATTGATGTGAAGACTCTTCATTCTTTTCTTTCAATGTTCTTATCCCGTGATTGTCATGAAGATGGTCAAAAGTTTCAAGTTCATCATTCTTCATTCTCTTTTCTTCTCCGGTGGATTCAATTCGAGCTTTCTGTGTTGATCATATTCATTTCCTTGTTTCAAATGTTTTATCATCCGATGTATCTCTTAATCATCCACCTCTCACTTTCCATTTGTTCCGTTGTGCTGAAGATATATCGGAAGATTCATGCTTCCATTCTTAATCAATTCAAGTTATTTTTGAGGTGGATATCTCGTTCAAGCCATTTAATTCAACCGGTGCATCACCTCTTCCATAGTAATCATTTCAACGGGGTTTCTCTTGAGTGGGCCCATAACCCACAAGTCTTTTCCCAGGATCTTACCTGACTCTTCTAATTTTCCCGGAATTATTCTCAAATTCTTTTTCAAAGTTTGACATAAGAATGAATTCTCATCATTCATATTCCTTCTCCAAGATCGCTTTCAAAACATTGTCATCGTTGGTTCATCATTTCTATTCTTCATTGTTCCGGAGTGTCTCAATAATTTTGGTGGTGTTTCTCGTCGTCATTCTCGGATTTTGAAGACCGAAGAAGAGTTCCTCTTAAATCCTTACCCGTTCTTCCAAAGATGCATACTTCAAGCTTGATGCCATCCTCTCATAATTGTTTTCAATTATGAGAATTCTTTTCACCCATCCGGAGCAATTCAGGAGTCTTTTCTGTTTGATTCTCTTGATCCCATCATCTCAGAATTATTCATTCCATCTGTCAGCCCTCGTTCTCCAAATCTTACCGGTGCTTCGTTCAAGTATTCTCTAGTCACCTTGTGATCTCTTTGCTCTCTAGTCCTTAAATTCCCTCAAGTATCTTCATTCGCTTTCTAATTCTTCCCGGTGATTCATTCTCTTTTCTTCATCTGTTTTCAATTCTTACGGCGGTTTGTTCAAGATTCCTCTGCCTATGGTCTCGTATTAATTCATTCGTTGTTTCCAAATCCTACCGGTGGTTCCATCAAGACCTTCTCATGTTTGCGCTATATCTCTTTTATTCCTTTCTACGAGAATAAGTAGTATGCCAAATCCGTTGCTTGTCATCAATCTAAATTGGTGAAGGATATGATAACGTAATTCTTATTATTGTTTCATCCAAGTGATCTCATTTCTTCTTTCTAGAGTTGTTCATCATGTCACATTCTCGGTTCGAGATGCTTCATCTTTTCTTTTCCGAAGTTCCACATTTTCCGCATTATCTCATCGCGAAGCTCCATCTAAATCATCGCAAGGCTTCACCTTGTGTTCTCAACTTCTCTTTCTTTTATCATCCTTTCATTACCGGAGTTCTTCACGGAGGCTCTATGTAACGCCCTCGATGCGGCTATATCTCCCACGTGTCGAAGCACGACTTAGAGGCATAACCGCATTGAAAGCAATGTCGCAAGTGAGGTAATCTTCACACAACCCATGTAATACATAAGGGAAAGAGATACATAGTTGGCTTACAATCGCCACTTCACACAATAAAATGAGTAAAGCATTACATCATACAGATACAATCAAGGTCCGACTACGGAACTAAAATAAAAGAAGACTACCCCAAATGCTACAGATCCCCGATCGTCCCAACTGGCTCCACTTGATCAACTGAAACGAAACAACACAATGAACAAGATCTTCATCGAGCTCCTCCTTGAGCTCAAAAGGCCACCTACACGGTTTCATCGGCACCGCAAACTGGTTTTGAAGTATCCGTGAGTCACGGGACTCAGCAATCTCACACCCCCGAGATCAAGACTATTTAAGCTTATGGGTAGGAGAAGGTAGTGAGGTGGAGCTGCAGCGACTAGCATATCTGGTGTCTAACATACGCAAATGAGAGCGAGAAGAGAAGGCAAAAGCACGGTCGAACAACTATGATCAAGAAGGATCCTAGAACAACCTACGCCAAACATAACTCCAACACCGTGTTCACTTCCTGACTTCACGAGAAGAGACCATCACGGTTACACACGCGCGTTGATGCGTTTTAATTAAGATCGACTTGGGTTTTCTACAACCGACATTAACAAATTCCCATCTGCCTCATAACCGCAGCACGGCTTTCAAAGATAATACCCTGCAGGGTGTCCCAACTTAGCCCATTATAAGCTCTCACGGTCAACGAAGGATATTCCTTCTACCGGAAGACCCGATCGACTCGAATCCCGGACTACAAGACATTTCGACAATGGTAAACAAGACCAGCAAAGCCGCCGGATGTGCCGACAAATCCTGATAGGAGCTGCACGATCTCGGTCTCGTGGCACACGGATGAGTCGACGTCGGGTTGGCATAGACCCCGATTGCCTCACGGGAGCCGGACATCGCTTCGGTTTGGACCAGCAATCAAGGAGAACTGGCCCATGGGTTAAAATAAAGATGACCCTTGAGTCTGCAGAACCCAAGGGAAAAAGGCTTAGGTGGCAAATGGTAAAACCAAGGTTGGGCCTTTTTGGAGGAGTCTTATTCAAAGCGAACTGTCAAGGGGTCCCATAAATCACCCAACGCGTTAGGGACGCAAAATCCGGGAACATAATACCGATATGACGGAAACTAGGGCGGCAAGAGTGGAACAAAACACTGCATAAGGCCGAGCCTTCCACCCTTTACCAAATATATAGATGCATTAATTAAATAAGATATATTGTGATATCCCAACAAGTAAACATGTTCCAACAAGGAACAACATCTCCATGTTCCAACAAGGAACAAACTTCATCTTCACCTGCAACTAACAACGCTATAAGAGGGGCTGAGCAAAGCGGTAACATAGCCAAACAACGGTTTGCTAGGAAAGGATGGTTAGAGGCTTGACATGGCAATGTGGGAGGCATGAAATGCAAGTGATAGGCATCGTAGCATAGGCATAGCAAAAGTGCGAGCAACTAGCAAGCAAAGATAGAAGTGATTTCGAGGGTATGGTCATCTTGCCTGAAATCCCACAAGGAAGAAGAACGAGTCCATGAAGAAGACAAACGGACGAAGTCGAACGAATCCTCACAACTCCGGAACGAAACCGAAGCTAACGAGAGAAGCAACCCGGAAAGAAACAAACAACATGGTAAACCAACAAGCACAAACATGGCATGATGCACAACCAAGGATGATGCATGCCCGGTTTAAATAGCATGGCATGGCAATATGCACAAACAAAACTACAAGTTAAATGGAGCCCAATATGCAACGAGTTGCATATTGACTAAACACCACATCAATTAATTAGTTCTCTCGCTTAGGTACTCAACAATATTAAATGTTATTAAACATGGCAAGAGATGAAGCATAATTAAACTAGCTATTTAGGCAAGTTTAATGAGGCGGAACAACAAACAACAATTCGAAAAATCCTCATGTTATTTAGCAATTTAAAACAACAACAATTTTAAACATTTTAAATGTTGTTATCATGATGCGGATGACATATACAAGTTTATGCAATTTTATGAAAATGTTGACATGAGCATGTTATGAAGCATTTGGTCACCATGGCGGAATGAAAAGGGTGCCACGGGAACATTTCGGTTCCGGTAGCTCATGGAGATACCAGTGCAAAAGGAAGTGTGGACACGCGGAACATGCAAAAGATGGTGGGGTCATCCCGGTTACCGGGTTCCCACGTGACGGTGGCAAACGAGGAGGAACGTGCATGAAGCAAACGGGTACGGTGCAAACACGAGCATCTCATACAACACATGCATTCGGTCCACGGTTGATCGTCTCGGCGGTTATACCTTTGAAGCGTGCGTTTCGGGGCGGTTCAAAATCGTCGAGGGAAGTAGTTGTTCACGTGGCGACGGTAGTGGTACATATCATAGTGGAAGTAGTTGTTCATGTGACGGTAGTGGAAGTAGTGGTTCACGGACGTCGTGGAAGTAGTCGTTCACGGCGACGGTAGAGGTACTCGTGATCTTGGCAACAGTAGTCGTACATGTCCGGAGAGGAACTTGTCGTATGCATGTAGTCGAACTTGGCGTATCCGAAGGGGTACTTGACGCATCACCGTGTAGTTGTGCGTTTGTCGGAGAGGATCTTGGCGAAATCCACGAAGGCGTCCTTGGGCTTCCCTGGTTGCCGAGTCTTGGCAGCAACGAGAGGGGCGATGAGGCCAGCAGGGCAGCAAGGGAAGGAGCAGGGGCTCGCTGGGCTACACGGCCATGGCAGGGGGCCATGAGAACTTGCTGAAGGAGGAGGGCACGAGCTTCGTGCGGGAGGTGGCTGACGACATGGGGCTCGGGGAGGAAGGCAGGACCGACGGGAAGGTGCAGAGGCTCGGTGCAGCGGGGATGACGCGAGGTCGCAAGGGAGGCGGGCGACGGAGCAAGGCGGCACAGCGGCCGGACTTGGCGCAGGGAGCGATGCCGGCGAAGTCAGCATGGGGCGGAGCGACGCGAGTTGGAGAAGAGGTGAGCCGTAGAGGGAGGGGCACAGGCGCAGGAGGCTGAGAGGGTCGAGGCGGTGGCGCTCCTGGTCGCAGCGACCGGACTCCGGCAACGAGGAGGAGGCAGAGGGGAACGAGACAAGGCCGCGGCGCTCCTCTCTCTCTCTCTGTGACGGCGCATCAAGGGAGGAGGGGATCGAGCAGGGCTCGGGCGCAGGTTCAAGCGGACGAGGGAGAAGGCGCCGGGAGAGATGGGGATCGGCGCTGCGTGGGAACGAGGAGGAGGAGGATATGGATCGAGGGAGAGATGTGGGCTAGGGTTAGGAGGGGCGGCTGGGCCTGTGGAACGGGCCGGCCTGGATAGGCTGCTGGGCTCTCTTCTCTCACTAAAGAATAATAAAAAGTAAGCAGTAGAAAAGAAAGAAAAGAAAGAGAGGTTAGGGAAAGATTTAAGATGGGGATAATTTTCCGGACTCGCAAAAATATGCTCGCTCCAAGAAAAATAGAAAGGCCATGATTGAAAGATTTAAATTCAAACTCATTTGAATTTAATTCAAATGGTTTGAACGAGGACAAGGATTTAGAAGTGTCCAAAAATGTTGAGATTTTTGGTGGAGCTCCGGAAAATGATGAAAGAAATTATGGGCAATGTTGGAGACCAAGAATTAAGATAACAAAGGCATTGGGATTTATTTGCAAGTGTGTTATGGTGATTTCCAAATTAAGAAATATTTAATATAGCTCCCTAATATTGGGATGGTATGTTATAAACAGAAGTCACCCTTCCCTCAATTTAAATAGATCAACCATCTATGCAATTTATTTGGAAGAGTTTTAAAAATTAAATGACATGATGGCATGATGACATGATGCAAAGCAAAAAATAAAAGAGCAAGCACAAATGAAACATACGGCGAAACCCAGAATATATGGAAGGCATCTGGAGCGTCGTTCTCGGGGCGTCACAACACTCCACCACTACGAGAGGATCTCGTCCCGAGATCTAGGAAGGCACCGGAAAAAAGCGGAAGAGGAAGAGGTAAAACAAAGTTGCTTCTTTGACAAACGAGTGAAACCATGAACCTTGAGAGGTTGAAAAATTCAAAGAAGAAAAATACAATGAAGATGAACAAAGTTGAAAACACTCTGTTAGAAAAGAGGAACATGGGATACGGCGAGAACCAAGAGGTTAATTGACAAGATAGATATTGACACCACTCCGGTTAAAACAAGATAGAGAAGGAATAAGAATGATATAATTTGGGCAGCACTCCGACTGAAAATGGAAGGAATTAGAATCATGAACTTGGCAAAATGAAAGCACCTTGAAGAGACTCCGGTTAAAAGAGGAACGATAGACACAACACTCCGGTTAAATCGATAAGCAAGGAAAAGGACATGGTCTTGACAAAACAAGATGATGGGTCGAAGAGAGCAACATCACAATGCCTCCAGAAGAATAATTGAAGATAGATCATTGGAATAAAGGAATGGAGAAGAAAATGACAACTTCTACCACAAATGAGTTTGGAAAGCACCCTTAAAAAGAAGGATAGAACGGAGTTGTTGGAAAACCAACAACGAAAAGAATAACCTTGTAGTGGACTTATGGAAACATCTCAACATTATGAGGTGAGCTTCTGCCACCAACGGGAAACAAACGATTGGATTGATATCAACAAGGAGACGAGAAATTTATTTCACCGAGAGGACAAATGAAGAACTTGGGTCATTTATAAGCACCGTAAATAGCAACAATCCTTAGGGAAAGCTTTAGGTGAAATATGACACAAGATAACTCCAACGAAAAGATTGATGGATTTAAAATACCTCATTCTTGACAATTTGTTAATCATGGAACATGAATGAAACTGTCAAAATGACATAACACCACCTCAAAAGATAAGGTCGAAAGAATTGCACTTCGGAATGCAAGATGAAGAATGCTTGAACTCCTCAAAACAAAACATGTGTTGAGCAGCATGTTTATTTGAAGTATGGCTTGACGGATCTTAAGTCCGAGAGAAATCTTGATGAACAATTGAAGAATGAAAAGAATCCTTGACGAAGCACCATGTAGAGCCTCCATGAAGAACTCCGGTAAGAAAAGGATGATAAAAGAAAGAGAAGTTGAAAACACAAGGTGAAGCCTTGCAGTGATAAGATGAAGCTTTGAAATGATATAACCGAGAAAACTTGGAACTCCGGAAAGAAAGATGAACAAATGAAATCGAGAATTTTGATGAACCTCCGGAATAAGGAATTGAACTTACTCGATGAAACAAAACAAGAATTATGTTATGCGTATCCTTCACCAATTTAAATTGATGACAAGCAACGGATTTGACATACTACTTATTCTCGTAGAAAGGATTGAAGAGAGATATTGTGCAACTTGGGAAGGTCTTCAACGATCCGCCGGTAGGATTCGGGAAGACGAATGAATCTATATAATAACGAAGGAAGAGAACTCTTGAACGAACCACCGTAAGAATTGAAATTGAACGTAGCAAAGGCACAATTCACCGGGAAGAATTGGAAAACGAATGAAGATGCTTGAGAGAATTTAGATACAAGAGAATGAAGAGATCATGAACTGATTAGAGGATATTTGAACGATTCACCGGTAAGATTTGGAGAACGAGAGCTGAAAGCTGGAATGAACAATTCTGAGATGATGGGCTCCGAAGAATCAAACTGAAAAGACTCCTGAATTGCTCCGGATGGGTGAAAAGAATTCTCACAATCAAAACAATTATGAGAGGATGGCATCAAGCTAGAACCATGAATCTTGAAGAGAATGGAGCAAGATTAAAGAGAAGCTCTTCTTCGGTCTTCAAAATTCGAGAATGATGACGAGAAACACCACCATGAATTTTTGAGGCACTCCGGAATGAAAATTAGAAAGGTTGAACCAACGATGAAAAGAATTTGAAAGATCTTGGAGAAAGCCATGACTGATGATAATTCATTCTTACGTCAAACTTTGAAAGAATTTGAGAATCGCTCCGGATAAATTAGAAGAGTCAGGTAAGATCCTGGGAAAAGACCTGTGGGTTAGGGCCCACTCAAAAGAACCACCGTTGAACGATTGTTTGAAAAGAGAGATTGCACCGGTTGAATTAAATGGCTCAAAAGGGATAACAACTACGAGAAATCTTGCACGGATTAGGAATGAAAACACGAATCTTCTGAGATAATCTTTAGCACTCCAGATGACATGGATAGCAAGAGGTGGATGATTAAGAGATGCACCGACATGAGAAAACATTAGAAACGAGGAAAGGAATATGATAAATATCAAAAGCTTGAATTGGGTCCACCGGAGAAGAAACAACAAAGAAGGATGATGAACTTGAAATTGTTGAGCATCTTCATGGGAAATCACCGGATAAGAACATTGAAAGAAAAGAATGAAGAGACTTTCCACAAATAAAAGGATACATGATTAAGAAATCTGAGTCCTTGAAGAAAAAGGGTGGGAGGGTGGGAAAAACAAAGGCAACTTGGGGATGGAATGAAACAGACACCGTTGAGAAAGCTTAGAATTGATCTTGCAAACGTTGAAATGATCGGATCCACTTGAAGAGAAGCACGCCGGTTGGGAAAAGAATTAACATGACGACCTCGATGATCAAGAAGGATTAGTATTCACATAGCAATATGAGAACACCGTTTAGAATAAGGTATGGAATCGACACTTGGCATTGAAGCAACTCGAATACCACAAAAACAAAACAAAAACAAAGGATTTGGCTTGCGGAATAAGCCGGAAACAAACATATGATAGATCCCATATCGTATCATGTGTGTGTTGGAAAGATATCCTACGAGATACTTGAATTCCCACTTATAAACTCCCGAAACTTTCGGTTATGCAATCAGGTGTTGGGGATACAGGGACACAAAATATATCACTCAAACTAACAATACCTAGATCCATTGTATCCATCCTTCAACACATAACCAAGAAACCTTCGAAATCGCTTACCTCGACCTTCAAAAGCATCCGTTATACGAGTTATGGCAATACTCGAGCTCGCCTCAAGATCGGGTTATCGGGTTATCTCACCAACAACCGCATAAAAGAGATTTTCGATGTCGGCAAAGCTCGTATTCCAGAATCTGCAACGATAAAATTGTGACAACAACACCTCAAGCTCAACTCCCGGGACACCGCCACAACCCCTAAATGTCGAGGCACCAAGAACAATGTTCTCGTCACAAGACTATCGGAACGATCCCAAGATACCAGCGTGATCCTAAATTTTTTTGTGAAATTTGAGGAGAGGAAAGACAAAACATCTACGTCAGGAGACCTCACCAGAGCGCTTGAAGGACCGAGGAGTAAAAAGAATCCTACTCTCCGATATATAAAATCCTAAGACTCAAAACTTTTTTTGTTCTAGACTCAACAACGCCAACAAACAATCAAGCAGGGGGTTCCTAAGTCGGGGATGGCTCTGATTACCAACTTGTAACGCCCTTGATGCGGCTATATCTCCCACGTGTCGAAGCACGACTTAGAGGCATAACCGCATTGAAAGCAATGTTGCAAGTGAGGTAATATTCACACAACCCATGTAATACATAAGGGAATGAGATACATAGTTGGCTTACAATCGCCAATTCACACAATAAAATGAGTAAAGCATTACATCATACAGATACAATCAAGGTCCGACTATGGAACCAAAATAAAAGAAGACTACCCCAAATGCTACACAGATCCCCGATCGTCCCAACTGGGCTCCACTACTGATCAACTGGAACGAAACAACACAATGAACAAGATCTTCATCGAGCTCCTCCTTGAGCTCGGATTAAGGCACACTGCACGGTTTCATCGGCACCGCAAACTGGTTTTGGAAGTATCTGTGAGTCACGGGGACTCAGCAATCTCACACCCGCAAGATCAAGACTATTTAAGCTTATGGGTAGGAGAAGGTAGTGAGGTGGAGCTGCAGCAAGCAACTAGCATATCTGGTGTCTAACATACGCAAATGAGAGCGAGAAGAGAAGGCAAAAGCACGGTCGAACAACTATGATCAAGAAGTGATCCTAGAACAACCTACGTCAAACATAACTCCAACACCGTGTTCACTTCCCGGACTCCACCGAGAAGAGACCATCACGGTTACACACGCGGTTGATGCGTTTTAATTAAGATCGACTTCGGGTTTTCTAAAACCGGACATTAACAAAGTCCCATCTGCCTCATAACCGCGGGCATGGCTTTCGAAAGATAATACCCTGCACGGGTGTCCCAACTTAGTCCATTATAAGCTCTCACGGTCAACAAAGGATATTCCTTCTACCGGGAAGACCCGATCAGACTCGGAATCCCGGACTACAAGACATTTCGACAATGGTAAAACAAGACCAGCAAAGCCGCCCGGATGTGCCGACAAATCCTGATAGGAGCTGCACATATCTCGGTCTCAGGGCACACCAGATGAGCCAGACGTCGGGTTGGCATAGACCCTGATTGCCCAGGGGGCGCTGGACATCGCTCGATTTGGACCAGCAATCGAAGGAGAACTGGCCCATGGGTTAAAATAAAGATGACCCTTGAGTCTGCAGAACCCAAGGGAAAAAGGCTTAGGTGGCAAATGGTAAAACCAAGGTTGGGCCTTGCTGGAGGAGTCTTATTCAAAGCGAACTGTCAAGGGGTTCCCATAAATCACCCAACCGCGTTAGGGACGCAAAATCCGGGAACATAATACCAATATGACGGAAACTAGGGCGGCAAGAGTGGAACAAAACACCAGGCATAAGGCCGAGCCTTCCACCCTTTACCAAATATATAGATGCATTAATTAAATAAGATATATTGTGATATCCCAACAAGTAAACATGTTCCAACAAGGAACAACATCTCCATGTTCCAACAAGGAACAAAATTCATCTTCACCTGCAACTAACAACGCTATAAGAGGGGCTGAGCAAAGCGGTAACATAGCCAAACAACGGTTTGCAAGGAAAGGATGGTTAGAGGCTTGACATGGCAATGTGGGAGGCATGATAAACAAGTGATAGGCATCATAGCATAGGCATAGCAAAAGAGCGAGCAACTAGCAAGCAAAGATAGAAGTGATTTCGAGGGTATGGTCATCTTGCCTGAAATCCCGCAAGGAAGAAGAACGAGTCCATGAAGAAGACAAACGGACGAAGTCGAACGAATCCTCACAACTCCGGAACGAAACCGAAGCTAACGAGAGAAGCAACCCGGAAAGAAACAAACAACATGGTAAACCAACAAGCACAAACATGGCATGATGCACAACCAAGGATGATGCATGCCCGGTTTAAATAGCATGGCATGGCAATATGCACAAACAAAACTACAAGTTAAATGGAGCCCAATATGCAACGAGTTGCATATTGACGAAACACCACGTCAATTAATTAGTTCTCTCTCGTTTAGGTACTCAACAATATTAAATGTTATTAAACATGGCAAGAGATGAAGCATAATTAAACTAGCTATTTAGGCAAGTTTAAGTGAGGCCGGAACAACAAACAACAATTCCGAAAATCCTCATGTTATTTAGCAATTTAAAACAACAACAATTTTAAACATTTTAAATGTTGTTATCATGATGCGGATGACATATACAAGTTTATGCAATTTTATGAAAATGTTGACATGAGCATGTTATGAAGCATTTGGTCACCATGGCGGAATGAAAAGGGTGCCACGGCAACATTTCGGTTCCGGTAGCTCATGGAGATACCAGTGCAAAAGGAAGTGTGGACGCGCGGAACATGCAAAATATGGTGGGGTGATCCCGGTTACCGGGTTCCCACGTGATGGTGGCAAACGAGGAGGAACGTGCATGAAGCAAACGGGCACGGTGCAAACACGAGCATCTCATACAACACATGCATTCGGTCCACGGTTGATCGTCTCGGCGGTTATATCTTTGAAGCGTGCGTTTCGGGGCGGTTCAAAATCGTCGAGGGAAGTAGTTGTTCACGTGGCGACGGTAGTGGTACATATCGTAGTGGAAGTAGTTGTTCATGTGACGGTAGTGGAAGTAGTGGTTCACGGACGTCGTGGAAGTAGTCGTTCACGGCGACGATAGAGGTACTCGCGATCTTGGCAACGGTAGTCGTACATGTCCGGAGAGGAACTTGCCGTATCCATGTAGTCGAACTTGGCGTATCCGAAGGGGTACTTGGCGCATCACCGTGTAGTCGTGCGTTTGTCGGAGAGGATCTTGGCGAAATCCACGAAGGCGTCCTTGGGCTTCCCTGGTTGCCGAGTCTTGGCAGCAACGAGAGGGGCGATGAGGCCAGCAGGGCAGCAAGGGAAGGAGCAGGGGCTCGCTGGGCTACACGGCCATGGCAGGGGGCCATGAGAACTTGCTGAAGGAGGAGGGCACGAGCTTCGTGCGGGAGGTGGCTGACGACATGGGGCTCGGCGAGGAAGGCAGGACCGACGGGAAGGTGCAGAGGCTCGGTGCAGCAGGGATGACGCGAGGTCGCAAGGGAGGCGGGCGACGGAGCAAGGCGGCACGGCAGCCGGACTTGGCGCAGGGAGCGATGTCGGCGAAGTCAGCGCGGGGCAGAGCGACGCGAGTTGGAGAAGAGGTGAGCCGCAGAGGGAGGGGCACGGGCGCAGGAGGCTGAGAGGGGTGAGGCGGTGGCGCTCCTGGTCGCAGCGACCGGAGTCCGGCAGTGAGGAGGAGGCAGAGGGGAACGAGACGAGTCCGCGGCGCTCCTCTCTCTCTCTCTCTGCGACAGCGCATCGAGGGAGGAGGGGATCGAGCAGGGCTCGGGCGCAGGTTCTGGCGGCGCGAGGGGAGAAGGCGCTCGGGGAGAGATGGGGATCGGCGCTGCGTGGGAATGAGGAGGAGGAGGAGATGGATCGAGGGAGAGATGCGGGCTAGGGTTAGGAGGGGCGGCTGGACCTATGGAACGGGCCGGCCTGGATAGGCTGCTGGGCTCTCTTCTCTCACTAAAGGATAATAAAACAGAACAACGAAAAGAAAGAAAAGAAAGAGAGGTTAGGGGAAAGATATGCGCATGGGGATAATTTTCCCGGACTCGCAAAAATATGCTCGTTCCAAGAAAAATAGAAAGGCCATGATTGAAAGATTTAAATTCAAACTCATTTGAATTTAATTCAAATGGTTTGAACAAGGACAAGGATTTAGAAGTGTCCAAAAATGTTGAGATTTTTGGTGGAGCTCCGGAAAATGATGAAATAAATTATGGGCAATGTTGGAGACCAAGAATTCAGATAACAAAGGCATTGGGATTTATTTGCAAGTGTGTTATGGTGATTTCCAAATTAAGAAATATTTTAATATAGCTCCCTAATATTGGGACGGTATGTTATAAAGAGTAGTCACCCTTCCCTCAATTTAAATAGATCAACCATTTATGCAATTTATTTGGAAGAGTTTTAAAAATTAAATGACATGATGGCATGATGACATGATGCAAAGCAAAAAATAAAAGAGCAAGCACAAATGAAACATACGGCGAAACTCGGAATATATGGAAGGCATCTAGAGCGTCGGTCTCGGGGCGTCACACTCTACATGGTGGTTCGTCAAGGATTCTTATCATTCTTCAATTGTTCTTCAAGATTTCTCTCGGAGTTATGATTTGCCAATCTATACTCTAAAATAAACATGGTGTTCAACACATGTCTTGTTTTGAGGATTCAATCATTCATCATCTTGCATTTCAAAGTTCACTTCTTCTACCTTATCTTGAGGTGGTGTTATGTCATTCTTGACAATTTGAGTTCATGTTTCACGATTCACATGTTTTCAAGAATGAGATATTTTAAATCCACCAATCTCTTCGTTGGAGTTATCTTGTGTCATGTTTCACCTAAAGCCTTCCCTAAGGAATGTTGTTATTATGGTGCTTATCAATGATCCAAGTTTTCTCCTATCCTCTTTGTGGAAGAAGTTTTTCATCGCCTTGGTGCTCTCACTCAAATCAATGGCTTCCTTTAGTGGCTGTTTGTCACCTCATAATGTTGGGATGTTCCCATAAGCCCACTACAAGCTTATTCTTTTTGTTGTTGGTTTTCCGACAACTCTGCTCTAACCTTCTTGCAAGGATGCTTTCCAAACTAAATTGTGGTAGAAGTTGTCAGTCCTTCTCCGTTCTATTATTCCATCGACCTAGCTTCTATTTGTTCGTCCTGGAGGCATTGTGATGTTGCTCTCTTCGACCAATTATCTTGTTTTCTCAATATCAGGTTCTTTTCCTTGCTTACCGATTTAACCGGAGTGTTGCGTCCTATTTTCAAGCTCTTTCCATCTTATCAATTTCCTTGAATTTTCAACCGGAGTCCTGCCCAAATTCTTTCGCTTTTACACTTTGTCTACTTCGTTCTAACCGGAGTGGTTTCAAAACCTATCTTGTCCCTTGAGCTATTGGTTCTCCTTGTTTTGCTTTGTCACGCCCAAGATGCGACCCCATCCTAAAGGAACTCGAAGGTCCCACCAAGGATAGAAGCGCATCTTGAAGACGCTTTTGCAAGGTGGATATCATTACATCAACATTACATAATAGCTGGGGATACATCCAAGACATACAATGTAACAAGAATACAACAATACATCATATACAAGATCAACATCCGACTACGGATGAAACAAAAATAGAAACTCCAACAATATCCACCCTGCTAGCCCAGGCTGCCGACCTGGAACCTATCCCCTGATCGAAGAAGCAGAAGAAGAATTCCAAAACAAGCAAACATCGCTCTCGCGTCCTGATCATCGCATAACCTGAACCTGCAACTGTTGTGTAGTAATCTGTGAGCCACGAGGACTCAGCAATCCCATTACCATGGGTATCAAGACTAGCAAAGCTTAAAGGGAAAGGAAGGGGTAAAGTGGTGAGGCTGCAGCAGCGACTAAGCATATATGGTGGCTAACATACGCAAATAAGAGCGAGAAGAGAACAAGTGGAACGGTCGTCAACTAGTAATGATCAAGAAGTGATCCTGAACTCCTACTTACGTCAAACATAACCAAAAACTGTGTTCACTTCCCGGACTCCGCCGAAAAGAGACCATCACGGCTACACACGCGGTTGATGCATTTTAATTCGGATCTGGTGTCAAGTTATCTACAACCGGACATTAACAAATTCCCATCTGCCACATAACCGCGGGCACGGCTCTCGAAAGATTATACCCTGCAGGGGTGTTCCAACTTAGCCCATTATAAGCTCTCGCGATCAACGAAGGATATTCCTTCTGTAACATCCCAAATTTTCAATTTGGAATGTTATACATTAGGTCATCATGCATATCATATTTTTCTCGCATTTTCCGATCCTAGAAATTTCACGCAACTCAAGGACCCTCGGAGAGAGTTGGAAGTTTCATTATTTTCATATTTAGGATTTTCCCCAAATTTTGAAAATAGGATCATTGGATTTATTTAATTATCTTCATAAAGTTTTTCCTATAAAAATATTTGGAGAGGGAATAATATGACTTTCCCAACATTTAGGAAAAATGAAGATATTATAAATAAACCAAATTTGGTTTTGGAAGATTTATTTTGTTTAGGCAAAATGAGCACAAAAAAATTATGCATGTTTGCTGTTTTAAAGTTCATTTTGTTCGACTCATTTTAGGAGTCGGGAAAATTTGTTTTATTTAAATCAATTGTTTGGTATTTTTTTAATTGTTTTGGTTTAATTTTATTAAAAATTCGCCCCCTACTGGGCCGAGGCCCAGCCTGCCAGCCAGCCTGTGCCCTGTGCCCCCGCCTGCCCACCTCCCTCTCCTCCCGCCTCCAAGAAGGTCTCTGCACAAGACGGCACCCGCCTCCCGAGTCCCACCCCGACCCGGCCTCCTTGCCCCTCCCAAGCCACCCTGCCCCTCTCCCTTTATAACCCGCCACCGCCCCCCCTCTCCCTCACCCCACGAGCCGCCTGCCACCGCGCCCGATCAACCCCTTGCCGCCTAAGGCCGCCGTCGCCGCTGTTCCCGCCGACGACCGCCGACCTCGCCTCCCGCCCGCCCCTCGCCCCGCCCCGAGCCCGCTGAGCCTCGCCGGCCGAGATCACCGAGGTAGCCCGCGCCCGATCCGGTTTTTCCCATAATAACCGATCCGTTTATTTAAAAAAGATGTTCGGTTTTTAAAAAAACCTAGATTGGTTTTATTTTTTGGTTTTCTTATTTAACGAACGCTCACCGAACTGCTCGCTTCAATGAACGCGTTCGTTGGATTCGTTTCGTTAACTAACGTCCGTTATTTAAACCGTTCGTCATTTTCTTTTAATCGGATTTAAACCGTTATTTTTCTGGTTTGATTTCAGATCCGATTTTCAAAACTGTTTTATTTTTCGCTCGTTTATCGGAATCAGGTGATTCAAGCGCCTGGAGTTTCGTAACGAAACCGCCGTTCCGACTAACCTACTTTCACAGAGTTTTGCTACAGTGAAATTTTGACCTAATTTCATATTGCTAAACCGAGTCGTTCTCTCTCGAGTTTCGACTTTCGGAGTTTATTTTGATTCGATTCTTTTGCAACCAGGGTTCTTAAGTTGAACTTTCTGGTTAGATCTTTTATTCGAGATTTCCCCGTGCATTAGATGAGTACTTATTGTATGCTTGTTGTTTGTCTGCGTTAGATCACCCGAGTGTGCCGCTTGTTACTTCAATCTCTAGGACTCATGGATCATCGCAAGGCAAGTAACACTTTGATCATACCCTTCTCATACCCAGTTTTATGCATTAGATCTATTCCTCAAACACTTGCATGATTAGGATCTAATTAAATTGTGGGTTTGGGAAGTAGATTGAGGTAGTACCTATTACTGCTTTTACTTATGAAACCTTGGGAGTTACTTCTACGCTTGCTTGTTCATGCCATGCTATGCTAGTAGACGTGGATTGGGTGAGTGAATATCCATGACAGATGTGAGATTGTTAATTAATGGTTTATCTAAGGTGGCAACCTAAACACACATCTGGGTGGGTTGAGGCACCTGGTTTCCATCAGACTTGCTCAGATTTCTTCGGACCGCCACCTGTGCTCTAAGGGATCATAAGATTATTCAAACTGAAACTTCCGTGTGCAGCCACAAGCCAATTATGGGCTCTGGCGTGAGTTGACTAAGTCGTGCGAACTCTTACGGGTAGGCTAGCTGATGTAGGGATGTAGCTTGGTACGGTCTACCCACATGTAAGGTGCTAGCGCTTCGAAGACTATGTCTCGGCCATCCGCTTCTCAAACACCATGTAGTGCGAGAACCAAGCGGAGGCGATCGAGTCTTGTGGGGAAAAGTGCATAAACCTCTGCAGAGTGTATAAACTAATCATGATTAGCCGTGTCCCGGTTATGGACAATTTGAGTATCCTGTAATTGAATATCATGTGAATCTCAACATGTTACTTCTAATAAAAGTTATTGGGTTTTGATGAGTACTTTTAA
Organism: Aegilops longissima; assembly: GCA_021605205.1. Classification (NCBI taxonomy): domain Eukaryota; kingdom Viridiplantae; phylum Streptophyta; class Magnoliopsida; order Poales; family Poaceae; genus Aegilops; species Aegilops longissima. The sequence goes on from CM038679.1 coordinate 199,229,857, forward strand.
TTGGGATTGAGGATGCTGTCAACCATTCTCAATGTTTAACAACCACCATGATAGTTAAATAAATTTATTCCTTTGATGTAGGGAAAAATCAGCTTTATGCAATGTAATCAGAGAGCCTTACCACCAGCCATATATGCATGTAGTGTAGGCTTATTCATTCATCGCTCTTATGTGTTACATTGCCAAGATATTCCATGTGTCTTGACCCATTTTGGCTGCAACTTTTCACGCTATGCACTTTTCGCATTTATTTAGTAAGGTGTTAGGTCGTGGTTCTATACTCATGATGCCGTTGGAGTTGATGGACTCGCTTATCTTCCAAGCATTCCATTGTTATTATTAGATGGCCTTAAGCCATATTATTGTATTAAGTTCCCTTGTGGACAACGATGTAATAAGTGTGTGATTGCTACTCGCAATAAATCCTTCGGCATCTTGTGTGGTGTCAGACATCGATCCAGGATGACACCGAGCACGAGACTTGATCCATTCGGTCTGGTCGCCACAGAGAATGGTATCGAGCACACGACCGTAGGACACCACCACTAAGAAAAAGCCATAGATCACTACTCTTCCCATTTTCTAACTCCTCATCTTTTCTACTCTCTCTAGGATGACGGACGCGAAGATCAAGTACACCCAACCGGATGAAGGCACACCTTTTGGATTTCACTTGAAGGAAGTCACTAAGTACCGAACATTGGATTACCAAGCTTCACCGGACTTTCAACGCCACTCTGCTCAAGAGGAGCGCTGAAGATTCATGCTCACGTTCCAGAAGGACATTCGCCCCAATCACCAAGCCTATAGATAGTGTTTTCAGTGCACCCACTTGGAGTCTGGGAAAGAGCATGGCAGCTCACATCACCATGGGACGCATTGGAGAAGTTTATCAAGAAGACCTCAAGGATACCATCTACCAGATTTGTGGACGCCGAGATGACAACTAGGACGTCGTCAACACCAAGAAGGATAGATCCATTGCAGCTTTCATCCAGGAGTTAAATCAGCACATTCGACGCCAGGAAAACCAAATGTGCAACGATATGTTGGAGTTGCAGAAGACAAAGGGAAGGATCATCGAACTAGAAGAAGAACTAAAGACTACCCGCAAGGACTACATGGACGAGATCGTAGCTCTGGCAAGACACAATAACGATCTTAAGTACGAGATCAAGAACTCAAGAAGAAGTTGGCGCCAGAATGAAGACCAAGATGTCGAATACCCAATCGACTACATCAACATCGACGACACAGATTCGGATCCAAGTGAACCCGACTTTGAAGACGAAGCTGGAGCAGACATCATGGAGTCTTCCACCGGTTCAAATTAGTAGAAGTCCCCCACATATTAGTAGTATTCCCTCCATGTAAACATTATAGTACACGCACTTTTGCGATAGTTAGATCGTTGTAAGCCCTTGTTTGATTGAATGAAGTGATTTTGTGTGCATTTGCTCATGTGCATTTGGGTAGTGATTCCCTTAGACCTCATTCTATTCTACATTTCTCTCCTTTTCTAAACCCATCAGATGCCTCCAGACGCGACCCGGATTTGTTTTCCGCCGAAATCACCCAATTGATCCAGCAGCAGAATACCCTGATTCAAACATTGGTGCGTAACAACAACAACAACAACAACAACAACCTACCGCCACCACCACCACTGCGGATCATCGACTCTGTTTTCTTAGACTGAACCCGCCGTGTATTCCAAAGAGCACCGAGCCGATTGTAGCAGTATGGTGGCCCGCAAGATAGGAAGGAGCTGACCACGCAGGATGCATGATGGTGAAAGAGTGAAGTTTGCAGACATCACCTTGAAGGACCCGTGAGCAGCATGGTGGGAGAATTTCACAGCCACTTACCCCAAGACACCGCCACATGGGACCAGTTTCAAGAAGCCAGACCGCCCATGTTTCAGCAGGAGCCATGGCCATGAAGAAGCGTGAGTTTCGCAACCCACGCCTAAGGAGGAAGGACTGTTGGCAAGACGTGGATGACTTTAGCAAATTAGCACGTTATGCCCTGGATGACGTTACTCTGATGCAGCTAAGCAGGAGAAGTTTCTAGAAGGACTGAATGATGAGTTCAGATGCCGTTGATGGTAGCAAGTTTCAACAACTACCAGGAGTTAGTAGACCGAGCTCTCATGATTGAAGGAAGCAAGAAGAATTGAGAACTGCAAGCGGAAGTATGGACAAGGGAAGTATAACTCGAGCCCAAGCAGAAGCCTCGTTATACCCCTAAATTAGGAATTCAGTTTCAAGATACCCATGGAGGAGGTAATTCAGATAACCATAATGGCACCAAGAATGGGAACGGAATGGAGGAAGCAACGGACAGAACCGCACCAATCCGCTTCACACCATCCAAGGTAGACTGAGCCACATTATTTGCTTTAAGTGCCGCAAGATGGGCACTATGCAAATGACCGCCCGTAGGCCGAATGGAAATGGCAATGGAAGCTCGAAAGAAGCCCAACCCTTTCAACAGGGGACAAGTGAACCACATTGATGTGGAGGAGGTTGAAGATCAGCCCGATGCAAGAATCGGTAAGTTTTTGGTTAAGTCATTTATCGCAGCTTGTTCTTTTCGACATTGGTGCATCGCATTCATACATATCAAGGGGATTTGTGGATAAGTACAAGTTACCAACCCAAGCCCTTAGGTCACCCATGCTAGTAACCTCACCTGGAGCAGAGTACATGGCTAGTAAATGGTGTGATCGACTGCCATTAAGGATTGGACACTATGTTTCCCCTTAGACCTAATAGTTCTGGAATCCCAAGGATTGGATGTGATATCAGGTATGGATTGGTTATCAAAGTATGGAGGGAACATAGATTGTACCACAAGGTCAATTTTGCTCACCACACCAGAAGGAAGGAGGATTAAGTATGTATCACGGCACGAGCCGAGGAGAGCACAAGTTAATTGCTTATCAGGAGTGGTACAGGAAGAAGTATCAGTGGTAAAGGATTATCCTGATGTATTTCCTAAGAGTTGCGTGAATGCCGCCGGATAGAGACATTGAGTTTTTGATCGAGCTGTTGCCAGGAACAGGCCCGATATCGAAGCGACCATACAGGATGCCCGCAAAGGATTTGGCGGAAATCAAGAAGCAGATTAAGGAACTATTGGATAAAGGCTTTATTCGCCCAAGTTCTTCACCTTGGGGATCACCCGCTTTGTTAGTGGAGAAAAGGATGGATCGTTGAGAATGGTTGTTGATTACCGTGGATTGAATGAAGTAACAATCAAGAACAAGTACCCACTACCGATGATAAATGATCTATTTGATCGCTTGCAAGGAGCCAAAGTGTTTTCTAAGATCGACTTGCGATCAGGGTACCATCAATTGAAGATTCGGGAGCAGGACATACCTAAGACAACATTTACCACGAGATATGGACTGTACGAGTATACCGTTATGTCATTTGGACTGACTAACGCACCAGCCTATTTCATGAACCTGATGAACAAAGTGTTTATGGAGTTTTTGGATAAGTTCGTCGTGGTGTTCATTGATGATATTTTGATTTTCTCAAGGATGAAGAGGAACACAAGGAACATTTGAGATTGGTTTTGAGAAACCGAGGGAACACCAGCTTGTATGCCAAGTTCAGCAAATGTGAGTTTTGGTTAAAGGAAGTTGGATTTCTGACATGTTATATCCGGAGAAGGAATAGCAGTTGACCCCACAAAAGTTGAGACCGTAATCAAATGGGAAGCACCAACGACAGTTGAGAGATTCGAGTTTCCTTGGACTCGCAGGATACTACCAAGATTCATTGAGAATTTCTCAAGAATTGCAAAGCCTATGACAGAATTGTTGAAGAAGGAAAACAAATTCATATGGACCGAGGACTGTGAGGCAAGTTTTCAAGAGTTGAAGAAAAGATTGGTTACCTCACCAGTTTTGGTATTGCCGATCGACTAAGGATTATGAGGTGTATTGCACGCTCACGTTGAGGACTTGGAGCCGTGCTTATGCAGGAAGGAAGAGTTGTTTCAGATGCTTCACGACAACTTAAGCCGCATGAGTTGAATTATGCCACTCATGATTTGGAGTTAGCAGCCACAGTGCATGCCTTGAAGACGTGGAGACATTTTCTCATTGGAAATCATTGTGAAGTATATACGGATCACAAGAGTTTGAAGTACATCTTCACACGTATGAGTTGAATCTCGATAAAGGAGATGGTTAGAGCTAATCAAGGATTTTGATATGAGATTGCATTATCACCCCGAAAGGCTAATGTCGAGTCGACGCATTGAGCCGTAAGAGCCACGTTAATACCCTAATGATGGGAGGAATACCCAATGAGTTAGCCGAGGACCTTCGAGAGCTATGTTTGGAAATAGTTCAAAGGCTATGTAGCAGCATTGGAGATTCAATGACATCGATGGACAAAATCGAGAAGCCCAAAAGCGATAAGGAAGTTGCCTCTATAAAGGAGAAAATGAGTAAAGGAAAGCTAAAGGATTTCGTGAGGATGAGCACGATGCCCTATGGTTTGAAGACCGTGTTTATGTGCCCAATGACCCGTAGATCGTGAAGTTGATTTTACAAGAAGCCCATGATTCACCCTATTCGATTCACCCAGAAATACCAAGATGTATTTGGATTTGAAGAATATTTTCGGTGGACCGGAATGAAGAAGGATATTGCGGAGTATGTAGCAGTTTGACGTATGTCGAAAGTAAAGGCGAACATCGAAGCCAGCAGGATTGTTACAACCGCTGCCGATACCCGAATGGAAGTGGGATAAACTAGGCATTGATTTCATCACAGGTTTGCCAAGACCCGCTCAGATATGACTCGATTTGGGTCATAGTCGACCGCTTGACCAAGGTAGCTCATTTCATACCGCCAAGACTACCTATAGCAGTGCTAAGTTGGCAAAGATATACATGACCAGAATTGTGTGCTTACACGGAGTTCCGAGGAGCATCGATCGGATAGAGGAACCCAGTTTACATCGAAATTTTGGAACCAGTTACGAAACATTGGGAACCCGATTGAATTCAAGACAGCTTTCCACCCACGACCGATGGATGACCGAGAGAGTCAATCAGATTTTGGAGGACATCCGAGAGCTTGTGCGCTAGATTATGGATCTAGTTGGGATGATAATTTGCCGATGCAGAATTTTCCTACAATAACAGTTACCAAACCAGCTTGAAGATGGCACCTTCGAGGCTTTGTATGGAAGAAGGTGCAGGACACCGTTGTCATGGGACTAAACCGAGATCGCCGATTGTTTGGACCAGATTTGATTAGGAGTCTGAACAGAAAGTTAAGTTGATTCGAGACAGGCTCAAGGTAGCCCACCCGCATGTAAGAGCTATGCCGATTCAAAGCGCAGCGATTGAGTATGAAGTTGGAGACAGAGTATATCTCGAGTATCCCCGCTTCGAGGAGTTAAGCGCTTTGGAGTGAAAGGAAAGTTAGCACCTGCTTCGTTGGACCATATAAGATTTTGCAACGCATGGGAGAAGTTGCGATAAGTTGGAATTGCGGGAGGACTGTCAGAGTTCATGATGTATTCCATGTTTCTCGATTGAAGAAATGTCACCCGAGATAGCAGAGGTACCGTTAAGAGACACAAGTGCCACCGAAGCAATACAGTTGAAGGATGACTTGACATATGAGGAAAAACCAGTTAAGATTCTCGATTATGCCAGCAGAGTTACCCGTAGCAAGGTTATCAAGTTTTGCAAAGTTCAGTGGAGCCACCACACTGAGGATGAAGCCACCGGGAAAGAGAGGAAGTTTTGCTTAAGGACCACCTCACCTATTTTCTAGTTAACCCAATCTCGAGCGAGATTCATCTTATAGGTTTGTAACATCCCAAATTTTCAATTTGGAATGTTATACATTAGGTCATCATGCATATCATATTTTCTCGCATTTTCCGATCCTAGAAATTTCACGCAACTCAAGGACCCTGAGAGAGTTGAAGTTTCATTATTTTCATATTTGGGATTTTCTCCAAATTTTGAAAATAGGATCATTGATTTATTTAATTATCTTCATAAAGTTTTTCCTATAAAAATATTTGGAGAGGGAATAATATGACTTTCCCAACATTTAGGAAAAATGAAGATATTATAAATAAACCAAATTTGGTTTTGGAAGATTTATTTTGTTTAGGCAAAATGAGCACAAAAAAAATTTATGCATGTTTGCTGTTTTAAAGTTCATTTTGTTCACTCATTTTAGGAGTCGGGAAAATTTGTTTTATTTAAATCCGAATTGTTTGGTATTTTTTAATTGCGTTTTGGTTTAATTTTATAAAAAAAAGTCGCCTCTAGGCCGAGGCCCACCAGCCAGCCAGCCAGCCCTGTGCCCCAGCCCGGCCCACCTCCCTCCTCCTCCTCCCATGTGTGGTGCCTCACACAAGACGGCACCCGCCGCCGCCTGAGTCCCACCCCGACCCGGCCTCCTGCCCCTCCCAAGCCACCCCGGCCCCTCTCCCTTTATAACCCGCCACCGCCTCTCCCTCACCTCACGGAGCCGCCGCCCACCAGCGCTGAGGCCGAACCCGCCGCCGCCATTGCTTCCCCGACGCCCGGACCCGCCGCCTCGCCTCCCGACCCCGAGCCCCGAGTCCCGGAGCCCTGAAGCCTCTTGGCGAGATCACCAGAGGTAGCCCGCTACCGATCCGTTTTTCCCTAATAACCGATCCGGTTTATTTAAAAAAAAGATGTTCGGTTTTTAAAATAAAAACCTAGATTGGTTTTATTTTTTTGGTTTTCTTATTTAACGAACGCTCACCGAACCGCTCGCTTCAATGAACGCGCTCGTTGGATTCGTTCGCTAATCTAACGTCCGCTATTTAAACAGTTCGTCGTTTTCTTTTAATCGGATTTAAACCGTTATTTTTCCGGTTTGATTTCGATCCGATTTTCAAAACTGTTTTATTTCTCGCCGCTTATCGGAATCAGGTGATTCAAGCGCTGGAGTTTCAGAACGAAACCGCCGTTCCGACTAACCTACTTTCACAGAGTTTTGCTACTGTGAAATTTTGACCTAATTTCAGATTGCTAAACCGAGTCGTTCTTCTCGAGTTTCGACTTTCGAGTTTATTTTGATTCGATTCTTTTGCAACCAGGGTTCTTAAGTTGAACTTTCTGGTTAGATCTTTTATTCGAGATTTCCCGCATTAGATGAGTACTTATTGTATGCTTGTTGTTTGTCTGCGTTAGATCACCCGGAGTGCGCCGCTTGTTACTTGAATCTCTAGGACTCATGGATCATCGCAAGGCAAGTAACACTTTGATCATACCCTTCTCATACCCAGTTTTATGCATTAGATCTATTCCTCAAACACTTGCATGATTAGGATCTAATTAAATTGTGGGTTTGGGAAGTAGATTGAGGTAGTACCTATTACTGTTTTACTTATGAAACCTTGGGAGTTACTTCACGCTTGCTTGTTCATGCCATGCTATGCTAGTAGACGGGATTGGGTGAGTGAATATCCATGAAAGATGTGAGATTGTTAATTAATGGTTTATCTAAGGTGGCAACCTAAACACACATCTGGGTGGATTGAGGCACTGGTTTCCATCAGACTTGCTCAGATTTATTCGGACCGCCACCTGTGCTCTAAGGGATCATAAGATTATTCAAACTGAAACTTCCGTGTGCAGCCACAAGCCAATTATGGGCTCTGGCGTAGTTGACTAAGTCGTCACGAACTCTTACGGGTAGGCTAGCTGATGTAGGGGATGTAGGTTGGTACGGTCTACCCACATGTAAGGTGCTAGCGCTTCGAAAGACTATGTCTCGGCCATCCGCTTCTCAAACACCATGTAGTGCGAGAACCAAGCGGAGGCGATCGAGTCTTGTGGGGAAAAGTCATAAACCTCTGCAGAGTGTATAAACTAATCATGATTAGCCGTGTCCCGGTTATGGACAATTTGAGTATCCTGTAATTGAATATCATGTGAATCTCAACATGTTACTTCTAATAAAAGTTATTGGGTTTTGATGAGTACTTTTAATTGGGATTGAGGATGCTGTCAACCATTCTCAATGTTTAACAACCACCATGATAGTTAAATAAATTTATTCCTTTGATGTAGGGAAAAATCAGCTTTATGCAAATGTAACCAGAGAGCCTTACCACCAGCCATATATGCATGTAGTGTAGGCTTATTCATTCATTGCTCTTATGTGTTACATTGCCAAGATATTCCATGTGTTGACCCGTTTTTGGCTGCAACTTTTCACGCTATGACTTTTCGCATTTACGACGAGTAAGGTGTTAGGTCGTGGTTCTATACTCAGTGATGCCGTTGGAGTTGATGGACTCGCTTATCTTCCAAGCCTTCCGCTGTTATTATTAGATGGCCTTAAGCCATATTATTGTATTAAGTTCCCTTGTGGACAACGATGTAATAAGTGTGTGATTGCTACTCTGCAATAAATCCTTCGAAGTACTGTGTGGTGTCAGCATTACTGATCCAGGGATGACACTGAGCACAGAGACTTGATCCATTCGGGTCTGGTCGCTACACCTTCTCCCCGGGAAGACCCGATCTGTCTCGGAATCCCGGCTACAAGACATTTCGGTAGTAATAAAACAAGACCAGCAAAGCCGCCCGATGTGCCGACAAATCCCGATAGGAGCTGCACATATCTCGTTCTCAGGGCAACATCGGATGAGACTAGTTACGAGTAAAACCAAGCCTCAAGTTTCCCTGAGGTGGCCTCGCAGTAGCTCGGTTCGACCAACACTGAGGGAGCACCGCCCGGGGCTAAATAAAGATGACCCTTGAGTCTCGCAGAACCCAAGGGAAGGGGTATATGTGGTAGGTAGTCATATGGTAAAACCAAGGTTGTGCCTTTGCTGGAGGAGTCTTATTCAAAGCGAACCGTCAAGGGGTCCCATAAATCACCCTACGCGTTAGGGATGCAAAATCCGGGAACATAACACCGGTATGACGGAAACTAGGCAGCAAGAGTGGAACAAAACACAGGCATAAGGCCGAGTCTTCCAGCCTTTACCAAGTATATAGATGCATTAATAATATAAGAGATATTGTGATATCCCAACATAAACATAATCCAACATGGAGCAATCTTCATCTTCACCGCAACTAGCAACGCTATAAGAGGGCTGAGCAAAGCGGTAACATAGCCAAACAACGGTTTGCTAGGAAGGGTGACAAAGGTTAGAGGTTCATGGCAATTTGGGAGGCTAGAGCAGCAAGTGGTAGGTAATGCAGCATAGCGATAGAACGAAGCAACTAGCATAGCAATGATAGTAATGAGATCCAAGGTGACGGTCATCTTGCCTGAAATCCCGCAAGGAAGAAGAACGAGTCCATGAAGAAGATGAAACCACGAAGACGAACCAAGCGTAGACGAACGAATCCTCACGACCGCAACGAAACGGGAACTATCGGGAAGAAGCACACAACACGGTAAACACACCACACAAGAACAAGGCATGATGCTCAACCAAGTATGATGCATGACAAAGCTACATGAATCTACTCATGGCAAGAGACGATGCAAACAAGAGCAACACATCAAAGCAAGTTTAAATGAGGCCGGGAACAACATATAACAAATTCCGGTAAGTCCTCATATGCAAATTTCGAAATTGGTCCAGATCTGAATAAACCTTATGTTCAAGTTGTTAAACAGCAAGTTAAGATGCACAAGGATGATCTACACGAGTTTCTAGTCAAGTTACATATAAAGTTCTTTTAGTTCGGAGCTACGGCCTAGAAGATATGAGCAAAACTGTTAAACATGGCATTGATGCAAAATGCATTCAAACATAAAGCAAACACCTCAAAACAAGGATGCAACATGATAATATGAAACTTCATGCAAAAACAAGCAAGTTTCATATAGAGCACACTCAAAACGGAGCAACGGTTCAACACATACACTATACAAGACATAACAACAATCTGTCCAAAACCGCAATTAGGCATATTGCAAGCATCAAAACACTATGCTACAGCATCTCAACGTGAAAACAAAAGGCATGGGCATGATGTACAGGTAAAGCATAACAAAACATGAACACTGAGCTATCTCCATAAATCACTAGAACATGCTCAAACACACATGGCAAGATTGCATATAATAACAGTTCAGACTTTGCAGAAAATAACATTAGGTTGCAATGTTTAGAGCTATCAAACGACATGCTACAGGAATTTATCATGGCAAACAAAGGCATGGCATGAATATACTAAATGCATAGAACAAAAGTCCCTTACTTACCATGAGCCAAAAAGATCATAAGATATGATGGCACCCTTGTAAACATAGCAAGTTATAATACAGATTCATACATGGCAGGAACAACAATAAGTAGGCATGTAGATGAGCTTGAACCACTCACCACAGAGCAATACATGGCATGGCAAGGCAACCAACAGTAATAAGGCATATTTGTGAAGATAATCATGGCAAGAGCAAGTTCATAGGGTCCATAGATCACTAGAAAAGCTCATGGCAAAACTGAACTTAATGTTAACAGGCTGACAACAACATTATTTAGCAACTTTGAGAGCAAGATTACAACATGTTAAAGCATGCTATAAATGCAACCAGGGGCATGAATGGATATAGAATGACATGTATAACAAAACATCCTTAGTGAACAACTCCAGATTATGGATAAAATGACTTGTAGAAGCAGGTTAATATAGCATCATGATATAGCAGATTCAGACATGCAAAACAGCAACAGCAAGTACCCTACTTAACAAGCTTGATGCACTCACTACAGAAAATCAAACAAATACATGGATAGCACCCCTGTAAAGATGGAATGACATAGATCAGAACTCAAGTAGAGCTCATTCTCATAAGATGCACACATCAAACATGGCAAAAATGACAAATGAGCATGTTCTGATAATAGACAGCAGTTAACATCAACTAGCACTCTTGCAACGATTCTTAGGGCATCAAGATGAACTAAAATGAACATGATGCAATGGAATGAAATGAAGAGCATCTCACAGCGAACATTTTAATATATTACACGCACGAAACGGAGCAGTATGCAAAGAGATATGGCATGATGAACAGGGCATGAAAATGTTACAGATCTGGGGACTTAGTGGAAAACTACCAGCGCGAAACGGGATTCAGCTCGGGGAAGCTTCAGTCCTCGAACAGAGCAGCCATGGCGGAAGTCAACGCCGACGGGGAGGGGGCGTGGGGCTCCGGCGGGGCTCGGGATGGCCGGGAATGGGTCTGTGGAGGCGCGGGCTTGCCGGATCCGGGCAAGGCGGTGGCGGACGGAGCTCGGGGTGGCGCTGACTGGAGTTGGGGCCTGGGGCTGCCATCCATGGCGTCCTGGAACAGGAGAGAGATCGTGAGGGAGAGCGTGGGAGGAGGAGAAGGAGAGACGGGGCGGCAGGACCTGAGATCGGCGGCGCGGAGCAGTCCGGCGAGGTCGCCGTGGTTGGTCTCCGCGACCCGGCGGTAAGCGGGCGAGGCATCATGGCGCTGGGATGAGCTCGGAGGAGCTCGGGCTTATGGGAGAGCGGGGCTCGGCGGCTAGGCTGCCCGGGCCCAGATGGGCTCGGCGGGCTGCGCCCAGGCCTGGCGGGCCGCGGCGGCGCGGGGAGGAGCAGGGGCGACGGCGGATGACGTGGCAACACGTGATTGGCTCGGGCGCGGTGGCGGACATGTTCGGCGGTCTTAGGATGTGTCCGGCGGCGGGGAGAGGAGCGGGGCTAGGGTTTCGGGGTGAATTGATCCGGAATTTCGGAGGGGGAGGTGTTTTTATAGGTAGAGGGAGCTAGGAGTGTCCAAATGCGGCACGGTTTTCGCCCACACGATCGTGATCGAACGACCAAGAGCATGGAGGGGAGTTTGCTGGGTTGTGGGCCACTTTCGAGGGGTGTTGGGCTGCAAGGAGAAGGGGGGTTCAAGACTACGCGGTTAACCGTTGAGTACTAACCACCTCCAAATGGCACGAAACTTGACAAAGCGGTTCACCGGTGGTGTACCAAGGCGGTTGGCAAGCCTCGGGCCATTCCGAGAAAGTTCAACACCCACTCACAACGAGAGACAAAAGGGGGACGCCGGAGGGCATAGGAGTGCCAGATTGCGAAACGGACAACGGGGAAAATGCTCGGATGCATCAGACGAACACGAATGCAATGCAATGCACATGATGACATGGTAAAATGCAACACATAAGCAAATGACATGGCAATGACGGTGAATAACTGGCAGACACCTGGCGCATCGAATCCGGGGCATTACAACACTCCTCCACTAACAAGAGTTCTCGCCCCGAGATCTTAGGACCGAGACGGGAGGAAAAAAAGGATGAGGTGAAGCTAGAATTGCAGAGAAGAAGCAAAGAATCGAGAGCACTCGAGAAGAAGAGAGGAACGACGAGAATGACGAGAATCGAAAAGTCACGGAAACAGATAGACTATGAAATCACTCCGGATAGAACGAGATAAGAAACAAATAAGACTGAAAGGATTTAGGCAGCACACTGACTGAAACATGGAGGAATAGAACATGAACTTCACAAGATGGGATGACACTTGACGAGATGAACAAAGCAATGCCTTCGGAAGAATTGAAAGAGTTGAATGAAAAGAACTTAGAAGGAAAGGTTGAACGGATTTGGATATCTGATAAGAACGAAGAAATGCAAAACTCCACTTCAGAAGAAAATGAAGAATTATTTGCGCTTCGAGACGCGAGAAGAAAAGATACTTGAACTCCACCAACAAAGTCTTGATGAACTCTTGAAGAATGAATTAAATCATGACGAGCCACCATGAAGAACTCTGGTAACAAAAGGATGACAAAATAAAATTGAAGGATGAAAGAATAAGATGAGCGTTGTGATGATTTATATGTTGGTTCCGACGAAATGGCTGAGGAAATTTGAACTCCAGAAAAGAAAAGATGGAGAACACTTGGAACCCGAATTTATTCATCAAGAACAAACTCTGAAGGAAAAGATTACTCACTTGAATGAAATAGGAATAAGATTTATTGTATGCTTCTCCTTCATCAAATTAAATTGATGACCAACAATGGATTTTGCATTCTACTTATTCTTCTTGAAAAAGGATTGAGGAGGGACATATCACAAAATTGAGAAAGTCTTCAAGAACCACCGGTAGGATTGAAAGAAGGAATGGATAAAAATGATAATCAAGGAAAAAGAATCTTGAACGAGCCACCGTTAGAATTCGGAAATGACTGACTAAAGAGGATGAATCACCAGGAAGAATTAGAAGACCAAATATGCTTGAGGGGATTTAGATGCAAGAGAACGAGAAGAACTCGAGCTGATTAATTACACTTGAACGAAGCACCGGGATAATTGGAGAACGATAACTGGAATGATGGCCTCCGGTGAAACGAAAAAGAAATCAACTCGTGAAATACTCCAAATAGATGAAAAAACAATTGCATGACTTAACAATTTGATAGGGTAACATCGAGCTAGCACCGCGAATCTCCGGGAGAACGGACAAAATTTAGGGAAAACTCTACTTCAGTCTTCAAATGTTGAGAATGACGATGGGAAACACCACCATGAATTGTTGAGATACTACGGGATGAAAATTGGAAAGGTTGAACCAACGATGAAAAGAATTTGGAAGATCTTGGAGAAAGACATTTGACTAATGATAACTCATTCTTACGTCAAACTTTGAAAGAAAAAAAATTAGAAGCTCCGGGAAAATTAGAAGAGTCAGGTAAGATCCTAGGAAAAGACCTGTGGGTTAGGGACCACTAACGAGAAAACACCGTTGGATAGGGTTATTGAGCAGATAGATGATGCACCGGAACAATTGAAATATTTGAATGAGGTGGCAACCTCGAATTAATTGTAACACAAACGAATCTCCTGAGATGTCTTGAGCTCCCGAATGATAAACTGGCGAGATGCGAACGAACAGAGGAAAACACTTGATCCAAGGAAAAGAATGTGATTAGCACCGAAAATTAGAATTGAATCCACCGGAGAAGAAAAAGAGATGAAGAATGTCCACCGAGACGAGAATTCACCGGTAGAAATGATTTACGAAAGACTGAAGAGGTTCCGTACGAATGAGATAGATGGTCGAAAGAGACTCAGGCTCCGGGAAGAAAAAGGGTGGGAGGGCGGGTAAACAAAGGCAACTTGGAAGGGGGAACCGACGAATATCTTGAAGAGAAAACACCGGTTGAAATCATTTAGGAGAGAGAGCAAAAACTTCGCACGAGTAGGATGGATACACGATTACGGACTCCGGTTCCAAGAAGAAGAAGGGGTGGGCGGGTGGGAAAAGAAAACAACTGAGGATTGAACTTGCAAAGATGAAGAGGCTCGAGTCAACTTGACGAGAAATGCACCGGATGAAAAGAGTTGAGAACCAACTATCAAAAAACCAACTGCGTGATCCTAAGAAAAATTTGAAGGGGAAGAGAAGTAATACAAAACACCTACGTCAAAATTCCTCACCAGAGCGACGAAGGGGCTGAGGAGTAAAAAGAATTCCTATTCTCCGATATAACTAGACTCAGAAAACAGTTTTCTTCTAGACTCAACATCGGCCAAACTACACGATCAAACAAGGGGGCTCCTAGGGTCGGTCGAGGCTGTGATACCAACTTGTCACGCCCAAGATGCGACCCTATCCTAAAGGAACTCGAAGGTCCCACCAAGGATAGAAGCGCATCTTGAAGACACTTTTGCAAGGTGGATATCATTACATCAACATTACATAATAGCTTGGGATACATCCAAGACATACAATGTCACAAGAATACAACAATACATCATATACAAGATCAACATCCGACTACGGATGAAACAAAACAGAAACTCCAACAATATCCACCTCGCTAGTCCGCATCGCCGACCGAACCTATCCCCGATCAAGAAGAAGCGAAGAAGAACTCCAAAACAAGCAAACATCGCTCGCGGCCCCGATCATCGTGATAACCTGAACCTGCAACTGTTGTTGTAGTAATCTGTGAGCCACGAGGACTCAACAATCCTATTACCATGGGTATCAAGACTAGCAAAGCTTAAAGGGAAAGGAAGGGGTAAAGTGGTGAGGCTGCAGCAGCGACTAAGCATATATGGTGGCTAACATACGCAAATAAGAGCGAGAAGAGAACAAGCAGAACGGTCGTCAACTAGTAATGATCAAGAAGTGATCCTGAACTCCTACTTACGTCAAACATAACCCAAAACTGTGTTCACTTCCCGGACTCCGCCGAAAAGAGAACATCACGGCTACACACGCGGTTGATGCGTTTTAATTTAGATCTGGTGTCAAGTTATCTACAACCGGACATTAACAAATTCCCATCTGCCACATAACCGCGGGCACGGCTCTCGAAAGTTTATACCCTGCAGGGGTGTTCCAACTTAGCCCATTATAAGCTCTTGCGATCAACGAAGGATATTCCTTCTCCCCGGGAAGACCCGATCAGTCTCGGAATCCCGGCTACAAGACATTTCGATAGTAATAAAACAAGACCAGCAAAGCCGCCCGATGTGCCGACAAATCCCGATAGGAGCTGCACATATCTCGTTCTCAGGGCAACATCGGATGAGACTAGCTACGAGTAAAACCAAGCCTCAAGTTTCCCCGAGGTGGCCCCGCAGGCAGCTCGGTTCGGACCAACACTCGAGGGAGCACTGGCCCGGGGGGGCTAAAATAAAGATGACCCTTGAGTCTGCAGAACCCAAGGGAAGGGGTATATGTGGTAGGTAGTCAAATGGTAAAACCAAGGTTGGGCCTTGCTGGAGGAGTCTTATTCAAAGCGAACTATCAAGGGGGTCCCATAAATCACCCAACCGCGTTAGGGATGCAAAATCCGGGAACATAACACCGGTATGACGGAAACTAGGGCGGCAAGAGTGGAACAAAACACCAGGCATAAGGCCGAGTCTTCCAGCCTTTACCAAGTATATAGATGCATTAATAATATAAGAGATATTGTGATATCCCAACATAAACATAATCCAACAAGAAGCAATCTTCATCTTCACCTGCAACTAGCAACGCTATAAGAGGGGCTGAGCAAAAGCGGTAACATAGCCAAACAACGGTTTGCTAGGAAGGGTGACAAAGGTTAGAGGTTCATGGCAATTTGGGAGGCTTGAGCAGCAAGTGGTAGGTAATGCAGCATAGCGATAGAACGAAGCAACTAGCATAGCAATGATAGTAATGAGATCCAAGGTGACGGTCATCTTTCCTGAAATCCCGCAAGGAAGAAGAACGAGTCCATGAAGAAGATGAAACCACAAAGACGAACCAAGCGTAGACGAACGAATCCTCATGACCGCAACGAAACGGGAACTATCGAGAAGAGCACACAACACGGTAAACACACCACACAAGAACAAGGCATGATGCTCAACCAAGTATGATGCATGACAAAGCTACATGAATCTACTCATGGCAAGAGACGATGCAAACAAGAGCAACACATCAAAGCAAGTTTAAATGAGGCCGGGAACAACATATAACAAATTCCGGTAAGTCCTCATATGCAAATTTCAAAATTGGTCCAGATCTGAATAAACCTTATGTTCAAGTTGTTAAACAGCAAGTTAAGATGCACAAGGATGATCTACACGAGTTTCTAGTCAAGTTACATATAAAGTTCTTTTAGTTCGGAGCTACGGCCTAGAAGATATGAGCAAAACAAGTTAAACATGGCATTGATGCAAAATGCATTCAAACATCAAGCAAACACCTCAAAACAAGGATGCAACATGATAATATGAAACTTCATGCAAAAAAAAGCAAGTTTCATATAGAGCACACTCAAAACGGAGCAACGGTTCAACACATACACTATACAAGACATAACAACAATCTGTCCAAAACAGCAACAAGGCATATTGCAAGTATCAAAACACTATGCTACAACATCTCAAAGTGAAAACAATAGGCATGGGCATGATGTACAGGTAAAGCATAACAAAACATGAACACTGAGCTATCTCCATAAATCACTAGAACATGCTCGAACACACATGGCAAGATTGCATATAATAACAGTTCAGACTTTGCAGAAAATAACATCAGGTTGCAATGGTTAGAGCTATCAAACGACATGCTACAGGAATTTATCATGGCAAACAAAGGCATGCCATGAATATACTAAATGCATAAAACAAAAGTCCCTTACTTACCATGAGATAAAAAGGATCAGAAGATATGATGGCACCCATGTAAACATAGCAAGTTATAATACAGATTCATACATGGCAGGAACAACAATAAGTAGGCATGTAGATGAGCTTGAACCACTCACCACAGAGCAATACATGGCATGGCAAGGCAACCAACAGTAAGAAGGCATATTTGTGAAGCTAAGCATGGCAAGAGCAAGTTCATAGGGTCCATGGATCACTAGAAAAGCTCATGGAAAAACTGAACTTAATGTTAACAGGCTGACAGCAACATTATTTAGCAACTTTGAGAGCAAGATTACAACAAGTTAAAGCAGGCTATAAATGAAACCAGGGGCATGAATGGATAGACAATGACATGTATAACAAAACATCCTTAGTGAACAACTCCAGATTATGCATAGAATGACTTGTAGAAGCAGGTTAATATAGCATCATGATATAGCAGATTCAGACATGCAAAACAAAGAACAAAGAAGTACCCTACTTAACAAGCTTGATGCACTCACTACAGGAATCAAACAAATACATGGATAGCACCCCTGTAAAGATGGAATGACATAGATCAGAACTCATGTAGAGCTCATGCTCATAAGATGCACACATCAAACGTGGCAAAAATGACAAATGAGCATGTTCTGATAACAGACAGTAGTTAACATCAACTAGCACTCTTGCAACGATTCTTAGGGCATCAAGATGAACTCAAATGAATATGATGCAGTGGAATTAAATGAATAGCATCTCACAGCGAACATTCTAATATATTACACGCACGAAACGGAGCAGTATGCAAAGAGATTTGGCATGATGAACAGGGCATGAAAATGTTACAGATCTGGGGACTTAGTGGAAAACTACCAGCGCGAAACGGGATTCAGCTCGGGGAAGCTTCAGTCCTCGAACAGAGCAGCCATGGCGGAAGTCAACGCCGACGGGGAGGGGGCGTGGGGCTCCGGCAGGGCTCGGGATGGCCGGGAATGGGTCTGTGGAGGCGCGGGCTTGCCGGATCCGGGCAAGGCGGCGGCGGACGGAGCTCGGGGTGGCGCTGACCGGAGTTGGAGCTTGGGGCTGCCATCCACGGCGTCCTGGAAGAGGAGAGAGATCATGAGGGAGAGCGTGGGAGGAGGAGAAGGAGAGACGGGGTGGCAGGACCTGAGATCGGCGGCGCGGAGCAGTCCGACGAGGTCGCCGTGGTTGGTGTCCGGCGACCCGGCGGCGGGGCTGCGAGGCACTGCGGCGCGGGATGAGCTCGGGAGGAGCTCGGGCGTGCGGGAGAGCGGGCGCGGCGGCTAGGCTACCCAGGCCTAGATGGGCTCGGTGGCTGCGCCTGGCTCTGGCAGGCTGGCTGCTTGGCGCTGGGAGGAGCAGGGGCGACGGCGGATGACGTGGCAACACGTGATTGGCTCGGGCGCGGTGGCGGACATGTCCGGCGGTTGTAGGATGTGTCCGGCGGTGGGGAGAGGAGCGGGGCTAGGGTTTCGGGTTGAATTGATCCGGAATTTCGGAGGGGGAGGTGTTTTTATAGGTAGAGGGAGCTAGGAGTGTCCAAATGGGGCATGGTTTTCGCCCACACGATCGTGATCGAACGACCAAGAGCATGGAGGGGAGTTTTCTGGGTTTTGGGCCACTTTCGAGGGGTGTTGGGCTGCAAGGAGAAAGGGGGGGTTTCGGGCTACGCGGTTAACCGTTGGAGTACCAAACGACCTCCAAATGGCACGAAACTTGACAGGCAGTCTACCGGTGGTGTACCAAGGCCGCTTGGCAAGCCTCGGGCCATTCCGAGAAAGTTCAACACCCACTCACAACGAGAGACAAAAGGGGGACGCCGGAGGGCATAGGAGTGCCGGATTGCGAAACGGACAACTGGGAAAATGCTCGGATGCATGAGACGAACACGAATGCAATGCAATGCACATGATGAGATGATAAAATGCAACACATAAGCAAATGACATGGCAATGACGGCGAATAACTGGCAGACACCTGGCGCATCGAATCCGGGGCGTTACATGCTTGCTCCTCTTCTTAACGGGATGTTTTCAATCTCGTTCATCTCCATTGTTTTCTTTCTTTCAATTTGCTCAACCTCTCAAGGTTCTCGGTTTCACTCGTTTGTCGAAGAAGCAACTTTGTTTTACCTCTTCCTCTTCCGCTTCTCTTCGGTGCCATCCCTAGATATCGGGACGAGATCTCTTGTAAGTGGAGGAGTGTTGTGATGCCCCGAGACCGACGCTCCAGACGCCTTCCATGTTTCTCGTGATCGCCGTGTGTTTTATTTGCTTGTTGCATTGAATCATGTCATCATGCCAATAATATTGCAACCGTTTCAAAACTCTTTTAAATAAATCGTATGATCTTCGTTCCATTTAAATGAGGGAAGGGTGACTTTTCTTTATAACTTATCCTCCCAATATTAGGGTGACTTCCGTTTATAAAGTATTCCATGTATGTGGAATTACCTTTGACACACTTGCAAATAAATCCCAATGCCTTTGTCATCTCAATTCTTGGTCTCCGACTTGTCCTCGCATTCTTTTATCGTTTTATCGAGGCTCTTCCTAAATGTTCAACATTTTCGGAAACTTCGGATTCCTACTCCTTGTTCAAACCATTTGAATTAAACTCAAATGTAAACCTTGCAATCTTGCCCACTCCATTTTTCTTGGAACGAGCACATTTTTGTGAGCCCAGGAAAATAATCCCCATGCCCAAGTTCTTTCCAAAGCCTCTCTTTCTTTTCTTCTCTCTATTTCTTTTTCTGCTAAAGAATGAAAGAGAAGGGAATGGAAGGGAGAGTGAGCCTGCACCCGCCGGCCTCTTGGGCCTCACCAACCAGGCCGACCATCCCTGCCCTAAGGCCCAGCCGCACCTAAACCCTAGCCCGACCCCCTCCTCTCAATCGCTCACCCCTGCCGCCGCCTCCTGCCGATCCCTTCCTCTCGGTCGCCTCCTCTACTCCTCTCACGCCACCCACGCACAGAGAGTGATCCCGATCCCAGCGTCGCTACTCGCGCCCGACCCCCCGCAGCCTCCCCGCGCCTCCCTCAGCAGCACCAGGTCGCGATCCGCCTCCTCCTCGCCAAATCTCGTCGCCCAAGCGCCGAGGATAGGAGCTCGAGCACCTGCGCCGCAGCCGTCGCCCTCCGCGCCCAGAAGAGACCCGCCGCTCGCTCTATTTTGGCCGGAGCTCGCCGGAGCCCCAGCACCGGTCGTCATCGAACCTCCTTCCCGCGTCCCCGCCTCTGGCGACCAAGTCCGCCGACAACCCCGACTTCCAACAGCCGTCTTCATCCGCAGCTAACCGTCTCCCGCTCGTGCCCGAGGAACGAGCGCCTCCACCTCGTCCACCGCTGTTCCTATCGCTCCACCCTCCCGCAAGCCTGACCTTGCACTGCTGCTCCTCTGCTTCGTCCTCTGCCGCGACCATCTCCTCCCCGACGCCTTGCTGCTGCTGTTGTTGCAAGACCACCACGGTGCCATCATGGAGCCCCAGGTCCGAAGATGACCATGACCGCGCATCTCTCCTTGTACCACTTTGGAGTTTGTGACCATCAAGTGCCCCGACGCTCATCACCATGCACGACTACAACGCCAAGGGAACCACTACCCTCGACTCAGGGACGCCAAGTACTTCTACGACCCGTGTACGACTACGTGATTTCACCAAGTACCCCTCGGATGCGCCAAGTTCGACTACATGGACCAGCAAGTTCCTCTACCGATGACTCGAACGACTACGAAACATCTACCACTACCGTTGACCCGCGAAGACCCCGTGGACGTCAAGTTCCTTGTCGTGACCCCGAGCATCTACGAAACATGAACGACTACTTCCTCTCTGACTTGTGAACCACTACTTCCACTACAAAGTCGATCCATCCCGAATGCATGCTTCGAACGTATAACTCCGAGACGACCGCCCGTGGTCCTAATGCATGTGTTGTATGAGTTGCACCATACGTTTGCACCGTGTTTGAATTGTCACTCGTTTCCATGCCACTAACCCGTGGGAACCCGGTAGTCGGGAGCACCCCACCATCTCTAGCACGTTCCGCACATCCGCACACTTCCTTTTGCACCGTTATCTCCATGAGCTATCGGAACCGATATGTTGCCGTGGCATTTTGGGAATCGTCGCCGTGACACCCTTTCTTTCCGCCACAGTGACAAATGCCTCGCATCTTGCTCATGTCAAAAGTTTCATAAAATTGCTTAAAACTTGCATATGTCATCCACATCATGTTAACAACATTTAAAATGTTTAAAATTGTGTTTGCCTTAAATTGCTAAATGACATGAGGATTTACCGAAATTGTTGTTTGATGTTTCCGGCCTCATTTAAACTTGCTTAAATGTGTAGTTTACTTATGCTTCACCCCTTGCCATGTTTAATAACATTTAATATTGTTGGGTACATAAACGAGAGCAAACTAAATAATCCGAATGTGGTGTTTCGTCAATATGCAACTTGTTGCATATTGAGCTCCACTTAATTTGTAGTATTGTTTGTGCACTTTGCCATGCCAT
This sequence comes from Aegilops longissima, assembly GCA_021605205.1. Taxonomy (NCBI): domain Eukaryota; kingdom Viridiplantae; phylum Streptophyta; class Magnoliopsida; order Poales; family Poaceae; genus Aegilops; species Aegilops longissima. The sequence continues at coordinate 199,251,558 of CM038679.1, forward strand.
GCCTTATTTAAATGGACATACATCATACTTGATTGTGCATCATGCCATGTTTATGCTTGTTGGTTTACCATGTTTCTTGCTTCTTTCCGGTTTGCATCTCTCGTTAGCTTCGGTTTCCTTCCGGAGTTGTGAGGATTCGTTCGACTACGTCCGTTTGTCTTCTTCATGGACTCGTTCTTCTTCCTTGCTGGATCTCAGGCAAGATGACCATTACCCTCAATATCACTTCTATCTTTGCTTTGCTAGTTGTTCGCTCTATCGCTATGTTGCGCTACCTACCACTTGTTTAGCATGCCTCCCATATTGCCATGCCAAGCCTCTAACCATCCTTTGCTAGCAAACTGTTGTTTTGCTAAGTTACCGCTTTGCTCAGCCCCTCTTATAGTGTTCTTAGTTGCAGGTGAAGTTGAAGATTGCTCCATGTTGGAACATGATGATTTTGGGATATCACAATATCTCTTATTTAATTAATGCATCTATATACTTGGTAAAGGGTGGAAGGCTCGACTTATGCCTGGTGTTTTGTTCCACTCTTGTCGCCCTAGTTTCCGTCATACCGGTGTTATGTTCCTTGATTTTGCGTTCCTTACGTGGTTGGGGTTATGGGACACCCTTGACAGGTCGCTTTGAATAAAACTCCTCCAGAAAGGCCCAACCTTGGTTTTACATTTGCCTCACCTAAGCCTTTTTCCCTTGGGTTTCCGGAGCCTGAGGGTCATCTTTATTTTATCCCTCGGGCCAGTGCTCCCCTGAGTGTTGGTCCAAACCAGAGCACCGTGCGGGGCCACCTTGGGGAAACTCGAGGGCTGGTTATACCTGTACGCTTTGCTCATTCTGTGTGCCCTGAGAACGAGATATTTGCAGCTCCTATCGAGATTTGTCGACACATTCGGGTGGTCCTGCTGGTCTTGTTTTACCATTGCCAAAATATCTTATAACCGGGATTCCGAGTCTGATCGGGTCTTCCTGGGAGAAGAAATATCCTTCGTTGATCATGAGAGCTTGTGATGGGCTAAGTTGGGACACCCCTGCTGGGTATAATCTTTCGAAAGTCGTGCTCGCGGATATGTGGCAGATAGGAATTTGTTAATGTCCGGTTGTAGAGAACTTGACACTTGACTTAACTGAAATGCATCAACCGCGTGTGTAGCCGTGATGGTCTCTTTTCGGCGGAGTCTGGGAAGTGAACATGGTTTGGGTTATGTATGAATGTAAGTAGTTTCATGATCACTTCTAGCTTCTCGACCGCTGCGTTGCTTCTCTTCTCGCTCTTATTTGCGTATGTTAGCCACCATATTTGCTTAGTGCTTGTTGCAGCTCCACCTCATTACCACTGCCTACCCATAAGCTTAAATAGTCTTGATCTCGCGGGTTTTGAGACTGCTGAGTCCTCGTGACTCACAGATACTACCAAAACAGTTGCAGGTGCCGATGATACCAGCGCAGGTGACGCAACCGAGCTCAAGTGGGAGTTCGACGAGGACCTTGGTCGTTACTATGTTTCTTTTCCTGATGATCAGTAGTGGTGCCCAGTTGGGACGATCGGGGATCTAGCATTTGGGGTTATCTTCTTTTCTTTTGGATTTGTCCGTAGTCGGACTATGTGTGTACTTTGAATGACGTATGATGTATTTATGTTTTGTGTGAAGTGGGGATTGTAAGCCAACTCTTTATCCCATTCTTGTTCATTGCATGGGATTGTGTGAAGATGAACCTTCTTGCGACAAAACCATAATGCGGTTATGTCTCTAAGTCGTGCCTCGACACGTGAGAGATATAGCCGCATCGTGGGTATTACACACTGGGCACTATGTCAATAGGTTAGTACCAAACAATGATATAAATTGACTATAAAATGATTGTAAAACATCCAAGAATGATAATATAACATGGAACAATCAAAATTTATAGATACGTTGGAGACATATCAGCATCCCCAAGTTTAATTCCTGCTCGTCCTCGAGTAGCTGAATGATAAAAACAAAAATTTTGATGTGGAATGTTGCCTAACATATTCATCACATATTCTTTTCTTTATAGCATGGACATCTGGACTTTTATATTGTTCCAAACAATAGTCTAGTTTTGACATGACAATTTCAATACTCAAGCATATCAACAAGCAACCATGTCTTTAAAATATGAACGCTAAAATAAGATATCCCTATCCCATCATGCTCAATCATTGATCCATTCATGAAACACACTCGTATATTAGCTACACCCAATGCTCAAGTACGATCATAGTGCCCCTTAGTTGGTGCTTTATAAGAGAAGATGGAGACTCAAATAAAAATAAAAATTGCATAAAGTAAAAGAAATTCCCTTTGCGGAGGCAAGTAGGGATATGTAGAGGTGCCAGAGCTCAAAGCGAAAAAGATAGAGATAAACATTTTGAGAGGCATACTTTTCCCACCAACAAAAACGACATAGAGTTCCCAACACTTTTCGTGCTAGATATATCATAGGTAGTTCCCAAACAGAAAATAAAGTTTATTCCTTTTTTCCACCATACTTTCACTTTCCATGGCTAGCCGTATCGACGGGTGCCTTCCATACCAACACTTTCCAAGGAATTTATTATTTGACAACGTAAAGTAAATTCATTTTTCATTTCGGGACTGGGCATCCCTAATACCTTTTCCTTACTCTCGTGCAATGAAAAGTGAATAAACACTCATCATGAGAGTAACACATATAGCATGGAAAATATTGGCCACCCCTCACCGCCTCGTGAGCGGTACGAGCACACACAAGAGAAATTTATTTTCAAAAATAGAGATGGCACATACAATTTTGCTTAGAACGACAAAAGAATACCACATATCGGTAGGTATAGTGGACTCATGTGGTAAAACTGGGTTAAAGGATTTTGGATGCACAAGTAGTGATCATGCTTAGTGCAAAATGAAGGTTAGCAAAAGATTGAGAAGCGACCAACCAAGAAACGAAAAATCTCATAAGTGAGCATGAAGCATAATTAACACCGAATAATGCACCACAAGTAGGATCTAATTTCATTGCATAACTATTGATTTTCATGCTTGCATAGGGAATCACAAACCTTAACACCAATATTCTTACTAAATCATAATTACTCATCAACATAACTCACATATCACATCATCATATCTCAAAACTATTACAAGGAATCAAGTTTATTTTGTCCAATATCTTCTTGGATATCTATCACTTTGGGACTAATTTTCATGTGTTGCTTTTGATAAGCTCAAACAAATATAAGTGAAGCAAGATATAATTTCTTAAAAAAATTACTAACTCTCAAATAAATCTAAGTAAAGCATGACAGCATTTCTTCAAAAATACTAAAGCACACCGTGCTAAAAAAGATATAAGTGAAGCACTAGAGCAATTATGTAGCTCAAAAAGTTTTAAGTGAAGCATAGAGAGCAATTCTAACAAGTCATGGCATAATTTTGGCTCTCTCAAATAGGTGTGTCCAGCAAGGGTTCATGACTCAAAACAAAAAGCAAAACAAGAAAAGACTCATATCGTACAAGACGCTCCAAGCAAATCTCATAGTATGTGACGAATAAAAATATAGTTCTGAGTAAAGTACCGATGGTCGTTAGAAGAAAGAGGGGATGCCACTCAAGCATCCCCAAGCTTAGTTGTTTGCTTCTCTTTGGATAATAGCTTGGGATGCCATGGGCATCCCCAATCTTAGGCTCTTCTTACTCCTTATTCCTTCATCCATCTTATCATCACCCAAAACTTGAAAACTTTAATCACACAAAACTCAACAAAACCTTCGTGAGATCCGTTAGTATAAGAAAGAAAATCACTACTATAAGTACTGTAGAAAACCAATTCATATTTTATTCTTGCATTATATATAATGTATTCAAAGTTTTCTATTGCAAAAACTCTTCAAAGAAAACCATAGAATCATGAAAACAAGCACAAAACACAAAGAAAACAGAATCTGTTAAAAACAGAACAGTCTGTAGAAATCTGGATATTTCGAATACTTCTGTAACTCCAAAAATTATGAAAAATTAGGACCACGTGAGCAATTTATATATTAATTTTCTGCAAAAAGAATGGATATTTTATCACGCTTCTGTGATTTTTAATAATTCTGTGACTGGTGTGCAAAGTTTCTGTTTTTAGTAAGATCAAATCAACTATCACCCAACATAATCCTAAAGACTTTGCTCGGCACAAACACTAAATAAAACACAAAAAACACAATCATAAAAGTAGCATAATTGTGCACACACTCAAGAACAGAAAGCGAAAGACAGAAATAAATTTTATTCATTGGGTTGCCTCCCAACAAGCACTATCGTTTTACGCCCTTAGCTAGGCATAAAGCAATGATCTACGTTTTGTCATCGGTAGTTTTGGAAACTTTTGTAAGGGCCTTCTCAAACCTGGGAGGCTCTTTACGCTTCCCTAAATTCTCAGGAAAAGAAGCCATCTTGAGATCTAAACTATCCAATCGCTTATTACAAAGAGTAATCCAGGTATTCATGCGATTGATACTACCATTAAGATGTTTAAGGGGTTCGTTATATTTTTTGTAATTCAACCATATGTTTATGCACATCACCAATTGTGTCCAACATTTGAACACCCTATGGGGTGAAAGAAAACCCCTTCTTTTGAGGTGGAACTCCCAGAATTCCTTCTAAAATTTCATAGGCAACATTAGCATCAAGCTCGATAAAATTCCCTTTAGCGGCAAAATCTAAGAGTTGCCTATGATGGAAAGACAATCCTACTTAAAAATTATGAAGCAAAATATTTGCGTCCCCCTTTAGGTTGCAACTATGATAGGATTCCGTTAGCCTACACCAAGCATCTTTCAAATTTTCTCCTTGTCGTTGCTTCAAGTATAAAACATCAAAATCTGGTGACAAAGGAGGAGTAGTCATGCTAGCCATTATGGCTAGAAAGCAAGAATACAGATAGATCCGGCAAGAAAACGGCGACGAAAAAGAGGGCGAGTAAAACGACAAATTTTGTGAAGTGGGGGAGAGGAAACCGAGAGGAAAATGGAAAATAATGTAAATTGCAAGGAGATGAGATTTGTGATTGGAACCTGGTAGATGTTGATGATGTCTCCCTGGCAACGGTGCCAGAAATTCCTTTTGATTTCTTCTAGAACTATGTCGGTATTTCCCCAAAGAGGAAGGGATCATGCAGCACAGCAACGGTAGGTATTTCCCTCAGTGAGGAGACCAAGGTTATCGAACGAGTAGGAGAACCAAGCAACACTACGTAAAGAGCACCTACTCAGAAATAACAAATACTGGCAACTTGACGTGTTAAAGTTTTTTTACTAAAAACAGTAGGGTAAAACCCCACTGCAACTTTTAATAAAATAAAAGGCAGAAACAAAAAGATTGTCTGAAGGGCTTGAGCTAAGCCCAAAGAAAAAGAAAAGAAAGAAAAAAAGAAACTAAAACTAAAAAAACTTAAAGGAGCTACTAAAAGAGCTAAAACAATCTATCAAATTTACAACAAGGTGTCCAAGCAGAGAATTGCATTTCATATTTCTTCTTCATCCTGTATATGAGAAGTTTGATTTCCTCTGTAAATATGAATTTCCATCCTCGAAATGATGGTGTTATATTCTCAAAGATTTTGTTGTTTCTGGATATCCGTATGGCCCATGATCCCAAAATTATGATCTCCATGAAAAAAGGTTAGTTGAGCTTGTCTTTGAGGTCTTCATATGCTTCCAATACAGATAAATTTGGCGTTCTGGTGGGGCAGATAAAATCCCAACATCTGGTAGCAAAAGGACACTCCCAAAATAGGTGATGCAATGTCTCTTCCTGCTGGCAATCCCTTACTGCACAATTATAACCTTCCAATTCATAGTTTTTTCTTCTTATAAGGTTCCTTGTTTGTGACCAATCAGAATATTATAGGCTTTAATTGAGGAATAAAATTCATTTCCCCATATGCAACTCCATGTATCAAGTGCATCCAAGTACTCAAATTTCCTTAAAGAGATGCAGATGTCCTCCATTTCTAAGAACTCCTCATATGCTTGTGTAGTTAGTGGCAGGTGGAAAAGAGCTTGAAGATATTCAGTGTTTATCACTTGTTGAACACTTGTGAGTGGATCTCTGGCAAAGGAATAAAGGTGATCAAATTTTTGTTTGAGAACAAATTGATGCCACATATTATCCCAGAACAAAGCACTTCAGCCATCACCCACATTGCACCTGGGTATAGCTTTAAAATGATCAATAAGGGCCAGGTTTGATTTCCACCAGAAGGAACCCACTTTTTGATCTCCTGGGAGTTGTCCATTGCTATAGTAAGTTTCCCAAATGAGGTTCACCCAAGGAATATTGAGGGAGTTCCGGACTATGGGGTGTCCGGATAGCCGAACTATCATCATCGGCCGGACTCCAAGACTATGAAGATACCAGATTGAAGACTTCGTCCCGTGTCCGGATGGGACTTTCCTTGGCGTGGAAGGCAAGCTTGGCGATACGGATATGTAGATCTCCTACCATTGTAACCGACTCTGTGTAACCCTAACCCTATCCGGTGTCTATATAAACCGGAGGGTTTTAGTCCGTAGGACGAACAACAATCATACCATAGGCTAGCTTCTAGGGTTTAGCCTCTTTGATCTCGTGGTAGATCCACTCTTGTAACACACATCATCAATATTAATCTAGCAGGAAGTAGGGTTTTACCTCCATCAAGATGGCCCGAACCTGGGTAAAACATCGTGTCCCTTGTCTCCTGTTACCATCCGCCTAGACGCACAGTTCGGGACCCCTACCGAGATCTGCGGTTTTGACACCGACATTGGTGCTTTCATTGAGAGTTCCTCGTGTCGCTGCCGTCCGTAGGATGCCTCATCTCGTCTTTAAAGACGATACTATCGCCAAAGGAGCCTTGGCCGCTGGCCAGACTCTTCGGCTAGGTGGTTTTCTTATGACCGCCAGTCCGGCCACCGCGCCGACGATGACCTCTCGAGTCATCGAAACCAATCTCCAGGTTAGTTCGGAACTTGCCGAACAGTTAGATCCGATCGAGCTCTCCTCCATAAACGAGCTCTTGGATCGCATCGCCGCCCTGGGAGTCGCCACAGACTACGACCGGATCGGGCCTAAAACCGATCTGAGAGAGATCAACTCTCCCCAGGCTACCCATCATGTTGCTGTGATAGAGCAGCAATGCGGCGATTCTTCTTGTATCTTAAGGACTAGTTACGTCCGGATTCCCGATCCCTCCATGCCGGATTCCCGCAGAGGGACGGACGTTGATCAAGCCCTGAACTTAAAGTCAGGCGGTGGGTTGGACTCATGGGATAACACTCAAAAATCCAAACTTCCAAGTTCGGAAACTTCTCGGCCCTTGAGTCCTAAATTGGACGGGGTTCCGGATCTAGTTCCACCCGCCCACCCAAACATTAGCGATCTCTCTCAAATTCGGCAAGAGCCCGATGAAACAGTACATCATTACTGGGCCAGATTCCTCCTGGTTATGAACAGGATAAAGGACTGCCGAGAGGAGGACGCAATCCCAATTTTCTGCAATAATTGCACGGACAAAGGAATCCTAATCGCCATAAGTCGTCGCGAAATTACACGCTTTACTGACTTGGTGACCATAGTACAAAAGTACTGTGCGATGGAGAGCGCCTGGAAAACCGAAAGTAAATTTTGGGATAATCCGGCCCCGAATACATCCCTAGTCCGAAACAAAAGGGTGCATCATTATCAAGCACCCGGGTTGAATACCAAAAAACCAAAACCCTCTAAAGGGTACAGAACCGTACTGGAGGGTTGGCTCAACGGACCTGCAAAATCCACAAGACGGAGGGCGCCACTCCAACACACAGCCTTCGGCGTGTTGGATACTACGACAAGTGGCCAAAAGTGGCGAGGCTTTTTAGCCTCGGCAACCAACCCAGCAGTACCAAAGACAAGATAACAGTCTTCGAGACTTTCGCATCAAATAACATGCGGAAACGAGCAATCCGCAGCCTCGCCGAAGTCTACCAAGTAGCAACAACAAATCCATGGAGCGACATGGCTATCACCTTCAACGCCAGCGACGAACCTAAATTCCAAACAGCTAGAGCACCAGCCGCATTGGTCCTCAGTCCCATAGTGGACGGTTTTCGTCTTACTAAGGTACTCATGGATGGCGGCAGTGGATTAAACCTCATCTATGAGGAAACCCTTCAAAAAATGGAAATTGACTGGAGCTGCATTGAGCGAAGCAGCACAACCTTCAGAGGGATAATCCCTAGTCGAGAAGTACGCTGCGCAGGAAAAATCACACTAGATGTAGTGTTCGGCTCACCGGGCAATTACAGGTCCGAGGAGGTCACGTTTCAAGTGGCCCCATTCGGCAGCGGATATCACGCTTTGTTAGGGCGAGAGGCATTCACAATCTTCCAAGCTATACCCCACTATGGGTACATGAAGCTCAAAATGCCCGGACCCAATGGGATAATCACTCGCTTGATGATCGGATACAGCACTCCGCTAAAAATAAGACAGCCGCACTGGCCCTAGAGGCATTGTCCGAAGCCCTAGCGGCAGAGGAACTAACTACGCTGCGCTCCACGGTGGATAGGGACGATGTGATACTCGATAAGAGGTCCAAGTCCACCTCTTTTAAACCAGCGAGCGAAATAGTCAAATTTCAGGTCCATCCAACGGACCCCACAAAGACGGCCTCCATTGGGGCACAATTAAGTCCGGATGTCGAAGCCAAGACTACGAGAATTCCTTCGAAAATTGGGACATTTTGCTTGGCACCCTTCGACATGCCAGAATCCCACGCAGTGGCAGAGCACAGCCTAAATATCCTAAAAGGATTCAAGCCACCAAACAAGCTCTTGGCGATTTTCCGAACCCAAAAGACAGGCAATGGGAGAGGAGCTAGCCAAACTCTTAGAAGCCGGATTCATCGAGATATAAAACATCCGGACTGGCTAGCCAATCTAGTAATGGTACCAAAAAGGACAAATCTGGCGCCTGCGGTCGATTTTAAAGACCTTAACAAGGCCTGTCCAACGGACCCTTTCCCCTCCCTCGCATCGACTAAATCATCGATGCTACCGCAGGCACGACTCATTGTGCTTCCTCGATGCATACTCGGATACCATCAAATCAAGATGGCGGAGAAAGATCAGGCATAACGGCATTCATTACTCCATATGGGCCATTCGCTTCAACACAATGCCCTTCGGACTCAAAAACGCCGGCGCAACATATCAGCGCATGATTCAAACATGTCTGGCTACCCAGATAGGCAAAACAGTAGAGGCATACGTAGACGATGTGGTCGACAAGACCAAACAGGTCGGAACTCTAGTAGAAGACTTGAGGGTGACATTCGACAACCTCCGAGCATATGACGTTAAGCTCAATCCGGAAAAATGCGTCTTCGGCGTACCAGCCGGAAATCTCTTGGGCTTCATCGTATCCGGTAGAGGAATTGAAGCAAACCCGGCCAAAATCCGAGCTCTGTCACAATTGGATATTCCAAAAGACCTCAAGCAGATACAAAAACTAACCGGATGCGTAGCGGCCTTTAGTCGCTTCATCTCCCGTTTGGGAGAAAAGGCTCTGCCCCTCTACCGCCTCCTCCGGCGCACCGAACATTTCAAATGGACGGATGCTGCAACAGCCGGACTCGAAGAAATAAAAGCCATACTGGCAACAAATCCGGTTCTGGCCGCGCCCAACCTGGGCGAACCTATGATTTTATATATCGCAGCAACACATCAAGTTGTCGGTAGCGGTACTGTCGTTGAACGAGAAATGAAGGGCACCAATTCCCTCTTCAAAACCAGTGTACTACGATCCACCGTTCTAACTCCATGCAAATCCTGGTACCCACATTATCAAAAGATAGCGTATGCGGTGTTCATGGCATCCCGGAAGCTGCGACACTACTTTCAAGAGTGTTCAATAACGGTGGCCTCTGAAGTACCTCTCAACGATATTATAAACAATCGCGACACAACGGGCAGGATTGGAAAATGGGCTATCGAGCTCTTACCATTTGACATAACCTACAAACCACAGCGAGCTATAAAGTCGCAGGTTCTGGCTGACTTCGTCGCCGAATGGACCGAAGCCGAACTCCCTAAAGAGTACAGCGCGTACTCCAACTTGATCATGCGTTTCGACGGATCCAAAATGTTGGCTGGCTTGGGGTCAAGGTCGTCCCGACGCCCCAACCGGAGACACAATCCAATCGTACTTCAAATAATGTACACGGACTCCAACAACGCGGCGAATACGAGGCCCTTCTACATGGCCTCCGGATGGCAATCTCCATGGGCATTCAACGCCTAGAGGTGCACGGGGATTCAAACCTCGCAATATCCCAAGTAAATGGAGACTTTGACGCCAAAGATCCAAAAATGGCAGCTTACCGCAACGCCGTCCTAAAAATGTCAGCTCGGTTGGAAGGACTAGAATTCCATCATGTAGCCCGGGATAATAACCGGGCAGCAGACGTGTTAGCACGCATTGGCGCGAAACGAGACGCCGTCCCTCCTAACATCTTCCAGGAACGGTTCTTTAAGCCATCCGTATTATGGGAAGAGGAGTCCGGAAATAACAATCCGGAGCCAGCTGCATCACCTACCTCAGACCATTCTGACACAATCGGCGGCTCAGCCAATGAAATAACACCTTCAGCTCACGAAATAATGGCAGTAATTGCCCCGTGGAAAGAACCATTCCTAGCCTACTTAATGCGGCAGGAACTTCCCGAAGACCAAAATGAGGCCCGCTGCGTAGTTCGGCGATCTAAAGCCTACAAGGTCCATGAGGGAGAACTTTATAAGTAAAGCACAACGGATTCCTTCAAAGGTGTATCTCCAAGAGGAAGGGCGAAATCTCTGGCTGAAATTCATGCGGACTCGGCGGGCACCACGCTGCAGCCCGGGCCCTTGTAGGCAAGGCCTTCCGACAGGATTTTATTGGCCGACAGCCCGGGCAGATGCTCAGGATTTAGTCCAACGATGCGTCGGTTGCCAGCTCTTTGCTAATCAGAGCCACATGCCACCCACCGCCCTCAAAACTATACCCATTACCTGGCTGTTCGCGGTCTAGGGGCTTGACATGGTTGGACCCCTTAAAGGGGGAACCCACAAGCACAAATACTTATTGGTCATGGTGGACAAATTCACCAAATGGATTGAGGCCAAGCCGGTTAAAACGGCAGAATCCGGACCGGTGATAGACTTCATATCCGGGGTAGTACACCGTTTTGGCGTCCCCCACAGCATCATTACTGATAACGGCACGAACTTCACGGCCGACGTGGTTAAACTCTGGTGCAAAAACATGGGCATCAAGCTCGATTACGCTTGATCTATCACCCCCAAACTAACGGTCAAGTCGGCGAGCAAATGGTCTAATCATGAGCGGCATCAAACCCAGACTAGTGCGGTCCCTCAAGGAATCTAACACGCACTGGGTAGAGGAGCTCGACTCCGTACTCTGGGGGCTGCGGACCACACCAAACCGAACTACTGGATTCACACCATTTTTTTATGGTATACGGCGCAGAGGCAGTTCTGCCCTGCGATATAATTCATGACTCACCTCGTGTGCGCATGTACGAAGAAAGAGAAGCCGAGTTGGATCGGCAGGACAGTCTGGGCGCCTTAGAGGAGGAGCGGGACGTGGCAATGGCTCGTTCCGCATTTTATCAGCAACAGGCTCGAAGATATCAAAGCAGAGAAGTACGGGCCAAAACTTACAATGTTGGCGACCTTGTTCTACGCCTGCCGGACAAGAAAAAGGACAAACTTAAGCCCAAGTGGGAAGGTCCTTCATCATCGACCAAGTCGACCGCGGAGCATACCGTCTCACGTAACTTGTCGACAACCGACTCGAGCCGAACCCATGGAACGCAGCCCGTCTCCGAAGATTCTACGCCTAGCGCCGGACTCCGGGTTCGTCTCACTCCCCCGTCCACCCTTTTTTTTTACTGTCTCTCGTCCTCCTCCTTCTTCCCACTTTTTTTCAATACCTTTTATGGGCTGATTTGCGCTTTGTTCGCACACACTTGATGTGCTCCTGGCACTCATTATACCTGGGGGCTTCTTTAACAGAAGCTTATTCATACGGGCTTCATGCCCAACACATGTGTCATACTTCCGCATGTACCTTTTATTCACCATTATATGCATCGATATGACTTAAGTTTTGGCCAAGCTGGGTTGCCTGGCTCATGTGCTTACCCATACGTTCCTGATTGTTCGGCTAGGAGGTAATGGGAGCACCTCTGCGATTGTTACTGCCAGGTCAGCCGGATGTGTACCTCAGACTGGGTGAAGCCGAAAGCTAGCGTTCTTAAGAGAATATTCGGTTGGTGACTTGAAAGATGATTTATTACTTACTTATTTATCTGCCCCGGATGCTTTTTCTCGCTATTTTCATGATCCGGCATTGCACTTTAGGGCATGCCTCCGAGAAAGGAACCCTTAACGGAACTATTCTCCACGGAAGATGTTTCTTACTAACCATGTAATATAACATAACTAGTTGGGCACTTGTGCGATAAAGCAATTATGACCCCGACGCCTTGTCTCCATGCATGCCCGGTTCTTTTATAACCGTAAGGGTATTCGGACACACTCCGGACTGTTGGGTCCCGAGGTTGAAGTGAAACGGTCCGCAAAGACAAAGGATCTACAATCCGGCTAGAAGGCATTTTACATGTCATTTCAAATTACATCGTCAAACCGACTGATTGTACTCCTCCTCAATCCCATCTAACAGGCTGTCTAATTTACAGTCCTGTTGGGAATATTTCATGCCGTTCTACTTGGCCGTACATCAACTCACAGGATCTCCTTCCCATCAGCCCCGCAGTCCGACCTCGGCCATGTGGTTTGGGTCAGACTTCGGGTAACGTGTCTTCACCATGGCCCAGGCCTCCCTGGCGCCCTGACGGCAGGCCGATATCTTCCACAAACGGAGGCATCGCCGTGCTCCCTGAAGCTTCTTAGCAAGCTCACCAAGGCCCTCGGGTAGGGAGATGGATGGCCATAAAGCATGAACGACGCCACTCATCGCCTGCCGAACACGTTCGAGCAATTGCACTAGCTCGGGAAGTTGGTCACCCGTTGACTCAGGCATTTCCTCCGTAGGGCGACCTGTGAGCACACCTAAAGACATATTTCTGTCAATTGACTTCCTCGCCGAATTCTTCTTTTCAAAGGAATTTGTTCAAGCACTTAATATAAATGTCGCGACGAAGCCGCTGATTCTCCTTCACGGAGCCAGACAGCTGGGCCCAAACACCTTTCAGCTCTTCTCCTTGCTGGGTGTGGGCATCTTGGAGCTTGTTTCTCTCCTGCTGCACCTTCATAAGCACCCTCTCACCGGCCTTTAGCTGACGCAGTAGCTATTGCTTGTCCGGATCTAGTCCGCGCCCTCGCAATATTATTGTCGATTCACGCCGCACTTTGCTAAATAATTATCTTTTCAAAGTATGTCTTACCAGTGGGGTCTCTGTGGCTCCCCTGTATGGCGGCGATCTTGACCTCAAGTTGGGCCTTGCACTCTTGGAGCTCCTGGGACAGATGGGTATTCTTCTCCGTAAGACCCTGCATAATAATTGATCCTTAAATCAGTTTTTCAACTATTTTAAGTCTCGGGGGCTACTGGCATATATAACTATTAAAATTACTTACCTGTATGTCTTTCACATACTACTCCATGGCTTTGGTTAACCCATCTTGAGCGGCACGGAGGTGCGCGTTTCCCGCTTCAAAGGCATTTAACGCCTCCGGGGAGAAACACGCGTCACGAAGAACTGTCCGGCGACGCCTGTGATTCATGGCGCTCTCCACCTCAGACCGGGTGGCGGACAGCCTGTCGGCATCCTCCGTCGGAGGAGCGTCCGGCTCACGCCTTGTATTCGCTTCCCCTCCCGGACCATGCGTTGGAGCATGTCCGGCGGAGGCTTGATTGGCAACCTCTCCGGACACTGTCCGGCGAGCGCTCTTTCTGGAAAAGTTATGAGCATTAATATACCTCCTAGGGATCCTTTCCTTAAAAATAGCGGTGCTCGCACCGTTCTTGGCGACGTTCGGTTCGCGTCGCGCTCCTCTTCCTCCTGCTGGGCCGGACTGACCCTTGTTGTCCGGCCGCCGCGGATTCGGCTTCCCACCTTAAAGGCGCCTCCTGCGATGCACCATCAGTATGGGATCGTCAGAATTGAGCGCGGATCAAATAATGATGTCAAGACCTTGGTCGTAGTCAACTGGGAGGCCGGAAACAAACCGGGGTAGTCAGCCGTAATGGCGACTAGGGCATTGTCTATGCTATGTTGGTGGAACACCCCGTCAATCAGCTCCACCTTTATGTCCGGATCCTCTTCGGAGGTCGGATCAAGGGATCGTTCTGGATCCTCGGGCTGTGGAGTTAGGCTTCGTATGCCCTCCATGTCCCGGCGCAGCTTCTGCGTCGACATCGCAGAGTAAGATACTTGACTTTAAAAAAGTACGGATCGGGTAGATGAACATCCGCTTACCCAGCTCCGAGGGTTATTCATAGAAAATCCATTCAACGGATTCTTGCGGAGGAAGTCCTCCTCCTCTCCCTTGTACAAGCCGGACAGGATCTTCGCCAGATCGGCTGCCGAGCCTGGCCCTTTGCGGCCATGACGGGTGGCGTCATCTTCCCCGTTAAAATCCCACATAGGGTGGCCCCTATATTGGAGTGGATGCACCCCTCGCATAATGCACGTGGCCATGACTCCGATCATGGTCAATCCGGAGTGGGCCAGTAACCTAATCCGGGCCATCAGATAATGGACGCTCCTATCATCTTCCCATTGAGGGCTCCGCGGGCGCCAACTCAGGCGTTTCTTCAAGGGAGCATTGTTGAACTCCGGGAGGCCGATCCGGACTGGATCCGGCAGAGGGGCGTCCTCCATGTAGAACCATTCTGAAGGCCAGTCTTCGGACGCCTTCTTCGGGGTGCCGGATAGATATCCGGTCCCGGCGATGCGTCATATTTCGGCTCCGCCCACTTGATATATCGACCCCTCATGAGAACGGGGTACGAGACAAAACAATCTCTTCCACAGGGCAAAATGGGGCTCGATGCCCAAGAACAGCTCGCAAAAAAGCTGAAGCCCGCGATGTGCAAAATGGAGGCGGGCGTGAGGTGGTGAAGTTGGAGTCCGTAGAACTCTAGGAGCCCCCGGAGAAACGGATGTATGGGAAATCCGAGTCCCCTTATTAGATAGGGGACAAAGCATACCCGCTCCCCTTTGGAAGGGTTGGGGACGCTCTCCGTCTGCTTTCCACCCTTGTAGGTGGCTAGTCCGGCTCGAACTGGAACCATGAATGCTGGGGGAAGATATCCCTCGGTTTGGAGTACCACTAGCTCGCTATGTGGAACTGAGCATCTCCCCCAATCTCCTGGCTTAGGGCTGGGAGCGCGAGAGGAGGAGCCTCGTCGGCTATCCATCATGGAATGGATTTTTGTCAGAGGCGCTTCGATGAGAACTTGCGGATGGAGGATGGTGTGAGCTGGATCTAGATCCTCGCCTCTCTTATAGGCGGCTCGTTCGCACGGCTAGGGGGTAAAATGTAAAAATATCCCAGCCTTTCGCATTCGTACGACACGTGGAAGAAGGCCATTATTGGGCGTAGAAGCCAAGGAGCGCAACATTTATAAAGAAGCCGGACACTATTCGACGGGAACATGAAGATTGAAGGAGAACCCGCCTTGCAACGCCGAAGACAATATACGCGCCGGACTCGTCGTCGCTGAAGCCCGGTTCGGGGGCTACTGAGGGAGTTCCGGACTAGGGGGTGTCCGGATAGCCGAACTATCATCATCGGCCGAACTCCAAGACTATGAAGATACCAGATTGAAGACTTCGTCCCGTGTCCGGATGGGACTTTCCTTGGCGTGGAAGGCAAGCTTGGCGATATAGATATGTAGATCTCCTACCATTGTAACCGACTCTTTGTAACCCTAACCCTATCCGGTGTCTATATAAACCAGAGGGTTTTAGTCCGTAGGACGAACAACAATCATACCATAGGCTAGCTTCTAGGGTTTAGCCTCTTTGATCTCGTGGTAGATCCACTCTTGTAACACACATCATCAATATTAATCTAGCAGGACATAGGGTTTTACCTCCATCAAGAGGGCCCGAACCTGGGTAAAACATCGTGTCCCTTATCTCCTGTTACCATCCGCCTAGACGCACAGATCGGGACCCCCTACCCGAGATCCGCCGGTTTTGACACCGACAAATATCCTGTCTATTGAAGAATTTGTGGAGGTTTTTCATGAGCAGAGTTTTTGTGTGTGAATATATCCAGGACTCCCAAAACACCCTCATTTTTGGGTCTACAAACTGTATGCCAGGCCACTAGTGCTGGTCTTTGATCTTCCATGTCAGGACTCCTCCATAGGCAGTGCCTCAAATATTTAATGATTTGGTGTTTAATAGTGATAGGAATGTCCAAACAGCACATGAAGTAGACTTCTAAGGATGCCGGTACAGAATTGACTAGCAGAACCTTTCCTGCCTGAGTCATAAAAGTAGAGACACCAGAAAGTCTCTTAGCAAATCTATTGACCAGAGGCAAACACTGCTCCACAGTAGGTTTATAAATCCCCAATGGAAGTCCTAGATAACTAAAAGGAAATTGTCCACTGGCACACAACAGAGTGTTTGTGAAAATGCTAACTCTGTCTTCTGCAATATTTATGGGCACCATGATTGATTTCCCATAATTTACCTTTAATCAAGTAGCTGATGCAAAGGTTTTTAATAGAGCCTTGAGGCATATTAGCTGTCTAGCATTAGCTTGCATGAGAACCAATGCATCATCTGCATATTGTACTATGGGGAAGTCTGGGCAAGAGTTAACATGGAGTGGTGGTGTAATAAGATTTCTTCTCATAGCTTTATTCAGTATTGATTAAAGCAGATCAGCTGCTGGCACAAAGATTAAAGGTGATAGAGGGTCCCCTTGCCTTACTCCTCTTCTGAAGCAGAATTTTTTTCCCAGGCACACCATTTAACATCACAACAGATGAAGCAGATGTGAAAAGTATTTGCATCCAAGATATCCACTTCTCTCCAAATACCTTTGCTCTGAGAATGTCAATTATAGCTTGGTGTTCAATAGTGTCAAATGCCTGTTCAAAATCCTATTTGATTACTAACATTTTTCTTCTTTTGATTTATGGCACTAGTGAATATATTCATAAGCCCAACCAAGGCAATCATGTATCACTCTGCTCTTTAGAAATCCATACTGATTAATGTGCACCATCTTGAGGATCACTTTTTGTAGTCTATTTGCCAGAAGTTTTGTAATAATTTTGAGCACACCGTTAAGCAAAGATATTGGTCTGAAATCATTAGGAGAGACTGGGACTTCCTTTTTTGGTTTGAGAGTGATAAATGAAGTGTTTATGCTCTCAAGATTAACATTACCAGCATGAAAGACCAAAATAAGAGCAGTAACATCTTCATTGATAATATCCAACATCCTTTAAGGAACTCATTACTAAATCCATCGGGACCTGGTGATTTATCTGTGGGCAAGTTCTTAACTTCCTCATGAATTTCCTCCTGTGTGAAAGGCGTCTCAAGGTCTTTAAATAGTTGCGGATCCACTCTGTTTTCATATAAATCCTTTAAATCCAAGTGCATGGTATGGCCATTGGAGTGTCCTAATCTCTTTTTAAATGCCTCCCAAAGAATTGCAGCTTTACCCTCATGGTCAGTAATTTCCACTTGGTCCTCATTCAGGAGCATGGCAATTTTGTTATGTCTGTGGTTAATTGAGGCCTTTGTATGGAAGAATTTTGTGTATTCATATCCAAATTTAACACCCTTGATTTTGCCTCTCTGCTTCCAATAGATCTTTTGATTGCTGAGAACTGTCAATAAGAATTCTTTCAATATATTTCTGAAGGAAATATGCCCTAGAGGCAATAATAAAGTTATTAATTATTTCCTTATTTCATGATAAATGTTTATTATTCATGCTAGAATTGTATTAATCGGAAACTTGATACATGTGTGAATACATAGACAAACAGAATGTCACTAGTATGCCTCTACTTGACTAGCTCGTTAATCAAAGATGGTTATGTTTCCTTACCATGGACAAAGAGTTGTTATTTGATTAACGGGATCACATCATTAGGTGAATGATCTGATTGACATGACCCATTCCATTAGCTTAGCACCCGATCGTTTAGTATGTTGCTATTGCTTTCTTCATGACTTATACAAAGTTCCTGCAACTATGAGATTATGCAACTCCCGTTTACCGGAGGAACACTTTGTGTGCTACCAAAAGTCACAATGTAACTGGGTGATTATAAAGGTACTCTACAGGTGTCTCCAAAAGTATATGTTGAGTTGGCATAATTCGAGATTAGGTTTTGTCACTCCGATTGTCGGAGAGGTATCTCTGGGCCTTCTCGGTAATACTCATCACCTAAGCCTTGCAAGCATAGTAACTAATGAGTTAGTTATGAAATGATGTATTACGGAACGAGTAAAGAGACTTGCCGGTAACGAGATTAAACTAGGTATTGGATACCGACGATCAAATCTCGGGCAAGTAACATACCGATGACAAAGGGAACAACGTATGTTGTTATGCGGTTTGACCGATAAAGATCTTCGTAGAATATGTAGGAGCCAATATGAACATCCAGATTCCGCTATTGGTTATTGACCAAGAATAGTTCTAGGTCATGTCTACATAGTTCTCGAATCCGTAGGGTCCGCACGCTTAACGTTACGATGACAATTTTATTATGAGTTTATGAGTTTTGATGTACCGAAGGAGTTCGGAGTCCCGGATGAGATCGGGGATATGACGAGGATTCTCGAAATGGTCGAGACGTAAAGATCGATATATTGGACGACTATATTCGGACTTCGGAAAGGTTCCGAGTGATTCGGGTATTTTTCAGAGTACTGGAGGGTTACCGGAATTCGCCGGGAGAAGTATTGGGCCTTATTGGGCCATACGGGAAAGAGAGAGGGGCTGCCTAGGGCAGGCCGCGCGCCCCCCCAAGGCCTAGTCCGGATTGGACTAGGGGGAGGGGCTGCGCCCCCTCCTTCCTTCCCTTCTCCTTTCCCCTTCCTTCTCTCCTACTCCTACTAGGAAAGGAGGAGTCCTACTCCCGGTGGGAGTAGGACTCCCCCCTTGGTGCGCCCCCTCCTAGGCCGGCTACCTCCTCCCTTGCTCCTTTATATACGGGGGCAGGGGGGCACCCCATGACACACAAGTTGATCTACGTGATCGTTCCTTAGCCGTGTGCGGTGCCCCCCTCCACCATATTCCACCTTGGTCATATAGTCGCGGAGCTTAGGCGAAGCCCTGCGCCGGTGGAGCATCATCATCGTCACCACGCCGTCGTCTTGACGGAACTCATCCCCGACACTTTGCTGGATCGAGTCCGGGATCGTCATTGAGCTGAAGCGTGTGCTGAACTCGGAGGTGCCGACGTTCGGTACTTGGATCGGTCGGATCGTGAAGACGCACGACTACATCAACAGCGTTGTTATAACGCTTCGCTTTCGGTCTCACGAGGGTACGTGGACAACACTCTTCCTCTCGTTGCTATGCATCACCATGATCTTGCGTGTGCGAGGGAAATTTTGAAATTGCTACGTTCCCAACAAGTGGCATCCGAGCCTGGTTTTATGCGTTGATGTTATATGCACGAGTAGAACACAAGTGAGTGGTGGGCGATATAAGTCATACTGCTTACCAGCATGTCATACTTTGGTTCAGCGGTATTGTGAGATGAAGCGGCCCGGACCGACATTACGCGTACACTTACGCGAGACTGGTTTCACCGCTGCGAGCACTCGTTGCTTAAAGGTGACTGGCGGGTGTCTGTCTCTCTCACTTTAGTTGAACCGAGTGTGGCTACGCCCGGTCCTTGCGAAGGTTAAAACAGCACCAACTTGACAAACTATCGTTGTGGTTTTGATGCGTAGGTAAGGACGGTTCTTGCTCAGCCCGTAGCAGCCACGTAAAACTTGCAACAACAAAGTAGAGGACGTCTAACTTGTTTTTGCAGGGCTTGTTGTGATGTGATATGGTCAAGACGTGATGCTATATTTTATTGTATGAGATGATCATGTTTTGTAACCGAAGTTATCGGCAATGGCAGGAGCCATATGGTTGTCGCTTATTGTATGAAATGCAACGCCATGTAATTGCTTTACTTTATCACAAAGCAGTAGCGATAGTCGTAGAAGCAATAGTTGGCGAGACGACAACGATGCTACGATGGAGATCAAGGTGTCGCGCCGGTGACGATGGTGATCATGATGGTGCTTCGAGATGGAGATCACAAGCACAAGATGATGATGGCCATATCATATCACTTATATTGATTGCATGTGATGTTTATCCTTTATGCATCTTATCTTGCTTTGATTGACGGTAGCATTTTAAGATGATCTCTCACTAAAAATTATCAAGAAGTGTTCTCCACGAGTATGCACCGCTGCCAAAAGTTCAGAGTGCCCGGACACCACGTGATGATCGGGTGTGATAAGCTCACGTCCATCTACAACGGTGCAAGCCAGTTTTGCACACGCAGAATACTCAGGTTAAACTTGACGAGCCTAGCATATGCAGATATGGCCTCGAACACGGAGACCGAAGGTCGAGCGTGAATCATATAGTAGATATGATC
This sequence comes from Aegilops longissima, assembly GCA_021605205.1. NCBI lineage: Eukaryota > Viridiplantae > Streptophyta > Magnoliopsida > Poales > Poaceae > Aegilops > Aegilops longissima. The sequence goes on from CM038679.1 coordinate 199,272,254, forward strand.
AACATAGTGATGTTCACCATTCAAAACTACTCCATCTCACGTGATGATCGGTTATGGTTTAGTTGATTTGGATTACGTGTTCACTTAGATGACTAGAGAGATGTCTGTCTAAGTGGGAGTTCTTAAGTAATATGATTAAATTGAACTTTAATTTATCATGAACTTAGTCCTGGTAGTATTTTGCAAATTATGTTGTAGATCAATAGCTCCCGTTGTTGCTTCCCTATGTTTGTTGCTTTCATATGTTTTGTTCCTAGAGAAAACTGTGTTGAAAGATGTTAGTAGCAATGATGTGGATTGGATCCGTGATCTGAGGTTTATCCTCATTGCTGCACAGAAGAATTATGTCCTTAATGCACCGCTAGGTGACAAACCTATTGCAGGAGCAGATGCGCACGTTATGAACGTTTATTAGCTCAATATGATGACTACTTGATAGTTTAGTGCACCATGCTTAAAGGCTTAGAATCGGGACTTCAAAGACGTTTTGAACGTCATGGACCATATGAGATGTTCCAGGAATTGAAGTTAATATTTCAAGCAAATACCCGAGTTGAGAAATATGAAGTCTCCAACAAGTTCTATAGCTAAAAGGCGGAGGAGAATCGCTCAACTAGTGAGCATGTGCTCAGATTGTCCGGGTACTTCAATCGCTTGAATCAAGTGGGAGTTAATCTTCCGATAAGATAGTGATTGACAGAATTTTCTAGTCACCATCACCAAGTTAGTAGAACTTCGTGATGAACTATAATATGCAAGGGATGACAAAAGTAATTACCAAGCTCTTCGTGATGCTGAAATCGACGAAGGTAGAAATCAAGAAAAGAGCATCAAGTGTTGATGATTGACAAGACCACTAGTTTCAAGGAAAAGGCAAAGGGAAGAAGGGAACTTCAAGAAGAACGGCAAGCAAGTTGTTGTTCGAGTGAAGAAGCCCAAGTCTGGACCTAAGCCCGAGACTAAGTGCTTTTCTCGCAATGGAACTGGTCACTGGAAGCGGAACTACCCCAAGTATTTGGCGGATAAGAAGGATGGCAAATTGAACAAGAGTATATTTGATATACAGGTTATTGTTGTGTGCCTTACTAGTGTTTATAGTAGCCCCTGAGTATTTGATACTTGTTCGGTTGCTGAGATTAGTAACTCGAAACAGGAGTTACAGAATAAACAGAGACTAGTTGAAGGGGAAGTGATGATGAGTGTTGGAAGTAGTTCCAAGATTGATATGATCATCATCGCACACTCCCTATACTTTCGGTATTAGTGTTAAACCTAAATAAATGTTATTTGGTGTTTGCGTTGAGCATGAATATGATTTGATCATGTTTATTGCAAAATGGTTATTCATTTAAAGTCAAAGAATAATTGTTGTTCTGTTTAAATGAATAAAACCTTCAATGGTCATACACCCAATAAAAATAGTTTGTTGGATCTCGATCGTAGTGATACACATATTCATAATATTGATGCCAAAAGATGCAAAGTTAATAATGATAGTGCAACTTATTTGTGGCACTCGCCGCTTAGGTCATATTGGTGTAAAGCGCATGAAGAAACTCCATGCTGATGGGATTTTGGAATCACTTGGTTATGAATCACTTGATGCTTGCGTAACCATGCCTTATGGGCAAGATGACTAAAGACTCGTTCTCCGTAACAATGGAGCGAGCAAATGACTTATTGGAAATAATACATACCGATGTATGCGGTCCGATGAGTGTTAAAGCTCACGGCAAGTATCGTTATTTTCGACCTTCACAAGATGATTTGAGCAGATATGAGTATATCTACTTAATGAAGCACAAGTCTGAAACATTTGAAAAGTTCAAAGAATTTCAGAGTGAAGTGGAGAATCATCGTAATAAGAAAACAAAGTTTCTACGATCTGATCGTGGAGGAGAATATTTGAGTTACGAGTTTGGCCTTCATATAAAACAATGTGGAATAGTTTCACAGCTCACGCCACATGGAACACCATAACGTAATGGTGTGTCCGAACGTCATAACTGCACTTTATTTGATATGGTGCGATCAATGATGTCTCTTACCGATTTACCAATATCGTTTTGGGGTTATGCATTAGAGGCAGCTGCATTCACATTAAATAGGGCACCATTAAATCCGTTGAGACGACACCGTATGAACTATGGTTTAGCAGTAAACCTAAGCCGTCGTTTCTTAAAGTTTGGAGTTGCGATGCTTATGTGAAAAAGGTTTTCAACCTGATAAGCTCGAACCCAAATCGGAAAAGTGCATCTTCATAGAATACCCAAAGGAAACTGTTGTGTACTCCTTCTATCACAGATCCAAAGGCAAAACATTCGTTGCTAAGAATGGATCCTTTCTAGAGAAGGAGTTTCTCTCGAAAGAAGTGAGTAGGAGGAAAGTAGAACTTGATGAGGTAATTGTTGTACCTTCTCCCTTATTGGAAAGTAGTTTATCACAGAAATCAGTTCTAGTGATTACTACACCAATTAGTGAGGAAGTTAATGATGATGATCATAAAACTTCAGATCAAGTTGCTACCAAACCTCGTAGGTCTTCCAGAGTAAGATCCGCACCAGAGTGGTTCGGTAATCATGTTCTGGAAGTCATGTTACTAGACCATGATGAACCTACGAACTATGAGGAAGCGATGATGAGCCCAGATTCCGCAAAATGGCTTGAGGCCATGAAATCTGAGATAGGATCCATGTATAAGAACAAAGTATGGACTTTGGTTGACTTGCCCGATGATCGGCAAGCCATAGAAAATAAATGGATCTTCAAGAGGAAGACGGACGCTGATAGTAGTGTTACTATCTACAAAGCTAGAATTGTCGCAAAAGGTTTTTGACAAGTTCAAGGTGTTGACTACGATGAGAGTTTCTCACTTGTATCTATGCTTAAGTCTGTCCGAATCATGTTAGCAATTGCCGCATTTTATGAAATCTGGCAAATGGATAAACAAAACTGCATTCCTTAATGGATTTATTAAAGAAGAGTTGTATATGATGCAACCAGAAGGTTTTGTAAATCCTAAAGGTGCTAACAAAATATGCAAGCTCCAGCGATCCATCTATGGACGGGTGCAAGCATCTCAGAGTTGGAATACACGCTTTGATAATTTGATCATAGCATATAGTTTTATACAGACTTGCGGTGAAGCCTGTATTTACAAGAAAGTGAGTGGGAGCACAACAACATTTCTGATAAGTATATGTGAATGACATATTGTTGATCGGAAATAATGTAGAATTATTCTGCAAAGCATAAAGGAGTATTTGAAAGGAGTTTTTCAAAGAAGGACCTCGGTGAAGCTGCTTACATATTGAGCATCAAGATCTATAGAGATAGATCAAAACGCTTGATAAGTTTTTTCAATGAGTACATACCTTGACAAGATTTTGAAGTAGTTCAAAATGGAACAGTCAAAGAAAGAGTTCTTGCCTGTGTTACAAGGTGTGAAATTGAGTAAGACTCAAAACCCGACCACGGCAGAAGATAGAAAGAGAATGAAAGTCATTCCCTATGCCTTGGCCATAGATTCTATAAAGTATGCCATGCTGTGTACCAGATCTATTGTATACCCTACACTGAGTTTGGCAAGGGAGTACAATAGTGATCTAGGAGTAGATCACTGGACAGCGGTCAAAATTATCCTTAGTGGAATAAGGATATGTTTCTCGATTATGGAAGTGAAAAAGGTTCATCGTAAGGGTTACGCCGATGCAAGTTTTGACACCGATCTCGATGACTCTAAGTCTCGATCTAGATACATATTGAAAGTGGGAGCAATTAGCTAGAGTAGCTCCGTGCGAGCATTGTAGACATAGAAAATTGCAAAATACATAACGGATCTGAATGTGAAAGACCCGTTGACTAAAATTATCTCACAAGCAAAACATGATCACACTTTACTACTCTTTGGGTGTTAATCACATAGCGATGTGAACTAGATTCTGACTCTAGTAAACCCTTTGGGTGTTGATCACATATCGATGTGAACTATGGGTGTTAATCACATGGTGATGTGAACTATTGTTGTTAAATCACATGGCGATGTGAACTAGATTATTGACTCTAGGGCAAGTGGGAGACTGAAGGAAATATGCCCTAGAGGCAATAATAAAGTTATTAATTATTTCCTTATTTCATGATAAATGTTTATTATTCATGCTAGAATTGTATTAACCGGAAACATGATACATGTGTGAATACATAGACAAAATGAATGTCACTAGTATGCCTCTACTTGACTAGCTCGTTAATCAAAGATGGTTATGTTTCCTAACCATGGACAAAGAGTTGTTATTTGATTAACGGGATCACATCATTAGGTGAATGATCTGATTGACATGACCCATTCCATTAGCTTAGCACCCAATCGTTTAGTATGTTGCTATTGCTTTCTTCATGACTTATACAAAGTTCCTGCAACTATGAGATTATGCAACTCCCGTTTACCGGAGGAACACTTTGTGTGCTACCAAATGTCAAAACGTAACTGGGTGATTATAAAGGTACTCTACAGGTGTCTCCAAAAGTATATGTTGAGTTGGCATAATTCGAGATTAGGTTTTGTCACTCCGATTGTCGAAGAGGTATCTCTGGGCCTTCTCGGTAATACTCATCACCTAAGCCTTGCAAGCATTGTAACTAATGAGTTAGTTATGAAATGATGTATTACAGAACGAGTAAAGAGACTTGCCGGTAACGAGATTAAACTAGGTATTGGATACCGACGATCGAATCTCGGGCAAGTAACATACCGATGACAAAGGGGACAACTTATGTTGTTATGCGGTTTGACCGATAAAGATCTTCGTAGAATATGTAGGAGCCAATATGAACATCCAGATTCCGCTATTGGTTATTGAGCAAGAATAGTTCTAGGTCATGTCTACATAGTTCTCGAACCCGTAGGGTCCGCACGCTTAACGTTACGATGACAATTTTATTATGAGTTTATGAGTTTTGATGTACCGAAGGAGTTCGGAGTCCTGGATGAGATCGGGGACATGACGAGGAGTCTCGAGATGGTCGAGACGTAAAGATCGATATATTGGACGACTATATTCGGACTTCGGAAAGGTTCCGAGTGATTCGGGTATTTTTCGGAGTACCGGAGAGTTACGGCAATTCGCCGGGAGAAGTATTGGGCCTTATTGGGCCATACGGGAAAGAGAGAGGGCTGCCTAGGGCAGGCCGCACGCGCCCAAGGCCTAGTCCGAATTGGACTAGGGGAGGGCTCGCGCCTCCTTCCTTCCCTTCTCCTTTCCCCTTCCTTCTCTCCTACTCCTACTAGGAAAGGAGGAGTCCTACTCCGGTGGGAGTTGGACTCCCTTAGTGCGCGCCCCTCCTAGGCCGCCACCTCCTCCCTTGCTCCTTTATATACGGGGCGGGGGCACCCCATGACACACAAGTTGATCTACGTGATCGTTCCTTAGCCGCAGCGGTGCCCCTCCACCATATTCCACCTCGGTCATATCGTCATGAGCTTAGGCGAAGCCCGCGCCGGTGGAGCATCATCATCGCCACCACGCCGTCGGCCGACGGAACTCATCCCGACACTTTGCTGGATCGGAGTCCGGGATCGCCATCGAGCTGAACGTGTGCTGAACTCGGAGGTGCCGTGACGCTCGGTACTTGGATCGGTCGGATCGTGAAGACGACGACTACATCAACCGCGTTGTTATAACGCTTCCGCTTTCGGTCTACGAGGGTACGTGGACAACACTCTCCCCTCTCGTTGCTATGCATCACCATGATCTTGCTTGTGCGTAGGAAATTTTTGAAATTTCTACGTTCCCCAACAATTGCTCTCAAAACATGGTGAGGTCTCTGTATTCTTCCAACAAGTCCCACATGAAAATACATTCAATTAATTCCTCAATCTGCTTTTCAAGACAAGAAAAACTTTTTGCCCATAGTTTTAGTGCTCTTCTCAAGTTTTTGAACTTGGCATTAATCTTCTTGGTAGGGTTAGTAAAACCAACAGGAATATTCCAGGATGCTAGAACAATTTCTTTGAAGGAGCTATGCTTTAACCAGTAATTCTCAAATCTGAACACCTTTGACTTGGGGATACTTGTGCCAACTTCGATTACACATGGTAGATGATCTGAAATGGGTTTTTCTAATGCAAGATAAGTGGTATCAGGTTAGCTTATCAACCAGGCCGCATAAGTGAAAAACCAATCTAATTTTTCAAGTAATGGATTGTCTTGCATGTTGCTCCAACTGAATTGTCTACCTTTAATATGGAGTTCAATTAACCCCAAGTTACTAATAGCTTCATTAAACAGTAACATTTGATTGACATCCCCACCAGGTCTGTTTCTGTCCTCAGGTGACCTAATGAAATTAAAAGCCCCCATGACTATCCAATCCACATCATCAGCCATTTGAATATTAGTAAACCAGTCAATGAATTCCAATTTTTCTTTGGGGTTGCAGGGCCCATAGATGTTTGTGAGAATCCAAGATTTGAGAGTGGTGTTACAAGTGAACTGCATAGTTGAGGAGAATTTATTTTGGCCATAGATCCATGATTCAAACTTAGTGAACAAAAGACCATGAAACAAAAGAAGCCACCCTGTCTCATAATCAGACATGAAACATGTTCTGTATATAGTAACCACAGAGTACATCTTGCATCAAACAAGCAAACTAGTCATACTCATTAGTACTACCATGTGACTGCTACTAAGATGAGAGCACATCATTGCACAATGCTGGAGGGGTTTGCAGCTCCAGTGGCCTTGGAAACCTTGGCCACATCCTCCTGACCTTTCTTCTTGGGCTTTTTTGACAGCTTCTCCTGCAGTTCTTCCTCGGATACATTGCAGAAAGCTTTAGTTGGGTTTTTGACCACTTTATTTTGCACAATTGGAGGAATAGCATTGCAGGGTAAGCAAGATTTAGCATCACAGGACTTCCTTCTATAACCATTATTATCTTTCTTAATTTTGTCACTTCTTCTTACCTCTGTTTCCACCAGAGGCTCTTTGTCCCTTCTTTTCTTGGATCACCTAGAGGCAGGTTCATCACCTTATTAGGAGAAACATGTTTTAGTGGACTTCCAGCTCCACTTGAGGAGTGAGAAGCCGGGCTAATGCCCTCATTTTCTTTGCCCAGGCCCAACATTATCTCCTTACACTACTAGGAAAAGGGCTATAGATGATATGGCCACTAATGGCGCACCAGACATGTGGTGCGCCACTACTATATAGCAGTGGCGCACCATGTGCTGGTGTGCCATTAGTTTGAAAGACACTAATAGCGCACCAGACACATGGTGCGCCACTAGTAACATTTTTTTTCCAAAAATACTAATGGCGCACCAGGGCACAGTGCGCCATTACTAGTTTTAACTAGTAATGGCGCACCAGCCACACAGTGCGCCACTACTATTTTTTTTTTGCAAAACTACTAATGGCGCACCAGGGCACAATGCGCCATTACTAGTTTTAACTAGTAATGGCGCACCAGCCACAAAGTCGCCACTACTATTTTTTTATTTTTTTTGCAAAACTACTAATGGCGCACCACCAGCTGGTGCGCCATTAGTAACCAGGGTTACTAATGGCGCATTTCTATGTGGTGCGGCATTAGTAATCTGGGACCAGCTAGATATTTTGGACAGCCACACCTAGCTACACACTCACTTTCCCCACTTCATTCTCTCGACCTCCTCCTCCAAGCTTGTCTCGGCTGCCTCCTCCTCCTCACCTCATTTGCACCATAGTTTCATCCAAATTAAGTGGTTAAATTACCTTTTTTTTGATAGGTAAGTAAGGGGAAAGCTATCTTTATGTTGTAGATCTACTTTTTTTCTCCCTCCAACAACGTGCACATGCACTTTTTATGGCCTAGCTAGATCTATGTATGTTTGTGGTGTTGCATATATGTTTGTGTTTGCAGGTACCGGTATTTGAAATGCGATAGTTGCCAATATTTTGCCGGAATGTTGATTCATTTCCATTTCGGTGAGAATTTTGGCACTATGCATTCTTTTTGGTCCTATTTTTAGGCAAAGTCATGCCAAATTTTTTCTTGGTTCTAAAATATCATTTTGCTCTACCCATGAGCGATTGATGGTCCGCACGATGACCGAAGGCATCGTGAATAGGTTTTTGAGCTCCACGAAGGCCGAGATGCTTCAAAAGAATGAGACGGAGATAAGATGTCCGTGTCGAAGATGCAAGCTGAGGAGCCTTGTGGACCCGGATTCCGTACAGGTGCGGGACCACCTGCTCTTGCGTGGTTTCATGGATGGCTATCAGTGGCAAGTTGATGAAGCTGATTATGAAGTCGTCCATGGGGGCCGGGCATGAAATGAGGAAGGGCAGCAAGACAACCACGACGAGGGCGGGCGAGAATATGAAGAATCTCCAGGACATGATCACGAAGTAGATGCAGTACACAGTCATCATGTAGAAGATGCCGAACATGATGAGGAAGATGCCAGAGCAGACGAAGGGCATGATCACGAAGATGAAGATGCCGAAGCAGACGACGATGAACCATCGATGGGCTGGGTGCAGGACCCTCATATTCAAGAGCTGCTTCTCAAGCAGACGGATAACGCAAGAGCTGCCGCCCGAGAGAAAGCCAAGCTGGATCAACTAGAGATAGACGCCGTTACTCCATTGTATGAAGGATGCAGGCCCGAGGATACCCGCCTAAAAGTAACGCTCATGGCTCTGGAGATGAAGGTAAAACACAAAATGACCGACACATGCTTCGACGAGAACATGTCATTCTGGCACGAACGTCTTCCCAAGGGGAACAAGTGCCCGACCAGTTTCGAGGAGGCGAAGAAAATCGTGTGTCCTCTGGATTTACCGCACGTGAAATACCATGTGTGCATGAACAATTGCATCATTTATCAGGACGAGCACGCAGAGTCTACCATATGTCTGGTGTGCGGTGTCACTCGATACAAGAAGAGGAAGAAAGCTCCTCGAAAAGTGGTGTGGTACTTTCCGATCACTCCTCGTCTGCAGCGGTATTTCACGGACCCTAAGGTAGCAAAGCTCCTGCGTTGGCACGCGGATAGGGAGGAGAAGAAGCGAGAAGATGACGGAAATGATCCGGAGATAAATAAAAAAGACAAGATGCTGAGTCACCCTAAGGATGGGAGCCAGTGGCAAGCGTTGAACTTCGAACACCCAGAATTTGGGGAGGATCCAAGGAACATCGTGCTAGGCGCGAGCACCGATGGAGTCAATCCGTTTGGCAGCCAGAGAAGCACACATAGCACCTGGCCTGTGTTTGTGTGGATGTACAACCTTCCCCCCTAGTTGTGCATGAAGAGGAAGTACATTCACATGAGTATGCTAATTGAAGGGCCGAAACAACCAGGGAACGACATCAATCTGTATCTGGGGCTGCTGAAAGAGGAGCTAGACACGCTGTGGAAAACGCCAGCCAATACGTGGGACGCCGTAGAGAAAGAATATTTCCATATGAGAGCCGCACTGCTCACGACGGTGCATGACTATCTCGGTTACAGATATCTCGTGGGGCAGGTGGTCCACGGATTTTCTGGATGCGTCTGGTGCATGGATGACACAACATATCGCCAGCTAGATAGAGATCTCGGGTCTTCGAAAACCGTGTTCATGGGACATCGAAGGTGGCTTCGCGACGATGACCCGTGGAGAAAACGCAAGGATCTGTTTGATGTTGAAACCGAACCCCAAAGACGCCCGCGTACGAGGAGTGGAGAGGAAATAGACGAGTTGTTGAAAAATTGGAAAGATTGCCCACTGCCGGGAAAGAAGGAAAAGGCGCCAGAGCCGGGAAAGAAGCGAAAGGCGCTAGAGCCGCTGCTGAAGGTATGGAAAACGAGGTATGTTTTCTGGGACTTGCCGTACTGGAAGATCCACCGTGTGCCTCACAGCCTTGAGGTCATGCATATCACGAAGAACATGTGCGAGAGTCTGCTTGGTACCCTGCTCAACATGCCAGAGAGGACCAAAGATGGGCCGAAAGCAAGGGTAGACTGGAAATCAATGGGCATCAGGGAGGAGCTTCACGCTAATGATGATGATGATGATGATGATGAGGCGAAGCAGGACACGGAAAGTCGTCGCAAAGGCAAAAAGGCCAAGAAGACCGGAAATGACTACCCTCCCGCGTGCTTCACTCTAAGTCAGGAGGAGATCGAGCAGTTTTTCACCTGCCTCGTAGGAGTAAAACTTCCTTATGGTTACGCGGGGAAGATAAGCAGATACCTAGACCCAGTGAAGCAGAAGTTCAGCGGGATGAAGTCTCACGACTATCACGTGCTGATGACGCAGATACTTCCAGTTGCAATCCATGGGATCATGGACGCGCACGTCCGTGAAACGCTATTTGGCCTATGCAAATTTTTCGATGTCATCTCCCAAAAGTCGGTTGGCCTGAGGCAACTCAGAAGGCTACTGGAAGAGATCGTGGTGATACTATGAGAGCTTGAGATGTACTTCCCGCCTGCATTCTTTGATGTTATGGTGCATCTGCTGGTCCATATTGTGGAGGATATCATCCAACTCGGGCCGACGTTCCTGCACAGCATGATGCCGTTTGAAAGGATGAATGGTGTCATCAGAGGATACATTCGCAACATGTCACGTCCAGAGGGAAGCATAGCCAGGGGCTTTCAATCAAGAGTGCATCTCCTCTCGCACTAATTATCTAGGCATCGAGAACCCGCTGGTCTCGCCCGTCAACACGCACCTCGGCAGGCTCGCTGGATGGGGTCACCATGAGGGTCGCCGTGAAATGCATGTCGACTTCGAGGGTCGACTCCCCGACTTTGAAAGAGCAAACCTAGTCGCGCTACAACAAATAGACGTGGTCGATCCTTGGGTGGTAGAGCACAAAACCTTTATTGAGAAGACGTACAATGACCGAGGCCAACAGAGGATGGACGGAGATATAATCAAAGAGCACAACTCATGTTTCACGCGTTGGTTCAAGAAGAAGCTTCTGTCTTACCCTTTACATGAGGATTCTTCCGTGGAAGAACAACTCATATTCGCCTTGTCACAGGGCGCCAAGCACAACCTGATGACCTATGAGGCGTACGATATCAACGGCTACACATTCTACACCGAGGACAAGGACATGAAGAGCGATGGTTATCAGAACTCCAGGGTAACGATGGGATCCTACATCGGTAACGACAAGGACAGATACTACGAAAGGATCAAGGAGATCTGGGAGCTGAGCTACGCTAGAGAGAAGGTCCCGATGTTCCGTGTCAGATGGGCCAAGAGCATCCTAAAAGAAGACCGGTATTTCACCACCATGGTTATACCCGGCCAAATCCAAGATCATGGGCGCAAACGTCACCGCATGAAAAATGAGCCATGGGTACCGGCTTCCCAAGTGGACCAATGCTTCTTCATTACCGACCCGTCAAAGCCAAGTCGTGTTGTCGTGAGGAGAGGCAAAAGGAAGATCATCGGAATGGATGGAGTCGCCAATGAGAAAGACTTCGACAAGTATGGCGACCCGAAGATGGAACATGACGACGATGATGAAGTGCCATACACCACAAGAAGAAGCAGGACCACCCTACCTAAAGGACATCCGTTCCACAGAAGAACTCCATTTGCGAAAAAGAAGGGCAAGAAGATTGTGAACAGATAGCTAGCTAAGATCGATTGTATTTAAATTGTAGCCTTCATTTCTCGATTGTAATCGTAGTCTGAATTTGTTAATATTTTTTGAACTCATGAATATTTTTAAATTTCATGGGCACTTTTTGAATTCATGAATATTTTTTGAAATTTTGATGATATTTTTTCATATTCATAAATGTTTCACCAATTCACGAATGAATGCAACTAAAAATCCAAAAACAATATTGATGATATTTTTAAATAACAAATCTGATGATATTTTCCAATAACAAATTTGATGATATCTTCAATTAAAAATAAAAAAACAAATTTGATGATATTTAAAGAAAAACAAATTTGATGATATCTTCTGTTCTAGTCCTCATGAAAATAATAAATTTGATAAAAAACAAATTATTAGATGCAACAAAAAATAATGAAAAAAAAGTTACTAATGGCGCACCAGAGGAGGGTGCGCCATTGCTATCAGAAAAAACGTTACTAATGGCATACCAGAGGAGGGTGCGCCATTGCTATCAGAAAAAAAAGTTACAAATGGCGCACCCCTAGATGGTGCGCCATTACTAACCTTCCCCCTTGTGTGTGTTGTCCATCTCGCGTTTGTCCTTCTCTCCCAATCTCACATCTCTCCGTCCCACTGTCCGACCCACTGCGCCGCCGCCCCTACTGCGTCGCCGCCCGTCCTCCTCCGCCCGTAAGCCCCCCTCCTCCTCCGCCCGTCCTCCTCCACCCGTAAGCCCCCCTCCCCCTGACTGACTCCCCTGGCCTCCGCGCGCAGTTCACCATCCCGGATCTCCGACTGCATCGCCTCCCGTGGCGGCAACATCCACAGGGTCGACATCTTTGTCCCCGACAACTCCCTCGCGTCCACCAGGAGAGGAGGCCCGACCACCTCGCGACCTCCCCGCCGTCGATCCCCGCCTCCCCCAAGCTCGCCGTCTCCGCCCTCCGTCGTCTACGCTCTGGCCACCACCTCATCGTGGTCAGGTAATCTTCATTGCCCTCCTCCCTCTGCCTCTCTTCTACTCTCTTCCTCCTCTCCTCCCTCCCGGCCATGCCCTCTTCTTCTCTCTTTTGCTAGGTTTAGGTCAAATCCCTCTCGAATTTAGGTCAAATTAGGTTCAAATCCCTCTGAAATTAGTATGTAAAGCTCACTATTCTGAAGTTCTGATCAGTTCAGTACCTTAGTAAGCAATAACACAAGCTTCCATACAAGCCAACAAGCCAAGAAGATACCTGCTACTACTATAGTGTTGATTCTGAATTTGTGGAGAGGGCAGTGCATTCAGAGAAGAGAAGAGAATACAAATGAATTGGCTTGTTTATGTCAAATACAAATGAATTGCTATTTGTGGAGTTTAGGCTCCTTTGAATCAAGGAAGCACTGTCAAATGAGCTCCTCTTCTTTCTACTCCTTACCTAGACATAAACTTGGCAAGTTTTAGCAACAAGAATACAAATGATAGTCACTGCAGCTGCACATGATCCCTGCTAGTTATAGAAATTCATTGCTTGTCCTATGTTTTCTGTCAGGGTATTGTTCAGGAAGCTTGCTTGAGTTTTTGTCCTTTAATTTGTAAATCTGCAGTTCTAGCCACTGTTTGTAGTTCTAGCCACTCCTTGCTGCTAGTTCCTCAAGGAGTTCTGCACAAAATTAGCTCAACAAGTTGCATCTGGCTTTTACAAAGTTGTTTTGGCTTAAGAGGATAAGTTGTTGTATATACTGTCATAAAGTTTAGCAAGAACATGGCATCAACAGTGCTACTCTAGTATCTAGTTGGGGAGGGACAAATGGACAGGGCATCACTGTAGCTGTACTGCACAACAAACTATTATTCTTAGGATTAACACTCCTCATATGAGATGAGAGGATTTTTTTAAATGGCTTCTTGCAGTTTTGAAAATTCAGTTTATTCGATTACTGAAAATTCAGTTAATTCAGTTAGGCACACAAATTTCAGAACTTTTGTGTGCCCTAGTACTTGGTGTTTGTAGAAAACCAGGAGTGTCAATGTGACTAGAATTCACTTGTTCTTATATGGGTGAAACTTCACTTATTTTTAGGCTAGTGCTAGGTGTTGCTTTATTCTATCATCATTTGTAACTATGTCACAAATAAATTGTTCCTTCTTACGTATTTGACAAGTAATGACTGTTGATAAGTCGAGGCATGGATTAAGCTGTTTCTTTGTCAGAATATATCGTATATCACTCCACAATGAAATACAATACATATTGATGTGCTTTGTAAAACTTGTTCATGTCTTGAACTACTAATGCCTTGTGATGCTCTGATTTACTTGTGATGCCTCTGAATTACTTGTGATCACATTGAGAAAGACTTGTAAAGATAATGATCATCTTTTACGTAAAACAATTTCTCTAAACACGCCAAGAACTTTGCTAGTTTGTGGGTTTTGTCTCCCACCATCGTGTCGTGATGATTTTGCTGGTACCCGAGAGGCCCTTGAGTTTGCTGGAATGTTGATTAACTTCCGTTCCGCAAATTGGTATTTATATGTCCTATTTTCAGCAAAGGTCATGCTGAAATTTTCCGTGAATTTTAGCATGACTTTGCTAAAAAATAGGACATATGGGGTACTTGTGACTAATGCATGGGTCGGGGTCTTAGTACTTAATTAAGTAGGATCAACCGCCCCTTTATGCTTGCTGCGTTAAACCATAGGTGGCAATAGAGCCAAGTGATTAGGCCCAACTTAGAATTCTCCTTCCCAGCTTAGCTTTAAGGATGCCTCAGTGTCGACAAATCCTAAATTATAAAACCTTGGCTTTTAGGGTGCCTCGATGTTGATAAAAACCTAAATGATGAAAGCTTAGGCTTTTAGGGTGCCTCGGCGTCGACAAACCCTAAATGATAAAAGCTTAGCTTTTAGGATGCCTCGGTGTCGACAAACCCTAAATGATGAGACCATGACCTTGTTCCTTGACAATAACCAACTTTTTGACCAAACTTTTTTCCTATTTAGAACGAAACATGGCCCACAACAACGAGGCCGGCGGTTCGGGCGGCAAGGCATTCTGGGAGTTGTCCCAGGAGATGGAGGAACAACCTCAGAGCTACGAGGACGCCGCGGAAGACACCGATCCTGACTACACAACCACGGATCCGATAACAAAGGAGCTTACCACGGATCCAATGACCAGGGCGCTTGAGCTTGTTCTGGTAAGGAATACACCCCCGCGTAATTAGCTCCATATGGTTGCATTCTAATTAATGAAGCCAAATTTCTAAATGGTTCACATTCCTTTCGCAGGAGACTGAAAGCAGTAGCGCGGGGTCGGCTCAGAGCTCCCCTTGGGACAACACTCTAAATAGGGCGTTGAACATAATGAAAAACAAGGATAAGCTCAGTAAGCTGTTGTCAGCTGGTCGTGTGGCTGGAAAAGGCTTGTCCACAAAATGGTCGTCATACTATAACGCTAGTGGGCGAAAGGAGAAAAAGACCAGCTCGGAAAGCCAGTCGCGCGAGGGTCAAGAACTCAAGGCACAAGTGGCACGGATTCCGGAGATTGTCCAAGAGCAAGTGCAACAACAATTGGGAACGATGCTCACCGCCATGGTGCCTACCTTGATTCAGGGGCTGATGACGTGGATTGCGAGCGGCCAACAGGGGCCGCCCCCGATTCCCAGCTTCACGGCCAGCAACTCGCACAACGCATAGGCGGCGCCATTGGTGTCTCCGGCGGAGGCGGTATTCGTGTCTCCGGCGCCGGCACGTGCATTGTAGCTTAATGCACCCGGGTGTATGCCGGCCGGCACCTCGCCAGCAAGCGGCCCCTCCGTCAGTTGCATGCCCGCCGTTGGCGGTGCCTCAACATTAGCCGAGGTCGACGCCATCACGGTAACTAATTAAGCCTCTCGGTCGATGACTTCATCTCCTTGCCTTTGACTAGGCATCCCTGACGCCCTACATGTTTTCGTAGGGCGTCGCCGATGTTCCGTGCACTCTCCTGCACTTCGTGAACGACGAGTTGATCGATGTCGCCAAGGGCAGAATCATTCAACTAGGCAACCCCGTGTTCCATGGTAATCCGATGCCACCCACCGTGTATAGGGTTCAACTGGTTCGGGTGCTGCCAGGCTGCGATGAGTTGTTACCTCCGATTCGACCCGCCGGGGCCGATGAAGATGATGTGATGACCCTCAGCGCCTGCGTAAGCTGGCCCCTACTTTAGCCGAAGAGCCAGATTCGTTTGGGGGCGGGGGACACCACCCCACAGACAACACCGCCAGTCGTGTCGGCGCCAAGCCATGGCAAGACCGCCGCAGCGCTACCGGACATGCCGGACATCCCTATGGCACAGGATCCGAACATGCATATGGCACATGATCCGAACGACAATGGTACATTTACCAACGTCGATAAGTACTTTGCCGAACATGGGTACGATGAAGAATTCATGGGGCCTCCTTCTCAAGAACCCAACCCTGCAAAAGACAATCGCGATCTAGCTGGTACCGCGGAGAAACCCAATTGCAACAGACGTCGTCTGGCATTCAGTTCTCAGGAGACACCTCCAGCTGCCGACTTCATCGAGCCTCAGATAGCCGAGGTGCAAAATATTATCAGCCCCAACACACTCAAGAAGGCAGTCTATGAGCAGAACTCGGTCCCATTACAGCAGAAGAAGAAGGGACGGAAAAGAAAGAGTAACAAGGGTGCGAGCCAGGCGGCACCGAGTACGATCCGTGCTCAGGGCCACCTTCACCTAAGGATATCTCGAGGAGGGTGCATGTGGCGGGTAGGCCGATGCTACCGACAAATCTGCTCAATGCTGCAACCGTGCTATGCGGAGTCTCGCATGATGTGTTCTTTCTTTGGAGAAGCGGCGTCTCGAGAGAATGATGTGGCATACCCGGTTTCGTGGGCTAAGGTGCCGAGGGCAAGGGCTTTGTGGATAACTCCATCGGGGTACGATCGTCCCGCGGTTTGATGACATCTTCGCTATGTTTAACCTTCATCCGCTTCACTACACCTTCGCTCGCTATTTTCGCTGATTATGGAGATGCGGATCATTAGAGACAAGACCCGGACATCGTGATAGTCGACCCCTTCTACATGCGTGCCAAGATCTTGGGCAGCGGGGGACCGCAAGTCGCGAGTTCTTACCTCAAGGCGCCATTCGCAAACCCGGATAAGGGTAACTTCCTCGTGCCTTACTTTCCCGAGTAAGTCATCCCCTCACCGCCCCGTAACATATGATTTCTTAGATTTTGATCGTTCTTTTTTTCTAACATTCCGTGTTTTGTGCAGTGACACACATTGCACACTCATCCTCTTAAGCCTGAAATATTCCATGGCCACGTATTCCGACTCGGACCGTCAGTCGAAGAAAGACTACACAAATATCAAGAAAGTTCTTGATGATGTTCTCCCCGGCTACGCCAAATCTGGAGGCACCTTCACCAGGCTAGTTCGTAGGTACGACAAGCACGTGTTCGCCCACAATACGATGTTCTCCTGCGTCAAGCAGCCGCCTGGCAGTCAGAAGGATGCCTACTACGCCCTCCATAACATGCGGGAGATCGTACGGGACCATAATCACCTTCTGCTACCAAATAATCTCAAAGACTGGGCCGCAAGCTTGTCGGCAATCCAGGACGCGGACATCAGACAAGAATTCTTTCGCATCCAAATGGAGTTTGCGGAAATCATCCATCAAGATGTCCTTCGTACTCGGGACAGTTCTACCTCAGATATCAACCGTCCAACAGTGATATAGACACAACGCTACAAATGCAGGCTGACAACGCCCGTGATTTCATGACCATCACGAGAGACGGCGGCTTCATCCACGCTCCGGTCCCTTGAGTCGAGTCGAAAGTAGTGATGCTATGTGTAGTTATGAAACATTGATTGGCTCATGTTGTAATTAAAATTTACTGAACTTGTATGTCTCTTTGGTTTGGACAGTCGTTCAACTTAGATGTAATCGATGCTATTTATTAGTAGAACCATGAATCGTGCTATTAATGTCTTTCTTTTCTCTTCCGATCCTTTTGTTGCATACTTATATATTGCTTATGTATTGTCTGTGAATTGCTACTAACGTTTTGTTTGGCTAGTGCATAGAGATGCCGTCGTATGTCGT
Organism: Aegilops longissima; assembly: GCA_021605205.1. NCBI lineage: Eukaryota > Viridiplantae > Streptophyta > Magnoliopsida > Poales > Poaceae > Aegilops > Aegilops longissima. The sequence goes on from CM038679.1 coordinate 199,289,986, forward strand.
GTACAAGGGTAATAAGGTTCCCGGAGTCTACGACGACTGGGAGGAGTGTCGGAGACAGGTTCACCATTTCAGCGGTAACAGTTACAAAGGGTACACCACTAGGGCGGAGGCGAAATCTAGATACGCGTGCTATCTAGCGGGAGAGAGGAGGGAGCGTTGGAGGAACCGGATGAAGACCAGTTTCATCGCGATGATGCTCATCGTGATGACCGCAACTCTCTTCTATGTGATGGTAGTTTAGATGATCGATATCGACTTGTAATGTGAAGAAAAACTCGCTACTCGCGGTCTCGAGACTTGTAATGTTCTATCTTTGTTCGGTCTTTTGAATTCGGAGACTAATATGATGAATTGTATTCGGAGACTAATCTTCTATTGTATTCGATGAATCTGCTGTTGCTGTGTGGTGTTGTCTATATTCTGTCCAATAATATATTTTGTAACATGTGAAAATATCAGAAAAGAAAAAATAATAATCCCTAATATTCATACTAGTGGCGCACCACTCAGCACACTAACGGCACAATGCAAAAAGGACACTAATGGCGCATCACCCACTAGTGCGCCATTAGTATGCCAAAGCACATGGGTAAATATGGCCCCTCAGGAGGCATACTAATGGCGACGGTGGGCTATACTAATGGCGATCGCATGGTGCGCCATTAGTATCAGAGATACTAATGGCGATTAGGTGCGCCATTAGTATTTAATTTAATGGCGTAGTTAGTGGCGCACCAAAGAGTGCGCCATTAGTAGGCAAAACTGGTGCGCCACTAGCAGGCCTTTTCCTAGTAGTGTTACAACTTGGAGCATGTGTAGTAACACATCCATCAGGGATATGAAACAAAATAGTCTCTTCAGATTCACAATTTGCAGGAAGCATTTTCCATAGTTTATATTTTAGCAGATGCATTGTCCAGCCAAATTTATCAAGAGTCACAAGTAGGTGAATTATGAAGTTAAACCAACTTACAAGGATGTCAAATTCGAAAGTGTTAACTTCTCCCTGTGTAGCTAGAGCAAAATGCTGAATCCATAGGTCCAGACCTTCTTTAGAAATCAAATGAGCGCCATCAATAATATCCAAGGTATGAGACTCAACAAGTTTTTGAATGTCTAACAAACTAGGAGAGTTTGGGAAATAAATACTCTACATACCTTTCTTATGCATATCAGATGATGTGCCCACCTGAGGAATAGGTACATTAGTTTTTCCTTTAATTGCTGCCATGTCTGCTAAAACCTGAATTTCCTCTGGCTCTTTGGGAACAACCACAGAATCAGACACCAAAGGAATATCATTGTTGTGAATAGTAGCATTATCACTACCAGTGTGCAACTCTGTTAGTGGCACTTTAGGTTCAAGAACTCCCTCATTGCTAGGTACTTCAACACTAGGCCCAACTGGAACTGGTGGTGCAGGTTGGTGAACTTCTTGGTTAATTAGAGGGATATCTATATCTCCCTGCTGCTGTACAGCATCCAGATTATTGTGTGCTAACTGAGCCTCATCCTCTTCTTCATCCGCTTGATAGGCAAGTAGGATATTTCGCATTCCCATGCCCATAGGATTAACTGGAGCTCCTTGGTTAACCTCCTCACTAGCAGTGTGTGTATTAGACCTAATTTCATCTGACAGAGACACTGTTGTGGTAATGCTGCTATTGGGAGCACCATCATCTTGGAGAACTGCTGTTCTGCTTGCTGCTGAGGTGGCTCAGGAATGTTGGCCTGAGGAAAGGCCAAGTACCCTTGCTCTTCCTGCTCCTCCCAATCATCCCAATCTTCATTCTGTGCTGGCTCATTATTCAGTGGCACTGGCTGAAAACCTGGGAAACCATTGGCTTGTTGTGGAACTGGATGTGGGTCCACTCCAGGAGGTGAAATAGGGTCCTCATCTGCAGGGCCACCACCTAGCATTTCTTCTAATAAAAACTCAACTGAACAAGTCCAAGATTCCTCTTCAAAACACTCTCCTTCAGACCATCTAATGATTTTTGGGATATCAGTGTGATCTGTCACTCTGGCCTTAACTAAAATTTTCCCTCTTAGAGCATCTTCCCTTTCCCAACTTATGATTCGACCCCACTTGGCCATTGCGGCAGGAACGGCTTCAGTATTACAGTAATAAATGGAACACCAACGAACATCAACCAACAAGTTCTATTCAAATGTATCCGACGCCAGTTCCTACCCTCATTGTGCTTAGTGAACAAAATAAAAACATCTCCAAATGGATGCAGGCTCTGCCTGATAAGTCGATCTCTATCTCTAACATGCAAGAACTGAACATAAGCTTCACCAAAAGGACATGAAAGATTTCTGTGAACCCTACTTGCTCCACACCTTGAAAAAACTCCTCCAGAACCTCTCTGACATTTGGGAAAAATACCTCATTCGGATGTGGCTGAATGGTAGCAATCACCCAATCCTCGTGCCTTCTTGGTTTGTGCGGCAAGATTGCCCTGGAAGCCCCGTTTGGCCTTCGACTTGGAGAATCTAAAAACCATGGGGATCAAAGGGAGCAGGGTCTATAGGAATGTTGGCCATGGGTGGCGCTTCCAAGGTATGGACCACCAATGCCTGCACCGGCGATGACGAAGAAGGAGGCAAGCTCATCGAGGTGGAACCAGAGTTGGTAAGAGCAGAGGAATGCGAGGAGGCATGCATTGGTCTCGGCTGGAAATTTGGAAATAGGTCCTTGACAAGCTCCTTAAATGACGAGACCTGCCTAATCGGGACTGCCGACCCAGCACATTTAAACCAGGCCTCCACCTCACCCTCGGCCGAGGCCTGCTCGGGGTGGGGAGGGGGCAGAAAAAGTGATGAACTGAATAAAAAGGCCAAAGCCTAGGTAGATTAGGGGCCATGCAGTTACGTGCGTAGGGCCCATGCCCACCGCATGCGTAGGGCACACTACGTACGTGCCAGAATTTGCACGTTGAGGCTGGTTATGAGACATATTTAAACCAGAATTAAGAGCGAGCATTTCAAAGCATCCCTTTGATTACCTCCGACTTGAATGGGGCCCGATAACCGCTCGAAGACCGATCTACCATCTCTGACCACCGAGCTGTAGCTCCGGCGATCACCGGAGTTGCTAGACACGACCTTGCCATGCCTGCCGACCAAAGTCCACTCCTTATCAAGCTCATTGTAATAAGAAACTTCTTCCCTATGCCAATTCGGACCACCAAAATTCCACAGGCTAAAAACCACCTCAAAATCTTGTTCAACAATTCTACCTGCATTGTAGTACTCAAAACCAACAGACTTTGAAGCAACCGAAAACTTGAAATTTCTATCTCTCAAAAGGCGAACCCTAAAGCCTTGAGCATATCCACCAAACACGGCAAGGAGAGAAACACTAACCGTATGCACATCAAGTTTGAAAGTTGAGTGGCAGAAAGAAACCACCAAGGTGAATTCCCGTTGACGAAAACCAGGTGAAAACACCACCGGATGCCCAAACTTGGATCTCATATCTGCTTGAAACTTTCTGCCGCGATCAAAGTGGAGGGAAAAAGGAGCCATCATGTGAGGAGAGTGGCTGCATGGCCGAAGTGACCGCCGACAGGAGGAGGAGGGTGGCCGCCGAGGCCGGAGTGGCCACCGGCGCAAGATCGCCTTGGATCCGCCTAGGAGCCTAGGAGTTCATATCCCTTTTTTTGTGTTAAAGGGGTTATCAATCCCTTTCGGATAACAGCGCCAAAAATTGGCAAAAGGACGGGATAAAGTTGTAATAGATTGGATAAATAGATTGCAAATAAATAAAGTTCAGGAAGGTATTTTTGTATTTTTGGTTTAATAGATCTGAAAATAAAAGCAAATAAAGGTAGATCGCAAAGGAGAATATAATAAAGAAGAGACCCGGGGGCCGTAGATTTCACTAGTGGCTTCTCTCAAGAAAAATAGCAAATGGTGGGTAAACATATTACTGTTGGGCAATTGATATAACTTCAAATAATCATGACGATATCTAGGCAATGATCATTATATAGGCATCACGTCCAAGATTAGTAGACCGACTCCTGCCTGCATCTACTACTATTACTCCACACATCGACCGCTATCCAACATGCATCTAGTGTATTAAGTTCATGGAGAAACGGAGTAATGCAATAAGAACGATGACATGATGTAGACAAGATCTATTTATGTAGAAATAGACCCCATCTTGTTATCCTTGATAGCAACGATACCTACGTGTCGGTTCCCTCTGTCACTAGGATCATGCACCGTAAGATCGAACCCATTACAAAGCACCTCTTCCCATTGCAAGATAAATAGATCAAAGAAAACCCAAATATCAGAGAAGAAATACGAGGCTGTAAGAAATCATGCATATAAGAGATCAAAGAAGACTCAGATAACTTTCATGGATAAAGAGATAGATCTGATCATAAACTCAAAGTTACATCATATGGATCTCCAAGAGACCATTTTATTGAGAATCAAAAGAGAGAGTGGAAGCCATCTAGCTACTAACTATGGACCCGCAGGTCTACAAAGAACTACTCACGCATCATCGGAGAGGCACCAATGGACATGATGAACCCCTCTGTGATGGTGTCTAGATCGGCTGTGGTTTCTGGAACTTGCGGCGGCTGGAATTGATTTTCGTTCACTCCCCTAGGTTTTATGGAATATTGGGGTATTTATAGAGGAAAGAGGCGGTGCGGGATGGCACCGTGGTGGGCACAACCAACCTAGGCGTGCCTGGGCCTGCAGGTGCGCCCTGGATGGTTGTGCCCCCTCGGGACACCCCCAGTTGCTACTCCGGCCCACTCGATGTCTTCTGGTCCATAAAAATTCCACGAAACGTTTCACTGCGTTTGGACCCCGTTTGGTATTGATTTCCTGCGATTCAAAAAACATGCAGAAAATAGCAACTGGCACTGGGCACTATGTTAGTAGGATAGTAACAAACAATGATATAAAATGACTATAAAATGATTGCAAAAAATCCAAGAATGATAATATAAAAGCATGGAACAATAAAAAATTATAGATACGTTGGAGACGTATCAGTTATCTCCACGGAACTCATTTACGGGTCGACTCAGGTGCTTGCCTACGATGAAGTAGTGCAAGATCAGCACCGGTGTGACGATGTTGTGCTACTCGAGGAGAACCTTCTCTATGCTGCTACGCGTGCTGCATGCTATTAGCAAGACCTGCATCGCTATCACAGCCGCAGGTTTCATGCCCGGTGTTTTGAGGAAGGAAACCTTGTCCTTAGGCGCGTTCAGTACGCCAAGGGTACAAACAAGTTGATGTCGAAGTGGGAAGGCCCTTACCGGGTAGTTTGAGTCACCAGACCTGGCGCAGTCCGTCTGGAGACCGGAGTCGGAATTCAATAGAAGAACTCATGGAATACTGAGCATCTCCGCAAGTTATACCTGTAAGGCGCGGCTATCAGCCCTGCCCGATAGCCACCCTTTTGTAAAGGCCTTGCCTCTGTTGCATGTAACCCCTTGTACAAAGCTAGGCGTAGACCCTCAGCAAATAGAGAAATAAACAAAGCACTGGGGGGCCGACAGAGTTGCATGCATGCATAAGCATTTCAAGAGCATTGCATAAGCATTCCATGAGCATTTCATATGCATATAGATGAGGTCGCATCTTCCATCATTCCCATATGCATGAGGCTGCAGGTTCTTGCCATGAATTTGGCCTCCACAAGGAGTTAGGGAGATGGACCAACACTGCGATGTCTGGCAACCCAAAAAGATAAGTTCTACATCTCGTCCATAAGTGTTCTTTAAGCTGAAACTTGTGCATGAGAAAACCTTGCCGCTCTTTGAAACTTAGGTGCTCCCTCCTTGACTTGAATGTTGCTTCAGCCAGGGTGGTCGCAGTGGCCTTTTGTGAAGGAGGTTGGTGAGGGGGCTAGTCCCATTATTTTTTGCTCGGTAGGCTAAGTTCTCCGACAAAAAAATCCAAAGTGTACCGGCAGGATAGCCTGCCGGGGAGAAATCGTTTACTTAAGGTAAAGAAGTATTCCACCTCTGCATGGACATATACATGCACGGGCTCCCGGCAAGGTTCATCTTTTTCATTAATATGTTGATAATACAAGTACAAACCTTACAGAAATAGACATGGACTCGAGAGATTACATTATTTGATCTAAAAGTTCGCAAGTGCCTATAGATTTAAGATTGAAAAAAAACTAAGTGTCATGTAATCTCCTCTTTTCCTTTTCCCTCCACCAGGCATTGGGTGGAAGGAGGAAAAGACGAGAAGGGCACCCAAGCAGGAGCCCATCCCGGTCCCATAGTGGCCCGCAGGGCGCGACCTGACAATATCGGTAGTAGTGAGGCTGCGAAGGAGGGGCACGGAGGGCAGAGCACTTTCCCGTGGTCGCCACCTCCATGACCAGCAAGAAAGCCCCGGCTTGAGCACCGGTGGAGTCACCCACCAAAGCTCAGCCGGAGGACTGCTGGAGGGGAGGCGAAGGCACCAAGGGAACATCCCTCCTCGGCTATCACCCATGGAGGCTGGTGATGATGGTGCCGGGGATGGAGGGGAATAGTGGAAAAACGAGGCGGCAGGTCGCCAGTCAGAGGCGAAGGCATCCACACCATCATACTCCGACATGATGCCCCACCACCCACCTTCTCCGTCTTTGTCGCGGGAAACCACGACCACCTATGGGACCAGGAGACCCCTTGCTGATTCGGCAGGGGGACGTCGCATTGCACAAAGAGCAGACGAGCGTGGGGCAGCACGACAAAGATCACGCGGGCAGTTTTACCCAGGTTCGGACCGCCGCGATGCGTAAAACCCTACTCCAGCTTTGGTGGATTGATGGTGGGAAGCTGGTGGTGGAGCATAGTACACTTGCCCGGCAGGGGTTGCCTCATGGTGGCAGCGACTACGCGCGTACGGGGATGTGAGTTATCCAACCTTCTAACCCTTTCTACGGTTGCCACGGGCCTCCTTTTATAGATCAACGGGTCACCACAATGTCCTTATGCACTGATATGATAGCAACAATGCTATCATACTTCACTCTACGGGCTGACAGGGGTGCATTAAATGCACCACTCAAAGTCACATCACTGGTTGCCCAGCAAGGCCTGTCGGGCTATCTTGCCAGCTCTGCGCCTGTTCGCTTGACACGTCGCAGGACAGGTGTCACCTGTGGGTTTTTCCTATAGGGGGAGGATGCCATGTGGTGAATGGCTGCCACTTAGTCACTCTGCGTCTTGACACCGCACTGATCGACGACATGGGTCCTGGTGGAGTAGTTGGTGAGGTGGTTCTACCTTCGTGAGTCCCGGCAAGCCCCGCCGGGACGCCCTGGTTGTCTTCTTCTAGGGGCCGTCTCGCCCATTGCCTGGCTCGACTGCCCGGCAAAGGAGGCCTTTCTCTTGGCGATATATTGCTTCTCTGGCTTGGTCTTAGTCCCTTTGATCTACTTGTTGGTCCTTTGAATCTCTTGGTTTCTTGTACTCTGACTTGGGTTGGTGCTCCAATCTTGATCCCGTGCCTGTGCACAGTCAGGGCAACAGACCCATGGTTTGTTGCACCGACAGAAGCCCTGGGGCCTACCCCGAATGCACTGCCGAGCGTCGTCGGGGTAGGGCCTAATAAGTGCATAGGCGGGGTTGCTGAAGAAGCTGCTCTCTCGAGGTCTTCTTTGCTTCTTCATTAGTTTTGATTCCGGGCCAGTTTCCGGTTTCTCCGCGCGTCGCGTAAAGCCAATAGTGGTGTGGCCGCTCCAGTAATGGCCGCTGAATAACTTTAACGCACTGGGTAGAAACTGCCAATTCACTCTTCCCGCCACGTCCCTATCCTTAGCCACGTATGCTGCATGCATCGCGATTGGTAGGTAACGAAGACATGTGGCGTGGGAGATCATCTAGGAGTGGGCCCGGTCATCTTGAATTGGCGGAGGGGGATGGTGGCCACCCGTTGAGGGAGCAGCTCTCCTCCCCGGCCCACCTATAAATGGAGGGGTGGAGGAGGAGGATGGAGTCACCCATCCTCGCTTCTTCCTCCTCTGCCTTTTGTTTCTGCTGGTTATGTTAGGAAAAAGAGCCTGGGGCATGCCTCGGGCTCCGTCTTCAAGCTTCTCCTGGGCTTTAAATGGGGATTCGGGCGGTGCGACGACAACGCCGGGGGTGGCAACTCCGGTGTGTTCACTACCCGGCTGCCCATGGCCCTGACTATAGTGGGAGGGGACGCGAACGACACCACGTCAAGGCTCGAGGCGGGCCTGGCGCATGGTAGTCAGTCGCTCCCCATTCTTCTTCCCTTCGCGGCGCTGGAGAGGAGTCAATGAAGAGATTCGTCGCTAGCAGAGGCGAATCTGACTCCTCCCAGCCGTCCTCTTCTTGCCGTGCAGGAGGGCTTCTTGTTCTCATATACGTCCCCGGGACGTGCAGTGACTTCTAACACCAGGGCTCCGGGGACGACCATGCTCTCTATGGGAAGACCCAGAGAGCATGGTGTCTAGCATGATGGATGCGCCGAGGTCTTCGAGTGGTAGTGATGCGGATGACAGCGGCAACCCACGACGCGTTAAGAAGGGGGACGACCGTTCCGACGAGTCGTGTTTGCCAGTGACTCTGTGCCTCCCATCTGGTCCTCCGGCAGCGTCACCATCCACGCCTGCCCTCTGGTTTCTTTCTCCTTGCTGGGGAGCAGCGTCGTCCTGATCCTTGGGAGGTGCCATGTCCCAGCTATGCCCGCCTCCGGCCTCTTCGGCCTCTTCCTGTAGGATATGGTTAGGGGCATAGGCATTACAAGGCACTTATCTTTTTTCAATCTTTAACATGTAGGCACTTCCCAACTTTTAATTCAATTAATGTAATCTCTCGAGTTTGTATTTGCATTCTGTAATGCTTGTACTTTTATATCACCATATTAATGAAAAAGTTGAACCTTGGCGGGAACCCGTGCATGTGTATGTCCATGCAGAGGTGAGATGCCTCTTTAATGTGAATGAACGAGTTTTCCCGACAAGCTATCCTGCTGGCACCCTTTTTGTCTGCTAGAGAATCACATTTGCCGGGGAACAGACAAAGGGACCAGTCTCTGCCAACTTCTTTTTACCAAAGGCCACTACAACCATCCTATTCGAAGCAACGTTCGAGCCAGGTATGGGAGCACCTAAGTTTCAAAATAGTGGTGAGGTTTTCTTATGCACAAGTTATAGTTTACATAACACTAACGTTTAGGAGGTAGAACTTATCTATTTGGCTTGCCGGGGATCGCAGTGTCGGCAATCTGCTCAACTCCTTGTCTAAGCCAAGTTCACGGCAAGAACCTGCAGCTTCATGCAGATGAGAATGAATGTTGGATGCAACCATATCTATATGCATATGCAAATGCTCATGAAATGCTTATGAAGTGACCTTGGAATGCTCATGCATGCATGCGATCTTGGTTGGGGGCCCCCCATAACGCTTCCTTATTTTCTCTTGCACGGAATCATCGCCCTGGCTTTGTACAAGGGGTTACATGCAGCTGAGGCAAGGCCTGTACAAATGGGTGGCTGCCGGGTAGGGCCCGATAGCCGCGCCTTACGGGTTGAACTTGCAGAGATGCTCAATATTCCATGAGTTTTGCAACCGAGTGCCATCTCTGGTCTCGAGACAGACTGCGCCAGGTCTGGTGACTCGTACTACCTAGTAAGGGCCTTCCCTCTTTAGTTACAGCTTGTTTGTACCCTTGGCGGACTGAACGCGCCTAAGGACAATGTCACCTTCCTCAAAACAACTGGAATGAGCCCTGCAGCTATGATAGCAATGCAGGGCTTGCTGATAGCATGTAGCACACGTAGCAGCCCAGAGATGGTTCTCCTCGAGTAGCACAGCATCAGCACGCCGGCGTTGATCTTGCGCTACTTCATCATAAGCATGCACTCGAGGCGACCCGTCAATGATTTACGTGGGGATAACTGCTTCTGCCCCATAGACCAGGGCGAAAGGAGTCTGCCTGGTAGCTCGGTTTGGTGTCGTTTTGAGGGACCAGAGAACTACCTGCAACTCCTCAATCCATCGTCTGTCGTGCTTCTGCAGCGTATCAAAAGTTCTTGTCTTGAGTCCATGCAGCATTTCAGCTTTCGCCCTCTCAGCTTGTCCATAGAGGCAAATGAGATCTTGCATCCAAGGGCATGAACATATTGCATGAAGGCGCGACTCGTGAACTGGGTGCCGTTGTCAGTAATGATCCTTGCAGGAAGTCCAAAACGACACACCAGATCTTTCAAGAACTCGATAGCTGACTGAGCAGTCACCTTTCTCATGGCAGTCATTTCCAGCCACTATCTAAAATTGTCGATAGCAACGAACAAGAATTCAAAGCCCCCGATTGATCGGGGGGAGGGGCCAAGGATATCGAGCACCCACGCCGAAAATGGCCATGATACAGGGATTGTTTGAAGAGCTTCGGCAGGCAGGTGGGTTTTCTTGGAATGGAACTGGCAGGTTTCACATTTCGTGACTAGCTCGACCGCATCTTTGAGGGCTGTGGGCCAATAGAATCCTTGCCCGAATGCTTTCCCAACTAATTCCCTTGATCCAATGTGGGAGCCGCACATGCCTTTGTGTATCTCAGCCAACAACTCCTTTCCTTCTTCCCGGCAGACACACTTCAATTTCACACCGTTGGGCCTCCTTCTGTATAGAGTGTCATCGACAAACTGATACATACTGGCCCTCCGGGCTACTTTTTCAGCTTCATCTTGGTTGCCGGGAAGCTCTCCGCTTTGGAGGATGTGTACAATGTGCCTTGCCCAAGTTGGAGCCTGGGGCTCGGCAACGAGGACTAGCGGCACCTCCTTTGCTGCGGGAGCACAAGCCTCGGTCGCGGGGTCCATGGGCCCGGCTGGAGGGGGTCGTCCGACAGGCTGCGAGGAGTTGTTTCCGGCAGGGTCTCTGCCAAGAGCGGACCACTCTACCGGGAGAGGCTTACGGTGTCCAACTTTCTCCTTTTCCAGGCCATTTTTGCTGGGGATACGGAGGGCTGAATGAGATGGAGAACAAAAGTCCCTGTTTCCACAGGAAGCTTCTGCACAACACAGTTTGACAGATGATCAGCAATGTTGTTTTCCACACGGGGTACGTGCTTTGTTGGCAATCCGTCAAAGTGCTCCCCCAATCTCCTCACTTCCTCGACGTATGCCTCCATCAATGGACTTTGGTAATCCTTGTTAACTTGTCTCACCACAAGCTGTGAATCTCCTCGAATGACCAGTCTCTTGATTCCCAATTCAGCTGCAACCCTGAGCCCGGCAAGGAGCCCTTCATACTCTGATGTATTGTTGGTTGTTTCTTCACGGGTAAAATGCATTTGGACGACGTACTTCAAGTGCTCCCTGGAGGGGGCAACAAGAAGCATTCCAACTCCTGCACCTTGTAGGGAACAATCACCATCAAAATACATAATCCATTCTTGGGGTGATTCCTTGTTGGGGATAACTGTCTCTGTCACTTCCTCATCAGGGGTTGGTGTCCATTCTGCAATAAACTGTGCCAATGCCCTGCTTTGAATGGTTGACGTGCTTTCAAACTTCAGACCAAAGCTGGATAACTCCAAAGCCCACTCCACTATTCTGCCTATAGCCTCAGGGTTTCGGAGTATCCTTTGCAACGGGAAATGAGTGACATTCATGATCTCGTGGGCTTGGAAGTAGCGGCGCAGTTTCCTTGAGGCCATGATGAGGACAAAAATCAACTTTTCCACGCTAGAGTACCTCGACCTAGCCCCCTGTAACAGGGAGCTGATGAAGTACACTGGGCGATGCACCACTTTCTTCCTTGCCGCGTCCTTGGGGTTGCCCTCGCTGCCGTGCTTACTGATGTCATGATCCTTCTCTGACTCTGCCATCCTCTTCTCACTCTCTGACTCTACCGGTCTTTGCTCAATTTCTGCCCCATCTACTGCTCGCTGTGCTACCAAGGCTACACTGACCACTTAGTTGGTTACCGCCAAGTACAACAGCAACGGCTCCTGGGGTGTGGGAGCAACCTTGGTACACACAGAGGACAAATAGGCCTTCAACTCTTGCAAAGCTGCATCTGCTTCCGGGGTCCACTTCATAGGCTCAGCTTTCTTCAAAAATTTGAAGAACGACACGGCACGCTCGATAGACTTGGATATGAATCTGCTTAGCGCGGCAATGCATCCTGTTGGACACCTCACATCCTTAACTGTCCTTGGCACTTGGATCTGCTCGATAGCCTTTATCTTGTCGGGGTTGGCTTCGATCCCGCGATGGGACACAAAGAACCCGAGCAACTTGCCAGAGGGAACACCAAATACACACTTCTCCGATTTGAGCTTCAAATTGATCTTGCGCAGATTAGCAAATGTCTCCTCCAAATCCTGAATAAGGGTGGCTCTATCCTTGGTATTGACCACAATGTCATCCATATAGGCTTCTATGTTTCTGTGCAGCTGTGGCTCAAAACCAATCTGGACCGCCCTTGCAAAAGTGGACCCGGCACTCTTTAATCCGAATGGCATGCGGACAAAGCAGTACGTACCACATGGAGTGATGAACGACTTCTTCTCTTCATCTTCCTTGGACATGAAGATTGGGTGATACCCAAAATATGCATCCAGAAAGGAGAGCAAATCATAACCTGAAGTGGAACCCACAACCTGATCAATACGCGGCAAAGGAAACGGGTCCTTCGGGCAAGCCTTGTTGAGATCTGTGAAATCTATGCACAGCCTCCACTTCCCGTTAGCCTTCCGGACTACCACTAAATTTGCCAACCATGTTGGATGCACCACTCCTCTAACCAAACTAGCTGCCTCAAGTTTCTTGATCTCTTCCACAATGAACGACTGGCTCTCCAAGGCTTGTTTCCGGACTTTTTGCTTGATAGGTCGGGCATGTGGCAGACAACGAGGTGGTTCTCGATTACCTCCCTGGGAACACCGGGGATATCAGATGGTTGCCAAGCAAACACATCGATATTCACCCACAGGAAGGCAACGAGTGTGCTTTCCTATTTGTCATTGAGGGTGGCGCTGATAGTGAAAGTACCATCAACACCAGCCAGCCCTACAAGGACCTTCTTCACTTGGGGTGCAGCGACCTTGGATCTCTTGCTGTTGGAACACTCCGGCACATCGTCAATGAGTGATGTGCACTCGGTGGGGGAACGCTCCCCAGACTCTTTACCGGAGGTCCAACAATCCCTCTTCTTTCCTTTACTTTCCTTGGTAGGAACTGCTGCTGCCGTGGCCTCTGTCGCGACCGCGTCCCGGTACATCTTGTCTACACAAATGATTGCATCCTTCTCATCTGATGGGACGGTGATGACTCCCAGTGGGCCAGGCATCTTCAAGGTGTTGTAGGCATTGTGGGATGCCGCCATGAACTTAGCCAGAGCCGGGCATCCAAGAATCCCATTGCACGGCAGGGGGAGATCAACCATATATAACACAATCCTCTCAGTGCAGTAGTTCAATTCTCCCCCAAACGTTACTGGCAACGTGATCTTTCCCTTAGGATGGCTCCTGCCGGGATTAACTCCTTGAAACGTGCTGGTAACATCTAGCTCTTCCTCTACTATTTGAAGCTTGCTGATAACTGCTGGGGAAATCATATTCAACTCGGCCCCGCCATCCACCAACATCTTAGTGACCTTGAGGTTGCGAATTGTTGGGGAGACCTGATAATCCCCAAGTGCAAGGAATCATCATAGCAATTTCCAAAGGTGGAAGTGATAAGTACGGAGTGTCGAACCCACAAGGAGCTAAAGGTAAGATCAATATTCTCTCAAGCCCCATCTCGCCATCGACACGAATTTCACGCATACATCTAACGCTTGCTTCCAACTAGCAACGAGAAATAAAACTACGCTAGGGTATGAAGAGGATAAATTTGCATGATATCAGAGAGCTAAAATATAAAAGTAGGTGCTGTTATCATAAATTTAGAATATATTACTAAGTATTATAAATAGCGAGTGTGGAATAATGATGGATCAGTGTGCGGAATTATCCTAGGCAATTGTTAACAAGACCGGTAGTCGTCATTGCAATTTCATATGAGGGATAGGCATAAGATAACATACTTTCTCTTCTTGGATCATATGCACTTATGATTGGAACACTGGCAAGCATCCGCAACTACTAAAGATCATTAAGGTAAAACCCAACCATAGCATTAAAGCATCAAGTCCCCTTTATCCCATACGCAACAACTCCCTTACTCGGGTTTAAGCTTCTGTCACTCTACCAACCCACTATAAGCGAATCATGAACGTATTGCAACACCCTACAGCGGGAATCCCTCACGCTTGCGCGACACGGAGGGCAGCATAAGACAACACCAAAATAAAACATACAACTCATACTATTCTAGATCATCAATCAACCCAAAGACAAAGGATATCTACTCAAAACATCATAGGGTGGCAAAACATCATTGGATCATAATATGTGGCATAAAGCACCATCTTCAAGTAGGGATTACAGCGGGGTGCGGGAGAGTGGACCACGTAAAAGAGATGAGGATGGTGATGATGATGGTGATGTTGATGAAGACGATCACTGTGGCGATGATTCCCCTCTCGATGGCACTCCGGTGCCACCAAGAGAGAGGAGGAGAGGTTCTCCCCCTTGTGCTTCCTCCTCCATGGCCTCCCCCTAGATGGGGAGGGGTTCTCCCTCTGGTCCTTGGCCTTCATGGCGATGATGGCCCCTCCAGGATCCTCCTCCATGGCCTACGGTGATGATGGCCCCCTCCTGCAGGGTGCCAGAGAGGGCCTAGATTGATTTCTCGTGGCTACAGAGGCTTGCGGCGGCGGAACTTCCGATCTAGGTTATTTTCTAGGGGTTTCTGTATTTATAGGTTTTGGCGTTGGTTTCACATCAGGGGGTCTCCGAGTCGTCCACGAGGTAGGGGCCCACACCCAGGGGGGTGGGCGCGGCCCCCACCCTGGTGGACAGCCCAGGACTCTTCTAGCCTAACTCTTTTACTCCAGGGGCTTCTTTTGGTCCATAAAAAATCATCAAAAATTGGCATGTCAATTGGACTTCGTTTGATATTCCTTTTCTGTAAAACTCAAAAACAAGGAAAAACAGAAACTAGCACTGGGCTCTAGGTTAATAGGTTAGTCCCAAAAATCATATAAAATATCATATAAATGCATATAAAACATCTAAGATGGATAATATAATAGCATGAATACTTCATAAATTATAGATACGTTGGAGACGTATCAGCATCCCCAAGCTTAATTCCTGCTCATCCTCGAGTAGGTAAATGATAAAATAAATAATTTATGAAGTGTGAATGCTAGCAGGTGCACAAGTTTGATCGATGATAATTTCAATCACCTTTTCTAGCATCATTATATATCATAACAGTAGCTCATCTCATAAAACTTTTCATGATCAAGTAACAAGCTATTCACATGTTAAAGTATAGATCATAAGCTTTCTTCAAAACTAACAAACAGTGCTCTTAGTCATCAAACAATTGCAATTCATCTTATTTTCAGGAAGGGTCTATGTCAGAGCTTTGATTTAGCAAAATCCACATACTCAACTATCATTTAATCTTTCGCAATTGCTAACACTCACGTGATATTTATGGGTTCAAAGTTTTAATCGGACACAGACAAAGATAGGGGCTTATAGATTCGCCTCCCAACTGTCGGGGAGAAGCTGATCGTGTCCCACGAACACCTACGGGATCTGGGTCCCTTGTGGTTCGGAGGGGGGCGGAGATTGCACGAAGAGCGGATCGAGGCGATGCACACGAGCAGATTTACCCAGCTTCGGAGCTCTCCGGAGAGATAATACTCCTACTGCTGCTTTGTGGATTATCTTGTGTTCTTGCTAGGGAGCAATGGGAGCTACAAAACCTAGCCTGAGTATGGTCTCGTATGAGTAGAATGAACTAAGCCGGAGCTGGCACGAACCCTTTCTACGTTGCACTTGGGCCTCCTTTTATAGGCACAAGGGGTCACCACAAAGCCAAGTAGACAAGGGCAAAATAGTAAAACATAGGTTGGTACACCGCCTGCACAAAGGTACAGTAATCTATACCTAACTCGACGGCAAGGGACAAGAGTCATCAATGCCCGCCTCGATCGCCCGAACAAAGTGTAACAGGACCGCTGGCGCGCCTGCTTGCCACGATGGTAGCTTGTCGGTGGCCGACACGCTGTGCTTGGGAGAGCCCGTGGTGACACGCTGGCGGGTGAGCTGGAGCGAGATGAAGAGAGGTTTCCGCCTGCAAGCGCCTTTGCCGCTGGCAGGAACCTTGTCGCGCTTTGGGGCTCGGCGCCAATAAAGCCTTCCCGGCAAGATCCTCTTGCCGGGCCTTGTTTTCCGAAGGGTCGCGGAGGGCCTTGGCAGACGCCGGCAAGGCTTGCCACGGGACGCCTGCGATCGCCTGCAGACAGGTTCGGGGTACTAAGGTACCCCTACTTTAGTACAATCGACAGAGCCCCGGTCTGGGCCATACACGGTGCCGAAGCGCTGTTGGGCCAGGCCCAAAACAGGGCACGGGCACGCGCTGCCTGGGTCCAAACCAAACCACTCAGATCCGCCGCTGTTCCCCGTGAACGGCACGCGCCAATTGCGGTGTCGTGGGGAAGTGGGCGGCGGCGCAGGTCGCCCATCCGTCGCGCTCGGTTCTGCATCCCCGCCACGTGGTTTCCATGCTCTTGGGTCGCGGACGGTGGAAGTGGGAACTGGGCTGCCCGAGCAGAGGCAGCAGGTCGGCCCCGATTCCCTGCTCTTCCTATGCCTTGATTCACTGAGCGGGGCGGCTGAGCCCCCACCTTGCTTCTTTTAAGAAGAGCGGAAGGGGAGCGCAGAAGCCCGCACTCTCCCATCTCTTCCTTTCCTCAGCTTCTGCTCCCCTTTCTCTCATTCGTCATGGAGAAAGGGAACCTTGGTTCTTCATAGGTGGCGGCGAGGGTCGCCGCTAGACAGCGCACCCCTCCCAACCCCACGCCCGGGGTGGCAGAGCCAGCCACAAGGGAAGAGGGAGGGGCGAGGTCGTGGACGAGGTTGAGGCGCCGGGAAGAAGCGGACGGGCGGCGCGGCCGCCTCCGCCTCCGCCGGGCGGTTCCCCCCCGCGGGCGGTCCATACAGGGACGACCCTTGCGAAGTTCTTCGTCAGCTGCGCCTGGCGCCTCGTCGTCGCCTCCGCTTCCAGCTCCGTTGAAGCGCGATGGAGTCGGATCCGCCGAGACATCGAGATCGCACATGAGGGGCTGTGGGATCAGCGACACGCGAGTCGCGCCATATTCCCAGCCCCTAATGTGATGTATCTTGATCGCGGTGGAAGACGCTCACCGCATCCACAGCCTCGATGGCGGGTTTACCCTCCATTTTAAGTTAATGGAGGGTGATCTCCTCTCCGCAAGGTCTTCGGGATCTCGCACTCGGGCGAAGTGCTGCGTGGATAGCTCCTCCGAGCATAAGATTCCCCTCGAGCGAGAGTGACGAGGAGGAGAGCGACAGGACGACGAGGGTAGCGGGCCCGACAGTTGTCGGGCGCCGCTTGCAGGCCACCGGCGACCCCATCATCCGCGCCGCGGCTCCTTGAACTCCCCGGGTCGTCTCCTTGGGCGATGGCGAGGGAGGCTGCGGAAGGGGAAGAGGGATGGCGACAAGGCCGCCAAGTCAGAGCACGAGGGCGAGTGCCTCGACAGCGGCCGACGCCCCGCCACCCGCCTTCGAGCCCGCCTCGGCGCCGCCTGCCTCCGCTAAGCCCCTGAGAGCCCCGGATGTTCCCTTGGTGCCTTCGGCACCTGTAGCTCGCCTAGGCGCTCCTTTGCCCTTCTCGCCTCCTTGACCTACCTCCTCAAGAGAGGGACAGGAAAAGTATTACGGCATCTTATCTTTTAATTTGTAAGCCTTCGGCCTTATCCGCATTTAAAACTTGTAATCCTCTCTTTCATGTTTTTCATTCTCCACGGATCTGTATCCGAGTAGGATGTTTTAATGAATAAGGATGCTTGAAAAGGGATGAAAGGCTTATCGATATCGCAGCCCCGCAATTCTGGCTTGCCGCAGCCCCAAGCAACTCAAGCTTGTTGGGCTTGGGTGCCCGCACCCTTCTTCTCCTCTTTGCTGTTATTTCAGTTCGAGAACAATTTAGCCAAAGGCCGCAATAAGTTATTTTGTAATATAACTTTATTCTGGGCAATATTTGCTATGTTACTTCCTTTACTCGACTTTTGGCTTTGTATGTTACTGCCCCGCGCCAGGAAACTTGTCGGTGCAGCACCCTTGCCGCGAAGCGCCGAAAGTGTGGAACTTCAGAGCTTCTTTGGTGGGGCCGCCACCGACAAGCAACCTTGTCGCGGACTAGCCGCAGCTCACTTAAGTTGTTGAGCGGACTCGAAACAAAGTAAGGGCGCGACCAGTCACGATTTGGTTCCTTCACAAGACAGGTTTTCCATACAAAGCGCGGTCGCTTAAGGAAAATAACTTTAAAAAATCGAATGCTCAAACTTTGGGAACTTAGCTTTTCTGTCGTTCGCTTCCCGGCAAGGCGAAACTAGGTCACTGCTATGCACCAGTACTCAAAGCCCCCGACAGCGCGAGGGGGGCCGAGGATGTCGAGCCCCCAGACCGAGAAGGGCCAGGATAAAGGGATCGTCTGGAGAGCTTGAGCTGGTTGGTATATCTGTTTGGAATGGAAATGACACGCTTCACACTTTGTTACTTGTGCAGTTGCATCCTAGAGGGCTTCTGGCCAGAAGAAACCTTGCCGGAAAGCTTTGCCGGCAAGTGCCCTTGCGCCAATGTGGTGACCACATATGCCTCCATGTATCTCTCGCCAACAGCTTCATCCATCTTCCCGCAAATACACTTCAATTTCACACCATTGAGTCTTCTTCCGCATGTGATGTTGCCAACAAACTGGTACATACTTGACTGCCGGGCTACTTTTTCCGCTTCTTCTTGCTCTTCGGGAAGTTCTCCTGTCTCAAGGAAATGGACGATTTGTTATGCCCATGCTAGAGCCTCGTGGCTCGACAACAAGAACTAAAGGCTCATCCATCATCGCGGGAACATCAGCTTCGCGGCAAGAACACGTGGGTCCGCCGAGCTTGATGATCCCCGCAAGCTTGCCGGAGCGAAACTTGTCGGGAGCGTTTGCTTCAACGATACAAACTGATGGTTTGTCGGAGCATACCGCTCCTCGCTGATACTTGCGCTGGTTTTAGGGACCTTCTTGGCGGCGGCTTCAGGGAGCTCTGCCGGAAAGTAGTTGCCGAAAACCAATTTTCTTTTCTTGCTCTGTCCTGTTGATGGTGTTACGGTTGGCTGAGTTAGCTTGAGCACAAAAATCCCTGGTTCCACAGGTAACTTAAGTGCGGCACATTGGGAGAGGCCATCAGCTATATCATTATGTGCTCTTGGAACGTGTTCCATTTGCAGGCCTTCAAAGTGCTCTTCCAGCTTCCTCACTTCATCGACGTAGGCTTCCATCAACGGACTCTGATAATCTTTATTTACTTGGCGGACGACAAGTTGCGAGTCCCCCTTGACAATGAGCTTCTTGATCCCAAGGTCCACCGCAATCCTGAGACCGGCAAGCAAGCCTTCATACTCTGCAGTATTATTTGTTGCTTGTTCCTTGAGAAAGTGCATCTGGACTATGTACTTGAGGTGCTCTCCGGTGGGTGCGATAAGAAGCACGCCGGCACCGGCGCCTTGCAGCGAGAAGGCACCATCAAAGGACATCAGCCACTCTTTATTTGCCTCCTTGACGGGGATGCTCGTCTCCAAAATCTCTTCATCTTGCGTTGGCGTCCACTCTGCTATGAATTCTGCCAATGCCCTGCCTCGATAGTTGAAGTGCTTTGAACTTGAGACCAAAGCTTGACAGTTCCAAAGGCCCACTCGACAATCCTGCCTGTTGCTTCGGATTTTGCAATATCCTCTTCAGCGAAAGCGAGTGACAACTGTTATCTCGTGTGCTTGAAGTAATGGCGCAGCTTTCTTGAGGCCATGAGGAGGCCGAAAAGCAGCTTTTGCACACCGTAGTACCTTGATCTAGCCCCTGCAGAAGGGAACCGACAAAGTAGACTGGGCGTTGCACCATCTTTTTCTCAGATCTTGTCGCAACCCTCGCGCTGATCTGTTCTTGTCGGGACCAGAGCTTGACGGTGAAGCCCCTCGCTCGTCGCTGGATGCAATCGCCTCGGTTGCCGGCTCATCATCCGCCTCCTCTCCGCTACTAACGCAGCACTAACCACTTGATTGGTCGCTGCTATATACATCAAGAACTTCTCTTGTGGCCTAGGTGCGACAAGTATTGGAGCGGAGGACAGGTATCTCTTCAAGTCTGAAGCGCAGCCTCCGCTTCGGAGTCCATTTCATTGACCTGCCTTTTTCAAAATCTTGAAAACGGCAGTATGCTGCTCAGCAGACTTAGAGATGAACCTGCCGAGAGCAGCCACGCAACCGCAAGCCTTCCGATATCCTTGACGCGCTGGTGCTTCAATCTGCTCAATGGCCTTGATCTTGTCGGGATTGGCTTCAATTCCCCGCTGAGACACAAAGAACCCGAGAAGCTTGCGGAAGGGACTCCAAACACGCACTTCTCGGGTTGAGCTTGAGGTTGATCTTGCGCAGATTTGCAAATGTTTCATCCAAATCTTGAACCGAGTCGCTCTGTCCTTGCTCTTGACCACTATGTCATCCATGTAGGCTTCTACATTTACGTGTATCTGTGGTTCAATGGCATCATGGACTACCCTTGCAAAGGTTGAACCAGCATTCTTCAAACCGAAAGGCATCCGTGATAAAGCAAGACGTGCCACATGGTGTAATGAATGCGTTTTCTTCATCCTCTTCGCCATGAAGATCCGATGATATCCTGAATATGCATCAAGAAACGAAAGCAGATCACATCCAGCCGTGGAGTCAACAATCTGGTCGATACGCGGCAAGGGAAATGGGTCTTTGGGACAAGCTTTGTTAACATCAGTGAAGTCAATACAAAGTCTCCATTTGCCATTAGCCTTGCGTACAACTACCGGATTGGCCAACCACGTGGGGTGGAGGACTCCTCTGACAAGCCCTACTGCTTCCAACTTCTTGATTTCTTCTGATATGAACTCTTGGCGCTCCACTGCCTGCTTCCTAACTTTTTGCTTGACGGGCCGCGCGTGAGGACAGACAGCTAGGTTGTCACGCCCAATATGCGACCCTATCCAAAAGGAACTCGAAGGTCCCACCAAGGATAGACCCGCATATTGAAACGCTTTTGCAAGGTGGATATCATTACATCAACATCACATAATAGATGGGGATACATACATAAGGCACAAATGCCACAAGAATACAACAATACATCGGATACAATAACAACATCCGACTACGGATGAAACATAAACAGAAACTCAAACGACATCCACCTCGCTAGCCCAGGCTGCCGACCGAACCTATCCCCGATCAAGAAGAAGCGTAAGAAGAACTCCAATACAAACAAACATCGCCTCACGCCATGATCATCGCAAACCTGTACCGCAACTGGTGGTGTAGTAAACTGTGAGCCACGAGGACTCAAGAATCCCATTACCATGGGTATCAAGACTAGCAAAGCTTGAAGGGAAAGGAAGGGGTAAAGTGGTGAGGTTGCAGCAGCGACTAAGCATATATGGTGGCTAACATACGCAAATGAGAGCGAGGAGAGAAACAAAGGAACGGTCGCCAACTAGTAATGATCAAGAAGTGATCCCGAACACCTACTTACGCCGACATAACCCATAAATCGTGTTCTCCTCTTGATCAACCCCGAAAAGAGACACTCACGGTTACGCATTACGGTTGGTGTATTTTAATTAAGATCAACTTCGGTTTTCTACAAACGGACATTAACAAATTCCCATCTGCCACATAACCGCTGGCACGGCTTTGAAAGTTCAAACCCCGCAGGGTGTCCCAACTTAGCCCATGATAAGCTCTCGCGATCAACGAAGGATATTCCTTCTCCAGGAAGACCCGATCAGTCTCGAATCCGGCTACAAGACATTTCAACAGCAATAAAACAAGACCAGCAAGACCTCCGGCGTGCCGACACCCGGTAGTAGCTGCACAGATCTCGCCCCTGTGCCACGACCGGATGAGCAGTCCGCATAACTAAAACCAGCCCTCAAGTTTCCGCGAGGTGGCGCTGCAAAGCACTCTAGTTTGGACCAACACTTAGCCAAGCATTGGCCCGGGGGGCTGAAAAAAGATGACCCTCGAGAGAGCGACTCCCAAGGGAAAAGTAGGTGGTGGTGAGGCAAATGGTAAAACCAATGTTGGGCCTTGCCGGAAAAGTCTTATTCAAAGCGAACTGTCAAGGGGGTCCCATAAATCACCCGACCGCGTTAGGGACGCAAAATCCATGAACATAATACCGATATGACGGAAACTAGGGCGGCAAGAGTGGAACAAAACACCGGGCATAAGGCCGAGCCTTCCACCCTTTACCAAGTATATAGATGCATTAATTAAATAAGATATATTGTGATATCCCAACAAGTAAACATGTTCCAACAAGGAACAACATCTCCATGTCCCAACAAGGAACAAACTTCATCTTCACCTGAAACTAACAACGCTATAAGAGGGGCTGAGCAAAGCGGTAACATAGCCAAACAATGGTTTGCTAGGAAGGGTGCAAAAGGTTAGAGGCTGACATGGAAATTTGGGATGGCTTGATAAACAGGTAATAGGTAGCGCAGCATAGCGATAGAACGAAGCCACTAGCATAGCAATGATAGTGGTGAGATCCAGGGTAACGGTCATCTTGCCTGAAATCCCGCAAGGAAGAAGAACGAGTCCATGAAGAAGATGAACGGATGAAGCCGAACCAAGCGTAGACGAACGAATCCTCGCGATCGCAACGAAACAGGAACTATCGAGAAGAAGCACACAACATAGTAAACACACCACACATGAACAAGACATGATGCTCAACCAAGCATGATGCATGAAAAATCTAGATGAGGCTACTCATGGCAAGAGATGATGCAAACAAAAGCAACACATCAAAGCAAGTTTAAATGAGGCCGGAAACAACATATAACAATTCCGGTAAGTCCTTATATGCAAATTTCGAAATTGGTCCAGATCTGAATAAATCTTAAGTTCAAGTTGTTAAACAGCAAGTTAAGATGCACCACGATGATCTACACGAAATTCTAGTCAAGTTACATATAAAGTTCATTAGATTCGGAGCTACGGTCTAGAAGATATGAGCAAAACAAGATAAACATGGCATTGATGCAAAATGCACCCAAACATCAAGCAAACACCTCAAAACAAGGATGCAACATGATAATATGAAGCTACATGCAAAATCAAGCAAGTTTCATATAGAGCACACTCAAAACGGAGCAACGGTTCAACACATACACACTATACAAGTCATAGCAACAATCTGTCCAAAACAGCAACTAGGCATATTGCAAGCATCAAAACAACATGCTGCAGCGCCCCAACATAATAAAAAAAGGCATGGGCATGATGTACAGGTAAAGCATGATAAAACATGAACACTGAGCTATCTCCAGAAATCACTAGAACATGCTCAAAAACACATGGCAAGATTGCAAGTAATAACAGTTTCAGGCATTGGCAGAAATAACATCAGGTTGCAATGTTTAGAGCTATCAAACAACATGTTACAGTAACATATCATGGCAAAACAAGGCATGGAATGAACCTACTTATTGCATAGAACAAAAGTCCTTTAGTGACCATAAGCCAAAAAGGATCAGAAAATATGATGGCACCCATGTAAACATGGCAAGTTATAATACAGATTCATACATGGCAGAAACAACAATAAGTAGGCATGTTGGTGAGCTTGAACCACTCACCACAGAGCAATACATGGCATGGCAAGGCAACCAACAGTAAGAAGACATGGCATAGAAGCTATACATGGCAAGAACAACATCATAGCATGCAAGGATCAACTACAACAACCTTGGCAAAATTGAATAACATGTAAACAATCTGCCAGGAAACATTTTATAGCAAAAGTAGAGCTCGATTGACTCAAGCTATGGCACTCCATAATTGCAAACAAGGGCATGGATGGATAGATCAAGACATGTACAACAAAACATCCTTACTGAAGTATCTCAAAATAAGCATGGAATCTCTCAGAGCATCAAGTCAACATGGCATAAAAATATCGCAAAACAGGCTGAAATCAGCAACATCATGAAGCCTAGTTTGCATGCTTGTGCTAGTCACCACATATATCACAAAAATACATGGCATACACCCCTGGAAAGATGGCATGGCATATTACAAAACACATGTAGGACTCAAGTTCATAGGGTGCACACATCAATCATGGCAAAAATGACAAAAGTGCATGTTCTGTTAAGAAACAGAAACTAACATCACATAGCACTCTTATAACAGCATTTCGGGCATCAAGATGAGCTCAAATAAAAATGACGCAATGAGATGAAATGATCTACTCATCGATACGAACATTTTGACATATTACACGCACGAAACGGAGCAACGATGACAGAGTTATGATGCAATGAAAATGCAACAAAATATGCAACAATTTCGGGGACTTCGTGGATTTTATACCTCCGCAAAAGTCAACGCGGGACGGAGGCGTGCGGGACGAGGAGATCCGGGATCGGGGCACCGCTTGATGGACGGAGGGTGGATCTCGTCCCGATCCGGATCGGGACGCTGAACACGAGGTTCGCGGCGGCGACTCGCGGAGAAGGAGGGAAGGGCCCAGGGGAGGAGGGACGCCGGCGAGGGGCGGCGCTGCCGGGGAAGGCGAGCGACGGCGGCGAGGGGGCCGGGGCTGGCGGCCGGGCGGGGATGGCGAGCGCGGCCGGCCGGCGGGCGAAGCGGGCGGCGGGCGGGGGATGGCGAAAGGCTGGCCGGAAGGCGGCGGGGCGGGCGGCGGGCGCGCTGGCGCACGGCTGGGCGGCGGCCGGAGCGGCGGGGCTGGGCGGGCGCGGAGGCGGGCGGCGGAGGCCTCCGACGAGGCGGCGGGAGCTGGTCGGTGCCCGGGCGGCCGCCAGAGCAAGGGCGGCGCGAGGAGCGAGAGGCGGGCTCGGCGCCTGGCCCCGGCGGGGCTCGGCGGGCGCCCGCCCCGGGCGCGGGCGGGCAAGCGGGCTGAGGAGAGAGAAGGAGGCGCTGGTGAGGTGGCAGATCCGGATTCGCCGCGGTGGCGGCTGGACATGTCCGGCCGGGCGCGGACATGTCCGGCGGCTGGAGGAGGAAGAAGCTAGGGTTAGGGGTCTATTTCATCCGAGATTTTTGAGGGGAGGGGCTTATATATAGGTAGAGGGAGCTAGGAGAGTCCAAATGAGGTGCGGTTTTCGGCCACGCGATCGTGATCGAACGACCGAGAGCATGGAGGGAGTTTTCTGGGTTTTGGGCCACTTTGAAAGGGTGTTGGGCTGCAATACAAAAGAGGCTTTGCGGTTACCCTGTTAACTGTTGAGTACCAAACGACCTCAAATGATCCGAAACTTGACAGCGGTTCACGGTGCTATACCAAGGCCGCTTGACAAACCTCGGTCCATTCCGAGACCGCTTAACACCCGCACATGAAAAGAGGTAAAAGGGGCGCGGGAGACATAGGAGTGCCGGATTGCAAAACGGACAACGGGAAAATGCTCGGATGCATGAGACGAACACGTATGCAAAATGAAATGCACATGATGACATGATAAAATGCGGATGATGACATGGCAAATGCAACACGCAAGCAAATGACATGGCAACAACGATTTAATAACTAGCAGACACCGGCGATCGAATCCGGGCGTTATAACACTCCTCCACTAACAAGAGATCTCGCCCCAGATCTTAGGAGCGAGACGAAAGGAAAAGGGATGAGGTGAAACAAGAATTCAAGAGAAGAAGCAAAGAATCGAGAGCACACGAGAAGAAGAGAGAAACGACTAGAATGACGAGAATCAAAGCTCACAGAATCAGATAGAGTATGAAAGACTCGCTCTAACCGGAGTGGTTAGAATGATAAAAGAAACGAATAAGACTGAAAGGATTTAGGCAGCACACCGGTTGAAAATGGAAGGATTAGAACATGAACTTCACAAGATGGGATGACACTTGACGAGATAAACAACGCAAAGCCTCCGGAAGAATTGAAGAATGGAATGACAAGAATTTAGAAGGAAGGTTTGAACTGAAATTTGTTGAGAAAATCAACAACGAAAGAATAACCTTGCTGTGGTCTTATAGGTAACATTAGAAGATCATAAGGTGATAGCCGGCCACAAACGGAAATTATTGGATAGCTTAGGAGAACGAAGAAAAGCAAAACTCCACTTCAAAAGAATACGGAGAATTAATTGCACTTCGAGACGTGAGAAGAAAAGATACTTGAACTCCATCAACAGAATCTTGATGAACACTTGAAGAATGAATTAAATCAAGAAAAGAACCACCATGAAGAACTCCGGTAAACAAAAGGACAAAGAGATAGAATTGAAGGATGAAAAGAATAAGATGAGCCTTGCGGTGATTTAGATGGATGATTCCGACGAAATGGTCGAGGAAATAATTAAACTCCGGAAAAGAAAAGATGAAAATACTTGAAACTAGAATTTATTCCTCAAGAACAAACTCCGAAGAAAAGGATTAATCACTTGGATGAAATAAGAATAAGTTTTATTGTATGCTTATCCTTCATCAAATTAAATTGATGACAAACAATGGATTCTGCATATTACTTATTCTTCTTGAAAAGGATTGAGAAGTGACATATCACAAACTTGAGAAGGTCTTCATGAACCACCGGTAGGATTGAAAACAGGAATGGATTGATAGGATAACAAAGGAAAAAGAATCTGAATGAACCACCGTAAGAATTCCGAAATGACTGACGAAAGAGAATGAATCACCGAACAGAAATAGAAAAGCACAAAGATAGATGAGGGAATTTGGGGGAAAACAGAACTGAACTAGGCACCGGTACAAATATAGGAACGAACGGAGCTGAGAACTTGGAACGAAGAAATATTCTGAAAAGATGACCTCCGGATGATCGAGACGGAAAACAACTCCTGAAATGCTCCGGATGGATGAAAAGAATTGCACAACTAGAAACAATTAGATAGGATAACATCGAGCTAGCACCATGAACCTCCGGGAGAACGGACAAGATTTAGAGGAAAGACTCTTCTTCGGTCTTCAAAGGACGACGATAAACACCACAAAAATTAATGAGATACTTCGGAAGAAAGAAAAACAGAGAGGTTGAGCCAACAATGAAATGGTTTGAAATCGATCTTGAAAAAGGCATCTGACTGATGGGATCCATTCTTACGTCACACTTGAAAAGAATAGGGAATAGCTCCGGAGAAATTAGAAGAGTCAGGTAAGATCCTGGGAAACAAAACCTGTGGGTTAGGGCCCACTGAGGAGATAACACCGTCGGAAAGGATTGTTGAACAGATAGATGATGCACCGGAACGATTGAAATATTTGAATGAGGTGACAACCTCGAATTAATTCGAACACAGACGAATCTCCTGAGATGTCTTCGGAACTCCGGAATGATAAACTAGCGAGAGACGAACGAGCGAATGGAAATATTTGAGCTGAGGGAAAGAATATGATCGACAACGAAGAAAACTTGAATTGTGTGCACCGGAAAAAAGAAAGGGTTGAAGACTGACGAACGAGACGAGAATTCACCGGTTGAAATAATTGAGGGAAGACTGAAGAGACTCCACACGAATGAAATTGATGGTCGGAAGAAAACTCGAACTCCGGGAAGAAAAGGGGTGGGAGGGCGGAAAACAAAGACAACATGGAAGGGGAAATCGACGAATATCTTGAAGAGAAAACACCGGTTGAAATCATTGAGGAAAGAAAACTAAGACTTCGCACGAGTAGAATGGATACTTGATTACGGACTCCGGTTCCGAGAAGAAGAAGGGAGGGCGGGTGGGAAAAACAAGGACAACTTCGGACAAGGAAAAACAACGACGTCGGAGGAAGAACTGAGGATTGAACTTGGCAAAGATGAAGATGGTCGAATCGACTTGACGAAAAAAATGCACCGGATCAAAAGAGCTGAGGAGCAACGATCGAAAAAAAAAACAACTGCGTGAATCTAAAGAAAAATTTGAATGGGAAGAGGAGTAGTTCAAAACACCTACGTCAAGATTCCTCACCAGAGCGACGAAGGGGCAGAGGAGTAAAAAGAATTCCTACTCCGATATAACTAGACTCAAATCAGTTTTATTCTAGACTCAACATCGCCAAACTACACGATCAAACAAGGGGCTCTTAGGGTCGGTCGAGGCTCGATACCTGTTATCACGCCCAATATGCGACCCTATCCAAAAGGAACTCAAGGTCCCACAAAGAATAGACCCGATATTGAAACGCTTTTGCAAGGTGGATATCATTACATCAACATCACATAATAGATGGGGATACATACATAAGGCACAAATGCCACAAGAATACAACAATACATCAGATACAATAACAACATCCGACTACGGATGAAACATAAACAGAAACTCAAACGACATCCACCTCTGCTAGCCCGGGCTGCCGACCGAACCTATCCCCGATCAAGAAGAAGCGAAGAAGAACTCAATACAAACAAACATCGCCTCACGCCATGATCATCGCAAACCTGTACCGCAATCGGTGGTGTAGTAAACTGTGAGCCATGAGGACTCAGCAATCCCATTACCATGGGTATCAAGACAAGCAAAGCTTGAAGGGAAAGGAAGGGGTAAAGTGGTGAGGTTGCAGCAGCGACTAAGCATATATGGTGGCTAACATACGCAAATGAGAGCGAGGAGAGAAACAAAGGAACGGTCGCCAACTAGTAATGATCAAGAAGTGATCCTGAACTCCTACTTACGTCAGGCATAACCCAGAAACTGAGTTCTCCTCTCGATCAACCCCGAAAAGAGACACTCACGGTTACGCACACGGTTGGTGTATTTTAATTAAGATCAACTTCGGGTTTTCTACAACCGGACATTAACAAATTCCCATCTGTTACATAACCGCGGGCACAACTTTCGAAAGTTCAAACCCTACAGGGGTGTCCCAACTTAGCCCATGATAAGCTCTCGCGATCAACGAAGGATATTGCTTCTCCTCGGGAAGACCCGATCAGTCTCGGAATCCCGGCTACAAGACATTTCGACAGCAATAAAACAAGACCAGCAAGACCTCCCTGGCGTGCCGACACCCCGGTAGTAGCCGCAGATCTCGTCTCTGTGCCACGACCGGATGAGCAGTCCGATAACTAAAACCAGCCCTCAAGTTTCCCGAGGTGGCGCCAAAGCACTCAAGTTTGGACCAACACTTAGACAAGCATTGGCCCGGGGCTGAAAAAGATGACCTCGAGAGAGCGACTCCCAAGGGAAAAGTAGGTGGTGGTGAGGCAAATGGTAAAACCAATGTTGGGCCTTGCCGAAAAGTCTTATTCAAAGCGAACTGTCAAGGGGTCCCATAAATCACCCGACTGTTAGGGACGCAAAATCCGGGAACATAATACCGATATGACGGAAACTAGGGCGGCAAGAGTGGAACAAAACACTGCATAAGGCCGAGCCTTCCACCCTTTACCAAGTATATAGATGCATTAATTAAATAAGATATATTGTGATATCCCAACAAGTAAACATGTTCCAACAAGGAACAACATCTCCATGT
Organism: Aegilops longissima; assembly: GCA_021605205.1. Lineage (NCBI taxonomy): Eukaryota > Viridiplantae > Streptophyta > Magnoliopsida > Poales > Poaceae > Aegilops > Aegilops longissima. The sequence continues at coordinate 199,319,638 of CM038679.1, forward strand.
CCCAACAAGGAACAAACATCATCTTCACCTGCAACTAACAACGCTATAAGAGGGCTGAGCAAAGCGGTAACATAGCCAAACAATGGTTTGCTAGGAATGGTGCAAAAGGTTAGAGGCTGACATGGCAATTTGGGATGGCTTGATAAATGTGTAATAGGTAGCGCAGCATAGCGATAGAACGAAGCAACTAGCATAGCAATGATAGTGGTGAGATCCAGGGTAACGGTCATCTTGCCTGAAATCCCGCAAGGAAGAAGAACGAGTCCATGAAGAAGATGAACGGATGAAGCCGAACCAAGCGTAGACGAACGAATCCTCGCGATCGCAACGAAACAGGAACTATCGAGAAGCACACAACATAGTAAACACACCACACATGAACAAGACATGATGCTCAACCAAGCATGATGCATGACAAATCTAGATGAGGCTACTCATGGCAAGAGATGATGCAAACAAAAGCAACACATCAAAGCAAGTTTAAATGAGGCCGGAAACAACATATAACAATTCTAGAAGTCCTCATATGCAAATTTCGAAATTGGTCCAGATCTGAATAAACCTTATGTTCAAGTTGTTAAACAGCAAGTTAAGATGCACCACGATGAGCTACACGAAATTCTAGTCAAGTTACATATAAAGTTCATTAGATTCGGAGCTACGGCCTAGAAGATATGAGCAAAACAAGTTAAACATGGCATTGATGCAAAATGCACCCAAACATCAAGCAAACACCTCAAAACAAGGATGCAACATGATAATATGAAGCTACATGCAAAATCAAGCAAGTTTCATATAGAGCACACTCAAAACGGAGCAACGGATCAACACATACACACTATACAAGTCATAGCAACAATCTGTCCAAAACAGCAACTAGGCATATTGCAAGCATCAAAACAACATGCTACAGGACCTCAACATAATAAAAAAAGGCATGGGCATGATGTACAGGTAAAGCATTACAAAACATGAACACTGAGCTATCTCCAGAAATCACTAGAACATGCTCAAAAACACATGGCAAGATTGCAAATAATAACAGTTTCTGCATTGGCGTAAATAACATCAAAGTTGCAATGTTTAGAGCTATCAAACAACATGTTACAGGAACTTATCATGGCAAAACAAGGCATGGAATGAACCTACTTATTGCATAGAACAAAAGTCCTTTAGTGACCATAAGCCAAAAAGGATCAGAAAATATGATGGCACCCATGTAAACATGGCAAGTTATAATACAGATTCATACATGGCAGAAACAACAATAAGTAGGCATGTTGGTGAGCTTGAACCACTCACCACAGAGCAATACATGGCATGGCAAGGCAACCAACAGTAAGAAGACATGGCATAGAAGCTATACATGGCAAGAACAACATCATAGCATGCAAGGATCAACTACAACAACCTTGGCAAAATTGAATAACATGTAAACAATCTGCCAGGAAACATTTTATAGCAAAAGTAGAGCTCGATTGACTCAAGATATGGCACTCCATAATTGCAAACAAGGGCATGGATGGATAGAGCAAGACATGTAGAAAAAAACATCCTTACTGAAGTATCTCAAAATAAGCATGGAACTCTCTGTAGCATCAAGTCAACATGGCATAAAAATATCAGCAGAACAGGGGCTGAAATCAGTAACATCATGAAGCCTAGTTTGCATGCTTGTGCTAGTCACCACATATATCACAAAAATACATGGCACACACCCCTGAAAAGATGGCATGGCATATTACAAAACACATGTAGGACTCAAGTTCATAGGGTGCACACATCAATCATGGCAAAAATGACAAAAGTGCATGTTCTATTAAGAAACATAAACTAACATCACATAGCACTCTTATAACAGCATTTCGGGCATCAAGATGAGCTCAAATGAAAATGATGCAATGAGATGAAATGATCTACTCATCGATACGAACATTTTGACATATTACACGCACGAAACGGAGCAACGATGACAGAGTTATGATGCAATGAAAATGCAACAAAATATGCAACAATTTCGGGGACTTCGTGGATTTTATACCTCCGCGAAAGTCAACGCGGGACGGAGGCGTGCGGGACGAGGAGATCCGGGATCGGGGGCACCGTTTGGATGGACGGAGTGGTGGATCTCGTCCCGATCCGGATCGGGACGCGCGGAACAAGAGGTTCGCCGGCGTCTCGCCGGAGAAGGAGGGGAAGGCAGCCGGAGGGGAGGAGGGACGCCGGCGGAGGGGCGGCGCTGGCCGGGCGCAACGGCGCTGGGCGAAGGGCCGGGCGGCTGCCGAAGGCGGCGGGGCGGCGGAGGCGCGAGGGCGGAGGGCGGCGGGCGGCGCTGGCGAAGGGCGGCGAGGGCGAAGCGTGGCGCGTGAAGGCGCTGGGCCGGCGGGCGCTGGAGGCGGCAGCGGAGGCTCCGGCGAGGCGGCGGGAGCCTGGTCGGCGGCCCGGGCAGGCCGAGGGCGCTGGCCCGCGGCCGGGCGCGAGCAGCGGGCGGCGAGGAGCGAGAGGCGGGCTCAGGCGCCTCGGCCCCAGGACGGCTCGGGCGGGGTTGCCACAGGTTCGGGCGGGCGGGCCAAGGGGCTGAGGAGAGAGAAGGAGGCGCTGGTGAGGTGGCAGATCCGGATTCGCCGGCGGGCGGCGGCTGGACATGTCCGGCCGGGCGCGGACATGTCCGGCGGCTGGAGGAGGAAGAAGTTAGGGTTAGGGGTCTATTTCATCCGAGATTTTTGAGGGGAGGGGCTTATATATAGGTAGAGGGAGCTAGGAGAGTCCAAATGAGGTGCGGTTTTCGGCCACGCGATCGTGATCGAACGACCGAGAGCATGGAGGGGAGTTTGCTGGGTTTTGGGCCACTTTGAAAGGGTGTTGGGCTGCAATACAAAAGAGGCTTTTGCGGTTACCCGGTTAACCGTTGGAGTACCAAACGACCTCGAAATGATCCGAAACTTGACAGGCGGTCTACCAGTGCTATACCAAGGACGCTTGACAAACCTCGGTCCATTCCGAGACCGTTTAACACCCGCACATGAAAATAGGTAAAAGGGGGCGCCGGGAGACATAGGAGTGCCGGATTGCAAAACGGACAACGGGGAAAATGCTCGGATGCATGAGACGAACACGTATGCAAAATGAAATGCACATGATGACATGATAAAAATGCAGATGATGACATGGCAAAATGCAACACGCAAGCAAATGACATGGCAACAACGACGAATAACTAGCAGACACCTGGCGCATCGAATCTGGGGCGTTACATAGTAGGTGCTCAATTACTTTCCTGGGAACACCGGGGATGTCAGATGGTTTCCATGCAAACACATCGACATTCGCCCGCAGGAAAGCAATGAGCTCGCCTTCCTATTTAGGATCAAGCGTGGCACTGATGGTGAAGGTACCACCAGTGCCGTCCTCCTTGGCGGGCACCTTCTTGGTCTTTGGCGGAGCTGCCATCGTCTTGTTGCACTTGCCGGTGGAGCTCGATGGTGCGTCCTCGACGGTAGCGCAACACTCCGAAGAGGTGCGCTTGCCGGAGTGGGCAACAGAGCTCTTGCCGGACCTGGTGGTCTTCTTCTTCCCCCCGGGAGCTTCAGCGGTAAGTGGTTTGCTATCTGTCGCGGCTGCTGCATCCCGGTAAATCTTGTCGGCGCAGATAAGTGCATCCTTCTTGTCGCCATGGACAGAAATGACGCTTATCGGGCCGGGCATCTTGAGTAGGTTGTAAGCATAATGAGAGGCGGCCATGAACTTGGCGAGTGCTGGACGGCCAAGTATGCCATTGTAGGGCAATGGGAAATCGGCGACGTCAAACGTGACCCTCTCAGTTCTGAAGTTGAGCTCGCTGCCGAATGTTACCGGCAACGTGATCTTCCCTTTGGGCTTGCTCCTTCCTGGGTTGATTCCTTGGAAAGTACCAGTTTCTTCGAGCTCACTGTCAGGGATTTGAAGTTTCGGAGCACCGCAGAGGAGATCAATTCAGGTCGGCCCGCCATCAACCCGCATCTTTGTGACCTTGAGGTTGCGGATGGTTGGTGAGACCAACATCGGCAAGCACCCGACCGTAGTGATGCGATCAGGTGATCCTCAATGTCAAAGATGATGGGCGTTGGACCACTTCAGAGGTTTGCGTGACTCTATGGATGGTTTCGCTGCATTGATCTCACGCGATCCATTGCTTGAGTTGGCGGTGTGAGGTATGCGAGACGCACCACCGCCAACGCAAAGGACCTCCATTGCCTTTTGAAACTCCTGCTCATCAGCTTCATCGCCTTCCATGTCCTCGCCATCTTCATCTTCGTCTTCTTCCTTGTCACGGCCGCTGGGAGGTTCTCCCCTTGCCGCTGCTTGGCCTTGCATGCGGCCCTCCCCGACCGGTCTTTTCTTACTTGCTGCACCTGCACCTTCTTGGCTTTCTCCTTGTCTCGCCTCAGATTCAGCTCTCTCAGAGCTCAACAAGCTGCTCGACTTTCTTGCAGCTCAAGATCGTGGCCCTTGGTGCGGTGGATTTTACAAGATCGCTTGTTGAGCTGTCGGGCTTGTCGGCGGCCGCCACAGCTTGGCGGTCGGCGTCAACGGCAACCTCCTTGCCGGAGCCACCAACCTTGATTTTTGGCGGCACCATCCTTGCCGGACTGCTCGACAACTAGTACTTCTTGGTTTTCTTCCTCCGTTGTTTCGCGCTGGCTCTTTCTTGCCGGGCGATCCCCTCACCGCCGACTCTGCTCCCACATTCTCTCCCGGAGTCTTCTTCCTTCTTCGCGCAGGCACACTTGTCGGCCAGGGCGTAGAGCTCGCTGACGTCTTTCACTTTGCACATCGCCATCTCCTCCTTCATCCTGCGGTTTCGTACATTCTGATGAAATGCACTGATCACCGCGGCAGGGTGGACGTCTGGGATGTTGTAATGCACACGGCTAAATCTCTGGATGAATTTGCGCAGGGACTCTCCTTCCTTCTGGGCGAGTAGGTGAAGGTCACTCTCCTGGCCATGAGGCTTATGGCCGCCTGTGAAGGCGCCAACAAACTGGTGGCACAAGTCTGCCCAAGAAGAAATAGAGTTGTCCGGCAAGTGCATGAGCCAGGATCTGACGTTTGGCTTGAGCACTAGAGGAAAGTAGTTGGCGAGGATCTTGTCGTCTCGTCCCCCCGCGGCCTGCACCGCGATGGTGTAGATGCTGAGGAACTCCGATGGGTGTGTCCTTCCATCATACTTCTCCGGTACATCTGGTTTGAAGTTTTTCTTGTCGGGCCACCGGACTTGCCGCAGCTCACGAGTGAACGCAGGGCAACCTACCGCGTACGGCAAGTCGCCTGGTTCCCCTGGCGCATGCATATCGACAGTGGGCCCGGCGCGTTGGTCAGATTGACGGCGCGCTTCTCTTCGGCGCTCGATACGGGTTCGAGCGTCTTCTTCTTGCCGTTCTCGGAGAACTTGGCGCTGGTCGCGACGAAGCTCATGGATCCGACGACGCAGTGGAGTCGCTGTCGAGGTGGATCCGGCGAGTGGGCGATCTTGGTCTTCGGAAGGGGAGTGCACGTGGTTGCACCTCGCAAGTCTCGCCGCCATCAGCTCATGCCTTGTCGCCTTGCGCCGCGGCCGCGAGGCACCGGTTGTCAGGGGGGCGCCGCTAAGCGGCCGATGAGACTCTGATTGTGGCCTTCCATTCGTCGACCTTTGTCGGCCGCTGAGGGTAATCTAGAAGTAGCTGTGCTCTTGCCAAGGCTTCGCTGGCGTGCAGGGTGGCAACGGTACGAAGCGAGGAACGGAGGTGCTCGGTCTCCTAACCTAGTTAGGAGGAGCAGATCCCGCCAAGCGACCGTACTCCACTCGCATCGCATGCCGAGGCGCCGTGCGCGGTCTCGAGGGCCTCGGGATCCTCCAGCTTGGCCTTGATCCAACGAGCGTATGGTGCCGCGAGCATCATGACGCTGTCGGTCCCGCGCCTCCTGCGAGGGACGCGGTGCGGACTCGGACGCCGACGCCTGTGCTGCCTTGTCCTTGGACCTGGCGGCATTGTGGGCTCTCTCGACGACGCCGGTTCCTCCGCCAGCGTTTCCCCCACCACCTGACAGCTCCGGTGGTGGTGGGATCGACGCGGACGGCTCCGCTGCTGCCGAAGACTTCTTCTTCGGTGCCATGTCGACGAAGATGTCAAAGAAGTTGCTCGTGTGACCGCCGGATCGGGTTCACATAGCCTCGACGCCCCCCTACCTGACGCGCCAAAGATGTCGGGGAGAAGCTGATCGTGTCCCACGAACACCTACGGGATCTGGGTCCCTTGTGGTTCGGAGGGGGGCGGAGATTGCACGAAGAATGGATCGAGGCGATGCACACGAGCAGATTTACCCAGCTTCGGAGCTCTCCGGAGAGATAATACTCCTACTGCTGCTTTGTAGATTATCTTGTGTTCTTGCTAGGGAGCAATGGGAGCTACAAAACCTAGCCTCAGTATGGTCTCGTATGAGTAGAATGAACTAAGCCGGAGCTGGCACGAACCCTTTCTACGTTGCACTTGGGCCTCCTTTTATAGGCACAAGGGGTCACCACAGGTGCCAAGTAGACAAGGGCAAAATAGTAAAAACATAGGTTGGTAAAGGCAGGGCCGCCAACCTCGAAAGGTGCGTCATCGCTAATACCGAGCGCAGGCTCGTCGACGTCGGGGCTATCGCACCCGTCGGTCCGGCGGAGGTCGTCGCGGTGTTGCTCGACAATGACATGCGTGTCTCCTCTCCGCCTATCCTGCGGGGCTCGTCGTTAGCCTGTACGTGCTCGAGGGTCAGAAGAGGCCATCGAGACATCGTCAGGGTCTTGATTCTGTTGTGCTCGCGCTGGCTGTTATGGTGCACAGTGGGGATGGCCCCTTCCGTCCGGTTAGCAGAACGAGCCGTTGCTGTCGCTTGGGGACGCCGCGGCGGGTCAGCTCACCGTGAGCCCCTAGCTTGGCGAAACTGAGCAGGCTTTGGATGGTGGCACGCCATTCGTCCATCTGCTCGGCCACTAGCGGAAACCTCAGCAGCAGATGAGCCCGCACCATGGCCTCTGAGGCTGTACTTGGCATGGGGGATGATGAAGTCGATCGTACCGTTGCTTGGCTCCTAACGGTGCCAGCGGCGGTAGCACTGTGCCCCCGCTGCTGTGGGGCGACCACCTAGATGTCATGCGGCGAAGGCGCTTGAGGGCCAGCGGTTCCGTCGGGCGCAGTGGCTTGGTCGACCCCTCCCGGGGGAGGTGCACGCGCTGTTGCCGCACCTGTGGTGGGAGCGGCCGGAGGGCGGCGATTCGCCCGATTCCGAGCGCCGTTTCTGCGGCTGTGCCCGTCACTGGGAGAGACAGGCGCAGATGGAGTAACCCCCTCACCTGCACCTTGGGGAGCGTGGCCGTCGGGGTGTTGCTGATGCTGCTCTCCCCCAATGTCTCCTGCTCCCGCGTCAGCCGCGGGGGAAGTGGTGACGGTGCCACTTGCTCTGACCACATCCCCAGCAGCGTCCGCGTCCTCGCGTGCCTCTGCACCCCCCCCCCCCCGCAACATTAGAGATCATGGGCGGTGGAACCTTTGAAGTGGATGGATGCGCTGAACAAGCGGGTTTCTTCTTGGGCGCCAGGTCGATGGCGTTGTGGAAGATGAAGATGGCGGTGAAGCTGGTGCGCTGCACACCCCTTCAGGGTCGCGCAAGCGAGCCCCCTACCTGGCGCGCCAAAGATGACGTGGGAAACCACGACCACCTATGGGACCAGGACGCCCCTTGCTGGTTCGGCAGGGGGACGTCGCGTTGCACAAAGAGCAGAAGAGCGTGGGGCAGCACGACAGATATCACACGGGTAGTTTTACCCAGGTTCGGGCCGCCGCGAGGCGTAAAACCCTACTCCTGCTTTGGTGGATTGATGGTGGAAAGGTGGTGATGGAGCGTAGTACACTTGCCCGGCAGGGGTTGCCTAAGGGCGGCAGTGACTACGCACGTTCGAGGGTGTGAGTTACCCAACCTTCTAACCCTTTCTACGGTTGCCACGGACCTCCTTTTATAGATCATGGAGTCACCACAATGGCAAAGTAGTCATTATGCACTGATATGATAGCAACAGTGCTATCGTACCTAACTCTGCTGGCTGACAGGGACACATTAAATGCACCACTCAATGTCACATCATTGGTTGCCCGGCAAGGCTTGCCGAGCTATCTTGACAGCTCTACGCCTGTTCGCTTGACACGTCATAGGACGAGTGTCACCTGTGGTTTTTTCCTGTAGGGGGAGTCTGCCATGTGGCGAATGGATACCACTTAGTCACTCTATGGCTTTACAGCGCACTGATCGACGACATGGGTCGTGGTGGAGTCGTTGGTGAGGTGGTTCTACCTTCGTGAGTCCCGGCAGGCCCTGCTGGGACGCCTTGGCTATCTTCTTCTGGGGTGGCCTCGCCCCTTGCCGGGCTCGCCTTCCCGGCAAAGGAGGCCTTTCTCTTGGCAATATCTTGCTTCTCTGGGTTGGTCTTGGTCCCTTTGGTCTGCTTGTTGGTCCTTCGAATCTCTTTGTTTCTTATACTCTGACTTGGGTTGGTGCTCCAATCTTGATCCCGTGCTTGTGCACAGTCTGGGCAACAGACCTAGGGTTTGTTGCACCGACAGTCTTCCCTCGTTTTCTCTCCATCAATGTCACTCCCGAGAAACGCCAGGACTCCAGCCCGACGCCTTCCCCTAAGAGACGGCAAGCAACCAAGCTAGCCAGGGGGCTCCAGGCGCACCACTGCCCACCTCGGCGGGCAGGAAGGCGCGCTTCTCATCGACATCAACACCAGGGCCTCCAGAAGGGGCTGTGCTGGGATTATCAACGGTCCCCAGCCCTGCCTCCCGGGCACGCGTCGAAGACACGGAGGACCTGGTCACTAGGCCAACAAGCAGTGGTGGCCCGGAGCTGGACACTACACTACCCAATGGGCAGCCTACCGTGGCGGAAGGGACAAGCATTTCCCCACAATGGGGAGGCTTGATATTTACCATGACAGGGGCGACTCATCCACGGCGTCTTCTCCAAGTATGGACCAGACTCGCTCCCCAAGCACCAGCACCAACATTTGGCAACGCTGACCCCAAACTGGAGCCCGGGACAGGCACCAGGCTCTTCTCTTCGACATACCCAGCAAGAGGTAGAAAAATGAGAAGAAGGGATGCAAGGATGAATGACTTCGCTCTCCCCTCGCCCCTCCTTTTGTAGGCAGGCCGAGGAGGGGAGCCACTCCCTCAGGAAACACCCACCGCCCTTCTCCACCAATTCAGGAAAACCGGACCCGCGCCTTGATGCTCATCCGCACCAGCGCCTCCATTACTATCAGTGGAAACGACACATATGGGATCACGGGGAATCCCTTCTATGGTCGGCAGGCGCGGGGCTGTGGAAAGAGCGGGTTTAAGAGATCAACACGGGAGTTTATCCAGGTTCGGGCCGCAAGTGATGCGTAATACCCTACTCCTGCTGGTTTGTGTTTATCTGGTGTTCTTGGACTAGCTACAAAGCGTGCAGGGTCCAAAAAGTCCGAATCCTCTGTCTGTACGCCGCGGGCCTCCTTTTATAGTCAAAGGGGCTGCCACAGTGGCACACAAGATGTGGAAAGTTGTATAGTGGTCGATTTTATCGCCTGACGTCACAGGACAAAACACATTAAATGCGCTACTTAGGTGTCCTCTTGCTTTATCGAAGACGGTAACGAGGCCCGTCCCGTCCGTCGCCGCTTCGCCTTGCTTCGCCACGCGTCTAGGCCAACGAGGCATGCAGCGCCATGTAGGCTTACAGGCTGGTGAGATGGTGTGGTGGCACGGTTTTCACAAAGATCTGCATGCTACGACGTAGGTGCTCGACTAGTTGGCTTAGGAGCCACGTACTGCCACGTGGGTACCCGCTTAGTTGGTTGGTCGACCACTGAGCTAGGTCAGTGACGGGGTGGCAAGGCCTTGTAGCGGTCTTTCTGATATTCCCGGCAAGGGTCTTGTCGGGGCCTCGTGGGTATCTTCGGCAGGAGCCTTGCTGGGGCCTCTTGGTCATCCTCGGCAAGGAGCCTCGCTGTTGTCTTGTCTTCTGGTTCCTACCTAGGCCTCGCACGCCCTTTGTCTTCACAAAGATCTGCATGCCACCACGGAGGCGCCTCCCGAGCCTTGGTTCCAATGTGGTTGATGGCATCGGAACTTCTAGAGTCAAGGGTGGCGGCCCCGTTGGTGTTGGGCAAGTTGCCCCGGCAAGGCTCTTGCCGGGGCTGTGAAGGCCGCCCCGGCAAGGGCCTTGCCGGGGGAGTTTCGCCTCGCCCCTCTACTCTTCATGCTTCTGGTCTTGAGCGTGGGTCTGGTAATCTTGTGACTTTGCTTCCTCTTCTGTTCCGCCAAGTGCGGCCGCAGGCGTGTGGCTACAACTGCCCGCGCACAAGTAGAGGGGTGCAAGAAGGACCCCTAATTTTGTACACCGACAGGAGCCCCCAAGCCTGGGCCACATATAAGCGCAGGGCGTTATTGGGCCAGGCCCAGAACAGTGCGCGGGCGCGCGCGGCGGAGTTTTTACTGCAGTAACTCCTTTGCTCGTTGCGCTTCCCCACGACCCGTGTTGAATGCGTGACATGGGGGTCGTGCTTCGGGCAGTTGCTGTACGCGTGCGTCACATCATGGTAAAGAGGCAGCCTGTGCCTTCCCCATAAAAAGGAAAAAACTGTAGGTGCACTACTCATTTACCCCCTCTGCGCCTTTTCCAATCTCAGAACGGCCGTTCCCCTCTTCTTCTTCAGGCAAAAGATTCGAAGCTCTCGCCGCCTCCGGGCCCCCAATGCTCTTGATCCCTCGCCCTCTTCCTGCCGCCATGGCACCCAAAACCAGCAAGAGCAAGGGAGCAGCCAAGGACGCCGGGGAGAAGGAGGCGCTGGAGAGTGAGCTCGCGGTGCTTCGGACGCAGCACACCTACTTCCCTTCGATGGTCGACGCGGTCCACCTCAAGGACTACACAAAGCCCCTATGGGGATGGGAGACGACAGGGCACCCCGCCACGCATATCATCCCTGCCGATTTCGCCAAGGTCAACCCAAATCGGTATCCCTTCTTCGTCGATTACTTTTCTTGCAGGCTCTGCCCCCCTTCCTCTCACTTCTTCAATGACATCATGCACACCTACGGCTTTCACCTCCTCGAATTTACGACGAATGCCGTGGCATGCATGGCCCTCTTCGCTGATCTCTGCGAGGGCTTTGCCGGAGTGCTCCCCAACATGGCGCTCTTCTGCCACTATTTACATCCTTGCATTCAGCCAGGGGATGCCATTTCTGGGTGCATCACCTGGATCCCGAGGACCCAGGAGAAGGGCACGTACCCGGAGGGTCCCTGGAAGGAGAGGTGGGACGAGTCGCGGGGCCGGTGGCTCTGGATCAAGGAGGATGATCAGCAAGAGTTCTACCAAGTTCGTTAGAGCCTGCTGACCCGCCGCAGGGACTGGAGCGACGTTGACGCCATCGACAAGAAGCTTACGGTCGCCACCACCAGGATCCATCGCCTCACCATGGCCAGGCTCACCCTTGAGATGATTGGGGCTGATTTCATTCGTCGCTGAATCGCCCCGCTGCACAACAAGGGGAGGCCAGCCTGGGACTTCAGGAATTCGGCCGATGTCATGAGGCTCCGCCCTGACATGAAGCATAACTTCACGGTGCTGGGGCATGCCCATTTTTGCCAGAGGCTCTTCTAGCTCAATGTGGGCGATGACGGCTGGGCTGAGAGGACCGGCAGGGCCGCGAAGTCCTGCAAGGCCATCAAGGGGCCCCAGTTTGGGTATAACTCTCGCTGGTCCGCTATAATTGCCATGATGCCGGACTTCAATGCACACGGCCATGACCCGGCCTGGGTCGAGCCGCCAGCAGAGAAAGTGCATGAGTTTTTCTACAACTTATCAGAGAGTTATGTCCGCAACGAGCAGGTGCTCATCCCTGATACCACCAGGGAGGAACTGGACTACATCGCCGCCTAGGCGGTGGAGGCGGCGCTTGCCAAGGAGGCCGGCAGCACTGGCGCTGTTGGGGACGTGGCCGACCCGGCCGCGGAGAGGAGGGAGCTCGCCCAGTGGGCGGAGTCTGCCGGGGAGGCCAGTGGCGCCAGCGCTGGGCCCCCTTGTTGCAGACGCGGGTGACGAGTCGCCTGAAGAGGAAGCCGAAGCGGATGACCCTCCATTCGCGGGGAAGAAACGCGTCCTGTGGCGGGCCAGCTCTGGCAAGACGGTCCGGCCCGACAGGACTGCGGAGTGGCAACCGGCTCAGGAGCAGCTCGTGCGCCAGACGAGGGCGATGAAGGCCGCGGCAGCGAAGAAGGCGGTGAAGGCTGCGGTGGCGAAGAAGACGGCGACTCCCTCCTCCTCGTCCAAGCGGCACCGGTACCCATCTCCTTCTCCCCCTCCCTCGGACATCACCCTGGAGGCCGAATTCGACCTCGGATCTTTTAGCCCGAAAACGAAGAGGAAGCCAGCGGAGGGGAAGGTGGAGGATGAGTAAGTATTTCGCCCCCCCATCATCTCCTGGCTTTACGCCTGTGTTATCCTCATTTGATTTTATGTTATCTTGACAGGGACGCGGAAACGGTGGCCCAGAGGGTGGCGAAGAGGCCAAGGCCTCGACGAGCGATAAGCCCCCGGTGGGTACTTCACGCAGGACGGTTTTGGTCGAGAGCAGTCCGGACAGCAGCCCCCGCTTCAGCCCCCAGCATGAGTTCATCACTCACTCCTTCAGTGGTGAACATTGGGGTGTGAATTCTTGATGCTGACCTTGCCGGGTTTACAGGAGGACAACGGCAGCAGGAGGAGCCGCCAAGGGCCACTCCCAACACGCCGCCCCCCTCGACTACGCCACCTAGAGGGGCGTCCCCAGCAAGGGCATCCACCACCGAGCCCACGCATATGGAGGAGGAGGAGGCAAGGTTGGGTGTCGGTGGTTCTTCCCCGACAACGAATGCTGGCGGGGAGGGCGCCACTTCTTCCCAGCCCGGTGCGGGTAAGTTGTTTTCTTCTCGTCCCTTCTCTTTCTTCTCCTTTTTGAACCTTGACCTTGGCCCCATCTCGTTCTCCTTCTTGGTATCCAAATCCTTCCCCGGTAGACCAGGAGGATATTGAAACCGTTATCGAGGTGGTCGCCAAGGACGGCGAGGCCGAGGCCGACAAGATTGCTGACGAAGAGGCCTCCAAGACCGCCGCTGAGGAGGCGGCCAAGGGGCCTGCCGGGGAGGCCGGTAAGGCCGCTGCCGAGGAGGCCGGCAAGGGGCGTGCTGGGGAGGCTGGCAAGGCCGTTGCCGAAGAGGCCGGCAAGGGGTCTGCCGGGGAGGGGGTGGTTGACGATCAACCTTCCTCCTCTGCTGCCTCTGTCTCAAGCAAGTACTTGAAGGTGGGTGACGACCTGTTCGTCCACCTCCCAGGAACGGCGAGCTCCAGCTGGGCGCCGACCGAGGGGGAGGTGTTTGACGAACCAAGCACCGGCGGTGGCGGTTCCCAAGAGGAGCAGCTTCTTCGCGCCATGAGTGTGAACTTCCAGAAGCTCCAAGCGCTCCCCCGTGCCCGCCTGGACAAGGAAAAATCCAGGATGGCGGCAGCGGACAAGGCGGAGGTGGATCTTGAGGAGCGCGTTGCCGAGATGCATGCCTGGTTCCGCGAGGCCGATGAAGAACTGAGGGTTGCCCAGGGGTTGCTGGCTGAGCACAAATAGGAGCTCATCCTGAAAAGGCTGACGTCGAGAAGGCCCAGGAGGCGGCGAAGGAACAGGGCGCCAAGGACAAGGCCACTTGGCACCAGCACTAGGCTGAGTTGAATTCCCAGGAGGAGGACCTTGCCGCCCGTGAGGAGGCACTCGCTGCCACACTCCGCGGCAACGACGAGGAGGTTGAGAAGCTCATCGTGCAGCGGACCCAGGAGCTGGAGCAGAGGCACAAGGAGGCCCTCAATGCTCAGGCCCTAGTCCATGCCGACAAGGTGAAGAAGCTGGAGCTGGAGCGGAAGGAGCTGAAGAAGGTGGCCTCAGAGCTGACGAAGGAGAGAGACACGGCCAACCGTTCTTTGGCGAATGCCCAGGCCACAGTCTCCGACAAGGCCAAGCTCCTCTCCGAGGCAAACGACTCCATCAACAATCTGAAGTTGAAGCTGGATGGCTTGGAGAGGAAGCTTTCAGAGGCTGGGGCTCGTGAGGAGACCTTGAACAAGGTTCTGGAGGATGAGAGGCAGTTGCGGAGGAACGACGCCGCCGAACATGAGGAGTACGCGAAGGGCATAAACCGTTGGATCAGCCGCCTCGTCGGCGTCGCCGGCAGGATCACCATGAAGCTGGCCGCCATGGGGATGCCGAATGTCAGGTACACCTAGGAGCCGAACGTGAGTCCCAATGCCAAGCTGAATCTGTTCTTCGAAAAGCGCTTGGAGCCTCCGAGTAGCTCTGTTCCAACCGAAGCGCCTCCCCAGCTAACGAGGCCTGTAAGCTCGCCGCTACCGAGAGCTTACCGGAGGATGTGGACCTCGCGGCGCACGAGGAGCGTATCAAGCCCATCATCAGCTACATCGACGGAACCCAGAGGGTGGAGGGCCAGCGCCAGGACTAGGCGCCCCGTTTCTCATCACCGCTGCGGGTCCATGACCAAGACAATTTCATCTTAAGTTAGAACCACAGCAACAATCGATGTAATATAACTCTGCAGTACTTTTTTAAATGATGCATGCTATTTTCCTGTTCGATCTTTCCTGGTATGTACGCCCTACGCTTAGTTGGACAGGCTTGCTGGTGCGTAAACCCAAGCCACAACGCTTTGAGGATGGATCCTTAGCGGCCTGCCGGGTGTGCTTGCTGCCGGGCAAACCACCTTATCGCTCTCAGCGCGGCCGCTTGAACTGTTGAGCAGACTCGAAACAGAACAAGGGCATTGCCAATAGTGGACAGGCCACCCTGCCAATCTCAACGCGGCCGCTCGAACTGTTGAGCAGACTAGAAATAGAACAAGGGTGTTGCCAATAGCGGGAGGGTCCCATCGCGTGCAGGTTTTCCATACAAAGAGCTAGATCTTTTGAGGAAAATAAATTTATAAAAGAAAAAAGGAATTAATCAAGGTTTTGCGTGACTTAGCTTTTTGCGGCCATGGAGATAATCGTTGCTGCCGCGGACGGCACCATAGTGCGGCTGATTGATGCCGCCTTCTTTTCTCGGGCCACCGCAACGAGGGAGTCGTTAGGTTGGCTCCAAAACCGGATTTTCACAGCTTGCGCCATCCCCTACCTAGCGCGCCAAAGATGTCGGTGGAAACGACACCTATGGGATCACGGGGAATCCCTTCTACAGTCGGCGGGCGCGGGGCTGTGGAAAGAGCGGGTTTAAGAGATCAACATGAGAGTTTATCCAGGTTCCGGCCGCAGGTGCTGTGTAATACCCTACTCCTGCTGGTTTGTGTTTATCTGGTGTTCTTGGACTAGCTACAAAGCGTGCGGGGTCCAAAAAGTATGAATCCTCTCTCTGTACGCCGCAGGACTCGTTTTATAGTCAAAGGGGCTGCCACAGTGGCACACAGGAGGTGGAAAGTTGTACAGTAGTCGAGTTTATCGCCTGACGTCACAGGACAAAACGCATTAAATGCGCTACTTAGGTGTCCTCTTGCTTTATCAGGGACGGTAACGAGGCCCGCCCCGTCCGTCGCTGCTTTGCCTTGCTTCGCCACGTGTCCAGGCCAACGAGGCATGCAGCACCATGTAGGCTGGCAGGCTGCTGAGCTGGTGTGGTGGTAGGGACTTCACGAAGATCTGCATGCTACCACGTAGGTGCTCGACTAGCTGGCTTAGGAGCCACGTACTGCCACGTGGGTACCTGCTTAGTTGGTTGGTCGGCCGCTGAGCTGGGACGGTATCGGCATTCTAGGAACGGGGGTCCCTAGACTTGCCTGCCTGCGGCCCACAGCGTGGCTAGGCAGCGGGCCGTACGGCCCATCTTCATCAACAAGGCATCCAAGACCCTCGCGAGGCGGACGGCACAAGACTTCCTCTGGAGTGTCCTAGCCAGGCGGCCTCACGAGGAGCGGAGATATCAAGGCGGGGCAAAGCTCACGAGGGACTCGTGACGTGAGCCATGACGAACGGTGCCAAGCGGGTACAAAGTGGCCAGTGCCACAACAAACATTCCCCATTTCCTCTTTGGTGCTAAGGAGGCAAGCAGCATAAAGAGTACCGAGGCATCAGGCAAAGGTTGCCATATTGGTGCAACGAGACCAAGACCAGGAGGACGGCAAGGCGGAGGTCATCGTGGAGCCCAAGACGGCGTCACCCCAGGGCTTTTCGCAGGCGAAGACCACTTTTGTCAAGATAGCTTGTACTAACTGCCCCCTTCAAATTTGCTCGCCGTTGTTGGCTCCCTTCCCGCTCAACATTTTGGAAGAGGACCAGGGCCTATATAAGTAGAGCTAGCCACCACTGTAGGGGCAATCTGACCTGGGCTTGATCCAACCCGATCGAGAGCCTAGCCACAAGAACACCTCAACCTCAGGAGGATGTTCTTCCCTTGTACTGTTCATCATCAGCCCAAGAGGCAATCCACCACCACCACACTGGAGTAGGTATTACACCACAACGGTGGCCCGAACCAGTTTAAACCCCGTGTCCCTTTCTGTGTCGTGAGTTCGTCGAGGTTGTCCGCAAGATCTTAGCAAGCTAGAGCGTAGATCGATTGGAGGGAAAGACTTCGCGCGCACCCCAGTGTTTGAACCTTAAGGGTTTGCTGGAACCCCACATCCGACATTTGGCGCACCAGGTAGGGGTACGCCGGAGCTTCTTCCCCGCCAAACAGCTCTTCGACGTTCATCGGCTACGACCCAAGGACCGGCTCCGACCGCTGGGCAGCCTGGCCGGCCCGGACGGCGCCGCCTGCCCATGGAGATCTCGACCCCGCACCCCAAGCGGTACGGGCGCCACCAGGCCCCGCTGGGTGCGGACAGCCCGGTCAAGCGTCATCCA
Organism: Aegilops longissima; assembly: GCA_021605205.1. Lineage (NCBI taxonomy): Eukaryota > Viridiplantae > Streptophyta > Magnoliopsida > Poales > Poaceae > Aegilops > Aegilops longissima. The sequence continues at coordinate 199,336,609 of CM038679.1, forward strand.
CCCTCACCCCATGGCAAGTACGAGTCGCGGCGAGAGCGGCGAGCCACGCCGCAGCAACAGCGCCGCACTCGCGGTGGGTACAAACGAACATGCGGGCGGCACTCACGGTGGCAAGAGAGCTGCTGCGATGCACGCTGACGGAGAGCGGCCGGGACACGCTACTTGAGCGAGTCGCTGAGCTGCTGGACGCGGCGGCGTTAGGAGCACCACCCTTCTGCTATCGACTCCGTCCGCAGGCCACTGCAAGGCCGCGCGGCGAGCCTCACCACGTATGCGCGCCACCAACTGCGCACGGGAGTTTCGTCAACATCAGCACGGCCAGCGACGGAGGTGGCTCCAGTCCCCCTCGTGCCGCCCTCGACAAGCTCAAGCACAAGCGTCACCCCCACGGTTCCGGCTGGGTGCCGTATCGCCATCCCCAGGATGCCATCAGGGGTGGCGCAACGTGGAGCGTGGGGCACCATGGCGAGGTGTTCGGGGTGACGGCCCCGGAAGCCTACGTGCCCCACATGATGGACCAAGGGTACGCACTAGAGGACGACATTGGCTCGTTCGTTGGAGAAGATTGGGGAGAAGGGGAACTAGGAGAGGACACTTTCCAAGAGCCAACGGAGAACCACAATGATCGTGTCACGACCGGTTTTTCAATAAAATTTTTTATTGAACAACCGACCTATGAAGTCCAATATGAGGAAAATCCTTCATAGCGGTAGACAAAACTTTGATACAATAAGCCAGAAGCATAACAATATTACAGGGTCGGACTGAAGATGCCCAATCAATTATTACAACACGCCATTAATTATACATGATGGCGGATATGACACAATGGTGTGGGGGTGGAAATACTACTGACTCGAGATATGAGTGGTTGGTGGAATAACACAGTGGGGTGGTTTATAAGTCTACTGCACTAGCGGCTCATCGAGCGTCTAGGTGAGGCCCGATGAATTTATTTGGATAGCGGAAGCGAATATATCACAATGACTAATCCAGGGGTCGCACGAGACTGACTGGGATTCCTCTAGGAGTCGGACTAGCTATCAATTCTTCATCCATGAGATCGCTTTCACAAGATCCGCCAAATCAACAAGCGTGTGAGTACTTTGAAAGTACTCGCAAGACAGTTCGGACAAAAGATATAACAAATGAATGCATGAATGAGTCATGACTAATTTTAACAATGCTCAATTAAATCAGTATAGCAAAATAAATAAGAAGGGAATCGCGGTAGTCCGCTCGAAACCCAAAGAAGATAAACTCAAACCGATCGCATGTCCAAGCGGCGCCGGATGGGTGAACAAATAAGTAGAACATGCCACAATCGGGCGCCTAAGCGACACCTCATAAAGGGCTTATATTAAAGGAAAAGTACATACGCGTGCGCAATCGGACGTCGGAGCGACATCATGGAAAGGGCTTATAGTAAAAGTAATAATAACAACGCTGCATGATCGGACGCCCGAGCGACGCCGCAGAAAGGGCTTATAATGAATTTAAATAACAACAATGCCACAGTCGGACGTCTGAGCGACATCGTAGAAAGGGCTTATAATGAAATTAAATAACAACAATGCCGCAGTCGGACGTCTGAGCGACATCGCAGAAAGGGCTTATAATGAATTTAAATAACAACAATGCCGTAGTCGGACGTCTGAGCGACGTCGCGGAAAGGGCTTATAATGAAGTTAAATAAAAACAATGCCGCAGTCGGACATCTGAGCGACATCGCAGAAAGGTCTTATAATGAATTTAAATAACAACAATGCCTCAGTCGGACGTCTGAGCGACATCGCAGAAAGGGCTTATAATTCATTTTTCATAACTGACACGATATAGTGCTCATGGAATATATTCATCACAAGACAATAAGCGGGTTAGTCCATTCACAGGAAAATGAACCTTAAATACTCAAATGGTCCTCAAGAGTTTCTGTCACCGAGACTAACATTTGACAAGATGAGATGAACACGGTACTTGGATATGAATAATATGAATTCAAGAATTTTGACTCTGCAGAGTTTGTACCAAAATTTGTCCACAGCCAACGGATTTCCGTATTCACGAAGGACTAGTTCCGTTTACGGTATTTCGGAAGAAACACAACTAGCTACTACACACCCATCACACCTCACGTTGCCGAGAATCACCCTAGACAGCGTTTGAGAAAAACTTTGAGACGGGGAGATCACAATCTCGAATAGCATGGGATCAAATTTATATACGCGCGCTCTAAGGGGTGCCCCCCTCCCGGTCCCAACAGGAAACACCCATGCCCCCTGACCGGATGAAAGGCTTTAATCCAGGGCCATGGAACCTTCATCCCGGCCTCTCGATTTGGTGTGTACCAGGAAGTGGTTTGCAACTTACTAATCCGTATCCCTTGCGGGAAACAGGTGGTAGTACGAAAGGGAAGACGGACGGGAATCTGACTGATTTATGTTGACACTGGGTCAAATATATGGCATAAGCCTGGCATGCTACAACACTGACATCTTACCCATACTCATGCCAACTCATGGCCATGCAACAAGTTCCCAACAACTCATGGATTTACCGAGCCCATTTGCCTCAACACTCACGAGATAAACTATCATCTGAATTCCCATGAACGTGCCATGATACAAAAAATAATGCGAACATGCCCAAACACTCATCATATCAAAAGTTCAAACATTTCTTGCCTGGTTCGGAGTAGTCAGGGTCTAGCTCGGCGAAGTTCGTGGTTCCGTCACCTCCTTCGGTATCTACGGTACACAAAAATACACGCGCTAACGTAAATACCATGGGGTACAGAAAGTTGATCCAAATATTTTTCAAATAAATATGATAAAAAACTAGACAAAAATTTGAAGAGGACAGAAAAAGAATCACCCAAAAATTCCTTTCTGTTAAAAAGTTATAAGGGTTTTAGTCCAAGGACTCATCGTTAATGAAACGAAAAACTTCCAAGGGGCTTTGCAGAAAAGTCCAGAAAAATGGTTCAGAGTGGAAGCGTATTCGCCAAAGTATGCTTTCAGAACACGATTCAAAAAAGAAGCAAAAGAGGGGCTGACGGGCGGGTCCCACCCGTCAGGTTTGAAATTTCAAATGAGGGAGTCGGGGCTCGTCAGCGCCCAAGAGCCGCGGTGGTCGCCGGCAGCGATCCACGGCAAGGCAGGGAGTTCGGAGAGTACCTCCGTGTTCAGGGCGCCATTCCGCGTCTGTGGGAGGTGGTGGTGGTCGCCGGCGAGTACCAAGTCGGCGGTGACGCTTGCTCCGGCGGACGGCGATTCGGGTGGTCGTGGACCTCGTCGGAGAGAGCTGCGGAGGTGGAATTGAGGAGGGGGTTAGACTCGTGATAGCATGAGAAGGTATCTGACGAGATTAGGGCACCTGAGATGACCTCACTGGAGTGAATCGCGGTGGAGGACGAGGCGGAACGAGGTGGCCGGAGTCGGGGAAGAAGAGCCCCTCGAGGCCCTTCCAGGGGCTTGGCGAGGTATGGAGAGGTAGTGGAGGTGTGCGAGGGCGAGAGCAAGCTCGGGGGTGCTATATATAGCCGGCCCGAGGCGGTTGCCGAGAACGGGGTTCTCCGGTGAGGTGATTACGGCGGCACTGTGGCTGCACGGTCAGCTTAGGGGTTTGAGCACCGACTAGACGACGAACTGGTGCCATCCCCGTGTCCAACTCAGCAAGGTGGGCGAGGTTACGGCATGTACTCGGCGGAACGGCCGCACGGCCCGTCGGCGGCAGAGAACGCGCTCTGCGCGTGCCAGGCCACGGCGACGGTGCTGCATGCGTGTGCTGACAAGGAAATGGCCACGCGGAGCCACCAGGGGGGTTTGGGCGGCACCGAACGGCGTTATGCCGCTGTTCTGCTCCCTGTCGGCCGCTACGGTGGTTCGCCACCAAGAAGACACGCCGGCCAAGAGCGGCGTGGCGCCACCGACGCCAGGAACGCGCCAAGCACGCGTGTGATTCTCCGGACAAGCAGGTTAGGCTGCGAGCAACGTGCCAAGTGCACTGTGAGCATGTGACTGAACTCTGACGGAGATCGACACTGAATTTGTGAACTTAACTGAAGATGAGCAAAAACAGTGCATGCAAGGTGTTCGACAGAATGATCTAGGCATGTAGGGATTTTTCCTTGAGCTGGTTTTTGGTGGAGGGGCCTCTCATTTCATCTAGAGGCTGCCTGAATATTTGTGGAATTTTTGGAGAAGTGTAGATATGAATTTCACCAAATTTGGCAAATCTGGTCCAAACTTGCAGAGACTATAATTTGAAATATTTGAACAGAAGAGGAGTGGATCTTGATTGATCTAGGTTGTGGGTACCAAGGACCATCCAGGGGAGTTGGTTTGAGGTCAAAACTCAAATGCATTTAGGTACTTGCTTTGCAAATTACCTAGGCTCAAAATGATAGACTGAAATGATTTGGGAGGAGGAACAATTGAAATAAAATTCAGAAAATGGTTGAGCTTGTTGAGACAGAATGTTTGGATTGCCCAAAGTGGAAGGAGAGATTTTGGGCAAGTTTTACCATGTGGTGCATGGAAAAATCATGAATGGTTTCAAATATTGGAGAGGATGCAAAACTCCTAGAGTTTTTTTTTGAAAGGAAAATAAACTCCAAAGATTTTCTGGAAGTTTTGAGAAGAGGGCAATCAAAAGAAAATTTAAAACCAAACACTAGAGTTGAAGGAGATGCAAAAATAAAATTATTTGCTAAAGGGAAAAAGCTTTTGAGAGAGATTTTTGGAAGGGTTTTGGAGACCTCCTTCAAATCCAACAAAATTTTGAAGAAAACCAAAGGAAAAATTTTGGAGTGCCACAACACCTACCCCCTTAGGAAAAATCTCGTCCCCAAGATTCTAGTTGAACCTCAAATAATTGTGGGTGCTCTGTCCAAAGGAAATCCTCTCTTTCCCAAGTGGCTTCACTTTCGGTGTGGTTGCTCCACTGATGGTTTTCTGTCGGGTTCTCCTTTCTGACTCTTCCAAGATTTTTACCGAATGCTCCCGATATGTAAGGTCTGGCTACACGTCAATGTTTTTATGGGGTACTTGTTTCTCTGGGTTGCTTACGCACTTCCTCAATTGGGAGACGTGAAATACGTCGTGGATGTCGGATAATTCTTCGGGTAAGTCTAGTTGGTAGGCCACCGTGCCTCTTCGTGCTACTATGCAGAATGGTCCGATGAATCTTGGTGCTAGCTTCCCTTTAATCTTGAATCGGTGCAGGCCTCTCATAGGGATACTCGAGGTACACAAATTCACCGGTTCAAAATTGACTCCACGATGCTTCGATCGTAATAACTCTTTTGTCGGCTTTGGGCTGTCTTGAGTCGGTCCTTAATCACCTTGACCTTATCTTCACCCTCTTTGAGCAGGTCTGGGCCGAAGAAATGGCTGTCTCCGGTTTCCGACCAATTTAGCGGGTTACGACATCTTTGCCCGTACAGAGCTTCAAATGGTGCCATTTGCAGGCTGGACTGATAGCTGTTGTTATATGCCAATTCTGCGTATGGTAAGCTCTCTTCCCAACTGGTCCCATAGGTGAGGACACATGCTCTCAGCATATCTTCTAGAATCTGGTTTACTCGCTCAGTTTGCCCATCTGTCTGGGGATGGTATGCGGTACTGAATGCCAGCTGAGTTCCCAGAGCTTGTTGTAAGTGATCCCAAAATCGGGAGATGAATTGAGTTCCTCTGTCCGAGATTATTTTCTTTGAGACTCCATGTAAACAAACGATACGGGAAAGGTAGAGCCTAGCAAGCTTCTGAGTGGTGTGGGTTGTCTTCACGGGGATGAAGTGTGCTACTTTAGTCAGTCTATCAGTGATGACCCATATGGCATCATGTCCGTGTCATGACCGAGGTAGTCCAACAATAAAATCCATTCCAATCTCGTCCCATTTCCACTCGGGTATCTTATTTGGTTGCAACAGCCCGGCCGGTTTCTGGTGCTCGGCCTTGATGCGTTGACAAGAGTCACAACATGCAATAAACGTGGCTATGTCTCTTTTTATACCATGCCACAAAAATGTTTCCTGAAGATCTTTGTACATTTTTGTTCCTCCAGGATGGAGTGAATATGGAGCGGTGTGGCCTTCAGCCATGATTTGCTGTTTAAGGTCATGGATATTTGGTACGCAAAGCCTATTCCCATACCACAATATCCCTTGCTCATCAATAACGAATTCTGAGGCTTTGCCCAACTTCATCTTCCGTTTTATGCCTTCAATGCTGGGGTGTCCATGTTGAGCTTCTTTAACCTTCTCTATCAGGGTAGGCTGTAATTCTAAGTTCGACACACTGCCTTCGGTGACCATCATCAGATTGAGCTTCGCGAATTCCTGCTGGAATTCAGGTCTTAAGTTTGGCATGCTGTCGTTGTCCGGACTGGGTTCGACTCGAGCATCTGCTACAACATTTGCTTTGCACGGTGGTAGTGGATTCCAACATCATAATCCTTTACTAATTCCAACCAGCGTCGCTGCCAGAATTTAGTTCTGGTTGTGTGAAAATATACTTGAGGCTTTTGTGGTCCGTGTATATTTCACAACGATTACCAAGTAAGAAGTGTCTCCATTCCTTGAGTGCATGAATAACTGCTGCTAATTCCAGGTCATGAGTAGGATAATTTTCCTCATGCTTATGGTTGTCCGAAACATATGCGACAACCTTGCCTTCTTGCATTAATACGCACCCGAGGCCCTTTCGAGATGTGTCACAAAATACCTCAAAATTTTTGTGTATATCTGGCACAATTAGTACTGGTGCTGTCGTAAGTTTCCTCTTTAGTTCTTGGAAACTTTTCTCGCAAGCTTTCGTCCATTCAAACTTCCTGTCTTTCTTGAGTAGTTGCGTCATTGGCTTTGCTATGGTGGAGAATCCTTCAATAAATCTCTGGTAGTATCCTGCCATACCCAAGAAACTGCATACATCCGTCACGCTGGCTGGTGGCTTCCAGCCATGTACGGCCTTGACTTTTTCCGGTCTCACGGCGATACCTTCTTGGGTCAAGACGTGGCCCGTAAAACCTACTTGCTTTAACCAAAATTCACACTTGCTGAATTTAGCGTACAACTGATGTTTCCTGAGTTCTCCCAGTACAATACGGAGATGTTCAACGTGCTCTTCTGGTGTTTTGGAGTATACCAGAATATCATCGATAAATACCACAACAAACTTATCCATAAACTTCATGAATACTTTGTTCATGAGGTGAACAAAATATGGGGCGTTTGTTAGTCCGAATGGCATTACGGTGAACTCATACAATCCGATCGGAGGTGAAAGTTGTCTTGGGAATATCTTCGGTTCGCACTTTCAGTTGGTGGTATCCCGACCTCAAGTCAATCTTTGAGAACACCTTGGCCTTAGCGAGTTGATCGAATAAATCATTTATTCGTGGCATCGGATATTTGTTCTTGATTGTGACCATGTTTAGCGCTCGATTGTCTATGCACAATCTCAGTGTTCCATCCTTCTTTTTGGCAAACAAAATTGGTGAACCCCAGGGTGAGGAACTGGCTCAAATGTACCCTTTTTCCAATAATTCCTTTATTTGCTTCTTCAGTTCTACCAATTCTGATGGTGCCATCCTGTATGGTTTCTTGTATATAGGAGCAGTTCCGGGTGCTAGCTCAATGCTGAATTCTCTCTCTCGATCTGGTGGCATGCCTGGTAGTTCTTCGGGAATACATCGGAAATTCACACACCATCGAACCTTGCTCAATTCAGAAATATCCACCTTGTTCAATCTCGGTTGCCGGGATATTTTTCTTTCCTTGGCTGAAACTTTTATGGTCTTCCCGTGGTGATGGGTGAGAATTACGGTCCTGTTGAAGCAGTCAATAAAACCTTTGTTGGTGGTTAACCAATCCATCCCTAAGATGACATCCAGTCCTTTATTTTCCAACACGATAAGATTTGCGTGAAACTTCAACCCTTCAAACTCGATAACCACACCTTGGCAATAATTCTGGGTAACTTGCTTAATTCCAGGGGACTTGACGATCATAGATTTTCCCAAGGGAAGCATCGAAAAATTATTTTGCAAAGCAAAACTTTTCGAAACAAATGAGTGAGAAGCTCGTAATCAAACAAAACCATGGCAGGTATTGTGTTGACAGGAAACGCACGAGTATGATATCCGGGGCATTTTGTGCTTCCTCTTGGTCACGTGGTTCAGATGACCCTTTTGTGGTTGTTATTTGGGTTGAAATTGTTGCGCTTTGGCGCCAATTATTGCTTCCGTTGTTCGGCTTTGGGGTCGAGTTCTTGGCTTGGGGCACTGCTTGGCATAGTGCCCTTCTTCTCCACAAGCGTAACAGGTAACGCCTGGGCGATATGTGAACTCCTTGTATCTTGCATGAAAATTCTTGATTGGGCGTGAGACGTTTGTCGTGGGTTTGGGTGTCCAGTTTTTCTGAACATCTGTCTTGCTGCGGTGATTGCGGGCCTGTTTAGTCTGGTCCCTCTTCCGCTTGCGGAAATCTTCTAAGCTGCGTCTCTCATTTTCCAAGGTAATGGCCTTATCCACCAGCGTCTTAAAATCTGGAAATGTGTGTACGACCAATTGGCATTTAAGCGCGGGTGTCAGACCGTCTAGGAATTTCTCCATCTTTTTGTTTTCTGACATACGCTCCTCGTTGGCGTAGCGAGACAGCAGGGTAAACTGAATGTTGTATTCTGTCACTGTCATTGTCCTTTGCTTGAGGTCATCAAATTCTCTCTTTTTGATCTTCATAAGACTCTTAGGAATATGTGCCCCACGAAAACCTTCTTTAAATTCCTCCCATGATATATTATTTTCGTTGGGGTGCATGTGTAGGAAATTTTCCCACCACGATGCGGCTGCTCCAGTGAGATAGTGCGGAGCATAAAGCACTTTCTCAAGGTCTGAACACTGGGCAATAATTAATTTTCTCTCCATGTCTCAAGCCAGTCCTCGGCTTCAAGAGGTTTGTCGGTGTGAGAGAATGTTTGTGGACGTGTCTTCTGTAGTCTGATAATTTTGATTGCGCTGATACTGTCCATGGTGATTTCCCATATTGATGACTTGGTTCAGTATTTCGATGTTGCTGCTGACTTTGTTCATAAAGACGACACATTTGGGAAAGTGTCGTTTCACTGTCCTGCTGACTTGTCTGTCCCTGTGTGAAATTGTTGCCTGGAGGTGTGCCATAATTTTCCTCTGTCGGAGTTGGCATGGAGCGCGTCCAAGGACGAGACATAGTTCACTCTGGGGATATATTTTGAAACACTCATAAGAAAAGAAATTGAGCCGCAAAAATCAATAAATTCAAGAAGATGCAAAAAGTTGCAAATGCTCCAAGATTTTTCAAGAGAACACACGTTTGCGCATGGAGAAGGACTGTCCATTACATATCTTACACGCAAGCAGTAATTATACAATACTTCACTCAGGATATGCGTACATAATCCTGACATGTTATTTAGTCTAGTGCACTTCTCCAGATCCTACATGATGCGCAAACACGCTACTTCTCACAGCCTATTTACATATAAACATATCGTACAAGTCGGTACATCGCATGGCGGCTAAGCGTACTTAGTCGGAGATGGTAAGGATTTTCCTTGGCCTGCCAAGGGTAAGGCGTAGAAAGGCTGGGGACTCAACCTCCTCTTCGGAGATAGGCTCCAGACGAGAGGTGCTGCGCGGAGTTGGTGGAGCAGGTGCCCGGTGCGGAATAACTCGAACCTGAGCAGGCACGAGGGGTGGTGCAGAATGAACCGGAGTAGGCGCAATGACGTGGTTGAACTCCTCCGTGGTAGGCAGGCGACGAGTAGTGGTGCGAGCAGAAGGAGCAAACGATGCTGATGACGAGACGAAAGTCAGTGGCGGTGCGGCGCGCAGGAGCTCCCTCCTGTTGGCGGCACAGCCATGGCTGAGTCCATGCAGGCAGCTACAAAGTCGTCCACCAGGTTGTCGAAGGCTGCCTCCAAAGCTCGGAGATACTCGATAAGCATCTCAAAAGCTTCATCCCGTTCTCCTCTGGGGCAAGAGAACGCGTAGTGGCAGGTGTATGGCACGTGACATGGCAGGTAGTGGTAGCGACGAGTGTTCATCGAAGGAAGGATATCCCTGAAACGAGCTATCGCCTCACGGGCTGCCATCTGTAGTGCATGCTTCTCTGTGGGCATGGCTCTCCCCACGAACCGGTAACGCTCAACTCGTCCTATCTTGAATTCCACCGCGGCTTGGTGCATGGTTAGATGGTTATTGACCTTGTGCTGAGAGAGAGAGAGAGAGAAGACTGGGCGCACATCTGGCCCCATCGCGACTTGGACGATGAAAGAGAGAAGCTTGACGAACCCATCGGGCATGTTGGCGAACATCTGCGACTCGCAGTCGTCGCCAGCCATCTACAAAAGTAGGAAAAAATCCTGAGTAGTCAAATCATAAATTTATGCTGACTGTCAGAAATTTACTACACTTGTGAAAATAATAATTAGCTCTAATATGCTAATAACCGATTAGTGATCGCACCTAGTGGCTTCCTACAGTCAGCCTGGCTCTGGTACCAAGCTTGTCACGACCGGTTTTTCAATAAAAATATTTATTGAACAACCGACCTATGAAGTCCAATATGAGGAAAATCCTTCATACTGGTAGACAAAACATTGATACAATAAGCTAGTAGCATAACAATATTACAGGGTCGGACTGAAGATGCCCAACCAATTATTACAACACGCCATTAATTATACATGATGGCAGATATGACACAATGGTGTGGGGGTGGAAATACTACTGACTCGAGATATGAGTGGTTGATGGAATAACACAGTGGGGTGGTTTATAAGTCTACTGCACTGGCGGCTCATCGAGCATCTAGGTGAGGCCCGATGAATTTATTTGGATAGCGGAAGCGGATATATCACAATGACTAATCCAGGGGTCACACGAGACTGACTGGGATTCCTCTAGGCGTCGGACTCGCTATCGAATTCTTCATCCATGAGATCGCCTTCGTCAGCATCTGGCCAAATCAACAAGTCAGGTGAGTACTTTGAAAGTACTCGCAAGACAGTTCGGACAAAAGATATAACAAATGAATGCATGAATGAGTCATGACTAATTTTAACAATGCTCAATTAAATCATTATAGCAAAATAAATAAGAAGGGAATCGGCGGTAGTCCGCTCGAAAACCCAAAGAAGATAAACTCAAAACCGATCGGATGTCTGAAGCGGCGCCTCGATGGGTGAACAAATAAGTAGAACATGCCACAATCGGGCGTCTAAGCGACACCTCATAAAGGGCTTATATTAAAGGAAAAGTACATACGTGCCACAGTCGGACGTCGGAGCGACATCACGGAAAGGGCTTATAGTAAAAGTAAATAATGACAACGCCGCAGTCGGACGTCTGAGCGACGTCGCAGAAAGGGCTTGTAATGAATTTAAATAACAACAATGCCGTAGTCGGACGTCTGAGTGACATCGCAGAAAGCGCTTATAATGAAATTAAATAACAACAATGCCGCAGTCGGACGTCTGAGCGACATCACAGAAAGGGCTTATAATGAATTTAAATAACAACAATGCCGCAGTCGGACGTCTGAGCGACATCGCAGGAAGGGCTTATAATGAAGTTAAATAACAACAATGCCGCAGTCGGACATCTGAGCGACATCGCAGAAAGGGCTTATAATGAATTTAAATAACAACAATGCCGCAGTCGGACGTCTGAGCGACATCGCAGAAAGGGCTTATAATTCATTTTTTCAACTGACACGATATAGTGCTCACGGAAAATATTCATCGCAAGAAAAGAAGCGGGTTAGTCCATTCACAGGAAAATGAACCTTAAATACTCAAATGGTCCTCAAGAGTTTCTGTCACCGAGACTGACATTTGACAAGATGAGATGAACACGGTACTTGGATATGAATAAGATGAATTCAAGAATTTTGACTCTGCAGAGTTTGTACCAAAATTTTTCCACAGCCAACGGATTTCCATAGTCACGAAGGACTAGTTCCGTTTACGGTATTTCGGAAGAAACACAACTAGCTAGTACACACCCATCACACCTCACGTTGCCAGGAATCACCCTAGACAGCGTTTAAGAAAAACTTTGAGATGGGGAGATCACAATCTCGAATAGCATGGGATCAAATTTATATACGCGCGCTCTAAGGGGTGCCCCCCTCCCGGTCCCAACCGAAACACCCATGCCCCTGACCGGATGAAAGGCTTTAATCCAGGGCCATGGAACCTTCATCCCGCCTCGATTTGGTGTGTACCAGGAAGTGGTTTGCAACTTACTAAGCCGTATCCCTTGCGGGAAACAGGTGGTAGTACGAAAGGGAAGACGGACGGGAATCTGACTGATTTATGTTGACACTGGGTCAACGATATGGCATAAGCCTGGCATGCTACAACACTGCCATCTTACCCATACTCATGCCAACTCATGGCCATGCAACAAGTTTCCAACAACTCATGGATTTACCGAGCCCATTTGCCTCAAGGCTCACGAGATAAACTATCATCGGAATGCCCATGAACGTGCCATGATACAAAAAATAATGCAAACATGCCCAAACACTCATCATATCAAAAATTCAAACATTGCTTGCCTGGTTCGGAGTAGTCGGGGTCTAGCTCGGCGAAGTTCGCGGTTCCGTCACCTCCTTCGGTATCTACGGTACACAAAAATACAAGCGCTAACGTAAATACCGTGGGGTACAGAAAGTTGATCCAAATATTTTTAACGTAAATATGATAAAAAACTAGACAAAAATTTGAAGAGGACAGAAAAAGAATCACCCAAAAATTCCTTTCTGTTAAAAAGTTATAAGGGTTTTAGTCCAAGGACTCATCTGTAATGAAATAGAAAACTTCCAGGGGGCTTTGCAGAAAAGTCCAGAAAAACGGTTCAGAGTGGAAGCGTATTCGCCAAAGTACGCTTTCAGAAAACGATTCAAAAAACAAAAGAGGGCCTGACGAGCGGGTCCCACCCGTCAGGTTTGAAATTTCAAACGAGGGAGTCGGGGCTCGTCGGCGCCCGAGAGCCACGGTGGTCGCCGGCGGTGATCCACGGCGAGGCAGGGAGATCGGAGAGTACCTCCGTGTTCAGGGCACCATTCCGCGTCTGTGGGAGGTGGTGGTGGTCGCCGGCGAGTACCACGTCGGTGGTGACGCTTGCTCCGGCGGACGGCGATTAGGGTGGTCGTGGACCTCGTCGGAGAGAGCTGCGGAGGTGGAATTGAGGAGGGGGTTAGACTCGTGATAGCATGAGAGGGTATCTGACGAGGTTAGGGCGCCTGAGATGACCTCACTGGAGTGAATCGCGGTGGAGGCCGAGGCGGAACGAGGTGGCCGGAGTCGGGGAAGAAGAGCCCCTCGAGGCCCTTCCAGGGGCTTGGCGAGGTCTGGAAAGGTAGTGGAGGTGTGCGAGGGCGAGAGTAAGCTCGGGGGTGCTATATATAGCTGGCCCGAGGCGGTTTCCGAGAACGGGGTTCTCCGGCGAGGTGATTACAGCGGCGATGTGGCTGCAGGGTCGGCTTAGGGGTTTGAGCACCGACTAGACGACGAACTGGTGCCATCCCCGTGTCCAACTCAGCAAGGTGGGCGAGGTTACGGCATGTCCTCGACGGAACGGCCGCACGGCCCGTCAGAGACAGAGAACGCTGTCACGCCCAATATGCGACCCTATCCAAAAGGAACTCGACGGTCCCACCAAGGATAGACCCGCATATTGAAACACTTTTGCAAGGTGGATATCATTACATCAACATTACATAATAGTGGGGATACATACATAAGGCACAAATGCCACAAGAATAAATCAACATCATATACAAGATCAACATCCGACTACGGATGAATCATAAACAGAAACTCAAACGACATCCACCCTGCTAGCCCAGGCTGCCGACCTGGAACCTATCCCCTGATCGAAGAAGAAGCAGAAGAACTCCAACACAAGCAAACATCGCTCTCACGTCATGATCATCACAAGCCTGTACCTGCAACTGGTGGTGTAGTAATCTGTGAGCCACGAGGACTCAGCAATCCCATTACCATGGGTATGAAGACTAGCAAAGCTTAATTGGAAAGGAAGGGATAAAGTGGTGAGGTTGCAGCAGCGGCTAGGCATATATGGTGGCTAACCAACGCAAATGAGAGCGAGAAGAGAAACAAAGGAACGGTCGTCAACTAGTAATGATCAAGAAGTGATCCTGAACTCCTACTTACGTCAGACATAACCCAGAAACCGTGTTCTCCTCTCGATCAACCCCGAAAAGAGACACTCACGGTTGGTGTATTTTAGAAGAGTTTGCTTCAAGTTTACTACAACGGATATTAACAAATTCCCATCTGCCACATAACCGCTGGCACGGCTCTCGAAAGTTTATACCCTGCGGGGTGTCCCAACTTAGCCCATGATAAGCTCTCGCGATCAACGAAGGATATTCCTTCTCCCGGAAGACCCGATCAGTCTCGGAATCCGGCTACAAGACATTTCGACAGCAATAAAACAAGACCAGCAAAGCCGCCCGATGCGCCGACAATCCCGATAGGAGCTGCACATATCTCGCTCAGGGCAACACGGATGAGACATCCTACGAGTAAAACCAATCCTCAAGTTGCCCCAAGGTGGCCCCGCAGTCTACTCGGTTCAGGCCAGCACTTAGAGAAGCACTGGCCCGGGGGGGGGGGTTAAAATAAAGATGACCCTTGGGCTCCGGAAACCCAAGGGGAAAAGGGCTAGGTGAGGCAAATAGTAAAACCAATGTTGGGCCTTGCTGGAGGAGTCTTATTCAAAGCGAACTGTCAAGGGGGTCCCAAAAATCACCCGACCGCGTTAGGGACGCAAAATCCGGGAACATAATACCGATATGACGGAAACTAGGGCGGCAAGAGTGGAACAAAACACCAAGCATAAGGCCGAGCCTTCCATCCTTTACCAAGTATATAGATGCATTAATAAATTAAGATATATTGTGATATCCCAACAAGTAAACATGTTCCAACAAGGAACAACATCTCGATGTTCCAACAAGGAACAAACTTCATCTTCACCTGCAACTAACAACGCTATAAGAGGGGCTGAGCAAAGCGGTAACATAGCCAAACAACGGTTTGCTAGGAAGGGTGACAAAGGTTAGAGGCTGACATGGCAATTTGGGATGGCTTGATAAACAGGTAATAGGTAGCGCAGCATAGCGATAGAACGAAGCAACTAGCATAGCAATGATAGTAGTGAGATCCAGGTAGCGGTCATCTTGCCTGAAATCCCGCAAGGAAGAAGAACGAGTCCATGAAGAAGACGAACGGATGAAGCGAACCAAGCGTGAGACGAGCGAATCCTCACGATCGCAACGAAACAAGAACTAACAAGAAGAAGCACACAACATAGTAAACACACTACACATGAACAAGACATGATGCACAACAAGCATGATGCATGACAAAGCTACATGAAGCTACTCATGGCAAGAGATGATGCAAACAAGAGCAACACATCAAAGCAAGTTTAAATGAGGCCGGAAACAACGTAGAACAATTCCGGTAAGTCCTCAGATGCAAATTTCGAAATTGGTCCAGATCTGAATAACTTTATGTTCAAGTTGTGAAACAGCAAGTTAAGATGCACCACGATGATCAACACGAAATTCTAGTCAAGTTACATATAAAGTTCATTAGATTCGGAGCTACGGCCTAGAAGATATGAGCAACACAAGATAAGCATGGCATTGATGCAAAATGCGTACAAACATCAAGCAAACATCCCAAAACAAGGATGCAACATGATAATATGAAACTACATGCAATTCTAAGCAAGTTTCAAATAGAGCACACTCAAAACGGAGCAACGGTTCAACACATACACACCATACAAGTCATGACAACAATCTGTCCAAAACAGCAACTAGGCATATTGCAAGCATCAAAACAACATGCTACATCACCATAACATGATAACAAAAGGCTTGGGCATGATGTACAGGTAAAGCATGACAAAAGATGAACACTGAGCTATCTCCAGAAATGACTACAACAGGCTCAAACACACATGGCAAGATTGCAAATAATAACAGTTTCAGACTTAGCAGAAAATAACATCAGGTTGCAGTGTTTAGAGCTATCAAACAACATGTTACAGGAACTTATCATGGCAAACAAAGGCATGGAATGAATCTACTAAATGCATAGAACAAATGTCCTTTAGTGACCATGAGACAAAAAGGATCAGAAGATATGATGGCACCCATGTAAACATGGCAACTTATATTACAGATTTAAACATGGCAGGAACAACGATAAGTAGGCATGTTGGTGAGCTTGAATCACTCACCACAGAGCAATACATGATAAACTAAGCATACATCCATCAAGAATACATGGCATAGAAGCTATACATGGCAAGAACAACATCATAGGGTGCATGGATCAACTACAACAACCTTGGCAAAATTGAATAACATGTAAACAACCTGCCAGGAAACATTTTATAGCAAAAGTAGAGCTCGATTGACTCAAGCTATGGCACTCCATAATTTCAAACAAGGGCATGGATGGATAGATAATGACATGTGTAACAAAACATCCTTACTGAAGTATCTCAAAATAAGCATGGATCTCTCTGTAGCATCAAGTAAACATGGCATAAAAATATCAGCAGAACAGGGCTGAAATAAGCAACATCATGAAGCCTAGTTTGCATGCTTGTGCTAGACACCACAGAGATCACAAAAATACATGGCATGCACCCCTGTAAATATGGCATTACATATTACAAAACACATTTAGGACTCAAGTTCATAGGGTTCACACATCAATCATGGAAAAAATGACAAAAGTGCATGTTCTGATAAGAATCTGGAACTAACATCACATAGCCCTCTTTTAACAGCATTTAGGGCATCAAGATGAGATCAAATGAAAATGATGCAATGAGATGAAATGATCTACTCTTCGTGGCGAACAATTTGACATATTATACGCACGAAACAGAGCAATATGCAGAGAGTTATGATGCGATGAAAATGCATAAAAAATATTAACAGATTGGGGACTTAGACGAAATTTGGAGGGGGGCAAGCAGTCAACCGCGGCGCGGATTGCGAGGACGGCGGGATCTCGCCAAGACGAGCAGAGGCGGTGGTCGGAGTTGAGGAAAAGGGGCCGGGTGGCGGATCCGTAGCTCGATCGGATCTGGCCGAGTCGACGAGGGCGACGGCCCGGGCAAGGGAGGCTGGGCGCTGGCGACGAGCTTGCCGGAGCTCATGGGGAGGCCGCCGAGTCGACCGGGAGGCCTTGGGCCGAGGCTTGGCGCGGCGAGGGCCGGGCGGCCTGGCACGCGACGAGGCGGGCGGCTTGCACTCGGTCGCCGCCCGGCGAGAGGAGGCGGCGACAGGCGCCGCCGACCGGGCGGCGGGCGGATCGCGGCGATGTGGGCGGCGCTGGTATGTGGCCGGGGCGCGGTGGTGGCCTGGCCTGGCGGGCCCGACCTGACCTCAGCGGGGGCAGCGTGGGGGTGAGGTGGCGACGGGATTGGCGGGGGTGGCGCTGGCAGAGGTGGCGTCTCCGGATTGGTCCTGGTGATGTGGAGGCGCGGTGGACGTGTGCGGCCGCCGGGCGGACATGTCCGACGGCGCGAGGAGGGAGAGGGCTAGGGTTGGACTGCGAAAATTTCGGGGGAGGCACACATATATATAGGTAGAGGAATCTAGGAGTGTCCAAATGAGGTGCGGTTTTCGGCCACGCGATCGTGATCGAACGACCGAGAGCATGGAGGGGAGTTAGGTGGGTTTTGGGCCACTTTGGAAGGGGTGTTGGGCTGCAAAGATAAGGAGGCTTTTGCGGTTACCCGGTTAACCGTTGGAGTACTAAACGACCTCCGAATGACCCGAAACTTGACAGGCGGTCTACCGGTGCTATACCAAGGCCGCTTGACAAACCTCGTTCCATTCCGAGAAAGTTTAACACCCGCACAAGAAAAAAAAGGTAAAAGGGGGCGTCGGGAGACATAGGAGTGCCGAACTGCAAAACGGACAACGGGGAAAATGCTCGGATGCATGAGACGAACACATATGCAAAATGAAATGCACATTATGACATGATATGAAATGCAGATGATGACATGGCAAAGTGCAACACGCAAGCAAATGACATGGCAACGACGGCGAATAACTGGCGGACACCTGGCGCATCGAATCCGGGGCGTTACAACACTCCTCCACTAACAAGAGATCTCGTCCCGAGATCTTAGGACCGAGACGGAAGGGAAAAGGGATGAGGTGAAATAAAAACTCAAGAGAAGAAGCAAAGAATCGAGAGCACTCGAGAAGCAGAGAGGAACGACGAGAATGACAAGAATCGAAAGCTCACGGAATCAGATAGACTATGAAACAACTCGTTCTAACCGGAGTGGTTAGAATGAGAAAATAAACGAATAAGAATGAAAGGATTTAGGCAAAACTCCAATTGAACATGGAAAGAATAGAACACAAGCTTGAGAGGGTGGAATGATACTTGATGAAGACATGACACAAAATCTCCGGAAAGAATTGAAAGAGGATTGAATGGAGTTGTTGAGAAAATCAACAACGAAAGAATAAGCTTGATGTGGTCTTATAGATAACATCTCAAAATTTGAGGTGAAATTATGCCACAACCAAATGCTTGAATATCTGAGAAGAACGAAGACATGCAAAACTCCAATTCAAAATAATACGGAGAATTAATTGCACTTCGAGATGCGAGACGAAAAGATACTTGAACTCCACCAACAAGAATCTTGCTGAACTTTTGAAGAATGAATTAAATCATGAAGAACCACCATGAAGAACTCCGGTAACAAAATGATGGTAAGATAGAATAAAGGATGGCAAGAATAAGATGAGCCTTGCGATGATTTAGATGGAGGTTCCGACGAAATGGCTGAGGAAATTTGAACTCCGGAAAAGAAAAGATGAAAACACTTGGAACTAGAATTTATTCCTCACGAACAAACTCCGAAGAAAAGGATTACTTGAAGACGATGAAACAAGAATAAGATTTATTGTATGATAATCCTTCATTAAATTACATTGATGACAAGCAATGGATTTTGCATACTACTTATTCTTCTTGAAAAGGATTGAGAAGTGACATATGGTGAACTTGAGAAGGTCTTACTGAACCACCGGTAGGTTGAAAATAACGAATGGATTAATATGATAAACAAGGAAAAAGAATCTTGAACGAACCACCGTAAGAATTCGGAAATGACTGATGGAAGAGTATGAATCACCGGGAAGAATTAGAAGAACAATATGCTTGAGGCGGATTAGATGCAAAAGAACAAAGAGATCATGAGCTGATTAAATAACACTTGAAAGAAGCACCGGGAGAATATTGAGATGAACGAAGCTGAAAACTTGGAACGAAGAAATATTCTGAAAAGATTACCTCCGGATGATCGAGACAGAAAACAACTCCTGAAATACTCCGGATGGATGGAAAGAATTGCACAACTGGAAACAAATTGATAGGATAACTTTGAGCTAGCACCATGAATCTCTGGGGGAACGGATAAGATTTGAGGAAAACATTACTTCGGTCTTCAAGGACGACGATAAACACCACCAAGATTAATGAGATACTCCGGAAGAATGAAAAACAGAGAGGTTGAGCCAACAATGAAATGATTTGAAATAGATCTTGGGAAGGCGTCTGACTGATGAAATTCATTCTTACGCCACTTGAAAAGAATTGAGAATAACTCCGGGGAAGTAGAAGAGTCAGGTAAGATCCTGTAAAAAAGACCTGTGGGTTAGGGCCCACTAAAAGAAAACACCGTTGGAAAGGGATGTTGGACAGATAGATCATGCACCGGAACAATTGAAATATTTGACTGAGGTGACAACCTCGAATTAATTAGAACACAGACGAATCTCCTGATATGTCTTCCGAACTCCGGAATGATAAACTGGCGAGAGGCGAACGAGCAAAGAGAAATATTTGAGCTGAGGGAAAGAATATGATCGACAACGAAAAACTTGAATTGAATCCACCGGAAAAAGAAATGAAGAATGACGAACAAGACGAGAATTCACCGGTTGAGATAATTGAGGGAAGACTGAAGAGACTACACACGAATGAAATAGATGGTCGAAACAGACTCAGGGTCCGGGAAGAAAAAGGGTGGGAGGGCGGGAAAACAAAATCAACTGGAAGGGGAACGCTACGAATATCTTGAAGAGAAAACGCCGGTTGAAATCATTGACGAGAGAAAGCAAAGACTTCGCACGAGTAGGAAGGATACTCAATTACGGACTCCGGTTCCGAGAAGAAGAAGGGTGGGCGGGTGGGAAAAGAAAACAACTGACGATTGAACTTGCAAAGATGAAGAGGCTCGAGTCGACTTGACGAGAAATGCACCGGATAAAAAGAGATGAGAACCAACGATCGAAAAACCAACTGCGTGATCCTAAAGAAAAATTTGAAGGGGAAGAGGAGTAATTCAAAACACCTACGTCAAGATTCCTCACCAGAGCGACGAAGGGGCTGAGGAGTAAAAAGAATTCCTACTCTCCGATATAACTAGACTCAGAAATCAGTTTTTTTCTAGACTCAACAACGGCCAAACTACACGATCAATCAACGGGGCTCCTAGGGTTGGTCGAGGCTCTGATACCAACTTGTCACGCCCAATATGCGACCCTATCCAAAAGGAACTCGACGGTCCCACCAAGGATAGACCCGCATATTGAAACGCTTTTGCAAGGTGGATATCATTACATCAACATTACATAATAGTGGGGATACATACATAAGGCACAAATGCCACAAGAATAAATCAACATCATATACAAGATCAACATCCGACTACGGATGAATCATAAACAGAAACTGAAACGACATCCACCCTGCTAGCCCAGGCTGCCGACCTGGAACCTATCCCCTGATCGAAGAAGAAGCAGAAGAACTCCAACACAAGCAAACATCGCTCTCACGTCATGATCATCGCAAGCCTGTACCTGCAACTGGTGGTGTAGTAATCTGTGAGCCAAGAGGACTCAGCAATCCCATTACCATGGGTATCAAGACTAGTAAAGCTTAATGGGAAAGGAAGGGATAAAGTGGTGAGGTTGCAGCAGCGGCTAAGCATATATGGTGGCTAACCAACGCAAATGAGGGCGAGAAGAGAAACAAAGGAACGGTCGTCAACTAGTAATGATCAAGAAGTGATCCTGAACTCCTACTTACGCCGACATAACCCGAAACCGCTTTCTCCTCTCGATCAACCCCAAAAGAGACACTCACGTTACGCTACGGTTGGTGTATTTTAGAAGAGTTTGCTTCAAGTTTACTACAATCGGATATTAACAAATTCCCATCTGCCACATAACGCGGGCACGGCTCTCGAAAGTTTATACCTGCAGGGTGTCCCAACTTAGCCCATGATAAGCTCTCACTATCAACGAAGGATATTCCTTCTCCCGGAAGACCCGATCAGTCTCGGAATCCGGCTACAAGACATTTCGACAACAATAAAACAAGACCAGCAAAGCCGCCCGATGCGCCGACAATACCGATAGGAGCTGCACATATCTGGTTCTCGAGGCAACACCGGATGAGACATCCCACGAGTAAAACCAATCCTCAAGTTGCCCCAAGGTGGCCCCATGATCTACTCGGTTCAGGCCAGCACTTAGAGAAGCAACGGCCCGGGGGGGGGCCAAAATAAAGATGACCCTTGGGCTCCGAAACCCAAGGGAAAAAGGGCTAGGTGAGGCAAATAGTAAAACCAATGTTGGGCCTTCTTTGGAGGAGTCTTATTCAAAGCGAACTGTCAAAGGGTCCCATAAATCACCCGACAGCGTTAGGGACGCAATATCCGGGAACATAATACCGATATGACGGAAACTAGGGCGGCAAGAGTGGAACAAAACACCAGGCATAAGGCCGAGCCTTCCACCCTTTACCAAGTATATAGATGCATTAATAAAATAAGATATATTGTGATATCCCAACAAGTAAACATGCTCCAAAAAGGAACAACCTCTCCATGTTCCAACAAGGAACAAACTTCATCTTCACCTGCAACTAACAACGCTATAAGAGGGGCTGAGCAAAGCGGTAACATAGCCAAACAACGGTTTGCTAGGAAGGGTGACAAAGGTTAGAGGCTGACATGGCAATTTGGGATGGCTTGATAAACAGGTAATAGGTAGCGCAACATAGCGATAGAACGAAGCAACTAGCATAGCAATGATAGTAGTGAGATCCAGGGTAGCGTTCATCTTGCCTGAAATCCCGCAAGGAAGAAGAACGAGTCCATGAAGAAGACGAACGGATGAAGCCGAACCAAGCGTAGACGAACGAATCCTCACGATCGCAACGAAACAGGAACTAACAAGAAGAAGCACACAACATAGTAAACACACCACACATGAACAAGACATGATGCACAACAAGCATGATGCATGACAAAGCTACATGAAGCTACTCATGGAAAGAGATGATGCAAACAAGAGCAACACATCAAAGCAAGTTTAAATGAGGCCGGAAACAAAATAGAACAATTCCGGTAAGTCCTCATATGCAAATTTCGAAATTGGTCCAGATCTGAATAACTTTATGTTCAAGTTGTGAAAAAGCAAGTTAAGATGCACCACGATGATCTACACGAAATTCTAGTCAAGTTACATATAAAGTTCATTAGATTCGGAGCTACGGCCTAGAAGATATGAGCAACACAAGATAAGCATGGCATTGATGCAAAATGCGTACAAACATCAAGCAAACACCCCAAAACAAGGATGCAACATGATAATATGAAACTACATGCAATTCTAAGCAAGTTTCGAATAGAGCAAACTCAAACGGAGCAACGGTTCAACACATACACACCATACAAGTCATGACAACAATCTGTCCAAAACAGCAACTAGGCATATTGCAAGCATCAAAACAACATGCTACAACACCATAACATGATAACAAAAAGGCATGGGCATGATGTACAGGTAAAGCATGACAAAAGATGAACACTGAGCTATCTCCAGAAATGACTAGAACATGCTCAAATACACATGGCAAGATTGCAAATAATAACAGTTTCAGACTTTGCAGAAAATAACATCAGGTTGCAGTGTTTAGAGCTATCAAACAACATGTTACAGAAACTTATGATGGCAAACAAAGGCATGGCATGAATCTACTAAATGCATAGAACAAATGTCCTTTAGTGACCATGAGCCAAAAAGGATCAGAAGATATGATGGCACCCATGTAAACATGGCAAGTTATATTACAGATTTAAACATGGCAGGAACAACGATAAGTAGGCATGTTGGTGAGCTTGAATCACTCACCACAGAGCAATACATGATAAACTAAGCATACATCCATCAACAAGACATGGCATAGAAGATATACATGGCAAGAACAACATCATAGGGTGCATGGATCAACTACAACAACCTTGGCAAAATTGAATAACATGTAAACAACCTGCCAGGAAACATTTCATAGCAAAAGTAGAGCTCGATTGACTCAAGCTATGGCACTCCATAATTGCAAACAAGGGCATGGATGGATATATAATGACATGTATAAAAAAACATCCTTACTGAAGTATCTCAAAATAAGCATGGATCTCTCTATAGCATCAAGTAAACATGGCATAAAAATATCAGCAGAACAGGGCTGAAATAAGCAACATCATGAAGCCTAGTTTGCATGCTTTTGCTAGTCACCATAGAGATCACAAAAATACATGGCATACACCCCTGTAAAGATGGCATGGCATATTACAAAACACATGTAGGACTCAAGTTCATAGGGTGCACACATCAATCATGGCAAAAATGACAAAAGTACATGTTCTGATAAGAATCTGGAACTAACATCACATAGCCCTCTTCTAACAGCATTTCGGGCATCAATATAAGCTCAAATGAAAATGATGCAATGAGATGAAATGATCTACTCTTCGAGACGAACAATTTCACTTATTATACACACGAAACGGAGAAATATGCAGAGAGTTATGATGCAATGAAAATGCATAAAAAATATTAGCAGATTGGGGACTTAGACGAAATTTGGAGGGGGGCAAGAAGTCAACCGCGGCGCGGATTGCGAGGACGGCCGGGATCCTCGCCGGAGACGACAGGGGCGGCGGTCGGAGTTGAGGAAAAGGAGCTGGGGTGGCGGATCCGGTCGCTCCTCGACCGGATCTGGCCGGAGTCGACGAGGGCGACGGCCGGCGGGTAAGGGGAGGCGCGGGGGCGCGGCGGCGAGCTCACCGGAGCTCATGGGGAGGCGGCCGAGTCGACCAGCAGGAGCGCTTGGGCCGAGGCCGGGGCGGGCGAGGGCCGGGCGCGCGGCACTTGCGAGGAGGGAGGCGGGCGCAGACCGGGTTGCCGGCCGGGCGAGGAGGCGGTGACGAGGCGCCGGCGACGGGCGGCGGGCGGATGGGCGGGGGGCGGGCGGGCGGCGGCGTGGCTGGGCGGGCCGACCAGACCTCTGCTGGCAGCGTGGTGGGGAGAGGAGAGAGAAGGTGAGGTGGCGACGGGGGATTGGCCGGGGCGGCGGCGCTGGCTGAGGTGGCGGCTCCGGATTGGTCCTGGTGATGTGGAGGCGCGGTGGATGTGTTCGGCCGCCGGGCGGACATGTCCGGCGGCGCGAGGAGGGAGAGGGCTAGGGTTGGACTGCGAAAATTTCGGGGGAGGCACACATATATATAGGTAGAGGAAGCTAGGAGTGTCCAAATGAGGTGCGGTTTTCGGCCACGCGATCGTGATCGAACGACCGAGAGAATGGAGGGGAGTTAGGTGGGTTTTGGGCCACTTTGGAAGGGGTGTTGGGCTGCAAAGAGAAGGAGGCTTTTGCGGTTACCCGGTTAACCGTTGGAGTACCAAACGACCTCCGAATGACCCGAAACTTGACAGGCGGTCTACCGGTGCTATACCAAGGCCGCTTGACAAACCTCGTTCCATTCTGCGAAAGTTTAACACCCGCACACACAAAAAAAGGTAAAAGGGGGCGCCGGGAGACATAGGAGTGCCGGACTGCAAAACGGACAACGGGGAAAATGCTCGGATGCATGAGACGAACACGTATGCAAAATGAAATGCACATTATGACAAGATATGAAATGCAGATGATGACATGGCAAAGTGCAACACGCAAGCAAATGACATGGCAACGACGGCGAATAATCTGGCGGACACAGGCGCGATCGAATCCGGGCGTTACAAGCGCTCTGCTGGCGTGCCGAGCCCGGCGACGGTGCTGCATGTGTGCGCTGGCAAGGAAATGTCCACGCGGAGCCACCAGGGGGTTTGGGCGGCGCCGAACAGCGTTATGCCGCCGTTCTGCTCCCTGTCGGCCGCTACGGTGGTTCGGCCACCGCAAGACACGCCGGCGCAGGCGGCCAGGGCGCCACCGACGCCTGGAACGAGCCAAGCACGCGTGTGAGGCTCCGGACAAGCAGGTTAGGCTGCGAGCAACGTGCCAAGTGCACTGTGAGCATGTGACTGAACTCTGACGTACATCGACACTGAATTTCTGAACTTAACTGAAGATGAGCAGAAACAGTGCATGCAAGGTGTTCGACAGAATGATCTAGGCATGTAGCGATTTTTCCTTGAGCTGGTTTTTCGTGGAGGGGCCTCTCATTTCATCTAGAGGCTGCCTGAATATTTGTGGAATTTTTGGAGAAGTGTAGATATGAATTTCACCAAATTTGGCAAATCTGGTCCAAACTTGCAGAGACTATAATTTGAAATATTTGAAGCAAGAGAGTGGATCTTGATTGATCTAGGTTGTTGGTACCAAGGACCAACCAGGGAGTTGGTTTGAGGTCAAAACTCAAATGCATTTAGGTACTTGCTTTGCAAATTACCTAGGCTCAAAATAATAGACAGAAAAGATTTGGGAGGAGGAACAATTGAAATAAAATTCAGAAAATGGTTGAGCTTGTTGAGACAGAATGTTTGGATTGCCCAAAGTGGAAGGAGAGATTTTTGGGCAAGTTTTACCATGTGGTGCATGGAAAAATCATGAATGGTTTCAAATATTGGAGAGGATGCAAAACTCCTAGAGTTTCTTTTTTTTTGAAAGGAAAAATAAACTCCAAAGATTTTCTGGAAGTTTTGAGAAGAGGGCAATCAAAAGAAAATTTAAAACCAAACACTAGAGTTGAAGGAGATGCAAAAATAAAATTATTTGCTAAAGGGAAAAAGCTTTTGAGAGAGATTTTTGGAAGGGTTTTGGAGACCTCCTTCAAATCCAACAAAATTTTGAAGAAAACCAAAGGAAAATTTTTGGAGTGCCACAGATCGCGCCAATAGCGGCAATTACAAGGTACCACTAGTCACTCAAGAACAGGTTTACGCTAACCATGGGCTACAGATGAACCAGGTTGCCGCGTCTGTCGACGACCCGGGCACGGTGACACCCGCTCCAGCAAGGGAGATGCGATGGGGGCCACCGAGAGGGAGCTAGGAGCAAGGCCCCTCCCCATGGCGTCCGACGCCTGACGACACCTGGAGGTAGGCCCTCTGCCGGGGAGGCCTCGCCAACCCTTCTCCCGGCAGAGGACATGTGGTCGCTGAGGCAACCGTTGGCGTCCTCTTTCCCTCCTCTGTTTCGTCCCGGTCTCCGGTCGGCTCAGAGGAGGTCGAGAGCGGCGCAAGGCGGGGCCCTCTTCTGGCGATATGAATCAAGGCCGGTACCTGTGAAGAAGGCCCGGTGCCTGTGAAGCTCGCCGCCCGTGACACTCTCACGTAATAATGAGTTGGGGTTGTACACACCTCGGAGTCTCAGGGGTGCCGGCCTCAGGCCCTGGGGCTCCCTCCCACGCCATGTGGCAGCACTTAGCTCCGCGCTGGTGAGAAGACTTGAATACCAGAAGACTAGACTTGGTGCCGGACGCGGCCTTTTGCTTTGGATCTTTCCTTCTGTAGCTTTGCCTTTTGGATCTGGATTTGAGTTGAAGCTAAGATTTTCTCGTTTGAGCAGTTTCTTGCCTTCTGGATCTTGCTTTGTTTGGGACTCATGTCCATCGCCTTTCCCTCACGAGCTCCTCGCGACCAGAACTGCGCGAAGCACGCGCGCCCCGAGCGCGTGCTGCAACTGGTGCCCACTCCACGTGGGGCCCCTTCCGGCAGGGTGGCGAGCTCCACAAGGTACTCAGAAACTCGGCACGTCACGGCCTAGTGCAAGGCTGGTGCTGACTAAGGTAAACAAAGGCAGAAAACCAGCATCAGGATTCACAAGTTCACGAGGACACAAACTCACACCGCATGGAAAAATAAAAACTGCGATTTGCTTACATGAGGGGCTCCCCCTCTCAAAATGCTCTTACAAGTTTCCAAGGGCCACGCCCGAGTTTGTGCGCAGGAAGAAATGACAGGAGACAAAGGGATCAGCCGGAGATGTCGCTCGCTGCGTCACTTGTAGAGGCGTCACTTGCGTCATCGTCGTATTCATCGGCCCCATCCCCGTCATCGGCGACGCCCCCGTCTCCATCATTGACCACACCGCCTTCATCTGTGACGACCACCACCGCATCATCCTCCGAAGCGAAGGCCCGGACTAAAGCGTCCACACGGTCCTCGACCCAGTGCGCTAGGTCACCCCGGATTGCTACGGGTATGGGGGCGATGGCGGCGTCAAAATCAAAGTTGGGGTCGGCATTCAGGAGGTGGCTGAAGACGCGCGAGAAAGCGCGCTCAAGCAAGCCGCGCCCCCTTTTGTCACATCCCTAGCATCTGGTGCTGCCTAGTGTTTGCATCTTGCTTGCATCATGTTTAACTTTCATAGAAACTTGAAATGGGGATGTTCAAACCCTAGCATCAAAAGGAATTCAAATAGGTTCAACCAAAATATTTCTCAATGATTTCAAAATGCCCTTTAAAAATGTTCATCATTTCTGGGTCAAGGTGGAAGCATCTACCAAAAATGGTTCACATTTTTGCAGGACATATTTGGACTTTGAATTAATCCAAACATATTTGAATTGGGGCTATTTAAATTCTATATAGATTTTAGATGCTCCAAAAATGTTGGAAATTGTTAAGGGTCACTCGAATAATTCAGAAAGCACCCATAATTATCTCCAGGATTTTATGAAATGGTTTACCATTATTACTAAACCAAAACAGAGAAACAAAATAGAAAACTGAAATAAAGAAAAGGACAGAAAATCTACCTAACTTACCTGCAGCCCATCTGGCGCCTGGCCTGGCCCAAGATGCGTGCCCATCGCCCACAAATGCGATCATCACCTACCTCCTGGCAGGAGGACAGCACGCGCGTGGCCGCCACAAGTGGGCACGCGCCCCGCCACCTCCTGCTTGCCTATTAGCCCTGGCCTCTTCGGGTGACGCCGCGCGCTCCCCTCGACCCCCTCCCGCTCTTCCCCGTGTTCATCCCCTCCCCTGGACCTCTCTCTCTCACCACCTGAATGGCTTCGTCGCTGCCGATCGCCACCACCGCAGCCACCGCCTCCCCCTCGCCTCTCCTACATGCCCAGGAGCTCCGCCTAGTCCCTCTCCTCATCCTCACCGAGCTGCCCGATGCCGGACGGCCTGCATCACCCTCTGCCCCGCCATCTTCGCCGCCTCTGCTCCGAGATCGCCGGCGGCCGCACGACCTCACCAGCACCTCCCCGAGCTCGTCGTTCGCTCCCCTGCACTCGCAGTGAGCCACTGACCCTTCTCCCCCTCTCCGTTCTCTTACTCGCATGCCGTAGCGACCGAACAAAGCTTGACCGCACCCACCGCCTCTTGCGCCCACTGCCGACGCGGCCCCAGCAACCAATTGGCCCGGGCGTCATGTCCAACATGCTCGCCGCCTCGCGTAGCTGCTGTAGGTGCCATGAACGCGCTGCCACGGCCACTGCAGCCCCGTAGCCACAAACACCCGAACGCCGGCGCCGCCTCGAGCTCGTTTCCGGCGAGCTCCGGCCGTACCCGCTGCTGCCGCATGCCGCCCTGGATGCGGGCGAGCCCCAGCTCCCCGTGTGTGCCCTCTGTTGCTCGATTGGGCGCCAGAGGAGAAATCCCGAGCCCTCCGCCGCGTTCGGCCTCGCCGGCGGCTAAACGCCGGCGGGTTGACCGTTTTGACCGCCGGTGGTTTAGCCCCGGTTGACCAGGGGTTTGACCTCCCCTCCGTCACTGACGTATGGGCCCCGCGCCCTTAATTAACCAAAGTTTAGTCCATGTTTGGTTTTACTTAAGCACCGTTGTCCCACGCGTCAGCATTGACCTTGCTGACGTGGCCCTTGACCGGCCCCACCAGCCAGTGACCCAAACCTGCACTGAGTCACTGACCAGTGGGCTCCACTGGTCAGGTTTGACTTGGAGCGGGTCTGTTGACCTGCTGAGGTCAGCATGACGCAATGATGATGCAGATAATCATTTTCTAGATTTAAAATAATTCAGAAATTCCAGAAAATAGTATAAACTTCTAAAAATCATAGCAATTCAACCGTAACTCCAAAGGAAATAAATTATATATGAAAAATGATCAGAAAAATCCAATCTATCCATCTGTACCATTTTCATGCATGTTAAAAAAACTTTCAGATGCTGTTTAGCACAAATCATATAAATGGCATTTAAATAACCATATGTGGAGTTTGAATTTGAACCTTGGGTTCAAACCAACTACACTTAATTGTGTTGCTAGTTGCATTAGCTCAAACCACATCATATTGCCATGTCATGATCCTGCATCATATTGTGCATTGCATTGATGGTGTTTCCTTCTGTGTTGTCGGTGTTTGTCCCCCTCTCAGTAGACGACGTTCCGACGATGAGTTCGATGACACCGATGAAGAACTATATTATATTCAGAAGTGCCAATCAAGCAAAACCCCCTTGTTCATTCCGATATAATCCCACTCTCTTTTACTGCATTAGGACAACAACGATTCAACTGTTACATGATGCGGTAGTTGAACCCCTTTCCTCTGCATGACCTGTCATTGCCACAGTAAATAGATGAAACCCACTAGCATGAGTAGGAGTTGTTTGAGCCCTGATGTGGCTACTCATTCATGCTTGTTTGTCATGCCTGCTATTGCTTATAGTTGTGTCAGGTCTGATTCATCAGGGATGAATTGGAACTGTGTGAACATGTTCTACTGTGTGTGAGCTAAGTGTGTGAACTCGATTTGGTAAAGGTAACGGTGAGAGGCCATGTAGGAGTACATGGTGGGTTGTCTCATTGCAGCCGTCCTCAGGAACTGAGTTCTGTGTTTGTGATCCATGAACAGTTATTACCACACATTGGGCTCCGGGCGCTCCAAACTCTCTCGACTTATTAATCAACCTGATCTCTGTCCAGGAGTTGCAACTACTTTTTGGTGTTTGTAGGTAGTGTTAGTAGTCTACCAAGTGGCACCCGGTACAGGTGGGCTTGGGACAGACTAGGCACCGTGGCACGGTGTACCAAGCGTAGATCCACCCATCGAGGTGGGCTTGGGAACCCTGCTCACATCGTTTGGGGCCGTGAGCGACACCCCGGCCGGATCTCCTTGCGGATGGAACCCAAATAGGCGATAAACCTGGACGAGAGACTTGCGTGATTAGTCAGGTCGGGGCCGACTCCCTCGCTGGGATTCCGCTTGAAGGTTGCCGAGTACATGTCATGTAAACGGCGATAAGTGGCGAGAGCGTGTGTGAAGAAGTACACCCCTGCAGGGTTAATATGATCTATTCGAATAGCCGTGTCCACGGTAAAGAACTTCTTGGTTGCCTGTACAGTTCATAGACAAGTGAAAGTGGATACTCTAAAATGCGCAAGATAAGCGTGAGTGCTATGTATGGCGTTCTCGTAGGGAGACGGGAGTGGATCCATAGTGGTGTATAGATATGGTGAATATGTGGACTCTTGTGCGCCACCTCAAAAGAGTTACTTGCAGTCGTAGTTCAGGATAGCCACCGAGTCAAAGCTGGCTTGCTGCAGTTAAACTCCACCACCCCTTTATTGATACCGATGCATATGTAGATAGTTCTGATGTAAGTCTTGCTGGGTACATTTGTACTCACGTTTGCCTATTTTATGTTTTTGCAGAGAGACTTCAGTCTCACTAGTAGTTTCGCGTGGACTTCGACGTTTAGCTTGTTACCTCAGCTACGATCTTGTGCCCTCAGCAGGATCTGGTAGATAGTCAGGCTTCTCAGCCATTTCCATTTGTAGATGTCTGCACTCAGACATGTTAAGCTTCCGCGTGTGCTTTGTTTTGTATGCTCTGAATGTTGGGTCATGAGACCCATGTTTGTAATATCTCGCTCCTCGGAGCCTAATGAATAAATACTTGAGTCGTAGAGTTATGTTGTGATGCCATGTTGTATTTACACATATCGAGCATATTGTGTGTATGATTGAAATGCTTGGTATGTGTGGGATCCGACAACCTAGTTGTTTATCCTTGGTAGCCTCTCTTATGGGGAAATGTAGTCTTGTGCTTCCATGAGCCACAGTAGTCCGCTACAGCCCGGTTCACCGGAGTCCTGCTAGCCCAGCACTACTACTCCGGAACATTTGACTGGCGGGCATGTGATTCACTTCGTTCCTGTGTCTGTCCCTTCGGGGAAATGTCACGCGGTGACATCCGGAGTCCAGCCTAGCCTGCTACAGCCCGGGTTCCCAGAGTCCTGTTAGCCCAGTGCTACAGCCCGGATTCGCACGCTGTTGACCGACATGCTCGATGTTGATTCATGTATGCATGTCCCTATACATGAGCCAAAAGGCGCAAATGGTCCCGGGCCATGGTAAGGAGACACCCGTGGGGATACCGAGCGTGAGGCCGCAAAGTGATATGAGGTGTTACCGGCTAGATCGATGTGACTTGGAATCGGGGTCCTGACAGCTTTGGTATCGAGCTCGATGCTCAGAGGTTTACCAAGCCAAACTGGTCAAGTTGTGTCTAGAAATGCTTTAGTTATGTAATGGAATTGATTGTGGAAGGAGCGTAAGGCTCTTTTTACTCCTTATACCTCATGGCCTTCTGATCTGAGTCATCCTCTTCTCTTCTACGGGGATTAAGAACTAGGCCTTCTCATCTATCTATTAGGATGACGTGTTACTAATCCATAGACTTATAGAATTGATAGTTTCAAATCTCGGTTCAGTTTTTACTACTTCCATCTGTTCATAGCTGGTCTCAGAATCTTGATATTGTGATGATCGAGTGGTTATGCCACCATTTTTGCAGAATGTCCCAAATAATTTTGAGCATTTACAACCGTTATGTTGTCCGAGTCATCCCAGGTGTCTAAATAGTCGGATGCATTTGCAAATCCTTTCTTTCCGTTCCCGATGTCCTTTCTGGTCAGGATAAGTACACTAATCGGTGCGTTGAGGTAATTTATTGCCTCGACATATATGTTGGAGCTATTATTATGACCCTAGGCGTCTTATGAAACCATCTAGCAATCTAGCCATATTTTGTGTTCCCAATGTGATGATTCTGGCCATCATTCTCGGAAGCATCCCGTGATGCCATTTAGTAGTAGGTATTCTACTTCTGGGCTCTGAAGCCCAAGATTCACTCTACTTACTTCATGTTGATAGTGTTGCTCGTACCGTTAGGTTATTAGTAACTTTTGTGATAGTCCTCGAGGTCCGTGGTATTTCCTTCCTCCAAATACCATGAACCGTTAAGGCAGAAGTTCTTTGAATCAAAAGCTCACAATCAGAGTACACTTGAGGAGTTCTCCATTCATAATTGTGACTCTGCCAGTTCTACCATTCTGCATGGGTTATCCAGAAGAAATATGTTGAACTCGTATGACATGCTAGTCTATGCATCCACAACTGAGAAAATCGTATGTTCCTCTGAGTTGTCCTTCTTTAGTTGTTTTCTGACCTCTGTCTATCAATTGATAATCAGGACTAGTTGTGCATTCGTGTTATCGATGCCTATTATTCGTGTGGCCAGTCAATCCATTCTATTCAGGAATGACTAGGAGAAACAAACTCCAGTACCTCATCCATTTCTAGAATTGGGTCAAAGCAGTTGTATTCCGCGGATCAAATGCCAACCAGCTTTTGCTCTGCTGTACCTTGGAGTGTTACCATCTTTATGTCAAGAGTGTCATGAGAATTGCACCACCTCTTATGATTTCTTGACGCAGTAATACTTCTTGCCATCATTGTTCATTCGTCGGTTCCCGTGTTATTGTAACTGGAATGTCGACAAGTGAACCGTGATGTGCGAAATCAATACTCCTAGCAACTCCGTTCCTTGGTAGTTAATGGACAATACTCTCATTCTTAGCGTGCTGGTTATTGAATTATCATTCTAAGACTGATCGTGCTACCTAGTCCTTATTTTCGGTGCACTCTTCGATCAATGAGTTAGGATTGTGCCAACCCCTCGCTGTTTTGATCATATCGTCTTGCCCTGAAAAGAAGGATTTTTCTCGAGCTTAGTAGCATATTGGTGGTTCGTGATGTTCCGAATATCTTCTCGGAAGTATTACCAGGTTGTCACCTGACCGCTATGTTGAGTTCGTGATCAAGTTGGTTTTCTTGTAACCAACCTTTCTCCAAGAATCTATGCCGGATACCCTGAGCTAGCTGGTTAAGCTAAACAACAACTTGGAGAGTTGGAAGATAAAAGCTTACCTGACTTAGTTCATCTCCAGGGGATATCCTGGTGTGTGTGTGTTTAAGTAAGATGATATCTTCATCGATTGGTCCCTATGATCAGTTGTTGGATCTATTGCCTTGTCAAAACATTGACTTAAGTATGGGCTATCGTCAAGTCAAATCAGAACCAACGATGTTCGTAATGTTGTCTTACTCGTGGTTGATTCCTCGAGCATACACCATTACATCTTTTTGGTCTGACCAATGCTATCACCGTGTTCACGTGATGGTGGAAGTCCAGTGATATGGAAATTTCGATGAGTTACTGTTGAGCCCATCAGCAACATTTTGTCTCCCCCATGATTCATGTTGAACATCAAGTTAGTGTTGGAAACTTTTGTAAGCAATGCCTTCATGTCCCGTTCATGAAGCTTATGCTTGGATGGAAGAAGTGACTTCCTCGAATTCATGTGCATTTGGTGCAAGTTGCCGCCATGAGTTTGAGAAGACTTGTTTTACCTCCTATGGAATCATCCCAAGTCAGTCATGCACGTGCAAAGTATTCTGTGGTCTGTTAGACTGATCATCTTCGTTCCATATGAACTCCGTAGCACACCAAGCCACTGATTGAATTGTTCAAGGAGGAGAAGCTCCTTCTTAAGAGCTAACCCGGGCTTATAAAAGGACTTCGATATCCTCGTTGATGGTTCCCCACCTGAACTCAGTAGTGTTTTATTATAAGACTACTACGTGGTCATGCTTGTTTTGGACAACATGTTCATAGGTTTGTAGCAGAACTAGCTCATGTTTTGGAGCTTGCTATCGCAGTTCATCTCCTGAGAGTCTTGCAACATTATCTCGTCGAATTGTGTTGCAACTCTTCTTTTAGACATGTGAGTCTGAAGTATCACGTTTCTAACCAGATCTGAATCTCAGGCAGATATGATGGTTGGGACATGCCCAACATTTGCATTTTGTTCCCAGTTTGCACCCCATCGTGCCAATTTTCCATGGGCTGTCCTTCTCAGCAGTTGATGTACGGGATCGTCTTCAAAAGTGGTCCTGCCATGGGTCCCATCCATTTCCGATTGTAGGTAAAAATCATCCATTGCGTTGTCTTTGACAAGGTAATCCACATCATCCATTCTAATCCGGGTATGCCATTCTACCGAACCCCTCCAAACGATCGCTCGAGAATTGCCTTAGGCTGGTATAAAGAGTTCAATGATCTCTGAATCAAAGGTAATTCTTTTTGCCACTTAAGGGAATATTTCTACGAGTCACCTCTCCCAAGGTGCCCCGTTATGGGATCATGGCAATTTCCCCTCGCTAGTTGAAAACCCTTGTCAAACTGTTTCCTCCGTCCTTCCCGATGTATGTTTGTCTCACAGCTGCAGAGATGTTTCCATGTCTCCCTCCGAGAGTTGATCCTGAGTTGATTCGATCTCCGTGAAGATCGACCCTTCTAGAATTTTTCCTTTCCTCTCGTTGTCATGTGGGTTGGAGTTCTCAGAGCAACACATCGAGACAAAGATGGTGATCGATTCAACGCTCTTATGAAGTGCCACCTGGATCGTGAAGTTTATGTTAGTTAGCGTTCCCCCCTTCATCCTACCCTACGCTTGAATCTCGGGACGAGATTCTTGTTTAGTGGGGGCGAGTTGTCACATCCCTAGCTTCTGGTGCTGCCTAGTGTTTGCATCTTGCTTGCATCATGTTTTACTTTCATGGGAACTTCGAATGGGGATGTTCAAACCCTAGCATCAAAAGGAATTCAAATAGGTTCAACCAAAATATTTCTCAATGATTTCAAAATGCCGTTTAAAAATGTTCATCATTTCTGGGTCAAGGTGGAAGCATCTACCAAAAATGGTTCACATTTTTGCAGGACATATTTGGACTTTGAATTAATCCAAACATATTTGAATTGGGGCTATTTAAATGCTATATAGATTTTAGATGCTCCAAAAATGTTGGAAATTGTTAAGGGTCACTGGAATAATTCAGAAAGCACCTATAATTATCTCCAGGATTTTATGAAATGGTTTACCATTATTACTAAACCAAAACAGAGAACAAAATAGAAAACTGAAATAAAGAAAAGGATAAAAAAACCTACCTAACTTACATGCAGCCCATCTGGCGCCCCAATTGGCCCAAGATCATGCCCATCGCCCACCTGATGGTCATCACCTACCTCCCGCCAGGAGGACAGCACGCGCGTGGCCGCCGCACGCAAGCGCGCTCCCCGCCACCTCCTGCTTTCCGCTTAGCCCTGGCCTTTTCGGGTGACGCCACGCGCTCCCCTCGACCCCCTCCCACTCTTCCCCGTGTTCATCCCCTCCCCTGGACCTCTCTCTCACCACCTGGACGGCTTCGTCGCCGCCGATAGCCACCACCACGGCCACCGCCTCCCCCTCGCCTCTCCTACATGCCCAGGAGCTCCGCCTAGTCCCTCTCCTCATCCTCACCGAGCTGCCCGACGCCGGACGCCCTGCATCACACTCTGACCTGCCATCTTAGCCGCCTCTGCCCCGAGATCGACGGCGGCCGCACGACCTCACCAGCCCCTCCCCGAGCTCGTCGCGCTCCCCTGCACTCGCAGTGAGCCACTGACCCTTCTCCCCCTCTCCGTTCTCTTCCTCGCATGCCGTAGCGACCGAACCAAGCTTGACCGCACCCGCCGCTGCTTGCACCCGCCGCCGACGCGGCCCCGACAACCAAATGGCCTGGGCATCATGTCCAACATGCTCGCCGCCTCGTGTAGCTAATGTAGGTGCCATGAACGTGCTGTCACGGCGACTGCAGCCCCGTAGCCACAAACACCCGAACGCCGGCGCCGCCTCGAGCTCGTTTCCGGCGAGCACCGGCCGTACCCGCTGCTGCCGCATGCCGCCCTGGATGCGGGCGAGCCCCAGCTCCCCGCGTGTGCCCTCCGCTACTCGATTGGGCGCCGGAGGAGAAATCCCGAGCCCTCCGCCGCGTTCGGCCTCGTCGGCGGCTAAACGCCGGCGGGTTGACCGTTTTAACCGCCGGTGGTTTAGCCCCGGTTGACCAGGGGTTTGACCTCCCCTCCGTCACTAACGTATGGGCCCCGCGCCCTTAATTAACCAAATTTTAGTCCATGTTTAGTTTTAGTTAAGCACCATGGTCCCACGCGTCAGCATTGACCTTGCTGACATGGCCCTTGACCGGCCCCACCAGCCAGTGACCCAAACCAGCACTGAGTCACTGACCAATGGGCTCCACTGGTCAGGTTTAACCTGGAGCGGGTCTGTTGACCTGCTGAGGTCAGCATGACGCAATGATGACGCAGATAATCATTTTCTGGATTTAAAATAATTCAGAAATACCAGAAAATAGTATAAACTTCTAAAAATCATAGCAATTCAACCGTAACTCCAAATGAAATAAATTATATATGAAAAATGATCAAAAAATCCAATATATCCATTTGTACCATTTTCATGCATTTTAAAACAACTTACTAATGCTCTTTAGCACAAATCACATGAATGGCATTTAAATAACCATATGTGGAGTTTGAATTTGACCCTTGGGTTCAAACCAACTACACTTAATTGTGTTGCTAGTTGCATTAGCTCAAACCACATCATATTTCCATGTCATGATCATGCATCATATTGTGCATTGCATTGATGGTGTTTCCTTCTGTGTTGCCGGTGTTTGTCCCCCTCTCAGTAGACGATGTTCCGACGATGAGTTCGATGACACCGATGAAGAACTATATTATCTTCAGAAGTGCCAGGCAAGCAAAACCTCCTTGTTCATTCTGATATAATCCCACTCTCTTTTGCTGCATTAGGACAGCAATGATTCAGCTGTTACATGCTGCGGTAGTTGAACCCCTTTCCTCTGCATGACCTGTCATTGCCACAGTAAATAGATGAAACCCACTAGCATGAGTAGGAGTTGTTTGAGCCCTGATGTGCCTACTCATTCATGCTTGTTTGTCATGCCTGCTATTGCTTAGAGTTGTGTCAGGTCTGATTCATCAGGGATGAATTGGAAGTGTGTGAACATGTTCTACTGTGTGTGAGCTAAGTGTGTGAACTCGATTTGGTAAAGGTAACGGTGAGAGGCCATGTAGGAGTGCATGGTGGGTTGTCTCATTGCAGCCGTCCTCAGGAACTGAGTTCTGTGTTTGTGATCCATGAACAGTTACTACCACACATTGGGCTCCGTGCGCTCCAAGCTCTCTCGACTTATTAATCAACCTGATCTCTGTCCAGGAGTTGCAACTACTTTCTAGTGTTTGTAGGTAGTGTTAGTAGTCTACCAAGTGGCACCCGGTACAGGTGGGCTTGGGACAGACTAGGCACCATGGCACGGTGTACCAAGCGTAGATCCACCCGTCGAGGTGGGCTTGGGAACCCTGCTCACATCGTTTGGGGCCGTGAGCGACACCCCGGCCGGATCTCCTTGTGGATGGAACCCAAATAGGCGATAAACCTGGACGAGAGACCTGCGTGATTAGTCAGGTCGTGGCCGACTCCCTCGCTGGGATTCCGCTTGAAGGTTGCCGAGTACATGTCGTGTAAACGGCAATAAGTGGCGAGAGCGTGTGTGAAGAAGTACACCCCTGCAGGGTTAATATGATCTATTCGAATAGCCATGTCCGCGGTAAAGAACTTCTTGGTTGCCTGTACAGTTCATAGACAAGTGAAAGTGGATACTCTAAAATGCGCAAGATAAGCGTGAGTGCTATGTATGGCGTTCTCGTAGGGAGACGGGAGTGGATCCATAGTGGTGTATAGATATGGTGAATATGTGGACTCTTGTGCGCCACCTCAAAAGAGTTACTTGCAGTCGTAGTTCAGGATAGCCACCGAGTCAAAGCTGGCTTGCTGCAGTTAAACTCCACCACCCCTTTATTGATACCGATGCATATGTAGATAGTTCTGATGTAAGTCTTGTTGGGTATGTTTGTACTCACGTTTTCCTATTTTATGTTTTTGCAGAGAGACTTCAGTCTCAATAGTAGTTCCACGTGGACTTCGACGTTTAGCTTGTTATCTCAGCTACGATCTTGTGCCCTCGGCAGGATCTGGTAGATAGTTAGGCTTCTCAGCCTTTTCTATTTGTAGATGTCTATACTCAGACATGTTAAGCTTCCGCGTGTGCTTTGTTTTGTATGCTCTGAATGTTGGGTCATGAGACCCATGTTTGTAATATCTCGCTCCTCGGAGCCTAATGAATAAATACTTGAGTCGTAGAGTTATGTTGTGATGCCATGTTGTATTTACACATATCGAGCATATTGTGTGTATGATTGAAATGCTTGGTATGTGTGGGATCCGACAACCTAGTTGTTTATCCTTGGTAGCCTCTCTTATGGGGAAATGTAGTCTTGTGCTTCCATGAGCCATAGTAGTCCGCTTCTGACCGGTTCACGGAGTCCTGCTGGCCCAAACACTACTACTCGGAACACTTGGTGGCGGCATGTGATTCACTTTGTTCTGTGTTCGTCCCTTCGGGAAATGTCACTTGATGACATCCGAGTCCTGCCTAGCCTGCTACCGCCCGGGTTTCCAGAGTCCTGTTAGCCCAGTGCTACAACCCGGATTCGCACGCTGCTGACCGACATGCTCGATGTTGATTCGTGTATGCCTGTCCCTATAAGTTAGTGCCACTTTGGGTTCACGACTAGTCATGCTGGCCCGGGTTCTCTGTCATATGGATGCTAGCGACACTATCATATACATGAGCCAAAAGGCGCAAACGGTCCCGGGCCATGGTAAGGCGACACCCGTGGGAATACCGTGCGTGAGGCCGCAAAGTGATATGAGGTGTTACCGGCTAGATCGATGTGACTTGGTATCAGGGTCCTGACACCTTTCCTCCACAAGCTGGCGAGCCTGGGCAGATCGAGCCTCCAGGCGCGTCACCACCTCGGTGAAGAAAGTCAGGTGGCTAGCATAATCGTTTGAGTGAGGGGTCGACGCCTCCACATCGCAAATGTGGCCCAGGGCGGTATTGGCCCTTTTCCGAAGCTCCTGAAGCATGGGGGCATGCTCGCGCTCCAGCATTCGGCGTTGGAGCACCTCCTCCGTGTTCTGCCTCGCGACGGTCTCTGCGTCATCAACCCGTCTCCGAAGGGAGCGCAACTCGGCGGGCGGAGGCCAAGTCCGCCTGCACTGTGACCAGGGCTGCGTCCATGGCTTCCGCATGCCTCTCAGCCTCGTCCAACCTGGGCCTGAGGGCAGCGGCCCTGCCCTCGTCCTCCACGCCAGCAAGCTTCAGCTTCAGGTCTTACCTGCCCTCCAGGTCTGCGCGAACCTTGGCCACCCGACGGTTCACCTCCTCCTCGACTCCGGCCACACGAGCCCCGACGGCGTCTTCTGCCTAGGCAACTAGACGCTCCCTCGTCTCCAGTTGCTCGAGCTCATGCCTACGCTCCATGGCCTCCAGGGCCAGCTCCTCCTCACGCTTCCGGACCTCCACCTCCTCTGCAGGCGTCCCGCTCAGCGACACAAGGGCAGCCCTGCGCGCCTCCACCTGCTGCTCAAGAGACGCACTCCAGCCCTGGAGCTCCCACACCCACTGCCCCGCCGCCTCGCGGCGACGGTCAGCCTCGCGAGCCTCCTCCAAGGCTCGTGAGCGAGCCTCGTAGGAAGCCTTGAGAGACGCCTCGGCCTTTACGTTCTCAAGGTCACGTTGATAGCGGCCGAGACTGATGGCCAATTTCAGCTTGCGCTGCTCCTCCAACAGCCGAAGAACTTCAGCCTCAAGACGCGAATCAACACTCGCGAGCTCTCCACCAAGCCGGCTCATCGCGCTCATCGCCTCCTGGAAGAGCTCATGGCGAACCACGCTTTGCTCGCGCTCAAGCCCGAACGCCCGGCCTTCTTCTCCCTCCGCCTTGGGGGCTGCGGGCGGGGCGCCACGCGGCGCGCCACCCCTTGGCAGGAGGCTGGGGGCTGGCGCCGCGCCCGACGCCAGCCCGTCTTCGCGAGAAACTTGAGCCTGCGGGAGATTGCCGCTTGAGGAGGAGCCGAGGATCGAAGCCAATAAGTTACTGCCAAAGATTAGCGGAGGAGCCTTGGGCACGCCTGCCAAGCTCCATGCCAGGCCAGTGGGGAGAAGCGACGGGGCCGCAGGATCAGCACACCAGGAAGGCATGGGTGCCCCTTCAACCAATTCTGCCCCAGGGGCAGGACTCGGGGCGCCCGCGGCTGGCGGGGTAGTTGACGAAGAAGGAGGCCACTTCTCGGGAGATCCGGTAGCCTCAGTTGATGGAGCCCTGAAAGACTGGCGTCAGAAGAAGAAAGCAGCACATGGAAGGCCACAACCGCACGACATTTACACGTCAATGGCGAAGTACTTGCTCCGCTTCAGCGGTCCGAAGATGTTGCTGCCGCTGGGGGATCCTTTCCTCTTGCGGAGCTCCTCGAAGTCCATGCAAAGGCGGCCGTAACGCTGAACTTGGCGGCCAGAGCGTAGCGGGACCGAAGATGAGCTCGGGAGAATGTCTTCAGGGGTGCTCGGCTGCGGCGAACAGCCGGCCACCATTTCACCAAGATCTCTCGAGGCTCCGGGAGCCTTGGCCTCGGGAGTCACACGCAGCGTCTCCTCAGCAACCGACGCCTCAGGAGGGGTGTGGCAGGCTCCTGAAGACGATGCCCCAGAATCAACGCCCGGCGCGAGCTCATCATCACACGAGCCGCCGGTCTCTGCCGGGCTCTCCCACCATCATCGTCACTGGGGGCGAGCCCAGCATCAGGAGCAAGAAAGGGAACCACAACTACATGGTTCTCCCGAGGCCCCTCCAGGCCTGTCGGATTTTGGGTTCCGGCAGACCCTCTAGGTTCGAACACTGGGGTGCGCGCGGAGATCTCACCCTCTACCTACCTGCACCTTGCCGCCTCGCTTGGATCTAAGCTATGCAAAGAACAACACAAGAGACACAAGGTTTATACTAGTTCGGGCCACCATTGTGGTGTAATACCCTACTCTAGTTTGTGGTGTGGTGGATTGCCTCTGGGGCTGATGATGATGGACAATACAAGGAAGAACAGCCTCGCGAGGGTCTGTTCCTGGCTGGTGCGATGAACTGCTAGGGGGAGTTCAATCGCTCTCTCTCTGCGGATTAGGGTGCTGGGTCAAGCTGCCTCTACCCTGTGGGTGGCTAGTCCTATTTACCGGCAAAGGCCCTGGGCCTCTTCCCAAATATTGAGCGGGAAGGGCGCCAACAATTGGCCATTTTGAAGGGGAACATCTAGTACACTTATCTGACTAAAGTTGGTCCTCGCTTTGCCAAAGGCTCTGGTGGTGACGGCGGCTTGGGCTCCACGATGACTTCCTTCCTGCCGTTGCGGCGGTCTTGGTCTTGTTGCACCAAAGCGGATGCCTTTGCTTGATGCTCTCGCTGCGCTTGCTCCTTTGCACCAAAGAGGAAAGGAGGACACTGCATGAAGTGGCGCCACTGGCGCCCTTAGTCGTCATGGCTTGCATCATGGGCACCTCGTGAGGTACCCGCCTTGATCTCTCCACCTCCTCGCGAGCCAGCTGATGAGGCCGTGCGGGAGGAAGCTTCCGTCGTCCGCCCGCAATCTGGCCCCTCGCGAGGGTCTTGAGCTTGTGCTGATGAAGACGGGCCATGCTGGGCCACCCCTTGAGCCACGCCACAGGCCACAGGTAGGCAAGTCTGGGTACCCCCGTTCCCAGAACGCCGACAGTAGCCCCCGGGCCCAAGGCGCGCCCGGACATGGCTGAGCAGAGAAGCGACGGGGCAGGTGCGAAGCGCCGCGGGCCCTAACAGCCTACGGCCTTGGGCGCCGCATGGCGGTTGATTGGACGTGGGCGCCTTAGCAACTGCGTGAATCGACAAAAGAGCGGCTTCTCTCTCGGCTTTGCTTCCCTTGTCTCCTCCGGTCATTGCCCAGATCCCCTTTCTTGCGCCTTTCCTTCCTGCCTCCGAAATCTCCAGATCTACTTCGACCGTGTGCCCTAGCAATACATGGCGCCTCGCCAGACCCTGGCCGGAGCTTGGTACTCAGCCGCCTTGGACTCGCCGAATGTGTCGGAGGAGGGCCTTGCCCGGGTGCGCCGGATGGTGGCGGCGCAAGGCATCGACGGGGCAGAGGTGTTCAAGGCTGGCTCCGCCCTTTCCGAGGGCCAAGGAAGCACCTTCTATCCGATCTTCGTGAGCGCCATTGCTACCGGTCTGGTGCCTCCCTTTTCTGAGTTCTTCTTCTATGTCCTCCGCCACTACAAACTGCAAGCTCTACACCTCCACCCCAACTCTGTTCTTCTTCTGGCGATCTTCGCCTACTATTGTGAGGCTCACGTCAGGGTGCAGCCCTCAGTGGTCTTGCTGCGCCACTACTTCTCCTCCGGACCTCTCACGGTCCCATCTCCGCGTGCGCGAGCTTTGTCGCGTATGGCAGCTCCAACGCCATCTCGAAGCCCGGGAAGAGGATTGAGGGCTTCAGGAGCAAGTGGGTCATGGTAGATGCTGGGCGCATCCACCCTCGGCTGATTCTGCCCGTGGAGCATCCCGCGAGCTCCGATGATTGGTCTCGCGTGGAACTCGTGGATCCCCGCGCGAAGCCGGTGCTGGGGAAGATGGACGCGGATCTGCGGCCGAGCAACATGGCGACGGCAAAGCTGACTGGTGCATCGCTCCTGAGGGAGTTCCTGGAGCATCAGGTGGCCCCGCTTCGTCAGTACTCACTTCCGCATGGAGGCCCTGCCTGACACCTGCAGTCTTGGCCGACGAAGATCTGGCCGCGGTCCTCAAATCTTTGGTCGGGGAGACATGGCGAGGCTGGAGGCTCTCTGTGCCCTGTTCCTTCGAGATGATTGGGAGCAGGCGGTGGAATCCATGCCCGTCTTCAATGGGGACGGTCCCGTGCCCGCGGAGGTTCCCGAGGACCCGGCGGCCCTGGAGACGGTGAACATGTCCTCCGGCGACTCCAGCGAATAGGAGGAAGAAGAAGAGGAGCGGGAAGCGGGGCCTGACTCCGAGGCAACCGACGGGGAGTCGAGACTGCCCCTTCCCCGGCGCAGGTCCCGCGCTCCCCGCCTCTTGCCGAGCGACGACGACGAGGATGGCGACAAGCGGGGCGGCGAGAGCTTGCCTCCGATCCCGAAAAAGGACAGGACTGGGCTGGTCCCCTGCGGGTCTGCCCCGGCTCCGAGGCGATCCGCAAACGTGCCTCCTGCTCCCGGGCCTCTTGAGGCTGATCCCTGCAGCCGGCTCTCGGGCTTCAAGTATGGCCGGAGGTTGCTCGAGCTCGCGAGTGATGACCTGTAAGTGCTTGATTCTTGTTTTATTCCTTGCTTTGTCGCTGAGGCTTGATATCTGTATCTCTTGGCTAGGCTGGCGCCTGCGGGGAAGAAGCTGAAGGGAGCTCCTGAGGCTCCGTCTGGGGCAGCACCTCTGCCCGCGAATAAATGCGACGGCAAGACACGCGCCTCTCCTGCCCGGTCATCCTCATGAGGTCTGGTGGAGCTGGCTGGGGCAAGCTCAGCCCCCATGGCCCAAGCGACTCCTAAGGTGTCCTTGCGTGATGCCACCGCCACTGCTGTTGGGGCGTAGCAGGTCCTGCCTCAGGATACTGTGGTTACGCTGCCGTCCTCTCCTCCTACTCCACCAACTGCTGTCTCTCCGACTCCTCCC
This sequence comes from Aegilops longissima, assembly GCA_021605205.1. Taxonomy (NCBI): domain Eukaryota; kingdom Viridiplantae; phylum Streptophyta; class Magnoliopsida; order Poales; family Poaceae; genus Aegilops; species Aegilops longissima. The sequence goes on from CM038679.1 coordinate 199,380,829, forward strand.
ACTATCCTGGATCATGCTGCTGCTGAATTGGACCAGCTGCGGCAAGATCTTCTGGGCGCCGACCCTCGCTTGGTGGTCGGGCACTTGGAGCTGGCCTCTGGCTGGATTCGCTCTGATGCTTCGATTCGAGCGGCGCTAATTCAGGCCTCGACGGCTTGCGACGAGGAGAAGCAGGCCGTCCTTGGGGCGAAGGCTGCTCGCGATGCCTCCTTGGGGGAGGTGGCCGATGTCCGAGGTCGCTGCAAGGCGCTGGAGAGCGAGCTGCAGGGCCTGCGGGACCAGCTTGCCAAGGAGGCCCGCATTCGCCAAGAGAAGGAGGAAGACATGAAGGCTCGCGAGGCGGCCGTCAAGGACCGGGGCGCCAAGCTTAACAGGCGCCGTGACTGCCTGGGTGCCCTGGAGCAGGAGTTGGAGGCGAAGAAGGTCGAGCTGGACGGCAAGGCGTGGGTTCTTGCCGAGGACCGCGAGGCCTTCACGGATATGGAGGTGAAGGCTCGCACCCTGCTGAGGGCGCTTTCTGACAGTGACTGGAAAGCCCGCTGGCGGCGTCGGCGACAGCCCCGCCAAGCTGCTTCCCTTCCTGATCCGCGCTCTTGAAGATGTCACTGAGGGAGTTCCGGACTAGGGGGTGTCCGGATAGCCGAACTATCATCATCGGCCGGACTCCAAGACTATGAAGATACAAGATTGAAGACTTCGTCCCGTGTCCGGATGGGACTTTCCTTGGCATGGAAGGCAAGCTTGGCGATACGGATATGTAGATCTCCTACCATTGTAACCGACTCTGTGTAACCCTAACCCTATCCGGTGTCTATATAAACAGGAGGGTTTTAGTCCGTAGGAGGAACAATAATCATACCATAGGCTAGCTTCTAGGGTTTAGCATCTTTGATCTCGTGGTAGATCTACCCTTGTAATACACATCATCAATATTAATCAAGCAGGACGTAGGGTTTTACCTCCATCAAGAGGGCCCAAACCTGGATAAAACATCGTGTCCCTTGTCTCCTGTTACCATCCGCCTAGGCGCATGAGTTCGGGACCCCCTACCGAGATCCGCGGTTTGACACCGACATTGGTGCTTTCATTGAGAGTTCCTCGTATGCGTCACCGATAGGCCCGATGGCTCCTTTGATCATCAACAACGCGCGGTCCAGGGTGAGACTTTTCTCCCGGACAGATCTTCGTGTTCGGCGGCTTTGCACTACGGGCCAATTAAGCAGCCATCCGGAGCAGATCGAAGCTCGCCTCGGCGTCAGGTCAGATTCGAAGTTTAAACTATCGACCGATATCGCGGAGGCTTGATCTTGACGGATTCGAGCCGCAAGCAAAGCGCGCCGCCTTGTCTCGATGGGCATGATCTGGCTCTACAACCGAGCGATTGCTCGAGGGCGCACGAGAATCCGCTCCGACCCTTAATCCGGGCTGGATTCCCCGATCGAGGGCAGTGGTTGGACACCGCCTCGGGGTTTTAATCTCTCGGCGATCGAGCTGAACTCCATCCCTGTCGCTGCGAAGACCTCGACTCGGTGCGGACTCCTCTCCGGACTCGAACCCCAGCGCCCCGCCAATCGAATCCGATTGGGCGCTGTCATGGAGTTCACTACGCGGACATCTTTCGGCTTTTCGCCCTTTGGCGACATCCTGAATTCACTAAAGTCTCTCTCTTTATCCGGAGAGCCTGGCGGATTACGGTCGAAAAGGTTGGGATGAGGGCGGCGAAGAAATTCAACGCCCACCCACCACCCACTTGGTAGCCGCTTTTGGCGATCTAACCGACATGCTAGACTACGACTCCGAAGACATCGGCGGTATGGGCGGCGATGCGGAGGCGACCAAGACCAGCGCCCACGTGGCTTTGGAAAACCACCTCGTCATCGACATATATATGGTGGACATCCCAAAAGATGGGAACGGCGATGGAACAACGGAGGATGACCAGCACCCTGGATGCCTGAAGACGGATGCAGTGGGAAGAAGTGACATTTAGAAGTGTTGCTGACTTTAGATTTAGGTTTCGGCATAACAAAGCTTGCACTGTCTTTTCGCACTTAGGCGCTGGCGTGCCGTTGGTAATGATTCTACTACGGTGCTGCAAATTTGCAAGCTGATCCTAAGTAATCGTTGTTGTTCATTGGATTCCTCGAATTACCGTTAGGATTGAAGAATTGTAGCAATTCTTCCTGAATAGACTTCGATTCTCCGTCGAGAGTTTCTTTGAAAGTCTTACCTAAACTCTTCCGACTGAATATGAGAAAGCCTATAAAACAACGAGCTACTATCATTTCTTCATTATAGATTGAGATCTTCTTGGACTTGATGCACAAATAGATGGAATAGCAGCAAATAGCATATTTCTATCCTTCATATCCGTGAAAGAAATCTCATCTCGAGTAACTCCATCTTTTCAGCTCTGCTCGCTCACTTTTGAAAGGAAAGGAGACTGATCTTGGCGTCGGCGTTGGTTTTCAAGGAAAGCCTGATTTAGCATGTAACGTGAACATGAGCGGACACCCACACAATCGAGATTGGAAGAAGAAGTACCATACCATTGTCATTTTTAGGGCGAAAAAGAATGGGTCATCTTTGTCAATTGATAACTGAGTGAGAGAAGAAAATCACGTTCTTAAAGCGGTCGGTTCGTCGGATTCATAACCTTCCCCTATTGGCCGGCTGCCCGTGAAACACATAGGCTCCTATCGCATTTATCGATCGAGAATGGTCTCATCACAGAAACACTTTCTATATGTTATTTGAGATTGAAGAAGCAAGCAAGTTTATAGGGCATATAATTGTTTTTTGTAGGCGAGCCAAGATCTTATCTTATTTGCAGGTCGTATAAATGAAATGATTGGAAAAATCATATAGAATTTGGAGGTGCATAGTGTCTTACGGGGCTGGCTCACAATACAACAATTATCGCTACTGATTCCAGATAGAATGTTGATACCGGTGGAAAAGCACTTCTTTCTATGTATAGGGCAGTGAACTAAAAATAAAAGTGTCCTTTCTCGATACATAACATTGTATAAGTCAACCCAAGTCGCTTCTTCATCTCCGGGAATCCGGTAAGGTACTTTTGGAACACCAATGGGCATATTAGATTAATATTATTATATTTCAGTAAGAAAACTACACTTTAATATATAACATAAGAATGGAAGAGAAAGAAAGAACACGAGAAGAGCTTAGTTGGAACTCCTTACGGGATCATAGGGGCTATGCTCCCTCTCTCTGTCTCGGTCCCGCCAGCGGCATAGCAACACCTACTCTTCCTTACGATGCAGCCTTCTGGATCCATAATTTGGCTTCCTCGTTTATTGATTGCTTGCAATCGCCACAACATCATTGAGTGGCGTCATAGAATCCTCAAAGGCGTGAAGTAGAAGTTCTTGAACCTTGATTGTGTGTGTTCGTGCCCACTCCAATAGAGCATTTGGCCTGTGAGCTTTGACTACTGAAAGCTACCTATGTCAATCAGTATAGCCACTAGAGGATTGGAACAGGTATATTCCTTCTTAGACAGTACTTTAAGACAAACACGGTTCACAAGGTGGATTTTCTATCTATTAGTTGACTACAGACTTCTTCGTCCCGACCTATCTATATGTGAAAAGCTCTCCGCCGGAATCTTCGTAGTAGTAAGTCGTGGGTTACAAGCTGTCCCTTCCTCAAACCACCCATAATAGATATAGGGTTTACCAACCTCGAGCACGGACATAGACACGAGATCATTTTGATCGAGGACCCATTTTGGAATAAAAGGATAGAGACCAGACATAGTCAATCGGAAGGTCGTGCTTTAGAAAGACTTGTGTTCTATAGGAACAGCTGCCTATATTCACCCGGCTGCTGCCTGTCATGAGAACATTGTGAAGCATCCATTCTATTCAATTAGAAATAGCATCTATAACTAGTAGTGAGGCGGTTGCTTGAGGTCTCACAGGTCCTGCTTAAGCGAAAATGTAGTTGTGGAAGTAGTCTTGCCCACTTTGCCTTACGCTCATAGAGATCTATAAGTATCCCTCTTGTCTAAGTAGGTAAGCACGCTCGCCCGATGACTAAACTTTAGCATTGAAGCGAGTCCTTCTTTTCATGAATGTTAGGAAGAAGAGAATCCCTAAGTGAGAATTGAATGCCATCCCATTTCCTAAAGAAAGAGATTTCCAATATCGTGAATCACGAAAGAACCAATCTTGTAACTTGCTTCATCAGGCATTCTAAGTAATCAATGAGATTTTCTTCCTCGAGAACAAAAAGCTACGAGGAGAGCCTTGTTTACTGATATGTTACTAAAAGACCAGAGGTGATGGCCTCTGAATTGCAGGGTATGGAAAGTGGGTGTTAATCAACAAGATTATCTAAATTTGCGGAAACCACTAATGGAATAAAGTTAGATCTTTATTTCATTTCAAGGAAAAGTTCGAGGGTTTAGCCACCACTCAGACAGTAGTGAAAAATCAAACTAACTCTAGGCGAAAGTGCGGAGGATCTTTGATTCCTCCTACCTTATGAGCCCTTACGAAATGCCATTTTGAATGATGGACAAATCATGGGTGTCGGCGGTCTAGTCGAGCATTTTGGAGTGCTGGCGGGCAAAGTAGGTTGACCCGTCCGAGGGGGAGGAACAAGCGGGCAATTGAACACCATAGGGCACAAGCGAATCGCCGATAACGACCTGTATATATCAGGCAAGAGGTGCTACTCCGACCGGAATCCTGCGTGATGGTTGGTCACCTTACCAATCAATCTTGAAAAACTTCGATAAAAAGAAATGCGGACATCTAATCTAGTCTTTGCTTTCATCTTTTACTATTACTATTATTTATAGAAAGGCATCCTCTCTATACTCTAAACCCTTATCGGGAGAAGTCACTCTTCTAAGTGCTATATACGAGCAAAGGAGGAGGTCTCTATGGATAGATTTCTATCAAAACCCAACCACGAAAGCTATGACATTACGGGCCTAGCGGATGAAATGGCGGAGATCGGGAAAGCGGAAAAACTCGAGACAACTACTACTAAAGAAGACTCGGTCCTATAATGCGAGTTCCTAGTTAAAGTTATGGTTACTACCGGAGAGGAAAGTGATTCAGATTATGAAGTTTCGAGGCGCCTAAGGCTAAGATAAGGTTAGGGAAAGAAGAAGACAACAAGATTATGGCAGGCAGCCAACTCATCGAGTAAAGGCTTCCACGGCGGGTTGACCAAAATGAGGATCCCAAATGGCATGAGCAATAGGTCTTACGTGTAAAGGATCTGTATCCAGCCTTGCCAAGCTACATGAAACAGATTTCGGACGTCCATAGAAAGATTATTGCTAAGCGCCCAAAGTGAGAAGCAAAAATGTTACGATAAAGGCGTTCTCGATAATATCATCATGACTTTCGAAATCATATGCGGTAGCAATACCAAACCAAATCTGACGAGTAGTGGGGTCTGAGCTAAGCCTTGGCTAAACACTGGAAATCTTAATTCCATAATGCCTTTCAAATCCTCCTAGCCACTATCCTCTGCAATAATTCTCGCTAAGAAGAATGCCCATGTCGTGGCAATTCCACCGAGAAGGTAATGGGTTACTCCTACATCACGTCCTTGTATAATGCTCAAGGCTCTAGGCTGAGTAGCAGGAGCAACTTTGAATTTGTTATGAGCCCAAGCGATAGATTCAATGAGTTCTTGCCAATAACCATGGCCCTGAATAAAAACATTAAACTAAAGGCCCGGACAAAATGAGCACCTAAGAAAAAAAGACCATATGCAGATAATGAAGAACCATAAGACTGAATGACTTGCGATGCGTGCCCACAAGAAATCTAAAGCCACCCATTAATCGTAATGGAACTCTGTGCAAAGTTTCCCCTGTAATATGAGTTACCACCCTTGATCACTTATAGTACCCCAAACATCATTGCATTTTCCAACTGAAATGGAAAATGACTACGAAATGCATTGTACATCCAGAATAAACCTAAGAAAACATGATCGGCGGATACTTGACATGTTCCCCCTCGGCCAGGCCCATCGCAAGGAAAGCGAAAACCTATATTTGCTTTATCGGGTATCAAGCGGGAACTCGAGCAAATAAAACACCTTTCAAAAGTATTAATACAGTCACATGTATGGTAAATGCATGAATGTGATGGACTAAAAAATCTGCGGTTCCTAATGGAATAGGTAACAAAGCCACTTTGCCACCTACTTCTACTAACTCGCCGCCTCCCCACGTTAAGCTAGTACTTGTTGTTGCACCAGGAGCTGTTACGCTAGTAGCGCGATAGCATGGATATTTTGTACCCATTGAGCAAAGATAGGTTGTAATTGTATGGCAGTATCCGAAAACATATCTTGTGGAATGCCTAAAGCACTCATGGTATCATTATGAATGTACAAGCCAAAGCTGTGAAAACCTAGAAATATACATACCCGTTAAGGTGGGATATGATTGCATCGCGGTGTCTAAGGGCGCGATCTAATAGATCGTTATGTCGAGTAGTTGGATCATAGTCTCTTACCATAAAATTGCTGCATGTGCAGCAGCACCGACTATTAGAAATCCGCCAATCCACATGTGGTGTGTGAACAAGGAAAGTTGTGTACCATAGTCGGTAGCTAGGTATGGATAGGGAGGCATAGAATACATATGATGAGCTACAACAATGGTTGCAGAGCCTAGCATAGCTAGGTTAAGAGATAATTGAGCATGCCATGGCGTTGTTAAGATTTCATAAAGACCCTTATGGCCTTGTCACGTAAATGGGCCCTTGTGAGCCTCCAAAATATCTTTAAGTCCATGGCCAATACCCCAATTGGTCCTATACATATGAACTGCGATTAGGAAAAGAATAGCAATAGCTAAATGATGGTGCGCAATATCGGTCAGCTAGAGACCACGATTCTTGGATCTAGTCCTCCATGAAAAGTCAGAAATTCTGCGTATTTGGACCAATTTAAAGTGAAAAAAGGGTTGCTCCTTGGCAAAACTAGGATAAAGTTGAGCCAAAGGTCGATTCAAGATCAATTCATGAGGAAGTGGTATCTCCTTAGGATCCACCCAGCGTCAAGAAATTGGTTAATTGGTAAAGATACATGAATTTGGTGCCCAAGAAAGAGAAGATAGGTCTATTTTCATTAGTGTAGAACTGCTACCTCGTTAACGAACTTACTCAAAGAATGCTATAGAGCCGAGTCTAAGAAAGCCGCCTGTTATTATTTTCTTAACCTCGAGAAAGTCTCACGCGGGGCACCTCACATCGCACTAAATCACTACTATTAGGCCCTTCCTATCATTCCACAATCCGAAGGAAAAGAGTATCCTATGAAGGAAATCGTATCGATCTATCACCTTCCTCGTATCGATGCTTGCCACCGCGTCACTAGGTTGTTCATAGCTCTTGCTTAGCAATGGATCACCCAAGCGTATTCGGGATGTGTGCATTCCACAATCCCTTAAGGAAGAGGTTCACTACAGCCTTGCTTGTTAATGGGTTTCGACTTCAGCGAGTGCTAGACTAGGGATAAGCTGGATCTTGACTTCTTTCCAAGAGCTCCATCAATACCTTAGCCATACATCAGCTCTACCATTACTATCGCATTCTACCTACGCTTTTATGGAAAGAAAGAAGAAAGGTTGGATGGTTGATCCACACAAATAAGAGATATGTAGGCCCAACCTTCAATTGCGAGAGAATAGCAAGCCCCTTTGCTGAGCAGGATGTATAGAGGAAAAGGGTGACCCACATCGCAAGGGCTTTCGATTGTGTGAATCGAGCCCAAGAAGATCAATTCATTAGGAGAGAGGTATCGATGCTTGCCAGCAGGAGAAAGATCACTAGGTTCGATGTCGATCTGATCAATAGGGTTCCCTAGGTACATTCCGTTTTACGGAAATCCGGCGGGGATAGTAGCTGCCTTTTCGAGGGCAAAAAACAAGTTAGGCTATCCGAGATTTGCTCTTTTTCCAGCTTTTGGAGTGAAAATAAGGAGGGACTTGTGATTGGTTTCTATAGGAAGAGAGATACCAAGCAGGCAACTTCCCTACTAACTCTGAACACAAAAGCCAAGGTGACCCGAACAATTATTTCACTTATTTCTAGTTTAAGAAGGACCTTGTCTTGGCGGTTCACGACTCCGGTGCTTAGAGATGCGGTTCACTACAGCAGTGGTAAGAAAAGCAAGAAAACAGGTATCAAGAGATGGAAGTGAAAGAATAACTGTTGATCGACCGGTGGTTTGGGTCTTGCCTTTTAGGATTGATTCCTATTGAATTGACTTTGCCTTTGCCGAGGAGCGAAACCGAGCCCTTTGATTTGATCCGGTGAGTGGCGTTCTGGCGAAGCCTCGACAAGTTGAATCGGTGCGAAACAAGGATGATATTATTGAATATATTCTTCTTTCCTGTGCATTGCCTTTCCGTTTTCCGTACCTTTCGTAATAGTTACTCGCCACTAGAAACAGGATTCATGAATTCAAACTAAAAGCAAAGGTATCGCTAATTCCATTTCGGTGGAAATATAGGGATGAAAGTTTCTCTCCTACTGATTCGATTGCACATCTAATGAAAATATATGCACATGAATGTTCAAAAGCAAGGCTATCCCTTTGCGTTACGAGGATCTATCTTTGTCCCTTGATTGAAACCGAGGAAGCGTCGCTCGACCTCCTAGAAGGAATGCAATTATTCGCTTCGTAGTCCTCGTATGAATTCGCTATCGCTCCGAATCGTGGGAGCCGTTGAGTTCGGAGATACCGTTGTAGGAAAACAAACAAGTGAAAGAAGCCCTCATACCCACTCCTCTTTCCCCACCAAACCAACAAGTAGTAGGTTGGTGGGCCTCGGTATCTCTATTTGCTAAGATGGATACCTACACCACTCAATAGTTCCAATTAATTGTTTTTTCTCCCATAGGAAAGAAAATGCTTCCAGCAATTTTTTCCTTTCCTCCTCCATCATACTTAGGTCTTCACAACCTTCCACCAGAGGCTTTTCTCTGTTTTCCTCCTCCGTCATACTTAGGTCTTCACAACCTTCCACCGGAGGCTTTTCTCTGTTTTCCTCCTCCGTCATACTTAGGTCTTCACAACCTTCCACCGGAGGCTTTTCTCTGTTTTCCTCCTCTTTAGCCATTGCTTCTTGAATCATATCTTTGATCCTCTTTAGGGGCAATTTAAACATGTTAGCATCCTTGAAGCGAAAAGCCAAAATAAATTTCCTCGGGTTTAAGAACGAAAGGAGTTTATCAGATTTGGTACCAAACCGGGAAAAACCTAAGCGAGATCTTAAAGAGATATAAGCAGGGTCATAGGAATCAATAGATTCCCCTCCCTCCGCTTTGGGTGGCTTCCTTTGCTTGCTTGAGTGAGCAATTATATTCGGATATCCCCGGTTCCAAGATCTCGGCGGAGGAAAGTCCGAGGAGCGTGTGCACCATGAATAGGATCTCCTCAGGTTCGGGAATGAAAGAAGTGAGTCTATCTTGCACTCTAAACCAGGAAATCTTTATATTCCGAGCACAAAAGCCACCCTTAAAGGTTTCTTTGTAATTGTCGGCGGTCCCCGCTCCGGAGGAAAGCTTCTTCTATGGCTATGGCCAAAGGAGAAATAATCCTGTTCATTATATTCCTCCTAGAATCCAAGGCATTTCGTCGGAATACATCTGTCTTTTCACCTTTGTAGTCCTATGCATAGTAAGTACTATAGCCCCAATCATAGCTACTAATAAAATCAGACTAGAAACCAAAAACCAGACGGAATAGTAGGTATAAAACAAATTGCCCATTGTTTCCAAATTAGTCCAACCGTACCTTTCCGGCATAAACCGTATATCTCGGAGAATTCGTATTTACGTGGGTTGGTAGTAATGGAATGGTTTCATTATCTAAAATGAAGAACATTTCCACCAAAAGATCAGTCCAATAATACCACTCAACGGTAAATAGCGCAATACTTCTTCGTGAATTTCCGCTATTTGAATATTGAACATCATAACCACGAATAGGAATGAAGCGGCAATAGCTCCTATATGAACTACTAGGGAGATCATAGCGGAGAAGTCAAGATCTAACAAAATAAGTAAACCGGAAGTGTCAAAAAGACTAGGAAGGAAACAAAGCGGAATGTGCGGATTTTTAGCACGTACAACCATCAAACCAGAGACCAAAGCAGGGCTCGACAAAGCAGAAAGTATCATGGTATGTCGTCCTCCTTGAAATGGAACTTGAATCTTTGGAGCAAGAAGGCGCATTCAAGTCGATCTATTACAACCAACGCGGTTGTTAGTATTTCATTTTCTTCTTCCAAGCCGGCGCTCTTCTTATAAAAAAAGCACTCACTGAATTACTTACTTGAATCTCGTCTTTCTCTCGGCCGATAATTTTGATGTGTCAAGATTCGATCGGAGGTTCGTCTTGCTTCTCCCCACCCTCGCCTATGAAATGGATAACCCTTGCTGCCATAGCAGCAGAGATTTTAAGGATTCTCTTGAAGCGGAATAGGAGGAAGCCATGCATTCTTTCAAGAATCTCCAAGCCCCCCCTTTACCTTCTCTTTCTATTCTATAAAAGCGAACATCTAATCTAGGCCAGTCGCCTTTCTATGAAAGCGAGCAGCCCAGCCCCTTGTTGAAATTTGGATATTAAGGAAGCCGTATTTGCAATAGCAGCTCCGAGAAGCTGGGCTTAGGGTGCGCCTCCTGCGGTCGTTCGGTGACTCAATTGGCTGGCTTCCCTCAGCTCGGTGGTGTCGCCACCTCTCCCAGGACCGGAATGATTATCCCTGCCCGATGGGTCTACATTCATCCACAGAATGTCGTCGGGTACTCTTCACTTCCCGCCATTCTTGTAACCGTCACCTGTAATCCGCGCGGTGTGTCCGCACCCCTAGAGTGGGCGAGAAAGAAAGGATTTTTCTCGAGCAACCCCCTGGTTCCATACCCAGGAGTTCACTTTCCGTATGAGCATTGGTACATATATAAGTCGATGGAAGAGTCAAAGGGTCACCACTCTGAGGATCTCCCCTTATCTTAGAAGGGTCGCGTCGAGGTTCGCGCGGTTCATTGTTGTGCTTACACTAGGCTACCCTTCTCCAAAGCTCCATGGGACCACCTATCACTAGTCTTGGCGGAGGGTTTATTGCACAAAAAGGCGGGGCGGGCTCCATGAGAGGAAAGCCCAGAATGTCGGATGCAAAGCCCGCACCTCATTAAGATCATATTGGCATACTCTCCTAAAAAAAAGCAGACCCCATTGAAGGCGGGGTGAGGTACAACAAGGCCATTTCCGTCCACCTTCTCCTGGCCGTGCGTGGGCGTTACCGCTCATACAGCTCCCGGCCCGACAAGCAGTTAGCTTTCCTCTAGAAGTCATGGAAGTGTGGACAAATCGGCGAAGGTTTTATTTCTTAAAAATCACCCTAACCGTCCTAAATATGGATGAGAGCGGTCTCGAGTTTTTGGGGTCCTCGAGATCGCATTTTAGGTCGAGTAGAGGCGCTAGGAGTCTGTGGGCTTCCTTGGCATTTCAAGATGGCCTCTATCGTCTTTTCGAGAGCCTCCCGTTTGCCGTCAAGGGCATTTGACATCCAGATACAAAAGCAGTCCCACAGGCGGGAATTTTCCCCAATGGGCGTAACCAGCTCTGCTTCGCGGTCTCAAAGGAGAAGCCCGAATGCTTGCGATTGCTTTTTCTCTTTATTCCTTATAAGCGAGCCTCTAAAGACTCTACTCCTACTTTAAACTTAGAGTCCGATTCTTCCAATTCTTCCAAAGACAAAGTAGAACTTCGTTTGAGGTTTGCCCCGTTCACCGCCGTCCGGCCGGTGGCTACTCTGAGATGGATCGAGGTTTAGGCGGGGCTTGCTCCCTTTCTTCTAGAGCTAAGGAAGGACCTGCGGGTGGCATTTTCGGTAAAGGGAATCTCAAGGAGGTCTCGGACCTTCAAAGTGCCCCACCACCGGGGTTGGCGTTGTGTCGGCGACCCCTCGGCTCCGGGCTAGAGGTAATTTCGATGATCTCCCGGCCCTTTGTTCCTCGTCACCATCGCAATAACAATAAGGAGGCGCGGTGATGTCGTCATCCGAAGGAAAAAACCCCAAAGGTACGAATGGAGTTCTACTTGTCGGGCTTGGATTCGTTTCGTTTATCAAAAATCGAAATAATAAATAACAACCCATAAATAAAAGAGAAATTACGATAACAAATCTAAAGTGAAGCCAATAAACATAAAATAAACCAGTCTGCTTTTAAAAGGCTGGCCAATTCACTTGAAAAACTACGTTCTAACTTGAGCAGAAAAATTGGTGGCATTTGACATCTATAGTTTCACCACCCTACTACTGCCGAAATCACTGCTTTGGTGAGCTTTCCCCAAGGTGACACGAAGGTCTACCTCCTTTAAATGCGCCCTCACCTCCTCCATGAGGATGATCCACTGGATTCATTGCAACATCATGAACAATGGGGCATCTGCCTAAGCACCGGCACCCCACCACGCTTACGGCTCTATACCTACTAGACTGTATTCGGTAAAGCTTTCTTTCTATATGCTAATTCTCATGCAGTTCATATTGTCGATATGAGTATAATTGCCTCGAGAAATAGATAAGAATTAGTTCCTTTACGGTAAATGAATAGGAATTAGGTTAATAAAACCAGAACTGTTTCCGCCTTCCTCTCGGTGAGCTATTTCTCTGAAATATACAGTTTCACATCATTCTGAAATCATATACATGTATTACCACCGGTATGGAGCCATAAATCGTCTTGGCGTGGCGTGAAGACCTTCCACAGTCTTGAGTCGTTCTTGGTAGCTAGCAAGCACCGTGGAATTTAAGCGCCTTGTGGTCGGGACACGCCTTCTTCTCTAGAATCACGCAAGTGGTACAGCTCCCACAGTAAGGAGAAAGACCTTAAGGCATAAGCGTAGAGCCTGAGTCCACAAGATAGTATTTTCTCGGTGATGATAGTGGCCATTTTCGGTTCGATGGTTGTATCGAGAAAGATTCTAGAGTCATTTGCCGTACCCTCCCAACCAACCATGACATATGTGAAACTCATGTGAAAATAAAAAGCACACAAACTCTTACGTGTTGGTGAAACTCGTTTTCCATGATAACGTATTTGGTTTCTGTTGGAACTTCGGGCAGAAATGTGTGTCGGCTCCAACGCTATTCTAGAAATGCAAAAATAGAATAATAGATGAATTATAAAACTCAACTGTTCTTTGTGATTTGGTACCGCTTGAACTAAGCGGCCCAATTCTTGGTAGGTACTTATTAGGGGAGGCCAACCACCGAATGAACAACGATCTCGGTCCCACTTGATTCCTAGGAATTTAGGAAACCCTGCGGACTTGACTCTTTTAAGAGGAAGAAATTGAAGTGAAATATCTAGAATATGCTTTACACTCCATTTTCACACAGGTATTCCCCCCTACCTTTTTGTAGATTGATGCACTAATAAGACTCCAATTCCTTGGTTTGAGCATCCCTTTCTTTTGTAACCTCTCTTAGGAACTTCAAAGCGGAACAAGGCTAGGATCCTAATCTCTATTCCTTCCTCCTTGGCGTCGAGATAACTCCAATAAAGCATGGTGAAGTAGATATAAAAGCGTGTGAAGAGCAATAGACTCTTTTTTATAGAGCTTATCATTGTCATTGATTGACCGGCATGACTTATGGATTGCATTTTATCTTGTGCTATTTGAATAGCAGATTCTTGAAAAGCGGAGAAATATACTTTCTTGCTCTGCATCATTCTTGCTAAGGGCATCTAAGGAACTAATCAAAGGTTACGAAAGAAGGCTGAAAAGGAGCTTACTTTTCCGCTAATGCTACTTACGCTATCTCGTAAGGAGGATCGACTCATAAACCTCCTTGGTATTTGGGTAGGGAGAAAGATAATTAATTAGGCTGAGTGAGGAATGTATACAACTACTGCTCAAAAGGCAATAGAAGCACACCTCCTACTAGACATGGAAGGAGTAAACCTAAAATATGCTTTCTTCCTTATGTTGAATCGACTTCCTTGTCTCTTTCTAGAAAGTCGGCAGGTGGCCCGGCGTGACCTCTTGGGAAATGAAAAAACAATTGGTTCAATCAGTACTTATAAGCGAGCGGTTCTCTCTCATATTATTACGTTTACGGAATGCCGTAAGCCTGCTCTCAAGGAACAACTCGAATCACTTCACGCAGGACTTGCTTTACATGCGGGGAGTTGGATAAATTACCCTCTTGTGGGTATGGCGATAGATAGCAATAGCAGCGGATTGATTATGATTATGATTAAGTGGTATTTGTTGGATGAGCTCCAAAAGGTGGTGAGCGATGAGTCAACCAAAGGAGTGGGCCCTTTAAACCCCTAGGGTGTAAGCATTTCTGCCTATCCAAAATAAGAGGTCAAGTCAATCTTGAATGCGGTTAGTACCTATTAGTATTGAATCTGAATCCTATTTGCTTTGGCGCCCTATCCTATATTCTCTCTATCTATAGATGGAGAAAGACATGCTCGATATGAATTTGGACAAAGAAGAAAGTCAAAAGCAGGAGGTAGGTCCGTGGTTTCAAGTTGAGTAGTGAGTGGTTCCTTAAGAAAGTCGTGAAACCTTTACTCATTTGATTTCCTCCCAAAAGAAGGAGGGTTTTTCTGTGGTAGGCGCCAAGAAAGATACCATGAAATTAGGCACGGTACTATCCATCACACTTAGAGTTGGTATTTATTGTTTGATTCGAATCCTGCTTACCAAGCAGTTGTCATATGATTTGAATGATGATATCCAATTATGAAATGGCTAGAGGAGGCACAGAGATAAGGCAGGCTGATGGTAAGGTAAATCAAAGGTTTTCATTTACCTTATCATCGTCGTAACTTTCTTATCTATTTGTGTATGCTATTAGAAAGGAAATTCGATACAACCAACGCATAAAACCTTCCGTCTTTCCTATGAAAACAACTTCCTTTGGATAGAATAGTTAGCCAACATGAATTCCTGCTTATTGTCCTTCCTACCCATAAGTGAGAGCAAGGCGAAGTAGAGCATAGAGCTTAGAAGTAGGATCTAGTAATTGGTTACGCTCAGCAGATGCAAAAAAGAGGTGTTTTGGGGTGAGTCCCTTCAAGCGGCTTTTGATGGCGGCGTCGTCAGCGTACACTTCTGCATTCGACCCAAGCGAGACCTAAGGATGAGGCTCATTAGGCGCTTAAATGTGGTGCCGACATTTATCAAACCGAAGGGCATCCGCTTGTAGCAGAAGGAAGGCGATAAAACTAGTTTTTCTTTGTCTTCCTTAGCCATATAGACTTGCGATACCCGAGTAGGCGTCGAGGAAGCTCAACATCTCGCACCTGCGGTGGAGTCGACCAGTTTAGTCCTTGTACTTGGTGGAACCAAATTCCAGTATATGGATTGCAAACCTTTTACTGCTTTGGGTCTTAAGTGAATGAAAGGTGGGTTAAAAACCATGGCCAGCCCCCTCAAGAAATCTCGCCCGTGGAGTTCTTGATGGGATGCTAGCTGCGGTATACAAGAAAAAGCGTGGTGTGAAACACGAACAAGATGTGCTAACACATATCCCTTATATTTATTGGTTCTCTGAAGATGTATGATAAAGAGCTGGCATTAAGTCATGCAGCGCTCATGCTTTATAAGAGGAAAGACTCTCGCGGATATAGATTGAGCGTCTGGCGCTTGCTTACAAAGGCGCTCTTGAAAAAGGCTACCTCTTCAAACTGCTGAATGCCCTATTCCATCTATCTTTCCTGAAAAAGCATATACTTTTGTTCTATAAGCAAATAAGCATACTTCTTTTGCGGATCAAGCGATCTTCTACCTTGGTGGGTAGCGGAGAATCAAATCAATATCGGAGTATTGCTCTAGCTGCTGCTGAATTAACCTGGATTCAATCGTGACTCTACGAACTAGGCTGTACTTCGTCTTCCCTCTAGACCTCGGAATTGGAAAAAAGTTGCAGTGCGTAATTGAAGATTCGGTGAAAACTAGTCGACCTTTCATCACAAATTGAAGCAGAGGCTGTTAGTTGAAAATCCATTTGCAGATCCTGTTGTTGAGGTAGAACCAGCTTCACCAATAGCATAGACTGTGTCGATCGAAGAGATCAGCAGTACGAGGATAACAAATCTGAGAGATAAAGGCTTCGTCGGCGAGAGGCGAGGCGGGGCCCTTTGAAAATCAAAAATAAAAGGGCAATCAACGAATTGACTAGGTGTAGCGAGAGGAACTGGAGCGAGCAATATGTAGCATACTTTTCCGTTCGAGACCGTATATAGACCCTTGTGATCGATAGCGGACCCATCTTGTGACACGAAATCCTGCCTCTCCATGGAACTAGTACCACCAATAGATAGGCCCGTCCTTCTTGGGCAACCCTGAAAGTATCTTCTTGTATGGTGAAACAAGACAAACTACTCATGGGACCCACTTAATATCTCTTTCTTTAGTTTTACGCTTTATTCCTTTCTTAGAAAAAGTAGCTTCCCTTATTAGTAGCGCTAGTATCTTTTCATAATGATGACTTTTGTTGAGCTTCCTAGATTTTGAGAAGGTGAGGCATTGCCGGCTGGGGGAAATTTGATCGAAACTAATAACAACTAGTCATGATTAGGGACAAAGCTCAGCTAGTATCGTAATGTGTTTAAGGCGCATTTCCTCCAACAACTAGACTAAAGAAAATAAGAGGCGGAAGGATTTACTTAGCGTTGTTGCATGGCGGCTTCTAAATGAGTGGTTGATGATTCACTTTCGATTATTACCGCTAGCTATTGAAGCGGCGATGTGACATCGGCCCCTTCTTGGAATGGGTGCCACCTAACTATGATTCGGTGAATGTTCCACCTTCCTTCCATAGATATAGTTATAGTAGTTCCACTCGATGTGGATCGCGCCCATGCTTGCTCAGCTCGAGGATCAGGCTCCTAAACCTATTTTCAACAAATAAGTCATCTGGTCTATGTTGTTGGAGTTCGCATGGCCTTAATCCCACCTCTGTGTCTAAGGAATAGCCTTTTCTTCTTTTCCTTATTGTTCGTGTAGGAACATGTAAGATTAGCAATGGAAATTTAGCTACGGCCGTCCCTTCCTCAAGCAAACAACGCGAGACTTAGTTAGCAAGCAGAACTCCATCCCTTGACACTAATTTACGATCTGAAGTGGAATCGAAAAAATGGGAAAAATGCACATTCAATATTGAGAAAATGTTGCGTAACTACCCTTGCCTCAAGGTCTTGAGAAACCAGAAACTAGTGTTCGATGGCCCAACAAATCCTATTGGTTTCGCGGGGATGTCATTTTACAAGCTTTAGCATCTTTGGCGTGACTATGGATTTTATATAGTTATGGAATAACCTTCTTATCCATGAGTTCTTGACCAAAGACTCTGATATCGCTTGTTGGGCCCTTGATTCGAAGTACCGATGCGAAGCAGACTTGAATGCATTAGGTTGGGAAGCGGCCTAGAAGGTGCTTAAAGATAGGTGGCAGTTGTGAAAGTTTAGTCGACTTGTTGGCAGCAAATGACCTTTCTTTCATCAAAAGTAGGAATGAAAGCTGGCATGCAGATAAGGAAATCTCTTTTCTTCTCTTCTACTCGACTACGGACCTTCTAAAGGAGAAGCAATAAATACAAAAGTGCTAGGTTTGGATTTGAGTGAGATCCGGATCGGTAGCTTAAGATATCCTCGGTGGAATGAGAATTTCGATAGATTTCTTTGCTTTAAAGCATAGTTGCAGGTAGGTTATGCTCCTTTGCTTCATCCCTATAGTCTAAGGATTGCCAATCAAGCGATAGCGATAGACTAGCCATATTCATCTTCTCGGTCTCTGTTTCCCCTATTTAAAATGGTCGACTGCTTGCGAAAAAAAGCGCTCTAATCGTACTCGAGCCCTTGAGGGCGGCGAAGAAATTCAGCGCCCACCACCACCCACTTGGTAGCAGCTTTTTGATCTAGCCGACATGCTAGACTCGACTCCGAAGACATCGGCGGTATGGGCGGCGATCGGGAGCGACAAGACCAGCGCACGGAGCCTTTGGAAAACCACCTCGTCATCGACATATATGGTGGACATCCCAAAAGATGGGAGCAGCGATGGAACAGCGGAGGATGACCAGCACCTGGATGCTGAGGCGGATCACGGTGGGAAGAAGTGACATTTAGAAGTGTTCTTTGACTTTAGATTTAGATTTCGACATAAAACACCTTGTCTTTTTTAGCACTAGGCGCTGGCGTGCCGTTGGTAATGATTCTACTACGGTGCTGCAAATTTGCAAGCTGATCCTAAGTGTCGTTGTTGTTCATTGGATTCCTCGGAATTGCCGTTAGGATTGAAGAATTGTAGCAATTCTTCTGAATGAACTTCGATTCTCCGTCGAGAGTTTCTTTGAAAGTCTTACCTAAACTCTTAGGCGAATATGAAAGCCTATAAAACAACGAGCTACTATCATTTCTTCATTATAGATTGAGATCTTCTTGGACTTGATGCACAAATAGATGGAATAGCAGCAAATAGCATATTTCTATCCTTCATATCCGTGAAAAAATCTCATCTCGAGTAACTCCATCTTTTGCTCTGCTCGCTCACTTTTGAAAGGAAAGTGATCTTGGCGTCGGCGTTGGTTTTCAAGGAAAGCCTGATTTAGCATGTAGCGTGAACATGGCGGACACCCACACAATCGAGATTGGAAGAAGAAGTACCATACCATTGTCATTTTAAGGCGAAAAAAATGGGTCATCTTTGTCAATTGATAACGAGTGAGAGAAGAAAATCACGTTCTTAAAGCGGTCGGTTCGTCGGTTCATAACCTTCCCCTATTGGCGGCTGCGTGAAACACATAGGCTCCTACGCATTTATCGATCGAGAATGGTCTCATCACGAAACACTTTCTATATGTTATTTGAGATTGAAGAAGCAAGCAAGTTTATAGGGCATATAATTGTTTTTTTAGGGAGCCAAGATCTTATCTTATTTTGCAGGTCGTATAAATGAAATGATTGGAAAAATCATATAGAATTTGGAGGTGCATAGTGTCTTCTGAGGCTGGCTCACAATACAACAATTATAACTCTGATTCGAGATAGAATGTTGATACGGTGGAAAAGCACTTCTTTCTATGTATAGGGCAGTGAACTAAAAATAAAAGTGTCCTTTCTCGATACATAACATTGTATAAGTCAACCCAAATAGCTTCTTCATCTCAAGGAATCCGGTAAGGTACTTTTGGAACACCAATGGGCATATTAGATTAATATTATTATATTTCAGTAAAAAACTACACTTTAATATATAACATAAGAATGGAAGAAAGAAAGAACCACAGAAGAGCTTAGTTGGAACTCCTTACGGGATCATAGGGGCTATGCTCCCTCTCTCTGTCCTGGTCGATAGCGGCATAGCAACACCTACTCTTCCTTGATGCAGCCTTCACGGATCCATAATTTGGCTTCCTCGTTTATTGATTGCTTGCAATGCAACATCATTGAGTGGCGTCATAGAATCCTCAAGGCGTGAAGTAGAAGTTCTTGAACCTTGATTGTGTGTGTTCGTGCCCTCCAATAGAGCATTTGGCCTGTGAGCTTTGACTCTGAAAGCTACCTATGTCAATCGTATAGCCACTAGAGAGATTGGAACAGGTATATTCCTTCTTAGGCAGTACTTTAAGACAAACCGGTTCACAAGGTGGATTTTCTATCTATTAGTTGACTCAGACTTCTTCGTCGACCTATCTATATGTGAAAAGCTCTCGCGGAATCTTCGTAGTAGTAAATGCGTGGGTTACAAGCTGTCCCTTCCTCAAACCACCCATAATAGATATAGGGTTTACCAACCTCGAGCCGGACATAGACACGGATCATTTTGATCGAGGACCCATTTTGGAATAAAAGGATAGAGACCGGACATAGTCAATGGGAAGGTCGTGCTTTAGAAAGACTTGTGTTCTATAGGAGCAGTGCCTATATTCACCGGCTGCCACCTTTGTCCTTGAGAACATTGTGAAGCATCCATTCTATTCAATTAGAAATAGCATCTATAACTAGTAGTGAGGCGGTTGCTTGAGGTCTCACAGGTCTGTAAAGCGAAAATGTAGTTGTGGAAGTAGTCTTGCCCACTTTGCCTTACGCTCATAGAGATCTATAAGTATCCCTCTTGTCTAAGTAGGTAGAAATGCGCTCGGATGCACTAAACTTTAGCATTGAAGCGAGTCCTTCTTTTCATGAATGTTAGGAAAGAAGAATCCCTAAGTGAGAATTGAATGCCATCCCATTTCCTAAAGAAAGAGATTTCCAATATCGTGAATCACGAAAGAACCAATCTTGTAACTTGCTTCATCCAATTCTAAGTAATCAATGAGATTTTCTTCCTCGAGAACAAAAAGCTACGAGGAGAGCCTTGTTTTGATATGTTACTAAAAGACCGGTGATGGCCTCACGAATTGCAGGTATGGAAAGTGGGTGTTAATCAACAAGATTATCTAAATTTGCGGAAACCACTAATGGAATAAAGTTAGATCTTTATTTCATTTCAAGGAAAAAGTTTGAGGTTTAGCCACCACTCGAACGATAGTAAAAATCAAACTAACTCTAGTGCGGAGGATCTTTGATTCCTCCTACCTTATGAACCCTTCTGAAATGCCATTTTGAATGATGGACAAATCATGGGTGTGGCCGGTCTAGTCGAGCATTTTGGAGTGCACAAGCGGGCAAAAATAGGTTGACCCGTCCAGGGGAGGAACAAGCGGGCAATTGACACCATAGGGCACAAGCGAATGCATGATGTGACCTGTATATATCAGGCAAGAGGTGCTACTCCGGCCGGAATCCTGCGTGATGGTTGGTCACCTTACCAATCAATCTTGAAAAACTTCGATAAAAAAGAAATGCGGACATCTAATCTAGTCTTTGCTTTACATCTTTTACTATTACTATTATTTATAGAAAGGCATCCTCTCTATACTCTAAACCCTTATCGGGAGAAGTCACTCTTCTAAGTGCTATATGAGCAAAGGGAGGTCTCTATGGATAGATTTCTATCAAAACCCAACCACAAGCTATGACATTACGGGCCTAGCGGATGAAATGGCGGAGATCGGCGGAAAAAAAACTCAGACAACTACTACTAAAGACTCGGTCCTATAATGCGGTTCTAGTTAAAGTTATGGTTACTACCGGAGAGAGAAAGTGATTCAGATTATGAAGTTTCGAGGCGCCTAAGGCTAAGATAAGGTTAGGGAAGAAGAAGACAACAAGATTATGGCGGGCAGCCAACTCATCGAGTAAAAGGCTTCCACCGGGTTGACCAAAATGAGGATCCCAAATGGCATGAGCAATAGGTCTTACGTGTAAAGGATCACTATCCAGCCTTGCCAAGCTACATAAACAGATTTCGGACGTCCATAGAAAGATTGCTAAGCGCCCAAAGTGAGAAGCAAAAATGTTACGATAAAGGCGTTCCTCGATAATATCATCATGACTTTCGAAATCATATGCGTAGCAATACCAAACCAAATCTGACGAGTAGTGGGGTCTGAGCTAAGCCTTGGCTAAACACGAAATCTTAATTCCATAATGCCTTTCAAATCCTCCTAGCCACTATCCTGCATAATTCTACGCTAAGAAGAATGCCCATATCGTGGCAATTCCACCAAGGTAATGGGTTACTCCACATCCCGTCCTTGTATAATGCTCAAGGCTCTAGGCTGAGTGGCGAGGAGCAACTTTGAATTTGTTATGAGCCCAAGCGATAGATTCAATGAGTTCTTGCCAATAACCATGGCCCTGAATAAAACATTAAACTAAAGGCCAGACAAAATGAGCACCTAAAAAAAAAGACCATATCAGAGATAATGAAGAACCATAAAATGAATGACTTGCGATGCTGTGCCCACAAGAAATCTCGAAGCCACCATTAATCGTAATGGAACTCGTGCAAAGTTTCCCCACAATAATATTTTACCACCTTGATCTTATAGTACCCCAAACATCATTGCGCATTTTCCAATGAAATGGAAAATGACTACAAAGAGCCATTGTACATCGAGAATAAACCTAAGAAAACATGATCAGCGGATACTTGCATGTTCCCCCTCGGGGCCCATCATGGAAGCGAAAACCTATATTTGCTTTATGGTATCAAGCGGAACTCCGAGCAAATAAAACACCTTTCAAAGTATTAATACAGTCACATGTATGGTAAATGCATGAATGTGATGGACTAAAAATCTGCGGTTCCTAATGGAATAGGTAACAAAGCCACTTTGCCACCTACTTCTACTTGCGCCTCCCCACGTTAAGCTAGTACTTGTTGTTGCGGGAATTTGTCGCTAAGTAGCGATAGCATGGATATTTTGTACCCATTGAGCAAAGATAGGTTGTAATTGTATGGCGTATCGAAAACATATCTTGTGGGCGGCTAAAGCACTCATGGTATCATTATGAATGTACAAGCCAAAGCTGTGAAAACCTAGAAATATACATACCCAGTTAAGGTGGGATATGATTGCATCGCGGTGTCTGAATAGCGATCTAATAGATCGTTGTGTCAGTAGTTGGATCATAGTCTCTTACCATAAAAATTGCTGCATTGCAGCACTTTGACTATTAGAAATCCGCCAATCCACATGTGGTGTGTGAACAAGGAAAGTTGTGTACCATAGTCGGTAGCTAGGTATGGATGGGGGCATAGAATACATATGATGAGCTACAACAATGGTTGCGAGCCTAGCATAGCTAGGTTAAGAGATAATTGAGCATGCCATGGCGTTGTTAAGATTTCATAAAGACCCTTATGGCCTTGTCACGTAAATGGGCCCTTGTGAGCCTCAAAATATCTTTAAGTCCATGGCCAATACCCCAATTGGTCCTATACATATGAACTGCGATTAGGAAAAGAATAGCAATAGCTAAATGATGGTGCGCAATATCGGTCACTAGAGACCACGATTCTTTGGATCTAGTCCTCATGAAAAGTCAGAAATTCTGCGTATTTGGACCAATTTAAAGTGAAAAAAGGGTTGCTCCTTCGGCAAAACTAGGATAAAGTTGAGCCAAAGGTCGATTCAAGATCAATTCATGAGGAAGTGGTATCTCCTTAGGATCCACCCAGTCAAGAAATTGGTTAATTGGTAAAGATACATGAATTTGGTGCCCTTAAGAAAGATAGGTCTATTTTCATTCGTGTAGAACTGCTACCTCGTTAAACTTACTCAAAGAATGCTATAGAGCCGAGTCTAAGAAAGCCGCCTGTTATTATTTTCTTAACCTCGAGAAAGTCTCCTTGCGAGGCACCTCACATCGCACTAAATCACTACTATTAGGCCCTTCCTATCATTCCACAATCCGAAGGAAAAAGAGTATCCTATGAAGGAAATCGTATCTGATCTATCACCTTCCTCGTATCGATGCTTGCCACCGCGTCACTAGGTTGTTCATAGCTCTTGCTTAGCAATGGATCACCCAAGTATTAGGGATGTGTGCATTCCACAATCCCAAGGAAGAGGTTCACTACAGCCTTGCTTGTTAATGGGTTTACGACTTCTAGCGAGTGCTAGACTAGGGATAAGCTGAATCTTGACTTCTTTCCAGAGCTCCATCAATACCTTAGCCATACATCAGCTCTACCATTACTATCGCATTCTACCTCGCTTTTATGGAAAGAAAGAAGAAAGGTTGGATGGTTGATCCACAAATAAGAGATATGGTAACCTTCAATTGCGAGAGATAGCAAGCCCCTTCTTTGAGCAGATGTATAGAGGAAAAGGGTGACCCACATACATGAGGACTTTCGATTGTGTGAATCGAGCCCAGAGAAGATCAATTCATTAGGAGAGAGGTATCGATGCTTGCCAGCAGGAGAAAGATCACTAGGTTGATGTCGATCTGATCAATAGGGTTCCCTAGGTACATTCCGTTTTAAAAATCCAGCGAGGATAGTAGCTGCCTTTTCGAGGCAAAAACAAGTTAGGCTATCAAGATTTGCTCTTTTTCCAGCTTTTGGAGTGAAAATAAGGAGGGACTTGTGATTGGTTTCTATAGGAAGAGATACCAAGCAAGACCTTCCCTACTAACTCTTGAACACAAAAGCCAAGGTGACCCGAACAATTATTTCACTTATTTCTAGTTTAAGAAGGACCTTGTCTTGGCAGTTCCACGACTCCGGTGCTTAGAGATGGTTCACTACAGTGGTGGTAAGAAAAGCAAGAAAACAGGTATCAAGAGATGGAAGTGAAAGAATAACTGTTGATCGACCGGTGGTTTGGGTCTTGCCTTTTAGGATTGATTCCTATTGAATTGACTTTGCCTTTGCAGGGCGAAGAGCCCTTTGATTTGATCCGGTGGTGGCGTTCTGGCGAAGCCTCGACAAGTTGAATCCGGTGCGAAACAAGGATGATATTATTGAATATATTCTTCTTTCCTGCATTGCCTTTCCGTTTCCGTACCTTTCGTAATAGTTACCGCCACTAGAAACAGTTCATGAATTCAAACTAAAAGCAAAGGTATCGCTAATTCCATTTCGATTGAAATATAGGGATGAAAGTTTCTCTCCTACTGATTCGATTGCACATCTAATGAAAATATATGCACATGAATGTTCAAAAGCAAGGCTATCCTTTGCGTTCTGAGGATCTATCTTTGTCCCTTGATTGAAACCAGGAAAGCGTGCTCGACCTCCTAGAAGGAATGCAATTATTAAACCCGTAGTCCTCGTATGAATTCGCTATCGCAAGATAAGTGGGCCCGTTGAGTTCGGAGATACTGTTGTAGGAAAACAAACAAGTGAAAGAAGCCCTCATACCCTCCTCTTTCCCCACCAAACCAACAAGTAGTAGGTTGGTGGGCCTCGATCTCTATTTGCTAAGATGGATACCTACACCACTCAATAGTTCCAATTAATTGTTTTTCTCCATAGGAAAGAAAATGCTTCCAGCAATTTTCCTTTCCTCCTCCATCATACTAGGTCTTCACAACCTTCCACGGAGGCTTTTCTCTGTTTTCCTCCTCCGTCATACTTAGGTCTTCACACCTTCCACGGAGGCTTTTCTCTTTTTCCTCCTCCGTCATACTTAGGTCTTCACAACCTTCCACGGAGGCTTTTCTCTGTTTTCCTCCTCTTTAGCCATTGCTTCTTGAATCATATCTTTGATCCTCTTTAGAGGCAATTTAAACATGTTAGCATCCTTGAAGCGAGAAATAAATTTCCTCGGGTTTAAGAAGAAAGGAGTTTATCGAGTTGGTACCAAACGGGAAAAACCTAGCGAGATCTTAAAGAGAGATATAAGCGGTCATAGGAATCAATAGATTCCCCTCCCTCGCTTTGGGTGGCTTCCCTTTGCTTGTGAGTGAGCAATTATATTCGGATATCCCCGGTTCCAAGATCTCGGCGGAGGAAAGTCCGAGGAGCGTGTGCACCATGAATAGGATCTCCTCGGGTTCGGGAATGAAAGAGTGAGTCTATCTTGCACTCTAAACCGAGGAAATCTTTATATTCGAGCACAAAAGCCACCCTTAAAGGTTTCTTTGTAATTGTCGGTGGTCCCCGCTCTCCGGGAGCTTCTTCTATGGCTATGGCCAAAATAATCCTGTTCATTATATTCCTCCTAGAATCCAAGGCATTTAGTCGGAATACATCTGTCTTTTCACCTTTGTAGTCCTATGCATAGTAAGTACTATAGCCCCAATCATAGCTACTAATAAAATCAGACTAGAAACCAAAAACCAGAGCGGAATAGTAGGTATAAAGCAAATTGCCCATTGTTTCCAAATTAGTCAACCGTACCTTTCGGCATAAACCGTATATCTCGGAGAATTAGTATTTACGTGGGTTGGTAGTAATGGAATGGTTTCATTATCTAAAATGAAGAACATTTCCCACCAAAGATCAGTCCAATAATACCACTCCTTTGGTAAATAGCGCAATACTTCTTACGTGAATTTCCGCTATTTGAATATTGAACATCATAACCACGAATAGGAATGAAGCGGCAATAGCTCCTATATGAACTACTAGGGAGATCATAGCGGAGAAGTCAAGATCTAACAAAATAAGTAAACGGAAGTGTCGCAAAAGACTAGGAAGGAAACAAAGCGGAATGTGCGATTTTTAGCGCGTACAACCATCAAACCGAAGACCAAAGCAGGGCTCGACAAAGCAGAAAGTATCATGGTATCGTCCTCCTTGAAATGGAACTTGAATCTTTGGAGCAAGAAGCGCATTCAAGTCGATCTATTACAACCAACGCGGTTGTTAGTATTTCATTTTCTTCCAAAGCGGCGCTCTTCTTATAAAAGCACTCCTGAATTACTTACTTGAATCTCGTCTTTCTCTCGGCGATAATTTTTGATGTGTAAAGATTCGATCAGGAGGTTCGTCTTGCTTCTCCCCACCCTACGCTATGAAATGGATAACCCTTGCCCATAGCAGCAGGATTTTAAAGGATTCTCTTGAAGCGGAATAGGAGGAAGCCATGCATTCTTTCAAATCAAGCCCCCCCCCCTTTACCTTCTCTTTCTATTCTATAAAAAGCGAACATCTAATCTAGGCCGGTCGCCTTTCTATGAAGCGACAGCCCAGCCCCTTGTTGAAATTTGGATATTAAGGAAGCGTATTTGTAATAGCAGCTCAGAAGCTGGGCAGGGTGCGCCTCCTGCGATCGTTCGGTGACTCAATTGGCTGGCTTCCCTCGGCTCGGTGGTGTCGCCACCTCTCGGGACGGAATGATTATCCCTGCCCGATGGGTCTACATTCATCCAGAATGTGGTCGGGTACTCTTCACTTCCCGCCATTCTTGTAACCGTCACACTGTAATCCCGGTGTGTCGCACCTAGGTGGGCGAGAAAGAAAGGATTTTTCTCGAGCAACCCCAGTTC
The DNA here is from genome assembly GCA_021605205.1 of Aegilops longissima. Classification (NCBI taxonomy): domain Eukaryota; kingdom Viridiplantae; phylum Streptophyta; class Magnoliopsida; order Poales; family Poaceae; genus Aegilops; species Aegilops longissima. Next base: position 199,407,696 of record CM038679.1, read on the forward strand.
CCATACCGAGTTCACTTTCCGTATGAGCATTAATTTACATATAAGTCGGTGGAAGAGTCAAGGGTCACCACTCGGATCTCCCCTTATCTTAGAAGGTTAAATGCGAGGTTCGCGCGGTTCATTGTTGTGCTTACACTAGGCTACCCTTCTCCAAAAGCTCCGCGGGACCACCTATCACTAGTCTTGGTAGGAGGTTTATTGCACAAAAAGGCGGGGCGGGCTCCATGAGAAAAGCCAGAATGTCGGATGCAAAGCCCGCACCTCATTAAGATCATATTGGCATACTCTCCTAAAAAAAAGCGGACCCCATTGAAGGCGGGAGTGAGGTACAACAAGGCCATTTCGTCCACCTTCTCCTGGCCGTCGTGCGTGGGCGTTACCGCTCATCAGCTCCCAGCGACCAAGCGAGTTAGCTTTCCTCTAGAAGTCATGGAAGTGTGGACAAATCGGCGAAGGTTTTATTTCTTAAAAATCACCCTAACCGTCCTAAATATGAATGGAAAGCGGTCTCGAGTTTTTGGGGTCCTCGAGATCGCATTTTAGGTCGAGTAGAGGCAGCTAGGAGTGTGGGCTTCCTTGGCATTTCAAGATGGCCTCTATCGTCTTTTAAAGAGCCTCCCGTTTGCCGTCAAGGGCATTTGACATCGAGATACAAGCAGTCCCACAAGCGGAATTTTCCCCAATGGGCGTAACCAGCTCACTTTCGCGGTCTCAAAAGGAGAAGCCGAATGCTTGCGATTGCTTTTTCTCTTTATTCCTATAAGCGAGCCTCTAAAGACTCTCTCCTACTTTAAACTTAGAGTCCGATTCTTCCAATTCTTCAAAGACAAAGTAGAACTTCGTTTGAGGGTTTGCCCCGTTCACCGGCCGTCCAGTGGCTCTCTGAGATGGATCGAGGTTTAGCCGGGGGCTTGCTCCCTTTCTTCTGAAACTAAGGAAGGACTGCGGGTGGCATTTCTGGTAAAGGGAATCTCAAGGAGGGTCTCAGGACCTTCAAAGTGCCCCACCACCGGGGTTGGCGTTGTGTCGGCGACCCCTCGGCTCGGGCTAGAGGTAATTTCGATGATCCCCGGCCCTTTGTTCCTCGTCACCATCGCAATAACAATAAGGAGGCAGATGATGTCGTCATCGAAGGAAAAAACCCCAAAATGCAAGATGGAGTTCTACTTGTCGGGCTTGGATTATTACGTTTATCAAAAATCGAAATAATAAATAACAACCCATAAATAAAAAGAAATTACGATAACAAATCTAAAAGTAGGCCAATAAACATAAAAAATAAACAGTCTGCTTTTAAAGGCGGCCAATTCACTTGAAAAACTACGTTCTAACTTGAGAAAAATTGGTGGCATTTGACATCTATGGTTTCACCACCCTACTACTGCCGAAATCACTGCTTTGGTGAGCTTTCCCCAAGGTGACAGAAGGTCTACCTCCTTTAAATCGCCCTCACCTCCTCCATGAGGATGATCCACTGATTCATTGCAACATCATGAACAATGGGGCATCTGCCTAAGCAGCACCCCCCCACCTTACGGTCTATACCTACTAGACACTGATTCGGTAAAGCTTTCTTTCTATATGCTAATTCTCATGCAGTTCATATTGTCGATATGAGTATAATTGCCTCGAGAAATAGATAAAATTAGTTCCTTTACGGTAAATGAATAGGAATTAGGTTAATAAAACGAACTGTTCCGCCTTCCTCTCGGTAGCTATTTCTAAGATATACAGTTTCACATCATTCTGAAATCATATACATGTTTACCACCGGTATGGAGCCATAAATCGTCTTGGTAAGCGTGAAGACCTTCCCAGTCTTGAGTGGTTCTTGGTGGCTAGCAAGCACCAGTGGAATTTAAGCTGCCTTGGTTCGGGACACGCCTTCTTCTCTAGAATCACATAGTGGTACACTCCCCAGTGAGAGAGAAAGACCTTAAGGCATAAGCGTGAAGCTGAGTCCACAAGATAGTATTTTCTCGGTGATGATAGTGGCCATTTTCGGTTCGATTGGTTGTATCGAGAAAGATTCTAGAGTCATTTGCGTACCCTCCCAACCAACCATGACATATGTGAAACTCATGTGAAAATAAAAAGCACACAAACTCTTACGTGTTGGTGAAACTTCGTTTTCCATGATAACGTATTTGGTTTCTGTTGGAACTTCGAGAAATGTGTGTCCCTCGCGCTATTCTAAATGCAAAAATAGAATAATAGATGAATTATAAAACTCAACTGTTCTTTGTGATTTGGTACCGCTTGAACTAATGGCCCAATTCTTGGTAGGTACTTATTAGGGAGGGCCAACCACGAATGAACAACGATCTCGGTCCACTTGATTCCTAGAATTTAGGAAACCCTGCGGACTTGACTCTTTTAAGAGGAAGAAATTAAGTGAAATATCTAGAATATGCTTTACACTCCATTTTCACAATTATTCCCCTACCTTTTGTAGATTGATGCACTAATAAGACTCCAATTCCTTGGTTTGAGCATCCCTTTCTTTTGTAACCTCTCTTAGGAACTTCAAGCGGAACAAGGCTAGGATCCTAATCTCTATTCCTTCCTCCTTGGCGTGAGATAACTCCAATAAAGCATGACTGAAGTAGATATAAAGCGTGTCGAAGAGCAATAGACTCTTTTTATAGAGCTTATCATTGTCATTGATTGACCGGCATGACTTATGGATTGCATTTTATCTGTGCTATTTGAATAGCAGTTCTTGAAAAGCGGAGAAATATACTTTCTTGCTCTGCATCATTCTTGCTAAGGGCATCTAAGGAACTAATCAAAGGTTCACGAAAGAAGGCTGAAAAGACTTACTTTTCCGCTAATGCTACTACGCTATCTCGTAAGGAGGATCGACTCATAAACCTCCTTGGTATTTGGGTAGGGAGAAAGATAATTAATTAGGCGAGTGAGGAATGTATACAACTACTCTCAAAAGGCAATAAAGCACACCTCCTACTAGACATGGAAGGAGTAAACCTAAAATATGCTTTCTTCCCTTATGTTGAATCGACTTCCTTGTCTCTTTCTAGAAAGTCGGCACGGCCCGCGTGACCCTCTTTGAAATGAAAAAACAATTGGTTCAATCAGTACTTATAAGCGAGCGGTTCTCTCTCTCATATTATTACGTTTACGGAATGCGTAAGCCTGCTCTCAAGGAACAACTTCGAATCACTTTTGTGGCAGGACTTGCTTTATATGCGGGGAGTTGGATAAATTACCCTCTTGTGGGTATGGCGATGAATAGTAATGTAGCAGTTGATTATGATTATGATTAAGTGGTATTGTTGGATGAGCTCCAAAAGGTGGTGAGCAGATGAGTCAACCAAAGGGAGTGGGCCCTTTAAACCCCTAGGGTGTAAGCATTTCTGCCTATCAAAATAAGAGGTCAGTCAATCTTGAATGCGGTTGAGTACCTATTAGTATTGAATCTGATCCTATTTGCTTTGGCGCCCTATCCTATATTCTCTCTATCTATAGATGGAGAAAGACATACTCGATATGAATTTGGACAAAAGAAAGTAGCAGGAGGTAGGTCCGTGGTTTCAAGTTGAGTAGTGAGTGGTTCCTTAAGAAGTCGTGAGAAACCTTTACTCATTTGATTTCCTCCCAAAAGAAGGAGGGTTTTCTTGTGGTAGGCGCCAAGAAAGATACCATGAAATTAGGCACAGTACTATCCATCACACTTAGAGTTGGTATTTATTGTTTGATTGAATCCACCTTACGCGATTGTCATAATGATTTGAATGATGATATCCAATTATGAAATGGCTAGAGGAGCGCAGGAGATAAAGCGAACTGATGGTAAGGTAAATCAAGGTTTTCATTTACCTTATCATCATCATAACTTTCTTATCTATTTGTGTATATTAGAAAGGAAATTCGATACAACCAGCATTAAAACCTTAGTCTTTCCTATGAAAACAACTTCACTTTGGATAGAATAGTTAGCCAACATGAATTCCTTATTGTCCTTCCTACCCATAAGTGAGAAAGGCAAAGAGCATAGAGCTTAGAAGTAGGATCTGTAATTGGTAAAAAAAGGGTGTTTTGGGGTGAGTCCCTTCAAGCGGCTTTGATGATGGCGTCGTCAGCAGCGTACACTCGCATTCGACCAGCGAGACCTAAGGATGAGGCTCATTAGAGCAAAATGTGGTCCGACATTTATCAAACCGAAGGGCATCCGCTTAGCGAGAAGGAAGGGCGATAAAACTAGTTTTTCTTTGTCTTCCTTAGCCATATAGACTTCGATACGGTAGGCGTCGAGGCTCAACATCTAGCACCTACTGCGATTGAGTCGACCAGTTAGTCCTTGTGCTTGGTGGAACCAAATTCGATTATATGGATTACAAACCTTTTACTTTGGGTCTTAAGTGAATGAAAGGGTGGGTTAAAAACCATGGCCAGCCCCCTCAAAATCTGCCGTGGAGTTCTTGATGGGATGCTAGCTGCGGTATACAAGAAAAAGCGTGGTGTGAAACACGAACAAGATGTGCTAACACATATCCCTTATATTTATTGGTTCTGAGAAGATGTATGATAAGAGCTGGCATTAAGTCATGCAGCGCTCATGCTTTATAAGAGGAAAGACTCGCCCGGTATAGATTGAGCGTCTGGTAGCTTGCTTACAAGGCGCACTCTTGAAAAAGGCTACCTCTTCAAACTGCTGAATGCCCTATTCCATCTATCTTTCCCTGAAAAAGCATATACTTTTGTTCTATAAGCAAATAAGCATACTTCTTTTGCGGATCAAGCGATCTTCTACCTTGGTGGGTAGCGGAGAATCAAATCAATATCGATTATTGCTCTAGCTGCTGCTGAATTAACTGGATTCAATCGTGACTCTACGAACTAGGCTGTGCCGTCTTCCCTCTAGACCTCGGAATTGGAAAAAAGTTTAGGTGCGTAATTGAAGATTGGTGAAAACTAGTCGACCTTTCATCACAAATTGAGGCGAGGCTGTTAGTTGAAAATCCATTTGCGAGATCTGTTGTTGAGGTGAGAACGGCTTCACCAATAGCATAGACTGTAGTCGATCGAAGAGATCAGCAGTCTGAGGATAACAAATCTGAGAGATAAGCTTATCGGCGAGGCGAGGCGGGCCCTTTGAAAATCAAAAATAAAAGGCAATCAACGAATTGACTAATTAAGGAGGAGGCTGACGGAGCAATATGTAGCATACTTTTCCGTTCGAGACCGTATATAGACCCTTGTGATCGATAAGCGGACCCATCTTGTGGCAAAATCCTGCCTCTCATGGAACTAGTACCACCAATAGAAGGCCCGTCCCTTCTTGGGCAACCACAAAGTCTTCTTGTATGGTGAAACAAGACAAACTACTCATGACCCACTTAATATCTCTTTCTTTAGTTTTACTGCTTTATTCCTTTCTTAGAAAAAGTAGCTTCCCTTATTAGTAGCGCTAGTATCTTTTCATAATGATGACTTTTGTTCGAGCTTCCTAGATTTTGAAGCTGAGGGGCATTGCCGGCTGAAATTTGATCGAAACTAATAACAACTAGTCATGATTAGGACAAAGCTCAGCTAGTATCGTAATGTGTTTAAGTAGCATTTCCTCCAACAACTAGACTAAAGAAAATAAGAGGCGGAAGGATTTACTAGCGTTGTTGCATGGCGGCTTCTAAATGAGTGGTTGATGATTCACTTTACGATTATTACCGCTAGCTATTGAAGCGGCGATGTGACATCGACCCTTCTTGGAATGGGTGCCACCTAACTATGATTCGGTGAATGTTCCACCTTCCTTCCATAGATATAGTTATAGTAGTTCCACTCGATGTGGATCAGCCCATTGCTCAGCTCAGGATCAGGCTCCTAAACCTATTTTCAACAAATAAGTCATCTGGTCTATGTTGTTGGAGTTCGCATGGCCTTAATCCACCTCATGTCTAAGGAATAGCCTTTTCTTCTTTTCCTTATTGTTAGAGGAACATGTAAGATTAGCAATGGAAATTTAGCTGACCGTCCCTTCCTCAAGCAAACAACGAGACTTAGTTAGCAAGCAGGAACTCCATCCCTTGACACTAATTTAATCTGAAGTGGAATCGAAAAAATCTGGGAAAAATGCACATTCAATATTGAGAAAATGTTGCGTAACTACCCTTGCCTCAAGGTCTTGAGAAACCAGAAACTAGTGTTCGATGGCCCAACAAATCCTATTGGTTTCGCGGGGGATGTCATTTTTACAAGCTTTAGCATCTTTGGCGTGACTATGGATTTTATATAGTTATGGAATAACCTTCTTATCCATGAGTTCTTGACCAAAACTCGATATAAGCTTTTGGGCCCTTGATTCGAAGTACCAGTGCAAGGAGACTTGAATGCATTAGGTTGGGAAGCGGCCTAGAAGGTGCTAAAGATAGGTGGCAGATTGTGAAAGTTTAGTCGACTTGTTGGCGAAGCCTTTTCTTTCATCAAAAGTAGGAATGAAAGGGCATGCGAGATAAGGAAATCTCTTTTCTTCTCTTCTACTAAACTCGGACCTTCTAAAGGAGAAGCAATAAATACAAAAGTGCTAGGTTTGGATTTGAGTGAGATCCGGATCGGTAGCAAGATATCCTCGGTGGAATGAGAATTTCGATAGATTTCTTTGCTTTAAAGCATAGTTGCAGGTAGGTTATGCTCCTTTGCTTCATCCTATAGTCTAAGGATTGCCAATCAAGCGTGGCGTAGACTAGCCATTCTTTTTATGCACTGTTTATGCACAGGGTCATTGTTCACGAACTAAGGCGGAGCAGCCGCCTTTCTTTGGGCGTATGAAGGAAGTACTTCAGCGAATGGGTAGGTTGCCAACCCAACATTATAGGCGGGAAGTTCTCCTTTCTCCAAGTATGCTCATTAGACCGATAGGTGAGTAGCTAGTATAGTAGTAGCCAATACTCAAAACCGATAGTAGAAGGGTCGGTGGATGGCCCTTGCGAAAGTGGTACGCCGCATCCCTTGAGAGCCAATCCTTTTCTCAACGATGCAGTTCGCTTGGAACATGGCACAAGGGTTGTTTTTAGGTGTTGTCTCGGCGGAGACCACCACAAAAGGTCCGAATCAAAGTGAAACTTCTTTTGGTGCCGCCGAGAAGTAGTAACAAGAACTCCTCCTCATTCAATATTAGCCTGGTTTAGGTCTAGGTCATAATGAATTTTCGATACCTTCCTTCGTCCATAGATCAGCGTTATGCTTACGTCCCGTGATGAAGAAGGATAGAAGAATGGTAAGATAGGATCGTATTAGTGAGCCGTGGGAAAAGAGTTTTTTCATACCTTGATTGGACCCACCCAAAAGCAACAGGAATCCCTTTCTCCTCCTATAAGGAAATCTCGTCGTTTCACTCTTCTTCAAGTACCATCGGATTAGTCAGCTCATTAGACCGATAGGTGAGTAGCTAGTATAGTAGTAGCCAATACTCAAAACCGATAGTAGAAGGGTCGGTGGATGGCCCTTGCGAAAGTGGCCACGCCGCATCCCTTCAGTAGCCAATTCTTCAAGTACCATCCGAATTCCTGCGGTTGTCATTATGTTCCAGCAAGGAAATAGTCATTCTTTCATTCTGAGCATTCGACTAACGGCACAGATTTCTAGTGCTATAACGTAAACTGCCTTAATAGCATAAAATGAAAGCCCTCACAACACTCTTTTACCACAAGAATCGCTCCCACTTATGGTAGTAGATAAACTGGTGGTGGACATGTATCGCAGCCTCTGCTATCTGGTAGATTGACTGTTTTATATGGACTGAAAAAAGCGGAGGGTAGTGCTTGAGAATGCTACTCTATTCCTCGAATTAGCCATCCCCTTCTTTGACTATTCGACCTGCTCCTCAAAGCAAGGAAGGGAATGAAGATGGCATTGAATGCCCTTTCCGCATAGAAGGATAGGAGTTGGCTTACCGTGATCTACCTTCTCATCGGGATAAGGGCTGGGGCGTTAACAAGTACTAAAGCTCTTGGAGCGGCTGCCTTCGTTGATTCCCCACGAAGGAATCGGAATATCGCTACTTTCCGACTGCCCTAAGCGGGGAGATGGATTAAAACCTTGTGTGAAGGAAAGGCTGTCAAAGTCGTTGACCATTAATCCGGTTGAAGGACAAATGGACGGTGAATCAGCGGAATCGAAGTTGTTCTAAGGATTCGGATTCAGCAGTCGAGACATCTATATCTATGGAATTTCAAAAGAGAGAAAAGGATCCGCAATAGCTGTGTGTACTCGAGGACTCTTAGGGAAAGAAAAGCACTTTTCTCTCTCAGCAGTTAGACCGGCTATGGGTGGGTTGGTTATATACCGCACCTTCCTTCTTGAACCTTTTGGTAGGTATTGCCCCTAACTATAGATCAGATCCACGGACCGAAACTCAATTCCGCCTTTGCTGCTGAGTCGTCGGACTTATCCACCTCAGGGATTCGTGGAATTTCCGTTTTGAATTGCGCTGGGGGAAATCTACCAAAGCTAGGCAGATAGATAGACTCCTTTCCGCTGCTAAGGAGAGCAAGAAACTAAATCAAATGATTGGTTTTTTCACCATCGCCCTTTTTTGCGGGTACTAAGAGTCCTCTCACTACCAACCAGCAGACATCATCATCCGGCTGGGTCTTGCTCAGATCAACAACGAGAAAGAAGAACCAAATGGAAACAGCAACTAACTATGGCTCTTGGCCCGGACAACGCCCCTAGGCGAGGGAGATCAAAACAAGAAGTCACGCCTAGAAGCGGCGACGCCTGGGCTGCGCATAAGTAGATCGAGAAGGTCGTTCCGCCTTGTCCCGAAGATGGGTAATATGTTCTCATACAATGTTGCTCCAACTTTTTTCTAGAGGGCCTAGCTGGCGGCGATCCGATCCATGACAGAGAACAAGACAGACAAGCGGCGCTGCCTTTGTTCGCTTCTTTTCCACCAAGCACGAAGTTTAAGGAGAACTGTGAGGTCGGTGGCTACCTAAGGAAACTCCGACTCGATCCGACCCCGGCTGGGAGGCATCTACCTCATCCCGATCACAAGGAGAGGTTCACCATGATGGGGAAATTAGTACTTTCATTCTTATGCGTCCGGAAAGAATGAAATGCATAAGGGACCATCCTTTTTTTGTGGCATGCTCTCTGATTCTACGGATTCGTAGGGGGCCGAGGCCAACCTTAGTTGATCGACAATGACAAAGGCTTGAGAAACAAAGTAGCACCTTTGAAATGGAATCTTAATTAACTATCATTGGTGCGGCAACTTAGCCCCGGGAGCTAAAGGTTATACCTTTATGCTTAACCGTGGTTCTTCTATGTAGGGTATTCCTCCTTTACTCTCTTAATTAACGTCGAGCTAAGTGACTTTGTGTAGCGTAGTAGAATGAAGGCTACGACGCACCGACACTCTCTTATCCCTAAGCCTCTTAGCTAACTCGCCGCCTACAAAAATGAGTAGGCGAGGCTAGGCAAACTCAGCCGCTGACTTTGGTCAGACTTGTAGTAGACTTTCTAGCCTTTTATTTTAGAACCCTTTCTCATGTTCTTTCATCCATCAAGTAGGCGAACCGTCCAGTCCTTAGTAGCGTTGACAAAGAAGAAGAGCGGTGAAAAAAAAAAGCTAGAATTTCCAATAGTGAGACCAGCTTGACAAGCTACCTTTCCTCTTGATATGAGGTGCTAAGAGAAACATCTCTTTTTATGACTGCCACTTCTCGATCCGGCTCGGAAAAGTGACCGACCCTTGATGAATGAAAGAAAGGGTTTATGAGCCCTAGTACCGTAAGCCCACACATGTGTAGAGTAGATCGTTAGACACTGCGGCATAAACCCATTTTTGACCAATTGGTCCTATATCATAAGCGATCGAGCAGCCGCCCCGTCTTACTAGACCAACCTGCTATAATTATTCCATAAACACCTAGCGAAGATATGGCAAACAAATAAAGTAGCTCTATGTTCGGATATGACAATACCATACCATAATCAAAAGGTACAACGGCCCAAGCGACCAGACTTAACATAAATGTAGCCACTGGAGCCATTCTAAAAAGGGAGAAATTAGCACTACTTGGTGAAATAGGTTCTTTTAGAATCAATTTCAAACCATCTGCTAGAGGTTGTAACAATCCGAACGATCCCACTACATCAGGACCCTTTCGACGTTTCACAAAAGCCATTACTTTACGTTCAGCTAGCACTAAAAAGGCTACTCCTAGTAGAAGTGGTAGAATTAAACAAAGTATTTCCGCTCTAAATCCCGCCACAGCAAGAATGAAGATTCCGGCACCAGAGATAACAATACACACGGACGATGCGAAGACAATCCACTCAAAGCAAGATCCGGTAGCGAGAAGATGGAAGCGCCAGCCCTCACGAAGGCGGCGAAGAAGAGGTGAAAGGATTATATGCCTCCCTCCGGAGAGCGAAGCAAGCCTCGGCGATGATGAATTAAATCGTGCACTGAGAATCCCGTCGAACAAGAGCGTTTTAGACGCAGGCTTATGGCCATGGCGAACAGCCTCAAGAAAAAGCAGCAATAGCTTAGAGCTGATCAGGATCTGCTAGCCGACAGATGGACTGAAGTCCTCGCGGCCGAAGAGCATGAGATCGAAAGCCCCTCCAGAAGCTACCCTAAACGCAAGCTGCTCCCCGATTAGAGGAGGAGGCTTACGAACCCGCATCACCGAGGAGGCAACACGGTGACCGACCACCCGTGGTCGCGATAAAGAGGCCTATAGGCCCTTCACTAGAACCGTGCCCGGCATCGCTTCAAAAACACACGGCCAAAGGGGAACGCTCCGGACCTGCGAGATATATTGGAGGACAAGGCAAGACAATCAAGATCGATCTATGGATCGTGTGGGCATACGGTATGTGGCGACAACCGTCGCGGCCGGACCGATAAGTCGGCCGGGCGAAACAAAACAGACCAAGCTCTTTTGAGCTCCGTCGTGATATCGCCCGATGACAGAGGCGCCGACACCCACTATGCTTCACAGACGCAAGTAATGGATCATCAAATCCCGAAGGGTTTAACCCGTCAATATTGAATCCTATGATGGCACAACAGACCCAGCGGTTTGGATCAAGATTATCTCCTTCACATCCACATGGCCCGCGGTGATGATCTTCACGCCATCAAATACCTCCCCCCTCAAGCTTAAAGGACCAGCCCGGCATTGGCTCAACAGCTTGCTAGCGAGTCGATTGGGAGCTGGGAGGACTGGAAGCCGCATTCTCGATAACTTCCAAAGGCAATTATGTGCGACCACCGACGCTTATGACCTAAGCCACATAATTCAGCAGCCGGACGAATCGGCGATCAATTCTAGACACGGTTCTTAACCAGAAAAACCAAATAGTCATTGTCCGGATCGGAGGCCCTCATGACCTTCAAGCATAACATCCGTGACGAGTGGCTTGCCCCAAGCACCTAGAACAGGAAAAGCGAAATCCATGGCAGCCCTCACATCACTCATGACCCGCCTTCTGCTGGTGAGGACAAGCTAGCTAGCACGCAGCAACAACCTCGGCAAAAATTCGGCAGTCCGGACTTCAAGGACTGAAATGGCGAGCCGATCGTAACAAAAACAAGCGCCGCGTGCGGTGACAGTATTGAGGATCTGACAGGTCAATGCGGATTCAGAGGCTCTAAACCGGTCAGCGGAAAAAGCCATTCAAAAGAACTACTCGGGTCCGTCCAATTTGGACCGAATACTCGACGCTTGTGCGGATACGACACTTCGAAAAAGCCGCTAACCACACCAACAGGGGACTGTTGGGTATTCAAGCGAGCGAGCAAGTTCATTGCGAAAGCAATGACAAGGGCTGCATAGCAATGACGAAGACGAGACCCAACCGCCCGAACAATAGAGGACGAAGGGTTTCTTCACGAGGCGGACGGTGAACATGATATCGCAACGCACATACCCAAAAGGGAGCGAAGCGTGCACTCGTGGATGTCTCGCGATGGAGCCAATTGCCTCCGAAGTTCAATCCATGGTCCTCCTGCCCGATCACTTTTGACGAAGGACCACCCCACCAAACATCCGCCACGGTGGATTCGGCCAGACTCGTCTTAGACCCAATCGTCGATGGATTTCACCTAACGAGTCCGATGGGCGGCGGCAAAACTGAACTCTGCTTTACCGGGATACGGTCGCCAAGATGGGCATAGACCCTCAAGGATTAAACCTACCAAAAGCGAACTTTAAAGGCATCATACCAGGTGTAAAGCCAATTATACAGGCTCAATTACACTGGAAGTAGTCTTCGGATCCCGGATAACTTCGAGCGAGGAGTTAATCTTCGACATAGTCCCGTTCATGGCGGCTATCATGCCTTTTTCGACGACGTGCAGCGTTTGCAAAGTTCAAGCGGTGTCGTGACTACGCATACCTCAAGCTCAAGATGCCAGGCCCTCGAGGAGTCATTACGATCAGCGAAAACCTGAGCGTTCTCTCCGCGGAGGAACATACAGCAACTCTCGCAGAAGTGCAATCAGATCTCTTAAGGAAATTCTCGAGTCCGGCCGTTAAGCGGCGGAGACACAGCTAAGCGCGCCCGAGTAACTTACAACAAGACCACCAGCACGTTCAGAGCACGCGCAGCGATGCGCCCCAACCCCAGCCCTGCGAAACGTCAAAGCAGGTCCTTGGCGACACCATTACGCTCTGAAGATACCATGGGCATGGGGAGAGGGCACGACCACGATAAACCCAGACTGCGGCTCAACCACACCGGGGCTCTCACGTGTGTCGTTTCTTTTTCTTTTCTTTTTACCTTTACTTTTTACCCACAGGACTCCATTTGTCGAAGTCTCGTCCGGCAGACTGCAGAACTCACGATGCAACAGCGGGGAAGGATAAAGGCTACAACGAATATACAGGTGGTCTCCATTACGAGCATTCTCATACACCAATCTGCAGCCTACCCACGAGGAGGACATGTTTAATCTCATACCTTGCTTATCGCACTATTTGTATCGTTACGCATTCGTAGCAGCACTTATTGAATAAAACAATGCAGCAACTTTTGTTTATAATTGCATTTATTTTTCATACATATGTTCATTCATGACATGTTGCATCCGTACACTTTAGTGCGGCTAATATACACCAGGGCTTATGTTTCCAGCGTTATGGTGTGATGAATCGAACACTTTCACAAGTGCGGCACCCGAACTTATAGCACTATATGCATCGGCTCGAATCATGTCTTGGGTCAATAGTTGGGTTTGCGGCTCCGTGTTTTGGTACCTTCGTTCCGTTATATCGGCTAAGGTAGCACCGGAGAACCACTGCGATTCCGCCCGAGTTAATTTGGGTTAACACCTCGATGGAAAGCTAAAACTGACCGTCATGATGAGGCGAGAGACCGTCGCTGTTCGAGAGGTTTTTGCGAGTCCTAAAGACTTATGCGCTTAGAGCGAGGCCGGATCTGTCTCGGCCAAGGCGTGGATAAGCGCCCCAAATTGACCTTCGAAGACTAGAGGCTTCGCGAAATTTAAAATTATAGAATTCTATGGCTAAGTGAGAGTGTTCAAGCATTATAAGTCCGGTTGCCTTATTCGTTGTGTTGGCGCCTCCTAGATGGACCCAAAATGGGAACAAGAGCTCAAGTTTATCCGAACACCCGGCTTTTCGTGGCATGGGGGCTGAAGCCGACGACTTGCCATCTCTCGATTTGATAAACAACCGCATGAAGGTAATATTTTAAATTAACAAGCGTTGCTTAGCGCATATGAACTAAGTTTTCAGCGCGCAGGATAACAAAATCGAGTCTACTCAAATATTACATCTTTGGAGCACTCACCCTTAATAGTCGGCCGCCCTTCACACACTCTTATAATACATCTCGGGCGTGCGATGCTCCTTGCCCTCTGGTGGCGGGTCCGTCACGAGCCACAGGCATCCATCTTGCCCAGTGCACCTTTGCGGGCAAGGGCCCGATGGGCACCCTCGATACAAGCGGAATGCTTGATAACTTCAACCACGGGCACACATCCACCAACCGCGCGCACCAGGCCGAAGTAGCTCCAGGCATGGCCTCCTTAAGCCACGGCCGAACTATGAGGCCCTTCATGGCCTGTTCGGCCGCCTTGTGGAGCTCGACCAGCTACTTGACTGGTCGCCAAAACACCGGATGTCAGCCTCGGCATCTTGAGACCGAAGACCTTCTTCGTCGAGCTCCCTCCTCGGCCCGGTAGAATCACGGCAGCATCGGACCGCTGCAAGGAAGATCTGCGAAGCATACGGAGAGCTCCAGATTGGGTAAGCAACATGTAATTAACACTCACATGCTTACTCGCATGAAAAATGCCTTACCCTCTGCTATTTTCTTCACGCCTCAATCTCACTGGAGGGCCTTGTAGGCCGGCCTTAGCGGCTTTGGCACTCTCAAGAGCCGTTGCAAGCTCAGACTCTCGAGTCTTGAGTCACGCTCAAGTTCTCATGTTTTTCACGAGATCACGGAGCTCTTGCTGTCACCTCCATCACCCGCGCCTCCTGCTTCTCTCGCTCAGTGCGCTCGGCGGCACGCATTACGTTCGACGCGGCCACCGCCTCTCTTTCGGGTCGCCACCTCGTTAGTGGCCCCTACAATACCCACGTTATCCTGTCATTTTTCTTGCAACCAAATCCTTTTCTGAAGGTACAATTTTCATAAGGCATTACTCACCTTCTTTTCCTCGAGCTGCTTCTTGGCATGGCGAGCTTCGTTCTCGGACCGCTCGAGGTTTTCCTTTAAAGTATTGACCTCCATGATCGGTCTTGCGGAGGTCAGCTGAGCACATCCTGCAATCCCATATTGACATATTTTTATGACTCCTGCGTTTATCTTTCTAAAGATCCTCATCGGCTTTTCTTTCCGAACACCAAACCGAGCATCGGGGCTCTGTCTATGCGCTACCATTTTACATATATTGAAATTCTTACCTCAAAGCCTGTTAGAAGGCTACTGCGAGGCCAGTCAGCCCGCTCTTGGCGAGCTGAACCTTGAACCACCGCACTCATAACGATCGGTGTTCCTCTTTGATGGGCGCCGTTGGCGCCTCCAGCAAATTATCCGGCACCTCCGGTTGAGCGGAGGCAGCCGGCGTCGCGATCTTGCCCTTCTTACGAAGGGGTCGCTCGCCGGACTCCGGAGCCACTGTGGTCTCCGGGGCTGAGTCCGGTGCACAGTCCGGGAGGGTGTCCTGTGACACCTCTAGGGCCTCCTCCTCCTTATGGGTCCTTTTCTAGGATCCCACCTCGGCGTCGTCCGCGGCACGGGTGGTGGAGGCGTCGGAAGGAATCCATATCCGGCGCACTCCAAGGATCTGCTTTCGGCAACGGGAAGATCATCCTTGGGCGGACTGCAGGGTTGTATGCGGCATTAGAAAGACATTATGTGGCGAAAATGAAAAACCCTGAAGTTATTCGGGAGTCCGGATACTTACGATCTCGCCTGGGGCTTGGCCCTTGGAGGCCAGTCCTCGTCGCCGTCACTGGCGTCGGCGGAGTAGTCCGGGGGAAGAGTTTTTCCCTTCTTGGACCCTTCGGCTTCCCTTGTTGGGAGGCCTTCCTTTCTTCCTCCCTGCTTGGAGAGGCTTTCCTTCTCCTCCTGCGCCTTGGTGGGAGGAGTCGACCTGATTCATCATCCGATAGCACCTGAAAGCAGGAACTCTTCCGAGTCCCGTGGCCGTCTTCTTGGCCTTCTTCTCCGGCACCACGTGGGGTGGGGGCAGCTAACCCGTTAGGCAGGCGTCCGCTCGATCCTCACGGCAATGGGGCGGACAGATATCGTTCGGCCTTCGCCGGCCGTTCTGTCAAAGGTAAAGGGAGTTTAGATCCTGCATGGAGCCAAACTATGGAAAACAAGTGGTGAAATCACTTACCTCGTCAGCTAGACGCTGCGAGTGGAATCTGCGATCTTCGGTAGCGGATGCGGGAGCTTCGGCGCCCTTGAACAGCACCTTCCAGACATCTTCGTACGTTGTGTCGAAGAGCCCGCTCAGGGTCTGATGCTGCGCCGGATCAAACTCCCACATATTGAAGCCCCGTCGCTGGCACGGGAGAATCCGGCGGATGAGCATGACCTGGACTACGTTGACGAGCTTGAGCTTCTTGTCCACCAGCCACTGGATACAGGCTTGGAGTCCGGTCAGCTCCTCCGAATTCCCCCAAATCCGGCCACTCTCTTTCCAGGAAGTGAGCCGTGTGGGGATGCCAGATCTGAATTCGGGGCGCTGCCCAATCAAGTCCGCGGCTCGGTGATGTAGAACCACCCCGATTGCCACCCCTTGATGGTTTCCACGAAAGTGCCCTCCAGCCACGTAACGTGGGACATCCTGCCCACCATGGCGCCTCCGCACTCCGCTTGGCTGCCCTTCACAACCTTCGGCTTGACACTGAAGGTCTTGAGCCACAAGCTGAAGTGGGGCTGGATCCAGAGGAAGGCCTCGCACACGACGATAAACGCCGAGATATTGAGGATGAAATTCGGGGCCAGATCATGGAAATCTAGGCCGTAGTAGAACATGAGCCCCCGGACAAAGGGATGGGCGGGAAGCCCAGTCCAGCGGAGGAAATGGGAAGAAATACTACCCTCTCATGGGGCCTAGGGTTGGGGGCGAGCTCTCCCTCGTCGAGGGAGCCGATCTTGCGATCTTCTGGACAAATATCGGCGCCGCGCAACTTCGGATCTGCCCCTCCGTGACGGAGGAGACCATCCATTGCCTCCGCTCTGGACATAGTTGGAGAAGGTTGAGGTGAGAAGTGCGGACTTAGGCTGGAGCTCGAGTCTGCGGAGATGGATAAGCCAAGGAGGAAGAAGGCGCGAGTAAAAGGGTTGGATCTTTATCCTTATATGGGCGGACGAAACATGTGTCCCCACCGGCCTGGTAAAACTCGCTTATCCTCAAGCGTCACAATCAATGGCGCGGTGGGGTTACCACATCCGTATTGATGGGAATCCCGGAATAAGGGAGCACAATCTATGCTTCGACAAGGCGTGCCAAGAAACCGCCAGCTTCGCTAGCTGAGGTGGAACAATAAAAACAATTTGAGAAAAGGCTTGGTAGTGGTGCGGCGTCACGCGCGAGAATACGTCGCAGATTGATCTTGTGTAATATTATTCTCTCTACGGTGGTATGTGGAATTTATTTTTGCAGAGCTGGACACTATCCTGGTGTTCACAATCTTCTATAAATTATTCGGAGGAGGAACCCGCCTTGCAATTCCGAAGACAACATGTGCGCCGGACTCGTCATCATTGAAGCCTAGTTCAGGGGCTACTGAGGGAGTCCCGGACTAGGGTGTGTCCGGATAGCCGAACTATCATCATCGGCCGGACTCCAAGACTATGAAGATACAAGATTGAAGACTTCGTCCCGTGTCCGGATATGTAGATCTCCTACCATTGTAACCGACTCTGTGTAACCCTAACCCTATCCGGTGTCTATATAAACCGGAGGGTTTTAGTCCCTAGGACGAACAACAATCATACCATAGGCTAGCTTCTAGCGTTTAGCCTCTTTGATCTCATGGTAGATCTACTCTTGTAACACACATCATCAATATTAATCTGCAGGACGTAGGGTTTTACCTCCATCAAGAGGGCCCGAACCTTGGTAAAACATCGTGTCCTTGTCTGCTGTTACCATCCGCCTAGACGCACAGTTCGGGACCCCCTACCCAAGATCCGCCGGTTTTGACACCGACAGTCACCCTTGGCCTCGGCCCTACGGCTGAGGCCGAGGCGTGTGTCTTGTCTTCTGCAGCGCTGACGCGGGTCCTTACTCACGTCTACCTCCGCGATCCCGACGTCGACCTCGACAACCTGTTGGAGCCAGCGAGCGGCGAGCTTGCCGCTGCCGCTGCTGAGGCCGTGAAGGGTCGAGCAGAGGATCTGCTGTCGAAGTTCCGGGCCTTCAGCACCAAGCCGAAGAGAGGCGCTGCCGGTCTTGGGGCTTCACGAGGCGAACCCGCTCCCGCAGCTCCGCCGCCAACAAGTGACGCCGTCGTGGCTCCTGTTCTCCTTCCTGCAACATGCATCATGCCTCGGGGAGGTGTTTAAACTTGCATTTGGTGTTGTGATAACAGTTATGGACTGTAATATTTGCTTTTGAATTCCTTGAGATTTGCGCTTTTCCGTCCTACTTGCTTATGTTCTCGCCGGTGAGAGCCCGGCCCAGCATACCTCGGCCGCGTTAGCCCGGCCCGGAAACCAGGGCCGGGACCAAGGAGTGAGGGCCTACGTGACAAGTTAGGCTCTGAGTCGCGATGCTCGAGAGTCCCCTTAGCGCCGCGAGCGATGGCAGGAGGTGAGATGTGTGGGTGAATCTACCATTCTACGTGTGCAGAGCCCGGCCCCGCGCATACCTCAACCGCCGTTAGCCTTTCGGAACTAAGGAGTGAGGGGCTACGTAACCAGTTAGGCTCCTGAGTCACGATGCTCAAGAGTCCCCCTTGAGGCTCAAACGACCTTCGTACCTTGGCTCCGCTCGGGGAGAGACGTGCGACGAACTAGGCCCGAGGGGCCTGGCGGGGTGCCGTGCGTCTGGGCATGACCCAGGCGTAGCCCCCGTGCCCAGCCCCCTCGCGTGGCACTCCCGAGGGGAGGCATTGCGATGAGGCCAGACACTGAGCTCTGGGCTCCTTGAGGTTGATGCGGCCGGGGGCCACCCTCAGTTGTTTATCACCAGCCACAGACATAAAGCTTCCGTATGTGTCACGGGCATAGCCGCTCCTCGGCGGTGTCGTCAGCCAGCGTGGAGCATGGTGCTTCCAGCAGTGCGTGGGAGGGGCTCCCCTACGGGAGGAGCCCGGGCGTCAGGCCCGCATACGACACGTGGCTGCTTGCAGTGTGGGGCCTGACGAGGTGTATCTGGGCACCCGTGAGCTAGCGCAGGACTCACGGGGCCCTACCTCAAGGCGGGTTGCGCCTGGCACTAGGCCTTAACTTGTGATGTGTTCCTGCAAATTTGGTTAGATGCCGACGCTCTACGTCCTCGGGTCCGGCCCTCGGCGGGTCTCGCCGTCGCTGGTATGCCAGGTCATGATCACGTGGACAAGGCGGAGGTGAGGCTGGAGAGCGATGAGGAGCCATGAGTCACGATGCTCATGTACCCCCCCCCCCTTTAACGTGCAAGCGGCCGACATGAAGTAAGAAGGGGTGCCGTGGACAGGCATCAAATAACAATCATGATGGGTCGAATGCATGACCCGAAATAAATGCAAGAGGGGTACATGCCGCTGGAGTGCTGCCCGGCGACTTGGGGATGATGCAGCCGAGGCGCCCCAACAAACTAAGCTAAGAACATGAAGTAAAAGGGATACACGCCGCAGGGACGGACCCACGCGGCCTGGAAATGATGCAGCCCTGGGGGGCGCTACCATCTAGAAATGAAACTTGAAGGATGTCACCTGATAACGTTGAAGATGAAAGGATGTTGAAGTAGTGGGCGTCGTGGGCTGCGGAAGCCAACCTTCACGAGCCCCGGGCCGGGAGCCTCGGGAGGCTCGGGCTGAGTGGCTCCTCGTGGACCATCTCCATCTCCGCCGGGACTCGCGTGCGCCTGGCCTCTTGAGCCTCAGGATGCTCCTCATGAGGCGCTGGTGCGTGGCGGCGCGTTCGGCGGAGCCATAAGGCATCTGACGTGGCTGTGGGGTGGACCTTGTGGCGCCCCGTGTGAGGGCCAAGCGCTCTGAGGAGGCGGCTCGGTTGAGCCTGGGATGTCGATGCAGGCAAGCAGCCCACCATCCTCGCCTGGATGGGGAGCCACGGCATGTAAGCGGCGGCTACCACTCATGACTCTTGACTCCTGCAACTCATGCGTGATCTGACTGACGAACTCCTGAGGTTTGGCCCTCCTTGCCTTGCTCCTGCCCGAGGGAAACATGCTTTGAAGCACGCCTCCAAGTGGTGCCCAAGCGCCTCCCTCGTGACCTTAGCAAGTTCGGTGGCCCTCCAGGAGAGAGCCCCCGAGCCTTGCTTGAGGAGGGCACCGGGCGCGCCTTCCTATGCGACAGAAGGAGGTGCCCCCTGAGCAGGCGCGGACCCCGAGGGGCCTGCCTCCCGAGGGGTCGGGGCTGGCGATGTCTTCTTCTTGGGAGCGGTCTCAAGGAGCCTCATGCTCCTGCGATCTGGATCTTCAAGTGATGCGGCTTGAAAGGCTCGCTCCAGTGAGCACACTGCGTCTCTCTCTTCACAAGGCAATGTGATGACTCCGCCGCTTCTGGCATCTTGAGGGCGTTATGGCCGTGATGAGTCACGGCCATGAACTTAGCCGAGCTTGAGTGCGAGGATGGCATTGTATGGCATCTTGAATATAGGCGGCGTCGAAGTCGATGAGCTTGGTGCGGTAGTTGTCGCGCGCCCCGAAGGTGACAGGGAGGCGGACCTGCCCAATCGGAACCGTGGAGCCATCCGTGACTCCGGAGAAAGGCTTGGTTGGCTGAAGCTGATTGTAAGGCACTTGGAGATTGTTGAATGTCTATACGGACAGGACGTTGAGCCCTGCTCCGCCGTTGATGAGGGTCCTGGTGACTTGCACGTTGCTGACGATTGGGGAACAAAGCATCGGGAGGACTCCGGCTCTGGACACGCACTCGAGCTGATCCGCTGAGCTGAACGTGATGGCGCACGCTGACCACCTGAGAGGGCGTGTGGCTTCGAGCTTGGGGAGGACTAGATTCACTTCGCGGGCGAACTGCTTGAAGATGCGTTGGGAGGCTGGGGCTTGAGCTCCGCCCAGGATGCAAGCGATCGCGCGCGGCTCCTGGAAGCCCCCAGCCCCCTCGTCTTGATGATGGTCCTCCTTTCTCCTTGGCTGCGGCGGCAGAGGAGGGAGGCCTGCGTTTCCTTGCGGGCGATCCTCGCTAGGCTAGTCCCTCCAGTCTCCCTCGCGAG
The DNA here is from genome assembly GCA_021605205.1 of Aegilops longissima. Taxonomy (NCBI): domain Eukaryota; kingdom Viridiplantae; phylum Streptophyta; class Magnoliopsida; order Poales; family Poaceae; genus Aegilops; species Aegilops longissima. Next base: position 199,428,564 of record CM038679.1, read on the forward strand.
GCTGATCCCTTGGCGATCTCGCGAGGTTGGTCGCGCCACCCTTGATGAGGCCACGGTCTTCCCAACGTCTGTGTTCCTTCCTACCCTCGGCCGTAGCCTCGATGAGTTGCGGTCGTGGGCGTCGTAATCCTCCTTCTCGCTGGCTCGGAGCTCTTGACATTCGTTGGTGTTGTGGGTGTGGAGGTCGTGGTACACGATGCCGGCTGCCCTTGGAAGACTCGGGCTGATCTCTGCCCGCTTGGTGTCGGGTTACTGCCGTGACACGGCAGCCCCTTGCAGTTCACGTCCTTGGCCTTGGATTTCTTCTCTTACGTATGCGGCTGGCAGCTCGAGGATGGAAAGCGCCCTTCCTCAGCCTGGCGCACCTGGTCGCCAAGTTGGACAGCTCAAGGAAGTGCACAGATCTTCATGCATTGCCAGCTCCTCCTTCATCTTGACGTCACGCACACCGTGGGAGAAGGCGAGATGATGGCCTCCTCGATCACCTTGGGAATCTTGAGGCGTGCGTTGTTGAAGCGCTGGATGTACCTGCAGGGTCTCCACGGATGCTGCTTGATGCGGCGCATGTCGCTCCTGGCAGGAGGCGATCGCGAAGTACCTTGGAAGTTGGCGATGAAGCGGGTGCGCATCTCGTCGAGGAGGAGATCGTGCAGAGCCGAGTTCGAGGAGCAGTGCGGGCTCCGTCGCTTGAGTGCCATGGGAAACCAGTTCGCCATGACCTTCTCGTCCCGTTGCGGCGATGCCCAGCTTCGTGAGCTGGAAGAACTCCGATGTCGGCCGTGCCGTCATAGCGAGGAGGCAGGTTTGACTTGAACTTGCGGGCCACGTGGCGCTGCGCCTTTCGGTGGTGAAAGCGCGGCAGCCTGCGGGCTGTGTGCGGAGGCCTTTGGTGGCGAAGAGACTGGTCTTGCGGGTCCCCATGCACTGCAGCTGGGGCAGCAGCGGGGTCTTGGCGTCTTGGAGCAGGGCGTGGTTGTGCGAGCGGTGCGGAGAGCACTCGGGCAGCTTCTTGAGGCGAGGACCTCTTGACAGCTCTGCTCTTGCTGCGATGGTGCGGACGGAGTGGGTTCCGCCCGGGGCCCGCGCCTTGGGGCTGAAGTGCCTTCTTGAGGGGAGGCGGTGGCGTCCCCGAACTTCATCGCCCGCGGGCGGGCGGGCGCTGTGCAGCTAGAAGGACAGCGGGGAGCCCCTGCGGCGCAGACGAGCTCGGCGACAGTCGAGCCACTCTTCGTGACGCGTCGTCGGCAGAGCGGTAGCGCAGGAGCTCGTTTGCCGCGATGAGCGCAGCTCGAGCCTCCATGGGCGCGCGGAGCGCGCGAGATGAAGAACCAGCTGGGGCGAGTGAAGGAGTGGTGGTGCGGCCGTCTCGCCTCACGGACGGATGCTGGGATGATGCTTGCTGCTCGTTCCCCGCCGGGCCGGTGGCGGCGTTGATGGCAGGCGACGAGGCGGCGGGGCACCCGCCGACGGGGGCCGTCTGGCGGCAGAAGCGAGGCGGCTCGGCGCTCGGCGCGGGCCCGACGAGCGTCTGACATGGATGCGGTGGTCGGCGAAGAACAGGGTGACGGAAGACGAATTCCAGCGCAGCCCTACCTTGCGCGCCAAATGTCGGATTTCGGGTTCCGGCAGACCCTCTAGGTTCGAACACTAGGGTGCGCGCGGAGATCTCACCCTCTACCTACCTGCACCTCGCCTCCTCGCTAAGATCTAAGCTATGCAAAGAACAACACAAGAGACACATGGTCTATACTAGTTCGGGCCACCATTGTGGTGTAATACCCTACTCTAGTTTGTGGTGTGGTGGATTGCCTCTGGGCTGATGATGATGGACAATACAAGGAAGAATAGCCTCGTGAGGGTCTGTTCTTGGCTGGTGCAATGAACTGCTAGGGGGAGTTCAGTCGCTCTCTCTCTGCGGATTAGGGTGCTGGGTCAAGCTGCCTCTACCCTGTGGTTGGCTAGTCCTATTTATAGGCAAAGGCCCTGAGCCTCTTCCCAAATATTGAGCGGGAACGGCGCCAACAATTGGCCATTTTGAAGGGGAACATCTAGTACACTTATCCTGACTAAAGTTGGTCCTCGCTTTGCCAAAGGCTCTCGTGGTGGCCTTGGCTTGGGCTCCACGATGACTTCCTTCCTACCGTCCACGGCGGTCTTGGTCTTGTTGCACAAGCGGATGCCTTTGCTTGATGCTCTCGCCTGCGCTTTCTCCCTTTGCACCAAAGAGGAAAGGAGGAAGCTGCTTGTGGCTGGGCGCTCTGGCGCCCTTGGTCGTCATGGCTTGCGTCATGGGCACCTCGTGAGTACCCGCCTTGATCCTCCGCCTCCTCGCGAGCCAGCTGGCGAGGCCGTGCTCGAGAAGCTTCTGTCGTCCGCCCCGAGGCTTGGCCCCTCGCGAGGGTCTTGAGCTTGTCCTGATGAAGACGGGCCGTGCTGGGCCACCCCTTGAGCCACGCCGCAGGCCGCAGGCAGGCAAGTCTGGGTACTCCCGTTCCCAGAACACCGACAAGGCCGACCGGTCGCGGCCCCCATTCATCGAAGAGAGGCATGGCCTTCACAAATTCATCCTTATTCTTGCAACGGTACAGCAGGTAACTATTCCCGGGCAGCTCGGCCGGCAGAGAGACACCCTTCAGGACCTTGAGCACCGTCCCCCGCATCCCAAGGAGGAGCCCGGACTTCTGAAATCTCATGTGGTCTTGGCTGCTGAGTAAGGTCCACATTGGGCGAGAATGGCGCTAAAGCGGAGAGACCCGGTGTCGGATGAATTCCTTCACCACCATCGGTGCAGTCACGCCGCGATTCTTCAGCAACTTCAACCGGAGCCTGGAGCAGAGGACTGAGCACGCCGGCATCAACGAACACCCATCGTATCCGAAAGTCGCTCGTAGATGGAGGAAGCTCGAAGTCAATCCCATCGCCTGCTGTCGCGGCCACAGCCTGGAAGCTCATGCACCTCGAGCACTTCTGAGGGTCGGCCAGATGCAATGAGAAGGAGTGGCGGAAGAGAGCCATTTAAGAAGCAATGCCTACCATGGATTCACACACGAAGGCGAAGACGGCAGGAAGTGTCACGGGCTGAGGGTCGAGATGCGACATATGGATCTGATAGTGCTCAAGCACAGCGTTGAAGAAGGCAGAGAAGGGAGGAATCAGGCCTGCCCAGAGGGCGTCGATGAAGATTGGGATCTCAGTGGCCGTCTGAACCGAGCGAGTGCGGGACGCGGGCCAAGCCACCGTCTCCCCCCACTCATTGAAGCTGGAGGCAAGCATCGGGTGCACCTTGTCCATGGCCTCGTCGTTGAGCACGCGAGACCGGCCGAGCGCCAGCGCGAAGGGCGGAGGCATGGCCGAAATGATCGAAGGGCTCTTCCCCTTCTCAGCTTGCTTGGGCGCCATGGCTATGGATCAGGAGGAGCGCGAGTCAGATTTTGGAAGAGAAGCAGAGTCGTAGGGAAGCCGAGGAATTGGGGAAGCAAGGCGCAAGAGGCGGAGGAATTACTGTGTAGGCTGTGGGGGCCGCATAGCCGGGCGGATTCAAAGGCAGCGAGGTGAAGCGGAGACGCCCACGTCCAATCAACCGCCACAAGTCGACCGAGGCCGCAGGCGTTTGGGGCCCACGGCACTCCTTGGCTTCGCTGTGAAGCCAAGCCCGATCCCACCTTGGGCCGGAGGCTCTGCCGGTGTGCAGGGCAGGGGTCCCAGACTTACTGCGGCCTGGCGTCAGCAAGGCAGCGGGCCGTACGGCCCATATTCATCATCAAGTGTAGGACCTTGAAGTATGTCTAGAGGGGGGGGGGGTCATTAGACTACTTGACCAATTAAAAGCTATGCCTTTTCCCAATTTTAGACTTTGGAAGATTTTAGCTATCTTTAAACAAGCAATCATCACGCAATTCAAGCAAGCATGCAAACAGTATATAGGCAGCTGAAAATAAAGCATGCAACTTGCAAGAATGCAAAGGGAAGGGTTTGGAGGATTCAAACGCAATTGGAGACACAGATGTTTTTGCCGTGGTTCCGATACGTGGTGCTATCGTACATCCACGTTGATGGAGACTTCAACCCACGAAGGGTAGCAGTTCTTGCGAGTCCACGGAGGCTCCACCCACGAAGGGTCCACGAAGAAGCAACCTTGTCTATCCCACCATGGTCGTCGCCCACGAAGGACTTGCCTCACTAGCGGTAGATCTTCACGAAGTAGGCGATCTCCTTGCCCTTACAAACTCCTTGGTTCAACTCCACAATCTTGTCGGAGGATCCCAAGTGACACCTAGCCAATCTAGGAGACACCACTCTCCAAGAAGTAACAAATGGTGTGTTGATTATGAACTCCTTGCTCTTGTGCTTCAAATGATAGTCTCCCCAACACTCAACTCTCTCTCATAGGATTTGGATCTGGTGGAAATAAGATTTGAGTGGAAAGCAACTTGGGAAAGGCTAGAGATCAAGATTCATATGGTTGGAATGGAATATCTTGGCCTCAACTCATGAGTAGGTGGTTCTCTCTCAGAACTGGTAAGTTGGAAGTGTAGGTTTGTTCTGATGGCTCTCTCCACGAATGAAGAGGATGTGGAGGGGTATATATAGCCTCCACACAAAATCTAACCGTTAACACAATTTACCAAACTCGGTGGGACCAAATCATAAAACTCGGTCAGAACGATTATTAAACCTAGTGACCATTAGTGTTTTCGGTGGGACTGACATGCAACTCGATAGGACCGATATGGTTAGGGTTAGGGCATAACGTAATCTCGGTGAGACCGATTACACAAACTCGGAGAGACCGATTTTGGTAATAAGCTAACCAGAGAGTTGGCCAGGTAAACTCGGTGGGACTGATTCGCTCTTTTCGGTGAGACCGAAATGTTACAAAAGGGAAACAGAGAGTTTACATTGCAATCTCGGTGGGACCGATCGCTCACTTCGGTTAGAATGAAACGTTACGAAGGGAAACAGAGAGATTCCAATCCCATCTCGGTGATATCGAGATCCCTATCGGTGAGACCGATTTGCCTAGGGTTTGTGGCAGTGGCTATGACATTTGAACTCGGTGGCGCCGGATAGAAAGAATCGGTAGGGCCGAGTTTGACTTTAGGTTTAGGTCATATGTCGATGTGAGAAAGTAGTGGAGGGTTTTGGAGCATATCACTAAGCACATGAAGCAAGAGGCTCATTAAGCAACACCTCATCCCTCCTTGATAGTATTGGCTTTTCCTATAGACTCAATGTGATCTTGGATCACTAAAATGTAAAATGTAGAGTCTTGAGCTTTTGAGCTTGAGCCAATCCTTTGTTCCTGATATTTTGAGGGATCCACTTCCATCATCCATGCCATGCCATTCATTGAGCTTTCCTGAAATATTTGTCTTGGAATAGCATTAGCTCAATGAGCTATATGTTGTTATGAATTACCAAAACCACCTAGGGATAGTTGTACTTTCAATCTCCCCCTTTTTGGTAATTGATGACAACATATAGATCAAAGCTTCGACAAATGATAATAAAATTGAAAAACATCGTTGCTTTGAGAAGTATGTGATAAGAAAGAGCTCCCCCTAAATTTGTGCATGTTTTGATATTTGCTTTGAACTGCAAATGCACAAGGAATTAGGCTCATGGGTTAGTCTTCCATGTCACATACATCTTGGTGGAGCTCTCAAAATAATAAAGATTGAATACATGCACTCATCACCAAGCACAGTGAATGATCATATAAGGATAAGTATGATAATATCATAACAAGCATAAGTGTAGCTTATGATCAAACACATGATCATCAATGTCTCACAGATAAAAGCATAGTATCTCAAGCAATCAAAGCAAACAAAGTTCAACCAAGAAGACAAGAGAGAACAAAAGCAAAACTCTCTCTCACGAAGCCTATGATCTATACATTTCTATGATCTATACATTTTTCTCCCCCTTTGGCAACAAGTTACCAAAAGGTTCCTAGAAAATGCATAGGACTATATCGTCTCTCAGGCTTGGTCTTCTGGTGGTGGTGTAGATAGGACTCCAAGGACGAAGGCATCAGTAGATGTGGAAGGAGCTGAAGGAGTTGGTCTTTGGAGCTGGTTCTTGTTGGAGCTGTAGCTGGAGCTGATGAAGTGACTCTGGTGACTGGCTCTGTAGGTGACCTCTGAGCTCATGGCACTCTGGCAAATGCATCAGTCGTAGTTCTGCCCTTCCTGTCCTGCATGTCATCCTGTAGCTGCTCCACAGCTGACTGAATCTCAGTTACCATGACATCAAGATCATAGAACTTTTGTTCCATGATTCTTTCCAGGTTCTCCTGGTTTTGAGTTAGGGTGGCCAACCCCTTCTCAATCCGGCAGAGTTGATGCTATCAAGTAACCAAGCTGCTCCTGCTTGTTCTTCAGAAAGTAATTAGATGCCTCTGCTTGAGTTGGCATCTTGGCAGCCTTCTCTTTCCTTGCCTTCTCCTTCTTCTCTTGCGCTTGCACTGGTGATGGTTCATTCTCAGTCATGACAACTTGATTGTCCTCAAAGTCAGGATAGAGAACCATGTGTTCCTTATCCAACAGATACTTTCCTGTGCCCATCTTTGAGTTTATCAACTCCTGAATCTGTGGGACATATCCACAACTCCTCTTCTGGTCTGCTGCTGTCCTCTTGATAGTTTCAACTATGAGGCTCATGACTTTGAATTTCTGAGGCACATCAAAAATGTGAAGCAAATTGATTGCATGCCCTCTAATCATGTTGTGGTCACCTGATTTGGGCAACAGAGTGTGCCTTAGAATCCAGTTGATCGTAGGCAGCCCTGAAAGAAGATAATGAACTGATCCAAACTTGAAAGTCTCAAGTGCATCATCTGGGATTTCCTTGTACATCTGTGACATTGAGTTGTGACCCATTTTCTTCTTGGCATAAATGTCCAAGTCATCTTCACTTTCCTTGGGGGCATTGATCAGACCTGCCCATTCCTCTATGGTTGACTGATATCTCGTTCCTTCAGACATCCAAACTATCCTGCCATCTGGATAGAAATGTGCTATGGAGTATAATTGCATAATGAGCTCGTCATTCCAGTTTGTGAGCTCCTGCCCAACAAAATCTGCAACTCCACAAGCACTGAAGCTGTCATACACTCCAGGATAGTGTTCTGCATTCTCCTGAATGTAGGTCCAGTCGACCCACCTCATATCACAAACTATGGGCTTCTTATCCAATAAGATAGTCTCATAGAAGTCCTGCTGCTCCTTGGTGTGGAACCTGTAATATACAGCAGTCCTTCTCCTGGTGGCATATGGATCTGACTCTCTCCATAGCCTCAGCCCTTGATCTCTCATGATCTTCATGTTCTCAGCCACAGGATGAGCATCATTGTGGTCTGGAATCTTGGGCTTGAGCTTCCTTAGGACCTCCCTTCTTCATCTTCCTCAGCATCAACTTCAGGCATTGGAGCCTTGTTCTTCTCAACTGCTGGTATACTCCTGGTATTCCTCTTTGGTGCACTCTTGGGCTTAGGGACAACTTTGGGCTTTGAAGTTGCAGCCCCTGATTTTATGGCATCACTCATCAGCTTTTGTGCCTTGGGTGCTGGCTCAGCAACCTCTTCTTCTTCCTCTTCCATCATAGAAGGTTTCCCATGTTGGGGAACGTAGCAGAAATTCAAAATTTTCCTACGTGTCACCAAGATCTATCTATGGAGAAACTAGCAACGAGGCAAGGAGAGTGCATCTACATACCCTTGTAGATCGCTAAGCGGAAGCGTTCAAGAGAACGGGGTTGAAGGAGTCGTACTCGTCGTGATCCAAATCACGGAGATCCTAGTGCGAGCAGACGGCACCTCCGCGTTCAACACACGTACAGCCGATGGCGTCTCACGCCTTGATCCAGCAAGGAGAGAGGAGAGGTTGAGAAGACTCCATCCAGCAGCAGCACAGTGGCGTGGTGATGATGGAGGAGTGTGGCAATCTGCAGGCCGCCAAGCACCGAGGAGAGGAGAAGGGAGAGGCAGAGGCTGCACCATGAAGAGGTGAAAACTCATATGTTGGCAGCCCCAAAACCTCAAGTATATATAGGGGAAGGGGGCTGCGCCCCTTTGGGATTCCACCCCAGGGGTGCGGCCAGCCCTAGATGGGACTTGGGGGGCGGCCAAGAGGGGGAGGAGTGCCTCCCAAGTCAAGTGGAGGCCCTCCCCCTTAGGGTTTCCCCCATCCCATGCGCATGGGCCTTGGGGGGCTGGTGCCCCTAGACCATTAAGGCTAGGGCGTCCCCCTATAGCTCATGCTACTGTATTGGACGTGGTGGAACAATTTCCGGACCTCCGGACCCCTCCGGAACCTTCTGGAAGCTTCCCGGTACAATACCGAAAAAACCCGAACTTTTTCCGGAACCCGAACAACAACTTTCCATATATAAATCTTTACCTCCGGACCATTCCGAAACTCCTCGTGATGTCCGGGATCTCATCCGGGACTCGAACAACATTCGGTAACCACATACAAACTTCCATTATAACCCTAAGCGTCATCGAACCTTAAGTGTGTAGACCCTACGGGTTCGGGAATCATCTGAACATGGTAGAGGCGTTCTCCGGTCAATAACCAACAGCGGGATCTGGATACCCATGTTGGCTCCCACATGTTCCACGATGATCTCATCGGATGAACCATGATGTCAAGGACTCAATCGATCCCGTATACAATTCCCTTTGTCTAGCGGTATTGTACTTGCCGAGATTCGATCGTCGGTATCCCGATACCTTGTTCAATCTCGTTACCGGCAAGTCTCTTTACTCGTTCCGTAACACATCATCCGTGATCAACCCCTTGGTCACATTGTGCACATTATGATGATGTCCTACCGAGTGGGCCCGGAGATACCTCTCCGTTTACGAGTGACAAATCCAGTCTCGATTCGTGCCAACCCAGCAGACACTTTCGGAGATACCTGTAATGCACCTTTATAGCCACCCGATTACGTTGTGACGTTTGGTACACCCAAAGCATTCCTCACGGTATCCGGAGTTGCACAATCTCATGGTCTAAGGAAAAGATACTTGACATTAGAAAAGCTTTAGCATACGAACTACGATCTTTGTGCTAGGCTTAGTATTGGGTCTTGTCCATCACATCATTCTACTAATGATGTGATCCCGTTATCAATGACATCCAATGTCCATGGTTAGGAAACGGTAACCATCTGTTGATCAACGAGCTAGTCAATAGAGGCTCACTAGGGACATGGTGTTGTCTATGTATCCACACATGTATCTGAGTTTCCTATGAATACAATTATAGCATGGATAATAAACGATTAACATGAACAAGGAAATATAATAATAATAACTAATTTATTATTGCCTCTAGGGCATATTTCCAACATCCCAATCACTCTGGCCATGGTCTTCTTGACCCTTTCTTTCCTTTTCTTTCCTTCAGCAGCAGCAGGATCTTTGGGTTGGGATTCCAAAGGAGCTTGAGTGGAGACTCTGGCTTTGGACATTGGTTGTCTACCTGCTGGCCTTTTGATCTTCATTCCAGGCTTAACTGCTGTAGAGCTGTACTCCTTCTTGAGAACTTTCTTCTTGGAACTGGCCTCATCCTCAACTGCCACATAATCTTCATCCTCAGACTCTGAGGTATTCTTCTTTCTTGTCCTTGTGGCAGCCTTGGGAAAATTACTGGGAGTGCTTCTGCTCCCCTCATCTGAGCTACTTGAGGGACTAGTGCCCTCACTCATGTGAATCTGCTCTTCTGACCAATTCTGGCTGTCACATTGGTCTGACATGCTGCACTCACTGACTGCTGACCCTGTGAATAGTTATAGATGAGGTGGAGTGGATGAGCATCACAAAATGCAGAGATTTTTGCAAATGAATGATTCAAAAAACTTAGACTTAGTTTTCCACAGAAAGCATTTCGGTTCTACCGATTTTCAAACTCGGTGATACCGAAGCAGTTTTGGAACCTAAACTAGTGAACTCGGTCAGACCGAGTCAGAGTTCGGTGGCACCGAGACTGCTAGAGTTTCACAAAGTTCTTAAATCGGTCACACAGATTTGCAATTCTCGGTCAGACCGAGACTTACTAGTGCAATGGCATTAGCCAAATCGGTGGGACCGAGTTTTTCAACTCGGTGGGTCCGAGATGGTTTCGGCGGAATCCTAACCCTAAATTTTCGAATCACAACTATTCTAAGGATTGTTTTGACTGGATAGAAGTGTTTCAATCGTGGCAAGATGCATTATGAACACAATGTGCTGAGAATCAGACGAGGATAGCACTGTGATCGAGTTCATACCCTAGTTCGGCGGTGAACTCGATGCAATGACATGGCGGAAGAGAATTCCGTTGATGGCGGCGGAGACCAGCGGCCGAGGAGGCGGTGGCGACGAAGTCGACGATCCGTAGACCTAGTAGACAGAGCGAGCTATGCGCGGGCGAGGAGTTTCGGAGAAAGTTTTCCAAATTTTGACCGTGTGAATATATAGCCCGACACTGTCGGTGTGACCGAGTTGAACAACTCGGTGGCACCGAGATGCATAACTGTTAACAGTTACAGCAACTCGGTGTGACAAAAAAGTTAAAATCAGTTGCACTGAGATTGAAAACCTAGATCGACTTAGTGATCTCGGTATGACCGAAATGGAGGAATCCGTCAGACCGAAAATCACAAAGAAGTTTTGGAAGTTTAAGTCTATGAAGAATCGGGGACTCCGAGTGCTCCTCACACAGAGTGGTTCGAATCTGACTTGATCAAATTTTGCGATGTAGCATGAATAGAGTTTGAGATAAGAAAAGCATAGATAGCTAGAGAAGGTTCTTAGGCATTGTTGTCCATCCACTTGGCCAAAGAAAAAGAAGCCAATTAATCAAAACAACAAGTGGATGTCCTCGAATGATTAAAATATGCAACCAACATGCTCACACAATAAAATGGCAACTGAAATATGTGACAAAGCATGCACAACCAATTATAGCATCTATCAAACAATTGGCGATGACTATGTCATCTATATATGAGTATATTGACTTAGGAGTCAAATGAGAACATTTGATCATAGGTCATACTCATCGTTTAAGCTCAAGTGGGGTTACCACTTTTACATAAAGCATTTATATGTTCACATCATTAGAGTTGCTTTGACTCAATTCTTAGAGTTAAGCTCCCACTAGATGTGATATCCCCCCTTAGAGGGATAAACTAACCTTGGGTTTTGTCGATGATGACTTCATGTAGGTGTTGAAGATGTGGATGCTCAATGTTGATGTAGATCTTTTGTAGCAATCCTTTGGAGTGAGTTGCACTTTCAATACCTACATGGGTTAGTCCCACAAGAAACAAACAAGAATATCCATAGAAATAGATTGATGCACACACAAAATGATGTCCATGAAAGCTTTAGGTTACCTTGTCCCTTGCCTTACCAACATGAGGGTTTTGTGACTCCTTGAACTAGTGCAAGATATGGAAGTTGATTGCACTTGTCTTTGCCATAATGATATGAGTGAAAAATGTTGGCGGAGTCACCTTCAAGAACTCTCTAGTTCTTCTTCTTCGGGATCCACATCATCTTGATGGGAATCCTTGGTGTAGTAGTTGTGCTTGATGAAGTAGAACTTGACGTAGTCTTGGGAACCCACTTGACCAAGGCCTTAGGTTCTTCTTCAAATGCATCAATCTCCTCTTGGAGCTTGTCCTTGCCTTTGTTCTTGTGGTCTTGTGGTGGAAGATCATCTTGTGCTTGGGTTCCCTTGAAGGAAGTAGGATCATACTTCTCTTGTTGAGGAACAAACTTCGTCTTGGGGTATTGATCTTCTTCCCACTCAACTCCATTGGCATTGAACTTTCGTTCAAAACCAACACCTTGATTCTTCCGGTGCCTTCCTTGCTTGCGTACAATTTCCTCAAATTGCTTACTTCCGGCAAGGCTCTCGTATACACCTTTCTCTATAATTCCCTTCAATAAGCTGTTTTCTTGCTCAAGTGTAACTTGGCTAAGAGAATCATTAGTGGAATCAAGAGAGCTACTAGAAGCAACAATATTGGATTTAGCATTGTTATTGTTACTACTAGAAGAAGAATCCTTCTTGTTCTTGTTGCTAGACTTGACTTGAGGCATGTAAGTAGATAAGAGTAAACGCTTGGCAATATAAGAAGAACTTTTCTTTAGGAGATCATCATTGATCGCTTTTAGGAATTCATGCTCTTGCTCAAGATTGAGCTTTTCAAAGCGTAACTTTTCATGAGCCCTTAAAAGTTCTCGATGATCTTCGAAGATAGTTTCATGAGCTAACTTAAGAGTGTTTAGTTCTTTAGTTAGACGCTCAATCTTCTCCTTATCATTGTCATTCGTTTCATCTTGATTAGCATGATTAATTGATGTTTCATCATAGTATTCATCACTAGAGTTGTCAATAAGTAAATCATCATCACCTAGCAAGTCATCTTCATCACTATTAAAATCAACATACTCGGGGTGTGTTACCTTAGGACCTTTGGCCATGAAGCATCTTCCAATTCCTTCATTTGGTGATTCAAATATGTTGTAGGAGTTGGTTGACACAAGTGCTAAACCGGCAACACCTTCATCTTGAGTGTATTCGGAGTCAGAGTGATAGCTTCTCTCGGAGTGATTGTCGGAGTCGGAGCTGGATACCCATTCACCAACATGAGCTTGATGTCTTCGTTTTGTGTAGCTCTTTGATGACTTGTCTTTCCTTTCAGAATCCTTGCTTCTCCGTGAGGGTCTTCATTCATAACGATCATCTCTACTCCTTCTCTCTCTTGGTGGTGATTCTTCTCTTCTACTTCTTCTCTTGGGAGAATCTTATCTTCTTTTGTAGGGTGCCGTACACTCATTGGAGTAGTGTCCGGGTCTCCCACAATTGTAGCAATTTTGCTCTCGACTAGAAGATCTTTTGTCATTGTAGGACCTTGACTTGGAGCTCAATTATTCATTGAAGGTTTGTTTCTCACTTGATGATGTGGGGGCTTCACATGAGGCTTTGTAAGCACCACTTGACCTGTTGTGAAGTTCCTCCTTATCCTTGAGTGACATCTCATGAGCAACAATTCTTCCAATGACTTCCGTTGGCTTGAGATCTTTGTAATTTGGCATCATTTGGATCAATGTGCACATGGTATCATATTTTCCATCCAATGCTCTTAGGATCTTCTTGATGATGAATTTGTCGGTCATTTCTTCACTTCCTAAGCCGACAATCTCATTTGTGATAAGAGCAAGCCTAGAGTACATTTCAGCGATACCTTCACCATCCTTCATTTTGAACTTGTCAAGCTGACTTGAGCACATCAACTTGGATTCCTTGACGGTCGATACCTTCATGCATATAAATCAAAGTATCCCAAATTTCCTTTGCATTCTCAAGGCGGCTGATTTTGTTGAATTCTTGGGCACAAGCCATTGAAGAGGATATCACAAGCTTGAGCGTTGTATTGCAACATCTTCAACTCTTCCGCACTAGCTTCACGGTTCGGTTCTCTCCCATCAAAGAATTCACCTTGCAAACCAGTACACACAATAGCCCAAACGGCGGGGTTATGTCCGAGAATATGCACTTTCATCTTATGCTTCCAACTAGCAAAATTAGTGCCATCAAAGTAAGGACCTCTATGGTGATAATTTCCCTCGCTAGACGCCATACTCTCCTAGGTTGTGAAACCAAGGCTATGACCACCAAAAGCTATGGAAATCAAAGCAAATGGAGACCAAAGCTCTGATACCACTTGTAGGACCTTGAAGTATGTCTAGAGGGGGGTGATTAGACTACTTGACCAATTAAAAGCTATGCCTTTTCCCAATTTTAGACTTTGGCAGATTTTAGCTATCTTTGAACAATTCAAGAAATCATCACGCAATTCAAGCAAGCATGCAAAGAGTATATAGGCAGCGGAAAATAAAGCATACAACTTGCAAGAATGTAAAGGGAAGGGTTTGGAGGATTCAAACGCAATTGGAGACACATATGTTTTTGTCGTGGTTCCGATAGGTGGTGCTATCGTACATCCACGTTTATGGAGACTTCAACCCACGAAGGGTAACAGTTGCGCGAGTCCACGGAGGGCTCCACCCACGAAGGGTCCACGAAGAAGCAACCTTGTCTATCCCACCATGGTCGTCGCCCACGAAAGACTTGCCTCACTAGTGCTAGATCTTCACGAAGTAGGCGATCTCCTTGCCCTTACAAACTCCTTGGTTCAACTCCACAATCTTGTCGGAGGCTCCCAAGTGACACCTAGCCAATCTAGGAGACACCACTTTCCAAGAAGTAACAAATGGTGTGTTGATGATGAACTCCTTGCTCTTGTGCTTCAAATGATAGTCTCCCCAACACTCAATTCTCTCTCATAGGATTTGGATCTGGTGGAAAGAAGATTTGAGTGGAAAGCAACTTGGGAAAGGCTAGAGATCAAGATTCATATGGTTGGAATGGAATATCTTGGCCTCAACACATGAGTAGGTGGTTCTCTCTCAGAACTGGTAAGTTGGAAGTGTAGGTTTGTTCTGATGGCTCTCTCCACGAATTAATAGGAGGTGGAGGGGTATATATAGCCTACACACAAAATCTAACCGTTACACACAATTTACCAAACTTGATGGGACCGAATCATAAAACTCGGTTAGACCGATTTAGTAAACCTAGTGACCATTAGGGTTTTCGGTGGGACTGACATGCAACTCGGTAGGACTGATATGGTTAGGGTTAGGGCATAACGTAATCTCGGTGAGACCGATTACACAAACTCGGTGAGACCGATTTTGGTAATTAGCTAACCAGAGAGTTGGTCAGGTAAACTCGGTGGGACTAATTCACTCTTTTATGTGAGACCGAAATGTTACGAAAGGGAAACGGAGAGTTTACATTGCAATCTCGGTGGGACCGATTGCTCACTTCTGTTATAACGAAACGTTACGATGGGAAACAGAGAGATTCCAATCCCATCTCGGTGAGACCGAGATCCCTATCAGTGAGACCGATTTTCCAAGGGTTTGTGGCAGTGGCTATGACATTTGAACCTCGGTGGCGCCGGATAGAAAGAATCGGTAGGGCCGAGTTTGACTTTAGGTTTAGGTCATATGTGGATGTGACAAAGTAGTGGAGGGTTTTGGAGCATATCACTAAGCACATGAAGCAAGAGGCTCATTAAGCAACACCTCATCCCTCCTTGATAGTATTGGCTTTTCCTATAGACTCAATGTGATCTTGGATCACTAAAATGTAAAATGTAGAGTCTTGAGCTTTTGAGCTTGAGCCAATCCTTTGTTCCTAATATTTTGAGGGATCCGCTTTCATCATCCATGCCATGCCATTCACTGAGCTTTCCTGAAATATTTGTCTTGGAATAGCATTAGCTCAATGAGCTATATGTTGTTATGAATTACCAAAACCACCTAGGGATAGTTGCACTTTCAACAAGGCATCCAAGACCCGCGAGGGTCCAAGCCTCGCGAGGCAGACGACACAAGACTTCCTCTGGAGTGGCCTAGCCAGGCGGCCTCACGAGGAGCGGAGATATCAAGGTGGGGCAAACCTCACGAGAGACTCATGACGTGAGCCATGACGAACGGTGCCAGGCGGGCGCTAGTGCGTGCATTGTCCCCATTTCCTCTTTGGTGCTACGGAGGCAAGCACAGACGAAGAGTACCGAGGCATGAGGCAAACGTTGCCATATTGGTGCAACGAGACAAAGACGAGGAGGACGGCAAGGCGGAGGTCATCATGGAGCCCAAGATGGCGTCACCCCAGGGCTTTTTGCAGGCGAACACCACTTTTGTCAGGATAGCTTGTACTAGCTGTCCGCCTTCAAATTTTCCCGCCGTTGTTGGCTCCCTTCCCGCTCAACATTTGGGAAGAGGACCAGGGCCTATATAAGTAGAGCTAGCTACCACTGTAGGGGCAATCTGACCTGGGCTTGATCCAACCCGATCGAGAGCCTAGCCACAAGAACACCTCAACCTCAGGAGGTTGTTCTTCCCTTGTACTGTTCATCATCAGCCCAAGAGGCAATCCACCCCACCACACTGGAGTAGGGTATTACACCACAACGGTGGCCCGAACCAGTATAAACCCCGTGTCCCTTTCTGTGTCATGAGTTCGTCGAGTTCGTCCGCAAGATCTTAGCAAGCTAGAGCATAGATCGATCGGAGGGAAAGACTTCGCGCGCACCCCAGTGTTCGAACCTTAAGGGTTTGCCGGAAACCCACATCCGACATGCTGCGATGGGGCGGCAAGGCCTTTCTGCGGTCTTGCTGATATTCCCGGCTAGGGTATTGCCGGGGCCTCGTGGGTATCTTCGGGAGGAGCCTTGCCGGGGCCTCGTGGGCATCCTCAGCAAGGAGCCTTGCTGTTGTCTTGTCTTCTGTTTCCTACCTAGGCCTCCCAGGCCCTTTGTCTTCACAAAGATCTGCACGCCACCATCGAGGTGCCTCCCAAGCCTTGGTTCCAATGTGGTTGATGGCATCGGAACTTCTAGAGTCAAGGGTGGTGGCCCCGTTGGTGGTGGGCAAGTTGCCCTGGCAAGGCTCTTTCCGGGGTTGTGAAGGCCGCCCCGGCAAGGGCCTTGCCAGGGGAGTTTCGCCTCGCCCCTCTGCTCTTCATGCTTCTGGTCTTGAGCGTGGCTCTGGTAGTCTTGTGACTTTGCTTCCTCTTCTGTTCTGCCAAGCGTGGCCACGGGCGTGTGGCTGCGACTGCCCGCGCACAAGTAGAGGTGTGCAAGAAGGACCCCTACTTTTGTACATCAACATTTACCTACCCCGCGTGATGCATGCAACATACGTTGCTAAGGATAAGAGCGTGGTGGGAAGACTGAACTGGCAGTTTCTACCCCGTGCGTTAAAGTCATTCACGGGCCATTACAATTGTGGCCCTACCACGATTGGCTTTACATGGCACGCAGGAAAACCGGAAACTGGCCCGGGCTCAAGGTTAATGAAGAAGCAAATAATACCTCAAGAGGCTAGCCTCTTCCACACCCCTGCATGTACCCTTATTAGGGCCTACCCCGACGACACTGAACAGCGCGTTCGGGGCAGGCCCGGGGGCTTCTGTCGGTGCAACTAACCCTGGGTACATTGCCTAGACTATGCACAGGCATGGGAGCAAGATTACATCACCAAGGTTAGGCCAAGGTACAAGAGATCAAGATCTTCAAAGGACCAACATGCAGATCAACAGGACCAAGGCCAATCCAGAGAAGTAAGAAATCACCTGAAGAAGAACCTCCGTTGCCGGGCAAGAGAGCCTGGCGAGGACGAGGCCACCCCCGGAAGAAAACATCCTAGACATCTTAGCAGGGCCTGCCGGAACTCGCTGACGCAGAGCCACCTCACCACGATGCATATCGTCGATTGATGTGGTGTCAAGCCGCAAAGTAACTAAGTGGCAGCCATTCGCTACATGGCAACCTCTTTCTACTAGAAATACCTACAGACGACACCCATCCTGCAACGTGTCGAGCGACAAGGCGCGGAGCTGGCGAAGCAGACCGGCAAGGCTTGCTGGGCAAGTGACAATGTGACATCAAGCGGCGCATTTAATGCACTCTGTCAGCCTGCAGAGTTAGGTATGATAGCACTGTTTGCTATCTTATCAGTGCATAATGACTAATTTTCTATTATGGTGACCCCTTAATATATAAAAGGAGGCCCATGGCAACAGTAGAACGGGTTAGAAGGTTGGACACCCACACACTCATACGCGCATAGCCACTGTTTCCCCCAAGGGTACCCTGTCGGGAAAGTGTACTATACTCTGCCACCATTCTTCCACCATCAATCCACCAAAGCAGGAGTAGGGTTTTACGCCTCACGGCGGCCCAAACCTGGGTAAAATTGCCCGCATGATCTCTGTCGTGCTGCCCCATGTTCTTCTGCTCTTTGTGCAATGTGCCAATCCCCCGCTGAGCTAGCAAGGGACCTTTGGTCACATAGGTGGCCGTGGTTTCCCACGACAGGGCCCACGACTCTTCGTGCTAACAACTAATTTCACTAGTTTTTTGCCTTCCTAGCGACTTGTTAGCTGGAATGCGAGGCATGCTAAGAAAATGTACGGCATACAAGGAAAAACATTGAACATCCAGCATATATTATAGGAAATTACATCCACTGGGAAATCAAAGATTGATGCCATTGCAAATAAATGAGCAGAACTTAACGTTCTAAAACCTCACAACCTGTAACTTCAGCGCGGATGACGGCCATAAGCATGTGAGCAAGTTCTTCCTTATTTGCTACACTGTATCTGAAAACATTGATCAGTTGTTGTTGCGCAAGAATGTGCACCTCTAATTCCTCCATGATTTCCAAGATTGCTTCAGCCAGTAATTCGTTCACAAACATACATTTTTTTCGTTGGATTCGAGACAGAGGAAACTCAATAGATTTAGATGGCAATTTTGGCAGGCTTGTATTATTGATAGTGGAGAGTGTCTTGACAACTACATCATAACATAAATTAGGAGGGGAACCGAACAAATTAATCAAGAGTTATTGCCATATTACCTAGCCTAGATTTATTGGAAAGAAACAATGGGGTTGCTTTGCTGTTTTCAGAGTTTGTCTTCTAATGTTCAGCAGCCTACACCTAAATAACACACTAGAATTACTATCATTGGCCAGGTCAGATAATAGGAAAGAAATTTTTTTCACAATGAATGTTTGGATAACCAGACCACACCATCCTACACCAAATTAACACAATATGGCACAACTATCATCAGCCAGGTATGGTAATAGGAAAGCAACATTGACACAATGAATGATTGGGCAACCAAAACAACACTACAATTTAGTAATGTGCATGATATGAGATAGTACACTCGTGCAACTCAGTATGCAAAACTACCAGCCAGTTTTCGTTACAAAAATCAACATTGTTGCCTTTAATTGTACATTTTTTCTACAAGTAAATTTAGATCAGATAAAGGTTGGATTGACGCCGATTAACAAAATACATACTGATGTAAAAATTTAGTGATATAAAACTGGTACTTACATCAGCATTGGATCACAGAGAATTCCTGCAAGACACTTTCCTCGAACACGATCCCAGTTTAGAAAGCCTTCTATCGTTTAAGATTATTTTCTAAAAGAGAGATGGGTAAGAAACATGTAGGAAATATGATCTGAAGGCTATAAATTTTCATGATGTGAGGATACGCACATGCCTTTTAGAATGGAGTTGACATATTTTTGCTGGACTAGAGTGGACTAGTTCTTTGGCCACTTGAATCTGCTTATTATCAGTAGGAGTTGGATTTCTCTATGCTCAAGAAATATCTATGAACGTTGGAGTTGGTTTACTATCTCCTGGAATTTCGATCTTTTACAAAGACCTTGTTTGTAACCCTTCTGTCAGGACCCCGATTCCAAGTCACATCGACCTAGCTGGTAACACCTCATATCACTTTGCGGCCTCACGCACGGTATTCCCACGGGTGTCGCCTTACCATGGCCCGGGACCGTTTGCGTCTTTTGGCTCACGTATATGATAGTGTCGCTAGCATCCACATGACAAGGAACCCGGGCCGACATGGCCAGTCGTGAACCCAAGGCGGCACTAGCCTATGGGGACAGGCATACATGAAACACTTCGAGCATGTCGGTCATCAACGTATGAACTTGGGCTATAGCTTTGGCTAACAGGACTCCGGTATCCGGGCTGTAGCAGGCTAAGCAGGACTCAAGTATCACCGCGTGACATTTCCCGAAGGACGGACATAGGAACGAAATGAATCACATGCCGGCCGATCAAGTGTCCAAGCAGTAGTCTTTGGGCTAGCAGGACTCCGTGAACCGGGCAGTAGCGGACTACTATCGCTCGAAGCACAAGACTACATTTCCCCATATGAGAGGCTGCCAAGGATAAACAACTAGATTGTCGGATCCCACTCATACCAAGCATTTCAATCATACATAATATGCCCGATATGAGTAAATACAACAAGGCATCACAACAAAACTCTACAACTCAAGTACTTTATTTAAGAGGCTCAGGAGCCATACATAACATAGTCATACAGGTAGGGGTCACATGACCCAACACTCAAGTCATACAATCATACAAGCACATGCGGAAGCAAAGTAGTGCAGAGTGCAGACTCTAGAAAGAAAGAAAGCTTGTTGGAGCCTTTCTATCTACGATGGCCCTTCACAAGTCTTAGATCGCCACAGGTGGCTAGCTTACTCGTCAAGTCAACATCTACATAGAATCCGTCGGAGGGTAGTATAGTCCTCTGAAAAATATTGATTAAGCAAACATGAGCACAAAAGTACTCAGCAAGTCTTACCACGAATCCTATCATACATGCACATTCTCAAGAAGGAGGTGGAGTTAATTGCAGCAAGCCAGCTTTGACTCTTGGCTAAGCTATCCCTCGTGACACACTTTGTAAAGCATTTGTCGTACACGAGTCCACTATTCACCATCACAATACTCCACCGTGGATCCTCTTCGTCATCCCGAGAGGGCCATCCACGATACTCACACTTATCTTGAGGCTTTTAGTAGTATCCATTTACTTGTCTATGAACTGATATAGGTAACCCGAAGTCCTTCTCCGTGGACACGGCTATTCGAATAGATCATATTTAACCCTGCAGGGGTATACTTCTTCACACACGCTCTCACCACTTATCGTCGTTTACACGACATGTACTCGGCAACCTTCAAGCGGAAGCCCAACGTGGGTGTCGGCCACAGCCTACCTAAACACTCAAGTCCCTAGTCCAGGTTATCGCCTATTCGGGTTCCATCCGCAGGGAGTCCGGCCGAGGTTTCCCATACAGCCCCGAACGATGTGTGCAGGGTTCGAGATACCAAGCGGGCACTTTCGGTACACGACCACGGTGCCTACCGCAACACAACCCACCCCTAAGGTCAGCGTTGCGTGCCCCTGACATGCTACAAACACGAAACTACTTGCAACTCCGGACTATGAACAGGGGTGGTTAAGAAGCGAGAGGGTCCATTGATTTGGGCCCAATGTGTGGTAGTAGCTAGTTCATGGATCACAAACACAGATCTCAGTTCTTAAGTTCGGCCTCAATGAAACAACCCACCATGTACTCCTACATGGCCTCTCATCGATACCTTTACCAAATCGTGTTCAACACTTACACTCTCGAACCAACACAACCTTTCACTCCAGTTCATCATCCCGATGAGCCAGACGACACAACTCTAAGCATAGCAAGCATAGCATGGTAGGAATCACAAACATGGCTCAATCAACTCCTACACATACTAGTGGGTTTCATCTAATTCTTGTGGCAATGACAGTCATGCAAAGGAAGTGGGTTCAACTACCGCAGCACACAACCGTTGAATCGCGTTGTCTTAATGCAGTAAAATGAGAGCGAAGCGAGAACATGGGTTTGTATCGGAATGTTCAATGAATTGCTTGCACGATGGGCTGGGTAGAGAACTGCCCTTGGTGGGTAATCGAGGTTATCTTGAGGCAGAACCTATCATGAAAACACACCAAAATAAACATACAACCAATATGCAACAATATGATGCATGCTATGACATGGCAAGATGAATGTGTGTTGGCCTAATGCAAGGTGGAGGGACGAGGATGATCTCTTTTGAACCAAAGGTTCAAATGATAGATCATGTGAGTTAGTCCTAATGGTGCAAAATCTTAATCTGGTTATTCAGCATAGTTAACTTGTTTTAACATGCATGAAACCTGTACCAATGGATAGAGTGTATTTTTCTGATAAATTTTCATATATAAATCTTTGCATTTGGAGTTATAGAATAAAAGTTATAAGCATTTGAAATTTGAATTATATTCGGATTTTAGTATATAAAAATAATTCCAGAATTTGAATTAATCGTCGGCATGAGGTCAACATGGCGTCAGGGGTCAACGGGTCGCCAGGTCAAACTGACCGGTGGGACCCGCATGTCGGTTAGTTTAACTAATTAGTTTTAATTAAAACTAATCCTAATTAGATTAGTGGAGGGTCCACTGTCATCGACCCGGAGGTCAACAGGGCCTGGTGAGGTCAACTCACCGGCGTCTAGCCCTTGGCCGAGGCAGAGACGGGCGGAGCAAGTGCTTTGCACTTTCCGGGCTCCAAATGGGCCGGGAGCATCTACGGTAGCTAGAGGTGAGCCGCGGTTAGTGGTGGAGTTAGTTTAGGTCGGGATGGCGGAGTGGGCGCCCGGCGACGAGTCGAGGCGGGCACCGGGGCTCGCCATCGACGGGTTAGGAGTTAGCAGCCTCGGCGGCGCGAGTCTGCAGTTAGACTCGTGGAGGTGTGGTGAGTGTGATGGGCATAGTGGTGTGGCCAATAGGTGACCGGAGGCTCGTCGGCGACGAGTCCCGCGGTGGTGGGTTCAGCGATCATCGACCGCTCATTGTGGTGCAAGAAGAAGAGAACGGAGAGGATGGAGGGTAGCTAGGCTCACGGTGAACCTGCGGGAAGCTTCGTCGGGGTCGGGGTGGACTGATCGACGGCGGCGGCGATGGGGATCTCCGCGACCTTGGACTCGGTCGAGGTCGGAGTAGTGGCCTCGGGGTTTTGGGCGCGGGGAACTAGCTGGCTAGGGGTAGCGGGTGCGCGGAGCTGCCGGACATAACGGGAGGTGCGTGGGCGGCGGGAGCCTGGCGTCGGCGGTGGCGTGTCGGCGATGGCGTCGGCCAGGTCGAGGGCGAGCGAGAGAGAGGCAGGGGGGAAAGTGCGGTGTCAGGGGGGGGCGACGACGCGTGGGTCGCCCAGCGGCGAGGCGGCGAGGGGTGAGGCAGGGCGGCGGCTAGCTGCGTGGCGCGCCCTGCGCTGCCGGCCCGGCACCAACCTGCTGTCTGGCCGAGCCAAGCAGCTGGTTGGCTTTGCTGGGCTGGGCAGCGGTGGGCGAGTCTTTGTGACAGTAAGGATTTTCCATTTTTTTATCCTTTTCTATTTCTGCAACTTTGTTTAGGGTTTTTAAAAATACCAAAACCTTTTCAAAAATTACCAAAATGCTCCTGGTCACTAGTTGGAATATTCCCAACATGAAACATTTTAGTTTAACAATTTTTGAACACTTAAAATATTTTCCATAATTTAAAATGCCCATTTCAGAAATTTGTGAATTAAATTTAGAACCCTTAGGTGACCTAGAAAATGTTCCACCTTCTTTGACATGGATCCTAAACCCAAACAAAGAGGATGAGCATTTTGAAGGGCATTTCGGATTCATTGAATTAAATTTTAGTAAACCCTAGTTATTTTAAAGGGGGTGTTCGGGGTTTCTGCCTTCCCCATTTCAAATTCAGATGAAATTTAAACATGATGCACACCCTAATGCATGGTCTATCCGGGATGTGACAACTCACCCCACTCAAAAGAATCTCGTCCGAGATTTAGGATCTATTGCGAAAAAGGTGGGATACTCAAGTCGAAGGCGATCCTCCCTTTCCCAAGTTGCTTCTTGCTCGGAATGGTTTGACCATTGAACCTTTAGAAACTTGATATTCCGGCGTCGAGTGGTGCGCTCGGTTTGATCGAGGATCTGAGCGGGTACTCTCGATAGGTGAGGTTATCTTGGAGATCAAGCGTTTGTGGTCCACTCCACGGATAGGATCCGAGAAGCAATGCTGAGTTGGGAAGCGTGGAAGACATCATGGACCTTGGAAAGATGCGGAGGTAGTTCTAGTTGGTAGGCAACTTCCCCTCGTTTGGCAAGAATGCGAAAGGGTCCAATGTAACGAGGAGCCAACTTGCCCTTGATACCGAATCGATGGGTTCCCTTTAAAGGAGAAACCCGGAGGTAAGCCTTCTCGCCAATTTCATAAGCCATAGGCTTATGCTTGCGATCATATTGGCTCTTCTGACGAGATTGGGCTGTTTTCAAATTCTCACGAACAACGCGAACTTGCTCTTCTGCTTCCTGGATCATATCCGGGCCAAAGAGTTGTCTCTCCCCGGTTTCTGACCAGTTAAGAGGCGTTCGACATTTTCGTCCATAAAGAACTTCGAAAGGGGCTTTGCCCAGACTGGCTTGATAACTGTTGTTATAAGCGAACTCGGCGAATGGAAGGCATTTCTCCCAATTCATGCGAAAGAGATGTGAAGCTCGAAGCATATCCTCTAAGATTTGATTGACTCGTTCTACTTGACCACTTGATTGGGGATGGAAAGCGGTGCTGAAGGAGAGCGAGTTCCCATAGCGTTTGGAAACTTTCCCAAAATCGAGAGGTGAAGAGACTACCACGGTCGGAGTTAATCTCGATGGAACACCATGAATGGACACTATTAGGAGATGTACAAATCAGCTAGCTGGCTAGCGGTTATACTCTCACGAACAGGTAGGAAGTGGGCTACTTTGGAAGGCGATCAACAACAGCGAAGATAGCGTTATTCCCTCTCTTGGTCCTGGGAAACCCGGTAATGAAATCCATACCGATTTTATCCCATTTCCATTCAGGAATTTCCAAAGGTTGAAGGGTACCAGCAGGCCGTTGATGCTCTGCTTTAACTCGACGACAAACGTCGCAGTTAGCAATGTATTGAGCGATTTCCCTCTTCATCCTAGTCCACCAAAACCTCTGGCGTAGATCTTGATACATTTTAGTACTACCAGGATGAATGGTGAGAGGAGAGTCATGAGCTTCCTTAAGGATCAATCGCCTCAGGTTGCGCACCTTGGGGACCACTAGACGGTCTCCAAAGAACACGACACCTTTTTCATCAATGGAGAAACAATCTGCGACTCCTTTCTTGATGTTTCTCCTGATACGGGAGATTCCCGGATCTACCTTCTGTGCTTTGATGATCTGATCCGTAAGGGTAGGTTTCGCCACCAGGGTGGAAAGAAATCCTCGAGGAACAATGTGAAGATTAAGCTTACGAAATTCCTCGTGGAGAATTGGTTGACTTTGTTGTAACATCAAATTGTTACAATAAGATTTGCGACTTAGTGCGTCAGCCATGACATTAGCTTTGCACGGGTGTAAGATATTCCTAAGTCGAAATCTGTAATCAACTTCGACCCAACGTCTTTGCTCGAGATTCAAATCCGGTTGGGTGAAAATATATTTCAGACTTTGGTGATCTGTGTAGATTTATAGCGATTACCCGAAGGTAATGTCGCCAGGTTTTGAGTGCATGAACCACTCGCTGCAAGCTCTAGATCGTGTGTGGGATAGTTATCTTCATGTGGGACGAATCGTCGAGAAGCGTAGGCAATCACATGACGATCTTGCATGAGTATGCAACCTAGTCCTTGTCGCGAGGCGCCGCAATAGATAATAAAGTCCTTTGAGAAATCTGGTGGTAAAAGTGCGGAGCAGATGTCGAGCGTCTTTTCAGTTCTGAAAGTTGATCTCGCCTTTGTGGCGCCCACTCGAACTTCTTATCTTTCTTGAGGAGTTGGTTAGAGGTTTAGCAACTTTAGAAATTCTCGTGAAGCGGCGGCAATAGCTCGCTAAACCGAGGAAACTCGAACTTGCTTGACCGATTCAGGTGGAGTCCGATCAGGGCGGCTTGAACTCGCTTCGGGATTGACAGCAATACCCTTACCAGAGATTACATGTCCTAGATAGGTCACTTACGGTAACAGAATTCACACTTGGAGAATTTGGCATAAAGGCGGTGCTCTCGAAGTTTCATCAATACTAGCCTTAGGTGTTGGCATGTTCTTCCTCATTCTTGGAGTAGATGAGTATATCATCGAGGTATACCACGATTTAATTTATCCAAGTACTCCATGAAGATTGAGTTCATTAACCGAGAGAAAGTGGCTGGAGCATTGGTTAAACCGAAGGACATGACGGTGTACTCGTATTGGCCATAACGAGTGACAAAGGCCGTTTAGGTATGTCCCGTTCCTGATTTTGATTTGATGGTAGCCCAACCTCAAATCCATCTTGAGAAGATCGAGGATCCAGCGAGCTGATCATACAGTGTCGTTGATCCCGGGAGCGGATACTTGTTCTTGATAGTGACCAAATTGACGGTCGGTAATCTACAACCATCCGATCCGTACCATCCTTCTTCTTGACGAAGAGGACGGGCAAGCCCATGGAGAGGAGCTAGGACGGATGAAACCCTTTTGCAAGGACTCATCGAGTTGTTTCTTAAGTTCAGCTAGTTCTAGGGTGCCATCTTATAAGGTCTCCTAGAGATTGGGGCGGTTCGGGAACAAGATCTATCACGAACTCGACATCCTGTCGGTGGAACACTGGCAGTTCTTCGAAAGACATCCGGAAATCACGAACTACGGAATATCTTGAGGTCCGGAAGAGGGTTGGCATTTAAGGAGTAAAGCGGCGCTTAGACACTCGGGTTAAAACATTCCTTTGTTTTGCCCGAAGGATGGGTAAGTTGAGCGGTTCTAGTAGAGCAATCGATCTTGGCATAATGGGCTGACATCCGGTCCATACCCAAGATGATGTTTATGTCCGAGGACTTGAGAGCTATTAGGGATGCGAGAAAGACTAATCTGTCGACAAGAATTTCATTCCCATGACTTATTCTAGAGGTTTGCCATCTAGAACCAGGAGTTTAATTTCCATGGAGGTAGGCATGTCGCAGAATGTGGTGTTGTGCAATCGAGCATAGCTCTCGTAAATAAATGAATGAGATGCTCCGTATCAAAAAGAACAGTTGCGGATGGCAATTAACAAGAAGCGTCCGAGGGCGGCGTTGGGATCCTCATAGGTTTCTTCAGCAGAGACATAGTTCACATGGCCATGGCGGTGGCAAGCGGCTTGGCATAGGGAACCTTTCTGCTGGCTTGCCGCTGACAAGCAGACTTTCCGGCTTGGTTGGGGTTGTTCTGGGACACTCTCGAATATAGTGGCCCGTCTCTCCACATTTGAAGCAAGTGATCACATTTGGCCGTGGGGCCACATTAGCGATTGGACCTCCATATGTCTTGGGTGGAAAATCGGCTGGTTGGGGCGGCGCCTCGAAGGATGGCCTCGGGGTGTACAGGTGGTAGAGCCGATTTGGGACCCAAACCCGCGCTTCGGGACCCAGAGCGGATGGCGATCGAGAATCACGGATGTGCTTGCGTGAAGCCTCGAAATCAGTCTGCCCTCTGATGGCGTGATAGCCTTATTGACTAGCCGAGAAAGAGGTGCATTCATGCGACGGAGATCTCGGCGTAACTCGAGGCTAAGTCCCTTACGGAACCTCGCTCGCTTCTTAGCATCGGTAGAAACTTCTTGGGAGCATAACGTGCTAACCTCCGAATTCACGGTATGAGGCATCCACGTTCAG
The DNA here is from genome assembly GCA_021605205.1 of Aegilops longissima. Classification (NCBI taxonomy): domain Eukaryota; kingdom Viridiplantae; phylum Streptophyta; class Magnoliopsida; order Poales; family Poaceae; genus Aegilops; species Aegilops longissima. The sequence goes on from CM038679.1 coordinate 199,455,781, forward strand.
CCGGCCTTGGGTGAAACTGCAGAATTCCTCACGTTTGCGGTCCATAAGTCCTTCGGAATATGGTGCTCGCGGAAGGCGGCACTGAATTCATCCCAAGTTGTAACTTGTCCAGCCGGACGCATAGCCTCATAGTTTTCCCACCAGAGACTGGCAGGGCCTTCCAGATGATAGGCGGCAAAGGTAACTTTGTCAGCCTCAGACACATTGGCGGAACGCAGCTTGTGATGGATACTGCGGAGCCAATCATCGGCGTCGAGTGGCTCGACGGAGCATTTGAATTTTGGAGGATATAGCTTGACGAAGTCATTGAGTGAAACCCCATCGTTTCTTGGCTGGCGAGCTGTGTTTTGTTCAATCCGCTCCAATAAGCGGTTAGTTTCGCGCTTATTGCGTTCTGCTTCCAGCATCACCTCAGCCAAAGATGGCGGTTGCGGCGATTCACATTTCTGGCTGCATGGCCTCTCCTGCTCTGGAACAGCGGGAGAGTTTGAGTGTTGACCATCACGGGGACAAAACAAAGGTTTAAACCAGGATGGCAGAATTTAACAAGGAAGTGCGGAAGGTAATGGACAGTATGGAATGCAAAGATGTTTATTCGTATGACATGGTAATATAAACTGCCATATATATATATACCAACGGTCATACACACCATTCATAGTTTAGTACAAGCCTGACGGAGTACAACTATAAGGAAAGGCGTTACATCTCATCGGAAGCATTCCAACTCCTATACATTATTTTTCTACACTTCCGGAATGATACACACTAAGTCGTATTCCACGAGTCGCGCAGGATGGTGGATACACAACTAGTACCATACTAGCAATACTACTACTATCTCAGGCAGCTCCATAGTAGTCCTCATAGAAATCACCACCCAGACCTGGAAGTGGAACATGATCGTCTGGAAACAGACAATCCTGTGGAGCCTGTGGACCATAAGGGCTCGGATGTGGTCGTGGACCCACAAAGGGTGGCAGGAGAGGCCCATGAGGAGGAGTGATGCCTCCAACCTCACGCCACTCCATGAAGTCCGGCAAACTCGCCCGCACAGGGTACAAATCTCTCATGTCCATACATCCGCTTGCACGGCGGTGCAGAACCTAGTCGAGTAGCCCAGTGGTGGAACGGGCATTATACAGCTCCATACGCAAGGCCCGGTTCTCACGGTCCTTGTCCTCCAGCAGCTCAGTAGTGGTACGGAGGAGTGAGTCCTCATGGGATGCATCACTGTACAACCCCTGAAGGTAGCCATGTGCCCCGGGAAGGGATGCTGGCATATAGCGGAAGTCAGTGTTGCTCAGCAAAGCAGTCCTGGCTCGAATAATAGTCATCATGGAATAGGCTGCATCTTGTACAGACATTCCAATAGTGATTCCGAGCCCATAGGAACAGTGAAGTGGCTCAGCAGCTCCGGGATAGGATGGATAAATCCGGACCGTGCATAGGTATTGACTTTGATTGAAATCCCTGAACTGCTCCTCGACGGTATATTCAGGATACCATCGATAACCAGCCTCAATCATCACCCTAACCAACATGGCCGTGTGACCGCACACATCAATGCAGCGAGTCAGGCGAACCACTTGGTTCTGGGAACGGGTGGCCATCTGAAAGCACAGCCATAATGCAAAGGCATTAGAATTCCTAGGGAAAATCGGACAGCATAACATCTGTAAATGCTCAAATCAAATTTGAGACATTCAGAATCAGATTTGCAAAACCACTCAACAACATCATATCAAGGTTCTGGTTCAAATGGTAGCATACTAGAATTTAGTAACACTGAACTGAGGATGTAACCAACAATCCTATAAGGTACTACGGATAGTAACACGTGAACCTGATAGAGAAATAGAGCCTAGTCCTAAACCCACGTTGAATAAGAAGAGGATGACTCAGATCAGAGGGCATAAGGTAAAGGAGTAAAAAGAGCCTTACGTTCCCTCCCACAATCAATTCCCCTACATATAACTAAAGCATTTCTAGACTCAACTTCGACCAGTTTGGCTTAGCGGACCTACAGGCAGCCCTGCTCTGATGCCAACGCTGTCAGGACCCCGATTCCAAGTCACATCGACCTAGCTGGTAACACCTCATATCACTTTGCGGCCTCACGCACGGTATTCCCACGGGTGTCGCCTTACCATGGCCCGGGACCGTTTGCGTCTTTTGGCTCACGTATATGATAGTGTCGCTAGCATCCACATGACAAAGAACCCGGGCCGACATGGCTAGTCGTGAACCCAAAGCGGCACTAACCTATGGGGACAGGCATACATGAAACACTTCGAGCATGTCGGTCATCAACGTATGAACTTGGGCTGTAGCACTAGGCTAACAGACTCGGTATCCCGGGCTGTAGCAGCTAGGCAGGACTCCAAGTATCACCGCGTGACATTTCCCGAAGGGACGGACATAGGAACGAAATGAATCACATGCCGCAGTCAAGTGTCCAAGCAGTAGTCTTTGGGCTAGCAGGACTCCGGTGAACCGGGCTGTAGCGGACTACTATCGCTCAGAAGCACAAGACTACATTTCCCCATATGAGAGGCTGCCAAGGATAAACAACTAGATTGTCGGATCCCACTCATACCAAGCATTTCAATCATACACGCAATATGCCCGATATGAGTAAATACAACAAGGCATCACAACAAAACTCTACAACTCAAGTACTTTATTTAAGAGGCTCCGAGGAGCCATACATAACATAGTCATACAGGTAGGGGTCACATGACCCAACACTCAAGTCATACAATCATACAAGCACATGCGGAAGCAAAGTAGTCTGGGTACAGACTCTAGAAAGAAATAAAGCTTGTTGGAGCCTTTCTATCTACGATGGCCCTTCACAAGTCTTAGATCGCCACCTGGGTGGCTAGCTTACTCGTCGAAGTCAACATCTACATAGAATCCGTCGGAGGGGGTAGTATAGTCCTCTGAAAAATATTGATTAAGCAAACATGAGCACAAAAGTACTCAGCAAGTCTTACCACAGAATCCTATCATACATGCACATTCTCAAGAAGGAGGTGGAGTTAATTGCAGCAAGCCAGCTTTGACTCTTGGCTAAGCTATCCTACGTGACACACTTTGTAAAGCATTTGTCGTACACGAGTCCACTATTCACCATCACAATACTCCACCGTGGATCCTCTTTCGTCATCCCCGAGAGGGCCATCCACGATACTCACACTTATCTTGAGGCTTTTAGTAGTATCCATTTACTTGTCTATGAAATGATATAGGTAACCCAGAAGTCCTTCTCCGTGGACACGGCTATTCGAATAGATCATATTTAACCCTGCAGGGGTATACTTCTTCACACACGCTCACCACTTATCGCCGTTTACACGACATGTACTGCAACCTTCAAGCGGAAGCCCAACGTGGGTGTCGGCCACAGCCTACCTAAACACTCAAGTCCCTAGTCCAGGTTATCGCCTATTCGGGTTCCATCCAGGAGTCCGCCGAGGTTTCCCATACAGCCCCGAACGATGTGTGCAGGGTTCCCGAGATACCAAACGGGCACTCGGTACACGACCCACGGTGCCTACCGCAACACAACCCACCCCTAAGGTCAGCGTTGCGTGGCCCCAAAGATGCTACAAACACGAAACTACTTGCAACTCCGGACTATGAGCAGGGGTGGTTAAGAAGCCGAGAGGGTCCATTGATTTGGGCCCAATGTGTGGTAGTAGCTAGTTCATGGATCACAAACACAGATCTCAGTTCTTAAGTTGGCCTCAATGAAACAACCCACCATGTACTCCTACATGGCCTCTCATCGATACCTTTACCAAATCGTGTTCAACACTTACACTCTCGAACCAACACAACCTTTCACTCCAGTTCATCATCCCGATGAGCCGACTGACACAACTCTAAGCATAGCAAGCATAGCATGGTAGGAATCACAAACATGGCTCAATCAACTCCTACACATACTAGTGGGTTTCATCTAGTTCTTGTGGCAATGACAGTCATGCAAAGGAAGTGGGTTCAACTACCGCAGCACACAACAGTTGAATCGCGTTGTCTTAATGCAGTAAAATGAGAGCAGAAGCGAGAACATGGGTTTGTATCGGAATGTTCAATGAATTGCTTGCCTGATGGAACTGGGGTAGAGAACTGCCCTTCAGGTGGGTAATCGAGGTTATCTTCGGGGGCAGAACCTATCATGAAAACACACCAAAATAAACATACAACCAATATGCAACAATATGATGCATGCTATGACATGGCAAGATGAATGTGTGTTGGCCTAATGCAAGGTGGAGGGACAGGGGATGATCTCTTTTGAACCAAAGGTTCAAATGATAGATCATGTGAGTTAGTCCTAATGGTGCAAAATCTTAATCTGGTTATTCAGCATAGTTAACTTGTTTTAACATGCATGAAACCTGTACCAATGGATAGAGTGTATTTTTCTGATAAATTTTCATATATAAATCTTTGCATTTGGAGTTATAGAATAAAAGTTATAAGCATTTGAAATTTGAATTATATTCGGATTTTAGTATATAAAATAATTCCAGAATTTGAATTAATCGTCGGCATGAGGTCAACATGACGTCAGGGGTCAACGGGTCGCCCAGGTCAAACTGACCGGTGGGACCCGCATGTCGAGTTAGTTTAACTAATTAGTTTTAATTAAAACTAATCCTAATTAGATTAGCTGGAGGGTCCACTCATCATCGACCCGGAGGGTCAACAGGCCCCTGGTGAGGTCAACTCACCGGCGTCTAGCCGGGCGAGGCAGACGCAGCGGAGCAAGTGCTTTTGCACTTTCGGGCTCCAAATGGGCGCTGGGAGCATCTACGGTAGCTAGAGGTGAGCAGCGGTTAGTGGTGGAGTTAGTTTAGGTCGGGATGGCGGAGTGGGCGCCCGGCGACGAGTCGAGGCGGCGACGGGGCTCGGCCATCGACGGGTTAGGAGTTAGCAGCCTCGGCGAGGCGCGGGAGTGCAGTTAGACTCGTGGAGGTGTGGTGAGTGTGATGGGCATAGTGGTGTGGCCAATAGGTGACGGAGGCTCGTCGGCGACGAGTCCCATGGGCGGTGGGTTCAGCGATCATCGACCGCTTCATTGTGGTGCAAGAAGAAGAGAACGGAGAGGATGGAGGGGTAGCTAGGCTCACGGTGAACCTGCGGGAAGCTTCGTCGGGGTCGGGGGTGGACTGATGCGACGGCGGCGACGATGGGGATCTCCGGCTGCCTTGGACTCGGGCGAGGTCGGAGTAGTGGCCTCGGGGGTTTGAGCGAGGGGAACTAGCTGGCTAGGGGTAACGGGTGCGGAGCTGCAGACATGACGGGAGGTGCGTGGGTGGCGGGGAGCACGGCCTCGGCGGTGGCGTGTCGGCGATGGCGTCGGCCAGGTCGAGGGCGAGCGAGAGAGAGAGGCGGGGAAAGTGCGGTGTCAGGGGGTCGGGCGACGACGCAGCGGGTCGCCCAGCGGCGAGGCGGCGAGGGGTGAGGCGGCGGCAGCTGCGTGGCGGCCTGCGCTGCCCGGCCGACATTAGCCTGCTGCAAGCCGAGCCAAGCAGCTGTTGGCCAGGCTGCTTTGGGCTGGGCGGGGTGGGCGGTGTTTGGCGACAGTAAGGATTTTCCATTTTTATCCTTTTCTATTTCGCAACTTTGTTTAGGGTTTTTAAAATACCAAAACCTTTTCAAAATTACCAAAATGCTCCTGGTCAATAGTTGGAATATTCCCAACATGAAACATTTTAGTTTAACAATTTTTGAACACTTAAAATATTTTCCATACTTTAAAATGCCCATTTCAGAAATTTGTGAATTAAATTTAGAACCCTTAGGTGACCTAGAAAATGTTCCACCTTCTTTGACATGGATCCTAAACCCAAACAAAGAGGATGAGCATTTTGAAGGGCATTTCGGATTCATTGAATTAAATTTTAGTAAACCCTAGTTATTTTAAAGGGGGGTGTTCAGGGTTTCTGTCTTCCCCATTTCAAATTCAGATGAAATTTAAACATGATGCACACCCTAATGCATGGTCTATCTGGGATGTGACACCTTCAGATTCTAACGTAGTCATCTTCCCCTTGCATGCCTTATATAGAAGAATGGTGCTTTAGTTATAAAACATGCTACGACAGAGAGATGGAATAGGTATTGAAGAATAGAAAGGTATGACATATTGACATGTATTCTCTCCATCTAGAAATAAATGGATGTGTCTAGGCATATTTCAGTTCTAGATACATCCATCTTTATCCATTTCTGCGACATGTAAGCCGGACGGAGGGAGTATGATGTAAGAGCTAGGTATACGACGAGACAACAGAGTAAAAAACACTAGCTGAATGTAAAACTGTATGATAGCGAATACATACAAAAAATCACTAAGGCAACATATGCGTGTATGATTGGGAAATTAAGATGGCATCACAACAAACCGTTAGAACAACACTTCAATGTAAAAAAACATGGTATGGTAGACAGATGAAGTACATACTAATGAATAACAATGCATAAGATATTCAGAAGAATGATGACCAAACTAAGCAGATGGCATTGCGACAGACTAGAATGACAGTACTTGAATTTCAAAACATGTGTGACGCCCCCGATTCAATCGTACACTAATCAGGCACGCAAACATGTACGATCAAGATCAGGGACTCACGGGAAGATATCACAACACAACTCTAAAAATTAAATAGGTCATACAAGCATCATATTACAAGCCAGGGGCCTCGAGGGCTCGAATACAACAGCTCGATCATAGACGAGTCAGCGGAACCTACAATATCTGAGTACAGACATAAGTTAAACAAGTTTGCCTTAAGAAGGCTAGCACAAACTGGGATACAGATCGAAAGAGGTGCAGGCCTCCTGCCTGGGATCCTCCTAAACTACTCCTGGTCATCGTCAGTGGCCTGCACGTAGTAGTAGGCACCTCCGGTGTAGTAGGAGTCATCGTCGACGGTGGTGTGTGGCTCCTGGGCTCCGACATCTGGTTGCGACAACCAGGTAGAAGAGAAAGGGGGAAAAGAGGGAGAAAAGCAACCGTGAGTACTCATCCAAAGTACTCGCAAGCAAGGAGCTACACTACAGATGCATGGGTATATGTGTAAAGGGCCATATCGGTGGACTGAACTGCAGAATGCCATAATAAGAGGGGGATAACTAATCCTGCCGAAGACTACGCTTCTGGCAGCCTCCATCTTGCAGCATGTAGAAGAGAGTAGATGGTAAGTTCACCAAGTAGCATCGCATAGCATAATCCTACCCGGCGATCCCCTCCTCGTCGCCCTGTTAGAGAGCGATCACCGGGTTATATCTGGCACTTGGAAGGGTGTGTTTTATTAAGTATCCAGTTCTAGTTGTCATAAGGTCAAGGTATAACTCCAAGTCGTCCTGTTACCGAAGATCACAGCTATTCGAATAGATAAACTTCCCTGCAGGGGTGCACCACATAACCCAACACGCTCGATCCCATTTGGCCAGACACACTTTTCTGGGTCATGCCCGGCGTCGGAAGATCAACACGTCGTAGCCCTACCTAGGCACAACAGAGAGGTCAACACGCCTGTCTAAATCCTATGGCGTAGGGGTCTTGGCCCATCGCCCATTGCACACCTACACATTGCGAACGCGGCCATAAGCAGACCTAGCCCCCTTAATACAAGCGCGAGCTTACGGTCCAATGCGGCGCGCGCCGCTCAGTCACTGACATCACGAAGGCTTCGGCTGATACCACGACGTCGAGTGCCCATAACTTTCCCACGTAGTTGGTTAGTGCGTATAGACCAAATTGCCAGACTCAGATCAAATACCAATAACTCGTTAAGCATGTTATTTTGAAGTAACCGTGGAGGCCGACCAGGGCCAGGCCCACCTCTCTCCTAGGTGGTCTCAACCTTCCCTGTCGCTCCGCCACAAAGTAACAGTCGGGGGCCGTCGGGAACCCATGCCCACCTCTACCGAGATGGAGCCACCTGTCCCTTCAGCCCACACCTCCGAACAGTATCATAAGTAATGTAACAGTATAAAGTGTATATCGTATGCCCGTGATCACCTCCCGAAGTGATCACGGCCCAGTAGTATAGCATGGCAGACGGACAAGAGTGTAGGGCCACTGATGGAACACTAGCATCCTATACTAAGCATTAGGATAGCAGGTAAGGGTAACAACTTTACCAACAACGATAGGCTATGCAGCAGAATAGGATTAACCGAAAGCAGTAACATGATACACTATTGTAATGCAAGTAGTAGAGAGAAGGAATAGTCGATATCTGGTGATCAACGGGGGGCCTGCCTGGAAGCTCAACCGAGAAGGAGGGGTCGTCAACACCGTAGTCGTACTGGGTAGCAGCGGCGTCGTTCTCGATGTCTAACGAGAGAAGAGGGGGAAGAAACAATAAATATAATGCTAACATATGCATATCGATGCATGACAAGAAAAGTAACGGTGCCAGGTGTGCCCTAACGCGGTAGGAGGTGATACCAACAAAGGGGGAAACATCTGGGAAAGTATCCCCGGTGTTTCGCGTTTTCGGACAGATGAACCGGAGGGGGAAAGTTGCGTGTTTGCTATGCTAGGGACGTGTGGCAGACGAACGGGCTACATATCCGGAATCGTCTCATCGTTCTGAGCAACTTTCATGTACAAAGCTTTTCCATCCGAGCTACGGTTTATTTTATATTAATTTTAAAAGATTTAAATCATTTTTAGGATTTATTTAATTATTTTAAGTCAACATTATCCAGAATAGTGTTTGCTGATGTCAGCATGACGTCAGCAGTCAACTGTGACCGTTGACCGGTCAAACTGACTCATGGGTCCCGCATGTCATTGATACATGTTTTACTAAACAACATTTGATTGACTAATCTAGTTGATTAGGTTATTAAGCAGGTTATTTAAGTTAACTAATTAACTTACTAACTAATTAATTAATTACTTAACAATTATTATTTAATTAATACTTTTTTGTTTTATTTTTGGGCGTCGGCCCCATCTCTCATAGGCATAGGGGGCCTATCGGGCGTCGGGTTACGGGCACGGGCGTGCGGGCGCCATCCTGTTTGGGCGCACGCCCAGGCTACCAGGGGGCGTCGGCCATGGCGGGGTGCCGGAGCAGCACAACGAGGGGGCGGGCACGAGCGGCGCAAGGCGCGTGCGACCAAGGTAGCAGGCGCGAGTGGGAGGGGCCACAGTGGTGCGTGGCGCAGCGGCTGGAGCAGGCGACTGAAGGCAGGCGTCGGGCAGGGACCAGCCGGCGCATGTGGGACAACGTCGGCGGCCTCCGGCAGCAGCAGAGGCTGCAGCGGCAGTGCAGAGCGGCAGCGGGAGGCAGGGACGAGGCGACTGTGAGCGCAGGATGGAATGGCTGTGCGGGCACGCGCGCGGGCAATAGCTGGCGTGCGTGGGGCATGTGGCGCACGGCCAGGCGCGACAGACGTGGCCCAAGGCGCGCACGAGGCAGTGAGGGCGCGTCGCGAGCATGGGCAGAGGCGAGGCGACCGTGAGCTTGATAGGAACTCGGCCGCGGTGGTGCATCCCGAGACGGAGGGGAAGCAGAGGAGTGGTGGATGGGGCCTCACCGGGGCCCTGAAGTTGTGCTAAAGCCAGCTTGGGGTGGCACCAGGTCTGCAGGGAGAAGGCGAATTCAGTGGCGTCGGGGCGGCACGGTGTCCTCGGGTGCGGCGTCCTGCGAAGCCAGGGCAGCGACGATGCTTGAGGGGCGGGGGGGGGGTCCATCGGTGGAGGGGTCGACAACGAGGGCGGCGAGGTGAGGCGGTCGACGGGGACAAGTGCGGGGGAAGGGTGCCGGCGCCCGATCCAGATCGGGATCGGGAGGACACGAGGGAGAGAGGGGAACGTGGGTGGAGGAGTGGGGTAGTGGGCTAGGGTTCGGTGTCCCCGGGGGGTACCGGCAGCCTAGGAGCTCTGCCGCCTCGAGTGGTGCTGCTTCCCATTGGGAATCGATTGACCCAGAATAAAAATTTAGATAAATGACACCTAAATAAAGTGATTTAAGACGAGTGCATGACCTATCCTGCGGCCTGGTGAAGTAGGCAGCTCCAGCTGCCGAGTCGGTGTGGTCGGCTTGATTGTGGTGGCTACCGACGGCAGGAAAGCAGAGATGTCACGACGGTCGATGGCTATGGGGAAGCAGCGCCAGGGCCCTGGACGCATCCAAAGTTGGAGCCGCTATGGGGTTGTGCACAACGGCGAGGGTGAATCAGCTCCGGTACGGTTAACGTGGCTGTCGTCAAGGCAGCTCCGGTAGCACAGAGTAAGAGGCACACGGCCCAGTGCATGATGGCAAACTGACAGCATCTACGGCATTGGGGAGTAGGGCGGCGGTGAATTTGCTGCAGTGGGGGCACCATGGAGGAGGGGCTGAGATTTCGCGGGTGGGGAGAAGGGAGCTTCCGTGGAGAAGGTGATTTGGCACCCACGATGTATGAATGGGGAATTGGGAGGGGGAACCAGGTCTTATGGACGCATTTATCTAAAATGTGGGAGGGAGTTACAGTTCTACCCCTGCCTTTAGGCTTATGGGTTTGGGTCTGTGTACTGACGGTCGGGGATAGTAGAGTAACTTTGTTTCTCTGAAATAGTGGCGCAAGCGATTTCGGGTGAGAAGGGCGTGTTTTGAAATAGTGGGCGCGAGTGTTTTCGGGCAAGGAGGGCGTGTTTTGAAATAGGCGGCCGCAAGCGATTTCTGGCGAGGAGGGCGTGTTTTGAAATAGTTGGCGCGAGCAATTTCCGCCGAGGAGGGCATGTTTTGAAATAGTCAGGATGACCGATTTCTGGCGAGGAGATGGTGTTTTGCTGCCCATGGTTTGTGAATTATTTGGCAGCTGTCATTTTGGCCAAGGAGAAAGCGCGCTCGGATGAAGTTACGAACCTACCCTCACGTACAACGGGCCAATTGATGCGTGTCCCACATAGGCCGGTAATTTCACGTCTCCCATTTATTTGCTCGGGTGAATTCCACCGAGCAGAGGGTGTTTAGCGGTTCGTTCAAATTTTGGCAGAACGAGCATCCACGTCTACCTTACCAAGTCGATTCGAATCAAATTTCAAAGTATTAGTTTGCCACTTCTCTTTTAGATGGTGAGATGATGCTCGGTAATAATGTGTTTTTACATGCTCATTGCTAACGATTTACTATATGACAGATAATTGACCCACTAAAAAATGGGAATCAAACCCAAAATGAAATATCTTGATTCAATGAAATAGGTCATTCACCAGGTCATAATGGTGAACTAAATCCAAATTTGAACACCTCAATTGAGTAGCTTGTTGTACTGTATTATAGTACTCAATGAACATGTTTGATACGCATATCTCTGTTCATGTGTGGATTGCAAACAACATGTTCTCCAATTCAAATAGTTGAATGCAATTTTATATTGAAACATGGTTTATATAAATCTTTGCTGCATAAACACGACCTCCCCCTCTCCTGGACTCCTGTTCTCTCTCTCACCAACAATCTTCATTTCTATCGCACGCATCCAAACACAAACCTTGTCGGTCCTGCCCCCCCCCCCCCCTCTCTCTATCTCTCTCTCTCTGTGTGGGGGGATCTTTCTAGTTCGCATGCACACTCCATGTATAGGTCTGTCTGGCACACTATGTATGATTCTCTAGTCCAAGCTAAATATCTTGAGTGCACTCATCGTACACACACTAATTTCCTAGGTCGTTGCCCGTAACTCTCTCACGCACCACTCTATCGTCTCAGAGCTCTTCCCTCCCTCTCTCTCTCTCTCAAACTCTCCATCTCCCTGGGTCACACATACACATCATATCTCACTCACACTCTATAGAACCATCTAAAACTCTCTCTCTCTCTCTCTCTCTCCATCGTTCTCGCTCCATCTGACACGCACACACACACACACACAATCTCACGCTTAACTAAGTATGACTGTCTCTCACTCAATTGTAGGCACACGCAGTCCCCCCTGTGTATATGACTAATACTTAGTCTCCATCACAAACATGTGCATTGTCTCTTTCCCTCACTTGGTCTATCTTGATTTCTCTCGGGGCAACTTTCTATCGCACACACACCTCGTCCCTCGATCTCCCACCCATATAGTCCCCTCACAATCTCGAGGGGATCTCTCTGTCACAAACACACCCTCTCTCCCTCCACATGCGTCCATCTTCTCCACGCGTCCCTCTCGACCCTTGTCCCTTGTTGGCCAGATCTCTATTGGACATGTGCTATAGGGGTGTCTCTCTCCGTTGCAAACAATCCCGCACTAGCTATCTTCGTGTATCTCCTCACCTCGCTTTCCTATCTCGGATATGCATGTGTGATATGTTTGCATAAGAAACGAACACACACTCTCTCTCTATTTTATCGTTTGTTGTCCCTCTCTCTTTCACACACACTCTTTTTGCACACTCACTCATTCTCCTTCACATACACTTGATCTCTCCCGACTTAGGCACTCTCTTCTGTCCATAGCATACAGATTTATTGAAAAGTCAAACATCACAAAGTTTGACCATGTACATGGAGAAAAACATTTACATCTGGAACGGAAACATATATCATTAGATTCATAATGAGATGTAGTTTCGTATGATGTATCTTTTGTATTGTAGATATAAATTATATTTGCGTAAACCTTGTCAAAGTTTTCAAAGTTTGACTACTAAAAAATTTATATGCACTGCATTATTGAACAGATGGAGTATCTCTTTCCCCCTCTCAGCTATCTGATGCACCACTCCGCTATATCGGGGCTCCTCTATCTCTCTCAAACTTTATATCTCCCTGGTTCACACATACACATATCTCGCCCGCACTACATAGACCCATCTAACACTCTCCGCCCTTATTCTTTCTCTATGTGACACGCACCCCCCTAAGTACCATAATCCCTCGCTCTATCATAGGCACACGCACCCCCCGTAAGTATGACTATCTCTCACTAGCCATCAGGAACACACGTATTGTCTCCTTCCATACATGAGTCTATCTCGATATCTCTCGGTGTATCTTCTATCGCGCACACACCTTGTCACTCGATCTCCCACCCATGTAGTCCCATCACGATCTCCAGGGGATCTCTCTGTCAGAAACATACACTCTCTCCTCCCCATGTCTGCATTTTCTCCATACGTCTCTCTCAACCTCTCTCCCTTGTTTGTCAAACCTCTCTTGGCCACGTGCTAGGAGTCTTTCTCTCACGGTTGCAAACAACCACACACTATCTCCTCACATCTCTTCCGCTATCGAAGATGCATGTGTGATATGTTTGCGTAAGACACACACGGTTTTTCTCTACTTGATCGTGTGTTGTCCATGTCTCTTTCACACACGCACACACACTTTTTCACTCACTCTTTCTATTTCACACACACACTGTCTCTCTAGTTAAGTATTCTCTCACGTCCATAAACATATGGATGTTTTGAAAAGTCAAACCTTAGAAAAGTTTGACCAGTTATATGTGGAGAAAAAACATTTACATCTGGAACGATCATTAGATTCATCACAACATGCATGTACTTACTTCATACTATCATTTATCTTTGGTATTGTAGATATAAGTAATTTCTTTATAAACTAGGTCAAAGTTTCAAAAGCTTGACTTTAAAAAAATTATAGGCACTACATTATCGAACAGAGGGAGTAGATATTTCTCTCTCTACTATATCTCACGGCCTCCCCTATCTCTCGATCTCTCTATATCGAGGGATTATACGGTCACTGTGTCAGCTGCTCCATATATTATTTACTTGACTAGTCAACCGATGCACACGCTGCCTTGTTAGCTCGTGTTCTCTATCTTTGTGTACTGGACCATGTGGCAGTGGGTGAAAATAAGTAAACGAGAGGCCCATCTGACATGCGGTGAAGTAAACAAAGTTGAAACCACTCACGATAGCACCCCACACGCTAGTAAATTGAGGGCACACTTCTTCCGCGTGAAGGACGCACTCACACACACTTCACCACTGCACGACGGCATGCACACAAGGACGCACTCGCGCACACCCAACACACAATACACACTAAGCCCACGTGTACACCGGCGTCGCTGCCGGCTGAGATGGACGGCGAGGAAGCCAACAAGCGGGGGTGGGTCGAGCCAAAACCGCATCCGGCGAGCCTGGATTCATCAGCAGCTGATGTCTACTACGCAACTTTATTCTTGTAGACACATGTTTGGCCTCCAAGCGCAGAGTTTTGTAGGATAGTAGCAATTTTCCCTCAAGTGGATGACCTAAGGTTATCAATCCGTGGGAGGCATAGGATGACGACAGTCTCTCTCAAACAACCCTCCAACCAAATAACAAAGAGTCTCTTATGTCCCCAACACACCAAATACAATATAATTTGTATAGGTGCACTAGTTCGGCGAAGAGATGTTAATAAAAGTGTAGTAGATATTGATTTTTGTAATAGGAACAATAAAAACAGCAGGGTAGCATGTAAGAAAAGTGAGCACAAATGGTATTGCAATGCTTGAAAATGAGGCCTAGGGTCCGTACTCTCGCTAGTGCAATCTCTCAACAATGCTAATATAAATGGATCACATAACCATCCATCAACGTGCAACGAGGAATCACTCCAAAGTTCTTATCTAGAAGAGAACATAAGAAGAAATTCTTTGTAGCTATTCTTTCCGATCGATCTGTCAAGAGTTCGTACTAAAATAACACCAAAGCAAGTTCAGATTTATAATACTCGATCCAACACAAAGAACCTCAAAGAGTGCCCCAAGAGTTCTACCGGAGAAACAAAGACGAGAACGTGCATCAACCCCTATGCATAGATTACCCATATGTCACCTCGGGAATCCGCGAGTTGAGTTCCAAAACATATATCAAATGAATAAAAATAAAACCCCATTGTCACCACGGGTATTCATATGCAAGGCATATATCAAGTGCTCTCAAATCCATAAAAGTATTCAATCTGATAAAACAAAATCTTAGAGGGAAAACTCAATTCATCACAACAAGGTAGAGAGGGAAAAACACCATATGATCCAACTATATTAACAAAGCCCCCGATACATCAAGATTGTGCCATCAAGAACACGAGAGAGAGAGAGAGAGAGAGAGAGAGACTAAACACATAGCTACTGGTACAAACCCTCAGCCCCGAGGGTGGACTACTCCGTCCTCATCATGGAGACCATAGGGATGATGAAGATGGCCTCCGGTGATGATCTCCCCTCCGACAGGGTGCCGGAACGGGCTCCCGATTGGTTTTTCGTGGCTACAGAGATTTGCGGTGGCGGAGCTTCCGATCTAGGTTTACCCTCGAGGTTTTGGAATAGTTGGGAATTTATAGGGCGAAGAGGAGGTGCGGAAGGTCACCGAGGTGGGCACAACCCACCAAGGCGCGCCTGGGCCCCCAGGCGCGCCCAGGTGGTTTGTGCCCCCCTTGGGGCACCCCTGTGGTACTTCTTTGGCCCAAGTTCTTCCTTCTTTCACCCTGCTGCGTTTGGACTCCGTTTTGTATTGATTTTGTGCGAAGTAAAAAAAAGCAAAAAAAAAACAGCAACTGGCACTTGGCACTATGTCAATAGGTTAGTCCAAAATGATATAAAGTTGCTATAAAATGATTGTAAAACATCCAAGAATGATAATATAATAACATGGAATTATAAAAAAATTATAGATACGTTGGATACTTATCAGCATCCCCAAGCTTAATTCCTGCTCGTCCTCGAGTAGGTAAATGATAAAAACAGAATTTTTGATGTGGAATGCTGCCTAACATGTTCATCACATATTCTATTCTTTTGTAGCATGGACATTTGGACTTTTGTATGATTCAAAGAATAGTCTAGTTTTGACATGAAGATTTCAATACTCAAGCATATCAACAAGCAACGATGTCTTTCAAAATATCAACTCTAAAGCAAGTTATCCCTAGCCTATTATGCTCAATCATTTATCCATTCATGAAACACACTTGCATATTAGCTACACCTAATGGTCAAGTACAATCATAGTTCCCCTTAGTTGGTGCTTTATAAGAGAAGATGGAGACTCAAATAATAAAAAATTCATAGAGTAAATAGAAAGGCCCTTCACAGAGGGAAGTAGGGATTTGTAGAGGTTCCAGAGCTCAAAGAAAAAAATATAGACATAAAAACATTTTGGGTGGCATGCTTTTCTTGTCAACGAAAACGATCGACTTGTTCCCAATACTTTCCTTACTAGATATATCATCGGTGGTTCCCAAACAGAAAAAAAAGTTTATTCATTTTTCCACCATACTTTCACATTCCACGGCTAACCGTATCCACGGGTGCCGTCCAAACCAAAAATTTCCAATGAATTTATTATTAGACATTATAAATTAAATTCATTTTTCATTTCGGGACTGGGCATCCCTAGTACCTTTGTCGCACTCTCGTGCAATGACAAGTGAATAAACACTCATCTTGAGATTAACACATCTAAAATGGAAAATATCAGCCACCCACTACCGTTTCGTGAGCGGTACGAGCACACGAAAGAGAAATTTATTTTCAAAATTAGAGATAGCACATACAAATTCGCTTAGAACGACAAAACAATACTGCACATATGTTGGTATACTGGATTCATGTGGCGAAACTGGTTTAAGGATTTTGGATGCACAAGTAGTGATCATAATGATCATACTTAGTGAAAATGAAGGCTAGCAAAAGATTAAGAAGCATCCGACAAAGAGAAAAAAATCTCATAAGCGATCATTAAGCATAACTAACACCGAACAATGCACCACAAGTAGGATATAATTTCATTGCATAACTAATGACTTTCGTGCTTGCATAGGGAATCACAAACCTTAACACTAATATTCTTACTAAAGCATAATTACTCGCTAACATGACTCACATATCACTATCATCATATCTAAAAACTATTACAAAGAATCAAGTTTATTTTGTCCAATGATCTTCATGAAAGTTTTTATTATATCCCTCTTTAATATCTATCACTTTGGGACTAATTTCATATACTGCAATTGCTTTTGACTGGCTCAAACAAATTATGTGAAGAACATGAGCATAAAAAATTCATGTCTCAAAATAATATAAGTGAAGCATGAGAGATTTCGACAAACTATTCCAAAAAGATATAAGTGAAGATCATGTGAGTAGTTATG
Source organism: Aegilops longissima (assembly GCA_021605205.1). Taxonomy (NCBI): domain Eukaryota; kingdom Viridiplantae; phylum Streptophyta; class Magnoliopsida; order Poales; family Poaceae; genus Aegilops; species Aegilops longissima. The sequence continues at coordinate 199,472,910 of CM038679.1, forward strand.
TACATGGGTGGCTATTTGAGGACTCTCTCTTATTTAAAAAAAATCAGATCTAAGTATTTTAGTCGAACAACAAACAAAACAAGATAAAATGACATTCCAAGCATAGCACATCTCATGTGAAGAAGCAAAAACTTAGGCTCAACCGATACTAACCGATAATTGTTGATGAAGAAAGGTGGGATGCCTACCGGGGCATCCCCAAGCTTACATGCCTGAGACTTCTTGAAATATTATCTTAGGACGCCTTGGGCATCCCACTCTTGAGCTTTTGTGTCTCATTAATTCCTTTTATATCACGGTTTCGCTAAATCTTAAAACTTCATCCACACAAAACACAACAAGAACTCGTGAGATAAGTTAGTATAAATCAGTGCAATAAACTTATCATTCTCTACTGTAGCAAATCACTAAAATTGTTATTCAACATTGCATACTAAATGCCTATTCATATTTAATACTCATATCCTCAAATAGAACAATTAAACAAGCAAACATATGCAAACATTGCAAACATAACAGCAATCTGCCAAAATAGGACAGTCTGTAATGGATGAAAAAGTATCCATACTTATTTAACTCATCAAATTCCGAAAATTTACCACACTGTAGAAAATTTATCATAGCTTATTGTGCAAAAAAAATTCAACATTTTATCACATTCTGAATGTTCTCAGGAATTTTTGCAACAATGACAAACTTTCTGTTTTGAAACAACAACTCATATACTTGCAAAATAAACATGGTAAGGGCTATCCTTGCCACATTTATTGAAATAAAAGATACAAACCATTAATATAAATAAATCAAGAAAATCCTAGAAAAATAAAATGACACTCCAAGCAAAACACATATCATGTGACGAATGAAAATATAGCTCCTAGTGAGGTCACCTATAACATTGAAGACGAAAGAGGGGATGCCTTCCAGGGCATCCCCAAGCTTTGTTGCTTGGATCTTCCTTGAATATTACCTTGAGGGTGCCTTAAGCATCCCCAAGCTTAGGGTCTTGTCACTCCTTATTCTCCTCATATATCGATATCTCATCCAACACAAGAAAACTTCAATCACACAAAACTTAATGGAACTTCGTGAGATAGGTTAGTATGATAAAGACAAAACCATTCACTTTGGTACTGTCAAAAACAATGTTCATAATTGTTCTCACACAATGCCTACTGCAACTTATAATTTCCACAATTCATATTGAGCAATATAAGCCATAGAAACTAGGAAACAAGCAAACTATGCATTTAGAACATAATCTGTCAAAAACAAAATAGTCTATAGTAATCTGTACTCCAACCATAGTTCTGCTACTCCAAAAATTCTAAAAAATTAGGAAAACATAGTTAATTTGTATATGTATCACTTGTAAAAGATTCAGATAAAAATCACGTTCAAGGGAATTTGAGAAATTCCTGGACTAGGCAAAAAAGTTTCTGTTTTTGCATAGAATCAAGTCAACTATCATCCACACTATCCCAAAGGCTTTACTTGGCACCTTATTGAAACAAAAGATATAAAACATGATTACTACAGTAGCCTAATCATGTGAACACACATAAACAATAGGGGTAAATATCGGGTTGTCTCCTAACAAGCGCTTTTCTTTAGTGAATTTTAAGCTAGGCATGATGATTTCAATGATGCTCGCATAAAAAGATAAGAATTGAAACATGAAAAGAACATCATGAAGCATATGACTAGCACATTTAAGTCTAAACCACTTCCTATGCATAGGGATTTTGTGATCAAACAATTTATGGGAAGAAGAATCAACTAGCATACGAAGGCAGAACAAGTGCAACTTCAAAACTTTCAACATAAAGAAAGGAAACTTGATATTATTGAGATATGTAGAAGCATATGTTCCTCCCTCATAGTAATTTTCAGTAGCATCATGAATGAATTCAACAATATAACCATCAGTAAAGCATTCTTTTGATGATTCATAAGCATAGAAATTTTATTACTCTCCACATAAGCAAATTTATTCTCATCAATGGTGGTGGGAGCAAACTCAACAAAATAACTATCATGTGATTGGAAATTAAAATCATGATGCAAGTTTCATGGTTATCATTATTCAATATAGCATACATGTCATCACCATAATCATCATATATAGGAACTTTGTTGTCATAATCAATTACAACCTCCTCCAAAATAGTGGATTCATCATTAAATAAAGTCATGACATCTCCAAATCCACTTTCATCAATATAATCATCAAAAATATGAGGCATGCAATCATCATAATAAATTTTCTCATCAAAACTAGGGGAACGAAAAATATCATCTTCATCAAATATAGCTTATGGCTTTGCATATCATTCACATCATGGATATTTAAAGAATTCATACTAACAACATTGCAATCATGCTCATCATTCGGAGATATTATGCCAAACATTTTATTGAATTCCTCTTCTATCAATTGAGCACAATTTTCCTTTCCATCAAATTCAAGAAAGACATTATAAAGATGAACAATATGAGACCACCTCAAATCCATTGTTTATAGTTTTAATTTATAAACCAAACTAGTGATAAAACAAGAAACTAAAATATTTGATTGCAAGATCTAAAGATATACCATCATGCACTCACCTCCCCTGAAAAGGCGCCAGAAAAGAGCTTGATGTCTACTACGCAACTTTATTCTTGTAGACATGTGTTGGGCCTCCAAGCGCAGAGTTTTCTAGGAGAGTAGCAATTTTCCCTCAAGTAGATGACCTAAGGTTTATCAATTCTTGGGAGGCGTAGGATGATGATAGTCTCTCTCAAACAACCCTGCAACCAAATAACAAAGAGTCTCTTGCATTCCCAACACACCAAATACAACGGTAATTTGTATAGGTGCACTTGTTCGGCGAAGAGATGGTAATAAAAGTGCAGTAATGTTAGTAGATATTGATTTTTGTAATAGGAACAGTAAAAGACAGAAAGGTAGCAAGTAAGAAAAGTGAGCACAAACGCTATTGCAATGCTTGAAAATGAGTCCTGGGGTCTGCACTCTCGCTAGTGCAACCTATCAATAAGGATAATATAATTGGATCACATAACCATCCCTCAACGTGCAACGAGGAATCACTCCAAAGTTCTTATCTAGCAGAGAACATAAGAAGACATTGTTTGTAGCTATTCTTTCCGATCGATCTATCAAGAGTTTGTACTAAAATAACACCAAAGAAAATTCAGATTTGTAATACTCGATCCAACACAAAGAACCTCAAAGAGTGCGCCAAGATTTCTACCGGAGAAACAAAGACGAGAACGTGCATCAACCATTATGCATAGATTACCCAAATGTCACCTCGGGAATCCATGAGTTGAGTGCAAAAATATATATCAAGTGAATCAAAATAGTACCCCATTGTCACCACGGGTATTCATATACAAGACATATATCAAGTGCTCTCGAATCGATAAAAGTATTCAATCCGATAAAACAAAATCTCAAAGGGAAAACTCAATTCATCACAACAAGATAGACAGGGGAAAACACCATATGACCCAACTATATTAGGAAAGCCCCCGATACATCAAGATCATGCCATCAAGAACACGAGAGAGAGGAGAGAGAGAGAGAGAGAGAGAGAGAGAGAGAGAGAGATTAAACACATAGCTACTGGTACAAACCCTCAGCCCCGAGGGTGGACTACTCCCTCCTCATCATAGAGACCAAAGGGATGATGAAGATGGCTATCACGCCCAATATGCGATCCTATTCGAGAGGAACTCGATGGTCCCACCAAGGATAGAGTCGCATATTGAGAATGGCAAGTTGGTATCTTGTAACGCACCCAACACACCCGCCGGTGGTGGTTACTCCTTGCGGGATCTAGACTGGCCCCACAGATCAATACTAGTCTTTTCTGTGCACTTTGTCCTCACTTTTGTGCACTCGGGAGCAACTTCCCGGTCGGTCACCCATCCTGAAACTACTCCAAGATGAGCATGCTTAACTTTGGGATTCTTTCCGAATGGTCCCCTAGAAAAGAAGAAATTCCTTATTGATATGAGTAGTCTATCATCCCTAATAAGACAGGCTATCACAATGGCCTCCGGTGATGATCCCCCCTCTGGCAGGGTGCCGGAACGGGCTCTCGATTAGTTCTTCGTGGCTACAAAGGCTTTAAGTGGCGGAGCTTCCGATCTAGGGTTACCCTAGGGGGTTTTGGAATATTTGGGAATTTATAGGGCGAAGAGGCGGGGCGGAAGGCCACCGAGGTGGGCACAACCCACAGGATGCCTCTGGGCCCCAGCGCACTCTAGGTGGGTTGTGCCCCTCAGGCACCCTCCGTACTTCTTTGGCCCAAGTTCTTCATTCTGGTCTAGAAAAAATCTCCAAAAAGTTTCGCTGCGTTTGGACTCCGTTTGGTATTGATTTTCTGCGAAGTAAAAAGACAGCAACTGGCACTGGGCACTATGTCAATTGGTTAGTCCCAAAAAATTATATAAAGTTGCTATAAAATGATTGGAAAACATCCAAGAATGATAATATAACAGCATGGAACAATCAAAAATTATAGATACATTGGAGACGTATCAGCAGCCTCCCCGACGACATGCTACTCGTCATCATCGGCTTCCTCCCCACCAAATCTGCTGTGGGGACCACCCTGCTCTCCCGGTGGTGGCGGCCCCTCTGGCGCGGCGTCCCCCTCAACCTCACCATCGATAGATACCTCTGCGACTGGGATTGTAAACACATGTCCGCAGTCTCCAAGATCCTTTCATCGCACCCTAGGCCAGCCAAACGGCTTAACATCTTCATGATCAGTACCAACTACAAGGTCCAAGCCAAGTTTGATGAGTGGTTCTTATCCCCCGCCCTAGATCAACTCGAGGAGCTCAGGTTTGAAGCTGGACGATGCCGCGCTCTGCCGCCGTGTGTGCTCCGCCTCACGCCAATGCTGTGTCGCACCAGCTTGAGCTCCTGCTATTTCCCAAGATTAATGCCGCGCCCACCCTACTTCCCCCTCAACTCAAGCAGCTCGACCTCTTCGACGTTGGCATCTCGAAGGAGGCTATGGAGCACCTACTCCGCAGCTGTACTATGCTCGAGTACCTTTGTCTTTGGCAGACCCAAGGGTTCATTAGCCTCCACATTGCCTCGACGAATCTCCGATGGATTTGTGTGTCTTGCTGGCCCCGCAACAGGACATCAATTGGGAAGAGATCACTCCAGTTGTTCCATGTTATGGTCATTGAGAATGCGCCTTTCCTTGAGAGATTGCTTGTATCTGATTTAGAATGTCCAACAAAAAAGGGTCATTAATGTGCCGAAATTTATAGCGTTGCTATACTCGTCTGCCAAATTCTTCGAACTCTTTATTGGATCTGTAATTGTTTAGGTCCAACACTCATCTTCTTCTCTGTCTTCTTGAAATTCTCATTTTTAAATTTCTTCTTGATGTATTTATGACTGTCATCTAGAAAATGATTCCCACAAGCTTGACCCAGTGTGTGCGCACAGTGAAGATCTTGGCAATAAAATCTGTCAGCCCCAAACTGGATCAAGTTGTTGGATTCCTTACATGCTTTCGGTGCTCGGAGAAGCTACTCATCGAGGTGAAACTTATTTCCTACTAGTAAACGGTAATCACCACCCAGATCAATTATTGTGTAATTTTCCAAAATTATGATGGCAAGTGTAGTGTTCAAAACTACATCTACGCACTGCATCAAAAGAAATGTTTTTAGTATTTTTTCTCACGTGATCACCTACATCGTTTTTTTGTTGTACTACTAGTAGCCTAGGCTAGTCATAGTGGCAACACTGGTGCGTGTCGGTCCTAAACAAACGGTTTTTAACCCCTTTCAGCAACGAAATTCGGAACCGTCGCCAAGTGAGTGTGGGCGATAGGGGGGTCCTTCCCACACGACCCAGAAACCGTTGGGGATATGCCCTCCTGGCACACACGCTCGGCAAAATGAGGTCGTGTGCGACCGGCGAGCACTCAAATACAGAAATACGTACAGTAGTGCTAAAACAATACAATTATACAGGCAAAATCATTTCCGGTCGTAAGTACATCCAATACAGTTAGCCACCACTAAACGTTTCTGTTCGTCTATACATCCCACACAGTCACTACAAGGAAAACGTTTGCGCAAGGTGGCATAACGCAAACAGTTTTGAAGAGAATGCCGTGTGTTATTGTTCATTGACCCAACACGGTTTGTTCCTAGAAACTGCGTGCGTTGCCTTGGGTCATCGCCCACAGTAGTTTCCCATTAACCGTTTGCAATAGGAAAACCCAATTAGCAAGCTAATTGGCCCATTAGCGGGCTAATTTCCCTATTATTAATAATACATTTACTAATCTAATTGACATTCATATTATGCACATAATATATTCCATTTGCATATTAAGGAAGCATGATTTCATAATTGAAATACATCTGTCACATCCTGATTTTCATGCCACAACACTTAAGCTAATAAATAGTGATACATTGTGGTTTGACAAAAACTTTTGAGTGCTTTGGTCTTTGCTTGATTTGATTTTTGTCTGCTGTTTGCAAGTGCTCTAAAAATCAAATAAATCCTCCAACTCTTATACTCCTTCTCCTTGATCCGAAAACCTTGCCCAATAATCATGCCATGTGTATAGGACATACAAATAATTTCTTACAAAAAATAATTTGGCCAAATAGTATTTTCAAAAATTAGTTTTCCAAAAACCCCTGAATTGAGATTTGCACTGCAAGTACTTAATTAAGGGCAGTAAAAATCTTTCCAAAAATATATTTGACTTCTATTAGATATAGGACATCCATAAGCCCCAAAATATAATTTTAAAACTTATTTTATTATTTTATTTAAAGGCTTTTCTCAAGGCCAGAAATGGTATTTAAAAGGGTTAAAATTATTTTAAAGCTTCAAAAATATTTGAGAAAAATCAGGGAAACTTAGTGGACATATATTGTCCATATATAAGAGTTTCAACACATGGTCATGATAAAAATATTGGTCAAATCCCTCAAAAACCCTTTCTGGATATTTCAAGCATTTGAAATATTTACAAAGGAAATATTCCCCAAAAATTCCAAGAAACTTCTAGCATGTCACATATGACATGTTTGATGATCTTGACAAGTATCATTTTATGGATAATAGTATAACCCCATGAAATCCCCTCAAAACCATTTCTGTCCATTTTGAAGTTTGAGCAACTTTACATTGCCAAACATGTCCAAATGTTCTCAAACCTTGTGAACATGCTCAAATGGTCTAATCATTTATCTAGACCAAATGGCACAAGTTGGATAACAAGTTAACTTGATAAAGGGCCCCAAATCCCTTCATGTCCAGAACCAAATTTGAACAACTCTACATTGGCAACTTTCTCCTTTCGAGCTCAACTTTTGTGGACATGTTCAGAACCTCAAATGATGACACTACACCAAGTGGTGCATCAAGGAGAATAGATTTGCATGGCTAAATCTTGGAAAGTCCATTTCTGTTGATTTCTAGGGTTTACAAAAGTTACATTGGCAACTTTGACCAAATGGACTAAATCTTGGTGGAACCACTTGTTTTCTCATGCCATTTGGCCCTGTCAAGCCTTATGACAAGAGGAGTTCATCTTCTTACCCAAACCAGCATTAAACACCTTATGCCAGTTTACCAAAATCCCATTTTTGCCCTCTTCCACTAATCTCCATGGACTCTACTTTTTACCATCACCCCTCCTAGTTCCCCTCTATCTCTGGTGTGCTTCCCTGCCCGAGAGGCAATGATTAAGGGGGGCAGAGACCCTTTTTCTTCTCTGGACAACCACCTTTTCCCTCCCTTTCTCATATCTCTCTCACTCCTGGCAAGTTCCAGAGCATCCAAAGCCTCCACCCCTATTGTTTATTCCCCCTGCAGCCGCCAGACACAAGTGGGCGCGCGGGTGCGCGCAAAAAGCCGCTGGTGCCGGCCAAAGTCGCGCTCTGGAGCGCGAGGTAGAGCAGGCGACCGTTGATGCCGCTTCCCCCGACCTCCTCGCGCCTCCCCCTCGCGCCAGTCGAGGTGCCTCGACGTCCGCAACAGGCCACCGTGCAGGCCCCCTCGTCTCTCCCTCTCTCTCACCTCTCGCGGCGCGTGCCCAGAGCCGCCCGGCTCGGCCAATGCCCGGCCTCGCATGCGCGAGCACCAGAGCCTTGCCCGCTCCCTCTCTGTCTTCCTGGCACCCTAATCGACTCCCACAAACGCCGTAGACTGCCCCTCTCCCTCCCTCCTGGTCTCCCGAGCCGTTGTCGTGGCCACCCGTGCGCCGCGTCCACGGTTTTTTGACTATACACAGTAGGGCAAAACCCCACTACAATTTTTAATTATTAAGGCAAAAACACCAAAAAGTTCCAATGTACAAAAGGCTTGAGATAAGCCAGAAGAAAGAAGAAGAAAGAAAAGAGAAGAAAACTAAGAATAAAAAAAGAAACTAACTAGAGTCTAGAATTACAGTACAAGATTGTCAAGCCAAGAACAATAGGCTCCAGCATAACTCTGCTTAATCCTAAATCTTAGCAGATTGAGCTCCTCCAGGAAAATAGCTTTCCACCTCTGGATAGTAGGTTGAACTGCTTGAAAGATCAAATTGTTCCTTGAGATCCAAATAGCCCAAGAAGCAAGGATAATTAATTCCATGAAAAAAGGAACATGTAGCTTCAGTTTGAGATCAAGAAAAGCTTCCAGAATTGAAACATTTGCCTGTCTTGAAGGGCAAATCAAGTCCCAACATTGAGCTTCAAAAGGACAGGTCGGTTATTTAAGGCCACCCCCGAGCCGCCTCTCTACTCCTTTGGCTCTCTCTCCGTCGTGTGCACCATCTGGACCAAGCCATCCCTCTTCTCGTGCCCTCCTTGCATCTCCATGGCCGGAGCAATGCCGCCGGCCTCCGCCTAAATTCATGCCACTAAGAGCCCCTCCTCCCCACCTCTTTGTTCCAGAGCAGCACCAGCACCACCGCCAACTCTCCCCGCGCCCCATTTTCTCCTTCCAGTGCTCGCCTTCCCGTGCCCGAACCTCGCCCGAAGCCCCGTCCGCCTGCGTCAAGGCCACCATTGTCTCGGTCCTCCCTAGCCTGCGCGAGACCCATGGATGGGTGCGGCTCGGCCTCCCGAGTCCGTCGGTACGCCGAATGTCGCCGGGACAGCCGGAGTCGCAGGAAGAGCGCCGCGCCTGCCTCGCCTTGCTCCCTCCTCTCTCACAGCAGCGTGGGAGGTTGGAGATGGACCTCAGGCGGCCTCGCTCGTCGCTGGCCCAGCCTCCGTGCCACGCTGGCAAGTGGAGACGGGCCGAGAAACCGCCCGACGTGGCCCCCTTTGCTGCTGCAGTAATGAAGGGCTGGGCGGCCCAATGGCGCCTGCTGCTAAACCTCGCCCAAAGGCACGCCACCGCCAGATCCAGCCCGTTTGGGTAAAAACCTTTTCCTTTTTCTTTTCTGTACAATTTGTAAAATCCATAAACAATCCAAATTAACTCCAAATTGGTTGGTTCCGATATCTAGTAGTTACTAAAATCATTCCCTATCACATGGTGCTATTTGCACATTTTTCCATAATCATTTCCTTCACAAATATTTATCAAATCCCCTGTTTGTAATTTCTGTAATGAACTTTAGAAAATCACAGAGAGCCCATTTTTTATTCGAATTCCATGATTCAAATTCCTAGATGTTTATAAATTCAAAACTTAGTTTTTGAACATGTTTACTAATAGTTTCTGTACAACCTCAAATAATGGTCTATTTCTTCATGTATAGCCAACTTTGCAAATTCATAGGAAAATCATTTGAACTCCAAATCCAGTGAGACCAACTCCTAGATGCTTGTAAAATCATGATTTGTTAAATGGGTGCCTTTGCTCATTTTTCAAAAATATATTTCTGTACACTTCTTGCAAATCCATAAATCCCTTGATTCCATCATATTGAAATGTTCAGAGATATCCACTGATCCAATTCCAATGAAACCACTCTGGTTATTTTTCATATAACTAGAGATGTCCTAGAAAAGTCAAATTAATATATTAGAGCACTTTTATTTTCTGCCTTGTTGTGTTGCTTATTATGATTGTTTCGACGTTAGTTGATGAAGTAGATGGAGTACTTGGAGAAGGACCAGAAGATTTCAAGACTGATGAACCAGGCAAGCATCCCTTTGACCATGATGAACCATTTTACATCATAATAGCATTTTCATTGCTTCACTGAGCGCATGATGTACCTTGAATGGCAACCTTGCTAGGCTTGCCTCCGTTGCATACCCCATTGATACTTGCATTCTTCGTGACTCTACGCTTGCTAGAGTTGTGATGGTGGGTTGTAGAAACATGCTATAGTAGATGGCTACGCAAAGTGGGTCAAGGTTATGCATGGAAATAAACAAGTGTGGTTTGACATACTTGCAAACGGCGCCAGTGGGTGCCACTAATGCCCCTGGGAGATGATGATGAATTAGGTCACTACTTGGTGGAGAGGTAGTGTATCAAGGCTTGATGAAAGTGTTGTTTACAGAGATGGATTAGATTTAAGATTGTCTACCGTCCCAACCAAACATGTACAACCATACTACCCCTTATGGGACGGGGCATTATTGATTACCTAGTTCGAGCTAGCATGGATGCCCTCATTACTAGTGACGGGAGAGTTGTTGGTGCGCTCTCTCGGGACGGGGTCGTGCTTGGATAGGCGGCCATGACTATTTTCACAGGGCACCGGACACACCGTTGGTACCCCCGTGCATGTGAGATGTGATGATTATGGGAGCGTGGCTCCACCAAATTAAATTGTGAAAATATATGGCACGGGGGCTGTTACCAATCGAGTGGACTCTATGTTGGTCACGACTAGGGAAAGGTAGTGATCGGGTGCTTACCCCGGGTACTTAAGGTACCACGGGTTGTGGATGACACGAAAGCTTCCCGGATCTTGTGGGTAAAGTGTGCAACCTCTGCAGAGTGTAAAACTATTCGAATAGCCGTGTCCACGGTCAAGGACAGTTGGGCGGTGCTTCTTAGACTATGTCCATATGTTTCTGAGAAACAACACGGTTTGGCAATCTTGTTGAGATGGTTCGTGAGGAAGTCACGATGAGCTGAGCATGAGTTGTTCATAACTCTTTTTTGATGTTGGTGTCTGTAACCTCCTGATACTTGTTGCAATCGCATCCATGTCCTTGATAAATGTTGATCGTACTTGCATGAGAAAAACTAGCTTTCCACAAAAATGCCAAATTAGCACTAGAGCCTTGCATAATTAATCTGTTATCACTCTTGGGTTGCTTGTGAGAACATTCAAAGTACTCATTGGCTTGCCACTGGTTATTTTATTGGTCAGGCATGAAAGAACAGGATATGATGAAGAATATTTCGGTGACGAACATGCGAGCTAGGACGCTTCCCAGTCAGAATGCCTGTAGGGTTAAGGCAGATGGCTTGGGTCCAAGTTATCAATGAAGATTTCCGCTGCGAAGTTATACTCAAGACTTGACCATAATGGTCCTACTTGTGTAATATGGTATGTATGGATGTAAGACTCTTGTTATTCAGCTTCTGTGTGTTCAGTGAGCATTGATCTCTGGGATCACTGTACACGTGCATTCGATGATCGCGACTTATGAATCGGGGTCCCCACAGAGCTGGTATCAGAGCCATCCTGACTGTAGGAAGCCTTAGTTAGCATGGTCGTTAGTTAGGGTAAAATATTTCCAAAACTAGTACAAGTTTTCAAAACAATCTATACTTCTCTTCCCTTCTCAGTTTTTTCGAAAACTAAGGTATACTTTCCTTATTGATCTCTTCCCCTTCAAAACATTTGGTCGCTAGAACCCTTATGCCCCTAACCACTGGATTCCTTGTAATCCTCGAGGATAATCTAGAAGGAAGATGCATTGCCAGACATTCACCCACATCTCCCGAACACAAGATTGGCGACACCACAACAAGACGATACCAACAGAAGATACATCCTCGAGGAATGAGGACATGAAGACCCAGGAGATGGTGACACCCTTGACACTACCCCAAGATGATGCAACCCTAGCCTACAATGATCAGGGCATAGGATATGCAAGATCATGATATACATCGCTAATAGAATAACCCTGTCACTACCATTGTTGTATCAGCAACCACCGGTGGATGAGAACCTAGCCATTTGGTCCGCCTCACTATAGTGAGCAGGAAAACGGTTCTGTTCGTCCCCCGCTCTTGGTATCGATGTTGTCATCAACGTAACTGATAGGTTGGACCTCTATTATGCCTTGTTAATGTCATTGCATAAATGATTGCTTACCCGAAACCCTTGACGCCTTAAAAGGCAAAAGGGATCGTCATGATTAAGAAGACAACAGAAGGCCGAGTCAATGCCAGCTACGAGGAGCCACCTTCACCCCATCACTTCAACATGCGAGAAGTTGTTGAAGACTCTTCAGGCTCAACCCAGATCGTTCCATCGAACAACTACAAGAGACGTAGCAACACCTGAGGAAAACTCAGAAGACTGCACGAGACACAAGGCACGACTACTGAGTCCGAGAACCCCTAGGGTAGGATGAGTCGTGTACCCCCTATGCGCAGTCGAGTCTGCATGATGGTTAAAAAAGAACTGTGATTGTGTGTTGCTTGTTTTTATTTGTTTGTGTTTTTAGATAGGTCACAACTTTTGCCCTAGGCAACAAGTACGCGACTATATCACCTTCCTTACCTTGTTTCTTTTGTTTGGCCCTTTCGGCACTTGCTTTTTTGCACTTGCACTATAGAACCCCCTTTAGGCATCCCCCTCCTCTATGCTACTTTTCCCCCTCATCTCTCTCCTCAACTGAAGACCGGCAAGACAATCTACACTAAGGATTCTGCCTCGGCAACCGACTAGCAATGAAGACTTCTGCTACAACCTCCACGATCAACTGCAACCCCGTAGAATTATGATTTAACCCTTCAGACTAGAAACCCATTCCTAGACCCTTCGAGACTTCACGAGATACCCCAGCTCAAATCCTTAACCATGTGCTTAACCCACAGAATTGCAAGAAAACCAGTTTAGCCCCCGTAACCTTGCTTATCACTGGGTTCAATATGGAACTAGTGGACATAGTAAACTAGCACATTACGATCCTAATATAGCACGAGAACTAACGATGCCATAGGGAAGACCAATTTGAGGATTTAGGAACAGAGGATAAATGACTTGATGAGTTTATATCAGTGACCTTGAGGAATTATCTGACACTCTTGGGTGGATTGCAAGGCTTTCATGTTGGTAGATGAACTTGGTGGGATCAGTTAATAGAGAGGCATGACTCTCATTGCCCCTGGGTAAATTGGATTTAGTGGGACAATTATGATCGCAAGCTAAAAATTCTTGGAAGTATAAGGATTTGACTTAGCCAGGGGATATTGGAAGGAGATAGATGATATTACGATAATGACTTGGGGAAAAGTGAAGAAATTCTCGTTGGACATGAGATTTGGATTTAAGTAGGTGATTCTAGTTGAATATAGATGATGATGTATGTCTACATGGTTCGGAGTAAATTGTATTTAGACTGATGATCTCGATCATGATACCATGTTTCTCGGTGGACGATAAACTAGGAGATTGGATTAGTTGTCGGAGTTGATTTAGGGATCTATATACGCCTGACCATGGGGTTTACATGACCATGATAATGGAAATTGGTAGACTGACCATAGCAAGGTAGCCCTTTCAAGTATTTGAGAATTATAGGATATTAGAAGATCTTGTGGAACACCATAGAGATTGGACTTGTAGAACTACTGGATCATGTAGTGATTGGTGTAGTTAATGGGTTGTTGGAGTTAATTCATAGGAAGGAAACAAGATCTTGGAGTGGCTTACGACGTGTTTCCTTAGGATAGAGATGCTTTATCTTAGACCTTGGAAGAATGGGCTGAGCACTTGGATTGTGATGTTTAATTCAAGCTTAGCAGCTTGTATATTCTGCCCATTGATTATATTTGCAAAGATATGAGTTTGGGGATAGTTGACATATATGATTTTGTTAGACCTCCTCTCGAGAGTCATGAGGCATAATAATAGCATTTGTAATGATTGGAGCTGACCTACACAAGTTGGTACTTTCGGTGGTATAAGGTGATCTGTTTGGAGGACTAGATAGAACAATTGGCATCTCAGGATTTGTGCTCAAGGATTGGATGACAAACATTCACTCGCACACCAGAATCCTTGAAACCCTTACACCTTACCAAGCCACATCATGGTCGAATCATGACCTTGGGCCTTGAATCTAGGTCGAGAAGACCTTACCAATACTCAACCGTGACCACCACCGATACCCCAACCTATACCCTATGCACCACGTGGGAAACTCTTCACGGAGTACTCGAACAAGCTGGTCGTCATCATTATTTGATGACATGCTTGTCTACCTGAAGACGGAAGAAGAACCGTTCAGCTAGTTAGGGGATTTCTGAAGAGCGCCATGTCAAGGAGGAAGAACTATACCAACCACCATCATCAAGAAGTGAACTTCCTCATCGAAGACCAGGTGTATCTGCAAGCCACACCTCTCAAAGGAACCAAGCATTTCCATGTCAAAGGGAAGCTCACACCAAGATTTATCGGCCTCTCCAAGATCACTGCAAGACGAGAAATAGACGGCTACCGGCTAGAGTTACCACCTGAGTTACCCACGATGCACAACATCTTCCATGCGTCACAACTCCGGAAGTGTTTCCAACTTCCTAACTAGCCTGATCTCTACAAGGACATCGATCCTCAAGCCACCGACCTCCAGCCCAACCTGACCTATGTGAGGAACCCCTTAGCAACCTGGATCAAGCAGAACGTCATACACGTAGCCACACCATCAAGTATTTCAAGGTTCAAGGGAGCACCACTCGGAAGCAGAAGCAGTATGAGGACGTAAAGACTACCCCAAATCCAAGTCTCCATACTCCTTTCCGTGCCTAGTTTGGGAATCTCGGCGACGAGATTCTTGTAAGGGGGGTAGGTCTGTCACATCCTGATTTACATGCCACAACACTTAAGTTAATAAATCATGATACATTGTGGTTTGACAAAAACTTTTGAGTGCTTTGGTCTTTGCTTGATTTGATTTTTGTCTGCTGTTTGCATGTGCTCTAAAAATCAAATAAATCCTCCAACACTTACACTCCTTCTCCTTGATCCAAAAACCATGCCCAATGATCATGCCATGTGTATAGGGCATAAAAATAATTTCTTAAAAAATAAATTTGGCCAAATAGTATTTTCAAAAATTAGTTTTCCAAAAACCCCTGAATTGAGATTTGCACTGCAAGTACTTAATTAAGGGCAGTAAAAATCTTTCCAAAAATATATTTGACTTCTATTAGATATATGACACCCATAAACCCCAAAAATATAATTTTAAAACTTACTTTATTATTTTATTTAAAGGATTTTTCTCAAGGACATAAATGGCCTTTAATAGGTTAAAATTATTTTAAAGCTTTAGAAATATTTGAGAAAAATCAGGGAAACTTAGTGGACATATATTGTCCATATATAAGAGTTTCAACACATGGTCATGTTCAAAATATTGGTCAAATCCCTCAAAAACCCTTTCTGGACATCTCAAGCTTTTCAAATATTTACAAAGGAAATATTCCCCAAAAATTCCAAGAAACTTCTAGCATGTCACATATGACATTTTTGATGATCTTGACTAGTATCATGTCATGGATAATAGTATAACCCCATGAAATCCCTTCAAAACCATTTCTGTCCATTTTGAAGTTTGAGCAACTTTACATTGCCAAACATGTCCAAATGTTCTCAAACCTTGTGAACATGATCAAATGGTCTAATCATTCATCTAGACCAAATGGCACAAGTTGTAGAACAAGTTAACTTGATCAAAGAGCCCCAAAACCCTTCATGTCCAGAACCAAATTTGAACAACTCTACATTGGCAACTTTCTCCTTTTGATCTCAACTTTTGTGGACATGTTCAGAACCTCAAATGATGACACTACACCAACTGGTGCATCAAGGAGAATTTATTTGCATGGCTAAATCATGGAAAGTCCATTTCTATTGATTTATAGGGTTTACAAAAGTTACATTGGCAACTTTGCCCAAATGGGCTAAATTTTGGTGGAACCACTTGTTTTCTCATGCCATTTGGCTCTGTCAAGCCTTATGACATGAGGAGTTCATCTTCTTGCCCAAACCAACATCGAACACCTTCTGCCAGTTTACCAAAATCCCATTTTTGGCCTCTTCCACTAATCTCCATGGACTCTACTTTTTACCATCACCCCTCCTAGTTCCCCTCTATCTCTGGTGTGCTTCCCTTCCCTAGAGGCAATGATTAAGGGGGGCAGAGACCCATTTTTCTTCTCTGGACAGCCACCTTTTTCCTCCCTTTCTCATCTCTCTCTCACTCCTGGCAAGTTCCAGAGCATCCAAAGCCTCCACCCCTCTTGTTTATTCCCCCTGCAGCCGCCAGACACAAGTGGGCGCGCGGTGCGCGCAAAAAGCCGCGGGTGCCGGCCAAAGTCGCGCTCTAGAGCGTGAGGTAGCGCAGGCGACCGTTGACGCCGCTTCCCCCAACCTCCTCGGGCCTCCCCCTCGCGCCAG
Source organism: Aegilops longissima (assembly GCA_021605205.1). Classification (NCBI taxonomy): domain Eukaryota; kingdom Viridiplantae; phylum Streptophyta; class Magnoliopsida; order Poales; family Poaceae; genus Aegilops; species Aegilops longissima. The sequence continues at coordinate 199,489,514 of CM038679.1, forward strand.
TCGAGGTGCCTCGACGTCCGCAACACGCCACCGTGCAGGCCCCCTCATCTCTCCCTCTCTCTCACCTCCTACGGCGCGTGCCGAGAGCCGCCCGGCTCGGCCAATGCCCGGCCTCGCACGCGCGAGCACTAGAGCCTCGCCCGCTCCCTCTTTCTCTTCCTGGCACCCTACTCGACTCCCACAAACGCCGTAGACAGCACCTCTCCCTCCCTCCTGGTCTCCCGAGCCGTTGCCGCGGCCACCCGTGCGCCGCGTCCACGGTGAGCCACGGGTCGGCTATGTAAGGCCACCCCCGAGCCCCCTCTCTACTCCTTTGGCTCTCTCTCCGTCGTGTGCACCCTCTGGACCAAGCCATCCCTCTTCTCGTGCCCTCCTTGCATCTCCATGGCCGGAGCAATGCCGCCGGCCTCCGCCTAAATTCATGCCACTAAGAGCCCCTCCTCCCCACCTCTTTGTTCCAGAGCAGCACCAGCACCACCGCAAACTCTCCCCATGCCCCATTTTCTCCTTCCAGTGCTCACCTTGCCGTGCCCAAACCTCGCCCGAAGCCCCGCCCGCCGGCGTCAAGTCCACCATTGTCTCGGTCCTCCCCAGCCTGCGTGAGACCCATGGATGGGTGCGGCTCGGCCTCCCGAGTCCGTTGGTATGCCGAATGTCGCCGGGGACAACCGGAGTCGCCGGGAAGAGCGCCGGCGCCGTTTGGCCTCGCTCCCTCCGTCTCTCGTCATGCCGCGCAGGAGGTTGAAGATGGACATGCAGGCGGGCCCCGCTCGTCAGTGGCCCAGCCGCCAGGCCACGCTGGCAACTGGAGACGGGCCGGGAGAAATCCGCCTCCGACATGGCCCTTGCGTGCGTGCGGCTGAGCCGCTGGGCCGGCCCAGTGGCGCCCTGCTGCTAAACCTCGCCCAGTGCGCGCCGCCGCCGCCCAGATCCAGCCCGTTTGGGTAAAAACCTTTTTCCTTTTTCTTTTCTGTATAGTTTGTAAAATCCATAAACAATCCAAATTAACTCCAAATTGGGTGGTTCCAATTTCTAGTAGTTCCTAAAATCATTCCCTATCACATGGTGCTATTTGCACATATTTCCAGAATCATTTCCTTCACAAATATTTATCAAATCCCATGTTTGTAATTTCTGTAATGAACTTTAGAAAATCACAGAGAGCCCATTTTTTATCCAAATTCCATGATTCAATTTCCTAGATGTTTATAAATTCAAAACTTAGTTTTTGAACATTTTTACTAATAGTTTCTGTACAACCTCAAATAATGGTCTATTTCTTCATGTATAGCCAACTTTGCAAATTCATAGGAAAATCATTTGAACTCCAAATCCAGTGAGACCAACTCCTAGATGCTTCTAAAATCTTGATTTGTTAAATGGGTGCCATTGCTCATTTTTCAAAAATATATTTCTGTACACTTCTTGCAAATCCATAAACCCCTTGATTCCATCATATTGAAATGTTCAGAGATATCCACTGATCCAATTCCAATGAAACCACTCTGGTTATTTTTCATATAACCAGAGATGTCCTAGAAAAGTCAAATTAATATTTTAGAGCACTTTTATTTTCTGCCTTGTTGTGTTGCTTATTATGATTGTTTCGACGTTAGTTGACGAAGTAGACGGAGTACTTGGAGAAGGACCAGAAGATTCTGATGAACCAGGAAAGCATCCCTTTGACCATGATGAACCATTTTACATCATAATTGCATTTTCGTTGCTTCACTTAGCGCATGATGTACCTTGAATGGCAACCTTGCTAGGCTTGCCTCCGTTGCATACCCCATTGATACTTGCATTGTTCGTGACTCTACCCTTGCTAGAGTTGTGATGGTGGGTTGTAGAAACATGCTATAGTAGATGGCTACACAAAGTGGGTCAGGGTTATGCATGGAAAGAAACAAGTGTGGTTTGACATACTTGCAAACAGCCCCAGTGGGTGCCACTAATGCCCCTGGGAGATGATGATGAATTAGGTCACTACTTGGTGGAGAGGTAGTGTACCGAGGCTTGATGAATGTGTTGTTTACAGAGATGGATTAGATTTAAGATTGTCTACCGTCCCAACCAAACATGTACAACCACACTACCCCTTATGGGACGGGGCATTATTGATTACCTAGTTCGAGCTAGCATGTATGCCCGCATTACTAGTGACGGGAGAGTTGTTGGTGCGCTCTCTCAGGACGGGGTCGTGCTTGGATAGGCGGCCATGACTGTTTTCACAGGGCACCGGACACACCGTCGGTACCCCCGTGCATGTGAGATGTGATGAATATGGGTGCGTGGCTCCACCAAATTAAATTGTGAAAATATATGGCACGGGGTCTGTTACCAATTGAGTGGACTCTATGTTGGTCATGACTAGGGAAAGGTAGTGATCGGGTGCTTACCCCGGGTACTTAAGGTACCGCGGGTCGTGGATGACACGAAAGCTTCTCGGATCTTGTGGGTAAAGTGTGCAACCTCTGCAGAGTGTAAAACTATTCGAATAGCCGTGTCCACGGTCAAGGACAGTTGGGCGGTGCTGCTTAGACTATGTCCATATGTTTCTGAGAAACAACATGGTTTGGCAATATTGTTGAGATGATTCGTGAGGAAGTCACGATGAGCTGAGCATGAGTTGTTCATAACTCTTTTTCGATGTTGGTGTCTGTAACCTCCTGATACTTGTTGCAGGCGCATCATTGTCCTTGATAAATGTTGATCATACTTGCATGATAAAATCTAGCTTTCCTAAAAAATGCCAAATTAGCAGTAGAGCCTTGCATAGTTACTCTGTTTCGATCTTGGGTTGCTTGCGAGTACATTCAAAGTACTCATTGGCTTGCCACTGGTTATTTTATTGGCCAGGCATGAAAGAACAGGATATGATGAAGAATATTTCGGTGACGAACATGCGAGCTAGGACGCTTCCCAGTAAGAATGCCTGTAGGGTTAAGGAAGATGGCATGGGTCCAAGTTATTGATGAAGATTTCTCCTGCGAAGTTATACTCAAGACTTGACCATTATGGTCCTACTTGTGTAATACAGTATGTATGTATGTAAGACTCTTGTCATTCAGCTTCTGTGTGTTCAGTGAGCATTGATCTCTGGGATCACTGTACACATGCATTCGGTGATCGCGACTAATGAGTCGAGGTCCCCACAACATCAGAGTACAACATGATATAGCTTCAGCACTTAGCTACCCCATTACACAACTGCACCAGCAGCAAGTTTCACATGCAACATCTAGAACCTTTCGAAATTAGCATCACATACGCTACATAGAGAGATGCATCTCATCCGGAAAACTGCTGAAGTGGAAGGCGAATATTGAGCCTTGATTCATATTGAAGGTCTTTGCAACTTTAGGCCAGTGTTTGTGGATGATTGACCGTCCATCCTTCGACCTCTTCAGGAACACTTCAATATTTAACTGTGGGTGTTGTATGAAAACTTTCCTCGCCTCCTGACCACAGAGGTGGTTTGAGAGGTAATCATCAGTCAAGCCTGAAAACAAGGATGTGCATAAATATCTTCTCTATATTGGAAATGGGGAAAAGGAATACAAAAAGGCAAGGTATAATAGTTAGTACCATCTTGTAAACCTTAGTGCTTCCCATTGTTTCCCTGCAACACATATAAGGTAGTTAGTCATCAGGTTAAGTAAGGGTTCGCATGCTATCAGTAAAATATGTTGATGATAAATAAGCACATTGCAGATTCATCAGATTAATTCAAGCCACATGGAAAACCCATTTATCCAAACCAAGCATGATTAAAAACTAGGAAATATAGCACTTGTATATGTTTCTCATGTATTAAGTGCAGCCAAATTCAATTTATTCCTCACATGGTATACAATAACAGAATACATCCACAACAATTGAACATCGCATTGCAGAATTGAACCAACCAGTTAACTAAATACCACAACAAATGAACCAAACGTTAACTGAGAACCACATTGCACAATATAACATACTCCTAATAGAAGATCAGACAGTTAACCAAACCAAGCATGCTTAACAACTTGGAAATATAGCAATTGTATTTGTTTCTCATGTGTATAGTACAACCAAATTTGATTTATTCCTCACATGGTATACAATAAGAGAATGTAGCCACATCAATTGAACATCGCATTACAGAATTGAACCAAGTAGTTAACGAAACACCACAACAAATGAACCAAACGTTAACTGAGCACCACATTGCACAATATAACATACTACTAATAGAAGATAAGACAGTTAACCAAACCAAGCATGCTTAACAACTTGGAAATATAGCAATTGTATTTGTTTCTCATGTATTTAGTACAACCAAATTCGATTTATTCCTCACATGGTATACAATAAGAGAACACAGCCACAACAATTGAACATCGCATTACAGAATTGAACCAAGCACTTAACTAAACACCTCAACAAATGAACCAAACGTTAACTGAGCACCACATTGCGCAATATAATGTACACCTAATAGAAGATCAAACAGTTAACCAAACCAAGCATTCTTAACAACTTTGAAATATAGCAATTGTATTTGTTTATCATGTATTTAGTACAACCAAATTCGATTTATTCCTCACATGGTATACAATAACAGAATGCAGCTTTCGGATTTCGGGTTCCGGCAGACCCTCTAGGTCCGAACACTGGGGTGCGCGCGGAGATCTCGCCCTCTACCTACCTGCACCTCGCCGCCTCGCTAGGATATAAGCTATGCAAAGAACAACACAAGAGACACAGGGTTTATACTAGTTTGGGCCACCATTGTGGTGTAATACCTTACTCTAGTTTGTGGTGTGGTGGATTGCCTCTTGGGCTGATGATGATGAACAATGCAAGGAAGAACAGCCTCGCGAGGGCCTGTTCTTGGCTGGTGTGATGAACTGCTAGGGGGAGTTCAGTCGCTCTCTCTCTCTCTCTTTTAGATTTCTGGTTCCGATCCCTCTACCCTGTGGGTGGCTAGTCCTATTTATAGGCAAAGGCCCTGGGCCTCTTCCCAAATATTGAGCGGGAAGGGCGCCAACAATTGGCCATTTTGAAGGGGAACATCTAGTACACTTATCCTAACTAAAGTTGGTCCTCGCCTGTCGTTGCGATGGTCTTGGTCTTGTTGCACCAAAACGGATGCCTTTGCTTAATGCTCTCGCCTGCGCTTGCTCCCTTTGCACCAAAGGGGAACGGAGGACACTGCGCGGGCTGGCGCCCGCCTGGCGCCCTTGGTCATCATGGCTTGCGTCATGGGCACCTCGTGAGGTACCCCGCCTTGATCTCTCCGCCTCCTCGCGAGCCAGCCTGACGAGGTCGTGCCTGAGGAAGCTTCCCCGCGAGGCTTGGCCCCTCTCGAGGGTCTTGAGCTTGTGCTGAAGAAGATGGGCCGTGCTGAGCCACCCCTTGAGCCACGCCGCAGGCCGCAGGCAGGCAAGTCTGGGGACCCCCGTTCCCAGAACGCCGACAGTAGCCCCCAGGCCCAAGGCGCGCCCGTACTTGGCTGAGCAGAGAAGCGAAGGGCAAGGCGCGGCAATCATGGGCCCTAACAGCCTGCGGCCTCGGGCGCCGCGTGGCGGTTGATTGGACGTGGGCGGCACTGTTCCCCCACGCCTCCTTATTTTGCGCCCAGCTAGGCGTACCCGTGGTTGCACACAGTCGTTCACCTTTTCGCCGCTCGACCGTCCCCCGCTCTTCCTCCTCTCGAGCTCCAGTCTCCGCTTCCAATCCAATCTTCAATCCTCCCCCCTTCCGTCGCCATGGCTCCGACGAAGAAGGGGAAAGGGAAGAAACCCGTGCCTCCACCTCGCTCGCCGTCGTCAGAGGCTCCTGCCGTCGATCGGTCGATCATACTCAACCGAGAAGGCTTGGGCAAGGTCAGCTCTGCTTTGGCCACCATCTTCAACGAGTGCGGGAGGAAGACGGCCTGGCCCGCGTCTCACTTCTCCATCAACAGAATAGTCACCGAGGTCTGGTACTTTGCTGACGCCCTGTGGGCGGGACTGGTTCCCCCCTTTTCCAATTTCTTCAACGATGTGCTTTCCCATTACGAGATCCATATGATGCATTTGGATCCTGAATCCATTACTCTTCTTGCTGTCTTCGCCTTTGTCTGTGAGGCAATGATGGGCATCCCTCCTTCAATTGCCTTGCTGCGTCACTTCTTCTCTCTGCGCCTCGTCGACCCCACCGAATGCTCAGGGTGCGTGAGCTTCATTGCCGCACCAGAAACAGGGGCTTCAGGGATTGATTTCAGTCTTCCTCAGCCCGCGCCTGGGTTCCGCGAGCGGTGGCTGTACGTGGATGTCGGGGTGCCCAGCCCCCTGCTTTCGGAGCCAACATCTCCCGCTGTCCCCAATTCAGGCTGGGTCCAGGAGACGCTCGCGAGCTCCCGGCTCGTCTTCGTCTGGCGTCGCTTCGCGTTCCTGAGGGCACTCGACGTGATGGCGCCCAAGGTGGTGAAGGAGTTCCTGCTATGCCGCATTGCCCCTCTACGGCGCCACTCCCGCTGGATGTGGGCCTTCGGCGGGCGTGAGGATCGCATGAGGCTCCAGGAGGAGGACCTGACGCCTGAAGCACTGAGGAAGGTGCTCCTGGTCTTGACTGGGGACCCCACCCCCGGCAGCATCCGGCAAGGGGGTGCTTTGCTGTACTTTTGCTCGAACAGGGGCGACTTTGTGAATCAGATGCCCAGCTTCGACGAATGGGGGCTGCACCCCGCAGTCATCACGGGGCCTCGCGAGAATCCAGTGGTGGTGACTGCCCTTCCAGTCGCCCACGGCGGTCCTTCCTCGAGTGGCGGAGCAGGGAGGCACGGGCCGCTGGAGGCTGAGGGGGCCCCCGCCGGGATGACGACGCCAGGCAGCACTCCTGAGGGGGCAGCTCCTGAGGCCCGTGCTGCTGCGGCACGAGGCGTTGAGCCGCCGCCCACGGCGCCCGTGGTTGGGGCCCCTGAGGCCCCTAAATATGAACCGTGTTTGATGCAGCCTCCATCGCAAATGTTTTGCACCTTTTTTGATGGTTTTTTACACCACCGTTTGCGATCATGGCATCGCACACAGTTTCGTCAAAGGGTCTCTGATTGTAGTATCGCGTTAGCAGCATCCTGCAGTAGTGCAAGTAACTTAGACTAGTAACTCTATGGTTAGCCTAAGAGCAAGTACTACCTCCGTCCAAGTTCACTCTTCTTATTTTGTAGTATCAAAATTTGACCATAGATTTAACTGACAAAATTTTAATGCATGTCAATAAAAATTATATCATTGGATTCGTATTTCAACATAATTTCAAATGGTACAATTTTTTGTGACATGCATTGGCATTTTCTTAGGTAAATCTATGGTCAAAATTTTACACTAAATACGAGGTAGTACAAAAGTGGGCTATAACGGCCCACCACTATCTAGGCCAAAACACGAGTCAAATTCACTTCTGATGCATTTGGCATTGATGCCCCTCCATTGCTCACCTGGTGCCCCAATCTGGATCACCTACTTTGCTCCAGTGCCAAATTAACTCACGCAATGAAAAAACATTTGCGTGGGAGAGGGAGAGGACTGAGGCAATAAAAATCACTTGTTTGCGAGAGGGAGAGGCTGGTGTAGTTAGTTCGATTGATTTTTTTATACATGTGGGTATGTGTGCACAGCGGTGCCAACTCTCTCACATCACTAGGGCGGTGCCAAAATCTTCTGATTGGACATTGATGCATATTATGTGGCATTCTTTTGAGAAATATGGCATTGGCCACATAGTGGAAAGCAAAAAATGCCCAAGCTCTTCACGTGCTCCTAGGTAAATGAGAGGAAAGAGATAGAGAGAGAGAGTGAGAGAGAGAGAGAGAGTGAAAAAATATCACTAGCCTTAGAGCCAACCCTATAGCCAACGCTATCGTATGAGCGAATGATATTGGTACCTCTTGATGACACGGCACTCTTCTACAGCCAGCTGCTCTCATGTGTTCTCTTATTTTGCAGATAAAAAAAGACCCCGAAGTGAAAAATGTGTTGTACTATAGCAATCTCATCGAATGCCTTGATCTCCATCTTACATAAATTGATTTGATCGAATACCAAGGCAGCACATCTGAGATTAAATTGGCCAGGTTCTTTGTTCTGTAGGCAAGTGTCCTCAAGGTAATGAGGTTTGGCGTTCTCTGGCGCAATAATGAATCGCGTGCTGATCACCGCAAGCGTCTAAGCCTAAATAACAAAGTCTCCGCATAAGCTAAATTTGTTTTTGAAACATCAAGTTGCTAGAGAGTCAATTTTTTACCTAATAGTAACTTGTCAGGGCGGTGGATTTTAGTTTGTACGATAATGTTGCATCCACCTAAAGTAACGAAAGTTCTTACGTAAACTTCCTAGTAAATCCCTCTTTGTAGGTGTAGCATTACTCCTAGCATTTGTAATATCAGTTTGAAACTTGTAATAGTACGACTATCCAGCACGAGGTACTATGTTACGATAAATGTTCGTGTGCATAGGTGCGGCAACGATATACCCATTACTTGAGTACAATATTTATTATTACTAGCAAGAGGCCCATGCGTCGCGCGGAACATCAAGATGCATTTATACGAGCTGTTTATCTTGTGGGAGACGAAGATGAACGAGGGAAGGCCTTATCTGCAAATGTGGAGAGGGGTGCGGGTATCTTTTTTCAAAATTGCCATAGTTTGCTCCCTATCCGTCAGATATATATTGGAATGGCAGGCACACCATCATCACCAAATCGCTTTTTTATAAGGGTTTCTCTATTTCTCTATTTCTCTATGCTACTCCTATAAATACTTGAGGGCTCCTTTGATTCAAGGGAATTCTATAGGACTTTTGGAGGATTGAAATCCTTTGAAATTTTTCCTATGTTTGTCCTTTCATTCATAGGATTGAATCCCATAGTAATTTTTCCAATGGAATGTTTTGTACTACATTTCATAGGAAATCTAACATCCACTGTAACCTCTTTTTACAATTACTTTGCTTTTCCCGTGAAATCAAACGCTCCTTGCTAATCCTATAGGATTCAAGTGGCCATGACACCGCAATCCTATACTTTTCTATTCCTGCGTTTTCAAAATCCTGCTAATCGAAGAGGTCCTGAGTTGGTGATGATGGTGTGCCTGCCATATTTCACCAATAGCTGTCGGATCTAGATCTGACGCATACAAAGCAAGCTGCTGCAGTTTTGCAGAAAAAGATGCATGTAGTTGTTCCCTATTTACAAACAACTCTTTGTCTCTCACAATCAACCTTATCTCTTCTCCACCACATCTAGAAGGCCATGGAACAATCTGGCGCGATGGCCGCTGCTGGCGCCATCCACCCCCAATCTTGGTGTTCCACGCAATGCACGGGCATCTTACTCGTATACGAAAAGAGTAGAGATACTCGTGGCAACGCATGGAAATTATGTCGAACATGGCTAGTTGTAAGCAGGCTAGCTCTACAGCCATGATGATAGTGACTGCACACGGTGAGGATGACTTCGGTATGCCGAACACGGCGCCTACCCTCAAGTGTCATCTCCAGCGCAGGGTCTTGTCACATCACTGTGATGAGCAGCACATAATAATTTGACCTTTATGGCCAAGTCTTCGTAAACTCACAGTGGAAATCTTCAACGATAGAGTGACCCCATGCCATCTGCGTTAACCATACATGCATTCTGACTAGGAAGCGCCCTAGCTTGCATGTTCGTCACCAAGGTACACTTCATTATATCCTGTTCTTTCATGCCCGGCCAATAAAATAACCAGTGGCAAGCCAATGAGTACTTTGAATGTACTTGCAAGCGTGTTTTGTAACAAGGTACAATAATGCATGATATATGTAACGCCCCGGATTCGATGTGCCAGGTGTCTTCCAGTTATTCGCCGTCATTGCCATGTCATTTGCTTGTGTGTTGCATTTTGCCATGTCATCATTCGCATTGCATCCTCATATTTTCAAAACTTGCATCTAGTCCTTTTCCCCATTGTCCGTTTCGCGATCCGACACACTCACACGCACCCGTTGCACCTCTCGGACCTCGTTTCGTAAGTGGCATAAAAATGTTCTCGGAATGGGATGAAACTTGGCGTGCGGTGTTGTTTTAGAGTAGGTAGACCGCCTGTCAATTTTTGTTCCATTTGGAGTCCGTTTGACGCCCGAACGGTTAACCGCGTAGCCCGAAACCCCTCTCTCTTTGCATCCCAGCACCCCTTCACCACAACCCATGAGCCCATCCAAACCCCCTCCATGCTCTCGGTCGTTGGATCGTGATCGTGTGGGCGAAAACCGCTCCCCATTTGGACTCTCCTAGCTCCCTCTACCTATAAATATGTGCCTCTCCCCGTAATTTCCGCAAATGAAACCCTAGAAAACCTCCCTCTCGCCGCCGGACACGTCCAAGTCCACCGGACTAAATCCCGCCGCCGCCCGCAGCCACTCACTGCGCGACACGTGGCCTCCCGCCGCCGCCCACGCTGCGGCCTGCTTTCGGCCCGAGGTTGCCCCAAGGCGGTCATCACCGCCGCCGCGCCGCCTCCTCCTGGCGCGCTCGCTCCGCTTCCCGCCGCTTGCGCCGCCTGCGCCGCCCGACGCCGCCTCGCCCTCGCTGTTTCCTGCTGCTGCGCGCCCGCCGCTGCGAAGCTCCGCCGCCGCTCAAGCTCCGACGAGCCGCCGCCCCTCGCGCCACAGCGCCCGGCCCGCGCCAGCTCGGCCACCTCCTCTCGGCGCCGCCCGCCCCGCGACCTCCGCCACCTCTCCCGCTCGCCGCCGGCCGGATCTGGCAAGATCCGGCCTGGAGGAGTCTCGCCGCCGCCCAAGTTCGCCGGAGCCCTCTCCTGCCGGATCCACCGCAAGCCGGACCAGATCCACCGGTCCCCGCAACCAAACGCCTGCCCCGTCCCCGGATCTCCCCGTCCCGGGTCTTCTCCGTCCAGTTTTCGCGGGGGATAAATTCTTCCAAGTCCCCAGGATTTCTACTCAATGTGCCCATGTTCATCATGTCATAACTTGTCGCATACGGCTCCTTTTTGCGTGTATAACATGTCAAAGTGTTCATAATGTGATGCTCTTCATTTTGTTCCATTGGTTCATGTTTGTTTGCGTCCATATTGATGTCCAAATCATCGTTGCAAGAGTGCTATGTGATGTTGTCTGCTATAGTTTAACAGAACTTCCTCATTTGTCTTTTTTGTATCTTTTCGTGTGATATTCTTTTGAGCATGAAGTCTACATGTGTTATGAGCTATAACATGCCATCTTTGCAGTGGTGCAATACAATCTTCATGATATGCCATGTGTTGATTGTTACAATCTCCGTGATGTTGCTGATTTCTGTGACTTAGACATTTCATGTTAATCAATTGATATATTGTGATGCTATGTAAACCGGTTTATACCATGAGTTCTATGCATAATCTGGAGATGTTCACAAAGAATGTTTTTCTACACATGTTATTCTGTATCCATCCAGGCCCTTGTTTGCATTTATGGAGTGCTTTAGAATGTCTTAATCTTTCTCTACTTTTGCGATAAAATGTTCCTGGCAGATTGGTTACATGTTAATCAATTTTGCCATGGTTGTTAGTGATCCAAGCATGCTATGAACTTGCTCTTGCCATGGTTAGCTTCATGAGCATGTCGTCTTGCTGTAGGTATGCTTGTCTTGTCATGAAATGCTTTGTGATGAGTGATTCGAGCTCGCAAAGATGCCTTCATAATTTTGTTTATGCCATGCTCAGTTTTTGCTGCTAAGTCTGATTCTTTTTATGAATTTGCTATGTTTACATGGGTGCCATCATATCTTCTATGCCTTTTTGGCTCGTGATCAGTAAAGTACTTTTGATCTATGCAATTAGTAGATTCATTCCATGCCTTTGTTTTCCATGATAAGTTCCTGTAGCATGTGGTTTTATAGCTCTAAACATTGCAACCTGATGTTATTCCTGCCATGTCCTGTGAATTCTGCTAAGTCTGTGAAACTGTTATTATTTGCAATCTTCCCATGCCCTTTTGAGCATGTTCTAGTGATTTCTGGAGATAGATCAGTGTTCATGTTTTCTAAAGCTTTACCTGAAAATCACGTCCATTCCATTTGTTTTCATATTAAGTTGCTGTAGCATGTTGTTTTGATACTTGCAATATGCCCAGTTGCTGTTTCGGACAGCTTGTCCTTTAAACTTGTTTCATGTGTATGTGTTGAACCGTTGCTCCGTTTTGAGTGTGCTTTACATGAAACTTGCTTAGTTTTGCATGTACTTTAATGTTACCTTGTTGCATCCATGTTTTGAGTGTGTTTGCTTATGTTTGAATGCATTTTGCATCAATGCCATGTTTAACTTGTTTTGCTCATATCTTCTAGGTCGTAGCTCCGAATCTAATGAACTTTATATGTAGCTTGACTAGAATTTCGTGTAGATCATCGCGGTGCATCTTGACTTGCTGTTTAAAAACTTGAACATAAGGTTTATTCATATCTGGACCAATTTAGAAATTTGCATATGAGGACTTACCGGAATTGTTCTATGTTGTTTCCGGCCTCATTTAAACTTGCTTTGATGTGTTGTTCTTGTATGCATCATCTCTTGCCATGCGTAGCCTCATGTAGACCATGCATCATACTTGGTTGAGCATCATGCTTTGTTCATGTGTGGTGTGTTTACCATGTTATGTGCTTCTTCTCGATAATTCCCATTTCGTTGCGATCGGGAGGATTCGTTCGCCTACGCTTGGTTCGTCTTCATGGCTTCATCTTCTTCATGGGCTCGTTCTTCTTCCTAGCGGGATTTTCAGGCAAGATGACCATCACCTTGGATCTCATTACTATCATTGCTATGCTAGTTGCCTCGATGCTATCGCTATGCCGCGTTACCTACCACTTGCTTTCAAGCCTCCCCAAATTACCATGAACCTCTAACCTTTGTCACCCTTCCTAGCAAACCGTTGTTTGGCTACGTTACCGCTTTTGCTCAGCCCCTCTTATAGCGTTCCTAGTTGCAGGTGAAGATGAAGATTTCTCCATGTTGGATTATGTTTATGTTGGGATATCACAATATCTCTTATATTATTAATGCATCTATATACTTGGTAAAGGATGGAAGGCTCGGCCTTATGCCTGGTGTTTAGTTCCACTCTTGCCGCCCTAGTTTCCGTCATATCGGTATTATGTTTCCGGATTTTGCGTCCCTAACGCGGTTGGGTGTTATGGGAACCCCTTGACAGTTCGCTTTGAATAAAACTCCTCCAGCAAAGCCCAACCTTGGTTTTACATTTGCCTAACCACCTATTACCCCTTCCCTTGGGTCGGCCAACCCGACGGTCATCTTTATTTAGCACCCCCCGGGCCAGTGCGTCTCTATGTGTTGGTCCGAACCGAGCCGCCTGCGGGGCCACCTCGGGGAAACTCGAAGCCTGGTTTTACTCATAGTAGCCTGCCTCATCTGGTGTTGCCCTAAGAACGAGATATGTGCAGCTCCTTTCGGGATTGTCGGCACATCGGGCGGTCTTGCTGGTCTTGTTTTACCATTGTCGAAATCTCTTGTAACCGGGATTCCGAGACTGATCGGGTCCTCCCGGGAGAAGGAGTATCCTTCGTTGATCGTGAGAGCTTATCATGGGCTAAGTTGGGACACCCCTGCAGGGTTTGAACTTCCGAAAGTCGTGCCCGCAGTTATGTGGCAGATGGGAATTTGTTGATATCTGGTTGTAGTAGACTTGAAGTAAACTCTTCTAAAATACACCAACTGCGTGCGTAACCGTGACTGTCTCTTTTCGGGGTTGCTCGAGAGGAGAAACGGGTTTTGGGTTATGTTTGACGTAAGTAGGAGTTCAGGATCACTTCTTGATCATTACTAGTTGACAACCGCTTGCTTTTCCTCTCTTCTCGCTCTTATTTGCGTTAGTTAGCCACCGTACTTGCTTAGTCGCTGCTGCAACCTCACCACTTTACCCCTTCCTTACCCATTAAGCTTTGCTAGTCTTGATACCCATGGTAATGGGATTGCTGAGTCCTCGTGGCTAACAGATTACTACAACAACGGTTGCAGGTACAGGTTGTGCGATGATCATGACGCGAGAGCGATGTTTACTTGTGCTGGAGTTCTTCTTCTTCGTCAATCTTGGGTTAGGTTCCTGGTCGGCAGCCTGGGCTAGCAGGGTGGATATTGTTTGAGTTTTTGTTTATGTTTCATCCATAGTCATATGTTGTTCTCATGTATGTTGATGTATTCTTGGGCGTTTGTTCCTTATGTATGTATCCCCAACTATTATGTAATGGTTTGTGTAATGATATCCACCTTGCAAAAGCGTTTCCAATATGCGGGTCTATCCTTGGTGGGACCTTCGAGTCACTCTCGGATAGGGTCGCATATTGGGCGTGACAAGTTGGTATCAGAGCCTCGACCGACCATAGGAGCCCCCTAGATTGATCGTGTAGTTTGGCCGATGTCGAGTCTAGAAGAAATCTTTTTTCGGAGTCTAGTTATATCGGAGAGTAGGATTTCTTTTTACTCCTCAGGCCCTTCGTCGCTGTGGTGAGAAATCTCGACGTAGGTTTTTTGATATACTCCTCTTCCCCTTCAATTTTTTTAGGATCTCGCGGTTAGTTTTCATTCATTGTCCTTCCTCTTTTGTCCGGTGCATTTCTCGTCAAGTCGACTCGAACTTCTTTGTCTTTTGGGAGATCAACCCTCAACTCTTTTCAACCGATGGTGTTATCTGACCGAAGTTGTCCTTGTTTTTTCCACCCGCCCCCCTTCTTCTTCCCATAACCAGAGTCTGTAATCGAGTATCCATTCTACTCGTGTGAAGTCTTTGCATTCTCTCCTCAATTATTTCAACCGATGCTTTTCTCTTCAAAATATTCGTCGATTCCTTGTTCAAGTTGCCTGTGTTTTTTTCCCGCCCTCCCACCCCTTTTACTCCTGGAGTCTGAGCCTTTATTCGAGCAGTCAATTTCATTCGTGCGGAGTATCTTCAGTCTTTCCTCAATTGTCTCAACCGGTGAAGTCTCGTCTAGTTCATCATTGTTCGTCGCATTTTCTTTCAAGTGGATTCAATTCAAGTTTTTCATGGTTGATCATACTCTTTCCTTCGACTTAATTATATTCCCATGCTCGTCCGCCTCTCGCCATTTAATCGTTCCGGAGTGATGAAGTCATCTCAGAAGATTCTTGTTTGCATCCATTTAATTCAAGGTTGTCACCGCATTCAAGTCTTTCAATCGTTCCGGTGCATCATTTATCTCCCAACAGATCCTTCTCAATGGTGTTTTTCTTTTTTCAGTGGGCCCTAACCCACAGGTCTTTCCCAGGATCTTACCTGACTCTTCTAATTTCCGGAGTATTCTCTAGTTCTGTTGAAATTTAACGTAAGTATGAATTTCATCAGTCAGATGCCTTCTTCGAGATAGCTTCCAAATTCTTTTATGTTAGGTTCAATCTTTCTTCTTTTCATCCATCCGGAGTATTTGAGAAGTTTCTTTCTCTCTCGATCATTCAAAGGTCATCTTTTCGGAATATTTATTCGTTCTAAGTTTTCAGATTCATTCTCTAATTATTCTATATCCGTAGCCTTTCATTCATCTCCATATTCTTCCGGTGCCTCGTTCAAGTGTTCTTCAACCAGCTCGCGATCTCTTTGTTCTTTTGTCTCTAAATTCCCTCAAGTATCTTCATCCGTTTCAATTCTTGCCGGTGATTCATTCTCCTTTGTCATGCAATTTTGAATTCTTACGGTGGTTCGTTCAATATTCCTTTTTCATTGATTATCGTATCTATTCATTCGTTCTTTCCTGTCCAACCGGTGGTTCTTGAAGATTTCCCCAAATTTCGTGCTATATTCCCCCCTTAATTTTTTTCCAACGGGAATAAGTTGCATGCAATTCATTGCTTCTCATCAATATGATTGATGGAGGATAAGCAAAACATAATTCTTATTCTTCTTTCTTCAAGTGGATTAATCTCTTCTTTTCGGAGTCCGTTCATCTTATCTCATTCTCGGTTCAAAGTGTTCTCATCTTTTCTTTTCTGGAGTTCCAAGCCTTCTCGCTTGTCTCGTCGCGAAGCTCCATCCAAATCATCGCAAGGCTTTAATCTTATCCCTTTCATCCTTCAATTTTATCCCGTCATCCTTCTGTTACCGGAGTTCTTCATGGCGGTTCTTCATGAGTTAATTCATTCTTCAAGTGTTCATCGAGATTCTTGTAGGCGAAGTTCAGGCATCTTTTCTTCTTGCATTTCGAAGTGCAATTAATTCTCCGTATTCTTTTGAAGTGGAGTTTTGCATTTCTTCATTCTCCTCAACTATTCAATCTTTTCTGTTTGTGGCCGGTTATCACCTCATAATTTTGAGATGTTATCCATAAGTCCACAACAAGCTTATTCTTTTGTTGTTGAATTTCCAACAACTCCGTTCAATCTGTCCTTTTAAGGATGCTTTCAAATTCAATTGTTGTAGATGACATCATTTTCTTCTCTGCTCTTTTCATTCAACTCTTTCTAGTTGTCCGGAGGCATTGTGTCGTTCCTCTCATCAAGTTTCATTCTATCTTCTCAAGTTCATGTTCTAATCTTTCAATCAGCCGGAGTGCTGCCTAAATTCTGTCCACCTTATTCTTTTTTCTAGCTTGTTCTAACCGGAGTGTTTTCAGAGTCTATCTTATTCATTGAGTTTTTGATTCTCGTCACTCTCGTCGTTCCTCTTTCCTACTCGAGTGTTCTCAACTTTGTTCATCCTCTCTCTTTAGTCCTTATTTCACCTCATCCCTTTTCCCTTCCGTCTCGGTCCGAAGATATGGGGACGACATCTCTTGTTAGTGGAGGAGAGTTGTAATGCCCCGGATTCGATGCGCCGGGTGTCTTCCAGTTATTCGCCGTCATTGCCATGTCATTTGCTTGCGTGTTGCATTTTGCCATGTCATCATCCGCATTGCATCCTCATATTTCCAAAACTTGCATCTGGTCCTTTTCCCCGTTGTCCGTTTCGCGATCCGACACCCTCACACGCACCCGTTGCACCTCTCGGACCTCGTTTCGTGAGTGTCATAAAAATGTTCTCAGAATGGGATGAAACCTGGCGTGCCGTGTTGTTTTAGAGTAGGTAGACCGCCTGTCAATTTTCGTTCCATTTGGAGTCCGTTTGACGCCCGAACTGTTAACCGCGTAGCCCGAAACCCCTATCTCTTTGCAGCCCAGCACCCCTTCACCAAACCCCCTCCATGCTCTCGGTCGTTGGATCGTGATCGTGTGGGCGAAAACTGCTCCCCATTTGGACTCTCCTAGCTCCCTCTACCTATAAATATGTGCCTCTCCCCGAAATTTCCGCAGATGAAACCCTAGAAAACCTCCCTCTCGCCGCCGGACACGTCCAAGTCCACCGGGTGAAATTCCGCCACCGCCCGCAGCCACTCACCGCGCGACATGTAGCCTCCGGCCGCTGTCCACCACAGGCTGCCCGCTGGGACCGAGGTTGGCCTCATGCCCGGTCACTGCCACCGCCGCCGCCCGCCTCCTCCCCAAGGCTTCACCCGCTTCCCGCCACCTTGCGCCACCTTGCCGCGCAGACCGCCTCGCCCTCGCCGCCTCGCCTCGCCGCCACTGCTGAGCTCGATGCCGCCCTCGGCTCGACGAGCCGCCGCCCCTCGCGCCCATAGTGCGGCCGCGCCAGCTCCGGCCACCTCCTCGGCGGCGCCGCTCGCCCCGCGACCTTCCCCACCACTCCTGCTCGCCGCCGGCCGGATCCGGCGAGATCCGGCCTAGAGGAGTCTCGCCGCCGCCCAAGTTCGGCGGAGCCCTCGGTGGCCGGATCCACCGCAAGCCGGACCAGATCCACCGGTCCCCGCAACTAAACGCCTACCCCGTCCCCGGATCTCCCCGTCCCGGGTCTTCTCCATCCAGTTTTCGCGGCGTATAAATTCTTCCAAGTCCCTAGGATTTCTACTCAATGTGCCCATGTTCATCATGTCATAACTTGTCGCATACTGCTCCATTTTGCGTGTATAACATGTCAAAGTGTTCATAATGTGATGCTCCTCATTTTGTACCATTGGATCATGTTTGTTTGAGGCCATTGTAATGTCCAAAACATCGTTGCAAAAGTGCTATGTGATGTTGCCTGCTGTAGTTTAACAGAACTTCCTCATTTGTCGTTTTTGTATCTTTTTGTGTGATTTTCTTTTGAGCATGAAGTCTATATGTGTTATGAGCTACATCATTCCATATTTGCGGTGGTGCAATCCACTCTTCATGATATGCATGTGTTGATTGTTACAAGCTTAGAAAATAGCCTCCGTGATGTTGCCGATTTCTGTGACTTAGACATCCAAGTCTGAAACTGATATATTGTGATGCTATGTAAACCTGTTTAGACCATGAGTCCTATGCATAATCTGGAGTTACTAAGAATGTTTTTCTACACATTTTGTGCTCTATCCATCCATGCCCCTGTTTGCACTTATGATGTGCTTTAGCATGTCTTAATCTTGCTCTACTTTTGCGATAAAATGTTCCTGGCAAATTGGTTACATGTTAATAAATTTTGCCATGGTTGTTGTTAGTGATCCAAGCATGCTATGAACTTGCTCTTGCCATGGTTAGCTTCATGAGCATGTTGTCTTGCTGTAGGTATGCTTGTATTATCATGCAATGCTTTGTGATGAGCGATTCGAGCTCACAAATATGCCTTGATAATTCTGTTTATGCCATGCTCAGTTTTTGCTGCCAAGTCTGAATCTGTTTATGAACTTGCTATGTTTCAATGGGTGCCGTCATATCTTCTGTGCCTTTTTGGCTCGTGATGAGTAAGGGACTTTTTTTCTATGCAATTAGTAGATTCATGCAATCCCTTTGGTTGCCATGATAAGGTCTTGTAGCATGTGGTTTAATAGCTCTAAACATTGCAACCTGATGTTATTCCTGCCATGTCCTGTGAATTCTGCAAAGTCTGTGAAACTGTTATTATTTGCAATCCTTCCATGCCCTTTTGAGCATGTTCAAGTGATTTCTGGAGATAGATCAGTGTTCATGTTTTGTAAATCTTTACCTGATCATCACGTCCATGCCATTTGTTTTAATATTGAGTTGTTGTAGCATGTTGTTTTGATACTAGCAAGATGCCTAGTTGCAGTTTTGGACAGCTTGTCCTTTAAACTTGTTTCATGTGTGTGTGTTGAACCGTTGCTCTGTTTTGAGGTTGCTTTACATGAAACTTGCTTAGTTTTGCATGTTGTTTCATGTTACCTTGTTTCATCCATGTTTTGAGTGTGTTTGCTTGATGTTTGAATGCATTTTGCATTAATGCCATGTTTAACTTGTTTTGCTCATATCTTCTAGGTCGTAGCTCCGAATCTAATGAACTTTATATGTAGCTTGACTAGAATTTCGTGTAGATCATCGTGGTGCATCTTAACTTGCTGTTTAAAAACATGAACATAAGGTTTGTTCAGATCTGGACCAATTTCGAAATTTTCATATGAGGACTTATCGGAATTGTTCTATGTTGTTTCCGGCCTTATTTAAACTTATTTTGAAGTGTTGTTCTTGTATGCATCATCTCTTGCCATGCGTAGTCTCATGTAGCCCATGCATCATACTTGGTTGAGCATTATGCCTTGTTCATGTGTGGTTTGTTTACCATGTTGTGTGCTTCTTCTCGATAGTTCTCGTTTCGTTGCGATCGTGAGGATTCATTCGTCTACGCTTGGTTCGTCTTCATGGCTTCATCTTCTTCATGGACTCGTTCTTCTTCCTAGCGGGATTTTCAGGCAAGATGACTGTCACCTTGGATCTCATTACTATCATTCTTATGCTAGTTGCCTCGATGCTATCGCTATGCCGTGTTACCTACCACTTGCTTTCAAGCCTCCCCAAAATTACCATGAACCTCTAACCTTTTTCACCCTTCCTAGCAAACCGTTGTTTGGCTACGTTACCGCTTTTGCTCAGCCCCTCTTATAGCGTTGCTAGTTGGAGGTGAAGATGAAGATTCCTCCATGTTGGATTATGTTTATGTTGGGATATCACAATATCTCTTATATTATTAATGCATCTACATACTTGGTAAAGGGTGGAAGGCTCGGCCTTATGCCTGGTGTTTTGTTCCACTCTTGCCGCCCTAATTTCCGTCATATCGGTATTATGTTTCCGGATTTTGCGTCCCTAACGTGGTTGGGTGTTATGGGAACCCCTTGACAGTTCTCTTTGAATAAAACTCCTCCAGCAAGGCCCAACCTTGGTTTTACATTTGCCTAACCACCTATTACCCCTTCCCTTGGGCCGGCCAACCCGAGGGTCATATTTATTTAGCCCCCCCGGGCCAATGCTTCTCTAAGTGTTGGTCCGAACCGAGCCTCCTGCGGTGCCACCTCGGGGAAACTCGAAGCCTGGTTTTACTCGTAGCCTGTCTCATCCGGTGTTGCCCTGAGAACGAGATATGTGCAGCTCCTATCAGGATTGTCGGCACATCGGGCGGTCTTGCTGGTCTTGTTTTACCATTGTCGAAATGTCTTGTAACCGGGATTCCGAGACTGATCGGGTCTTCCCGGGAGAAGGAGTATCCTTCATTGATCGTGAGAGCTTATCATGGGCTAAGTTGGGACACCCCTGCAGGGTTTGAACTTTTGAAAGCTGTGCCCGCGGTTATGTGGCAGATGGGAATTTGTTGATATCCGGTTGTATTATACTTGAAGTAAACTCGTCTAAAATACACCAACTGCATGCGTAACCGTGACTGTCTCTTTTCAGGGTTGATCGAGAGGAGAACACGGGTTTTGGGTTATGTTTGACGTAAGTAGGAGTTCAGGATCACTTCTTGATCATTACTAGTTGACGACCGCTTGCTTTACCTCTCTTCTCGCTCTTATTTGCGTAAGTTAGCCACCATACTTGCTTAGTCGTTGCTGCAACCTCACCACTTTACCACTTCCATACCCATTAAGCTTTGCTAGTCTTGATATCCATGGTAATGGGATTGCTGAGTCCTCGTGGCTCACAGATTACTACAACAACAGTTGCAGGTACAAGTTTTGCGATGATCATGACGCAAGAGCGATGTTTACTTGTGTTGGAGTTCTTCTTCTTCATCTTCGTCGATCTTGGGTTAGGTTCTTGGTCGGCAGCCTGGGCTAGCAGGGTGGATATTGTTTGAGTTTTTGTTTATGTTTCAACCGTAGTCGGATGTTGTTCTCATGTATGTTGATGTATTCTTGGGCGTTTGTGCCTTATGTATGTATCCCCAACTATTATGTAATGGTTTGATGTAATGATATCCACCTTGCAAAAGCGTTTCCAATATGCGGGTCTATCCTTGGTGGGACCTTCGAGTCACTCTCGGATAGGGTCGCATATTGGGCGTGACAATATAGCACTAAGTAAGTAATTTTGCAAAAAGCTAGTTTTGAGTGCAATGACATGTCCTAACAACTTATAAAGAATGCATCATAAGAATCCAGATATCCATGTGAACTGATTACATATATCAAAATAAACAGAGTTTGGATCAACTCCAGCTAAATCAACATGTCAAGTCATGAAACTTGACTCAAGTGGTACTCTCAACACACACACACACACACACCAGGTTTTTGTGACCCATGGATGTAGCCCAAGAGCGGTTATCCAACCGTCCTTGACCGTGGACACGACTATTCAGATATTTCAACACTCTGCAGAGGTTGCACACTTTACCGACAGGATCTGGGGAACATCCATGTCATCCACGACCCGCAGTACCTCATGTACCCGGGGTAAGCACCTGATCACTACCCTAGCCGTGATTAATATAGAGTCCACTCGATTGTTAGCAGCCCCCGTGCCAAACATTTTCACATAATAAATTTTGTGGAGCCACCCTCCCATATTCATCACACAACACAAGCACGGGGTACCAATTGTGTGACTCGTGCCCTTTAAAAACAGTCATGGCCGCCTATCCAAGCACAACCCCATCCCGAGAGTGACCATGCCACTGCCATCATTACTAATGCGGGCATCCATGTTAGCACAAACTAGGTAATCAATAATGCCCTTTCCCATATAAGGGTAGAGTGGTTGCACATGTAAGGTTCGAGTAACGGTCGCAACTTAAACCAATCCGTTTTTGAAAACAACACACACACTTGCCTCAGTACACCACTTCGTCATCAAGTGGTTACCTAGCTCAACATCCTCCTCAGGCATTAGTGGCACCCGACGGTTTTTTTAGTCTTTGAAAATACCTTTGTCTCCATAACCATGCATATACCCGTCCCATTTGCGTAGCAACTACTTTAGCATCCTATCTACTTCCACCCGCATAGCCCTCATGGGAAGATAGGATCATGCACAATGCAAGTATCACCAAGGAATTAATGGAGGCAACCCACCAAAGTGGTTACCATCTCATCATGATTTCGATGCAACAACAATAAAGTGCTATATGACATGCATAAAAAGGGTTTAATAGACATGGTCAAGGGGCTGCTTGCCTGACTCAACAAACTCTTCAAATCTTCTGGCCCATCTCCGAGCACTCCGTTTACTTCGTCAACTAATGTCGAAACCAATCACAATAAGAAACACAAAAAGGCAGAAATAAAAGTGCTCTAAAAATATGAATTTGACTTTTCTAGGATATCTCTGGTCATAAAAATGACCAAAGTGGTTTCATTGGAATGGGATCCATGGATATCCTCTGAACATTTCAATATGATGGAAACAAGGGATTTATGGTTTGCAATAAGTTTAGAAGAACATTATTTTGAAAAATGAGGAAAAGGCACCCATCAAATCCGGCATGATTTTAGAAACAGTTAGCAATCGGCTCCACTGGATTCGGAGTCCAAATGAATATCCTATGGATTTTTGAATTGGACTTATGAGGATAAATGACTTTTTTAATGGATCCAGTGAAAAATAGGCATAGTAAAATGTTCACTGTTACCTACTTAATAGTGAATGATTTATGGAGTCTCTGGAAATTTGAATCATCAATTATGGACTTGAAATGGCTCTCATAGAGTTTTGTAAAGTTGTTCGAAAAAGAAAAAGGAGAGAAATTACCTAAGGGCCAAAATTCTGCCCTAGGCGCATGATAACGGCGACAAACTGGGCCGGTCCAGCGGCTCAGTCACACATGCGCAGGGGGCCATGCCGCATGTGTAATCCCTGGATGGCGTTTCCCTCGCAGGGACGCGGAACCGGGCAGGAGCCGTCTCCACTTAAATGGGCGGGGCCTGCTAGCGGAGTCGCTGACCTACGGGGCCCCCCATAGGGTTTTCTTCTTCCTCCCGCCCGAGCAGGGGAGAGGCAGAGGAGGCGGGCCGGGCACTTGCCGATGCCCGTTCTGGTGGCTTCGGCCACCTACGGCAACCGTCCGGACACCGGCGAGGTCGGGAGGATGGGCTGCGTCCACCTGGGGGTCCCGTTTTTGCCGGGGAGCGCCGGAGCGAGCGAGGCTTCGGCCGCAGCAGGGATAGGTGATGGTGAGGTGCGACACGGTGAGGAAGGCACGAGGAGAAGGGGATGGAGCACGGGGTGAGTTGGCGGTGGTGGAGGGTGCGAGAGTGTTCAAGGGGAAGAGAGGGGGGATGAGGCCCATGAATTTAAGCGGTGGCTGGCGGCATTGCTCCGTGCCATCGAGGTGCAAGGATAGCACGAGAAGTGGAGTGGGTCGGTCAAGAGGATGCACGGGAGAGAGAGAGTCAGCAGAGTAGAGATGGGGCCGGGGGTAACCTTATATGGGCCTGGCCGCAGTGCACCATTCGCAGCGTCCACGGACGCACTCAGGTGAGCTTGCGGAGGGGAGGGAGAGAGGGTTAGGAGGGGGCCGGCAGCGTGCCGTGTTGCGGACGTCGAGGCGGCCTTTGGGGACACAAGGGGAAGGCCCGAGGTTGTCGAGGGCATTGGGCAAAGAGCCGCTACAGTGCCTTGGTGTACTGTAGCACACTCTGGAGCACGTGTATGGCATGACAGGGCATTGTTTAGGTGCCCTGGACGTGTCCTTTAGTGTCTAGGGATCTAGAGGGATTTAAACTAGGGGGAGAAGCATTGGATGCTCTGGAGGGGCACTAGAGTGAGAGAGGGTAGAGAGAGAAGAAACAGTGTTGTCCAGGGGTGAAAATTAGGGTTTTCACCCCTCAATCATTGAGTTGTGGATGAGTGGGTGCTACTGGAGGTAGAAGAGAACTAGAAGGAGTTGTGTTAAAAAGTTGAACTCTAGGAGAATAGTGCAAGCGGTCAAAATAGTGGTTTTAGTAAAATGGTAGAAGGTGTTTGATGTAAGTTTGGGCAAGTAACAAGATTCTCCTAGCCATGATATTTAACATTATCAAATAGTATATGTAAATGAGGTTGATCACTAAGTTTGAGTCCATTTGAGAAAGTTGCCAATGTAACTTTCGCAAACCCTAGAAATCAACAAAAAAGGGTTTTCCAAGATTTAGTCATGCAAATCTTTTCTCCTTGATGCACCACTTGGGATCAAAAAGAGACAGTTGGCAATGTAGAGTTGCTCAAATTTGGTTCTGGACAGAGATGGTTTTGAGAAGGTTTGATGGTGATATGTTGTTCTTCATGTCATGATATTTGGTAGTATCATAAAGTAGGACATATGTGACATGGTAGAATTTTCCTGCATTTAATGGAGAATATTTACTTTGTAATCATCTCAAAAGCTTGAAATGTCCATGAAGGTTTTTTGAGGGATTTGACTAATATTTTGGTCATGACCATGTCTTTAGACTCATATATATGGACAATATATGTCCACCGAGCTTCCCTAAAGTTTCTCAAATATTTTTGAAACATTGAAATAATTTTAACCTATTAAACACCATTTCTGGCCTAAAGAAAAAGCCTTTAAATAAAATATCAAAATAACTTTTAAAATAATATTTTTGTGGTTTGGGGGAATCCTATATCTAATGGGAGTCAAATATAATTTTTGAAAGTTTTTTATCATCTTAACTTAGGTACTTGTAGTTCAAGCCTGAGGTCAGGGGCTTTTGAAAAACCTAATTTAGAAAATACTTTTTGGCCAAGTTATTTTTGTAAGAAAATACTATTCTGTCCTACACACATGGCATGATTATTGGGCAGAGTTTTAGATCAAGGGAAGGAAGTATAAGAGTTGGAGGATTTATTTGATTTTTTTAGAGCACTTGCAAACAGCAAACAAAATCCAATCAAAGCAAAGACCAAAACACTCAAAAGTTTTTGCTAAACCTCATTTTATCATGGTTTATTAGATTAAGTGTTGTGGCATGAAAATCAGGGTGTGACAGATCTATCCCCCTTACAAGAATCTTGTCCCCAAGATTCCCAAAGTATGCACGGAAAGGGAAACGGAAACTTGGATCTGGGGTAGTCTCCACGCTCCTATGTGGCTCCTTCCTTGGTGTGGTTGCTCCACTGAACCTTGAAGTACTTGATGGTGCGTCTTCGTATTTGATGTTCTTCTTGATCCAGCTTGCAAATGGGTCTCTCGCGGTAGGTCAAATCAGGCTGGAGATCGATGGCTCGGTGATCGATGCCCTTGCAAGGATCGTGCTTGTCAGGAAGTTGGAAACATTTTCAGAGTTGTGACGCGTGGAAAACGTCGTGCACATTTAATAACTCAGATGGAAAATCTAGCTGGTGACCGTCTTCTCTTTGCATCGTAGTGATCTCTAAGGGGGTATAAATCCTAGTGTGAGCTCCCCTTTGACATGGAAATGCTTGGTTCTCTAGAGAGGAGTGACCCGTAGGTACACATGGTGTTCGACGCGGAAGTTCACTTCTTGAAGACGATGGCTGGTATAGTTCTTCCTCCTATACATGGCGGTCTTCAAATGTTCCCTAACTAGCTGAACAACTCTTCTTTCGCCTTCGGGTAGACGAGTAGGTCACCAAGTAATGATGACACCCAACTTGTCCAAGTACTCCATGTAGACATTGTTCACGAGGTACATAAAGTAGGCTGGGGAATTGGTGGTGGTCACGGTTGAGTGTTGGCCAAGGTCCTCTAGATCTAGAGTGTGACGCCCCCGATTCAATCATACACTAATCATACACGCAAACATGTACGATCAAGATTAGGGACTCACGGGAAGATATCACAACACAATTCTAAAAATAAATAGGTCATACAAGCATCATAATACAAGCCAGGGGCCTCAAGGGCTCGAATACACGTGCTCGATCATAGACGAGTTAGCTGAAGCAACAATATCAGAGTACATGCATAAGTTAAACAAGTTGCCATAAGATGGCTAGCACAAACTGGGACACAGACCAAAAGAGGTGCAGGCCTCTTGCATGGGATCCTCCTAAACTACTCCTGGCCGTCAGCGGCCTGAACGTAGTAGTAGGCACATCCGATGTAGTAGGAGTCGTCGTCGATGGTGGTATCTAGCTCCTAGTCTCCAGCATCTGGTTGCAACAACCAGGAAGAAAGGAAAGGGGAAAAGGGGGAAAGGGGGAGCAAAGCAACCGTGAGTACTCATCCAAAGTACTCGCAAGCAAGGATCTACACTACATATGCATTGGTATCAATGAAATGGGTAGTATCTGTGTACTGAACTGCAAAATGCCAGAATAAGAGGGAGATAGCTAGTCTTGTCGAAGACTATGCCTCTGGCAAGCTCCATCTTGCAGCACGTAGAAGAGAGTAGATGGTAAGTTCACCAAGTATCATCGCATAGCATAATCCTCCTCGGCGGTCCTCCCCTCGTCGCCCTGTGTGAGAGCGATCACCGAGTTATATCTGGCACTTGGAAGGGTGTGTTTTATTAGGTATCCGGTTCTAGTTGTCATAAGGTCAAGGTACAACTCCGGTTCGTCCTGTTATCGAGGATCACGGCTATTCGAATAGATAAACTTCCGTACAGGGGTGCACCACATTACCCAACCTCTCTGGCCGGACACACTTTCCTGGGTCATGCCCGGCCTCGGAAGATCAACACGCCACAGCCCTACCTATCACAGCAGAGAGATCAGCACGTCAGTTTAAATCCTATGCGTGCAGGGGTCTGGGCCCATCGCCCATTGCACACCTGCACCTTGCAAACACGGCCGGAAGAAGAGACCTAGCCCCCTTAATACAAGCGCAGGCTTACGGTCCAATCTGACACGCGCCGCTCAGTCGCTACGAGCCGACCTGACTTTAGTCACATCATGTAATCTGTATAATATGTATGTATGTATATACCCGTGGTCAGCTCCCGAGTGATCATGGCCCGGTAGCATAGCATGGCAGACAGAAAAGAATGTAGAGCCACTGATGGAATACTAGCATCCTATACTAAGCATTTAGGATTGCAGGTAAGGGTAACAACTGTAGCAACAATGGCATGCTATGCAACATAATAGGATTAACCGAAAGCAGTAACATGCTACACCACTCTAATGCAAGCAGTAGAGAAAAGGTATAGGCGATATCTGGTGATCAAGGGGGGCTTGCCTGGAAGCTCTGCCGAGAAGGAGCGGTCGTCAACACCGTAGTCGTACTGGGTAGCAGCGGCGTCGGTCTCAGTGTCTAGCGAGAGAAGAGGGGCAAGAAACAATTCTCCTTCACTACAAGAAATCTCGTCCCGATATTTAAGAAGTGAAGTAAGGGGAAAAGATCTGATTACGAAATTCTGACAAATCTTCTCGGTCTTGGTTGCTCTTCTTGAAGAGCTCGATCCATTACGTTGATGTCTTCATTTCTCTATTGCAGGTCATCATGATGAAGTCGGCATCCTTTCTTCGGGAACTATATCGTACTTACAAAAGAATAAAGGGTGGGTATTCCGAGAGAACGGACCTCTACAAGGTCGACTACCTGGTCGATAACATCGGGGAAGGTGGCGAAAGTATCTCTCGAATTGAAATTTAAGAAAATATCGAGAGCAAAGTAAGGAGGTATCATGGGAAGTTTCGAGCGGGCAGGCAATCAATCAATGCCTGAAACATGGTGTGAAAGGGGTTCAACCAATCGGGAATAACTATTGTGTCTGATACCAGAATTGATGATCTCTCGGAAGGTGGCTCGTGGATTATATACGAGGCCACGCACAAGGAATAACTTTGGTAATAGGGAGGTGTACAGGAGATTTAGGTTTCGATCCTGTGGAACTATGGGTTATGGGCCCACCTGTGGATTAAAAGAAGGAAGGAGGTGATGTCTTGCACGATCATGCAGGTAAGGCAAGCCAGAGGATAGCCGGTCATTTATGTCGGCGACAACATCGCTACCAAGGGCGAGGGATGATGAGAACCATTCTCCTGCCCGTTGAAACAAGGCAGACCAATAAGCAAAGTTCTTGTCCATTGGTGGTTATCGGAATGTCATCAACAATAGTAACAGGGTCTCACTGACAGAGTTGTACACCGACGTGTTTACATAAGTAGGGAATTATTACTGCTTATATCATATAGGTCACAAGAAAGGTTAACCAAAACAATGGAAAGGAAAATGTGATTATTACATTAATCAGACCAATGGAAAGGAAAAGGTGTTTATACTCAAGTATTAGAGTATATCTTTCCCAAGGAAAGGCAGAGCAAGATATTAATGATAGGGATCCAAGTATGTAACCATTTAGACAAAGGGGCAAGGATTTAAAAAGGTTTACTCATACTACCGTGTTTGGATAATTGATGCAGAAATTTTAGCATTGTGCTTCAAATGTTCTTATTGAAGATCGAAGTACCACATACATACTTCGAGATAGCATTGACATGGTCATCAAGTAAAGGTCAAACTTCGGATACACGAAGGATCCATCAGGAATGACTCATAGAATAAGTCTTACAATTTACTCATGGAAAAATGGTTAACTTTGCTAAAAAAATGAAGAACTATAACAATAGGTTCTCCGGCCAGGGGTGCTAGGGATGACATCACCTTACTAGGATATACAAAGACCAATGTTATGGCTTTTGTAAAATGTTCCCACCATCATATTTGACCAAGATTCGGTTCTATTTAGTGGCAGGATACCTCAGACTCAGGATGCCTGAGAAGAAAAAGGTGCAACACAAATTGACGAGATGACATTGTAAGATTCTCGGGAAATGAACTATGGAAGTGAGTTCCGAAACAAAAGTTCATCATTAAACCAAGGATAGAATGAGAAGGTGGCTGCTGAACTCAACGACAATTCATCGAGATTTCCAAAATATGGAATTCCACAATTATATGAACAAGGAGATAACATTTGTCAGATCAAATGATATAATGAGGTATGCTCGAGGAAGACGTACATAGTTAAACCTTGGTTGAAAGGTGCGCCCGAAATATGGGCATAGGTAGTCTGATCAATTGTTAGAATGGTGATTCAATAACCGATAGGCCAAGAATGAACTATCGATCATTAACTCCAAAGCAATAGGGTTGCTAGAAGTGCCGAATCCAAACAACATCATTCACTTGTTGGTATCCCAGTTAGAATCAACACGGGGACCAAGAAAGAATGTTGATGGTGAGAAGTATCACTATACCAAGAATTCTTAAGAGGTGGAGCAATCCTCACAACATTCTTGATATAGAAGACAGTAATACTACAATGTAGAACATAACCTAAGCTAGATAGCAAGGAAATCAAGGTACAACACAAAACATGAACAAGTTTGTGTTAGGGGAAGGCAAGAATGTTGCCGATGATAACACAAATCATCGAGGGGAAAGTATGGTATTTCTCATGATGAATTCGATTGATATCCTGGAAGAGCACAGAATGTTGATGATGATCATGACACAATTGTCGAGAGTTTTCAAGAAGGCCTAATCGATAGGCGATGACACCAAGTCAAAGGAATGATGAAGGAAAAGGTTATTAGAACCACGGGTACATCACAATCTCGGAATCAAGATTGTTGTTCAAGGTGAAATGATATGACGAGGAAAGTCGACGTAAGCTTAGCTCATCGTCGAAAATTGTGCTCCAGGAAGAAGAATCAGGTAGCACAGTTAAAAAGTTGCATGATAAGGATATAGCCAACCAGGATAGAAATGACTTGAAGAAAACTCATAAGCAACGAAAATTACTTAGAGTTATTGAATCGGAGTGCGGAATCAATTCACTTATCAGTATTTTCGAGTGACTAATAACTCAGAACCCGGGGAAAAATTGGAATCGACGAGAATAATAGTTGACGAAGAACTCATAAGAAGTTATGTTGTTCCGTGATATCTCGAGATACCAGGGTGTAATACTTGACGAAAGATCAAAGTAAAGGTTGGACTGGTGTATTGATCCATAGAAGACAAGTGCTTAAACTTGCTCGAGAAATGGGATCAAAGAAGAACATATGGTCGGAACCACAATTGCAAAGGATCAACTTCACCGATACCAAAGGATATTATATCAAGGAAATAGTTATTATTACAAGAAGCTTCCATGATAGGATCTACATCGTGTCCATGGGCATGAACACAAAGGTTAAAGGTCGACTCCCACTTCCACAATGCATAACCTTCCATTCACTGCTCTAGATAAAAATGATTTCAGTGTCAAAACCTACCTGGTGATTTACCAGAGGAGTATGACCCATGAAAACTTCGGGTTTACACAGATTAAGGAAGGCGTAGGTTCAACCCATCAGGGCTTCTTAGAACATATATCATGAACTTCAAGAGTAAATAACACAAGCTCAAAAGTAGATCATGGTTGAGAAAAGTAGAGGATATACAATTTACCAAAGGCATTATGTATCATGTAAAGAACTCATAAGAATTTTGGATGTGAAGGACATTGTCGGTTAATAACCAGACAATGGGTATGGCAGTCTACAAGGGGGCCGATGTGAGTATCGGTACTCAACCAGAGGAAGAAAGAATGCCAAGGCATCAGATTATAGAAACAACTGACTAATTCAAAGCTTAATGCAAAGATATTTTATGATGTCCAAATCAAGGGATCAGAAGCAATCGTTCTAATCGAAAATGAATAAGTTCGATAGATCTAGAAGCACAACCGATCAAGGCATTGATTGGTCAAGAATCAGCTCATATCCAAATGTTGTCTGGGCCAGAAGGATAATCCTAGGATTCGACTGATGATTGTGAACATTCACAACTTATTGAATCAATGGCCTAAAAAATGATAGTAACAAAGGATGCCAATAAGATAACTATACTTATGGGATTAACCATAATGCAAGCAAGCAAGAATTTTAAGAACAACAGGTTGTTGTGGATTTTCGAAAGATCAAATAGTATTTCGAAGGCTTATGTGAAACACCTGAACAACTAAGAATGAGCGGATACTCGATAAGTGCAAGGAATTATCCGTAGGGGTATTCTTGTGGCAAAGAACTGTAAGGCAGTAAGCTCAAAGGATTCCCGGAACAACGGAGAGCAGTTCATTGCACCTTGTAATCACAAGATAAAATGGGATTGAATGTAAGAATGGCAGGTGTATGCAGTTATCCATAAAGATATAACAGTGGTAGGGAATTTGCAAAGGCGGTGGGCACAAGTGTCTCGGGAGAACATTGTAGAGTATCTTCGAAATCTTCTGGCGCAGTAGGCGATCATTTGTGATAGGGGGCTCTCCGGGAGAAAGTAGTTACGAGAACCTAGAGTCAGATTTAGTAAAATCATTTAACCCGAATAGAAGAGAGATCAGAGTCCGAAAGTTTAAACGAGGAGTAAAAGATCCTAATACCACCCAATGGCGACGTGGGCCCGTAAGCCGCACAACCATGTTATTAAAAGTTTTTCAATGTCTAGACTCAACTTCGGCCAAGGAGTTTGGAAGGGGGATTCCTACAGGCAGTCGGCTCTGATACCAACTTGTGATTCCCCTGATTCAATCGTACACTAATCATACACGCAAACGTGTACGATCAAGATCAGGGACTCGCGGGAAGATAGGACAACACAACTCTAAAAATAAATAAGTCATACAAGCATCATAATACAAGCCGGGGCCTCGACGGCTCGAATACACGTGCTCGATCATAGACGAGTCAGCTGAAGCAACAATATCTGTGTATAGACATAAGTTAAACAAGTTGCCATAAGATGGCTAGCACAAACTGGGATACAGATCAAAAGAGGCACATGCCTCCTGCCTGGGATCCTCCTAAAATACTTCTGGTCGTCGGCGGCTTGAACGTAGTAGTAGGCACCTCCGGTGTAGTAAGAGTCATCGTCGATGGTGGCGTGTAGCTCCTGGGCTCCAACATCTGGTTCCAACAACCAGGAAGAATGGAAAGGGGGAAAAGGGGGAGCAAAGCAATAGTGAGTACTCATCCAAAGTACTCGCAAGCAAGGATCTACACTACATATGCATTGGTATCAATGAAATGGGTAGTATCTGTGGACTGAACTACAGAATGCCAGAATAAGAGGGGGATAGCTAGTCCTGTCGAAGACTATGTTTCTGGCAACCTCCATCTTGCAGCATGTAGAAGAGAGTAGATGGTAAGTTCACCAAGTATCACCACATAGCATAATCCTACCCGACGATCCTCCCCTCGTCCCCCTGTGTGAGAGCGATTGCAACGTCTTGAGATTGTGTTCGTTTTCCCCGAAGAGGAGAGGATGATGCAGCAGAGTAGCGTAAGTATTTCCCCCAGTTTTTGAGAACCAAGGTATCAATCCAGTAGGAGGCCATGCGCAAGTCCCTAGTAACTACACAAAACAAATAAATCCTCGCAACCAACGCGAATAGGGGTTGTCAATCCCTTCACGGTCACTTACGAGAGTGAGATTTGATAGAGATGATAGATAATATTTTTGGTATTTTTTATATAAAGATGCAAAGTAAAATAAAAGGCAAAGTAAAAAAGCAAAGCAATAATAAAGCGTAGGAAGATTAATATGATGAAAATAGACCCGGGGGCCATAGATTTCACTAGTGGCTTCTCTCAAGAGCATAGGTATTTTACGGTGGGTGAACGAATTATGAGCAATTGACAGAATTGAGCATAGTAATGAGAGTATCTAGGTATGATCATGTATATAGGCATCATGTCCGAGACAAGTAGACCGACTCTTGCCTGCATCTACTACTATTACTCCACTCATCGATCGCTATCCAGCATGCATCTAGAGTATTAAGTTAATGAAAACAGAGTAACGCCTTAAGCAAGATGACATGATGTAGAGGAATAAATTCATTGCAATATGATAAATACCCCATCTTGTTATCCTTGATGGCAACAATACAATACATGCCTTGCAACACTTTCTGTCACTGGGTAAGGACACCGCAAGATTGAACCCAGAGCTAAGCACTTCTCCCATTGCAAGAACTACCAATCTAGTTAGCCAAACCAAACGGATAATTCGAAGAGACTTGCAAAGATAACTCAATCATACATAAAATAATTCAGAGAAGATTCAAATATTGCTCATAGATAATTTTGATCATAAACCCACAATTCATCGATATCAACAAACATACCGCAAAAAGAAGATTACATCGAATAGATCTCCACGAGAGAGGGGGAGAACATTGTATTGAGATCCAAATAGAGAGAAGAAGCCATCTAGCTACTAACTATGGACCCGAAGGTCTGAAGTAAACTACTCACACTTCATCGGAGAGGCTATGGTGATGATGTAGAAGCCCTCTGTGGTGGAATCCCCTTCCGGCGGAGCTCTGGAACAGGCCCCAAGATGGGATCTCGTGAATAGAGTAAGTTGCGGCGGTGGAATTAGGTTTTTGGCTCCATATCTGATCTGTCGGGGGTACGTAGGTATATATAGGAGGAAGGAGTACGTTGGTGGAGCTTCGAGGGGCCCACGAGGCAGGGCGGCGCGCCCTAGGGGGGCGCTGTGACGCCCCCGATTCAATCGTACACTAATCATGCACGCAAATGTGTACGATCAAGATCAGGGACTCACGGGAAGATATCACAACACAACTCTACAAATAAAATAAGTCATACAAGCATCATAATACAAGCCGGGGCCTCGAGGGCTCGAATACAAGTGCTCGATCATAGACAGTCAGCGGAAGCATCAATATCTGAGTACGAGACATAAGTTAAACAAGGTGCCATAAGATGGCTAGCACAAA
The DNA here is from genome assembly GCA_021605205.1 of Aegilops longissima. NCBI lineage: Eukaryota > Viridiplantae > Streptophyta > Magnoliopsida > Poales > Poaceae > Aegilops > Aegilops longissima. Next base: position 199,523,459 of record CM038679.1, read on the forward strand.
CTGGGATACAGATCGAAGAGGAGCAGGCCTCCTGCCTCGGGATCCTCCTAGGTCACTCCTGGTCGTCGCGGCCGGGCTGCACGTAGTAGTAGGCACCTGCAGTAGTAGTCGTCATAGGCGGTGGCGTCGCCCCGGCTCCATCGTCTGTTGCAGCAATCGGATAGAGGTAGGGGAAAAGGGGAAACAATGCAACCGTGAGTACTCATCCAAAGTACTCGCAAGCAAGGAGCTACACTACATATGCATGGATATATGTGTAAAGGGCCATATCATGGACTAAACTGCAGAAAGCCGAATAAGAGGGGGTAGCTAGTCTTAACGAAGACTACGCTTCGACACCTGCCTTACAACAGTAGGAGGGACAATCAAGTCCTCCAAGTAACATCATATAGCAATAATCCTACCCGCGATCCCTGCTCATATCCACGAGCGAGAGCGACCACCGTTGTATCCGCACTTAGAAGGGTGTGTTTTATCAAGTATCCGGTTCTAGTTGTCATAAGCTCAAGGTACAACTCCAAGTCGCCCTGCTATCAAGATCACGGCTATCCGAATAGATTAACTTCACCGCAGGGTGCACCATCTTACCCAAAGACGCTGATCCCATTTGGCCGGACACACTTTCTGGGTCATGCCCGCCGCGGAAGATCAACACGCCGCAGCCCCACCTAGGCACAACAGAGAGGCCAAGACGCGGTCTAAACCTAAGCGCGCAGGGTGCGGGCCCATCGCCTCGAAAGCACACCTGCAAGACGCAGCGAGGGCGGCCGGAAGCAGACCTAGCCTAACAAAGCGTTCCAGTCCAATCCGGCGCGGCGCCGCCCGTCGGCCGACGTCTCAAGTGCTTGGTGATACCATGACGCCGGATACCCATAACTACTCCCGCGTAGATGGTTAGTGCGTATAAGCTCGTAGCCAACTCAGATCAAATACCAAGACCTCGTTAAGCGTGTTAAGTAACCGCGAACGCCGAACAGGGCCAGGCCCACCTCTCTCCTAGGCGGTCTCAACCTGCCCTGTCGCTCCGCCACAAAGTAACAGTCGGGAGCCGTCGGGAACCCAGGCCCACCTCTACCGGGATGGAGCCACCTGTCCTTTCAGCCCCCATCTCCGAACAGTACCACAGGTAATGTAATAGTGTAAAGTATATAGTATATACCCGTGATCACCTCCCGAGTGATCACGGCCCGATAGTATAGCACGGCAGACGGACAAGGATGTAGGGCCACAGATGAAAGTACTAGCAACCTATACTAAGCATATAGGATTGCAGGTAAGGTAACAACAGTAGTAACAAGGACAAAGCTATGCAGCGAAGATAGGATTAGCGAAAGCAGTAACATGCTACACTACTCTAATGCAAGCAGCATAGAGAAGAGTAGGCGATATCTGGTGATCAAAGGGGGGGCTTGCCTGGTTGCTCAGACAAGAAGGAGGGCCGTCGATGACGTAGTCGATCACAGGGACATCAGCATCGGTCTCGGTGTCTACCGGAGGGAAGAGGGGGGAAGAAACAGTAAATACATAGCAGGCAAGTGCATAACAAGACAATGATGAGCTAGACGTGTTCTAACGCAGCGCTAGGCGATCATGGCGAAGGGGAAACATCGGAAAGTTTTCCGGTTCCGGACGTCTGTCGAGACGGAGGAACCGGAGAGGAAAGTTTGCAGGTTTGATAGGTTAGGGTGTGTGTGCAGATTTAACGGATCATGATCCGGATTCGCCTCGTCTGCTCGAGTAACTTTCATGTACAAAGTTTTTCCATCCGAGCTACGGTTTATTTTATATTAATTTAATTCATTTTAGGATTTATTTAATTATTTAATTTCAACATTATCCAGAATAGTGAAAGGTGATGTCAGCATGACACCACCATGACGTCAGCAGGTCAAATCTGACCGCTGATCGGTCAAACCGACCATGGGTCCCTCTTGTTATCGATCGAGCTTAATTAAATGTAATTGATTAGTTTAATTAGTTGATTAGTTTAATTTAAATATGATTAATTGTTAACTAATTAATTAATTAATTAATTAATTTAATTATTATACCTTTTAATTCCTTTTTTAATTCCTTTTTTAACTGTTCTAGGGCGGGGCCCTTTGTCATAGGCCCATAGGGCCTTAACAGTACGCAGACGCGGGCGCTGGTATATGGCGAAGAACCCGGCTGGCTCGAGCGCCCGGCCGTGCGGCTTAAGGGCGCGGGCGCGGCCAGGCGTGCACCCACTTGCAGCCCGAGGCCACCAGGGGGGCCGCCACGGCGGCAACCGAGCAGCGACAAGGGGGGGGCGACACGGGGGGGGGGGTCTGGCCCTGGAAGGTCGGGAGGCGGGGGGCTCGAGGGGCGTCTGCACGGCCGGACGGAGCGGGCTGCCAGGCCATGCTGCCCGACCATGTGATGACAGGCGTGGGCGCAGGCGACAAGGAATAAGGGAGAGAGGGAGGAAGGCCGAGCCTCACCGGTGATGTAGGGCACGAGGCAGCGGGGGTCGTGGAGGGGTCAGGACAGACGGCACGGAGAGGAAGCAGTCCGCGATGTGGTTAAGGGAGGCCGGGCGAGGGAGCTCCATGAGTCGGCCAGGCGCCGGGCGAGGTCCAGCAGTGTGAGGAGGAGACGAGGAGGCGGCGGATCCCGCGACGGCGGAGCGGTGGCGAGCGCTGGCAACGGGGATCGGCTCGGGTGCCGATCCAGAGCATGTGGGAGGGGAAGCTCCGGCGAGGTGGTCCCTCGTGCGGCGGCGACAGGGACGATGGGATCGGGGAGGGGGGGGCCGGTCGGCCTGATCCAGATCGGAACCGAGTGGAGGGGTCCGAGGGAAGAGTGGGACGAGAGGGAGGGAGTGGGTGCGAGTGGGGAGGAACCGCTAGGGTTCGGTCGCCCCAGGGGTGAGGTAGGCGCTGGCTGGGCCGGCCTGTTTGGCACCGAGGCCATCTGGGCCGTGGCCCAAAGACGGGGTGGTTCTCTCTTTTTTGGGTTAGTTTTAGTTCTAGTTATGTTATCTATATTCGTTATTTCCTTTCCTGTTTAATTCATTTTGAAGTACTTAGGCATTCTGCAAAAGCGTGATCTCTTCACCATAAATATCCAGGCATTAATTGGCACACTTCGAACATTTTAGTTTTAACCTTTGAAAACTTTTATTGTCTGCAGTTGTTTTAAATTTGAAATTCGAACTAGGTTCTGAACTAGCGCGAGTTTATCCTCCGAAACCGAGGTGACGTGGCATCATTAGCGAGGGTTCACTATAGCTTAACTATCCGGGCGTCACAGGCGCCCTCCACCCTCGTGACCGCCTCGTGGCTTTCTTGACGGAGGGTCCAAGTCTGTTGGGTCTTATCTGATGAGAAAATCACGTTCCCGAAGATTTCATTCCATTTGGACTCCGCTTGATATTCCGTTTCTTCGAAACACTGAAATAGGCAAAAAAACAACAATTCTGGGCTGGGCCTCCAGTTAATAGGTTAGTCCCAAAAGTAATATAAAAGTGGAAAATAAAGCCCAGTAGTCCAAAACAATAGATAATATAGCATGGAGCAATCAAAAATAATAGATACGTTGGAGACGTATCAGGCATCCCCAAGCTTAATTCCTGCTCGTCCTCGAGTAGGTAAATGATAAAAGAGAATTTTTTATGCGGAGTGCTACTTAGCATAACTTCAATGTAACTCTTCTTAATTGTGGTATGAATATTCAGATCCGAAAGATTCAAGACAAATGTTCATATTGACATAAAAATAATAATACTTCAAGCATACTAACTAAGCAATTATGTCCTCTCAAAATAACATGGCCAAAGAAAGTTCATCCCTACAAAATCATATAGTTTAGTCATGCTCCATTTTCATCACACAAGAATGCTCTCATCATGCACAACCCCGATGACAAGCCAAGCAATTGTTTCATACTTTAGTAATCTCAAACTGTAAACCTTCACGCAATATATGAGCGTGAGCCATGGACATAGCACTATGGGTGGAATGAAATATAATGATGGGGGTTATGTGGAGAAGACATAAAAGGAGAAGGTCTCACATCAACGAGGCTAATCAACGGGCTATGGAGATGCCCATCAATTGATATTAATGCAAGGAGTAGGGATTGCAATGCAACGGATGCACTAGAGCTATAAATGTATGAAAGCTCAACAAAAGAAACTAAGTGGGTGTGCATCCAACTTGCTTGCTCATGAAGACCTAGGGCATTTGAGGAACCCCATCGTTGGAATATACAAGCCAAGTTCTATAATGAAAAATTCCCACTAGTATATGAAAGTGACAACATATGAAACTCTCTATATGAAAAGCATGGTGCTACTTCGAAGCACAATATATGAGACTCGCTATATGAAGAACATGGTGCTACTTTGAAGCACAAGTGTGGAAAAGGATAGTAACATTATCCCTTCTCTCTTTTTCTCTCATTTTTTTGGTGGGCTCTTTGGCCTCTCTTTTTATTTGGTGGGCTCTTTGGCCTCTTTTTTTATTTAACCTCACATGGGACAATGTTCTAATTAATGATGATCATCACACTTCTATTTATTTACAACTCAATGATTACAACTCAATACTAGAACAAAGTATGACTCTATATGAATGCCTCCGGCGGTGTACGGGGATATGCAATGAATCATGAGTGACACGTATGAGAGAATTATGAACGGTGGCTTTGCCACAAATACTATGTCAACTACATGATCATGCTAAGCAATATGACAATGACGAATGTGTCATGATGAATAGTATAGTGGAAAGTTGCATGGCAATATATCTCGCAATGGCTATGGAAATGCCATAATAGGTAGGTATGGTGGTTGTTTTGAGGAAGATATAAGGTGGTTTATGTGTGAAAGAGCGATCATATCACGGGTTTGATGCACCGCTAAGTTTGCACCAACTCTCAATGTGAGAAAGGGCAATGCACGGCAATCAAGAGGCTAGAAATGATGGAAGGGTGAGAGGCGATAATCCATGGAGTCAACATTAGTCATAAAGAACTCACATACTTATTGCAAAAATCTACAAGCCATCAAAAACCAAAGCACTACGCGCATGCTCCTAGGGGGATAGATTGGTAGGAAAAGACCATTGCTCGTCCCCGACCGCCACTCATAAGGAGGACAATCAAATAACACCTCATGTTTCAAATTTGTTACATAACGTTTACCATACGTGCATGCTACGGGACTTGCAAACTTCAACACAAGCATTTCTAAAATTCACAACTACTCAACTAGCACGACTTTGATATTATCACCTCCATATCTCAAAACAATTATCAAGCATCAAACTTTTCTTAGTATTCAACGCACTCAAAAGAAAGTTTTACAAATATTGAATACCAAGCATATTATTATTAAGCAAATTACCATGCTATTTAAGACTCTCAAAATAATCTAAGTGAAGCATGATAGATCAATAGTTTCTTTAAAAAAAATCCACCACCATGTTCTAAAAGATATAAGTGAAGTACTAGAGCAAAATTATCAAGCTCAAAATATATAAGTGAAGCACATAGAGCAAAACTATCAAGCTCAAAAGATATAAGTGAAGCACATAGAGTATTCTAACAAATTCCAATTCATGTATGGCTCTCTCAAAAGGTGTGTACAGCATGGATGATTGTGGTAAACTAACAAGCAAAGACGCAAATAATACAAGACGCTCCAAGCAAAACACATATCATGTGGTGAATAAAAATATAGCTCCAAGTAAAGTTACCGATGGAAGTGGACGAAAGAGGGGATGCCTTCCGGGGCATCCCCAAGCTTTGACTTTTTGGTGTCCTTGGATTATCTTGGGGGTACCATGGGCATCCCCAAGCTTAGGCTCTTCCACTCCTTGTTCCATAATCCATCAAAAAAATTCACCCAAAAATTGAAAACTTCATAACACAAAACTCAACAGAAATCTCGTGAGCTCCGTTAGCGAAAGAAAACAAAAGACCACTTCAAGGTACTGTAATGGACTCATTCTTTATTTATATTGGTGTTAAACCTACTGTATTCCAACTTCTCTATGGATCATAAACTATTTTACTAGCCATAGATTCATCAAAATAAGCAAACAACACACGAAAAACATAATCTGTCAAAAACAGAACTGTCTGTAGTAATCTGTAACTAACGCAAACTTCTTGAACTCCAAAAATTCGTCCAACATATGAAGACCTAGGAAATTTGTTTATTGATCAGCAGAAATTGGAATCACTATTGTATCACGTTCTGGTGATTTTTAACAATTGTTTTCGTGAACCGAAAGTTTCTGGAAATTACAGCAAGATCAAATAACTATTATCCAAGAAGATCCTATAGGTTTAACTTGGCACAAACACTAATTAAAACATAAAACAACATCTAAACAGAAGGTAGATGGATTATTTATTACTAAGCAGCAAGGAAAAATATTGGGATGTGTCCCAACAAGTGCTTTTCTTTAAAGCCTTTTAGCTAGGCATTGATAATTTTAATGATGATCACATGAAAGACAAGAATTGAAGCACAAAGAGAGCATCATAAAACATGTGAAAAACACATCTAAGTCTAACATACTTCCTATGAATAGGAATCTTATAAAAAAATAAATTATCATAGCAAGCAAAAACTAGCATATGCAAGGAAGCGGAAAAGAACAATAGCAATCTCAACATAACGAGAGGTAATTTAGTAACATGAAAATTTCTATAACCATATTTTCCTCTCTCATAATAATTACATGTAGGATCATAATAAAATTCAACAATATAGCTATCACATAACATATTCTCAACACGATCCACATGCATGCGAAGTTGACACTCTTCCAAAATAGTGGGATTATCATTAACTAAAGTCATGATTTCCCCAAGCCCACTTTTATCAAAAATTTCATAAGATTGACTGTTATCCAAATATGTGGGATCTAAAGATGACACTCTTCTAAACCCACTTTCAATATTATTTCAAACACTATTACCAATCTTATATTCATCATGGGGCTTAAATAAATTTTCAAGATAATAAGAAGAATCTCCCCAATAATGACTATTGGACATAGCAAAACTAGCATCCCCAAGCTTAGGGTTTTGCATATTATTAGCATAATTTACATCAATAGAATTTATAATAAAATCATTGCAATCATGCTTTTTATTCAAAGATCTATCGTGAATCACTTCATAAAGCACTTCATCACAATTTTTCAGATTTACGGATTTCAGGCAAAACCTTATAAAGATAATCTACTGCATCCAAATCACTAGGAATTGGTTCATCATAATTGGATCTCTTAAAAATATTGGCAAGCGGATGAGGATCCATAGATATTAGCTTCTCTGTTTAGGAATAAATACTTAACTATTTCAAACAAATGAGCAAACGAGCCAAGTAAGGCATCAAGGCAAACGAGTAGACGAACGGAAAAAGGGCGAATAAAACGGCAAGGGTGAAGTGGGGGAGAGGAAAACGAGAGGAAAATGGCAAATAATTTAATGTGAGAGATAAGGGATTGTGATGGGTACTTGGTATGTTATTTTTTATTAGACTCCCCGGCAACAGCGCCAGAAATCCTTCTTGCTACGTCTTGAACTTGCGTTGGTTTTCCCCGAAGAGGAGAGGATGATGCAGCAGAGTAGCGTAAGTATTTCCATCAGTTTTTGAGAACCAAGGTATCAATCCAGTAGGAGGCCACGCGCAAGTCCCTCATACCTACACAAAACAAATAGCTCCTCGCAACCAACGCGAATAGGGGTTGTCAATCCCTTCACGGTCACTTACTTAGAGTGAGATCGATAGAGATGATAGATAATATTTTTGGTATTTTTGGTATAAAGATGCAAAGTAAAATAAAAAGGCAAAGTAAAGAGCGAAGCAATAATAAAGCGTAGGAAGATTAATATGATGAAAATAGACCCATGGGCCTTAGATTTCACTAGTGGCTTCTCTCAAGAGCATAGGTATTTTATGGTGGGTGAACGTATTACTGTTGAGCAATTAACTGAATTGAGCATAGTTATGAGAGTATCTAGGTATGATCATGTATATAGGCATCACGTTCGAGACAAGTAGACCGAGTCTTGCTGCATCTACTACTATTACTCCACTCATCGACCGCTATCCAAAGATGCATCTAGAGTATTAAGTTAATGAAAACAGAGTAACGCATTAAGCAAGATGACATGATGTAGAGGAACAAATTCATGCAATATGATAGATACCCCATCTTGTTATCCTCGATGGCAACAATACAATACGTGCCTTGCAACCCTTTCATCCTCGGGTAAGGACACCGCAAGATTGAACCCAAAGCTAAGCACTTCTCCCATTGCAAGAACTACCAATCTAGTTGGCTAAACCAAACGGATAATTCGAAGAGAATTGCAAAGATAACTCAATCATACATAAAAGAATTCAGAGAAGATTCAAATATTGCTCATAGATAATCTTGATCATAAACCCACAATTCATCGGTCTCAACAAACACAACGCAAAAACAAGATTACATCGAATAGATCTCCACAAGAGAGGGGGAGAACATTGTATTGAGATCCAAAAAGAGAGAAGAAGTCATCTAGCTACTAACTATGGACCCGAAGGTCTAAAGTAAACTACTCACACTTCATCAGAGAGGCTATGGTGATGATGCAGAAGCCCTCCATGGTGGAATCCCCTTCCAGCGGAGCTCCGGAACAGGCCCTAAGATGGGATCTCATGGATACAGAAAGTTGCGGCGGTGGAATTAGGTTTTTGGCTCCGTATCTAATCTATCGGGGGTACGTAGGTATATATAGGAGGAAGGAGTACGTCGGTGGAGCTTCGAGGGGCCCACGAGGCAGGGGGCGCGGCCTATGGGGGCGCCCTCCACCCTCGTGACCGCCTCGTGGCTTTCTTGACGGAGGGTCCAAGTCTCCTGGGTCTTATCTGATGAGAAAATCACGCCTCAAGATTTCATTCCGTTTGGACTCCGTTTGATATTCCGTTTCTGCGAAACACTGAAATAGGCAAAAAAAAACAACAATTCTGGGCTGGGCCTCCGGTTAATAGGTTAGTCTCAAAAGTAATATAAAAGTAGAAAATAAAGCCCAATATAGTCCAAAACAATATATAATATAGCATGGAGCAATCAAAAATTATAGATACGTTGGAGACGTATCAGCGATCACCGGGTTATATCTGGCACTTGGAAGGGTGTATTTTATTAAGTATCCGGTTCTAGTTGTCATAAGGTCTACAACTCCGTGTCGTCCTGTTATCGAGGATCACGGGAGCAATAACAGGCTATGCAGTAGAATAGGATTAACCAAAAGCAGTAACATGCTACACCACTCTAATGCAAGCAGTAGAGAGAAGGAATAGGCGATATGTGGTGATCAAGGGAGGGCTTGTTTGGAAGCTCGGCCGAGAAGGAGGGGTCGTCAACACCGTAGTCGTACTGGGTAGCAGCGGCGTGGGTCTCGGTGTCTAGCGAGAGAAGAGGGGGAAGAAACAATAAATATAATGCAAACATATGCATGATGATGCATGACATGACAGTGAGTGGTGCCAGGTGTGCCCTAACACGGTAGGAGGTGATACCGGCGAAGGGGGAAACATCCCGGATAGTATCCCGGATGTTTCACGTTTTCGGACAGATGAACCAGAGGGGGAAAGTTGCGTGTTCGCTATGCTAGGTATGTGTGGCGGACGAATGGGCTACATATTCAGATTCGTCTCGTCATTCCGAGCAATTTTCATGTACAAAGTTTTTCCATCCGAGTTACGGTTTATTTTATATGACTGTTCAAAGTTTTAATCATCTTCTAAATTGATTTAATACGAAAATCAAATGTTAAATTGCTATGGGTACTCAGAAGTGTACCCACAGAAGGGCTTGTGTGGCTGACCAGTAGGCCCAGTTGACTTGGTCAACTTCCCAGTCAGCAGAGACTGACTGGTGCGGCCAGTCAACAGTCTAGTCAGCTGAGACCGTTGACTGGTCAAACTGACCAGTGGGTCCCTACTGTCATTGAAACATGGAATAACTAACAGTTTAAGTAGTTAATAGGGTAGTTAAACTTAATTAGATTAATGAAACATGATTAATTGACTTAATTAACTCATTAATTAATTAATTACTAATTTATTTATTTTAACACATTTTTAATTCTTTTTATTTAATTTTTTGTTCTAGGGCGTGGGGCCCATTTGTCATAGGCCCAGGGGAGGCCTTAGCAGGCTTCGGGCGCGGCTCTTGGGTGCCAGGACCCGGCTGGGGCACCCGAGCGGGCTGTGGGCGCCGGGTCGCCGGACCCGGCGTCAGGGCTGGCCGGGCTGGCCACGGCTTGGTAGTCGCAACCGGCCGGAGTGGGGGTAGCGAGGTGAGGGGGTGGTGGCCAGGTGTGGCACAGGGATAGCGGCAGCAGCAGGGAAGGTAGTGCAGCGGCGGGAGGTCGGGGCGCGACGGGCGCGGTCCTATACGGCCCGACGGAGGTGGAGGTGGCCTGGAAGAGGCCAGAAAAGGCGGCGCGGGCGCGGGGTGCACGAGGGGACAGTGGGCGCGGCGATTGGAGGTGCATGAGGCCGCAGTAGCAGGCGCGGCGACCGAAGCAGCGCCGTGCGGAGGGTGCGTCCGGTAGCGGTGCTTGGCGCGGGCGAGCAGCGCCGAAGGTGAGCGGGGCGGGGGCGCACAAGCCGGCGCGTGAGGCGGGCTGCGGGATAGAGCGGCGAGCGGAGGCGCCGGAGGCACGGGCTGCGGGGCGAGGTGGTGCGCATGGTGGGCACGGGGACAGAGGAGAGGAGAGGGGTGTGGCTCAACGGCTGTGCGCCGACACGACGGCGTGAGGAGCAGAAGCAGGCCAGGCACGGCCTGTGCAGCGGTGTGCGCGTGTGAGACGGCACGGGCGCATGGTACTGGAGCACGTATGGGGCGGAGGTCAGAGCGGGGGTGGATGGCCGGGGTTCCTCACCGAGGGGCCGTAGGGACTAGGGCAGCTGGCCTCGGGGTGGAAGACGGGGACGACGGCGATGATGGGGACGAGGTGGTCGAGGTGGAGAGGCTCCGGGGATGTGGTCCTCCAGGCGGCGGTGGTTGGCGTCGAGGTGGGCTCGGGATTGCTCCCTCGATCCAGATCAGATCAAGAGGGGGGGAAGCGACGTGGGAGAGGGTTTCGTGGTAGTGGGGGGATATGGGCGCGGCTGGTGGGCCGGCCTGGCAGCCTGGTGGCCTGCTGGGCCGTGGCCAAGTGGGGGAGACCTTTTCTCTTTATTTGATTTTTTATTCTATTTGTTTTTGTTTTGTTTATCTTTTTAATTATCCTTTCATGTTTTCTTTTAGTTTCTTTTTAAATTTAGTTTTACAGAAGTTACCACTAACACCTAAATTGGTATTAACAAATATACTACTGCCACAATAATTATGTTACCCTAATAAAATAGTTTAATATTTTATTAATTGTAAAATGCATTTAGTTAATTGTGTTTTCTGCTTTTTTATTTATTTCAGTGCATTAATTATTTTATAAAAGTGTGGTTCCTTCAACAATATTACCTAGAGATTATTTGCCATCGTTTACACATTTTAGTTTTAACTTTTCAGAACTTAAAATGTTTGACTTGATTTTGAATCGATTTTGAATCAGAGTGAGTTTAGCAACAGTAACAGTGGTGACATGACATCATTAGTAGACAGTTACTATAGCTTGATTATCTGGGCGTCACATAGAGTCAAGGCCCAAGATCATGATCCTGACCATGTTGTCGCTTGGTAGGGCTTAAGGGTTTCAAGGATTCTAGGGCACGAGTGAACGTTTATCATCTTATCCTTGAGCACCGTTTCTGATATGCCAATTGTTCTATCTAGCCCTCTAAACAAATCACCTTATACCACCGAAAGCATCATTTCATATAGGATAACTCCAACAGTCACTCATGCTATTTATATCCTCATGACTGCCAAGAGGAGGTCTAACAAAATCATACATGTCAATGATCCCCAAACTCATATGCATGGTTATCCTCATGTAAAATCCATACAAGTTGTTAAGCTTGAACTAAACACCACAATCCATGTACTCAGCTTATCCATCCAGGGTCCATGGTAGTACATCTATATCCTAAGGAAACACGTTGTATACCAATCCAAGATCTTGTTTCCTTCCTATGAATCAAACCCAATGGCCCATTAACTTCACCAATACTACATGATCAATTAATTCTACAAATCCAATATATATGGTGTTCCACATGATCTCCTGAACTCTCTATAATTCCTAAATATTTGAAAGGGCTATCTTTATTATAGTAAGACCACCAATTTCCATTATCATGGTCAAGTAAACCCCGAGTTCAGGTGCATATAGATCCTTGAATTAAATCTAACAACAACCCAATATCCCTAGTTTATTATCCACCGAGAAACATGGTATCATGATCATGGTCATCAGTCTAAATCCAATTTACTTCGAACCATGTATACTCACTCATCATCTATACTCTGCTAGGATCACCTATTTAATCGAAATATCATGTCCTACGAGAATTCCTACTTGTTTCCCCCAAGTCATTATCGTAATGTCAACAATCTCCTATTGGTATCATCTGATCAAGTCAAGTTCTTATTCCTCCAAGAATCTCAACTTGTAATCATAATTGTCCTACTAAATCTGATTTACTCAATGGTAATGAAAGCTATGCTACCCTATTATCATGATCCCAACAAGTTCATTTACCAACATGAAAGCCTCATAATCCACCAAAGAGTCTCAGATATATCCTCAAGGCTATAGACTCATCAAGTCATTTGTCCTATATTCGTATATCCTCAAATCGGTCTTCCCTATGGCATGATAATGTGTTTGTTCACTATGCCCACTAGTTCCATAGTGAACCCAATGATGAGCAAGGGTTACTGAAGCTTAACAAGTTCTCTTGCAATTCTGTAGGTTAAGCACATGCTTAAGGGTTCGAGCTAAGGCAACACGTGAAGTCTGGAATGGTCTAGTGATGGGTTTCTAGTCTCGAGGGGTAAACATAACTCTACGGGGTTGCACTTGGTCGAGGAAGCTGTAGCCAAAGTCTTCAGTGCTATTTGGTTGCCGAAGTGGAATCCTTGGTGCATCTTGTCTTGGTGGTCCTCATTTCATGAGAGAGATGACAATGAAAAGTAGCATAGAGGGGGTGCCTAAAGGGGGTTCTATAGTGCAAGTGAAAACAAACAAGTGTCGAAAGGGCCAAACACAAGCGTAAAATAAGGTAGGTGATATAGTCGCGTACTTGTTGCCTAGGGCAAAAGGGTGACTTATACCAAAACACAAACAAATAACAACAAGCAACACAAAATGATGGTTCTATCTAAACCATCACATGGACTCGACTTTGCATAGGGGATACACGACCAATCCTACCCTAGGGGTTCTCGGACTCAGTAGTCGTGCTTGCTTCGTGTGTAGGAGAGAAGGACTATCAATCTTCTGGGTCTTCCTCAGGTGTCGCTATGTCTCTTGTAGTTCTTAGATGAAATGATCCGGGTTGGGCGTGAAGAATCTTTGACAACTTATCATCTGGTAAGGTGACAGGGCGAAGGTGGTTCCTTTTGCCTGCCATTGTCCAGGTCTTCGGTTATCTCCGTAAGCATGATAGTGCCTTCTTTTCTTCTAAGGCATAGAGGCTTCCAGGTAGGCAATCCTTCATGCAATAACATCAACAAGGCATGGTAGAACTTCAACCTGCCGGTCACGTTGGTGACAACATCGACACAGAGACCGGGGGACGAAGATAACTGTTTTCCTGCTCACTATAGTGAGGCGCACCAAATGGCAAGGTTCTCATTCACCGGTGGATGCTGATACAACAATGTAAGGATAGGGTTGCTCTATTAGCGATGTATATCATGATCTTGCATATGTTACGCCTGGTCACTGTAGGACAAGGTTGCATCATCCTTGGGCAGTGTCAAGGGTTTCACCATCTTCTGAGTCTTGGTTTCCTCATTCCTTGACAAGGTATCTTCTGTTGGTATCGTCTTGTCATGGTGTCGCCAATCTTGTGTTCCAAATATGTGACCAAACTTCTGGCAAGGTGGTTTCTTTCGAGGTTGCCCACGAGGATTACAAGTAATCTAGTGGTGAGGGGCATGAGGGTGCTAGCCACCATTTGCTAAAGTTTTGAAGGGGAAGAGATCAATAAGGAAAATATATCATAGTTCTCGAAAAAAACTCAAGAGGGAAGAGAGGTATAGATATTTTTTTTGAAAATTGGTGATAGTTTTGGAAATAGTTTTACCCTAACTAACGACCATGCTAACTAAGGCTTCCTACGATTAGGATGGCTCTAATACTAGCTCTGTGGGGACCCCGACTCATAAGTCGAGATCATCGTATGCACGTGTACAGTAATCCCAGAGATCAATGCTCACTGAACACACAGAAGTTGAATAAAAATAGTCTTACATCTATACATACCGTTTTACTCAAATATGACCTTCATGGCCAAGTCTTCATAAACTCGCAGTGGAAATCTTCATCGATAGCGTGAACCCATGCCATCTACTTTAACCCTACAGGCATTCTGACTGGGAAGCATCCTAGCTCGCATGTTCATCACCAAGGTACTCTTCAACATATCATGTTCTTTCATGCTTGGCCAACAAAATAACAAGTGGCAAGCCAATGAGTACTTTGAATGTACTCGCAAGTGATACGTCTCCAACGTATCTATAATTTTTTATTGTTCCATGCTATGATATTATCTGTTTTGGATGTTTTATATGCATTAATATGATATTTTATATGATTTTTGGGACTAACCTATTAACCTAGAGCCCAGTGCCAGTTCCTGTTTTTTCCCTTGTTTTAGAGTTTCGCAGAAAAGGAATACTAAACGGAGTCCAAACGGAATGAAACTTTTCGATGATTTTTCTTGGACCAGAAGACATCCCGAGGGCTCGAAGTGCATGTCAGGAAAGCCACGAGGAGGCCACAAGGTCGGGAGGCCCGCCCAGGGGGTAGGGTGCACCCCCACCCTTGTGGGCCCCTCGTGACTTCACCGACCTATTTCTTCCGCCTATAAATTCTCAAATATCCCAAAACCTTCCAGGGGAGCCATGAAACCACTTTTCCACCGCCTCAACCTTCTATACCAATGAGATCCCATCTATGGGCCTTTTCCAGCGTCTCGCGGGAGGGGGATTTGATCACGTAGGGCTTCTACATGAACACCATTGCCTCTCCGATGAAGCGTGAGTAGTTTACCATAGACCTACGGGTCCATAGCTAGTAGCTATATGGCTTATTCTCTCTCTTCGATTTTCAATACCATGTTCTCCTCGATGTTCTTGGAGATCTATTCAATGTAATAATCTATTGTGGTGTGTTTTCCAAGATCTGATGAATTGTGGATTTATGATCAGCTTATCTATGAATATTATTTGAATCTCCTCCGAATTCTTATATGCATGATTTGATATCTTTGTAAGTCTCTTCAAACTATTGATTTTGTTTGGCTAACTAGATTTATTTTTCTTGCAATGGGAGAAGTTCTTATCTTTGGGTTCAATCCTGCGATGCTCGGTCCTAGTTAAAAAAGGGGAACCGACACGTATTGTATTGCTGCCATCAAGGATAAGATGGGGTTTTCATTATATTTCTTGAGTTAATCCCGCTACATCATGTCATCTTACTTAATGCATTACTCTGTTCTTATGAACTTAATACTCTAGATGCAGGCAGGAGTCGATCGATGTGCGCAGTAATGTTGGGGGAGAGCTGGTCGTGCCCCACGAGCACCTACGGGACCTGGGCCCCATGTGGTTCGGAGGGGGGCGGAGATTGCACAAAGAGCGGATCGAGGCGATGCACACGAGCAGATTTACCCACCTTCGGAGCTCTCTGGAGAGATAATACTCCTACTGCTGCTTTGTGGATTATCTTGTGTTCTTGCTAGGGAGCAATGAGAGCTACAAGACCTAGCCTGAGTGTGGTTTCGTATGTGATGAACTAAGCCGGAGCTAGACCGAACTCAGCCGAACCCCTTCTACGTTGCCCTTGGGCCTCCTTTTATAGGCACAAGGGGTTACCACATGTGGCAAGTAGACAAGGTTACAATGGTAAAAACATAGGTTGGTACACCGCTTTATACAAAGGTACAGATAATCTATACCTAACTCGACGGCAAGGGACAAGGGTCATCAATGCCCGCCTCGATCGCCTCAACAAAGGTAAGGGACCGTTAAGTGCGCCTCCGTTCGCCACGATGGTAGCTTGTCAGCGCCGCTTGTCGCTACTCTCCGCTGGCTGCACAGCCCGTCGACACACGTACTTGGGAGAGCCCCGTGGTGACACGTTGGCGGGTGAGCTGGAGTGGAGATGAAGAGGTCGCCCGTCCCGGCAAGCGCCTTGCCGCGGCAGGAACCTTGTCGCGCTTGGGGGCTTGGCGCCCGCCAAGCCTTCCCGGCAAGCTCCTCTTGCCGGGGCCTTTTTTTTCCTTCGCGCCCTGAGTGGCCTTCCCGGCAAGCTCCTCTTGCCGGGGTCTTGACTACTTTGTTCTTGAATGTCTCCAAAGGAGCCGCTGAGGACCTTAGCGGTCATCAGGCCAGCCCTGCCGTGGGGCGCTGCAGTGGTCCGTGCACGAGTTCGGGGTACTAGGGTACCCCTACTCTAGTACACCGACAGGAGCCCCCGGGCCTGGGCCACACACGGCGCCAAGCTTTGTTGGGCCAGGCCCATAACAGTGCACGGGCACGCGTGGTCTTGATTACGCCGTTATTCGCCTTGGGCCCACCACGTCCCCCACGAACGACACGCACTGGACGTGGCGTCGTGGGGGAGATCGTGGGGCTTTCTTTAATGGGAAAAATCGGAACGCCCGTCCCCTCTCCCCTTTATAAGCGGTGGAACCGGGGCAGGACGTCCACTTGCCCTTGCTGTCACATCGGAAACCCCCGTCGCTTTCCCCTTTCTTCTCGAGCCCAAAGAGAGCGACGCTCCGCCCCCTCCATCGCCACCGGTGCCACCAACGCCGTCGGCTTCCTCCACCTCGACTCCCTATGGCTCCGAAGGCCGATAAGGGAAATGGCGTGAAATCTGCCGAGTCGCAGCGGCTCACGGCGCTGCGGAAGGAGCGGGCCCTCTTCGATCCCCTGCTCAACAGGAAGGAGCTACGGGAGCTGTACTACCTCTTCTAGTCGACGGTGACCCGGGCGCATCCGCGCACGAGGGTCATCTCCGCCGCCACATCTGCTAAGGTCTCCTTGGTACCCTTCTTCGCGATTTTTTTTGGTGCGGGCTCGCCCGCCTTTTCTCAATTCTTCTGTGATGTCATGAACACATATGGCCTCCGCCTCCTTGATTTCACCCCCAACGCCATCCTTACCATGGCCGTTTTCGCACATCTCTGCGAGAATTTTGTCAGGGTCCACCCAAATGTCGCACTCTTCCGCCACTACTTCTCACCCTGCGTAGAGAGAGGAGAGCCGCTTGCCGGAGGAATTGCATGGACCTCTAGAATCGGCAAGAAGGAAGCGTATCTTGATGGAGAGTTGCGCAGCAAGTGGGAGGAGTGGAGGGCTGATTGGTGCTGGATCTTAGAGGAGGAGCCACAGCCTTTTACTGCCCTGCGCAAAACCCCCATAGTTCGCGGCAATGATTGGAGCAACTTGGCGCCGGAGGACGACAAGTTGAAGATTGCCACGACTAGGATTTTGCGCCTCCGGCAAGCAGGGCTGACCGTAGGAGCAGTTGGCGCAGACTTCCTTCGCCGCCGCATTGCGCCCTTGCAGGAGAAAGGGAGGCCTGCTTGGGAATTCCAGAACACGGTGGATATCATGAGGCTGCGCCCAGGTCTGAATTGGAATTTCACTACCCTGGAGCTTGACGGCATGCTGCGGGAGCTGTTCAAGCCTGAAGCGGATAACCCTGGATGGTGCATGTTGCCGAGCAGAGTTGTGCCCTTGTGCAACAACTCGTCGCTTGATAGCATCCGCGCGATAATGCCGTTGTGTGATTCCTATGGGATCATTCCAACTTGGCAGGAGCCCGCCGATGACATAGTGCAGCAGTTCTTCGACAACTTGTCTGAAGTGCCGATCCGCGCCGACGAGAAGAGGCGGCTCACCCGCGACACCACTGCTCAGGAGATGGCGCGCATCGCCACAAGGTTGGAGGAGGCTGCAGAGGCCGCTGCCGCCGGCGCGTTTGGGTTCACTGTCGAGGAGGCAAAGAGGGCCGAGGCGGCAAGCCTCGCCGACCAAGAAGAGTTCGTCGGTGAGGAGGAGCAGACCGAGCCCGACAATGACCCGAGTGAGCCTGCCGGGGGCGCCTCTCCTCCGCCGTCAAGTAGCTTGCCGCAGGAGGAGCTCGCCGCCCCGCCAAGGAGACGTCTCCGGAAGACCGGAGAAGTGGTGGGGGAGCATACGGTCCAACAGCCGCCTCGCCTCGACGCGCGCTCCACGCGGCAAGTGCTGTTGCTGCTGAGCGCCTCATTTCGCCACGACGACGAGCTCAGGGCCTTTTGGAGTCGTGGCCCTGACCCGCCAAGCGCCAGAGGGAGTCTTCTCCCCCAATCCGTCGCGCTGGAGCAGAGTTTGATCTCTCCGCCCTCAGCTCCGAGGAAGAAGAGGAAGAGTAAGATCTTGCCGCTGCTATTTGTAATCTTCCAATTTATTGCTTTATCTTACATCGATCGTTCCACTCTGAACTTTCTTCTTGAGCGCCACTCGAGGGCGCCAAGAGGCCAAGACGCGGTGGTTGTCGCCTCGGATGACTCCCAGAGCAACAGGAGGCACGTCCAGGACTCCTTGCCGGATCCGCAACTCTTCAGAGCAGCCCCAGACAGCCCCCAGCGTAAGTACCTGGTATGCTTCTCGTGGCTAGGCGCGCTTGGGTGCTTTTCCGTTACTGATATCTGCAGAGCAGCCACATCATGGAGCCCCGGAGGCTACCCCTGAGGTCCAGCCTCATCAGGAGGCGTCGGAGGTCACTCCCGAAATTCTGCTTGCTTCAACTACGCCACCAAGGGAGAATTCTCCGTCAAGGGAACGCTCTCCGGCAAGGGAGGCTTCTCCGACAAGGGGAGCTTCCCCGATAAGGGCTGGCGCCGACGACCCTCCGGTGGCGGAGACCGCGGCCACAGACCCCACTGCAGGTAATCTTCTTGTCTTGATAGTTTCCCTTGGGTTTCTTCCTTCCGTTTTCCTCTTTCCAATATCTGCTTGATTTGTGCTTTCTTCTTCTGACCACCGGAGATCCGATGGAAACTGAGGCTGCCGGCGAGGAAGACGCCCGCGGCGACAATGTCAACGCCGCCAACATGGAGGAGGAGGAGGCTGGCGCTGACAGGCCCGCCGGCGAGGAGGCTGCCGAGGCCGCTGGCGCAGAGGCTGGGGAGGGATCTGGCGATCGCACTGACGGCCCGGAGGCCGCAGGAGCGCCAGGCGCTGCACCGACCGCCGATCCCCGCCACCGATGCCGCACTGCACTCGAGGAGCTCAGCCGGCGCCTACCAAGGCTGGCGAGGGTGTCTTCATCAAGCTCCCATGGGCATCAAGCTCCAGGGCACCGGTCGAGGGGGAGACTTTCGACGCGGAACTGCTCGCCTCCACCGGGCTGTCGCTGGTTGATACACCGAGCAGCAGCAGCGATGAGCCCGAGGAGGAGCAGCTGCTAAGGAAGTTGCTGTCGCTCTACCGCGCCCGCCAAGCCAAACTGGAGTCCAGGGAGGCGCTTGTCGCGAGGGCGGGAGCTGACTTGGAGAAACGCGCGGAAGAGCTCCGGCGTGCCAATAAGGAAACCCTCCGGGATATAGCGGAGGCGCGTGAGCAGCTTGCTGAGGAGCGCACGGCCTTCATCTTAGAGAAGGGCGAGGTTGAAGAGCAGCAGAGGCTTGCCGGCGAGAAGCTCTCCGCGAGAAGGTGAGCTGGCGAGCGGAAGATCAACCTCGACAGCTACGAGGAGGATCTCGCTGCTGAAAGCGCACGGTTGGCGGGCCACTTCAGGAGGCAAAAGATGCTACTGCGGCTGCCGAGGCCGCCAAGAGGGAATTGGAGACGAGGGTGGCTCAGCTGGAGTCCACCCTCCAGAAGAGTGCTGAGGAGGTCGCCGGGTTGAAGCGCGAGCGTGAGAAGGACGCTTACACCCTCGGAGAATTACAAGGACGTTTTGCGGAGAAGATCAAAGAGCTCGATGCCGCCAAGGACTCCAAGGCGGATCTGGAGCTGAAATTGACCACCTTGATGGAGACGCTGAACGGCGCCAAAGTGCGGGAAACGGGCCTGCTGGAAAAGATCAAGGCCACCGAGGAGTTGCTGTCGAATGCTGTGACCGCCCAGAATAATCTTCGGGACAGCATAATGCATTGGACAGAAGGCCTTGTAGACACCGCCGCCGGCATCCATAATGAGCTGATAGAGTTGGGGATGACAGATCTTGGATATTCCACCGACGAGAACCTCCAACCCAGCGTCAAGCTCAGCCTATTTTTCAAAGGCGTGTTGGCGGGTATCCAGCGGCTCCGGGATGAGGTTCCGAAGCAACTGGCGGAGGAATCACGCCAAGTCTGTGCCGAGGCTCTCCAGAAGGTGTTGATGAAGGTGGCCTTCCGCAACCCAGGCGTCGACTTCTCCAAGGCCCTCAAGTCCCTGCCTCCATCCGCCGACGTTGAAGCGCTCAAGACCCTTGTCGCACCCATCGTGGACAGGGTGAGCGGAGTTAAGAGGCTCGAGGGCGACCGCGTGGACTAGGCCGCCAGGTCTATCTTCCTCTTGTCGCTGTAGATCATGTTTAGGCGAAAAATATATTAGATCTGCGACAAGTTATTATGTAATATACACTATCTTAGGCAATCGAATGCACTGTTATTTCCTTTACTCGATTTCTTCCCTTGTATGTTACTGCCCTACGCTTTTAGGGGAACTTGTCGGTGCAGGCACCCTTGCTGCGGGCGCCGAGTGCGGAACTTCAGCAGCCTGCTGGCGGGGTCGCTACCGACAAGCAACCTTGTCATGGACTAGTAGCAGCTCACTTAAGTTGTTGAGCGGACTCGAAACAAAGTAAGGGCGCAAGCTAGTCGCGAGTCGGTTCATCCGCGCACAGGTTTTCCGTACAAAGTACTATCGTTCGAGGAAGATAACTTAAAAATTTTAAACTGGTCGTTTAAACTTAGCAACTTAGCTTTTCTGTTGTCCATCTTCCGGCAAGGCGACAGCTCCTCGAGCGACGCTCGTTGGCCCACATCATTATCTCCTCCTCCCCCCCGGTTAACTTGTGGGTGGATGAACCTTCTTCTTGTTTGAGAAGAAAGAAGAGAAAAATAAAGTTATGGAGCCTAATGGCTCATTATCGCTTACCGGGTGCGGGTGCTGCACAATATGTTAGTAAACACATGCATATATGATTATGAAAGCATGTATTGACAAAATGTGCGCAACCATAGGCTTTACTGATGCACGGGGTCTGCGCCCTGCTTTGTACAAAGGATTACATGCAACAGCTGCAAGACTTGTACAAAAGGGTGGTTGCCGGAACGGGTTCCGGCAACCGCGCCTCATGGGTAAAACTTACGAAGATGCTCTATGTTCCAGGAGTTGCTCACCGGAAGGCCATCTTCGGTCTCAAGGCGGACAGCGCCGGGCCTAGTGACTCGTTTCACCCGATAAGGGCCTTCCCACTTCGGCATCAACTTGTTGGAATTCTTGGCGGATTGAACACGCCGAAGAACAAGGTCGCCTTCCTCGAAGCTTCTGGCATTAAATTTGCGGCTATGGTAGCGACGCAAAGCTTGCTGGTAACGAGCAGCTCGACAAAGAGCTGAAGACGATCTTCCTCGAGGAGCAGCGCGTCATCTTGTCGCAGCTGCTCTTGCTCAAGCTCATCATAAGCGAGCACTCGAGGTGACCCGTATACGAGTTCCGTGGGGAGAACTGCCTCTGCTCCATAGACTAGAGCAAAGGGTGTCTGGCCAGTGGCTCGATTTGGCGTCGTCCTGATCGACCAAAGAACCACCGGCAGCTCCTCGATCCAGTTCCTTCCGCACTTGCGCAGCCTGTCGAAAGTTCTGGTCTTGAGTCCTCGCAGCACTTCAGCGTTTTCTCTCTCTGCTTGACCGTTGCTTCTGGATGAGCAACAGAAGCATTGCAGATCTTGGCGCCAAGATCTTGGGCGTACTGCATGAAGGTGCGACTCGTGAACTGTGTGCCATTGTCGGTGATGATCCGGTTAGGAATCCCGAAACGGCAAAGAATTGACCTAAAGAACTTGACGGCTGACTGTGCTGTCACCTTCCTCACTGGTTCCACTTCCGGCCACTTTGTGAACTTGTCGATTGCGACGTACAAGTATTCAAAGCCACCGACAGCTCGGGGGAAGGGGCCGAGATGTCGAGCCCCAAACCGAAAAGGGCCAGGATAAAGGGATCGCTGGAGAGCTTGAGCTGGTTGGTGTATCTGTTTTGAATGGAACCGCACGCTTCACACTTGGTTACTTGTGCGGTTGCATCTGGAGGGCTTCGCCGAAGAAACCTTGCCGGAAAGCCTTGCGGCAAGTGCTCTTGCGCCAATGTGGTGACCACATATGCCTCCGTGTATCTCGCCAACAGCTTACGTCCATCTTCCCGCAAATACACTTCAATTTCACTCCGTTGAGTCTTCTTCATGCAGGATGTTGTCAACAAACTGGTACATACTTGACTGCCGGGCTACTTTTTCCGCTTCTTCTTGCTCTTCGGGAAGTTCTCCTGTCTGAAGGAAATGGACGATTTGCTGTGCCCATGTTGGAGCCTGTGGCTCGACAACAAGGACTAAAGGCTCATCTATCATTGCGGGAACATCAGCTTCTACGGCAAGGACCCGTGGGTCCGCCGGAGCTCGATGATCCCCGGCAATCTTGCCGGAGCTAAACTTGTTGGGAGCGTTTGCTTCAACGATACAAACCACATGGTTTGTCGGAGCAGACTGCTCCTCAGTGATACTCGCGTTGGTTTTAGGGACCTTCTTGGCGGCGGCTTCAGAGAGCTCTGCCGGAAAGTAGTCGCCGGAAACCAATTTTCTCTTCTTACTCTGTCCTATTGATGGTGTTACGGTTGGCTGAGTTAGCTTGAGCACAAAAATCCCTGGTTCCACAGGTAACTTAAGTGCGGCACATTTGGAGAGGCCATCAGCTATATCATTCTGTGCTCTTGGAATGTGTTCCATTTGCAGGCCTTCAAAGTGCTCTTCCAGCTTCCTCACTTCATCGGCGTACGCTTCCATCAACGGACTCTGATAATCTTTATTTACTTGGCGGACGACAAGTTGCGAGTCCCCCCTAACAATGAGCTTCTTGATCCCAAGGTCTACCGCAATCCTGAGACCAGCAAGCAAACCTTCATACTCTACAGTATTGTTTGTTGCTTGTTCCTTGGGAAAGTGCATCTGGACTATGTACTTGAGGTGCTCTCCGGTGGGTGCAATAAGCAGCACACCGGCACCGGCGCCTTGCAGCGAGAAGGCACCATCAAAGTACATCAGCCACTCTTTGTTTGCCTCCTTGACGGGGATGCTCGTCTCTGGAATTTCTTCATCTTGCATTGGCGTCCACTCTGCTATGAATTTTGCCAATGCCCTGCTCTGGATAGTTGAAGTGCTTTCAAACTTGAGACCAAAGCTTGACAGTTCCAGTGCCCACTCGACAATTCTGCCCGTTGCTTCTGGATTTTGCAAAATCCTCTTCAGCGGAAAGCGAGTGACAACTGTTATCTCATGTGCTTGGAAGTAGTGGCGCAGCTTTCTTGAGGCCATGAGGAGGCCGAAAAGCAACTTCTGCACACCAGAGTACCTCGATCTAGCCCCCTGCAGAAGGGAACTGACAAAGTATACTGGGCGCTGCACCATCTTCTTCTGTATCTTATCGCAACCCTGCGCTGATCTGTCGCTGTCGGGACCAGAGCTTGACGGCGAGGCCCTTTGCTTGTCGCTGGATGCGCCTGCCTCGGTTGCCGGCTCATCATCTGCCTCCCTCTCCGCTACTAACGCAGCACTAACCACTTGATTGGTCGCCGCTATATACAGCAGCAACTTCTCTTGTGGTTTAGGTGCGACAAGTATTGGAGCGGAGGACAAGTATCTCTTCAAGTCCTACAGCGCAGCCTCCGCTTCGGGAGTCCATTTCATTGGACCTGCCTTTTCCAAAATCTTGAAAAACGGCAGGGCGCGTTAAGCAGACTTAGAGATGAACCTGCTGAGAGCAGCCACGGAACCGGCAAGCCTCCTGACATCCTTGACGCGCTTTGGTGCTTCGATCTGCTCGATGGCCTTGATCTTGTCGGGATTGGCCTCAATGCCCCGCTGAGATACAAAGAACCCGAGAAGCTTGCCGAAAGGGACTCCAAACATGCACTTCTCGGGGTTGAGCTTGAGGTTGATCTTGCGCAGGTTCGCAAACGTCTCATCCAAATCCTGAACCAGAGTTGCTCTGTCTTTGCTCTTGACCACTATGTCATCCATGTAAGCTTCTACATTTCGGTGTATCTGAGGTCCAAAGGCATTATGGAGTACCCTTGCAAAGGTTGAACCAGCATTCTTTAAACCGAAAGGCATCCGTATAAAGCAGTACGTGCCACATGGTGTAATGAATGCGGTTTTCTCTTCATCCTCTTCGCCATGAAGATCGATGATATCCCGAATATGCATCAAGAAACGAAGCAGATCGCATCCAGCCGTGGAGTCAACAATCTGGTCGACACGGCAAGGGAAATGGGTCCTTGGGACAAGCTTTATTAACATCGGTGAAGTCAATACAAAGTCTCCATTTCCCATTAGCCTTGCATACCACTACCGGATTGGCCAACCACGTGGGGTGGAGGACTCCTCGACAAGCCCCTGCTGCTTCCAATTTCTTGATTTCTTCGCTATGAACTCTTGGCGCCCAACGCTGTTTCCTAACTCTTTGCTTGACGGGCGGCGTGAGGACAGACAGCTAGGTGGTGCTCAATTACTTTCCTGGGAACACCGGGGATGTTAGATGGTTGCCATGCAAACACATCGACATTCGCCCGCAGGAAAGCAACGAGCTCGCCTTCCTATTTAGGATCAAGCGTGGCACTGACGGTGAAGGTACCACCAGTTCCGTCCTCCTTGGCGGGCACCTTCTTGGTCTTTGGCGGAGCTGCCATCGTCTTGTTGCACTTGCCGGTGGAGCTCGATGGTGCGTCCTCGACGGTAGCGCAGCACTCCGAAGAGGTGCGCTTACCGGAGTGGGCAACAGAGCTCTTGCCGGACCTGGTGGTCTTCTTCCCCCCGGGAGCTTCAGCGGTAAGTGGTTTGCTATTTGTCGCTGCTGCTGCATCCCGGTAAATTCTGTCGGCGCAGATAAGTGCATCTTTCTTGTCGCCATGGACAGAAATGACGCTTGTCGGGCCGGGCATCTTGAGTAGGTTGTAAGCATAATGAGAGGCGGCCATGAACTTGGCGAGTGCTGGACGGCCAAGTATGCCATTGTAGGGCAATGGGAAATCGGCGACGTCGAACGTGACCTTCTCAGTTCTGAAATTGAGCTCGCTGCCGAATGTTACCGGCAACGTGATCTTCCCTTTGGGCTTGCTCCTTCCTGGGTTGATTCCTTGGAAAGTACCAGTTTCTTCGAGCTCGCTGTCAGGGATTTGAAGTTTCTGGAGCACTGCAGAGGAGATCAAATTCAGGCCGGCCCCGCCGTCAACCAACATCTTTGTAACCTTGAGGTTGCGGATGGTTGGTGAGACCAACATCGGCAAACACCCGACCGCAGTGATGCGATCAGGGTGATCCTCAATGTCAAAGATGATGGGCGTGTTGGACCACTTCAGAGGTCTGCGTGACTCTATGGATGGTTCTGCTGCATTGACCTCACGCATCCATTGTTTGAGTTGGCGGTGCGAGGTATGCAGAGATGCACCACCGTCGACGCAGAGGACCTCTGTTGCCTTTTGAAACTCATGCTCATCAGCTTCGTCGTCCTCATCGTCCTTGTCATCCTCATCTTTGTCTTCTTCCTTGTCGCGGCCACGGGGAGGTCTGTCTCCTTGCCGCTGCTTGGCCTTGCCGCGGCGTCCTCCTCGACCTGGTCTCTTCTTACTTGCTGCACCTGCACCTTCTTGGGCCTTCTCCTTGTCTCGCCGCTCGTATTCAGCTCTTTGTAGCTCAACGAGCTGCTCGACTTTCTTGCAGCTCTGGAGATCGTGGCCTTTGGTGCGGTGGATTTTACAGTACTGCTTGTTGGAGCTGTCAGGCTTGTCGGCGTCCGCCACAGCTTGGCGGTCGGCGTCGACGGCAACCTCCTTGCCGGAGCCACCGGCCTTGGCTTTGTTGGCGGCACCATCCTTACCAGACTGCTCGACAACTAGTACTTCTTGGTTTTTCTTCCTCCTATTGTTCCGCCGCCGGCTATTTCTTGTCGGGGTGTTCCCCTCACTGTCGGACTCTGCTCCTACATTCTCTCCTGGGAGTCTTCTTCCTTCTTCAGCGCGTGCACACTTGTCGGCCAGGGCATAGAGCTCGCTGACGTCTTTCACTTTGCGCATCGCCATCTCTTCCCTCATCCTGCGATTGCGTACATTCTGATGGAATGCACTGATCACTGCAGCAGGGTGGACGTTTGGGATGTTGTAGTGCACTCGACTGAATCTCTGGATGAATTTGCGCAGAGACTCCCCCTCCTTCTGGGCAAGCAGGTGGAGATCACTCTCGGCCATGAGACTTGTGGCCGCCTGTGAAGGGGCCAACAAACTGGTGGCACAAATCTGCCCAAGAAGAAATAGAGCCATCCGGCAAGTGCATGAGCCAACATCTGACGTTTGGCTTGAGCACCAAGGGAAAGTAGTTGGCGAGGATCTTGTCATCTCGTCCCCCTGCAGCTTGCACCGCGATGGTGTAGATGCTGAGGAACTCCGATGGGTGTGTCCTGCCGTCGTACTTCTCCGGCACGTCTGGTTTGAAGTTTTTCTTGTCGGGCCACCGGACTTGCCGCAGCTCACGAGTGAACGCAGGGCAACCCACCACGTACGGCAAGTCGCCTGGTTCCCCTGGCGCATGCATATTGACAGTGGGCCCGGCGCGTTGGTCAGATTGACGGCGCGCTTCTCTTCGGCGCTCAATACGGGTTCGAGCGTCTTCTTCTTGCTGTTCTCGGAGAATTTGGCGTTGGTCGCGACGAGCTCGCGGATCCGACGACGCTGTGGAGTCGCTGTCGAGGTGGATCTGGCGAGTCGGCGATCTTGGCCTTCGGGAAGGGGAGTGCATGGTGGGTGCACCCCCGTAAGTCTCGTCGCCATCTGCTCGCGCCTTGTCGCCCCGTCGCGGCTGCGAAGCACTCGGTTGCCAGCGGGGCGTCGCCGTTAAGCGAAGCCGATGAGACTCTGAATTGTGGCCCTCCATTAAATCGACCTTATCGGCCGTCGGAGGGTAATCTAGTAGTAACTGATCTCTCGCCAAGGCTTCCGCTGGTGTGGTTGGCGGCAACGGCGTACGGAGCGAAGAACGGGATGTGCTCGGACTCCTAACCAAGTTAGGAGGAGCAGCATCCCGCCCAAGCGACCGTACCCCACTCGTACCGGCATGCGGAGGTGCATGCGGGTCTCGAGGGCCTCGGGATCCTCCAGCTTGGCCTTGATCCAACGAGCGTATGGTGCCACGAGTATCATGACGCTGTCGGTCTCGCGCCTCCTCCGAAGGATGTGGTGCAGATTCGGACGCCGATGCCTGCGCTGCCTTGTCCCTGGACCTGGCGGCATCGTGGGCTCTCTCGACGACGCTGGCCCCTCCGCCAGCGTTTCCCCCACCCCCTGAAGGCTCCGGTGGCGGTGGGTTCGACGCGGACGGTTCAGCTGCTGCCGAAGGTTTCTTCTTCGGCGCCATGTCGACGAAGATGTCGATGAAGTCGCTCGTGCGACCGCCGGATCGGGTTCACACAGCCTCGACGCCCCCTACCTGGCGCGCCAAAGATGTCGGGGGAGAGCTGGTCGTGCCCCACGAGCACCTACGGGACCTGGGCCCCTTGTGGTTCGGAGGGGGGCGGAGATTGCACAAAGAGTGGATCGAGGCGATGCACACGAGCGGATTTACCCAGCTTCGGAGCTCTCCGGAGAGATAATACTCCTACTGCTGCTTTGTGGATTATCTTATGTTCTTCCTAGGGAGCAATGAGAGCTACAAGACCTAGCCTGCGTGTGGTTTCGTATGTGATGAACTGAGCCGGAGCTGGACCGAACTCAGCCGAACCCCTTCTACGTTGCCCTTGGGCCTCCTTTTATAGGCACAAGGGGTTACCACATGTGGCAAGTAGACAAGGTTACAATGGTAAAAACATAGGTTGGTACACCGCTTTGTACAGTGTACAGTAATCTATACCTAACTCTGACGGCAAGGGACAAGGGTCATCAATGCCCGTCTCAGTCGCCCGAACGATTAACAGGACCGTTAAGGCGCCTCCGTTCGCCACGATGGTAGATTGTCAGCGCCGCTTGTCGCTACTCTCCGCTGGCTGCACAGCCCGTCGACACGCGTACTTGGGAGAGCCCCGTGGTGACACGTTTGCGGGTGAGCTGGAGCGGAGATGAAGAGGTCGCCCGTCCCGGCAAGCGCCTTGCCGCGGCAGGAACCTTGTCGCTTGGGGCTCGGGCCCGCCAAGCCTTCCGGCAAGCTCCTCTTGCCGGGCCTTGTTTTCCTTCATACTGGTGGCCTTCCCGGCAAGCTCCTCTTGCCGGGGTCTTGACTACTTTGTTCTTGAATGGCTCCAAAGGAGCCGCTGAGGA
Source organism: Aegilops longissima (assembly GCA_021605205.1). NCBI lineage: Eukaryota > Viridiplantae > Streptophyta > Magnoliopsida > Poales > Poaceae > Aegilops > Aegilops longissima. Next base: position 199,552,161 of record CM038679.1, read on the forward strand.
CCTTAGCGGTCATCAGGCCAGCCCTAACATGGGGCGCTGCGGCGGTCCGTGCACGAGTTCGGGGTACTAGGGTACCCCTACTCTAGTACACCGACAAGTAATAGTAGCAGATGCAGAATCATTTCGGTCTACTTGACATGGAGGTGATGCCTATATTCATGATCATTGCCTTAGATATCATCAAAACTTTGCGCTTTTATATCAATTGCTCGGCAGTAATTTGTTCACCCACCGTAGTAATTTCTATCTTGAGAGAAGCCTCTAGTGAAACCTATGCCCCCCGGGTCTACTCTCCGTCATATAAGTTTCCGATCTACAATTGTAGTTTCCTATTTACTTTCTTTGCAATCTTTTACTTTCCGTTCCATAAACCAAAAATACCAAAAAATTGATTTTACCGTTAATCCAGCTCTATCAGATCTCACTTTGCAAATAATCGTGAAGGATTGACAACCCCTTTGTCACTTGGGGTGCAAGTTGGTGTTTGTTTCTGCAGGTATTCGGTGGCTTGAGCGTTGTCTCCTCCTGGATTGATACCTTGGTTCTCAAAAGATGAGGGATATACGTACTCTACTTTGGTGCATCACCCTTTCCTGATCAAGGGAAAAACCAACGCAAGCTCAAGAGGTAGCAGGAAGAATTCCTGGCGCCGTTGCTGGGGAGATCTACGCCAAGACAAGACATACCAAAGTGCCCATCATAAACTCTCATCCCTCGCATTACATTATTTGCAATTTGCCTCTCACCTTTACCCCACTTCTAAAACAATTTTCGAAAAGATTTGCCTTTTCTTCGCCCCCTCACTACTTCAATCAGCAGATTTGCGGTCTGTCAACTCATTGTCATCCGCTAACGGATGGCAAAGGTAGGCTTTGCCATCAGCCACCAGAAAGCAGACGGCAAAGAGGCAGGGGATGTTAAAGGTAGGCTTTGCCATCAGCCGACTCTTGGTCGTCTGCTAGAAGACGACAAGCAGACGGCAAAGAGGGGGCTTGGCCCACTGGCTGTCAAACCCTAACGGGCCCCCTCTTTACCCTCCGCTAGCAGATGGCAACGCTTCTTTGCCGTCTCCTAGCGGACGGTAAACCTTCAAAATTGACTTAACAGGGCCGCGCCCCCGCCTTCGCACTATCTCTCTATCTCCTCTCCTCTTTCCTCCGTCTCCCTGTGCCGCGGCCGCCGCACCCTCCCCGAGCAGTCTTCGCCCCCTCCCCACCCCGTCGCCACCCCCTCCGTCCCTCCCCACACCCTCCCGAGGCTCCCCCCGCAGCCGCGGGTCGACCGCCCCCGAGGAGCGTTTCCCGTCGCCACCCCCTCCCCGCCCCATCCCCACCCCGCCTCGCCGCCACCCCGTCGCCGCCCCCTCCCCGACCCGTCGCCGCCCCCACGGTGACCCCCTGCCACCACCTTTCCTGTTTTTTTTCTTTTTTTCATTTTTTCTGTTTAGTTTAGGTTTTTTAGTTTAGTTAGTTTAGGTTATTTAGTTTAATTAGTTTAGATTTAATTAGTTTATTTAGGTTATTTAATTTAGTTAGTTTAGGTCTTTTAGTTTAGGTTTACTTAGTTTAGGTTTTTTAGTTTAGTTAGTTTAGGTTTTGTAGTTTAATTAAAAACCTCAGTATTCCAATGTGTGGGCAGTGAATACTTCGGTTTCAGATAACTACAATGCATGGTTCAAATGTTTTGTTGTCATTGTTGAAAGCAATTTGTGAACGGAGAGAATACTTTTGCTGGGGGTCTTTTATGATGTTTGCTTTGTAGGACAACACTATAGATGGTGCGTTTTCTAGATAAAAAATGATACTAAGAGCTTGTTGATGGTATTCTCGTAAAACTCCAAAACTACTAAAGTATTTGATGTTGATGTTATTCTAAGGATGTTGCTGGTGTTTATGTTGATGTCCTTCTTCTACTCATTGCCAAGATAGAGTAGTAGCAAATTTATGCCATTGCCATTTATAGTAGTATTCCAAATTGAGGACCTAGCAAACACATCTAAGTGCTTTTTTATCCTGCTTTGCTTTTTGAATTATAGTTCTTATTATAAGAGATGGGTGGAGGCCGCCACCGCCGGCTGCGCTCTGCCATGCTGGAGTCTGACTTGGAAGGTTTCGAGTTCTTCACGATCATACTTGAGAATTTCTCCAACAGGCTTGAGAGATCTCCCCTTCACCCATCTATTTATCATAACTCTGTTGTTTGCTACATCACTGCTTGACCCACGCTGCAGAGGCTGCCTAACACTTTTATGAAGATGCTCGACGGCCGTCGACCACAGGATCTGAAGTTGCGACAGGCCGGCAGCGGGCTTCGAAGGCTATGGGACGTGGAGGTGGTGTTCGAGACAGACCGCCGCATGTACCTGTGTCGTGACTGGGAGCAGTTCGTCCGTGCCTACGACCTACGGCACGGGTACTTCCTTGTTCGCAGGTCGATGGCAACGCCATGCTCACCGTGAAGGTGTTCAACACGTATGTGTGCCTCATGTGCTACCAGGACGACGACGATGCCAGTATGCTTTGCCTCTTCTTCCTCTCTATTAGGCTTTTTCTCACACCGATTGTTAAAAAAAACTTTGTTGCTTTTGGTCAGGCAATGGGAGCAGCAGCAGCGACTCTGGCTACAACAAAAGCAGCATAGAGGATGAGGGAGGAACAGAGTGGGGAAGAAGAGGAGCTGAGTGGGGATGAGGAGGTGCAACCTATTTTGTCTGACAATGGCTCGCGATGGTTGTGGCTGACGATGGGCAAGCGATGGTGGTGGGTGATGATAACCTAACGATGGTGGTTCCTAAAGATGGGCAACCGATGGTGCTGGCTGGCGATGGCCTAGCGATGGTGGTGCCTGAAGATGGCCTCGCGATGGTGGTGGTGCCTGACAATGACCTCACGACGCTGGTGGCGCCGGCGATCCCACAACTGGACGACACGACCATGCCAATTATGGTAGAAGAGTACATCCCACTGCCTCGCTGCCCTAAGCGCATCAAGATGATGAAGGAGAGGGGGAAGAAGGAGGAGTGAAGATCCTTCACCTCCGTGATGATGGTAAGTTTTCTCTAGTGTTTTGCTAACGAAATGCATAAAGACCTAGATTTAGCTTTATTTCCTCCAAAATGCTTACCATAATGACCTAGACTAAGTTTATCTTCCTCCAAAATGACATAATTAGCTTACTTAGCTCCAAAATGATCTATAATTAGCTTTGTTTCCTCCAAAATGATCTAAGTTAGCTCTAATATGTTAAGTTATCTCTAATATGCTTAGTTACCTAGGTTTGCTCAATAATGACATACATTTAGCTTACTTATGTAAAAAATGGCATAATTAGCTTACTTAGGTTTGAAATGGCATAACGGTCTTTGTAACCTTATATATGTCATATAGTTAGCTTATTTTTCTCGAAAATGACATACTAAGCCTAATTAGTTCCAAAATGATCAATTTTACCTAAGTTAGCTCAAAAAATTGCAGTGGGGTCTTACCCTACTGTTTATAGTAAAAAAATGACCTAAGTTAGCTCCAAAATGCTAAATTAGCTCTAGTATGATCCATTTTACCTAGGTTAGCTCCAAAATGACCAAGTTTACCTAGGTTAGCTCCAATAAGATCCATTTTACCTAGGTAAGCTCCAGAATGACCTATTTACCTAGCTTACCTCTAAAATGATCTACACACTTAGCATTTTTACCTAGCTTATCTAAAAAATGGCATTTTTACCTACATTAGTTAGAAGAAGAAGAAGATAAAGAAGAGGAGAGGAGAAAAAGAAAGAGAAGATAAATTCTTCTTCTTCTTTTTCTTCTTCCTTTTCTTCTTTTTCTTCTAGCTAGTCTTCTTCTTCTTCTTCTTCTAACTTTCTTCTTTCCCAATTTGCAGATTTGCTTTAGATGAGGAGCCTATGTTCATGGAGTCTACTCTTCTCCTTTTGTATGTATGGATAAGACCACTTTATGTTGGATAACTTGTTGTTGGAAATTTGTTATATATATATATATATATATATATATATTGTTGGAAACTTGTTATATATATGTTGTTGGAAACTCGTTATATATATATATATCTATGAAATTCTTTGAAATTTAATGAATCTAAGAAAAAAAGAAAAATTAGGGGCTGTACAGGCTCTTTGCCATCTGCTAGCAGACGGCAAAGCTGCCACGTGGCAGCTACCTATGCAACCTGGTGTGCACTTGCTAGCCAATTTGGCAGCTTTGCCGTCTAGTAGCAAATGGCAAAGACGCAAAGGTCTTTGCCGTCCACTGGCAGACGGCAAAGCACGATGTTAACCCCCTAATGCACCTAAGCTGCCACGTGTGCCGTCCAGGCTCTTTGCCGTCTGCCAGCAGACGGCAAAGTGCCCTTTTCCGTAGCTTATTTAGGCGGACCTGTTGCCGTCTGCTGGCTGACGGCAAAGGCCTTTTCCGTCCGCTAGGCATGCCTTTGTCGTCAGCCATGGCAGACAGCAAAGTTCCTGATTCTCGTACTGCCTCTTCTGTTCGTCTTATTCGTTTGCTTTTTGTGTGCTCGTGTAGTTGGATTTCTTGCTTTGTCATGATGGCTCAAGATAATACCAAATTGTGTGACTTTTCCAACACCAATAATAATGAGTTTATTAGTACTCCGATTGCTCCCGATGCTAATGCGGAATGTTATGAAATTAATACCGCTTTAAGAAATCTTGTTATGAAAGATCAATTTTCCGGCCTTCCTAGTGAAGATGCCGCATCCCATCTTAATAATTTAGTTGGTTTGTGTGGTATGCAAAACAAAAAAGATGTGGATAATGATATTTTTAAATTGAAGCTATTTTCGTTCTTGCTTCGAGATCGTTCTAAAACTAGGTTTCATCTTTGCCTAAAAATAGTATTGATTCATGGAATAAGTGTAAATATGCCTTTATTTCCAAGTATTTTCCTCCCACTAAAATCATCTCCCTTAGGAATGATATTATGAATTTTAAGCAACTTGATCATGAACATGTTGGACAATCTTGGGAAAGGATGAAATTGATGATACAAAAATTGCCCTACTCATGGTTCGAATTGGTGGATGATTATACAAAACATTTAAGCCGGATTGAATTTTGCTTCTAGAAATCTTTTAGATTCGGCCGTGGGAGGCACTTTTATGGAAATTACTTTAGGAGAGGCTACTAAAGTCGTAGATAATATTATGGTTAATTATTCTCAATGGCATGCCGAAAGATCTTCCACCAGTAAAAAGGTGGATGCAATTGAAGAGATTAATGTTTTGAGTGGAAAGATATATGAGCATGTGAAATAATTTACTAGGAAGAGTGCTCCTATTGATCCTAATGATATGCCTTTTGTCTACTTTGATTGAAAAAATATCAATCTATGGATGTGAATTTTGTTGGTAGGAACAATTTTGGTAATAACGCGTATAAAGGTAACTTTAATCCTAGGCCGTTTCCTAGTAACTCCTCTAATAATTATGGTAATTCCTACAACAATTCTCATGGAAATTACAATAAGATGCCCTCTAATTTTGAGAATAGTGTTAAAGAATTTATGAGTTCGCAAAAGAATTTCAATGCTTTAATTGAAGAAAAATTGCTGAAGATTGATGATTTGGCTAGGAACATGGATAGAATTTCCCTTGATGTTGATTCTTTGAAGCTTAGATCTATCCCAGATAAGCATTATATCAATGAGTCTCTCAAAGCTATGATAATTTCCATTGATGAGTGCAAAGAAAGAACCGCTAAGATGCGTGCTAAAAAAGATTGGTTTATAAAAGCGTGTTCTTCTAGTATCCTTGAAAATAATGATGAAGATCTTGAAGTGATTGATGTGACTCCTATTGAATATTTGTTTTCCAATATAAATCTTTCTAAATATGGGACTGGAGATGAGTCAACTTTAGTTAGAAGGCGTCCCAATGATTCGGAGTTTTTAGATCTTGATGCAAAAATTCATAAAAGTGGGATTGGAGAGGTCAAAACTTTAAGTAGCAATGAACCCACTCTTTCGGATTTCAAGGAATTTAATTATGATAATTGTTATTAAATATATTGTATTTCCTTGTTGCATTTCATGTTGAATTCTCCTCATGCTTATAGTGAAAACAAAGCTCTTACTAAACATATTGTTGATGCTATGATGCAATCTTTCAAAGAAATTCTTGAATTGGAAGTTTCTATCCCTAGAAAACTTTATGATGTGTGGGAACCTACAATTAAGATTAAGATAAAAGATTATGAATGCCATGCTTTGTGTTAATTGGGTGCTAGTGTTTCCATGATTCTAAAAGCTTCAGTGATGTGTTAGGTTTCCGTGAATTTGATGATTGTTCCCAAAATCTGCATATTGCGGATTCCACTATTAAGAAACCTATGGGAAGAATTAATGATGTTCTTATTGTTGCAAATAGAAATTATGTGCCCGTGGATTTCATTTTTCTTGATATAGATTGCAATCCTACATGTCCTATTATTCTTGGTAGACCTTTCCTTAGAACGATTGGTGCAATTATTGATATGAAAGAAGGAAACATTAAATTTCAATTTTCATTAAGGAAAGGCATGGAACACTTCCCAAGAAAGAAAATTTAATTGCCTTATGAATCTATTGTAAGATCCACTTATGAATTGCATGCCAAAGATAACAATACCTAGATCTATTCATGTTTTATGCCTAGCTAAGGGCGTTAAACAATAGCGCTTGTTGGGAGCCAACCCAACTTTATTTTATGTTTTTACTTTTTAGGTTCTGTTTTGCTTTGAATAATTCATCTAGCTCCCTGGTTAGATGTGGTTTTGTGTTTTAATTAGTGTTTTTGCCAAGAAAGACCTTTGGGATAGCTTATGATAATAGTTGATTTGATCTTGCTGAAATAACAGAAACTTTTGCGCTCAGTCCCAGAATTGTTTATAATTACAGAAGTGTGATAAAATCCTGAATTGTTTACAGTAGATTGGTATAAAAATTTCCTAGGTCTTCCTAATGTTTCAGGATTTTTAGAGTTATAGAAGTATGCGAACTATCTAGATTACTATAGGCTGTTCTGTTTTTGACAGATTCTGTTTTTTCGCGTGTTGTTTGCTTATTTTGATCCATCTATGGCTAGTGAGGGAGTTCCGGACTAGGGGGTGTCCGGATAGCCGAACTATCATCATCGGCCGGACTCCAAGACTATGAAGATACCAGATTGAAGACTTCGTCCCGTGTCCGGATGGGACTTTCCTTGGCGTGGAAGGCAAGCTTGGCGATACGGATATGTAGATCTCCTACCTTTGTAACCGACTTTGTGTAACCCTAACCCTATCCGGTGTCTATATAAACCGGAGGGTTTTAGTCCGTAGGACGAACAACAATCATACCATATGCTAGCTTCTAGGGTTTAGCCTCTTTGATCTTGTGGTTGATCTACTCTTGTAACACACATCATCAATATTAATCAAGCAGGACGTAGGGTTTTACCTCTATCAAGAGGGCCCGAACCTGGGTAAAACATCGTGTCCCTTGTCTCCTGTTACCATCCGCCTAGACGCGCAGATTTGGGACCCCCTACCGAGATCCGCGGTTTTGACACCGACATTGGTGCTTTCATTGAGAGTTCCTCGTAGCGTCGCCGTCGGGTAGGATGCCTCATCTCGTATTTAAAGGCGATACTATCGCCAAAGGCCTTGGCGTTGGCGAACTCTTCGACTAGGTGGTTTTCTTATGACCGCCGATCCGGCCACACGCCGACGATGACCTCTCGAGTCATCGAAACCAATCTCAGTGTTAGTTCGAACTTGCGAACAGTTAGATCGATCGAGCTCTCCTCCATAAGCGAGCTCTTGGATCGCATCGCCGCATACAGGAGTCGCCACAGACTACGACGGATCGGGCCTAAAACCGATCGAGAGATCAACTCTCCCGGGCTACCCATCATGTTGCTGTGATAGAGCAGCAATGCGGCGATTCTTCTTGTATCTTAAGGACTAGTTACGTCCGGATTCCCGATCCCTCCATGCGGAATCCCCGAGAGGGACGGACGTTGATCAAGCCACGAACTTAAAGTCGGTGGTGGGTTGAACTCATGGGATAACACTCAAAATCCAAACTTCCAAGTTCGAAACTTCTCGGCCCGTGAGTCCTAAATTGGACGGGGTTCCGGATCTAGTTCCACCCGCCCACCCAAACATTAGCGATCTCTCTCAAATTCAGCAAGAGCCCGATGAAACAGTACATCATTACTGGGCCAGATTCCTCCTAGTTATGAACAGGATAAAGGACTGCCGAGAGGAGGACGCAATCCAATTTTCTGCAATAATTGCACGGACAAGGGAATCCTAAACACCATAAGTCGTCGCGAAATTACACGCTTTACTGACTTGCTGACCATAGTACAAAAGTACTGTGCAATGGAGAGCGCCTGGAAAACCAAAAGTAAATTTTGGGATAATCCGGCCCGAATACATCCTAGTCCGAAACAAAAGGGTGCATCATTATCAAGCACCTGGTTGAATACCAAAAACCAAAACCCCTAAAAAGTGCGGAACCGTCTTGGAGGGTTGGCTCAACGGACCTGCAAAATCCACGAGACGGGGCGCCACTCCAACACACAGCCTTGAGTGTGTTGGATACTACGACAGTGGCCAAAAGTGGCGAGGCTTTTTAGCCCAGGCAACCAACCCAGCAGTACCAGTACGGTATTAACAGTCTTCGAGACTTTCGCATCAAATAACATGCGGAAAAGAACAATCCGTAGCCACGCCGAAGTCTACCAAGTAGCAACAACAAATCCATGGAGCGACACAGCTATCACCTTCAATGCCAGCGACGAACCTAAATTCCAAACAGCTAGAGCACCAGCCACATTGGTCCTCAGTCCGATAGTGGACGGTTTTCGTCTTACTAAGGTACTCATGGATGGCGGCAGCGGATTAAACCTCATCTACGAGGAAACCCTTCAAAAATGGAAATTATTTGGAGCCGCATTGGCGAAGCAGCACAACCTTGGAGGGATAATCCCTAGTCGAGAAATGCGCTGCGGAGGAAAAATCACACTAGATGTAGTGTTGGCTCACGGACAATTACAGGTCCGAGGAGGTCACGTTTCAAGTGGCCCCATTCGCAGCGGATATCACGCTTTGTTAGGCGAAAGGCATTCACAATCTTCAAGCTATACCCCATTACGGGTACATGAAGCTCAAAATGCCCGGACCCAATGGGATAATCACTCGCTTGATGATCGGATACAGACACTCGCGCTGAAAATAAGACAGCCAGACTTGGTCCTAGAGGCATTGTCCAAAGCCCTAGCGGCAGAGGAACTAACTACGCTGCGCTCCACGGTGGATAGGGACGATGTGATACTCGATAAGAGGTCCAAGTCCACCTCTTTTAAACCAGCGAGCGAAATAGTCAAATTTCAGGTCCATCAATGGACCCCACAAAGACAACCTCCATTGGGGCACAATTAAGTCCGATGTCGAAGCCGCACTTCGAGAATTCCTTCGGGAAAATTGGGACATTTTTCCTAGCACCCTTGGACATGCCGGGGAATCCCACGCAGGTGGCAGAGCACAGCCTAAATATCCTAAAAAGATTCAAGCCGATCAAACAAACTCTTGACGATTTTCCGAACCCAAAAGGCAGGCAATGGGAGAAGAGCTAGCCAAACTCTTAGAAGCGGATTCATCGGAGATATAAAACATCCGGACTGGCTAGCCAACTTAGTAATGGTACCAAAAAGGACAAATCCTGGCGCCTCTGCGTCGATTTTAAAGACCTTAACATGGCCTGTCCAAGGACCCTTTCCCCCTCCTCGCATCGACCAAATCATCGATGCTACCGCGAACACGATTCATTGTGCTTCCTCGGCGCATACTCCGGATACCATCAAATCAAGATGGCGGAGAAAGATCAGGCATAGCGGCATTCATTACTCCATATGGGCCATTCGCTTCAACACAATGCCCTTCGGACTCAAAACGCCGGCGCAACATATCAGCGCATGATTCAAACATGTCGGCTACCCAGATAGGCAAAACAGTAGAGGCATCGTGAGCGATGTGGTCATCAAGACCAAACACGTCGAAACTCTAGTAGAAGACTTGAGGGTAACATTCGGCAACCTCCGAGCATATGACATAAAGCTCAATCCGGAAAAATCGTCTTGACTTACCCGGCGAAAGCTCTTGGGCTTCATCGTATCCGGTAGAGGAATTGAAGCAAACCGGCCAAAATCCGAGCTCTGTCACAATTGGATATTCAAAGACCTCAGCAGATACAAAAACTAACCGGATGCGTGGCGGCCTTAAGTCGCTTCATCTCCCGTTTGGGAGAAAAGGCTCGCCCTCTACCGCCTCCTCGGCGCACGAACATTTCGAATGGACGGATGCTGCCACAACGGACTCGAAGAAATAAAGGCCATCTTGGAAACAAATCCGGTTCGGCGCGCCCAACCTGGGCGAACCTATGTTATTATATATCGCAGCAACACATCAAGTTGTCGGTAGCGGTACTCGTCATTGAGCGAGAAGCGAAGGGCACAAATTCCCTCTTCAAAACCAGTGTACTACGTATCCTTGTTCTAACTCCATGCAAATCCGGTACCCACATTATCAAAAGATCGCGTATCACGGTGTTCATGGCATCCCGGAAGCTGCGACACTACTTTCAAGAGTGTTCAATAACGGTGGCCTCCGAAGTACCTCTCAACGATATTATAAACAATCGCGACGCAATGGGCAGGATTGCAAAATGGGCTATCGAGCTCTTACCATTTGACATAACCTACAAACCACGGCGAGCTATAAAGTCGCAGGTTCTGGCCGACTTCGTTGCCGAATGGACCAAAGCCGAACTCCCTAAAGAGTACGGCGCGTACTCCAACTGGATCATGCATTTCGACGAATCCAAAATGTTGGCTGGCATGGGGGTTGGCGTCGTCCTGACATCCCCAACTGGAGACACAATCCAATACGTACTTCAAATAATGTACACGTACTCCAACAACGCAGCCGAATACGAGGCCCTTCTACATGGCCTCCGGATGGCAATCTCCATGGGCATTCAACGCCTAGAGGTGCGCGGGGTTTCAAACTTCGCAATATCCCAAGTAAATGGAGACTTTGACGCCAAAGATCCAAAAATGGAAGCTTACCGCGACGCCGTCCTAAAAATGTCAGCTCGGTTCGAAGGACTAGAATTCCATCATGTAGCCCGCGATAATAACTAGGCAGCAGACGTGTTAGCACGCATCAGCGTGAAACGAGACGTCGTCCCTCCTAACATCTTCCTGGAACGGCTCTTTAAGACATCCGTATTATGGGAAGAGGAGTCCGGAAGTAACAATCCGGAGCCAGCTGCATCACCTAACTCAGACCATTCTGACACAATCGGCGGCTCAGCCAATGAAATAACACCTTCAGCCCACGAAATAATGGCAGTAATTGCCCCGTGGACAGAACCATTCCTAGCCTACTTAAGCGGCGGGAACTTCCGAAGACCAAAATGAGGCCCGCTGCATAGTTCGGCTATCTAAAGCCTACAAGGTCCATGAGGAGAACTTTATAAGAAAAGCACAACCGGAGTCCTTCAAAGGTGTATCTCCGAAGAGGAAGGCGAAATCTCTGGATGAAATTCACGCGGACTCGGCGGGCACCACGCTGCAGCCGGGCCCTTGTAGGCAAGGCCTTCCGTACAGGATTTTATTGGCCGACAGCCTGGGCGGATCTTAGGATTTAGTCCAACGATCGTCGGTTGCCGACTCTTTGCTAATCGAGCCACATGCCACCCACGCCCTCAAAACTATACCCATTACCTGGCCGTTCGCGGTGCAGGGGCTTGACATGGTTGGACCCTTAAAGGGGGAACCCACAAGCACAAATACTTATTGGTCATGGTGGACAAATTCACCAAATGGATTGAGGCCAAGCGGTTAAAGCAGCAGAATCCGGACGGTGATAGACTTCATATCCGGGGTAGTACACCAGTTTGGCGTCCCCACAGCATCATCGCGATAGCAGCACGAACTTCACGGCCGGCGAGGTTAAACTCTGGTGCAAAAACATGGGCATTAAGCTCGATTACGCTTCAGATCTATCACCCCCAAACTAACGGTCAAGTCGAGCGAGCAAATGGTCTAATCATGAGCGGCATCAAACCTAGACTAGTGCGGTCCCTCAAGGAATCTAACACGCTTTGGGTAGAGGAGCTCGACTCCGTACTCTAGGGGCTGCGGACCACGTCAAACCGGACTACGGATTCACACCATTTTCATGGTATCTGGCGCGAGAGGCAGTCCTGCCTGCGATATAATTCATGACTCACCTGGGTAATGCGCATATGCGAAGAAGAGAAGCCGAGCTAGATCGGCAGGACAGTTGGGCGCCTTAGAGGAGGCGGGATGTGGCAAAGGCTCGTTCCGCATTTTATCGACAGCAGGCTCGAAGATATCAAAGCGAGAAATACGGGCCAAAACTTACAATGTTGGCGAACTTGTTCTCGCTTTGCCGGACAAGAAAAAGGACAAACTTAAGCCCAAGTGGGAAGGTCCCTTCATCATCGACCAAGTCTTGACCGGAGACATACCATCTACGTAACTTGATCGACAACCGACTCGAGCGAACCCATGGAGCGCAGCCCGTCTCCGAAGATTCTCGCCTAACGCCGGACTCGGGTTCGTCTCACTCCCCGTCCACCCTTTTTTTTTGTCTCGTCCTCCTCCTTCTTCCCTTTTTTTCAATACCTTTTATGGGTTGATTTGCGTTTTGTTCGCACACACTTGATGTGCTCTGGCACTCATTATACACAGGGGCTTCTTTAGCGAAGCTTATTCACACGGGCTTCATGCCCAACACATGTGTCATACTTCGCATGTACCTTTTATTCACCATTATATGCATCGATATGACTTAAGTTTTGGCCAAGCTGGGTTGCTGGCTCTGTGCTTACCCCTCGTTCCGATTGTTCGGCTAGGAGGTAAAGGAGCACCTCTGCGATTATTCTTGCCGGGTCAGCGGATGTGTACCTCGGTGGGTGAAGCGAAAGCTAAGCGTTCTTAAGAGAATATTCGATCGGTGACTTGAAAGATGATTTATTACTTACTTATTTATCTGCCCCGGATGCTTTTTCTGCTATTTTAGCGATCGGCATTGCACTTTAGGGCATGCCTCGAGAAAGAACCCCTAACGGAACTATTCTCCACGGTAGATGTTTCTTACTAACCATGTAATATAACATAACTAGTTGGGCACTTATGCGATAAAGCACTTATGACCCGACGCCTTGTCTCCATGCATGCCCGGTTCTTTTATAACCGCAAGGGTATTCGGACACACTCCGGACTGTTGGGTCCCGAGGTTGAAGCGAAAGCGGTCCACAAAGACAAGCGATCTACAATCCGGCTAGAAGGCATTTTACATGTCATTTCAAATTACATCATCAAACCGGTGATTGTACTCCTCCTCAATCCCATCTAACAGGCTGTCTAATTTACTGATCTGTTGGGAATATTCTTGGCCAGTTCTACTTGGTGGTACATCAAGCTCACAGGGATCTCCTTCCGATCAGGCCCGCAGTCCGACCTCGGCCATGTGGTTTGGGTCGACTTGGTGCGATGTCTTCACCGTGGCCCGAGCCTCCTGGCGCTCGACGGCAGGCCGATATCTTCCACAAGCGGAGGCGTCGCCGTGCTCCTGAAGCTTCTTAGCAAGCTCACCAAGGCCCTCGGGTAGGGAGGCGGATGGCCATAAAGCATGAGCAGCGCCACTCATCTGCCGAACACGTTCGAGCAATTGCACTAGCTCGGGAAGTTGGTCACCCGTTGACTCAGGCATTTCCTCCATGAGGCGACTGTGAGCACAACTAAAGACATATTTCTGTCAATCGACTTCCTCGCCGAATTCTTATTTTCAAAGGAATTTGTTCAAGCACTTACTATAAATGCCGCGACGAAGCCGCTGATTCTCCTTCACGGAGCCAGACAGCTGGGCCCGAACACCTTTCAGCTCTTCTCCTTGCTGGGTGTGGGCATCTTGGAGCTTGTTTCTCTCCTATTGCACCTTCATAAGCACCCTCTCGCCGACCTTTAGCTGACGCAGTAGCTGTTGCTTGTCTGGATCTAGTCCGGCGCCCTCTGCAATATTATTGTCAGATTCACGCCGCACTTTGCTAAATAATTATCTTTTCAAAGTACGTCTTACCAGCGGGGGTCTCTGTGGCTCCCCACATGGCGGCAGTCTTGACCTCAAGTTGGGCCTTGCACTCTTGGAGCTCCTGGGACAGATGGGTATTCTTCTCCGTAAGACCCTGCATAATAATTGATCCTTAAATCAGTTATTTCAACTATTTTAAGTCTCGGGGGCTACTGGCATATATAACTATTAAAATTACTTACCCGTATGTCTTTCACATATTGCTCCGTGGCTCTGGTTAACCCATCTTGAGCGGCACGGAGGTGCGCGTTTCCCGCTTCAAAGGCATTTAACGCCTCCGGGGAGAAACACGTGTCACGAAGAACTATCCGGTGACGCCTATGATTCATGGCACTCTCCACCTCAGACCGGGTGGCGGACAGCCTGTCGGCATCCTCTGTCGGAGGAGCATTCGGCTCACGCCTTGTATTCGCCTCCCCTCCTGGACCATGCGTTGGAGCATGTCCGGCGGAGGCTTGATTGGCAACCTCTCCGGACACTGTCCGGCGAGCGCTCTTTCTGGAAAAGTTATGAGCATTAATATACCTCCTAGGGATCCTTCCCTTAAAAATAGCGGTGCTCCGTGCCGTTCTTGGCGGACGTTCGGTTAGTGTCGCGCTCCTCTTCCTCTCTTGGGCCGGACCGACCCTTGTTGGCGGCCGCCGTGGTTCGGCTTCCCACCTTAAAAGCGCCTCTGTGATGCACCATCGGTATGGGATGGTCAGAATTGAGCGGATCAAATAATGGTGTCAAGACCTTGGTCGTAGTCACAGGAGGCGAAACAAACCGGGGTAGTCAGCCGTAATAGCGAATAGGGCATTGTCTATGCTACGTTGGTGGAACACCACATCAATCAGCTCCACCTTTATGTCCGGATCCTCTTGGAGGTCGGATCAAGGATCGTTCGGATCCTCGGGCTGTGGAGTTAGGCCGTATGCCCTCCGTCCGGCGCAGCTCTGCGTCGACATCATGAGTAAGATACTTGACTTTAAAAAAGTATGGATCGGGTAGATGAACATCCGCTTACCCAGCTCCGAGGGTTATTCATAGAAAATCCATTCAATGGATTCTTGCGGACGAAGTTCTCCTCCTCTCCCTTGTATAAGTCGGACAGGATCTTCGCCAAATCGGCTGCCGAGCCTGGCCCTTTGCGGCCATGATGGGTGGCGTCATCTTCCCCGTTGAAATCCCACATAGGGTGGCCCCTATATTGGAGTGGCTGCACCCCTCGCATAATGCACGTGGCCATGACTCCAATCATGGTCAATCCGGAGTGGGCCTGTAAACTAATCCGGCCCATCAGATAATGGACGCTCCTATCATCTTCCCGTTGAGGGCTCCGCGGGCGCCAACTCAGTCGTTTCTTCAAGGGAGCATTGTTGAACTCCGGGAGGCCGATCCGGACTGGATCCGGCGAGGCGTCCTCCATGTAGAACCATTCGAAGGCAGTCTTGGACACCTTCTTCGGGTGCGGATAGATATCCGGCTGACGATGCGCCATATTCGGCTCCGCCCACTTGATATATCGACCCCTCATGAGCGAAGTGCGAGACAATACAATCTCTTCCACTGGGCAAAATGGGGCTCGATGCCCAAGAACAGCTTCATAAAAAGCTACGAAGCCCGCGATGTGCAAAATGGGGCGGGCGTGAGGTGGTGAAGTTGGAGTCCGTAGAACTCTAGGAGCCCCGGAGAAAGCGGATGTATGGGAAATCCAGTCCCCTTGTTAGATAGGGGACAAAGCATACCCGCTCCCCTTTGGAAGGGTTGGGGCGCTCTTAGCCTGCTTTCCACCCTTGTAGGTGGCTAGTCCGGCTCGAACCGGAACCATGAATGCTGGGGAGGATATCCTCGGTTTGGAGTACCACTAGCTCGTTGTGTGGAATCGAGCATCTCCCCAATCTCTGGCTTAGGGCTGGGGCGCGAGGAGGAGGAGCGTCGGCTATCCATGATGGAATGTATTTTTTGTCGAGGCGCTTGATGAGAACTTGCAGATGGAGGATGGTGTGAGCTGGATCTAGATCCTCGCCTCTCTTATAGGCGGCTCATTACATGCGGCTAGGGGTAAAATGTAAAAATATCCCAACCTTTCGCATTAAATGCGACACATGGAAGAAGGCCATTATTGGGCGTAGAAGCCAAGGGCGCAACATTTATAAAGAAGCCGGACACTATTAAGCGGGAACATGAAGATTGAAGGAGAACCCGCCTTGCAACGCCGAAGAAAATATCTGCGCCCGGACTCATCGTCGCTGAAGCCCGGTTCGGGGCTCTTGAGGGAGTTCCGGACTAGGGGGTGTCCGGATAGCCGTACTATCATCATCGGCCGGACTCCAAGACTATGAAGATACCAGATTGAAGACTTCGTCCGTGTCCGGATGGGACTTTCCTTGGGGTGGAAGGCAAGCTTGGCGTCTGGATATGTAGATCTCCTACCTTTGTAACCGACTTTGTGTAACCCTAACCCTATCCAGTGTCTATATAAACCGGAGGGTTTTAGTCCGTAGGACGAACAACAATCATACCATAGGCTAGCTTCTAGGGTTTAGCCTCTTTGATCTCGTGGTAGATCTACTCTTGTAACACACATCATCAATCTTAATCAAGCAGGACGTAGGGTTTTACCTCCATCAAGAGGGCCCGAACCTGGGTAAAACATCGTGTCCCTTGTCTCCTGTTACCATCCGCCTAGACGCACAGTTCGGGACCCCCTACCCGAGATCCGCCGGTTTTGACACTGACAGCTAGCATCAGGGGGTATGAACCATGGAAAAGTGGGAATACCATAGATATTACACCAATATAAATAAAGAATGAGTTCACAATAGTACCAAAAGTGGTGATTTATTTTCTTATACTAACTGAGCTTACGAGATTTTCTGTTGAGTTTTGAGTTGCGATGTTTTCAAGTTTTGGGTAAGGATTTGATGGACTATGGAATAAGGAGTGGCAAGAGCCTAAGCTTGGGGATGCCCCGGGAAGGCATCCCCTCTTTCGTCTTCGTCTATCGGTAACTTTACTTGAGGCTATATTTTTATTCATGATTTGAGTCTTTGCTTTTTGTTTGCCACAATCATCCTTGATGTACACACCGATACGTCCATTTTTCATCATGCTTTTATATCGATATTTATTGCATTATGGGATGTTATTACACATTATGTCAGAATACTTATGCCTATTCTCTCTTATTTTACAAGGTTTACATGAAGAGGGAGAATGCCGGCAGCTGGAATTCTGGGCTGGAAAAGGAGCAAATATTATACACCTATTCTGCACAGCTCCAAAAGTCCTCAAACTTCACGGAAGTCATTTTTGGAACTAATATAAAATACTGAGTGAAGAAAGTACCAGAGGGGGCCCACACCCTGGCCACGAGGGTGGGGGGTGCGCCCCCTGCCTCATGGGCGCCCTGGCAGGCCTCCGGTGCCCATCTTCTGCTATATGAAGTCTTTTACCCTGTAAAAAATCAGAAGCAAGCTTTCTGGAAGAAACTCCGCCGCCACGAGGAGGAACCAATCTAGGGCTCCGGCTGAGCTGTTCTCCCAGGGAAACTTCCCTCCGGGAGGGGGAAATCATCGCCATCTTCATCACCAACGATCCTCTCATCAGGAGGGGGTCAATCTCCATCAACATCTTCACCAGCACCATCTCCTCTCAAACCCTAGTTCATCTCTTGTATCCAATCTATGTCCCAAAGCCTCAGATTGGTACATGTGGGTTGCTAGTAGCACTACAAAAAAAGACACATCCGTGACATTTTGGGCCGAACGATTTTTTTTCTGTCATACATATGACACTTCTATGACGATAATTGTGATTGTCGGTGTACTAGAGTAGGGGTACCCTAGTATCCCGAACTCGTGCACGGGCGATTCTGACACCAGCAGCAAGGCTTGCTGGTGACCGCCAAGGTCCTCCATAGTTCCTTTGGAGCCATTCAAGAACAAAGTATTTAAGCCAAGGAGACAAGGCCCGGCAAGAGGAGCTTCTGGGAAGGCCCTCAAGGCACAGAAGACAAGACCCGGCAGAGGAGCTTGCGGGGAAGGCTCGGAGAGCGACAAGCTTCGAGCGCGACAAGGATTCAGCAGCGGCAAAGGCGCCATGGCGAGCAACAACTCTTCATCTGCTCCAGCTCATCCACCAGCGTGTCGCCATGGGACCATTCGAACAGCGTGTCAAGAGGTCGCTGACAGCGGAGAGAAACAGCGATGGCAATGACGACAAGATTGCCATCGTGGCAGCGGTGGCGCTCTGACGGTCCCTATTGCCTGTTTAGGTGACATGGGCCGGGCATTTAATGCTTTTGTCCCTTGCCGTCGAGTTAGGTAGAATACACTATCTGGTAGCTGTACCAACCACTAGTCCTTTTACGTTTTGCCCTTGTCTACGTTGCCACAGTCGGAGACCCTTGAGCATATAAAAGGAGGCCCATGCGCATAGCGTGGGGGTTGGCTCATTGAAACCAGAGACACTCATGCTAGGTCTTGTAGCTCCCATAGCTCTCTAGCAAGAACACAATAGAATCGGACAAGCAACAGTGAGGAGTATTATCTCTCGGAGGCTCGAAGCTGGGTAAACTGCTCGTGTTAGCCGCCTCGATCTGCTCTTCGTGCGACCTCCGCCCCCACCCGAACCGAGAGGGCTCGGTCTGCGGTTCCATAGGTGTTAAGTGGGTTCGATCAGCTTCCCGACATCTTTGGCGCTCCGGTAGAGGCGTCGAGGCTGTGTGAACCTGATCCGGCGTTCACGAGCAACATCTTCATCATCTTCATCAACATGCCACCGAAGAAGAAGGCTTGGCGGCGCGGGAGCCGTCACGTCGATCCGCCACCACGGAGCAAGCGGGAGGCGGGGTGAGCGCCGGCGGAAGAAGGGAGTTGACGAGGGAGCTCATGGCGCTGCCAAGTCAAGGACAAGGCCGCGCGAGACCTCGGCGTCCGTTACGCACCGCGCCCATCTCGAGGAGCGCGGGACCGGCAACATCATGGTATTCATAGTACCATATGCTCGTTGGATCAAGACCGAGCTGGAGGATCGCGAGGCCCTCAAGACCAGCGTGCACGCCTGACATCTTGGCACGGCGAAATGCAGTCGCTGGGCGGGATGCTGCTCCTTCTAACATAGTTAGAAGTCCGAGCATATCCGCTCCTGCTGCCGTTCACCACCGCCCCGCCACTCCAGCGGAAGCCTTGGCGAGGCTCAACTGCTTCTAGACTACCCTCCAACAGCCGACAAGGTCGGCGAATGGAGGCCACCATCTAAGTCTCATCGGCTTTGCCAACGGCGGCGCTCTGCGGCAACCAACTACGCGCGCGGCAGCGGCAGGCGACAAAGGCACGAGCGGTGGCGGCAGAAACCTGTGGGGTGCAACCACCATGCACTCTCCACCGGGAGGCCAAGATCACCAACTCGTCGGATCCACCTCGACGGCGACTCCACGCGTCGCCGGATCCACGAGCTCGCCGTGATCAGCGCCAAGTTCTTCGAGAATGACAACAAGAAAGCGCTCGAACTCGCGCCGAGCTCCGAAGAAAGCGCGGCGTCAATCCGACCAGCGGCTGGGCCCCTGTCGATATGCATGCGCCCGGAGAACGAGGCGACTTGCGTCTGTGATAGGTTGCCCTGCGTTCACTCGTGAGCTGCGACAAATCTGATGGCCCGGCAAGAAGAATTTCAAGCCAGGCGTGCGGAGAAATGCGATGGCAGGATGCATCCGTTGGAGTTCCTCGGCATCTACACCATCACGGTGCAAGCTGCGAGGAGGCGAGGCGACAAGATCCTCGCCAACTACTTCCGGCTGGTACTCAAGCCCAATGTCGAGATCTGGCTCATGCACTTGCGGGCGGATCCATATCCTCTTAGGCAGATCTATGCCATCAGTTTGTCGGCGCCTTCACGGTGACCACAAGCCTCATGGCCAAGAAGCGACCTTCATCGCTTTCGCCGGAAGGAAGGAGAGTCCTGCGCAAGTTCATTCAGAGATTCAGCCGTGTGCACTACAACATCCCAGATGTCCACCCTGCCGTGGTGATCAGTGCGTTTCATCAGAACATGCGGAACCACAGGATGAGGGAAGAGATGGCGATGTGCAAAGTAAAGGACTTCGATGAGCTGTATGCCTGGCCGACAAGTGTGCGCGTCTTTGAGGAAGGAGAGACTCCGGGAGAGAATCTGAAGCAGGATCGATAGTGAGGAGACCGCCCGGCGAAGAAGAGCGGTGACGGAACAAAAGAAGGAAGAAGAGCAAAGAGGTGCTAGTTGTCGAGCGAGTCGCAGCGGTGGTGCCGCCAAGAAAGCCAAAGTTGGTGGCTCCGGCAAGGAGGTTGCCGCTGGCCCCATTGCCCAGCTGTGGCGGACGCCGACAAGCGGAAAGCTCAACAAACAATCTTGCAAGATCCACCGCACCAAGGGCCATGACCTCGAGCTGCAAGAAGGTCGAGCAGCTTGTTGAACAGCGAAGGCTGAGTCTGGCGGGCGCGACAAGGAGAAGCCCGGGAAGGTCTTTGGGTGGTTGGCAAGAAGCAACCCGGCGGGGAGGGCCGCGCGGCAAGGCCAAGCAGCGGTGAGGACACAGTCCTCCCAGCGGCGCGACAAGGATGAAGGCGGCGGCGGCGATGAAGATATGGAAGGCGATGAGACCGATGAGCAGGAATTTGAGAAAGCCACAAAGGTCCTCTGCGTTGTGGCGGTGCTTCTCTGCATACTTCACCGCCAACTCAAGCAGTGGATGCGGGAAGTTAATGCAGCAGAACCATCCGTAGAGTCACGCAAGCCTCTGAAATGGTCCAGCACGCCTATCATCTTTGATATTGAGGACCACCCTGATCGCATAACTGCGGTCGGGTGCTTGCCGATGTTGGTCTCACCAACTATCCGCAACCTCAAGGTCACCAAGATGCTAGTTGACGGCGGGGCCGGCTTGAACCTGATCTCCTCCGCGGTGCTCGAAGCTTGGATCCTGACAGCGAGCTCGAAGAGACTGGCACATTCCAAGGAATCAATCCAGGAAGGAGCAAGTAGAAGGGGAAGATCACATTGCCGGTAACGTTTGGCAGCGAGCTAAACTTCAGGACTGAGAGGGTCACGTTCGACGTTGCTGATTTTCCATTGCCTTACAATGGGATACTTGGTCGTCCAGCGCTCGCCAAGTTCATGGCAGCCTCTCACTATGCATACAACTTGCTCAAGATGCCAGGCCCGATAAGTGTCATTTCTGTCCATGGCGACAAGAAGGATGCTCTTATCTGCGCCGACAAGATCTACCGGGGAGGCAGCAGCTGCAGCAGATAGCAAATCACTTACCTTTGAAGGTCCGGGAAGAAGAAGACCAAGTCCGGCAAGAGCTCGATGCCCCTCCGGCAAGCGCACCTCCTCGGTGCTGCGCTACCGTCGAGGGCGCACCATCGAGCTCCACCGGCAAGTGCAAGAAGACGGTGGCTGCTCCACCAAAGACCAGAAGGTGCCCGCCAAGGAGGGCGGCCTGGTGGTACCTTCACCATCGGTGCCACTCTCGACCCTAAATAGGAAAGCGCGCTTCGTTGCTTTCTGCGCGAGACGTCGGCGTGTTTGCATGGCAACCGTCGACATCCCGGTGTTCCCAGGAAAGTAATTGAGCACCACTTAGCTATCTGTCCTCATCGCGGCCCGTCAAGCGAAAGTCGAGGAAGCGGTGGTGGGCGCCAAGAATTCATTGCGAAGAGATCAAGAAATTGGAAGCAGCGAGGCCTTGTCGGAGGTGCTCCATCCTCGTGGTTGGCCAATCCTGTAGTTATGCATAAGGCAAATGGGAAATGGAGACTTTGTATCGACTTCACGAGATGTTAATAAAGCTTGTCCCAAAGACCCATTTCCTTGCGGCGCATCGACAGATTATTGACTCCATGGCTGGATGTGATTTGCTTTCATTTCTTGATGCATACTCGAGATATCATCAGATCTTCATGGCGAGAAGAGGATGAGAGAAAACCGCATTCATCACCCCATGTGGCACATACTGTTTTGTCACGGATGCCTTTTGGGTTAAAGAATGCTGGTTCAACGTTTGCAAGAGTAGTCCATGGCGCTTTTGAGCATAAATGCACAGAAATGTAGAAGCTTACATGGATGACATAGTGGTCAAAAGCAAGGACAAAGCAACTCTGGTTCAAGATTTAGATGAGACCTTTGCAAATCTCGCAAGATCAACCTCAAGCTCAACCCGAGAAGTGCGTGTTTGGATTCCCTTCCGGCAAGCTTCTCGGGTTCTTCGTGTCTCGGCGGGAATTGAAGCCAATCCCGACAAGATTAAGGCCATTGAGCAGATTGAAGCACCAAAGCACGTCAAGGATGTCGAACACTTGCGGTTGTGTGGCTGCTCTCGGCAGGTTTATCTCTAGGTCTGCTGAGCAGCCCTGCCATTTTCAAGATTTTGAAAATGGCAGGTCAATGAAATGGACTCCGAGCGGAGGCTGCGCTGCAGGACTTAAAAAGTACCTGTCCTCCACTCCAATATTTGTGGCACCTAGGCCACAAGAGAAGTTGCTGCTATATATAGCGGCAACCAATCAAGTGGTTAGTGCTGCGTTAGTAGCGGAAAGGGAGGCGGATGATGAGCGGCAACCAAGGCAAATGCATCCGGCGACAAGCGAGGGGCTTCACCGGCGAGCTCTGGTCCCGACAGCGATGGATCTGCTGAGCGTGCGAGAAGATCAGAAAAGGATGGTGCAGCGCCCAGTTTACTTTGTCGGTTCCCTTCTGCGGGGGCTAGGTCAAGGTACTCGGTGTGCAGAAATTGCTTTGGCCTCCTCATGGCCTCGAAAAGCTGCGCCATTACTTCAAGCACATGAAATCACGAGTCGTCACTCGCTTTCCCTGAAGAGGATATTGCAAAATCCGAAGCAGCAGGCAGGATTGTCAGTGGGCACTAGAACTATCAAGCTTTGGCCTCAAGTTTGAAAGCACTTCAACTATCAAAAGCGAGAGCATTGGCGAGTTTATAGCAGAATGGACGCCAACACAGGATGAAGAAATTCCAGAGACGAGCATCCCCGTCAAGGAAGCAGGAAAAGAGTGGCTGATGTACTTTGATGGTTCCTTCTCGCTGCAAGGCGCCGGTGTCGGCCTGCTGCTAGTCGCGCCCACCGGAGAGCACCTCAAGTACATAGTCCAGATGCACTTCCCCAAGGAGCAAGCAACAATCAATACAACACAGTATGAAGGTTTGCTTGCCGGTCTCAGGATCGCGGTAGACCTTGGGATCAAGAAAATCATTGTCAGGGGTGACTCGCAGCTTGTCGTCCGCCAAGTAAACAAAGATTATCAGAGTCCGTTGATGGAAGCCTACGTTGATGAAGTGAGAAAGCTAGAAGAGCACTTTGACGTCCTGCAGATGGAACATGTTCCAAGAGCTCGAGAATGATATTGCTGATGGCACTGTCGAAGTCGCCGCCTCAAGTTACACAATGGAACCAGGATTTTTGTGCTCAAGCTGACTCAACCGGTATGCGCCATCAAGCTGGACAGAACAAGAAGAGGAAGTTGATTTCTGGTGACTATTTTCGGCGAGCTTCCGAAGCCGCCACCAAAAGGTCCCAGGATCAACACCAAAGTCTTGAGGGCGATCTGCTCCGACAAGCCCTAGGGTTTGTTTCGTTGAAGCGAGGCGCTCCCGACAAGCTTTGCTCGGCAAGCTTGCCGGGAACATCAAGCTCGGCCGAGCCGCAGGTTCTTGCCGTGAAGCGGATGATCCGCGGCAGCATATGTGCCTTTAGTCCTTGTTGTCGAGCCACAAGCTCCGGCATGGCACAGATTGTCCGTTTCCTTGAGACGGAGAACTTCGAAGAGCAAGAAGAAGCGGAAAGAGTAGCCCGGTAGTCAAGTATGTACCAGTTTGTCGACGGTACACTACTCTGAAGAAGACTCAGCGGTGTGAAATTGAAGTGTATTCACGGGAAGATGGACGAAGCTGTTGGCGAGAGATACACGGAGGCATATGTAGTCACCACATTGGCGCAAGAGCACTTGCCGGCAAAGCTTTCGGCAAGGTTTCTTCGGCGATAGCCCTCGGGATGCAACTGCACAAGTAACCAAGTGTGAAGCGTGCGGTTCCATTCCAGCGAGATACACCAGCCAGCTCAAGCTCTCCGGGCGATCCCTTTATCTGGCCATTTTGATGCAGGGGCTCGACATTCTCGGCCCCTTTCCCGAGCTGTCGGGGCTTTGAGTACTTATGCGTTGCAATCGACAAGTTCACAAAGTGGCGGAAGTGGAAGCGATGAGGAAGGTGGCACGGTCGGCGATCAAGTTCTTGGTCGATTGTTTGCCGTTTTGGGATTCCTAACAGGATCATCACCGACAACGGCACACAATTCCTGAGCCGCACCTTCATGCGATCGTCCAAGATCTTGGCGTCAAGGTCTGCCGCTTATGTTGCTCATCCGAGAAGCAGCGGTCAGCGGAGAGGGCAAATCTGAAGTGCTGCGTGGGCTCAAGACCAGGACTTTCGACGAGGCTGCACAAGTGCGGAAGAAACTGGATTGAGGAGCTACGGTGGTTCTTTGGTCGATTAGGGCGGCGCCAAATCGAGCCCTTGGCGGACACCTTCGCTCTAGTCTATGGGCGAGGCAGTTCTCCCCACGGAACTCGTATCGGGTCACCTCAGTACTCGCTTATGATGAGCTTGAGCAAGAGCAGCTGCGACAAGATGACGCGCTGCTCCTTGAGGAGGACCGTCTTTAGGCATTGTCACGAGCTGCTCGTTACCAGCAAGCTTTGCGTCGCTACCATACCCATAAAGTTAGTGCGAAGTCTCGAGGAAGGCGACCTTGTTCTTGGCCTTTCAGTCCGCCAAAATTCCAACAAGTTGGCCTTGAAGTGGGAAGGCCCTTATCGGGTGAAACGAGTCACTAGGCCTGGCGCTGTCCGCCTCGAGACCGAAGATGGCATTCCGGTGAGCAACTCCTGGAACATTGAGCATCCTCGTAAGTTTTACCCGTTGGGCGCGGTTGCCGGAACCTGTTCCGGCAACCACCTTTTGTACAAGTCTTGCCGATGTTGCATGTAATCCTTTGTACAAGGCCGGGCGCAGACCCCGTGCATAAGTAAAGCTCACGCGTTGCGCACAACTTGTCAATTTCATGCTTTCATAATTTTATTGCATGTTTTGTCTGACGCTTTGTGCAGCATCCACACCCGGTAAGCAATAACGAGCCACAAGGCTCCATAACTTTATTTTCTCTTCTTTCTCTTTCTCAAAGAAAGGAAGGTTCCCTCACACACAAGTAAACCAGCGGGGAAGGAGAAGATAATGCCGTGGACCAAGCGTTGCTCGAGGAAGTTTCACCTTATCGGGAAGCAAATGACAGAAAAGCTAAGTTGCCAAAGTTTGAGCAATCAGTTTTTAAAATTTTAAGTTATCTTCCTCGAACGATAGTACTTTGTATGGAAAACCTGTGCGCGGAGGAAACAACTCGTAGCTAGTCGCGCCCTTACTTTGTTTCGAGTCCGCTCAACAACTTAAGTGAGCTGCAACTAGTTGCGACAAGGTTCCTTGTCGGAAGCGGCACCGCCAGCAGGCTGCTGACGTTCCGCACTCAGCGCTCGCGGCAAAGGTGCCCGCGCCGACAAGTTCCCTAAAAGCGTAGGGCACAAACATACAAAGGAAGGAATCAAGTAAAGGAAATAACATTGCAATCATTGCTCAAGATAAAGTTATATTACAAAATAGCTTGTCGCGGATCTAATAAATTGTTCTCCTAAACATGATCAGCAGCGACAAGGGAAAGATAAAACTGGCGGCCTAATCTACGCGGTCGCCATCAACCCGCTTAATCTTGCCCACCTTGTCCACAATGGGTGCGACAAGGGCTTTGGCGCCTCCACATCAGCATCCGGCGGGGGATCGAGGGCGCTGGTGAGGTTGAGGCCTGGATTGCGGAAGGCCACCTTCATCAACACCTTACGGAGAGCTCCCGCACAATCTGGCGCGATTCCTCGGCCAGCTGCTTTGGGATCTCTTCTGGAGTCGCTAGAGGCCGTCCTGCGCCCTTGAGAACAAGCTGAGCTTGGCGCTGGATTGGGCGCTCGTCGGAGAGTACCGAGATCCACCATCCCAGCTCCGTCGGCTCCTTGTCGATGGCGGCGGCGATATTCACAAGACCTTGATCCAGTGCTCCACATTCTCCCTGAAAGTGCTCTGGCGGCGTAGCACTTTCGCCGGCAGCTCCTCGTTAGCCTTGATCTTCTCCAACAGGCCCACCTCCGCTCCTTGGCTTTGTCCGGCGTCGCATCGGGGTGGTCGGCTTCAGCTCAAGATCTGCTTTAGAGTCCTTGGTGGCTGAGCTCTTTGCTCCTCTCGGCGAGATGGCCCTGCAGCTTCGCCAAGAGTGTGGCGTCCTTCAGCGCTCGGCTTGAGTGCAACAAGCTCCTCGCCGCTCTTACGGAGATTGGCCTCCGGCTGCGTCACCTTTGTCTCCAACTATTTCTTGGCGGCCTCGGCAGCTGCGGCGGCATCCTTCGTTTCCTTAAGAGCCCGTAAGTGACTCCTCGCGTGACAAGCTCCTCCTCGTGGCTGTCAAGGTTGATCTTCCGCTCGCCAGCTTCGCCTTCCTGGCGGATAGCTTCTCGGCAGCGAGCCTCTGCTGCTCTTCAACCTCTGCCTTCTCGAGGATGAAGGCTTTGCGCGCCTCAACAATTTGCTCCCGCTCCTCTGCCAAGGACCGGAGAGCTTCCTGATTGATTCCCCGGAGCTCCTTCGTGCGCTTCTCTATGTATGCTCCCGCCATTGCGACAAGCGCTTCCCGGGATTCCAGTTTGGCTTGCCGGGCGCGGTAGAGTCACAACAGCTTCTTCAGCAGCTGCTCCACCTCAGACTCGCCGCTGCTGCTGCTTGGCGCGTCAACCAGCGTCAACCCAGCGGAGGCGAGCAGCCCTCCGTCCAAGGTCTCTCCTTCGACTGGCGCCCTGGAGCTCGATGCCCAGGGGAGCTTGATGAAGATGCCATCGCCGGCCTTCAGATAGGCGCCGGGCTAGGGCTCTTGAACTGGCGCTGCACCAGTGGCGGAGGGATCGGCGGCCGGCGTAGCGCCTGGCGCTCCTGCGGCCTCAGGGTCGTCAGTGCGATCGCCACACCCCTCGCCAGCCTTTGCGGCGGCAGCCTTGGCGGCACCCATCGGCGCCAGCCTCCTCCTCCATGGTGGCGACGTCATCAGTGTTGCCGCGCGCGTCCTCCTCGCCGGCGACCTCAGTCTCCATCGGCTCTGCGGCGGATGGATCGGCGATCGAGAGAAAGAAAGAACAGTCAAACAAATGTTCAAAAAGAAAAACAGAAGAAAAGCAGGCCCAAGGGAAATTTTCACGCAAGAGATTACCTGCAATGGGATCTGCAGCCATGGTCTCGACCACGGAGGATCCTTGGTGCTGTCCCTCGCGGAGAAGTCTCCTTGCGGGAACGCTCCCTTGTCGGAGAATTCTCCCTTGGCGGCGTCGTCGAAGCAGATGGAGTTTGAGGCGGCTTAGGGCACTCTGATGAGGCTGCTCTGCTCCTACACAAACCAGCGATCGAGATATCAACAAAGAAGGAGCACCCATGCACACCTAACGATGAAAGTAAACCGTATACTTCTGTTGGGGGCTGTCTTTGGGGGCTGCTTTGAGGAAGGTTGCGGGTCCGTAAGGGGTCCCAGATCGCCTCCTGCGCCATGCACGGGGATCGTCCTCGATGACAACCACGGGGTCTTGGCTCTCTTCGGCGCTCTCTGGGCGGCGTCACGAAAAGGAAAGAGTTCAGAATGAAGCAAATCAGATACAAGGCGAAGAAACAAAATTGAAGAAATACAAGCCACAGTATAGAAGCTTACTCTTCTTCTTCTTCTCCCTCGTTGGAGCTGGCGTGGAGAGATCAAATTCGGCTCGCCTCCGGTGCGGCGAGGCGGAGAGTAGGTTCTCTTGACCGCTTGGCGGGGGTGGCAGTGTGGCTGGGAGGATCCGCCTCGGTTATTGCAGCGGTGTGGGGTGCTCCGCTACCTTGATGCTTGCATGATAAGCGCGTCAGCTGGCATTTGTGGCTGTTGGCCCGTCCTCCGCCTGTCTCGTCTCCGGCCTTGCGGAGCGGCTCTTTAGTGGGCAGGGGCTCCATTTGCGACAAGCTTCTTTGGATGGTGGGGAAAAAGCGCCCTCGGCTGGATTCGCTCGACTCGGCTTCGGGTTCGACAAGCTCTTCCTCACCGGCAAACTCCCTTCGCTCGGCAAGGCTTGCCGCCTCTGCTGCCTCTGCCTCCTCCACGGTGAACCCGAATGTGCCAGCGGCAGCAGCTGCTGCCGCCTCCTCCAGCCTGGTGGCGATGCGCTGCATCTCGTCGTCGGTGGTGTCGCGGGTGAGCCTCTTCTGCTCGTCGGGGCGGATCGGCACTTCTTCCAAACTGTCGAAGAACTGCCGCACGACGTCGTCTGAAGGCTCTTGCCAGGTTGGAGCGATCCCATGCGAATCGCACAACAACATCATCGCACGGATGCGGTCGAGCGAAGAGTTGTTGCATAATGGGACGACTCCCCTCGGCAACCGAAACCACTCGGGGTGATCGGGGTCGTGCTTGAACAGCTCCAGCAGCATCGCATCTAACTCCAAGACAGTAAAATTGCAGTTGAGGCCCGGGCGCAGCCTCATGATGTCTGCCGCATTTTGGAACTCCCAAGCAGGTCTCCTCCTCTCGCAAGGGAAGCGTCGCGGCGGCGAAGGAAATCTGCGCCATGCAGCCCTACGGTGAGTCCGGCAAGCTGAGGCGCAAGATCCGGTTGGCGGCAATCTTCAACCTAGCATCTTCGGCGCCAAGTTGCTCCAATCGTTGCCGTGCACTATTGGAGTTTGGCGCTGGGCGATGAAAGGCTGCGGGTTCTCCTCAGCGATCCAACACCAATCGGCTCTCCACTCCTCCCACTTGCTGCGGAGCTCTCCTTCCAGATAGGCTTCTTTCTTGCGATCCTTGAGATCCAAGAAATCCCTCCGGCAAGTGGCTCTCCTCTCTCAGCGGGGCATGAAGAAGTGGCGGAAGAGGGCTACGTTTGGGTGGACTCCGACAAAGTTTTCGCAAAGGTGTCGAAAACTGCCATGGTCGAGACAGCATTGGGGGTGAAATCAAGGGGCGAAGCCCGTAGGTGTTCATAATATCGCAGAAAAATTCAGAGAAGGCGGGCAGAGCCATAATAGAAAAAAGCGAAGAAGGGTACCCAGTTGGGGCTAGTTCACAAGCAGCGGCTGGGAGTACCTTCGTCTTGCGGATCTTTCCAACGTCTCCGTTGACAGAACAAGTAATAGCTCTCCCTCGGCTCCCTTGCGTCAAGGTGGGGGAAGCGGCCCCCTCCTTCGCAGCGCCCCGAGCAGCTGCGCCTCGCCGACTTCACGCCCTTCCCTTATCGGCTTCGGAGCCATGGCGGAGGTGGTGGAGAGACCGGCGGCGTTGATGGCGCTGGTGGCGATGAAGCGGGCGCTGCTCTCTTGAGACTAGAGAAGAAGGGGTGGCGGCGGTGGTTTTGAGATTGGACAGCAAATGGCGAGGTGGACGACCTGCCCTGTTTCCCCTATTTATAAGGAGGAGAGAGGCGGACGTTCCGCTTTCAAATAAAAAAACCCCCCGATCTCTCCCCGACGCCCACGTTAAGTAGCGTGTTGTTCGTGGGGGACGTGGTGGGTCCGAAGCAAGTTACGGTGTGATCCAGGCCGTGCGTGCCCGTGCACTGTTTTGGGCCTGGCCCAACAGCGCTCGGCACCATGTGTGGCCCAGGCCCGGGGGCTCCTGTCGGTGTACTAGAGTAGGGGTACCCAAGTATCGAACTTCGTGCATGGGCGATTCTGCACCCAGCGGCAAGGCTTGCTGGTGACCGCCAAGGTCCTCCATAGTTCCTTTGGAGCCATTCAAGAACAAAGTATTTAAGCCAAGGAGACAAGGCTCCGGCAAGAGGAGCTTGCGGAAGGCCACTCAAGGCACACAAAAGACAAGACCCGGCAAGAGGAGCTTGGGAAGGCTCGGAGAGCGACAAGCTTCGGACGCGACAAGGATTCAGCGCGGCAAAGGCGCTTGCGGGGCAGGCAACCACTCTTCATCTCCGCTCCAGCTCATCCACCAGCGATGTCGCCATGGGACCATTCCAGCAGCGTGTCAGAAACTATCTGACGGCGGAGAGCAGCGATGGCGGCCGACAAGATTGCCATCGTAGCAAGCGGTAGCGCTCCTGACGGTCCCTGTTGCACTGTTTAGGCGATATGGACGGGCATTTAATGCTTTTGTCCCTTGCCGTCAGAGTTAGGTAGAATACACTGTACAGGTAGCTGTACCAACCACTAGTCCTTTTACGATTTTGCCCTTGTCTACGTTTCCACCTGTCAGAGACCCCTTGAGCATATAAAAGTAGGCCCATGCGCAACGTAGAGGGTGTTCGACTCATTCGAAACCAGAGAACACAATAGAATCAGACAAGCAGCAGTAGGAGTATTATCTCTCCGGAGAGCTCCGAAGCTGGGTAAACTGCTCGTGTGCTTCGCCTCGATCTGCTCTTCGTGCGACCTCCGCCCCCCACCGAACCGAAAGGGGCTCGGTCCGCCGGTCCCATAGGTGTTCGTGGGTTACGATCAGCTTCCCCGACAGTGACAAAACCCGGTATCATCATAGATGTGGTGGGCTCCACTTCTATGACAAAATATCATGACAGAAAATGGGCTTTTTGTCCTGGGCGGCCCGGAGACGCAGCTGCATGACATTGTTTGGGCCGTCCATGTCGGAAAAAACCATGGTAGAAGCAAGGCGGAGGAAAATTTCGGGGAGTTCCCGGTTACGGTGAGAGATCGGGGGCCGAGCGATGCTCGTTTCTCTCATACACGTCTGGCGTGTGTGCGGCGTTAGCTCTAATGAACCCGAGTGAGGCGTTGGGCTCTGCGAACCCGGCGATTGCCTTTGGAGGCTACGCGTTCACGAACCCGAGCGATCGAGCGATGGCTGTTGGCTGAACCCGATCGGCGATTCGCCGCTCTGCTGCTAATGAAGCCGATCAATGCTGCCTCTGGGATGAGCAGTGAGTGTTGCGGGGGGTTGGATGAGCAGTGGCGGTGGTGTTGCCTCGGATGAACAGGACCCGTGGTGTGGAGGGCTGGATGAATAGTAGGCGGTGGAGGGGTGCTCGTGGAGGGTGGTTGAACAGGACCCCGTGGTGTGGAGGGCTGGATGAACATTAGAAGGTGGAGGGGTGGTTGAACAATAGCCGGTGGAGTAGCGCGCGGTGGAGGTTGGATGAACAGGAGCCCGTGGAGGTTGGAGGAGGTCAACGGTAGCCTATGCAGGCTGGAGGAGGTCGATGGTGGAGATGCACAGTATCCCGTGGAGTCCCGTTTTGCGGTACGCCACACCCCTCCCGATGAACAGGACCCCCGTTTCGACCGTAGCGCTCCAACACAAGTCTGTTTCGTCCGTTTTGCGGTACGCCACACCCACCGATCAACAGGACTCCCGTTTCGACCGTAGGAGGTCCGTTTCGTCCGTTTTGCGGTACGCCACACCCCTCCCGATCAACAGGACCCCCTTTCGACCGTAGGAGGTCCGTTTCCTCCGTTTTGCGGTATGCCACACCCCTCCCGATCAACAGGACCCCGTTACGAAAGTAGGAGGTCCGTTTCCTCCGTTCTGCGGTACGCCAGGCCTCGTTTCCATCACCTATTCCGTCCAAGCCCTCTCAATGAACACGACCACGCATTCCGTTCCGACCCAGCCGGTTGGCTCCCCATGAACACGATGACGACGCTGTTTCTCCGTTCCGACCCAGCCATGTACGTATGCGCGAGTAGGCGTTCGAGACCCTACCCGTATGTACGTACATGGCCGTATTTTCTTTCTTGCACCCTGGCCGCTGTATGTACGTGTACATGCTACGTGCGCGCCTCTACTACGACACGTACGCTACTCTACTACGACACGTGTGCACCTCTACATCGACCAGTATATATGTACGTACACGTTTGCGACCAGAATGACAATGCTACGTACGCTTCGACCAGGTGGGTCCCGACTGTCAGGCACTTCCTTGCGTGCGAAGATGTAGCTGGTGGGTCCTAGCAGTCAGGGGGCCAAATCATTTTTTTTGCCCAGACGCACTTCCTTGGATGCGAAGATGTAGCTGGTGGGTCCCAGTAGTCAGGGGGGCGAATCGTTTTTTTTTGCCCGGAAGCACTTCCTTGCGTGCGAAGGTGTAGCTGGTGGGTCCCAGCAATCAGGGGGGAAACGTTGTTTTGCAAAATACGGTGGCCCGTCCGGTTGGTCCCGGCTGTCAGGTGGAGGAATAATTATTTTGCACGTAATAAGGAGGCACTTTCTTGCTGCGGCCGTGGACCCAGCTGTCAGCCTCTCCACGTATAGTCCACGTCCGATGGAAGCCGTTCCTTGACCACGTTGACCACGCTGTACTAAGAGCACCAGAGCGGTGGACGACGGCGAGGCCTAGGAAGGGGACGATGCGGAGCCGGGGAAGACGCAGCAGTGGATGCCCACGCATAGAGAAGTACGAGGGTTAACTGGTTCGCTGCGGTGTGAGGCTGCCTTCGCCCCCAGAATAACAGGGGGTGTGGGTGAGTAGAGGGATGGCCTGGCCAGCGGTGGGAGTAGAAGGGGGCGGTGCAGCCTCTGCCGCATCGCAGCCGGCCACAGGAGGCAGGAGCACGAGGCACGACCGGCACTGGTTTGGGCGGCTGCAGCAAGAAGACCAGAGGTTGAAGAAGCACTACGACCGTTGGATGGACATCGTATGGTCACTGGAGCTAGAATCGTGCATATTGACTAAGTTGATAAAGCCCTCTATCCCCGTCAACTTAGTAGGCCCACAAGTCATCCTGCCACTATACTGGGTCCTAGCTAATAGGGGGAGTATTCATTTTTTTGTGCGTAATAAGGAGGCACTTCCTTGCGTGCGAAGATATAGCTGGTGGGTCTGAGCTGTCAGTGTCGGTAACGTTTATTTCGCGAAATACAGAGGCCCTTTCGATAGTCCCTGATGTCAGGTGGAGGAATCATTATTTTGTGCAAAATAAGGAGGCATTTCCTTGCGTGCGGCCATGGACCCAGCTGTCGGCCTCTCCACGTACAGTCCACTTAAGATGCATGTGGGTCATTGACCACGTTGACCAGGCCGCGCCGAGAGCACCAGGGTGGTGGACAATGGCGAGGCCTTGGAAGGGAATGACACGGAGGCAGGGAAGACTCGGCAGTTGTTTCCCACGCGGAGGGGAGTCTGTTGCACGAGGGTTCTTGGTTCGTCTGCCGTCGCCGGAGAATAACAGCAGGTGTGGGTGAGTAGGGGATGGCTAGGCCAGCGATGGGAGTACGGTGGGGCGGTGAGGCCTCATGTGGCAGCTGACCGACCCGTCATGGGAGGAGGGAGCAGGCAGTCCCGCCGGTGCTTGTTTGAGCGGATGGAGCAGGAAGGGCAGAGATTGAAGAAGCACGACAGCCGTTCGATGGACATCCAATAGTCACTGCTTGTGCGTCAACCTTTTTTTTAGGAAAGCCTCAAATCTGTGGAAAATAGCATACAACCCATCTGCCATTATTTCTAATAATTTACAGCCCATTTGCTAATTCTTAAGGTTTTTTTGGAACCCATATTCTTTTTGTTAGCATTACAGCCCATATTGTGGCCATGGTTAAAAAATTATACGAAATTTTGCATATTTCGGTGCGGTCCGAACTGTTTTTAATCCTGAAATTTCGACTCACATTCAAACTAATTTTAAAAATAAATGTACATCAATATAAAATCCAACAAATTCTCCACGCATAAAAATTAATGTAATTTAAAATCTCGAAATGAAAAAAAGATATTTGAAACTAATTGCCGGTTTGATGTGTTTTAAAAATGTACGGCCCATTTCTCATTACTGATAGGCCATTTTCTCGGCTAGCCGAATGAAGCTCTCCTCGTCTTGAAAGATTTGCAGCCCAACATTCCTGACAAAGCGACTTAGTTGGCAAATCACAAAAAATCTGGGCTGTGGCCGTGGACCCAGTTGTCAGCCTCTCCACGTACAGTACTCTTCCGATGGAAGTTGGTCGTTGACCACATTGACCATGCCGCGCCGAGAGCACCAAGGCGGTGGGCGACGGCGAGGACTAGGAAGGGGACGACGCGGAGCCGGGGAAGACGCAACAGTGGATGCCCACGCGGATAGGAGTACGAGGGTTCATTGGTTCGACTGCGGCGTGAGGCTGCCATAGCTGCAGAATAAATGGGGGTGTGGGTGAGTAGAGGGATACCCTGGGCCAGCGGTGGGAGTAGTAGGGGCGGTGAGGCCTCCGCGGCATCACAACCGGACACGAGAGGCAGGAGCACGCGGCACGACCGGCGCTGCTTTGGGCGGCTGGAGCAAGAAGACCAGAGGTTGAAGAAGCAATATGGCCGTTGGATGGACATCGTACGGTCACTGGAGCTAGAATCGTTCATATTGACTAAGTTGACAAAGCCCTCCGTCCTCATCAACTTAGTAGGCCCACAAGTCAGCCACCCACTATGGTGGGTCCCAGCTAGCAGGGGGTATTCATTTTTTGGTGCGTAATAAGGAGGAACTTCCTTGCGTGCGAAGATACAGCTGGTGGGTCTGACCTGTCAGCGGGAGGAACGTTTTTTTCGCGAAATACAGAAGCCCTTCCCACATACGGTGCACGTATAGTGCGTAATAAGGAGGAACTTTCCTTGCGTGCGACTATGGACCTGGTGGGTCCCATCCGTCAGGCTCTCCACATACAGTCCTGTTCCGATGACTCTCGTATGTTGACCATGCCGCGCCGAGCGCACCGAGGCGGTGGACGACGGTGAGGCCCCAGACTGAAACGACCCGGAGATGGGGAAGGCGCGGCAGTGGAGTCGCAGACGGAGAGGCGTAGGAAACTTGACTGGTTCGGGTGCGGGGTGGGCCTACACTCGGCAGAGAATAACAGGAGGTGCGGAGTGGAGCAATGGCTTGGCTGTCGGCGGGGTAGCGTTTCGCTGAGGAGCGCAAAACAACGCCACTGGACGCCGAAGGCTGGAGCAGGCGGTTCCGGCAGCACTGGGGGAAGAAGACGAGAGATTGAAGAAGAATGCCGGCCGTTGGATGTAAATCCCACGCCTTCTTAGGCTTCGACCTACTGGCCCACATGTCAGCCAGTCCATTTGTTTTTTTAATCCATTTGGTGGGCTGGGTGAAACAATGATGTAGCATCTATGCAGCCCGTTTAAATCCCATTTGCATTTTTCTCGAAATCCGCGGACTTGCTGGGCTGGTTGAAAATATCATGTTGGGCTAGACGGAGAAATGTTATAAAAACATAAACACATGATTGCACGTTAGTAAAATCTTTGCAAGCTTATGTACGCAATCACTAGGAGTTAACTTGCCAAGTTATATATAAACAATTATTATTATTATTTTGTAAGAACTTTCAACTTACGAAATAAAATATCATTTTAATTTGATGAGTTAATAGTATGTGGGGTATTATTATTTTTTAGGCTAGACGTGAGACAGTTGAGTTGGTTCTAGGGGAAAGTACTGGGAGAAAACTCAGTTTACATCGAAAGTGGGAGAAAATTCAGAGACCTGCTGGGTCCACCTGAGGAGGGGAATATGTTGGGAGGAAGGAGATTCAAAGCACGGCAGCCGAGTGAACTAGTTTTTTTATGGACAAGTGAAATAGCCACTAAAAAAGCAATCAGGTTAATGGGTTCTTAAAAGAAATTTTTCGGACAAAACATATAATTACGACACATAGGCTAATGCATGAAACACTCAGATGATAAAGGTGCTTATAAACAAATAAAGTACAACATCTCGACCTTCCTGGCACGCTTGATCATGACGCTGCGGCTGTCCGTGTACTCAAATCGATTCTTTGAGCAGCACACACCCTCATGTCCAAGATCTGCTGTACATGTCGTAGCATGCGTATAAGACCTTGGCGCGTAGGTTATGTAGGCTAGATTCAGAGGTACCTCCCACGTGTTCAGGTCGTCTTCTTTCATGTTGGCGATCGGGGTCGATGATGGTCTCGGCGAGGTCAACCACGGAGTCCTTCTCCTGCCCATTGCTGATGATCTTGTATTGCTTCGGATGTCGACAAGCTTGTTGCACCGGATGGCGAATCGTCGCGTTCTTCCTTCTCTCCACCGTAGCGAAGGTGCGATCGGCGCTGCCGAAACGGGCGAATGCTCCGAACCTGGTGTAGCCATAGGATCGAGGCGAGGCAGAGCTTCACCGAGTCCGTATCGTTGGTGTACATCACATTCAACTTGGTGCAGCCATAGGACTGAACGGCAAACTCAAAGGGAACTCCTTGCTGAAGTCCATATCCAGTGAGGCTCACCCTCGGATTGCCATTGGAGTCTCTTCGAGTGAGCGAGTGTGTAGGCGGCGGCGCAGTTCGTTTTCAGCTCTTGGGGAACTGGATTCAACGAAGCTGAGTGTGTCTGAGCGACAACAGTTACTACCCCTCCCTCGTCCATTGCACGCCCGGCAGAAGATGCACCCTCGGCGCATTCAAACGCCTCCATTAAGAAACCTACTCCGGCCACATGTCGGTTCACGAGCGGGTCTGTATTGGTACTGTAATAACAGGACTTAGTGGTCACTTGACTTAAATTTAGTTAGCTTAGGTAGAAATTTATACTTAAAACAAGCAATGCATTCGCTCGTTCTATCAGTGCCACAGGATCAACATGCACAACAATTAGAATTATTATTCTCAGGACGCACACGATCAACACATTTGTCGCACTTTCACAAAGATAATACTACCAAGTTTGAACTGTTTGTTATGGTTGTTGTCCTCTGCATCATCATGCCGTGTTTCCTAGCTTGCAAGATTCAGAACCAACAAATAAGATCCAAATAATAAGTACAACAAAGATGCCTACACATCTCATTGATTCCCAGCTTGCAAGATTCAGAACCAACAAATAAGATTCAAATAATAAGTACAACAAAGATGCCTACACATCTCATTGATTCCCAGCTTGCAAGATTCAGAACCAACCCATTAGAGCCTTTTGATAAAGTGAATATCGGGATTAAATCCATCTTGGCTAGCCATGTCATACAATCGAAGAACTTGGCGAATGTTCTTGACCGTCACAACATCTGTAGTAGAGTATTCCTATTTGCACAGCATGTTTGCACATCACAAACAAGGAGACAGGAGAGCATGATTTCGCTTTAATAGCGGCCTCCTTGAACTCAACCTCCAGCTCTACTTGGATGAGGTCTGCCTAGAGTTCCATGATTCAATTCATCCGCCTTTTTCTGCAGTTCACCTGAAATGAAGCAAAGATTACATCATTCAGCTAGCAAGAAGTACTTGCTCTTGTGAGCTGGCAGGTTCTTCTTTAGTAGTTGCACTAAAATTGAGGAACATTAAGGTTGGCTGTCCGGCTCATGTAAGGTGCAACTATAATTTTCTTATCCTTTGTGCAGTTCCACTAAAATAAAGTGCCATTGTCGAAATGACGGCTCCTTCTTGCAAAGGCTAATAAAATGTTGCACGAGATTACCACCAGAACTTGACGGAGATTTTGGAAACTCCAATCACCATTTTGTGCAGTTCCACCAAAATTGAGAAATGTTGCCCATGTGACATTTTAGTTGAACTGCACAAGACAATCATTCAAAAAAAGTGTTTTGTGCAGTTCACCAAAAGGTAAGAATAGCAACAAGGTGAAATGGATATCCCTATCTGCACAAAAAGATAGAAAGTAAACAGTTGCTGGTCAATAATAATATACGAAACATATACAAAATGAAAAGAAGCATCTTAATTATGTTCATGGCAATCACTCAAAGACAGTATAAATTTTAAAACGTCAGCAATGCTTCATGTTACCAGAAGCATTACGATCAACAATGAGATTCCTCAAATATGGGATTACTTTAATGGTGGCATTGCTTGTTTACCAGACACAGTAAATCAACAGTAGCTAAAGAGTTGGTTTAAGGGCATGGGACCGTGGGGACACCAGGACACTCAGCAGCGTAAAGGAGCAACTTACTTATCATACTGGGGAAAACAGCAGGAGTGCCATTTGTAACACAGTTTAATTGCATCTTATCACTGGAGGCATTAGATTAACAATAACACTGGTTAGACATGTCCCTAAGGTAAAGTGTGATCGCTTCATTTTACATGCGCCCTTACATTAACAACAGCAAAAGGTTGGTATAAGGACATGTCACAGTGGATGCATCAGCACAATGTACCTATAAGGAGGCATAAAGTGGTGATGCCGAGTTTGTTCATGCTATGTGAGGGCAGCAAACCTAATCCTGGAGACCTTGTACTATGTGAGGGCAGCAAATCTAATCCTGGAGATCTTTTACTATGTGAGGGCAGAAAATCTAATCCTGGAGACCTTTTACTATGTGAGGGCAGCAAATCTAATCCTGGAGACCTTTTACTATGTGAGGGCAGTGATACGTCCATTTTGCATCATGCTTTTATATCGATATTTATTGCATTATGGGCTGTTATTAGACGTTATGTCACAATAATTATTCCTATTATATCTTATTTAACAAGGTTTACATAAGGAGGGAGAATGCAGGCAGCTGGAATTCTGGGCTGGAAAAGGAGCAAATATTAGAGACCTATTCTGCACAACTCCAAAAGTCCTGAAACTCCATGGAATATTTTATTATAAATAATAAAAAATCCTTGCCAAAGATGAAGGCCAGGGGGCCCACACCCTGTCCACGAGGGTGGGGGGCGCGCCCCCCTACCTCGTGGGCCCCCTGGTGGCTCTCCGATGCCCATCTTCTGCTATATGAGGTCTTTCATCGAGAAAAAAAAAATAAGGAGCAACCTTTCAGGACGAAACTCCGCCGCCACGAGGCGGAACCTTGGCGGAACCAATCTAGGGCTCCGGCAGAGCTGTTCTGCAGGGGACAATTCCCTCCGGGAGGGGGAAATCATCGTCATCGTCATCACCAACACTCCTCTCATCGGGAGAGGGCAATCTCCATCAACATCTTCACTAGCACCATCTCCTCTCAAAACCCTAGTTCATCTCTTGTATCCAATTCTTGTCTCCAAGTCCGGGATTGGTACTAGTAGGTTGCTAGTAGTGTTGATTACTCCTTGTAGTTGATGCTAGTTGGTTTATTTGGTGGAAGATCATATGTTCAGATCCTATATGAATGTTAATACCCCTCTGATTATGAACATGAATATGCTTTGTGGGTAGTTACGTTTGTTCCCGAGGACATGGGAGAAGTCTTGCTATTAGTAGTCATGTGAATTTGGTATACGATATTTTGATGAGATATATGTTGTCTAGCCTCTAGTGGTGTTATGTGAACGTCGACTACATAATACTTCACCATTATTTGGGCCTAGAGGAAGGCATTGGGAAGTAATAAGTAGATGATGGGTTGCTAGAGTGATAGAATCTTAAACCCTAGTTTATGCGTTGCTTCGTAAGGGGCTGATTTGGATCCATATGTTTCATGCTATGGTTAGGTTTACCTTAATACTTTTGTTGTAGTTGCAGATGCTTGCAATAGAGGCTAATCATAAGTGGGATGTTTGTTCAAGTAAGAACAGCACCCAAGCACCGGTCCACCCACATATCAAATTATCAAAGTACCGAACGCGAATCATATGAACATGATGAAAACTAGCTTGACGATATTCCCATGTGTCCTCGGGAGCGCTTTTCCTATTATAAGAGTTTGTCCAGGCTTGTCCCTTGCTACAAAAAGGATTGGGCCACCTTGCTGCACTTTATTTACTTTTGCTACTTGTTGCTCGTTACAAATTATCCTCTCACACAACTATCTGTTACCACTTGTTTCAGTACTTGCGGAGAATACCTTGCTGAAAACCGCTTATCATTTCCTTCTGCTCCTCGTTGGGTTCGACACTCTTACTTATCAAAAGGACTACGATAAATCCCCTATACTTGTGGGTCATCAAGACTCTTTTCTGGCGCCGTTGCCGGGGAGAGTGAAGAGCCTTTGGTAGGTGGAATTTGGTAAGGAAAAATTTATATAGTGTGCTGAAATTTACTGTCACTTGTTACTATGGAAAGTAATCCTTTGAGGGGCTTATTCGGGGTATCTTCACCCCGAACAGTAGAGAAAAGAGTTGCTCCTCAACCTAATGAACCTACTGAAAATGAATATGAAAATATTCCCTTTGAATTTCCTTCGGGTATGATGGAAAAACTACTAGCTAATACTTTTGCAGGAGATGGAACTAAGCATCCTGATGAACACTTGATATATGTGGATGAGGTTTGTGGATTATTTAAGCTTGAAGGTATACCCGATGATGTTGTCAAGAAGAAGGTCTTCCCTTTTTCTTTGAAGGGAGATGCATTGACATGGTATAGGCTATGTGATGATACGAGATCATGGAACTACAGACGATTGAAATTAGAATTTCATCAGAAATTTTATCCTATGCATCTTGTTCATCGTGATCGCAATTATATGTATAATTTTTGGCCTCGCGAAGGAGAAAGCATCGCTCAAGCTTGGGGGAGGCTTAAATCAATGTTATATTCATGCCCCAATCATGAGCTCTCGAGAGAAATAATTATTCAAAGTTTTTATGCTCGGCTTTCTCATAATAATCAAACCATGCTCGATACTTCTTATGTTGGCTCTTTTATGATGAAGACTATTGAATTCAGATGGAATTTATTGGATAGAATTAAACGCAACTCTGAAGATTGGGACCTCGACGAAGGTAAGGAGTCAGGTATGACACCTAAGTTTGATTGTGTTAAATCTTTTATGGATACCGATATTTTCCATAAGTTTAGCACTAAATATGGACTTGACTCTGAGATAGTAGCTTCTTTCTGTGAATGTTTTGCTACCCATGTTGATCTCCCCAAGGAGAAGTGGTTTAAATATCATCCTCCCAAAGATGTAAAAGTAGCTGCACCTATTAAAGTTGAAGAAAAGACTGTCACTTATAATGATCCTATTGTTCCTACTTCTTATGTTGAGAAACCACCTTTCCCTGTTAGAATAAACGATCATGCTAAAGCTTCAACTGTGGTTCGTAAAATCAATATTAGAACTTATACACCTCCTGAGCAAGTCAAAGTAGAACCTAATATTGCTATTGTTAAAGATCTCTTGTCTGATAATATTGATGGGCATGTTATTCAATTCTATGGTGAAACTACTAGAATTGCCAAACCTAGTGCTAAAATAAACATGGACCTGTGGTAGGCGTGCTTGTTGTTTCTGTTAAAATAGGAGATCATTGTTATCATGGCTTATGTGATATGGGTGCTAGTGCTAGTGTTATACCTTATGATTTATATAAAGAAATTAAGCATGAAATTGCACCTGCTGAGTTAGAAGATATTGATGTCACAATTAAACTGGCCAATAGAGTTACTATATCAGCAGTGGGAATTGTTAGAGATGTTGAAGTCTTGTGTGGGAAAACTAAATATCCTGCTGATTTTCTTGTTCTTAGCTCCCCACAAGATAGCTTTTGTCCCATTATATTTGGTAGACCCTTCTTGAATACTGTTAATGCTAAGATAGACTTCGAAAAGAATGTTGTTACTATTGGCTTGGATGATATGATTCATGAGTTTAATTTCTCTAAGTTTAGTAAACAACACCGTGAAGAAGAATTACCTAGTAAGGATGAAATCATCGGTCTTACTTCTATTGTCGTACCTCCTAGTGATCCTCTAGAACATTATTTGCTAGACCATGAAAATGGTATGTTTATGAATGAAAGAAGGGAAATAGATGAAGTATTCTTTAAACAGGAACCTATTCTGAAACATAATTTTCCTGTTGAAATCCTAGGGGATCCTCCTCCACCCAAGGGTGATCCCGTGTTTGATCTTAAACCGTTACCTGATAATCTTAAATATGCTTATCTTGATAAAAAGAAAATATATCATGTTATTATTAGTGCTAACCTTTCAGAGCATGAAGAAGAAAGATTGTTGAAAACTCTGAAGAAGCACCGTGCTTCTACTTGATATTCTCTTGATGATCTTAAGGGAATTAGTCCCACTCTATGTCAGCATAAAATAAATTTGGAAGAAGATGCCAAACCGGTTCGTGATCACCAATGAAGGTTGAATCCTAAGATGAAAGAAGTGGTAAGAAAAGAAATACTAAAGCTTTTGGAGGCAGGTATAATTTATCCCGTTGCTGATAGTGAGTGGGTAAGTCCTATCCATTGTGTCCCTAAGAAGGGAGGTATTACTGTTGTTCCTAATGATAAAGATGAATTGATCCTGCAAAGAATTATTACAGGTTATAGGATGGTAATTGATTTCTGCAAATTAAATAAAGCTACTAAGAAAGATCATTACCCCTTGCCTTTTATTGATCAAATGCTAGAAAGATTATGCAAACATACACATTATTGCTTTCTAGATGGTTATTCTGGTTTCTCTCAAATACCTGTGTAGGCTAAGGATCA
Organism: Aegilops longissima; assembly: GCA_021605205.1. Classification (NCBI taxonomy): domain Eukaryota; kingdom Viridiplantae; phylum Streptophyta; class Magnoliopsida; order Poales; family Poaceae; genus Aegilops; species Aegilops longissima. The sequence goes on from CM038679.1 coordinate 199,594,766, forward strand.
ATCAAAGACTACTTTTACATGCCCTTTTGGTACTTTTTCTTATAGACGTATGCCTTTTGGTTTATGTAATGCACCTGCTACCTTTCAAAGATGCATGATGGCTATATTCTCTGACTTTTGTGAAAAGATTTGTGAGGTTTTCATGGACGACTTTTCCGCCTATGGATCCTCTTTGGATGATTGCTTGAGCCATCTTGATCGAGTTTTGCAGAGATGTGAAGAAACTAATCTTGTCTTGAATTGGGAAAAGTGCCATTTTATGGTTAATGAAGGTATTGTCTTGGGGCATAAAGTTTCTGAAAGAGGTATTGAAGTTGATAAAGCCAAAGTTGATGCTATTGAAAAGATGCCATGTACCAAGGACATCAAAGGTATAAGAAGTTTCCTCGGCCACGCCAGATTTTATAGGAGGTTCATTAAGGACTTCTCAAAAATTTCTCGGCCTCTGACTAATTTATTACAAAAAGATATACCATTTGTCTTCGATAATGATTGTGTAGAAGCATTTGAAATACTTAATAAAGCATTAATCTCTGCACCTATTGTTCAGCCACCGGATTGGAATTTACCCTTTGAAATTATGTGTGATGCTAGTGATTATGCTGTAGGTATTGTTCTAGGGCAAAGAGTTGATAAGAAATTAAATGTTGTCCATTATGCTAGTAAAACTTTAGACAGTGCTCAAAAAAATATGCTACTACTGAAAAGGAATTCTTAGCAGTCGTATTTGCTTGTGATAAGTTCAGACCTTATATTGTTGATTCTAAAGTAACTATTCACACTGATCATGCTGCTATTAAATATCTGATGGAAAAGAAAGATGCTAAACCTAGACATATTAGATGGGTTCTCTTGCTACAAAAATTTGATTTGCATATTGTTGATAGAAAGGGAGCTGAGAACCCCGTTGCAGACAACTTGTCTAGGTTAGAAAATGTTCTTGATGACCCACTACCTATTGATGATAGCTTTCCTGATGAGCAATTAAATGTCATAAATACTTCTCGTAGTAGTCCATGGTATGTTGATTATGCTAATTACATTGTTGCTAAATTTATACCACCTAGTTTCGCATACTAGCAAAAGAAAAAGTTTTTCTATGATTTGAGACATTACTTTTGGGATGACCAACATCTTTATAAAGAAGGAGTAGATGGTGTTATTAGACGTTGTGTACATGAGCATGAATAGGAACAGATCCTACACAAATGTCACTCCGAAGCTTATGGAGGACACCACGCTGGAGATAGAACTACACATAAGGTATTGCAATCTGGTTTTTATTGGCCTACTCTCTTCAAGGATGCCTGTAAGTTTGTCTTGTCTTGCGATGAATGTCAAAGAATCGGTAATATTAGTAGACGTCAAGAAATGCCTATGAATTATTCACTTGTAATTGAACCATTTGATTTTTGGGGCTTTGATTATATGGGACCTTTTCCTGCCTCTAATGGATATACACATATTTTAGTTGCTGTTGATTACGTTACTAAGTGGGTAGAAGCTATTCCAACTAGTAGTGCTGATCATAACACTTCTATTAAAATGCTTAAAGAAGTTATTTTTCCGAGGTTTGGAGTCCCTAGATATTTAATGACAGATGGTGGTTCACATTTTATTCATGGTGCTTTTCGTAAAATGCTTGCTAAATATGATGTTAATCATAGAATTGCATCTCCTTATCACCCACAGTCTAGTGTTCAAGTAGAATTGAGTAATAGAGAGCTCAAATTAATTTTGCAAAAGACTGTCAATAGGTCTAGAAAGAATTGGTCTAAGAAACTTGATGATGCATTATGGGCCTATAGAACTGCATATAAAAATCCTATGGGTATGTCTCCGTATAAAATGGTTTATGGAAAAGCATGTCACTTACCTCTCGAACTAGAACATAAGGCTTATTGGGCTATTAAAGAGCTCAACTATGATTTCAAACATGCTGGTGAGAAGAGGTTATTTGATATTAGCTCACTTGATGAATGGAGAACCCAAACTTATGAAAATGCCAAGTTGTTTAAAGAAAAAGTTAAAAGATGGCATGAAAAAAGGATACAAAAGCGTGAGTTTAATGTAGGTGATTATGTATTGCTATACAACTCTCATTTAAGATTTTTTGCAGGAAAACTTCTCTCTAAATGGGAAGGCCCTTACGTTATCAAGGAGGTCTATCATTTTGGTGCCATAAAAATCAATAATTTCAAAGGCACAAATCCGAAGGTGGTAAACGGTCAAAGAATCAATAACCATATCTCCGGTAATCCTATAAATGTTGAAACCAATGTGAAAGTGCAACTATCCCTAGGTGGTTTTGGTAATTCATAACAGCATATAGCTCATTGATCTAATGCTATTCCAAGATGAACATTTCAGGAAAGCTCAATGAATGGCATGGCATGGATGATGAAAGTGGATCCCTCAAAATGCTAATGACAAAGGATTGGCTCAAGCTCGAAAGCTCAAGACTCTTCATTTTATATTTTAGTGATTCAAGATCACATTGAGTCTATAGGAAAAGCCAATACTATCAAGGAGGGATGAGGTGTTGCTTAATGAGCCCCTTGCTTCATGTGTTTAGTGATATGCTCCAAAATCCTCAACTACTTTCTCACATCCACATATGACCTAAACCTAAAGCCAAAATCGGTCTCACCGATTCTTCCTATCCGGCGCCACCGATTCCAAATGTCATAGCCACTTCCACAAATCCTAGGCAAATCGGTTCTACCGATAGGGATCTCGGTCTCACCGAGATGGGATTGTAATCTCTCTGTTTCCTTTTCGTAACTTTTCGGTCTCACCGAAAGAGCGGATCGATCCCACCGAGATTGCAATGTAAACTTTCTGTTTCCCTTTCGTAACGTTTCGGTCTCACCGAAAGAGCGAATCGGTCCCACCGAGTTTACCTGACCAACTCTCTGGTTAGCTAATTACCAAAATCGGTCTCACCGAGTTTGTGTAATCGGTCTCACCGAGATTACGTTATGCCCTAACCCTAACCATATCGTCCTACCGAGATGCAAGTCAGTCCCACCGAAAATCCTAACGGTCACTAGGTTTACTAAAATCGGTCTAACCGAGTTTTTTGATTCGGTCCCACCGAGATTGGTAAATTGTGTGTAACGGTTAGATTTTGTGTGGAGGCTATATATACCCCTCCACCTCCTCTTCATTCGGTGAGAGAGCCATCAGAACAGACCTACACTTCCAACTTACCATTTCTGAGAGAGAACCACCTACTCATGTGTTGAGACCAAGATATTCCATTCCTACCATATGAATCTTGATCTCTAGCCTTCCCCAAGTTGCTTTCCACTCAAATCTTCTTTCCACCAGATACAAATGATATGACAGAGAGAGTTGAGTGTTGGGGAGACTATCATTTGAAGCACAAGAGCAAGGAGTTCATCACCAACGCACCATTTGTTACTTCTTGGAGAGTGGTGTCTCCTAGATTGGCTAGGTGTCACTTGGGAGCCTCCGACGAGATTGTGGAGTTGAACCAAGGAGTTTGTAAGGGCAAGGAGATCGCCTACTTCGTGAAGATCTACCGCTAGTGAGGCAAGTCCTTCGTGGGCGACGGACATGGTGGGATAGACAAGGTTGCTACTTCGTGGACCCTTCGTGGGTGGAGCCCTCCATGGACTCGCGCAACCGTCACCCTTCGTGGGTTGAAGTCTCCATCAACGTGGAGGTACGATAGCACCACCTATCGGAACCACGCCAAAAACATCCGTGTCTCCAATTGCGTTTGAATCCTCCAAACCCTCCCCTTTACTTTCTTGCAAGTTGCATTTTTTAATTTCCTCTGCTCATACACTCTTTGCATGCTTGCTTCAATTGTGTGATGATTGCTTGACTTGTCCTAAGATAGCTAAAATCTGCCAAACTCTAAAACTGGGAAAAGGCTAAGTTTTTAATTGGTCAAGTAGTCTAATCACCCCCCTCTAGACATACTTCAAGGTCCTACAAGTGGTATCAGAGCTTCGTCTCCATTTGCTTTGATTTCCATAGCTTTTGGTGGTCATAGCCTTGGTTTCACAACCTAGGAGAGTATGGCGTCTAGCGAGGAAATTATCACCGAGAGGTCCTTACTTTGATGGTACTAATTTTGCTAGTTGGAAGCATAAGATGAAAATGCATATTCTCGGACATAACCCGCCGCTTGGGAAATTATTTGTATTGGCTTGCAAGGTGAATTCTTTGATGGGAGAGAGCCGAACCGTGAAGCTAATGCGGAAGAATTGAAGATGCTGCAATACAACGCTCAAGCTTGTGATATCATCTTCAACGGATTGTGCCCCGAAGAATTCAACAAAATCAGCCGTCTTGAGAATGCAAAGGAAATTTGGGATACTTTGATTGATATGCATGAAGGTACTGAATCCGTCAAGGAATCCAAGTTGGATATGCTCCAAACTCAGCTTGACAAGTTCAAAATGAAGGATGGTGAAGGTGTCGCTGAAATGTACTCTAGGCTTGCACTTATCACAAATGAGATTGCCGGCTTAGGGAGTGAAGAGATGACTGACAGATTCATCATCAAGAAGATCCTAAGAGCATTGGATGGAAAGTATGATACCGTGTGCACATTGATTCAAATGATGCCAAACTACAAGATCTCAAGCCAACGGAAGTCATTGGAAGAATTTGTGCTCATGAGATGTCACTTAAGGTTAAGGAGGAACTTCATAACAAGTCAAGTGGTGCTTACAAAGCCTCATGTGAAGCCCCCACATCATCAAGTGAGAAACACACCTTCAATGAAGAATTGAGCTTAATGGTGAAGAACTTCAACAAATTCTACAAGAGTAGAAGCAAAGAAAGAAGCTCCAAGTCAAGGTCTTACAATGACAAAAGATCTTTTAGTCGAGAGCGAAATTGCTACAATTGTGGGAGACCCGGACACTATTCCAATGAGTGTACGACACCCTACAAAAGAAGAGAAGACTCTCCGAAAAGAAGAAGTAGAAGAGAAGAATCACCACCAAGAGAGAGGAGGAGTAGAGATGATCATTATGAACGAAGACCCTCACGGAGAAGCAAGGGTTCGGAAAGGAAGGACAAGTCATCAAAGAGCTACATAAAATGAAGACATCAAGCTCATGTTGGTGAATGGGTATCCGGCTCCGACTCCGACAATCATTCCGAGAGAAGCTATCACTCCGACTCCGAATATACTCAAGATGAAGGTGTTGCCGGTCTAGCACTTGTGTCAACCAACTCCTACGACATATTTGAGTCACCAAATGAAGGAATTGGAAGATGCTTCATGGCCAAAGGTCCAAAGGTAACACATCCTGAGTATGTTGATTTCAATAGTGATGAAGATGACTTGCTTGTGGATGATGATTTACTTGTTGACAACTCTAGTGATGAATACTATGATGAAACGTCAATTAATCATGCTAATCAAGATAAAACGAATGACAATGATAAGGAGAAGATTGAGCGTCTAACTAAAGAACTAAACTCTCTTAAGTTAGCTCATGAAACTATCTTCGAAGATCATCGAGAACTTTTAAGGGCTCATGAGAAGTTACACTTTGAAAAGCTCAATCTTGAGAAAGAGCATGAGTTCTTAAAAGAAATCAATGATGATCTCCGTAAGAGAAGTTCTTCTTACATTGCCGAGCGTTTACTCTTATCTACTTACATGCCTCAAGTCAAGTCTAGTAACAAGATCAAGAAAGATTGTTCCTCTAGTAGTAACAATAACAATGTCAAATCCAATATTGTTGCTTCTAGTAGTTCTCTTAATTCCACTAATGATTCTCTTAGCCAAGTTACACTTGAGCAAGAAAATATCTTATTGAAGGGAATTATAGAGAAAGGTGTATACAAGAGCCTTGCCGGGAGTAAGCAATTCGAGGAAATTGTACGCAAGCAAGGAAGGCACCGGAAGAATCAAGGCATTTGTTTTGAACGAAAGTTCAATGCCAATGGAGTTGAGTGGGAAGAAGATCAATACCCCAAGACGAAGTTTGTTCCTCAACAAGAGAAGTATGATCCTACTTCCTTCAAGGGAACACAAGCACAAGATGATCTTCAACCACAAGACCACAAGAACAAAGGCAAGGACAAGCTTCATGAAGAGATTGATGCATTTGAAGAGGCATCTAAGGTCTCGGTCAAGTGGATTCCCAAGACTACGTCAAGTTCTACCTCATCAAGTACAACTACAACTCCAAGGATTCCCATCAAGATGATGTGTATCCCGAAGAAGAAGAGCTAGAGAGTTCTTGAGGGTGACTCCGCCAACATATTTCACTCATATCATTATGGCAAGGACAAGTGCAATCAACTTCCATATCTTGCACTAGTTCAAGGAGTCACAAACCCTCATGTTGGTAAGGCAAGGGACAAGGTAACCTAATGATTTCATGGACATCATTTTGTATGTGCATCACTCTATGTCTATGGATATACTTGTTTGTTCCTTGTGGGACTAACCCATGTAGGTATTGAAAGTGCAACTCACTCCAAAGGATTGCTCCAAAAAGATCTACATCAACATTGAGCATCCACATCTTCAACACCTACATGAAGTCATCATCGACAAAACCCAAGGTTAGTTCATCCCTCTTAGGGGGGATCTCACATCTAGGGGGAGCTTAACTCTAATAATTGAGTCAAAGCAACTCTAATGATGTGAACACATAAATGCTTTATGTAAAAGTGGTAAACCCACTTGAGCTTAAACGATGAGTATGACCTATGATCAAATGTCTATCATTTGACTCCTAAGTCAATATACTCATATATAGATGACCTAGTCATCGCCAATTGTTTGATAGATGCTAGAATTGGTTGTGCATGCTTTGCCACATATTTCATGTGCCATCTTATTGTGTGAGCATGTTGGTTGCATACTTTACTCATTCGAGGACATCCACTTGTTGTTTTGATTGATTGGCTTCTTTTTCTTTGGCCAAGTGGATGGACAAGAATGCCTAAGAACCTTCTCTAGCTATCTATGCTTTTCTCATCTCAAACTCTATTCATGCTACATCACAAAATTTGATCAAGTCAGATTCGAACCACTCTGTGTGAGGAGCACTCGGAGTCCCCGATTCGTCATAGACTTAAACTTGCAAAACTTCTTTGTGATTCTCGGTCTGACCGATTCCTCCATTTCGGTCTTACCGAGATCACTAAGTCGATCTAGGTTTTCAATGTCGGTGCAACCGATTTGAACTCTTCGGTCACACCGAGTTGCAATAACTGTACATAGTTTTGCATCTCGGTGCCACCGAGTTGTTCCACTCGGTCACACCGACATAGTCGGGCTATATATAGACACGGGCAAAAATTTGGAAATTTCTCCGAACCTCTTCCCCCGCGCAATAGCTCGCTCTGCCTCCGTGGTCTCCGGATCGTCTCCTCGTTGCCAGCCGCCTCCTGTTGCTAGTCTCCGCCGCCGTCAACGGAATTCAACCCCGCCGTTGCCGCCGTAGCGAGTCTCCGCCGAACTAGGGTATGGACTCGATCACGGTGCTTTCCTCGTCCGATTCTCAGCACATTGTGTTCTTATTGATTCTTGCCACGATTGAAACACTCCTATCTAGTCAATGCAATCCTTAGAATAGTTTTGATTCGAAAAATTTAGGGTTAGGTTTCCGCAGAAACCATCTCGGACCCACCGAGTTGAAAAACTCGGTCCCACCGATTTGGCTTATGACATTGCACTAGTGAGACTCGGTCTGACCGAGAATTGCTAATTGGTGAGACCGATTTTAGGACTTTGTGAAACCCTAGCAGTCTCGGTGCCACCGAACTATGACTCGGTCTGACCGAGTTCATCATTTTAGGTTCCAAAATTGCTTCGGTATCACCGAGTGTGAAAATCGGTTGATCTGAAATGCTTTCTATGGAAAACTAAAACTTAATTTTTGAGTCATTCTTTTGCAAAAATCTCTGCATTTTGTGATGCTCATCCACTCTACCTCATCTATAACTCTTCACAGGGTCAGCAGTCAGTGTTTGCAGCATGTTAGACCAGAGTGACAGTCAGAACAGGTCAGAGGAGCAGGTGAACATGAGTGAGGGCACTAGTCCCTCCAGCTCTTCAGATGAAGGCTGCAGGAGCACCCCAAGCAATTTTCCTAAAGCTGCCACCAGGCAAAGGAAGAAGAAAACCTCAGATTCTGAAGATGAGGATTATAGGGCAGAAGAGGATGAGGCAACCTCCAAGAAGGCAGTGCTCAAAAAGGATTATGCCTCAGCACATAGCACAAAGCCTGGACTCAATAGGAAGGTTCCTGCCAAGAGGACACCTATGCCAAAGGTCAGAGCATCAAATCAAATTCCTGAAAAGCCTGATCCCAAAGAGCCAGGTGCTACTGAAGGAAACAAAAGGAAAGAAAGGGTCAAGAAGACCATAGTCAGAGTTATTGGGAAGCCTTCCATGATGGAAGAGGAAGAAGAGATTGCTGCACCAGCACCCAAGGCACCAAAGCTTATGGGTGATGCTATAAGATCAGGGGCTGCCACATCTAAGCCCAAGGAAGCACCCAAAGCTGCCCCCAAGGCCAAGTCTGCACCAAAGAGGAATACCAGGAGTATTCCAGCTGCTGAAAAGAACAAGGCCCCAGTGCCTGAGGTTGGTGATGAAGAAGATGAAGAAGGACAAGTTCTGAGGAAGCTCAAGCCCAAGATACCAGACCACAATGATGCCCATCCTGTGGCTGAGGACATGAAGATCAGAAGAGACAATGGGTTGAGGCTATGGAGGATGACAGATCCATATGCCACAAGGAGAAGAACTGCTGTGGACTACAGGTTCCATACCAAGGAACAACAGGACTTTTATGAGACTATTCTGCTGGATAAGAAGCCCATAGTGTGTGATATGAGGTGGGTCGACTGGACCTACATGAAAGAAAATGTAGAGCACTATCCTGGAGTGCAAGACAGTTTTGTTGCTGTTGGAGTTGCAGACTTCATTGGGCAAAAGCTCACCAACTGGAACGATGAACTTATCATGCAGTTCTACTCCACAGCACACTTTTATCCAGATGGCAGGATAGTGTGGATGTCTGAAGGTACAAGGTACCAGTCAACTGTTGAGGAGTGGGCAAAGCTAATAAATGCCCCAAAGGAGAATGAAGATGACCTGGATGTATATGCCAAGAAGAAAATGGACCACAATTCCATGGCACACATGTACAAGGAGATCCCATACACAGCCATTGAGACACATAAGTTTGGATCAGTCCACTTCCTTCTGTCAGGGCTGCCAACTATCAATGCATCTTAAGGCATACTCTACTGCCTAAGTCTGGTGACCACAACATGATTAGAGGGCAGGCAATCAACATGTTGCATTTGTTTGATGTGCCACGGAAATTCAAAGTCATGAGCCTTATGGTTGAAACCATTAAGAGAACTGCAGCAGACCAGAAAAGAAGTTGTGGATATGCCCCTCAGATCCAGGAGTTGATTAACTCAAAGATGGGCACAGGCAAATATCTATTGGATAAAGAACATTTTCCAATTTATCCAGACTTTGAGGACAATGAGGTTGTCATGAATGAGAATGATCCATCGTCAGTTCAAGCACAAGAGAAGAAGGAGAAGGCAAGGAAGGAGAAGGCTGCCAGGATGCCAACTCAAGAGGAGGCATCTGAGTATTTCTTGAAGAACAAGCAGGAGCAGCTTGGATACTTAATAGCATCAACACTGAGGATTGAGAAGGGATTGGCCACCCTCACTCAAAATCAGGAGAGCTTGGAAAGAATCATGGAACAAAAGTTCTATGACTTAGATGTGAAAGTAACTGAGATTCAATCTGCTGTGGAGCAACTACGGGATGACATGCCGGAGAGGAAGGGCAAAACAACAACTGATGCATTTGCCAGAGTGCCTAGAGCCCAGAGGTCATCTGCTGTGCGCCTCGACACGAGCCACTTCATCTGCACCAGCTACAGCCTCAGTGCCACCAGCTCCAGCACCTACACCAGCTCCAACTCCATCTACTTCAACTGAACCCTTCGTCCTTGGCGCTATCCGGACACCACCACGTGAAGATCAAGCCTGAGAGTCGATCTAGCACTATGCATTTTCTATGAACTTTTTGGTAACTTGTTGCCAAAGGGTGAGAAAAATGTACAGATCATAGGCTTCGAGAGAGAGAGTGTTGCTTTTGTTCTCTCTTGATTTGGTGGTTTTTAAACTTGTTTGCTTTTGATTGCTTGAGATACTATGTTTGTGAGACATTGATGATCATGTGTTTGATCATAAGCTACACTTATGCATGTTTGATGATATTATCTTATCTATCCTATGTGATCATTCACTGTGCTTGGTGATGAGTGCATGTATTCAATCCGTATCATTTTGAGCGCTCCACCAAGATGTATGTGACATGGAAGAGGAACCCATGAGCCTAATTCCTTGTGCATTTGGAGTCCAAAGCAAATCGTAAACTATGCACAAATTTAGGGGGAGCTCTTGCTTATCACATACTTCTCAAAGCGACGATGTTTTTCAATCTCATTATCATTTGTCGAAGCTTTGATCTATATGTTGTCATCAATTACCAAAAAGGGGGAGATTGAAAGAGCAACTATCCCTAGGTAGTTTTAGTAATTCATAACAACATATAGCTCATTGAGCTAATGCTATTCCAAAATAAACATTTCACGAAAGCTCAAAGAATGGCATGGCATGGATGATGAAAGTGGATCCCTCAAAATGCTAATGACAAAGTATTGGCTCAAGCTCAAAAGCTCAAGACTCTTCATTTTATATTTTAGTGATTCAAGATCACATTGAGTCTATAGGAAAAGCCAATACTATCAAGGAGGGATGATGTGTTGCTTAATGAGCCTCTTCCTTCATGTGCTTAGTGATATGCTCCAAAACCCTCAGCTACTTTCTCACATCCACATATGACCTAAACCTAAAGCCAAAATCGGTCTCACCGATTCTTCCTATCCGGCGCCACCGATTCCAAATGTCATAGCCACTGCCACAAACCCTAGGCAAATCGGTACTACCGATAGGGATCTCGGTCTCACCGAGATGGTATTGTAATCTCTCTGTTTCCTTTTCGTAACTTTTCGGTCTCACGGAAAGAGCGGATCGGTCCCACCGAGATTGCAATATAAACTTTCTGTTTCCCTTTCATAACGTTTCGGTCTCACCGAAAGAGCGAATCGGTCCCACCGAGTTTACCCGACCAACTCTCTGGTTAGCTAATTACCAAAATCGGTCTCACCGAGTTTGTGTAATCGGTCTCACCGAGATTACGTCATGCCCTAACCCTAACCATATCGGTCCTACCGAGATGCAAGTCAGTCCCACCGAAAACCCTAACGGTCACTAGGTTTACTAAAATCGGTCTGACCGAGTTTGTTGATTCGGTCCCACCGAGATTGGTAAATTGTGTGTAACGGTAAGATTTTGTGTGGAGCCTATATATACCCCTCCACCTCCTCTTCATTCGGTGAGAGAGCCATCAGAACAAACCTACACTTCCAACTTACCATTTTTGAGAGAGAACCACCTACTCATGTGTTGAGACCAAGATATTCCATTCCTACCATATGAATCTTGATCTCTAGCCTTCCCCAAGTTGCTTTCCACACAAATCTTCTTTCCACCAGATCCAAATCCTATGACAGAGAGAGTTGAGTGTTGGGGATACTATCATTTGAAGCACAAGAGCAAGGAGTTCATCATCAATGCACCATTTGTTACTTCTTGGAGAGTGGTGTCTCCTAGATTGGCTAGGTGTCACATGGGAGCCTCCGACGAGATTGTGGAGTTGAACCAAGGAGTTTGTAAGGGCAAGGAGATCGCCTACTTCGTGAAGATCTACCGCTAGTGAGGCAAGTCCTTCATGGGCGATGGCCATGGTGGGATAGACAAGGTTGCTACTTCGTGTACCCTTCGTGGGTGGAGCCCTCCGTGGGCTCGCGCAACCGTTACCCTTCGTGGGTTGAAGTCTCCATTAACGTGGAGGTACGATAGCACCACCTATCGGAACCACGCCAAAAACATCCGTGTCTCCAATCGCGTTTGAATCCTCCAAACCCTTCCCTTTACTTTCTTGCAAGTTGCATGCTTTAATTTCCGCTGCAAATACACTCTTTGCATGCTTTCTTGAATTGTGTGATGATTGCTTGACTTGTCCTAAGATAGCTAAAATCTGCCAAACTCTAAAACTGGGAAAAGGCTAAGTTTTTAATTGGTCAAGTAGTCTAATCACCCCCCCTCTAGACATACTTCAAGGTCCTACACAATGTTATTGAAACCGTAACCCCGGAGCAATACATAAGGGACACTTTCCGGAACGTTTCAGACTCCAAATAGGAATAGGTATGTGGTACGGTAAGTAAAGCGACTCCAAAACAATTTTTAAGGCCATATTCCTTCGTTTTGGAATATTTAGAAAAATAGAAAAATAAGTAGCAGTCCGGGAAGGACACGAGGGCCCCACGAGGGTGGAGGGCGCGCCCTACACCCTGGGCGCACCCCCTACCTCGTGGGCACCTCGTGTGCCTTCCGGACTCCGTTTTCTTGCACGATACGTATTTTGGTTGGTAAAAATTCATTATATATTCTCCCGGAGGTTTTGACTCCCGTATCACGCAAATATCCTCTGTTTTTATTTCAAGCTATTGCTGCTGCAGATTAGAGCAAGATGTCTTCTCAAGAGTCAGTCGGGGAGAGCCGGTTATCTAATCCGGCATCGGAACCAAGGGAAAACAGCGAAGCTGACCCCTTTGGGCTAGCAACGGAGGAGGAGATGGAGGCTGACTTGATGAGAGTGGATGCCATGGAGGATCAATAAGTCACTTCTCGCTTCCGAGATAGGTTCGCGGTGGGGGAACTACAGAACTCAGCTATTCCAAACTCGGTTATCCCTTCCAATGTTAGATTTCTTTCTTATGAAAATATGAAGAGGAGTGTCACTTGTTCTCCCGCAGCTATGCAACACCCTTGGGTGCAAGGAGCCTTAGCAGTTATAGGAAAGCTTCGCAAGGAAATAATGGACCTCAAGCAGCAAGTCAATAAGCTTGAGGACGAGAATCGTATCCTAAAGGGCATCATCGCCAAGAATGTTTCACCAACCCTGAAGAAGGAGATATAATCACATGGGTATGGGCACTCCCCTTGGCAACTGCCAAGCATGGGGGAGGTGCCCCGATATCGTATCACAACCACATCTTCTATCTTTACCGTTTTTCTTAGTTCTATCCTATTAGTAGTATATTGGTCGAGTAGAATAAAGTTTATGGCATGATCTAGTTTTGAGTTTTTGCTTTATGATCTCTCTATGTAATCGATTCCGTGAGCTATATAATAAAGATTAGTGTTGAGTCAAGGGCTTGATTGTTTTGCCATGATCTTGAGTGCATAAAAGAATAGAGAAAAAGAATAAAAAAGAAACAAACAGTTTATATTGATCTTATTGAAAGTGATGACTTCACATAGAAGGAGTATGATGATTAAAAGTTGTTGGGAGTTGACAAACATAGCTTTGGTCATCGTTGCAATTAATAGGAAGTAATAAGGAAAGAGAGGTTTCACATATAGATATACTATTATTGACATCTTTTGTGATTGTGAGCACTCATTAAAATATGACATGCTAAAGAGTTGATATTAGACAAGGAAGACAATGTAATGAGTTATGTTTTCTTATATCTGAGATAAAGTATGTTGTCATGGATCTCCCAACATGTTGAGCTTGCCTTTCCCCCTCATGCTAGCCAAATTCTCAGCACCAAGTAGAGATACTACTTGTGCTTCCAAAAACCCTTAAACCAGTTTTGCCATGAGAGTCCACCATATCTACCTATGGATTGAGTAAGATCCTTCAAGTAAGTTGTCATCGGTGCAAAGCAATAAAAATTGCTCTAAATATGTATGATTGATTGGTGTCGGAGAGATAAGCTTTATACGATCCTGTGATGTGGAAGTAATAAAAGCGATGATCGCATAATAAAGATTCATATCACAAGGGCAATATAAAGTGACGTTCTTTCGCATTGAGATTTTGTGCATCCATCCATAAAAGCGCATGGCAATCTCGCTTCCCTCGTGAAGGGCCTATCTTTATTATTATCCTCTACCTTATGCAAGAGTTATGGTGATCTTCACCTTTCCTTTTACATTTTATCCTTTGGCAAGCACAGTGTGTTGGAAAGATCCTGATTGAAATATCTAATTAGATGTAGGGGGCATGAGTTATTATTGTTGACATTACCCTTGAGGTAAAAGGTTGGGAGGCGAAACTATAAGCCCCTATTTTTCTCTGTGTCCGATTAAAACTCCGTAACCACAAGTATCACGTGAGTGTTAGCAATTATGAAGGACTAAATGGTAGTTGAGTATGTGGACTTGCTGTTAAGCTCTGACATAGACTCTTTCTGATGTTATGATAAATTGCAATTGCTTCAATGACTGAGATTATAGTTTGTTGGTTTTCAATACAGTTTATGATTCGTACTCTGCATTGTGAATTGATTATTACTTGAACATAAGAAATCATATGACAATACATATATATGTTGCTGTTATGAGAATAATCATGATGCCTTCATGTCCGTATTTTATTTTTATCGACACCTCTACCTCTAAACATGGGGACATATTTATCGTTATGGGCTTTCGCTTGAGGACAAGCGAGGTCTAAGCTTGGGGGAGTTGATACGTCCATTTTGCATCATGCTTTTATATCGATATTTATTGCATTATGGGCTGTTATTACACGTTATGTCACAATACTTATGCCTATTCTCTCTTATTTTACAAGGTTAACATAAGGAGGGAGAATGCCGGCAGCTGGAATTCTGGGCTGGAAAGGAGCAAATATTAGAGACCAATTCTGCACAACTCCAAAAGTCCTGAAACTCCATGGAATATCTTATAATAAATAATAAAAAATCCTCGCCAAATATGAAGGCCAGGGGGCCCACACCCTGTCCACGAGGGTGGGGGCGCACCCCCCCCTCCTAGGGCGCGCCCCCTACCTCGTGGGCCCCTCGTGGCTCTCCGATGCCCATCTTCTGCTATATGAGGTCTTTCGTCGAGAAAAAAAATAAGGAGCAACCTTTCAAGACGAAACTCCGCCGCCACGAGGCGGAACCTTAGCGGAACCAATCTAGGGCTCCGGCAGAGCTGTTCTGCCGGAGACAATTCCCTCCGGGAGGGGGAAATCATCATCATCGTCATCACCAACGCTCCTCTCATCGGGAGAGGGAAATATCCATCAACATCTTCACCAGCACCATCTCCCCTCAAAACCCTAGTTCATCTCTTGTATCCAATTCTTGTCTCCAAGTCCGGGATTGGTACTAGTAGGTTGCTAGTAGTGTTGATTACTCCTTGTAGTTGATGCTAGTTGGTTTATTTGGTGGAAGATCATATGTTCAGATCCTATATGCATATTAATACCCCCTCTGATTATGAACACGAATATGCTTTGTGAGTAGTAATGTTTGTTCCTGAGGACATGGGAGAAGTCTTGCTATTAGTAGTCATGTGAATTTGGTATTCGTTCCATATTTTGATGAGATATATGTTGACTAGCCTCTAGTGGTGTTATGTGAACGTCGACTACATAACACTTCACCATTATTTTGGCCTAGAGGAAGGCATTGGGAAGTAATAAGTAGATGATGGGTTGCTAGAGCGACATAAGCTTAAACCCTAGTTTATGCATTGCTTCGTAAGGGGCTGATTTGGATCCATATGTTTCATGCTATGGTTAGGTTTACCTTAATACTTTTGTTGTAGTTGCGGATGATTGCAATAGAGGTTAATCATAAGTGGGATGTTTGTTCAAGTAAGAACAGCACCCAAGCACCGGTCCACCCACATATCAAATTATCAAATTACCGAATGCGAATCATATGAACGTGATGAAAACTAGCTTGAAGATATTCCCATGTGTCCTCAGGAACTCTTTTCCTATTATAAGAGTTTGTCCAGGCTTGTCCTTTGCTACAAGAAGGATTGGGCCACCTTGTTGCACTTTATTTACTTTTGCTACTTGTTGCTCGTTACAAATTATCCTATCACACAACTATCTGTTACCACTTGTGTCAGTACTTGCAGAGAATACCTTGCTGAAAACCGTTTATCATTTCCTTCCGCTCCTCGTTGGGTTCAACACTCTTACTTATCGAAAGGACTACGATAAATCCCCTATACTTGTGGGTCATCAGGCAGCAAATCTAATCCTGAGACCTTTTACTATGTGAGGGAAGCAAATCTAATCCTGAGACCTTTTACTATTCGAGGGCAGCAAATCTAATCCTGGAGACCTTTTACTATGTGATGGCAGCAAATCTACTCCTGGACATACTCTGTTGACTTGTCCACCAGCCGCCACTTTCTATCCTTTTCTCAACCAATAATAGATATGTTCCTTATCCAGTTTGTACTACGTTTTCCCATTATTTCCCTTTTCAACCAAGAGACCGGTTGGGTATCCGGTCTCTACTACTTTCACCATATTATTTCCTCTTTGAATCAAGTCCTAGATTCATGCTACAACTTTCCCCCCTTTTTCAGTTGTTTGAACAAAGCCCTAGATTCGAATGCATGAAGTAGCTTTACCTCTAATAATACTAAAAATTTAGGTGGCTTTGGAAGAGCTGATGGGAGTAGAAAAAGATGGACATGCAGACACGTGGGGAGATGGGGCAGTAGAGCAAGGCCGCTTTCAAAGAACTTATACCTGAGGGTCGCCGGGATGTCGGCGGCGGCTGGTCGGATCTGCGGACAATTTGGCAGGGAGGAAGAAGGGTCGGAGGACCTCCGAGCCGGTGCTGTGTCGGAGAGAACGGCACGGGCAGAGGATTGGGCCCCCCCCCCGGCAGCTGTGGGTTTCCTCCCTCGGCGGCGATGACCGCGTGAACGATGCACCTTTTAGTCCTCTACACACACCGGCCGAAGGGATCCATCCGGATCTGTGACCAGCGGTGAGCAGAGAGAAAATGTCGCTACCGCTGTCTTGTTTATATCTGGAGAGGATGAGAAAATGAAGAGAGCAACCCTAGTAAAGCAAGCGCTCAGGCCCCTGCGTCCATATATAGTGGAGTGATAATCTTTTTTCTCTCCACAACAAGCGTTTCAATTTGTGTACGTGGCATTAAAGAAAAGAAACTCTATTTAAGGTGACTCTCAGACGACTCCTACTTACTACTAGTAGTACTACAGTATTGTTTACTTGTGCTCCCCGCCCCTCCATTCATTGAACTACCCCACGGGTGAATAAACATATAGTAAGTATTGTATTTATATAGAACGAACAAGCTCGAACTATTTTCGCGTAGTTAAAAGTTGAGGGCGGGGCTTTTCCCGGGCAAGACGCTGTGGCGTCTTGGTAGGCGGTTTGACAGAGAGGCGAGGAGGGTGAGCGAGTGGGGCTGTGCGATTTGATGGCGCGTTACTGCTGGAAAGACTTGTGATATGACCACTCACTATCTATATCTATATCTATACCCTTATAAAAAAACGAGTTGGCAATGATGGTGTGCCTTCAATCTTGTAATACAGACTGTATGATCTATATCTGACGGATAGAAAGCAAACTATGATAATTTTACAAAAGATACCCGCACCTCTCTCCACATCATTATCTCCCGCAACCTCATTGCTCAGCAATTAAAAAAGGAATAAGTCTCTCGAACAATCTAGCATGCATGGTGGCGGCTGCTATGCGCCGCCGCGCCGTCCATCCCCATACATCCGCCCCTTCCGACCACCAGTCACCACCACGCTCCACTCCTCCTCGCCTTATCTCTCATCTTTCATTTTTTCGATGACGTTCTCGAGATACCAGCTTTCCGATAAAATTCTCGAGATATCATTAGTTTTCACACATGGGATTACTTCTGCATGGGTCAATCACAACAGGTAAAAAAATGAATATTGATGTTCCGTGCAATGCATGAGAATCTTTCTTGTAATTATATAACGCAAATCATGAGCAGGAAGTGACATTTTTTTGACACAACCACGTTAACATGGCCACGTAAATCACTAGCTAAAGTAAATACCATTATACTTATATCCCGATGCAAAAGGTTGAGTACATGTCCGAAGAGTAGAGTCACACACACGCACTTTGTCTCTCAGAATCTCTCTTACACACACACCAGTTACGTGACGCCCACTTAAGCAGACACGTATGTCACAATTTGTGCACCCGCGGGTACACATGATGCTGCGATTTATTTAAGCCGAAGGCGAACCCAAACAGTAGCTGCATTCATTCCCTCCGCCGCCTCTTCTCGTCGTCGCCGTCGCCGGTAGCTATGGGCGTCAAGGTAACAACATACGCCATACTCCCGCCGGAGCTGCGCTTTAATATGGAAATTTTAGTGGTCTTGCATGCATCTTTTTGTGCTAACACTCCTATATAAGGGTTGACCGGTTGCTTCCCACGGACGTGCGCGGGCTGTGGAGTAACGTTTTTTACCACAATTTCTTAGGAAACTGAGTGCAATAATTGAGTAGTTTTGCAAACTACCGGTACTACACCTGAAATGGTTCAAAACCTATACTCCCTTGCCAGCGCGCACTTCCCGCATGAAACGGTCAGCGCCGCCCTGGAGCGTCAGTGCCACATTAATGCCCAGCCAGAGCGGACGCGACCTCTCATTGGGGCCGGTTTTGAAGTGGCGCGACGGCCGAGAGAGCGCCACTTCCCGGTGCACGCGACTGGTCTGCGTCGAGACTGGCCATAGGCCCTGTTTGGATCCATGGGTTAGAGTTAGTTTGAGCTAGTAGTCGTGAATTACTGGCGCTCCAACCGGGGTGATGCCCCCCTTTCGTTCCACGCTCTAATCTGGTGCATGACACGTTGACCCGGATGCTGGCTCTCCCACATGTCGGAGTAGTAAGAAGGAGCAAGGAATGATGCGGTATATACTAGTACTATACTACTCAGGTCGGAGGAGTGCGAACCACGGCAGCCCAGTGAACCAGCAGTGCGAACCACGGTAGCCCAGTGAACCAGCAGTAGAAAACAATGTGGTGATATGGCCATAAAAAACAATGTGCTACGGTCCACACTGTAGCATGTACAGTAACACTCCTCTTTGTTTGGATCCCTGAGTTAGAGCTAGTTTAGGTTGAAATAGCCTCAAATTATCAAAACAAGAGGGGTTAGTTTGAGCTAGTTTGCTCTAACCCAGCTAAAACAAACTAGCCCGGTGGAGAGGTTCTAATTGGGTTAGTTATTCTCGGGCCCACTAAAAGAGAACTAAAAAAATCTCCCCTGCCCACACCAGATCGCTCCCCCCCTCTCGCACGACTCCTCTCTATTCCCCATAGGGCCGCCTGCCCAAGCGCCGCTTGCCCTCTCTCTCCTCCGACCGCCCTCTCCTTCTGGCCTCTGCCGCCCTACTCCGGCCGCCCTCTCCCTCCGACCTTCAAGGTCGCCCCGCCTCCCCTTCACTCACTGTCGTTTTCTCCCTCTATCACTGGGTGGCGCAAGATCTACCAGGAGGTCGCGAGAGGGGTGAGTTTGTTCGTTCCTTCTCTGTCTCACGGCCATATCATTTATCTTGCTTGCTCTAGCGCTAATTCTGATTTGGAAAAGTAGATCCTGATCAAACTTGGTATAGATTTGTGGTGCACGCATGGAATTGTTTGATGATTCTTGAGGAGGTAATAAATCTTTCTAGAGGCCCAAACATTCAGGTCACCTTTCTAGGTATTTCAATTTCAGGCTTGTGTTATTTCTAGAGGCCCAAAGATTCAGTTCCCCTTTCTAGGTATTTCAA
This sequence comes from Aegilops longissima, assembly GCA_021605205.1. NCBI lineage: Eukaryota > Viridiplantae > Streptophyta > Magnoliopsida > Poales > Poaceae > Aegilops > Aegilops longissima. The sequence goes on from CM038679.1 coordinate 199,614,514, forward strand.
TTTCAGGCTTCCATTATTTCTAGAGGACCAAAGATTCAGTTCACCTTTCTAGGTATTTCAATTTCAGGATTGCACTATTTCTAGAGGCCCAAAGATTCAGTTCACCTTTCTAGGTATTTCAGTTTCAGGCTTGCATTATTTATAGAGGCCCAAAGATTCAGTTCACCTTTCTAGGTATTTCAGTTTCAGGCTTGCATTATTTCTAGAGGCCCAAAGATTCAGTTCACCTTTCTAGGTATTTTAGTTACATGCTTGCATTATTTCTAGAGGCCCAAAGATTAAGTTCCCAGTCGGGGGCAAGCAGCCCTGCTACCCATGCCGGTGTCGACCTCAACTCGCAAGGGCCGGCGTCGGAGGGGTACCCGGGGCTTGGGCTCTACAGAGCTTTCCTCCAGAGCGACAATGGCGAACTCCTCCCTCGGTGCGTGAGGGGCTCTGGGCTCCCTCCCTATCTTGAATGACTTCCGTGATGAGTTAGCTCATTCTTTGTTTCGCGAAGTGTTTTTTCATTTTGTGAAGCTTGATTGACGACTTGTATGTTTAAGTGGAATATCTCATTTGTATGGAAAAAGTAAAAATTATCATGTTTTGCATGCTTGATTTGTATAGATGGTTCGTTTATGTCAATTCTGAGCGGGAGGAGGCCACAGAAGAGCCGGCCACACCCAAGAGGGTGCTTGGATCCAAGGGACTTATTTTATTCTAACTAAAAATAGTCTCTTTAAGAAGCTAAAGTTCCAATCACCCCTGACTAAAGAGGGGCTAAAATTAGTCTTGAGACTAAAATTTTTTAGTCAGGGGTACCCCTACTAAAATGTTTTTTTTTCGAGAGTACGCAATCGCGTACCGTATTTTTATAGAACAAGGAGAACAAAATTTACAAGATTTCACACATTGATGTGAACACCAACATGGGAGCACCCACTCCAACTAAATAACCCTAGGCTAATGTCTCACAAAACGTTGTAAACCTCCAACACCGTTAAAAGCTAAGTTCAACTCTTTAAGCTCATCTAAGATTGCGCCCCTACTAAAATGTGGATTAGTCCTCTCTCTCCTCATTTAACTCCTCTCCTTTAACACAGGCGAGTTCTGGATTGGAGGGTTTGGAGGATAATAAATGCTCATTAACTTGATTTTAGTCTCTTTAGTATTTAGATCCAAGCATGGGTGAGGCTAGCAAGTTTTAGTCCCACTACTTTTAGTCATGGAACTGAAACATATCCAAGCACCCTTCAATCCGGCAGGAAATAGGGTCCAAATTAGTCAAATGATTGAGATAGAGCATTTATTGTCAATCTAACCCTGCCATCCATACACCTCTTTGGTTTAGAGTTAGTTCAGGGTTAGAATCTAACTCTAACCTCTAACTGAGTTAGAGTTCTCCTCGTCTCGGTTCATCGCTATCATACTTTCCCCATTCTTGTGTTTTCAGTATCCTGCGAATCAAAGAGGCCTTTTTTTACGGGAAAAATCAAAGAGGCCTCTCGGTGTCAAAACCGGCGGATCTCAGGTAGGGGGTCCCGAACTGTGCGTCTAGGCTGATGGTAACAGGAGACAAGGGACACGATGTTTTACCTGTGTTCGGGCCCTCTTGATGGAGGTAAAACCCCACGCCCCGCTTGATTGATATTGATATTGTGGATGTTTACAAGAGTGGATCTACCACGAGATCAAGGAGGCTAAACCCTAGAAGCTAGCCTATGGTATGATTGTAAGGGTTGTTGTTGTCGAGTCCCACGGATTAGAGCCATCCGGTTTATATAGACACCGGAGAGAGCTAGGGTTACATAGAGTCGGTTACAATGGTAGGAGATCTACATATCCGATCGCCAAGCTTGCCTTCCACACCAAGGAAAGTCCCATCCGGACACGGCGAAGCCTTCAATCTTGTATCTTCATAGTCTTGGAGTCCGTCGATGATGATAGTCCGCTGATGATAGTTCGGCTGATGATGGTAGTCCGCTATCCGACACCCCTAATCCAGACTCCTCAAGAGCCCTCGAACCAGGCTTCAATGACGATAAGTCCGCACGATATTGCTTGGCATTGCAAGGCGGGTTCCTCCTCCGAATGATAGAAGATTGTGAACACCAGATAGTGTCCGCTCGCAAAATAAATTCCACATTCCACCGTAGAGAGAATAATATATACACAAGTTCGATCTCACGACGTTTTTTGCTGCACGACGCCACGCCACTACCAAGCCATTACTTGAATCGTTTTTACTCTACCGCCTCAACAAGATTTAGCGAAGCGGTTTCTTGGCACGCGTCTTGTCGAAGCATAGATCGTGTTTCCCCTTAATCCGGATTCTCATCAATACGGACGGGTAACCCAACCGCGCCATTGATGGTGACGCTTGGGAGATAAGCGAGTTTTACCAGGCCGGTGGGGACGCGAGACTTCGCCCGCCCATATAAGGGATAAGGATTCACCTTCTCACCCACGCCTTCTTCCTCCTTTGCTTATCCATCTCACAAGACTCGAGCTCCAGCGCCCAAGTTCGCAAGATCTCGTCTCAACCTTCTCCGACCATGTCCGGAGCGGAGGTAAATAGTTGTCCTCCACCGCTAAGGAGGAGCACATCGCCAAACTGCGCTGCACCGGATACCTCTCCGCGACATCAGACACCGGCTGCCCGACGAGGGCAGCTCATCCCCACCCCCTGTGCCCCATGAGAGGGTCGTTTTCCTTCCCCACTTCCTCCGCTGGACTGGGCTTTCCACTTCACCCCTTTGTCCGGGGCTCATGTTCTACTACGGCCTGGATTTCCATGATCTGGCGCCGAACTTCATCCTCAACATCTCGACGTTTATCGTTGTGTGTGAGGCCTTCCTCTGCATCCAGCCCCACTTCAGCTTGTGGCTCAAGACCTTCAATGTCAAGTCAAGGTAGTGAAGGGCACCTGCGGAGTGCGGAGGTGCCATGTTAGGCAAGATGCCCAACGCCCTTGGTTCAAGGGCCTTCATGGAATCCGTCAAGGGGTGGCAATCGGGGTGGTTCTATATCACCGAGCCGCGTGAACCTACATGGGCGGCGGCCCCCGAGTTCAGATTTGGTATCCCCGCGCAGCTCACCTCCTGGAAAGAGAAGGGCTTGCTGTGGGGTAGTTCGGAGGAGCTGACGGGACTCCAAGCATGTATCCAGAAGCTGGTGAAGAAGCTCAGGCTGGTTAACATGGTCCAAGTCATGCTCGTCCGCCGGATTCTCCCATGCCAAAAGCGGGCATTCAATCTGTGGGAGTTCAATCCGGAACAGCACCAGGCGCTGAGCAGGCTCTTCGACACAACGTACGAAGGTGCCTGGAGGGTGCTGTTTAAGGGCGTCGAAGCCCCCGCATCCGCGACCGAAGATCGCGGATTTCGCTCGCAGCGACAAGCCGACGAGGTAAGTGATTCTACCCCTTTACGGGACACTTGCTCTTCATAGTTTGACTCTATGCGGGTTTTAATTTCCCCTTTTCCTTTGACATGACTGGATGAGGAAGGCGGAGCAGATTATCTGCCCGGCTCCTATGCCAGAAAATCCAGTAGACGCCCGTCTAGCGGGGCTGCTGGTTCCGGCACCGCACGTGGTGCCGGAGAAGAAGGCCAAGAAGGAGGCCATGGGTGCTCGAAAGAGTTCCCATTTTCAGGTGTCCGACGACTCCGGGGCGGACTCCTCCCCCGAAAATGAGGAGGAGAAAGAGGACTCTCTCCCAGAGGAGGGAGAGAGGAAGAGGAAGGCCTCCCCAACAGGGGAGGCCAAAGGGTCCAAGAGGGGAAGGACTATTCCCGGACAGCTCCGCCAACATTAACGTTGGCGAGGAAGAATGCCTTCAAGGGCCAGCCTCCGCGAGATAGTAAGTATCCGGATTCCTGAATGATTTATAATTTCTTTTTCTCGCCACATAGTGTCATTTCGATGTCGCATGTTGCCCGTAGTCCGCCAGCGATAATCTCCCGCTTCATCGAAGCGGGTCGTTGGCTCCGTCGGATGTAGACTCCATCCCGACCGCCCACTCCTCGCAACATCGAGGACGCCGAGGTGGGATCCCAAGAAGGGACCCATCAGGGGAGGCCCGAGGCGCCACAAGGCGCCCTTCGGACTTTGCGCCGACTCCATATCGTAACCCGCAGTGGTTCCGGTCCGCCGGCGCGCCCTTCAATGAAGGGCAAGACCGTGACGCCGGCGGCTTCCGCCCAACCGGAGGCGCCGGGCATTTGTTGGAGGCGCTGTAGAGCGCTTCCATCGAGAAGAACACCGCACTATTATGAGTGCGGTGATTCGAAGGTGCAGCTTGCTAAGAGCGGGCTGACCGAAGCTCGCAGTAGCCTTCTATCGGGCTTTGAGGTAAGAAGTTAAAATATGCAATGTAATACCGCATAGATAGTAGCCCCGATGCTCGATTCGTGTTCGGAAGAAAAGCCGGACCGAGGATCTGAAAAAAGAAGATATACGCAGGGTTGCTAAAAATTATGTCAATATGGGTTGCAGGCTGCTGCTGACCTCCGCCGACCGGCTGCGGAGGTCGGTGCTTTGAAGCAGAGCTCGAGCGGTCCGAGCAAGAGCTCGGCGCGCCAGAAGCAGCTCCAGACAAAGAAGGTGAGTAACACCACTTTGAACTTGTACCTTACTGTAAAAGGATTTAGGTTGCAACAAAAATAACAAGGATAACGTGGGTACTGCAGGGCCACGAACGAGGTGGCGACCACGAAGGAGGCCGTGTCCGCGTCGAATGCAATGCGCCACGGAACGGGCAGAGCGACAAAAGCAGGAGGCACGGTGGCTGTGGTTCAGCAAGAGCTCCGTGCTCTCATGGAAAAGCATGAGAGTTTGGAGCGTGACTCAAAGACTCGAGAGTCCGAGCTTGCCTCGCTCTCGAAAGTGCCAAACTGCCAAGGCCGATGCCCATAAGTCCCTTCAGAGATTGAGTTGGTGAGGAAGATAGCGGCCGGTAAGGCATTTTTCATGCAAAGCAAGCATGTGAATGTAAATTACGTGTTACTTACCCGTATTCGGAGCATTCCAGGGGCGTTTGCAGATCTGCCTCGCAGCGTGTCTGATGCCACCGCATTCTACCGAGCCGAGGAGGGGAGCTCAACGGAGAAGGTCTTCTGGTCTCAGTATGCTGAGGCCGGCCATCCGGTGCCCCCTAGCGACCAGCTGAAGCAGCTGGTCGAGCTCCACAAGGTGGCCGAACAGGCCATGAAGGGCCTCATAGTCCGGCTGTGGCCTGGAGAGGCCATGCCTGGGAGCTACTTCGGCCTCGTGTGACGGTTGGTGGATGCGTGCCCCTGCGTGGAGGTTATCAAGCGCTCCGCCTGTATTGAAGGTGCTCGTCGGGCCCTTGCCCGCAAAGGTGCATTGGGGCAAGCTGGATGCGGAGAAGCTAATCATCGACGCGCCACCAGCGGGCAAGGAATATCGACGCCCAAATGTACTATAAGACTGTCTCAAGGGTGCCCGCAAGATTGTGGATGAGTGCCCAGGGATGTAATTATTGATTAAATTCGCAATGTGTTATCCTGTGCGCTGAAAACTTTGTTCATATGCGCTAAGCAACGCTTGTTAATTTAAAATATTACCTTCATGCGCCGCTTATTAAATCGAGAGATGGCAAGTCGTCGGCTTCAGCCCCCATGCCACGAAAGTGGGGTGTTCGGGATAAACTTGAGCACTCTAGTTCCCATTTTGGGTCCATCTAGGAGGCGCCACCACAACGAACAAGGCAACCGGACTTATAGTGCTTGAACACTCTCACTTAGCCATAGAATTCTATAATTTTAAATTTGTGAAGCCCCTAGTATTCGGAGGACCGAATTAGGGCGCTATCCACGCCTTTCGTCGGACATTATCCGAACTTCGCTCAAGCGGCGAGGTCTTTAAGGACCCGACAGACCTCTCGAACAGCGACCAGTCTCTCGCCTTATCATGACAATCAGTTTTAGCTTTCTCCGAGGCGTTAATCCGGCTCAACCGGGGCGCAATCGCAGTGGTTCTCCCAGTGCTACCTTAGCCGATAGAACGAAACGTAAGGTGCCAAACATGGGAGTCGGGCAAACCCAACTATTGACCCAAGACATGATTCGGAGCCAATTCATATAATGCTATAAGTTCGGGGTGCCGCACTTGTGAAAGTGTTCGGACTTTATCACACCATAATGCGGAGAACATAAGCCCCTGGTGTATTTGGCCGTACCAAAATGTACGGGTGCAACATGTCGTAAATGGACATATGCATATATAAGGTAATGCAATTATGGGCAAAAAGTGCTGCATTTTATTCGAGAAGATATGCTATGAGTGCGGAATGATACAAATAGTGCGGAAAGCAAGGGATTGGACGAATTAAAGGTGTCTCCCTCCAGGGGTAGGCCACGGAATGTTGTATTTAACAAATTTAATGCTTGTGATGGAGACCACCTGAGTGTTCATCGCGGGCTTTGTCCTTCCCTGGCTGTTGCATCATGAGTTCGGCAGGTTCGCCGCTGGACAGAGTTCTGTATAAAAAAGAGAGAAATAAAAGAAAAAATAGCGACACACTTGGGAGCCCCTGGTGTGGTCGAACCGCACTCTGGGTCTGTTGTGGTTGTGCCTTTCCCCCTATGCCCATGGTATCTCCAGGGCGTAATTATGTACGCGGAGAGTTTGTCTTACAATTTTGCGAGGGCTGGGGTTGAGGCCACATTGCTACGCGTGCTCGGAACGTGCCAGGTGGTCTTGGTTGATGTTGCTCCGGGCGCGTTTGGCCGTGCCTGGTCGTTTAACGGCCGGACTCGAAAATTGCCTTAAAAGGCTGCTCAGGCTTCCGCCGAGAGCGCTGTATGTTCCTCCGCTCGGAGGAGCGCCCGTGTTTCCATTGACCATGATGACTCCATGAGGGCCTCGCATCTTGAGCTTAAGGTATGCATAATGCGGCACCGCTGCTGAATTTTGCGAACGCGTTCGTCGAAAGCAGAGCGTGATAGCCGCTGCGGAACGGGACTATGTCAAAGATTAACTCCTCGCTTTGGAAATTATCCGGGATCCGAAGACCACTTCAGCAGTAATCGAGCTCGCATAACCGCCTCGACACCTGGTATGACGCTTTGAAGGTTGTCTTTGTAGGTTTAATCCTTGAAGGGTCTATGCCCATCTTGGCGATCGTATCCTCGATAAAGCAGGTTCAGCACGCCGCCGCCCATCGGGACTCTTGTGAGGTGAAATCCATCGACGATTGGGTCTAAAACCAATGCGCGCGAATCCGCCATGGCGGATCTGGTTGATGGTCTCTTCGATCGAAAGTGATCGGGCAAGAGGACCATGGGTTGAATTTTGGGGCGACCGCTCCATCGCAGATATGTCCTTTAGTGCACGCTCCGCTCCCTCTTGGGAATATGCGCTATGATATCATGTTTATCGTCCGAACTTGAGGGGGAATCCTTTGTCCTCTGTTGTTCGGGCGGCGGTTCTCTTCCTCGTCATCGCTGTGTAGCCCCTTGTCACTGTTTTGGCGATTAATTTGCTCGCTTGCTTGAATACCCAACAATCTCTGTTGGTGTGGTTAGCTGGCTTTTCGGGGTTCCATGTATTTGGCAGGAGCGTCGAGTATTCGGTCCAAATTGGACGGGCCCGGAGTGGTTCTTGTGAATGGCTTCTTCCGCTGACCGGGCTTGAGCCTCGAATCCGCGTTGATCGCCGATCCTCATTGCTGTCGCCGCACGCGGCGTTTGTTTTGTTTCGACGCAACCTGCCATTGCGGTCCTTGGTATCCGGACTGCCGCGTTTTTGCTAAGGTTGTTGCTGCGAGCTAGCTCGCTATCCTCTCCGCGCAGAAGCGGGTCATGAGTGATGTGAGGGCTGCCATGGATTTCGGCTTCTCCTGTCCTAGGTGCCGGGCCAGCCACTCGTCGCGGATGTTATGTTTGAAGGCAGCAAGTGCCTCTCGCATCCGGACAATCGACGATTTGATTTTTCTTTGTTAAGAACCGTGTCCGAATTGCTCGCCGATTAAATCCCGCTGCTGGATCATGTGGCTTAGGTCATCTGCGTCCCGTGGTCGCACATACGCGTGCTCGGAAGTTGTCCAGAATGCGGCTTCGAGGTCTTCCCAGATCCAATTGACTCTGCGGGCAGGCTGTTAAGCCAATGCCGAGCTGGTCCTTTAAGCTTGAGCGGGAGATATTTGATGGTGTGAAGATTGCCGCCGGGCCATATGTATATGGAGGAGATAATCCTCAATCCAAACTGCGGGTCTGTTGTGCCATCGTAGGATTCGATGTTAACGGGTTTAAACCCTTGAGGATTTGATGATCCATTACTTCGTCGGTGAACCATAGTGGGTGTGCGGCGCCTCAGATTGAGCAATATTGCGACGTAGCTCGAGAGAGCGTTGTTCATTGTGTTCGGCCCGGCGAGTAGTTATATCTGCGCGACGGTATTCGCGTGGGTCTTGGGGCGCCGATGATCCATAGATAGATCTGGATTGTCTTGCCTTGTCCTCCAATATATCCCGCAAGTCCGCGCGTTCCCCGTAGCTTCATGCTTTTTGAGCGATGCCGAGGTACGGTTTTGGTGGAGGGCTTGCGCCTCTCGTCGCAGCCACGAGGTGGTCGGTCTGCCAGACAGCGCTGGTGATGCAGGTTTGTACGCTTCCTCCTCTAGTCGGGGGAGCAACTTGCATTTTGGGTAGCTTTTGGAGGGGCATTCATACTCTTCGGCCGCGAGGACCTCGGTCCATCTGTCGGCCAGTAGGTCTTGATCAGCTTGAAGCTGTTGCTGCTTTTTCTTTTGGCTGTTTGCCGTGGCCATTAGCCTGCGTCTGAAACGCTCTTGTTCGACGGGATCCTCAGGCACGACGAATTCGTCATCGTCGAGGCTTGCCTCGTCTCTAGAGGGAGGTAAGTAATTGTCATCCTCGACCTCTTCGTCTGCCGCCCTCTCGTGAGGGCTTGAGCCGCCTCCTCCCGCGCTGGATCGTCTTTGGAGGGGTTGTCTTCGGCACTTTCTGGGGTGTTATTATCTCCTGTGCCGGAATCTCCATTCTTGCCGTGGCGGGATTTAGAGCGGCGGCGCTGACGTCGGCGCTTGGGCTGTTTCTTTAAGGAATTGGCCTCCGTTGCTTCTTCGCCGTCCCCATCTTTTGGGGTGTCCACCATGTATATGTCGTATGACGAGGTGGTCTTCCAGTGTCTTGTGGGCACTGGTTCTTGGTAGTCTCCGGCATCATCGTCCATACCGTCGATGTCTTCGGAGTCGTAGTCGAGCACGTCGGTTAAATCGTCGACGGTGGCTACGAAGTGGGTGGTGGGTGGGCTCTGAATTTCTTCGTCGTCCGCGTCCCAACCATCCTGGCCGTAGTTCGGCCAGGGTTCTCTGGATAGTGAGAGATGCTTTAGTGAATTTATGATATCGCCGAAGGGCGAGTGCTGAAAGATGTCCGCAGCGGTGAATTCCATGATCGGCGCCCAATCGGATTCGACTGGCAGGGGCGCAGGAGGTTTGGAGTCCGGCAGAGAGTCCGGCACCTCGAAGTCATGAGCTTTATGCGGGACAAGGTAAGTGTTCGGCTCCATCGCCGTAGAAGTTGCAGCTCCCGAGGCGGTGTCCAGCCATCCGTCCTCGATCCGAGCGATCGGCTCCGGACCATGGGTCGGAGCGGATTCATCATGCGACCTCCAAGGTGCTGTCCGTGGCAGAGTTAGGTCATGCCCATCGTGACAGCGGCATGCATGCTCGCTGTGGCTCAGATCCATCAAGATCAAGTCCCGCGGATATCGGCCGTGAAGTTTAGGCTTCCAAACCTGACCTGGCGGCCAGGGGCGTAGCTTTCGATCTGCTCCAGATGGCCAAGTGAGTTGGCCCGCAGTGCGAAGCCGCCGAATACGAAGATCTGTCCGGGGAGAAAAGTCTCACCCAGGACTGCGTCATTGTCGATTGAAGAGGCCATCAAGCCTATCGGTGACGACACAGAGGAACTCTCAATGAAAGCACCAATGTCGGTGTCAAAACCGGGGATCTCGGGTAGGGGGTCCCGAACTGTGCGTCTAGGCGGATGGTAACAGGAGACAAGGGACACGATGTTTTACCCAGGTTCTGGCCCTCTTGATGGAGGTAAAACCCTACATCCTGCTTGATTGATATTGATATTGTGGATGTTTACAAGAGTGGGTCTACCACGATATCAAGGAGGCTAAACCCTAGAAGCTAGCCTATGGTATGATTGTAAGGGTTGTTGTTGTCGTAGTCCTACGGACTAGAGCCATCCGGTTTATATAGACATTGGAGAGGGCTAGGGTTACATAGAGTCGGTTACAATGGTAGGAGATCTACATATCCGTATCGCCAAGCTTGCCTTCCACGCCAAGGAAAGTCCCATCCGGACACGGGGCGAAGTCTTCAATCTTGTATCTTCATAGTCTAGGAGTCCGGTCGATGATGATAGTCCGGCTGATGATAGTTCGGCTGATGATGGTAGTCCGGCTATCCGGACACCCCCTAATCTAGGACTCCCTCAAGTCCCTTAGACTGGTTTAGGTCCGGTCATTTTTTATAAACGTGTTATGTCCAAAATTTAATGAACATGCTCCGGTTTCCACGAAAATAATCGAGTTTCATGTAGTAATTCATTCATTTATTTATTCTTCTGTGGGGGGTTTGCATGTAATTTGTGAGGTCTGAAATGTAAAGTACCCCGGCATATGCTCCGAGTCGTGCATGCACTACGACCCAGATGCTCTATGTCCCACATGTCGGCGAATGGGAGCACGTGGAAATAGCCTAGGAGTACATATATGAGGATAAATGCATGAAAAAATATGTACTGTGAAGCGTAGCCGCAGTTCGAAAAGGAGACCTAAAGTGACGACAGCTATAGGTCGCACGCACCCAACTAGTGGTACTACTAGACATACGACTAATTTTTCCCTCAAAAAAAAAGAGGCACGAGTGCTCAGTACTCCTATTCTATAAACACGAGTCCCATCTGACAACAGCGTCCGTGCTACAGCTAGCTCTCCTCCCTCGTTTCTCTCTTCTAATTCTAAACTCGGTCGTGGCCCCACCTCACAGTGAAAATGTTACGACTGGAATAAAAATGCCATATACTCCCTCCGTTCATAAATATAATCCTTTTTAGATACTATTTCAAATGGAATACAGCATACAGACGTATGTAGACATAGTTTAGAGAGTAGATTCACTCATTTTGCTCCGTATGTAGTAGTCACTTGCTGGAATCTTTAGAAAGACTTATATTTGGGAACAGAGGGAGTACTATACTAATAAAACATTAAGGCCACGAGGCGATGCAGTGCTGGTTACATGAGGCAAGAAGAAGAGATCCATCCATCCACGACGTCCACCTCCTCGACTCAAGGCGCCGGCCCACCGAACGGTGCCTAAGTAGCAGCGGCTTTCGTGGCCAGGTCGACGTGGTTCTGAACAATGGTGCCCAAAGATTCCAGCCGCTGGAAGAAGGCCAACGTCTTTCTGTCCTTGCTTGCCTTGTAGTGGCCTATGTAGACGATTTCCTCGTAGACGTGGATGTGCAGGTCGACGGTTTCTTGCATGGTGAGGCGCTGTGCGGCGAGCGTGGCCTCGAGGTGCACATTCTTCGTCGCGATCTCCGGCACCTGCAGGGACACCAGGGCTTGAAAGAGTTCGTCACCATGGAGGCCGATGAGGGTGGCAGGCAATGAGGAGCCTGGGCGCGCAGGCTAGAGCAGTACGGCAAGGTCGTCCATGCGCTTCTTGAAGGCGGTGAACTTGCGGATGGAGTTGACCATCATGTCGTCCATGCGAGAGGCGAAGCTGGCGTCGGCGAGGGGCACGATGCCTGCGGTCGCCAGCACCGTCTGAAGCGTTATGCGGTCTTGGCGCAGGCGGCGCCTTGGATGATTTGGCACACATTGCCGCTCGCGTCCATCGCCTCCATAGGTGCTTGTGGCTTCGGTCACTTTGTCTTGGATTGGAGTGAGCGGTGTTGCACGAGAGACTTGGGAGTAGATGGATTGGAGTGGTGGGCGCCTTTATTATATGAGAGTCCAAACTCATTGCATTCACATCGTCTTGGCTCTATTCTCGCTTCTCCAATTAATTCCCTCTGCATGTAATTGAGGATGCATCATTGACCATTCAATGTCTCGGGAACCGCTACCCTCTCCCTCCTTGGCATTCAAGAACCTATGGACCCATCGACGATGAGGTGCCTATGGTGAGTTCGTAAATTTCAAGATGATAGTGCCATGCATGTGTGCGTTCATAGGGGTGAGTGTAGCGCGTGTATATGAGCGCTTGCGTCTGTACTGTGTCGAAAAAAACGTAAATGTGTGTCAAAAAGAGACTAGTCAGTATACTCAATATTGTGCACCTCAGAGAGGAAAACAATAGAACTAGTACGTATTTATTTACGGTGCAGATTCACTCATTTTGCTCCATATGTACTCCGTCTCGGTGTAGTCTAGTCACTTGTTGAAATCTCTAGAAGGGCAAATACTCCTTTTTGGTTTACAGGGCTATAATAGTGGGCTCACATAGCAATTTTGCTCATGCAAGAGCCTGGCTATATGCGTGCTCCAATGTTCGCAACTGCAACGTTCGGGTTGCGCTTGGCTCTTCGCCTCTTCGAGAAGATGAACAATGATGTTACTACTACTTCTTCTACAGTGTCGAATCCACTGCTGCATGTCCGTCCACCGCGAGCGGGACAGATAGCTTGTTGTAGAGCATGGTTAATAATATAGCCAGCTGTTGGCGATATGATGTTGCCATGTCACATATAGTCAAGCATATAGCCAACAAGTACAATAGCTAGATATAAATATGTACTACTTTGTTGATACATGGCCCACACCACTCTCTCACAAAGTACCTAGGAGCACGTGCTGCAGCCGGCTGTTAACTAGTAGCCCGCTTCTCTTCTCTCTCCTCTTCTCTCTCTTCCAAGTAAGCAAGAATATAATATTTAATGTCTTACAGCCCACCTACATCACCTTATTGTACTTGCTCGTAGAAGTACTACTAAGGCCCTGTTTGGTTCATAAGTCCTAGAACTTTTTCTAGTCCCAACTAAAAAGTCCCTCCCTGTTTGTTTCCAGAGACGAAAAAGTCCCTAGTCCCTTCCTAGAGGTTATTAAATGACCATGTTGCCCCTAGTATATAGAAAAATAACAATCAAACAACACCATGGGGTGGCGGGCCAATGGATGCATGGAGGGGCATTGTTGGAGAAGTCCCAAAAAGTCCCAAAAAAGACTCTCCTTGAGAGTCTTCTTCATTTAGCCCCAAATGCCTAGTTTAGTCCCTAAAAAGTCCCTCCCGTTTGTTAAAAAAGTCTCTAAGAGGGACTTTTTCTAGTCCCTACACAAAAAAGTCCCTGGAAACAAACACCCCCTAAGCAAAAGCCTGTCCTCGTTTGCGAGCAACCGCGCGCACGGGCGAGGGAGAAGGCTTGTAGTAGTAACATCAAAGCTTCTCCTCGTTGTACGAGTTGACGCGACACATCATAGCACTGGCCCCACATGCTTTCCTCTAAACTTGGCTGAAAGACCCGCAGTGTACAATATATTTGCTGCAACCTCTAACATTTACCCACCACAAATTAAAATATATGTGGCCATATGCATCGTTCTGATGCAGAGGCCGGGGAGTCCCCCCTTTTCGAAAAAAAATTAAAATATATATTCCTGTCTTGACCAGATGAGCGTGCAAACTACAATCACCGGGGTGACAGGTAGGGCCAGAAGACTATTTTAATTTTTTTTAAACTTCAAGACGGCCACATAGCATGGAGCCAACCTGAACGATTTTAAGCTTACAGGCACGGTACACGCTATCCTAGACTACTCTACACATGAAACTGCCACCCGAGCGTTCGGGCTGCACTTGGCTCTTCGCCTCTTCGGGAAGTCGAACAATGATGGAGTACTACTGCACTGGAGGAGTACTACAGTATGCTTCTGGCCATCTGCACCGATTGAACTGCTGCATGTCCACCGCATGCGGGAGTGAGAGCGTGTAGCGAAAGCTTCTCCTAATCTTGCCACTACCAGCCACCACGCTCATGGGCGAGGGAGGGACGCTCCTGCCTTTGTGTGTATGACAGGTGGGACCGACAGGTGTGTGGCCAATCTGTCATACAGCCAAACGCAGGTGCAGTTAAGTCCACGAGGGAGAGGATAATCAAACTTCTCGTTGATGTACGAGTTGAGGCGACACATCAAAGCACCGCACTCGATATATTACAATGATTTGCGTTTACCGATGCATTAATTACAACGCATGCATGCATGCCGTGACTCTCCTTTTGATACTTGCATGTGTTGATTTAATGCACCTTGAAGTAGTATAAAATATGTGACGGTAAAGCTTTGTAATACCCTGGCCCTAGTCGAGAGATGGTTGTGCACAAGGAGGGTGAGATCATGCAGACCGAACAGGACCCGACGATGGAGCTCTCTAAGGTCTCGATAGACCTCACCGTGCTCCACTGCCCCTTGTGCCTCTGCCCCTTGACGCCTCCAGTGTATGAGGTTCGAATACACCTCGTCCGTTCGGCTGATTGAGCAAGGTGCAGGTTTCTTGATTGATGTGATGTTCGATTGATTTCTGCAGTGCAAGGGAGGGCACCTGGCCTGCGCGGACTGCCGCGTCGAGCGCCTCGGGAACCAGCGGCAGTGCCAGAAGTGCGAGCTCGGCGGTGGCTTCGACGTGCGGAACACTGTGGTGGACTCCGTCCTTTCGTCGGTGAGGGTGGAGTGCCCGCACGAAGGCTGTGGGCTCTACGTCACTTACCACAAGCTCGCCGATCACCAGAGCGTGTGTCCGCTCGCGCCCTGCAAATACCCCGTGCCCGTCTGCGGCTACGAAGGCCCGCCGCCGGTGCTCTACCACCACATCAGCACCGCACATCCCATGCCCGTGCACAGGATCCAGTACAGCAAGGTGCTCCAGCTGCAAGTGCCACTGTCGGAGCCACGGCTCTTGCTGTTCGCAGAGGAGGACCGCCGCGCGTTTTTCTTGGTCTGCGGCGTGCTCGACATCGGCGCGCCTATCGCCCTGTCGGTCATTTGCATCAGAGCGGGGGCATCCCCACTGCCGCACTACGTGGCCAAGCTATGGGCGAACGTCCCGCCAGGGGAGCCCAAAGGCACGACCGACGCCGTCAAGGTGGAAATGGACGTGACAAGCAGCAAGGATCCCGGCGACATCGACATGCATGAGCTGACCTTCTTGATAGTTCTGCCCAAGCTGCTGGCCGGGGCTAAGCTTGTGTCCCTCCACATTCAGATTGACAAGCTCACGTCCTAAATGTTTCTCTGATTGCCTTCATTTATCTTAGTAATATGCTAATATAGGGATTACCTTGGTCTACTTTAGCTTAAGAAATGGTGGGTTTTGTGGCGATGCAGCAATTACTTGACATCGGATCGTAATTTCCAACGATCGAGCGGATATTTTGTGTCTCTTGGATATAAAGTTCCTTTGGGTAAGAAGTACTACTTGTCAAAAAAATGGATAAAAGGAGATGTATGTAGACGTATTTTAGTTCTAGATACGTCCCTTTTTATCCATTTTGATGACAAGCACTCCCTCCGTTCCACAATACATGCCTTCCATTTGTCAAAATATAGATGTATCTAGACATGTTTTAGTATATAGGTACATCCATGATAGAGCCAATCGGATGGTTGATAACACTACAATTCGTAGCTACAGACGCGTGTGTGACTCCCACATGCAGAGGCCGGGGGTCATCATCCTCCTTTTCGAGAAAAAATAGACGCGTGTGTGAGAGAACAAGTGCGTGCGTGCACCTCTTCTCTTCCTGTATAACGTACTCCCTCCGTCCCATAATATAAGAACGTTTTTGACATTACATTAGTGTCAAAATCGTTTTTATATCATGGGACGGAGGGAGTACTTACTAAACTTAGAGTACAAGTTTTTGTGGGTGGCACGATGGTGCGTGCGAGAAGTCTCGAGAGATAGGTTTAATGCATCTGAAAAAAAGACTAGCCTAGAGCTCGCTACGCGGCTATTCCTGTCGAACGCCCCATTAACCGTAAGGTATGTATACGACGGTGCCAGTTATTGCACGTACACAGCAGTACTCCCTCCTTTCCGGTTTATAGGGCTTAATTCAAAAATCTCACCAACCAAGATGGTGAGTGGTGGAATATTTTTTATAGTTTGCCAAAGCACCTAATTAATGCTCTTGTTTTCCTCAAAAATTATGTTTATCAATGCATTAATTGCAATGCATGCATGCATAAAGTACATGCATTGGTCAATTTTCTCTTAATACTTGCATGCAATGATTTAATGCACCTTGGAATCTGAACATGTGTTGGGGAACAACCAAATTGAGCCTTATAAAATGGAAAAACTAAAATTTTGAGATAAGCCCTATAAATCCGAAAAGGAGGGAGTAGAAAAAGAAGTACTCCATCCGGGAATAGTGCAGCACTTCAAAACTAGAACCGTCAATAAATGTTGAGCTTGCGTCTCGTCACATTCCAAATTACTCCATGATATATTGAATTGCAAACCTGTTCACACCGATCACAACCTAAACGGTTTCCCACTTATGAGCGTATTAGTACTCGGTTATGAATACTAGTATGCCAGGATGACTGCACATTCCTCCTCAACTCCTCATCCACAAAAACAAACAAGTCATTCAGCATCCTTCCCTTGCGTCGCCATGGCCAGCGTGAGTTACGGGTCGAGAGATCGCCACCGGGAGAGGCGAGCATGAAGCGGAAGCACGAGAGATGTCCCGCCTCGCTGCGAGAGCAGCCGACATGTCCCGCCGCACGGAAGTAGCAGCACAGAGGTCGCGCCGCACCGCTGAAGCAAGCACGGAGGTCCCGCCGCGCCGTCGATGCAGCAGACTGGTCGGCAGCGCCCTTGAAGCAGCAGAGATGTCCCGCCGCACCACGAATGCAGCGAGATGTCCGCCGCGGCGCGCGGCTGGGAAAAATTTCTCGTGGGCGGCGGCGGCTATTCTGGCGCATGCATGCGATCATCTATAGCCGATGGATCAGATCTCCGGTGGGCGAGGTTGCGGGGACGACATGAAAGCCTGGTTTGAACAGGCTACCAGCGTCATCGGCAACTAAGGGAGGGCAATGAGAGGCTCCGGGCGGCGCGACCTCTGAGGG
Organism: Aegilops longissima; assembly: GCA_021605205.1. Taxonomy (NCBI): domain Eukaryota; kingdom Viridiplantae; phylum Streptophyta; class Magnoliopsida; order Poales; family Poaceae; genus Aegilops; species Aegilops longissima. The sequence continues at coordinate 199,631,643 of CM038679.1, forward strand.
AGAAGATCGTCCGAAGTGCAGACCTGCAGGAGGAGACCAGTGCCTTGTTGAAGAGGACCTGCGTCATCGTCAAGAAACTTATGGACGAGAATGATATGCTCCGCAACAAGCACCAAAGGCTGGTGGAGGAATCCGTGGATGTTCTCAAGAATCGTCTTGAGGACACGAAAGAGCTCATCGCCGCTTGCCGCGGAGACTACTTCCCGTGGCCTGCAGCAACGCATCAAGAAAGTAGAGATCAGCGAGCCAGATCCTTGTCTTCCTTCTTCTTTTGCCCTTGTGTATTTCGGGCGTAGCCGCATGTGGCTTTTTTAATTATCTTTCTAATTATGTAAGACAATTAATCGTCCTTATCTTTCTATGGAAGATCAATGTTGCGAGGCTGGAATGAAGAAAACTCTTGTTGTGGCGACCCTGGCGTTGCTGTTCTTCTAGTTGCTGCCGGGCTTCCTCCAGTTTCCTGGTTTCTTTTGATGTAATAATCGGTTTAGGATGTGGATTGTGTCGTTGGTTGTGAAATGTTGGGTTCTAGCGCGGATGTTTGGCCTTTGTTGGCCTCTTGGGATGTTGCGATTTCAATCTGGTAGCTTTTAGTCCTTTGTGTTAGGCTGGAGTTGTGCTGAACTTCTTGTGAATTGTGGTGGTTTTCAGTAATGAAAATCAGAAGGGGCAAGCCCTTCTTTGATCAAAATTTTTTTTAATCATCCTTATATATTCATCAGTCTTGCTATAAGTCGCAGTAGATGCTATATAAGTCTGTCGGATCTTACATCAAGATCCGTGCTTTCAGATTTTCTTTTTTCTCTCTTAATCTGAGTCGAGTGAGACAAAGCCATGCCATTAAATAGAGGCTCGGGTGCCATTAGTGGAGACCTTGGGAGAGAGGTGGACGACAGATGGAGGTCAAAGGGCTCTCCTCCCGATAAGTATTCCATTTGAAGGCAATCAGTGTATATTGAACTACTCTTCATGTGAATCAGCCATTTGAGCCGGTTATGGAAAAATCTGGAGTGAAAACAAGGTCTTCAGAGCAGGCAATGGTACCTGTTGAAGCATATATGTCGATGGTTATAGGGAGCTCCTCAGAGGAGGATTCAGAGACAGATGACTAGTCCTATATCCCACCTGAGGTGTATGCTCTAAGTTGCAATGTTTATATTTCTCATATGATGCATATGGTGTCTTGCATTGCTTAGTTTAGACATCATATGCACAATATTGAATTATATCTGCTTAGTTTAGAGATCATACATGCAAGTTCCAGCTGCTTAGTATATGAATCAATTATGTCAATTATAGCATGCCATCCTGTATACTTAGACAACATGTATTTGAATTATTTCATCCCGACCTATTTTAGAAAGACATCATATAGTTTTGTCATGTCATCCTGTTTAGGTACTCATCATATGTTGAATTATGCCATTATATCCTGTTAAGTTATCCATCATATATCTGAAACTGTGTCATGCTATCATGTTTAGTTAGGCATCATATATGTGAAATTGTGTCAAGCTGTCCTGTTTGGTTAGACAACATATATGTGAATTACCACATTATCTATCATACAACTGTACGTTGAATTTCTTTTCTTGTTTATCAGCCATTTGAATTGGAGGGGGTGATGGCAGTATCTAAGGGAGCAAAAACCCGTTGTTCACAAAAGACAGTGCTACCCGTTGATGCAGATAGAACCATGGTTGTACTGGCCCACAAACTAGCCCCACCACACATAATCGAGACTCTTCCAGATTGCACACTTACATCGTTGGGCAGAGAACCAGCAACAACCCATCTAACCGCAACCCCAGCGCATAGTAACCCACTTATAGTTGACAAAGCACTATGTCCACCACAGAGTACCCCCACACGAGCAGTTTGTAAAGCTACTGCAGTGCCCAAAGCACGAAGACCACCACAGCTAACCCAAACTCCACGTTTAAAACAGAAGAGCAACTCTTCTCAGGTCAGATTTCATGGCTATGGTCCATACTCCTTTGCTGTTACATCACTGTATTTACTCATACCAACTACTTTCGAATTTGAAGGATCCAATTGAAACTCCAATGGCGCAGCAGGTATGTTTTAAACCTATTTCTTTAACTGGATTGCTATTCTAACTTCTTGCTTTATGTTGATTTTAGTTTAAGTTGTATAAACAATTATGTTCTCATGTGATGCACATTATAAGTGCTGCCAATGTTGTGTAGTTTCTCACACTTATATTCTGTCTATGCTGATGTGTCTTAAAAATATATGAGTTGAACTGTGTCTCTATCTTGATTAGGGAACATAAACTAGAATGATATGGACAATACAGTGACCATAGTACATAGATATATGTTTTTTTCATGTTGTTATCCTGTCCACCTTACTACTGAACCGGTTTACCAAAATGAGTTTCGTATACTACAAGCTAAACATGTGATGTGCCTGCTTGTTTCTCTCGTAGTATGCAAACATAATATTGGAGAAGAGCACCCCGCTATGCAATGGCAGAGAAAGTAATGCAGATAAGGTTCAAGATAGTGAGACAACCCTTTTGGTCTCCAAGAAAGGTGATAAAAACGATCTTGTAGACAATGAGAAAACCCAACAGTCCTGCGTTGATGTAGTGTTCGAGTTACTGGCCAGTACCGCTGGCACAAGCTCTTCGAACTCATTGCCTGAATCACTTCGGCTTCTTCAGTCTCAGCTACAAGCTGAAAGGCATCAGTCAACTGTGATGCGGCAAGAAGCCGAAGGACTGAGGAAGTCCCTGCAGAATTCAGATGCGTACTTTCTTGTGCAACATCAAGCGCTGGAGGATTTAAGCACCAAACAAGAGAAAGTTAATAAGCTTGCTAAGCATCTTGCCAGCATTACGGGTACCCAGGATATTGTTTCTTGAACTCTTCTGAAGTGGTTTTAGTTCTGGAGTTGTTTTGTTGCGGCGTTTATATGCTGCCTTATTCCCTATATTTGCACTGGTGGCGAACTTTGATGCCCAGTGGATATAATATGTGTAATAGCCGTGATAGGCTAGCATAAGTTGCTTGCTTATTTATTTCCTTGTTGTCTTGTTTATTTGTTTGCTTGTAGTCAGTGCAGTTCTTTTTCCGCAGTTTGCTAGTGGCTGCAATAACCTATTTTTTAAAACTAGGCCACAATAACCATGGGCTAATATTCTTGTAGTGACTTGGGCCTCCTATGGGCCGTAGAAAGCGATGGGCCTTCTATGGGCCATAGAAGCGATGAGGCCTTCTACGGGCCGTAGAAACAATGGGCCTTCTACGGGCGGTAGAAACAATGGGCCTTCTACGGGCGTATCATCAATGGGCCTCATACGGGCCGTATGATCGTTTGGCCAAACATGGGCCAATAACAGCCGCATTATGGCCGTAAGCGGGCTAGAGTTGGAATCGTCCATTCATGGGCCGACCATACCGGGCCATCGTTAATAAGCCATATTTGATGGCGCTATGAAAGCGCCCAGCGTATTAATGGACCACAAGCGGGCGATGTAACCACGGGCTGAATTTGGCCCACAAGCGAAAATAGCGAACGGGCCGTAAGTAATCGAATGCTGCAAATGAGCCCAAGAATAAATGGGCCTTCAGAAGGCCGAAAGTTAACTTGGGCTGGAAATGGCCCAACGGAATAACGGGTCGTTCATGGGTATAAAGTGATACTTTGTTCATTATGGGCGATTTCACCACGGGCCGTTAATGGGTGTAAAGTGATACTTTGTTCATTATGGGCCGATTTCACCACGGGCCGTTAATGGGTGTAAAGTGATACCTTTGTTCATTATGGGCCGTTTCACCACGGGCGTTAATAGGCCAAGAGTTACATAGGGCCTCATATGGGCGAAAGGCGTCATGGGCCATACATGGGCGAAGTGAAACGGCTCGGAATCATATTGGATGGCCCGGATAGCGTTCTTGGGCCTAATTCGGATAGGGCGAACGGGCCTTGGGTTAGCGGGTTGTAAATGGGCTATATGCAAGCAGGCCGTTCACGAGCTTTCCATGGGGTCGCCCGCCACCTTTTGACCAAGTCAAGCGGGCGGCCTTTTCCGGAATGGGCCTCTATTGGGCCGTGCCACGTGTCGATGTATCATAGGCGTTTACACGCCGAATGAGTGGATGACATCTGTCCCAACGATGAGCCGACACGTGTTTCCTCCTGCCAATGATGATTTTACATGTGGAAAATCCCCATTGGTCGGGGCTGTTAACGGGTTATCGGATCCAAAACCCGACCCGATAGCTTAACAGCGTTCCGTTACAGTGGATGCCACGTGTCGGTCACCCTTGACGAAAGCACTTCTGTGACGCGCGATTTATCGTCATGGAAGTGGACACTTTCGTGATGATAATTTTGGTAATGTCATGGAACACTTCTATGACAGCACAGGTATGACTATCTTGATTCTATCATAAAATCGTCATGGATGTACATGCATGACAAAAAACGCGACCTACTGTGACAAACACGTATCATCACGGAAGTGTATTTTTTTTGTAATGTAGTGTTGGTTACTCCTTGTAGTTGATGCTAGTTGGTTTATTTGGTGGAAGATCATATGTTCAGATCCTTTATGCATATTAATAACCCTCTTATTATGAACATGAATATGATTTGTGAGTAGTTACTTTTTTTTCTGAGGACATGGGAGGAGTCTTGCTATAAGTAGTCATGTGAATTTGGTATTCGTTCGATATTTTGATGAGATGTATGTTGTCTATCCTCTAGAGGTGTTATGTGAACGTCGACTACATGAAACTTCACTATTATTTGGGCCTAGAGGAAGGCATTGGGAAGTAATTAGTATATGATGGGTTGCTAGAGTGACTGAAGCTTAAACCCTAGTTTATGTGTTGCTTCGTAAGGGGCTGATTTGGATCCATATGCTATGGTTAGGTTTACCTTAATACTTGTTTTGTATTTGCGGATGCTTGCAATAGGGGTTAATCATAAGTGGGATGCTTTTCACCCAAGCACCGGTCGACCCACATACCAAATTATCAAAGTAACGAACGCGAATCATATGAGCGTGATGAAAACTAGTTTGACGATAATTCCCATGTGTCCTCGGGAGCGCTTTTCTCAATATAAGAGTTTGTCCAGGCTTGTCCTTTGCTACAAAAAGGATTGGGCCATCTTTCTGCACCTTTTTTACTTTCATTACTTGTTGCCCATTACAAATTACCTTATCACAAAACTATCTGTTACCGATAATTTCAGTACTTGCAGAGAATACTTTACTGAAAACCGCTTGTCATTTCCTTCTGCTCCTCATTGGGTTTGACACTCTTACTTATCGAAAGGACTACGATAGATCCCCTATACTTGTGGGTCATCAAGAATCTTTTCTGGCGCCGTTGTCGGGGAGTGAAGTGCCTTTGGTAGGTGGAATTTGGTAAGGAAAAATTTATGTAGTGTGCTGAAATTTATTGTCACTTGTTACTATGGAACATAATCCTTTGAGGGGCTTCTTCGGGGTATCTTCATCCTGACCAGTAGAGAAAAGAGTTGCTCCTCAACCTACTGAACCTACTGAAAATGTTTACTTTGAATTTCCTTCGGGTATGATAGAGAAACTGCTAGCTAATCCTTTTATAGGAGACGGAACATTACATCCTGATTTGCACCTAATCTATGTGGATGAAGTTTGTGGATTATTTAAGCTTGCAGGTATGCCTGAGGATGTTATCAAGAAGAAGGACTTCCCTTTATATTTGAAGGGAGAGGCATTGACATGGTTTAGTCTATGTGATGATATGGGATCATGGAACTACAACCGATTGAAATTGGAATTTCGTAAGAAATTTTATCCTATGCATCTTGTTCATCGTGATCACAATTATATATATAATTTTTGGCCTCGCGAAGGATAAAGCATCACTCAAGCTTGGGGGAGGCTTAAGTCAATGTTATATTCTTGCCCCAATCAGGAGCTCTCAGTAGAAATGATTATTCAAAAAATTTATGCTCGGCTTTCTCTCAATACTCGCTCCACGCTCGATACTTCTTGTACTGGCTCTTTTATGATGAAGACTATTGAATTCAGTTGGGCTTTATTGGAAAGAATTAAACGCAACTCTGAAGATTGGGATCTCGACGAAGGTAAGGAGTCGGGTATATTACCTAAGTTTGATTGTGTTAAATATTTTATGGATACCGATGTTTTGCGTGAATTTAGCACTAAATATGGACTTGACTCTGAGATAGTTGCTTCTTTCTGTGAATCCTTTGCTACTCATGTTGATCCCCCAAAGGAGAAGTGGTTTAAATATAATCCTCCTACTGAAGTAAAAGTAGTTGCACCTATTAAAGTTGAAGAAAAGACTATCACTTATAATTATCTTGTCGTTCCTACTTCTTATATTGAGAAACCACCTTTCCCTGTTAGAATAAAGGATCATGCTAAACCTTCAACTCTATTCAACAAAAGTAATATTAAGACACCCAGACCCCCTGAGCAAATTAAAGTTGAACCTAGTATTGCTATGGTTAAAGATCTCTTGGCTGATAATATTGATGGTCATGTTATTTACTTCTGTGAGGAAACTGCTAGAATTGCTAGACCTGATACTAAAAATAAACATAGACCTGTTGTAGGCATGCCTATTATTTCTATTTAAATAGGAGATCATTGTTATCATGGCTTGTGTGATATGGGTGCTAGTGCAAGTGCAATACTGCATTCCCTATACAAAGAAATTATGCATGATATTGCACCTGCTGAGATAGAATAAATAGATGTTACAATTAATCTTGCCAATAGAGATACTATTTCACCAGTTGGGATTGTTAGAGATGTTGAAGTCTTGTGTGGGAAAGTTAAATATCCTGCTGATTTTCTTGTTCTTGGTTCCCCACAAGATAACTTTTGCCCCATTATATTTGGTAGACCCTTCTTGAATACTGTTAATGCTAGGATAGACTCGGAAAAGGATGTTGTTACTATTGGTTTGGGTGATATGTCTCATGAGTTTAATTTTGCTAAATTTCCTAGACAACCCCGTGATGAGGAATTGCCTAGTAAAGATGAAATTATTGGTCTTGCTTCTATTGTTGTACCTCCTAGTGATCCTTTAAAAGAATATTTGCTAGACCAGGAAAATGATATGTTTGTGAGTGAAAGAAGGGAAATAGATGAAGTATTCTTTAAACAGGGACCTATTTTGAAACACAACTTGCTTGTTGAAATCCTAGGGGATCCTCCTCCACCCAAGGGTGATCCCGTGTTTGAGCTTAAACCATTATCTGATACTCTTAAATATGCTTATCTTGATGAAAATAAGATATATCCTGTTATTATTAGTGCTAACATTTCAGAGCATAAAGAAAATAAATTATTGAAAACTCTGAAGAAGCACTGTGCTGCTATTGGATATACTCTTGATGATCTTAAGGGCATTAGTCCCACTCTATGCCAGCACAAAATAAAATTGGAGAAAGACGCTAAACCAGTTGTTGATCACCAATGACGGTTAAATCCTAAGATGAAAGAAGTGGTAAGGAAAGAAATACTAAAGCTTGTGGAGGCAGGTATAATTTATCCTGTTGCTGATAGTCAGTGGTAAGTCCTGTCCATTGTGTCCCTATGAAGGGAGGTTTTACTGTTGTTCCTAATGATAAAGATGAATTGATTCCACAAAGATTGTCACAGGTTATAGAATGGTAATTGATTTCCGCAAGTTAAATAAAGCTACTAAAAAGGATCATTACCCTTTACCTTTTTATTGATCAAATGCTAGAAAGACTATCCAAACATACACATTTTTGCTTTCTAGATGGTTATTCCGGTTTCTCTCAAATACCTGTGTCAAAAGAGGATCAAGAAAAGACCACTTTTACTTGCCCTTTCAGTACCTTTGCTTATAGACGTATGCCTTTTGGTTTATGTAATGCACTTGCTACCTTTCAAAGATGCATGATGGCTATATTCTCTGATTTGTGAAATGATTGTTAATGTTTTCATGGATGATTTCTCCATATATGGAACTTCTTTTGATGATTGCTTGAGCAACCTTGATCAAGTTTTGCAGAGATGTGAAGAAACTAACCTTGTCTTGAATTGGGAGAAGTGCCACTTTATGGTTAATGAAGGTATTTTCTCGGGGCATAAAATTCTGAAAGAGGTATTGAAGTTGACAAGGCTAAAGTTGATGCTATTGAAAAGATGTCGTGTCCCAAGGACATTAAAGGTATAAGAAGTTTCCTTGGTCATGCCGGTTTTTATAGGAGGTTCATTAAGGACTTCTCTAAAATCTCCAGGCCTCTTACTAGTCTCTTACAAAAAGATATTCCTTTTGTCTTCGATGATGATTGTGTAGAAGCATTCGAAATACTTAAGTAAGCATTGATTTCTGCACCATTGTTCAACCACCTGATTGGAATTTACCCTTTGAAATTATGTGTGATGCTAGTGATTATGCTGTAGGTGCTGTTCTAGGGCAAAGAGTTGACAAGAAATTGAATGTTATTCAATATGCTAGTAAAACTCTAGACAATTCCCAGAGAAATTATGCTACTACTGAAAAAGAATTTTTAGCAGTTGTATTTGCTTGTGATAAGTTCCGTCCTTATTGTTGATTCTAAAGTAACTATTCAAACTGATCATGCTGCTATTAAATATCTTATGGAAAAGAAAGATGCTAAACCTAGACTCATTAGATGGGTTTTCCTGCTACAAAAATTTGATTTGCATATTATTGATAGAAAGGGAGCTGAGAACCCCGTTGCAGACAACTTGTCTAGGTTAGAAAATGTTCTTGATGACCCAGTACCTATTGATGATAGCTTTCCTGATGAACAATTAGTTGTCATAAATGCTTCTCGTACTGCTCCATGGCATGCTGATTATGCTAATTACATTGTTGCTAAATTTATACCACCTAGTTTCACATACCAGCTAAAGAAAAAGTTTTTCTATGATTTTAGACATTACTTTTGGGATGACCCACACCTTTATAAAGAAGGAGTAGATGGTATTATTAGACGTTGTATACCTGAGGATGAACAGGAATAGATCCTACACAAGTGTCACTCCAAAGCTTATGGAGGACACCACGCTCGAGATAGAACTGTGCATCAGGTATTGCACTCCGCTTTTTATTGGCCTACTCTCTTCAAAGATGCCCGTAAGTTTGTCTTATCTTGTGATGAATGTCAAAGAATTGGTAATATTAGTCGACGTTAAGAAATGCCTATGAATTATTCAATCGTTATTGAACCATTTGATGTTTGGGGCTTTGATTATATGGGACCGTTTCCTTCCTCTAACGGGTATACACATATTTTAGTTGCTGTTGATTACGTTACTAAGTGGGTAGAAGCTATTCCAACTAGTAGTGCTGATCATAACACCTCTATCAAGATGCTTAAAGAAGTTATTTTTCCGAGGTTTGGAGTCCCTAGATATTTAATGACTGATGGTGGTTCACATTTTATTCATGGTGTTTTCTGTAAAATGCTTGCTAACTATGATGTTAATCATAGAATTGCATCTCCATATCACCCACAGTCTAGTGGTCAAGTAGAATTGAGTAATAGAGAGCTCAAATTAATTTTGCAAAAGACTGTTAATAGATCTAGAAAGAATTGGTCCAAGAAACTTGATGATGCATTATGGGCCTATAGAACTGCATACAAAAATCCTATGGGTGTCTCCGTATAAAATGGTTTATGGAAAAGCATGTCACTTACCTCTCGAATTAGAACATAAGGCATATTGGGCCATTAAAGAGCTCAACTATGATTTTAAACTTGCCGGTGAAAAGAGGCTATTTGACATTAGCTCACTTGATGAATGGAGAACCCAGGCCTATGAGAATGCCAAACTGTTTAAAGAAAAAGTTAAAAGATGGCATGACAAAAGGATACAAAAGCGTGAGTTTAATGTAGGTGATTATGTGTTGCTATTCAACTCTCGTTTAAGATTTTTTGCGGGAAAACTTCTCTCTAAATGGGAAGGTCCTTACGTTATCGAGGAGGTCTATCGTTCCGGTGCCATAAAAATCAACAACTTCGAAGGCACAAATCCGAAGGTGGTGAACGATCAAAGAATCAAACATTATATCTCAGGTAATCTTATAAATATTGAAACCAATTTTATTGAAACTGTAACCCCGGAGGAATACATAAGGGACACTTTCCAAAATGTTTTAGACTCCGAAAAGGAATAGGTATGTGGTACGGTAAGTACACAGACTCCAAAACAGTTCTAATGGCCATTTTTCTCTGTTTTGGAATATTTAAGAAAATAGGAAAATAAGTAGTAGTCCGGGAAGGACACGAGGCGTCCATGAGGGTGGAGGGCGCGCCCTATCCCCTGGGCGCGCCCCCTGCCTCGTGGGCACCTCGTGTGCCCTCCGGACTCCATTTTCTTGCACGATACTTCTTTTGGTCGGTCAAAATTCATTATATAATCTCCCAAAGGTTTTGACCACCGTATCACGCAATTATCCTCTGTTCTTGTTTCGAGCTGTTTTTGTGACAGATCTAGATCACCGTGACGTCTCCAAGTGCCGCCAAGGATCACGGAGTTCACCAACAACCACAAGCTGGACGCCAAGGACATTGGGGTGGCCATCTTGAAGCTTCACGAGAAAATCAAGCACCTCCAAGCCAAGATCTATGACCTGCAAAACCAAAACTGTGAGTATGAATATAGATTCAAGAGGATGAGTTTGGCTGCAGATTTAAGGATCCCGGAGACTCGGTCATCCTTCTATGATGGTGCGCCTATGCCTTGGAAGATGGACGACAAGCCTACTTCATCAACAACCCCATCACCACCACTTCTGTGGAAGGAGACATAATCACATGGGTATGGGCACTCCTCTTGGCAACTGCCAAGCTTGGGGGAGGTGCCCCGGTATCGTATCACCATCACACTCCTATCTTTATCGTATTTCTTAGTTCGATCCTTTTGGTAATATCTTGATCTAGTATAGTAAAGTTTTGAGTTTTGCTTTATGATCCGTCTATGTAATCGAGTCCGTGAGCTATATATGACAAAGATTAGTGTCGAGTCAAGGGCTTGATTATCTTGCTATGATCGTGAGGGAATAAAAAGAAAGAGAAAGAATAAAAATAAATAAAGAGATCATATGGATCTTATGGAGAGTAATGACTTCACACATAAGGAGTATGATGAATAAAAGTTGTTGAGAGTTGACAAACATAGTTTTGGTCATTGTTGCAATTAGTAGGAAGTAATAAAGAAAGAGAGGTTTTCACATATAAATGTACTATCTTGGACATCTTTTATGATTGTGAGCACTCATTAAATTATGACATGCTAAAAGTTGATGTTGGACAAGGAAGACAACGTAATGGGTTATGTTTTCTTATATCCGAAATAAATTATATTGTCATCGATCATCCAACATGTTGAGCTTGCCTTTCCCTCTCATGCTAGCCAAATTCTTTGCACCAAGTAGAGATACTACTTGTGCTTCCGAATACCCTTAAACCCAGATTGCCATGAGATTCCACCATATCTACCTATGAATTGAGTAAGATCCTTCAAGTAAGTTGTCATTGTTGCAGGCAATAAAAATTGCTTTCTAAATATGTATGATTTATTAGTGTGGAGAAAATAAACTTTATACAATCTTGTGATATGGAAGCAATAAAAGCGACGGACTGCATAATAAAGGTCCATATCACAAGTGGCAATATAAAGTGACATTCTTTTGCATTAAGATTTTGTGCATCCAACCATAAAAGCACATGATAACCTCTGCTTCCCTCTGCGAAGGGCCTATCATTTACTTTTGTCTTTTACCTTATGCAAGAGTCATGGTGACCTTCACCTTTCCTTTTTACATTTTATCCTTTGGCAAGCACCTTGTGTTGGAAAGATCCTGATATATATATCCAATTGGATGTATGTTAGCATGAATTATTATTGTTGACATTACCCTTGAGGTAAAAGGTTGGGAGAAAACACTATAAGCCCCTATCTTTCTCTGTGTCCGATTAAAACTCTGCATGAGTGTTAGCAATTGTGAAAGACTAAATGATAGTTGAGTATGTGGACTTGCTGAAAAGCTCTTATATTGACTCTTTCTGATGTTATAATAAATTGCAATTGCTTCAATGACTGAGATTATAGTTTGCTGGTTCTCAATGAAGTTTCTGATTCGTACTTTGCATTGTGAACAGATTATTACGTGAGCATAAGAAATCATATGACAATATCCATATATGTTGCTGTTATAAGAATGATCATGATGCCCTCATGTCCGTATTTTATTTTATCGACACCTCTATCTCTAAACATGTGGACATATTTATTGTTATCGGCTTCCGCTTGAGGACAAGCGAGGTCTAAGCTTGGGGGAGTTGATACGTCCATTTTGCATCATGCTTTTATATCGATATTTATCGCATTATGAGCTGTTATTACATGTTATGTCACAATACTTATGCCTATTATCTCTTATTTTACAAGGTTTACATGAAGAGGGAGAATGCCGGCATCTGGAATTCTGGGCTGGAAAAGGAGGAAATATTAGAGACATATTCTGCACAGCTCCAAAAGTCCTGAAACTTCACAGAAGTCATTTTTGGAATTAATAAAAAATATCGAGCGAAGAAAGTACCACAGGGGGCCCACACCCTGGCCACGAGGGTGGGGGGCGCGCCCTACCCCCCTGGGCGCACCCCCTGCCTCATGGGCCCCCTGGCAGGCGTCCGGTGCCCATCTTCTGCTATATGAAGTCTTTTACCCTGGAAAAATCAGAAGCAAGCTTTCGGGGAGAAACTCCGCCGCCACGAGGCAGAAGCTTGGCGGAACCAATCTAGGGCTCTAGCAGAGCTGTTCTGCCGGGGAAACTTCTCTCTGGGAGGGGGAAATCATCGCCATCATCATCACCAATGATCCTCTCATCGGGAGGGGGTCAATATCCATCAACATCTTCACCAGCACCATCTCCTCTCAAACCCTAGTTCATCTCTTGTATCCAATCTTTGTGTCAAAGCCTCAGATTGGTACATGTGGGTTGCTAGTAGTGTTGATTACTCCTTGTAGTTGATGCTAGTTGGTTTATTTGGTGGAAGATCATATGTTCAGATCCTTTATGCATATTAATACCCCTTTGATTATGAACAGGAATATGATTTGTGAGTAGTTACTTTTGTTCCTGAGAAAATTGGAGAAGTCTTGCTATAAGTAGTCATGTGAATTTGTATTCGTTCGATATTTTGATGAGATGTATGTTGTCTCTCCTCTAGTGGTGTTATGTGACCGTCGACTACATGACACTTCACCATTATTTGGGCCTAGAGGAAGGCATTGGGAAGTAATAAGTAGATGATGGGTTGCTAGTGACAGAAGATTAAACTCTAGTTTATGCGTTGCTTCGTAAGGGGCTGATTTGGATCCATATGCTATGGTTAGGTTTACCTTAATACTTGTTTTGTAGTTGCGGATGCTTGCAATAGGGGTTAATCATAAGTGGGATGCTTGTCCAAGAAAGGGAAGCACCCAAGCACCGGTCCACCCACATACCAAATTATCAAAATAATGAACGCGAATCATATGAGCGTGATGAAAACTAGCTTGATGATAATTCCCATGTGTCCTCGGGAGCGCTTTTCTCTATATAAGAGTTTGTCCAGGCTTGTCCTTTGCTACAAAAAGGATTGGTCCATCTTATTGCACCTTGTTTACTTTCATTACTTATTACCAGTTACAAATTACCTTATCACAAAACTATTTGTTACTGAAAATTTCAGTACTTGCAGAGAATACCTTACTGAAAACCGCTTGTCATTTCCTTCTGCTCCTCGTTGGGTTCGACACTCTTACTTATCGAAAGTACTATGATAGATCCCCTATACTTGTGGGTCATCACACACCTTTTGAGAGAGACGCGCATGAATCATGATTTATTAGAATACTCTATGTGCTTCACTTATATCTTTTGAGCTAGGCAAATTTGCTCTAGTACTTCACTTATATCTTTTTAGAGCACGGCGGTGGTTTAATTTTATAGAAATTGATGAACTCTCGTACTTCACTTATATTATTTTGAGAGTCCTTAAAACAGCATGGTAATTTGCTTCGGTTATAAAATTAGTCCTATATGATAGGCATCCAAGAGGCATATAATAAAAACTTTAGTATAAATTGCATTGAATACTATGAGAAGTTTAATTCTTTATGATTGTTTTGAGATATGGAGATGGTGATATTAGATTCATGCTAGTGATTAGTTGTGAATTTGAGAAATACTTGTGTTAAATTTTGTGAGTCTTGTAGCATGCACGTATGGTGAACCGTTATGTGCTGAAGTCGTAGCATGATTTATTTTTTGATTGTCTTCCTTATGAGTGGCGGTCGGGGACGAGCGATGGTCTTTTCCTACCAATATATCCCCCTAGGAGCATGCACGTAGTACTTTGTTTTGATGAGTAATAGATTTTTCAAATAAGTATGTGAGTTATTTTTGACAAATGTTGAGTCCATGGATTATACGCACTCTCACCTTTCCGCCATTGCTAGCCTCGGTAGTACCACGCAACTTTCGCCGGTACCATACTCCCACCATATACCTTCCTCAAAATAGGCACCATACATACCTATTATAGCATTTCCATAGCCATTCCGAGATATATTGCCATGCAACTCTCCATCGTTTCGTTTATTATGACATGCATCACCATTGTCATATTGCTTTGCATGATCATGTAGTTGACATCTTTTTTGTGGCAAATCCACCGTTCATCATTTTTTATACATGTCACTCTTGATTCATTGCACATCCGGGTATAGTGCTGGAGGCATTCACATAGAGTCATATTTTGTTCTAAGTATCGAGGTGTAATTCTTGAGTTGTAAGTAAATAAAAGTGTGATGATGTTCATTATTAGAGCATTGTCCCATGTGAGGAAAGGATTATGGAGACTATGATTCCCCCACAAGTCGGGATGAGACTCCGGAAAAAAACAAAAAGAGACCAAAAAAATGAGAGAAGGCCCAAATAAAAAAAGTGAGAGAAAAAGAGAGAAGGGGAAATGTTACTATCCTTTTACCACACTTGTGCTTCAAAGTACCACCATGATCTTCATTATAGAGAGTCTCCTATGATATCACTTTCAGATACTAGTGGGAATTTTCATTATAGAACTTGGCTTGTATATTCCAATGATGGGATTCCTCAAATTGTCCTAGGTCTTTGTGAGCAAGCAAGTTGGATGCACACCCACTTATTTTCTTTGGAGCTTTCAAAAACTTATAACTCTAGTGCATCCGTTGCATGGCAATCCCTACTCACTCACATTGATATCTATTAATGGGCATCTTGATACGTCTCCAACGTATCTATAATTAATGATTGTTCCATGCTATTATATTATCTGTTTTGGATGTTTAATGGGATTTACTAAGCACTTTTACATTATTTTTGGGACGAACCTATTAACCGAAGGCCCAGTGCAAATTGCTGTTTTTTGCCTATTTCAGTGTTTCGCGGAAAAGGAATATCTAACGGAGTCCAAACGGAATGAAACCTTCGGAAGAGTTATTTTTGGAACAAATGTGATCCAGAGGACTTGGAGTGGACGTAAAGAAAGAAGCAAGGAGGCAACGAGGCAGGGAGGCACGCCTGCCCCCTGGGCACGCCCTGCACCCCCGTTGGCCCCTCGTAGCTCCACCGACCTACTTCTTCCTCCTATATATACCCATGTACCCCGAAAACATCCAGGAGCACCATGAAACCCTATTTCCACCGCCGCAACCTTCTGTACCCGTGAGATCCCATCTTGGGGCCTTTTCGAGCGCTCCGCCGGAGGGGGAATCGATCACGGAGGGCTTCTACATCAACACCATAGCCTCTCCGATGATGTGTGAATAGTTTACCATAGACCTTCGGGTACATAGTTATTTTCTAGATGGCTTCTTCTCTCTCTTTGGATCTCAATACAAAGTTCTCCTCGATCTTCTTGGAGATCTATTCGATGTAATTATTTTTGCGGTGTGTTTGTTGAGATCCGACGAATTATGAATTTATGATCAAGATTATCTATGAACAATATTTGAATCTCCTCTGAATTCTTTTATGTATGATTTGTTATCTTTGCAAGTCTCTTCGAATTATCAGTTTGGTTTGGCCTACTAAATTGATCTTTCTTGCAATGGGAGAAGTGCTTAGCTTTGGGTTCAATCTTGCGTTGCTCGATCCCAGTGACAGAAAGGGAAACGACACGTATTGTATTGTTGCCATCAAGGATCAAAAGATGGGGTTTATATCATATTGCTTGAGTTTATCCCTCTACATCATGTCATCTTGCCTAATGTGTTACTCTGTTCTTATGAACTTAATACTCTAGATGCATCCTGGATAGAGGTCGATGTGTGGAGTAATAGTACTAGATGCAGAATCGTTTCGGTCTACTTGTCGCGTACGTGATGCCTATATACATGATCATGCCTAGATATTCTCATAATTATGCACTTTTCTATCAATTGCTCGACGGTAATTTGTTCACCCACCGTAATACTTATGCTTTCTTGAGAGAAGCCACTAGTCAAACCTATGGCCCCCGGATCTATTTTCCATCATATAAGTTTCCAATCTATTTTACTTTGCAATCTTTACTTTCAATCTATATCATAAAAATACCAAAATTATTTATCTTATTATCTCTATCAGATCTCACGTTTGCAAGTGGCCGTGAAGGGATTGACAACCCCTTTATCACTTTGGTTGCAAGGTTCTTATTTGTTTGTGTAGGTACGAGGTGACTTGCGTGTAGTATCCTACTGGATGGATACCTTGGTTCTCAAAAACTGAGGGAAATACTTACGCTACTTTGCTGCATCACCCTTTGCTCTTCAAGGAAAAAACCAACGCAGTGCTCAAGAGGTAGCAAGAAGGATTTCTGGCGCCGTTGCCTGGGAGATCTACGCCAAGTCAAGTCAAGTCAAGACATACCAAGTACCCATCACAAACTCTTATCCCTCGCATTACAATTTTTGCCACCCCCACTTCACCTTTGTCGTTTTATTCGCCCTCTTTTTTTGTTCATCTCTTTTCACTTGCTTCTTGTGTGCTTGTGTGTTGGATCATTTGTCATGATGGCTCAAGACAATACTATATTGTGTGACTTTTCCGATACCAAAAATAATGATGTTCTTTGCACTCCGATTGCTCCTCTTATCGATGCTGAATCTTGTGAAATTAATGCTGCTTTGTTGAATCTTGTCATGAAAGATCAATTCTCTGGCCTTCCTAGTGAAGATGCTGCTACTAATCTAAACAACTTTTTTGATTTGTGTGATATGCAAAAGAAGATCGTGCTAAAACTTGGTTTTCTTCTTTGCCTAAAAATAGTATTGATTCATGGAATAAGTGCAAAGATGCTTTTATCTCTAAGTATTTTCCTCCCGCTAAGATCATCTCTCTTAGAAACAATATTATGAATTTTAGGCAACTTGATCATGAACATGTTGCGCAAGCTTGGGAGAGGATGAAATTAATGATATTTAATTGCCCTACACATGGTCTTAATTTATGGATAATTATACAAAAAAATTATGCCGGATTGAATTTTGCTTCTAGAAATCTTTTAGATTCGGCCGCAGGTGGTACTTTTAGGGAAATCACTTCAGGAGAAGCTACTAAACTCCTAGATAATATTATGGTTAATTATTCTCAATGGCAAACCAAAAGATCTACTAGTAAAAAGGTTCATGCGTTAGAAGAGATTAATGTTTTGAGTGGAAAGATGGATGAACTTATGAAATCGTTTGCTAATAAGAGTGTTTCTTCTGATCCTAATGATATGCCTTTCTCTACTTTGATTGAGAATAATAATGAATCTATGGATGTGAATTTTGTTGGTAGGAACAATTTTGGTAACAACGTGTATAGAGGAAACTTTAATCCTGGGCCATTTCCTAGTAATTCCTCTAATAATTATGGTAATTCCTACAACAACTCTTATGGAAATTCTAATAAGATGCCCTCTGATTTCGAGACTAGTGTTAAACAATTTATGATTTATCAAAAGAACTTCAATGCTTTGCTTGAAGAAAAATTGCCTAAGATTGATGAGTTGGCTAGGAACGTGGATAGAATTTCTCTTGATGTTGATTCTTTGGAACTTAGATCTATTCCTCCTAAGCATGATATCAATGAGTCTCTAAAAGCCATGAGAATTTCAATTGAAGAGTGCAAAGAAAGAACTACTAGGATGCATGCTAAGAAAGATTGCTTTGTAAAGGAGTGTTCTTCTAGTTTTCATGATAATAGGGATGAAGATCTAAAAGTGATTGATGTGTCTCCTATTAAATCTTTGTTTTGCAATATGAATCTTGATAATTATGGGACTGGAGATGAGTCAACTTTAGTTAAAAGGCGTCCTCATTGATTCAGAGTTTTTAGATCTTGATGCAAAAATTGGTAAAAGTGGGATTGAAGAGGTCAAAACTTTACATAGCAATGAACCCACTATTTTGGATTTTAAGGAATTTAATTATGATAATGATTCTTTAATAGATTGTATTTCCATGTTGCAATCCGTGTTAAATTCTCCTCATACTTATAGTCAAAATAAAGATTTTACTAAACATATCGTTGATGCTTTAATGCAATCCTATGAAGAAAAGCTTGAATTAGAAGGTTCTATCCCTAGAAAACTTTATGATGAGTGGGAACCTACTATCAAAATTAAGATTAAAGATCATGAATGCTATGCCTTATGTGATTTGTGTGCTAGTGTTTCCAAGATTCCAAAAACTGTGTGTGATGTATTAGGTTTCCGTGAATTTGATGATTGTTCCTTAAACTTGCATCTTGCGGATTCCACAATTAAGAAACCTATGGGGAGAATTAATGATGTTCTTATTGTTTCAAATAGGAATTATGTGCCCGTATATTTCATTGTTCTTGATATAGATTGCAATCCTACATGTCCTATTATTCTTGGTAGACCTTTCCTCAGAACGATTGGGGCAATTATTGATATAAAAGAAGGAAATATTAGATTCCAACTTCCTCTAAGGAAGGCATGGAGAAATTTCCTAGAAATAAAATTAAATTACCTTAAAATATATTATGAGAGCCACTTATGGATTGCATACCAAAGATGATAATACCTAGATCTATTCATGCCTTTATGCCTGGCTAGGGGCGTTCAACAATAGCGCTTGTTGGGAGGCAACCCAATTTTATTTTTGTTTCTTACTTTTTGGTTCTGTTTAGTAATAAATAATCCTTCTAGCTTCTATTTAGATGTGTTTTCATGTTTTAATTAGTGTTTGTGCCAAGTAGAACCAGTAGGATCTTCTTGGGTGATAGTTGTTTGATATTGCTGAAAAAGACAGAAACTTTATGCTCACGAAAATAATTGTTAAAATTCACTAGAACGTGATAAAATACCAATTATTTTTGCAGTAGATCAACATACAAATTTCCCAGGTTTTCCTATTTTCTCAGCATTTTTGGAGTTCAGAAATATTCAAACAAATCTGATTGCTATAGAATGTTCTGTTTTTGACAGATTCTGTTTTTCGTGTGTTGTTTGCTTATTTTGATGAATCTATGGATAGTATCGGAGGGTATGAACCATAGAGAATTTGGAATATGTTAGGTTTAACACCAATATAAATAAATAATGAGTTCATTACAGTACCTTATGGTGGTGATTTGTTTTCTTATACTAACGGAGCTCATGAGATTTTCTGTTGAGTTTTGTGTTGTGAAGTTTTCAAGTTTTTGGTAAAGATTTGATGGATTATGAGATTTTCTGTTGAGTTTTGTGTTGTGAAGTTTTCAAGTTTTTGGTAAAGATTTGATGGATTATGGAATAAGGAGTGGCAAGAGCCTAAGCTTGGGGATGCCCAACGCACCCCAAGGTAAAATTGAAGGACAACCAAAAGCCTAAGCTTGGGGATGCCCCGGTAGGCATCCCCTCTTTCGTCTTCGTCTATCGGTAACTTTACTTGAGGCTATATTTTTATTCACCACATGATATGTGTTTTGCTTGGAGCGTCTTGTATGATTTGAGTCTTTGTTTTTAGTTTACCACAATCATCCTTTCTGTGCACACCTTTTGGGAGAGACACACATGAATCAGAATTTATTAGAATACTCTATGTGCTTCACCTATATTTTTTAAGCTAGATAATTTTGCTCTAGTACTTCACTTATATCTTTTTAGAGCACGGTGCTGGTTTTATTTTATAGAAATTATTGATCTCTCATGCTTCACTTATATTATTTTGTGAGTCTTTTAGAACAGCATGGTAATTTTCTTTGGCTATAAAATTAGTCCTAATATGATGAACATCCAAGATGGGTATAATAAAAACTAACATATAAAGTGCATTGAATATTATGAGAAGTTTGATACTTGATAATTGTTTTGAGATATGAAGATGATGATATTAGAGTCATGCTAGTTGAGTAGTTGTGAATTTGAGAAATACTTGTTCTAAAGTTTGTGATTCCCATAGCATGCACGTATGGTGAACCGTTATGTGATGAAGTCGGAGCATAATTTATTTATTGATTGTCTTCCTTATGAGTGGCGGTTGGGGACGAGCGATGGTCTTTTCCTACCAATCTATCCCCCTAGAAGCATGCGTGTAGTACTTCATTTGGATAACTAATAGATTTTTGCAATAAGTATGTGAGTTCTTTATGACTAATGTTGAGTCCATGGATTATACGCACTCTCACCCTTCCACCATTGCTAGCCTCTCTAATATCGCGCACCTTTCGCTGGTGTTATACACCCACCATATATCTTCCCCAAAACAGCCACCATACCTACCTATTATGGCATTTCCAGAGCCATTCCGAGTTATATTGCCATGCAACTTACCACCATTCTGTTTATTATGACATGCTTCATCATTGACATATTGCTTTGCATGATCATGTAGTTGACATCGTATTTGTGGCTAAGCCACCGTTCATAATTATTTCATACATGTCACTCTTGATTCATTGCATATCCCGGTACACCGCCGAATGCATTCACATAGAGTCATATTTTGTTCCAAGTATTGAGTTGTAATTTTCGAGTTGTAATTAAATAAAAGTGTGATGATCATCATTATTAGAGCATTGTCCCAAGTGAGGAAACGATGATGGAGACTATGATTCCCCCATAAGTCGGGATGAGACTCCGAACGAAAAAAAGGAGGCCATAAAAAAAGAAATGAGAAAAAGGCGCAAAAAAATGAGAGAAAAAGAGAGAAGGGACAATGTTACTATCCTTTTGCCACACTTGTGCTTCAAAGTAGCACCATGATCTTCATGATAGAGAGTCTCCTATGTTGTCACTTTCATATACTAGTGGGAATTTTACATTATAGAACTTGGCTTGTATATTCGAATGATGGGCTTCCTCAAAATGCCCTAGGTCTTCGTGAGCAAGCGAGTTGGATGCAGACCCACTTAGTTTCTTTTGTTGAGCTTTCATACACTTATAGATCTAGTGCATCCGTTGCATGGCAATCCCTACTCACTCACATTGATATCTATTGATGGGCATCTCCATAGCCCATTGATACGCCTAGTTGATGTGAGACGATCTTCTCCTTTTTTCTTCTCCACAACCACCATTCTATTCCACATACAGTGCTATGTCCATGGCTCACGCTCATGTATTGCGTGAAGATTGAAAAAGTTTGGGAACATCAAAAGTATGAAACAATTGCTTGGCTTGTCATCGGGGTTGTGCATGATTAAATACTTTGTGTGATGAAGATAGAGAATAGCCAGACAATATGATTTTGTAGGGATAACTTTCTTTGGCCATGTTATTTTGAGAAGACATGATTGCTTTGTTAGTATGCTTGAAGTATTATTATTTTTATGTCAATATTAAACTTTTATTCGGATCTGAACATTCATGCCACAATAAAGGAAATTACATTGAGAAATATGCTAGGTAGCATTCCACATAAAAAATTCCGTTTTTATCATTTACCTACTCGAGGACGAGCAGGAATTAAGCTTGGGGATGCTTGATACATCTCCAACGTATCTACAATTAATAATTGTTCCATGCTATTATATTGTCTGTTTTGGATGTTTAATGGTCCTTACTAAGCACCTTTACATTATTTTTGGGACTAACCTATTAACCGAAGGCCCAGTGCAAATTGCTGTCTTTTTGTCTATTTAAGTGTTTCGCAGAAAAGGAGTATCAAATGGAGTCCAAACGGAATGAAACCTTCGGGAGAGTTATTTTTGGAACAAACATGATCCAAAGGACTTGGAGTGGACGTCAAGGAGGCCACGAGGCAGGGAGGCGTGCCTGCCCCCCATGGGCGCGCCCCCACCCTTGTGGGCCCCTCGCAGCTCCACCGACCTACTTGTTCCTCCTATATATACCCATGTACCCCGAAAACATCCAGGAGCACCACGAAACCCTATTCCAACCGCCGCAACCTTCTATAACCGTGAGATCCCATCTTGGGGCCTTTTCCGGCGCTCCACCGGAGGGGGAATCGATCATGGAGGGCTTTTACATCAACGCCATAGCCTCTCTGATGATGTGTGACTAGTTTACCACAGACCTTCGGGTCCATCGTTATTAGCTAGATGGCTTCTTCTCTCTCTTTGGATCTCAATACAAAGTTCTCCTTGATCTTTTTGGATATCTATTCGATGTAATTCTTTTTGTAGTCTTTTTGTTGAGATCCGATGAATTGTGGGTTTATGTTCAAGATTATCAATGAACAATATTTGAATCTCCTCTGGATTCTTTTATGTATGATTTTTTATATTTGCAAGTCTCTTCGAATTATCAGTTTGGTTTGGCCTACTAGATCGATCTTTCTTGCAATGGGAAAAGTGCTTAGCTTTGGGTACAATCTTGCGTTGCTCGATCCTAGTGACAGAAAGGGAAACGACACGTATTGTATTGTTGCCATCGAGGATAAAAAGATGGGTTTTATATCATATTGCTTGAGTTTATCCCTCTACATCATGTCATCTTGCCTAATGCGTTACTCTGTTCTTATGAACTTAATACTCTAGATGCATGCTGGATAGCGGTCGATGTGTGGAGTAATAGTAGTAGATGCAGAATCGTTTCGGCCTACTTGTCGCGGACGTGATGCCTATATACATTATCATGCCTAGATATTCTCATAATTATGCACTTTTCTATCAATTGCTCGACTGTAATTTGTTCACCCACCGTAATACTTATGCTATCTTGAGAGAAGCCACTAGTGAAACCTATGGCCCCGGGGTCTATTTTCCATCATATAATTTTCCAATCAATTTTACTTTGCAATCTTTACTTTCAATCTATATCATAAAAATACCAAAAATATTTATCTTATTATCTCTATCAGATCTCATTTTTGCAAGTGGCCGTGAAGGGATTGACAACCCCTTTATCGCGTTGGTTGCAAGGTTCTTATTTGTTTGTGTAGGTACGATGTGACTTGCGTGTAGTCTCCTACTGGATTGATACCTTGGTTCTCAAAAACTGAGGGAAATACTTATGCTACTTTGCTGCATCACCCTTTCCTCTTCAATGGGAAAACCAACGCAGTGCTCAAGAGGTAGCACATCCCCATAGCACGTTGATACGCTTAGTTGATGTGAGACTATCTCCTTCTATTTGTCTTCTCCACAACCACCTTCTATTCCACCCATATAGTGCTATATGTTAGAGATATGCCCTAGAGGCAATCATGTATGATGATATTTCCTATGTGTTTATGTATAAAGATAGTCATTGGATATTATCAATGATGTGTATCAGCAAGTACGTGACTTGTTTGTGGGACTATGCATTGTATGATGACTGTCCTAAAAGGTCCCTAGTCGAAAGGGCTGTGTGGACGCGCAGCCGACTAGACTAGCATATGACACGGTTGATGGCTTGGTCTCACTAGCCATGGAGTATTGGATGCTAACCGGATAATATGGACTTGGAAAGGTCTGGTCGGATTCGACGTAGTCGGATCCGAGTCGGACAGACCCAACTATGAGATGCAGCGATACGTCATCTGTGAGTCTCTAGTACAACATATGTTCTATGTCCTAAGACATGAGCTGAAGCATGTACTCGGGATGGTGACAGAATTGCTTTGGGCCGACCAAACGCTACTCCGTGACTGGGTAGTTACAAAGGTAGGTTTCGGGATTGTCCAGTCCCATGCTGCGAGACTTGGTCGAGCAAGATGGGATTTGCCCCTCCGATCAGGAGAGATATACTCTGGGCCCCTCGTGTGATCCGACCAGGATAAGCATGGCCATGCGACAAGGATTATGAGATAATCCAGTTTGTGGTCGGTATCACTGGAACGAGAAAGAGGTCGGGCTAGCACAAGGATGACAGTCTTTCCTTGAGCCCGACAACATATATCGTGCGACAAAGGGAACAGAAGTGTGACACGTTGTACAGGTTCGCCTAACCAGCTTCATAGTCTGCTTGGTGGTCGGCACGCCTTGCTAGAGGCTGCTACCAACCGTGCAGGTCGGAGGTGATCTGAACTATGACCAACCCGACTTGAACCTAAGGGGTCGCGTGCTTAAGGGAAGGAACCTACGAGGTCGGTTCATAGGACACTGGTCGGATGTGATCCAAACTGGACTAGGAACGTGACCGAGTAGACTTTGGGCTTTAGGGTCCATGCAGGGCCCAAGTATTGAGCCCATGACGGATGCCTTTATAAAGTGGAGGTGCGGCACACTCAGGTGGTTGATCGCTTCGGCGCTGCAACTAGGGTTTGCATGTGTTGCGAATAGCCACCTCCACTCGCTGCCGACTGTGTGATCGGACCTAGCAGTCTGCCGCATGGTGTTCCTCCTGCACGGGCGGATATTGTTAGATGCGGTGCACTTGCGCCGCTCCGGCGAACTCGTACGTGGGATCGGACGACCGGCTATTCGAGGGAGATCAGAACGAGGAGGAGACGATCCATGCGAACGCGCTGCCCCAACTCTTATTCCGCTGCACGGCACTACGCGTCTAGTGGTAACGAACTGTGATCCATCTCCCGTAGCATGTTCCTGGATGTTCTGCGCGTAGGAAAATTATAATCTGCAGTCTACGCACCCTACCATAGAACCCAACACTTTATCCATGGCTCACGCTCATGTATTGTGTGAAAGTTGAAAAAGTCTGAGAACTTCAAAAGAATGAAACAATTGCTTGGCTTGTCATCGGGGTTGTGCATGATTTAAATATTTTGTGTGATGAAGATGGAGCATATCCAGACTATATGATTTTGTAGGGATAAGCTTTCTTTGACCATGTTATTTTGAGAAGACATAATTATTCTATTAGTATGCTTGAAGTATTATTGTTTTTTATGTCAATATTAAAATTGTGTTTTGAATCATATGGATCTGAACATTCATGCCACAATAAAGAGAATTACATTGATAAATATATTAGGTAGCATTCCACATCAAAAATTCTATTTTTATCATTTACTACTCGAGGACGAGCAGGAATTAAGCTTGGGGATGCTTGATACGTCTCCAACGCATCTATAATTTTTCATTGTTCCATGCTATTATATTATCTGTTTTGGATGTTTTATATGCATTAATTTGTCATTTTATATGATTTTTGGGACTAACCTATTAACCTAGAACCCAGTGCCAGTTCCTGTTTTTTCCTTGTTTTAGAGTTTCACAGAAAAGGAATACCAAACGGAGTCCAAATGGAATGAAACTTTCGCGAAGATTTTTCTTGGACCAAAAGACATCCAGAGGGCTTGAAGTGCACGTCAGGAAAGCCACGAGGCAGCCACAAGGTCGGGAGGCGCGCCCCACCCTTGTGGGCCCCTCATGACTCCACCAACCTATTTCTTCAGCCTATATATTCTCAAATATCCCAAAATCTTCCAGGGGAGCCACGAAACCACTTTTCCACCAGTGCAACCTTCTGTACCCATGAGATCCCAGCTAGGGGCCTTTTCCGGCGTCCTGCTAGAGGGGTATTCGATCATGCAAGGCTTCTACATTAACACCATTGCCTCTTCGATGAAGTGTTAGTAGTTTACCTGTCACACCCTGATTTTCATGCCCCAACACTTAAACTAATAAACATGATAAAATGTGGTCTGACAAAAACTTTTGAGTGTTTTGTCTTTGCTTTGATTGAATGTTTGACTGTTGTTTGCAAGTTCTCTAAAAATCAAATAAATTCTCCAACTCTTATACTCCTTCTCCTTGATCCAAAAACCTTTCCCAATGATCATGCCATGTGTATAGGACATAAAAATAATTTCATACAAAAATAATTTGGCCAAATAGTATTTTCAAAAATTAGTTTTCCAAAAACCCCTGAATTGAGATTTGCACTGCAAGTACTTAATTAAGGGCAGAAAAATCTTTCCAAAAATATATTTGACTCCTATTAGATATAGGACACCCAGAAACCACAAAAAAATAATTTTAAAAGTTATTTTCCTATTTTATTTAAAGGCTTTTTCTTAAGTCCAGAAATGGTATATAATAGGTTAAAATTATTTTAATGCTTTAAAAATATTTGGGAAAAACCTAGGGAAACTCAGTGGACATATATTGTCTATCTATAAGAGTTTAAACACATGGTCATGTTCAAAATATTGGTCAAATCCCTCAAAAACCCTTTCTGGATATTTTCAAGCTTTTGAAATATTTACAAAGGATATATTCCCCAAAAATTCCAAGAAAAATTCTAGCATGTCACATATGACATGTTTGATGATCTTGCCAAGTCTCATGTCATGGAGAATAGTATAACCCCATGAAATCCTCTCAAAACCACTTCTGTCCTTTTTCAAGTTTGAACAACTTTGCACTGTCAAACATGTCCAAATGCTCTCAAACTTGGTGCACATGCTCAAATGGTGTAATAATGCATATAGACCAAATGGCACAAGTTGGAGAGAATGTTATCTTGATCAAAGTGCCCCAAAACCCTCTCTGTCCAGAACCAAATTCGAACAACTTTACATTGGCAACTTTCTCCTTTTGATCTCAACTTTTGTGGACATGTTCAGAACCTCAAATGATGACACTACACTAAGTGGTGCATCAAGGAGAATAGACTTGCATGACTAAATCTTGGAAAGTCCATTTCTGTTGATTTCTAGGGTTTACAAAAGTTGCATTGGCAACTTTGCCCAAATGAGCTCAAACTTGGTTGAACACCCTACTTCTATGAGCCATTTCATCCTGTTAAGTTTCATGTCAAGTGAAATTAAATTTCTTGCCCAAACCACCATCAAACACCTTCTGATAGAAACTCAAAATCCCTGTTTAGGCCCCTTCCACTAATCTCCATGAGCTGAACTTTTTCCCACGGCCTCCCCTGATCCTCCTCTAACTCCTACATGCTTTGCTGCCCAAGGAGCAATGACTAAGGGGGGCAGAGACCCATTTTTCTTCTCTGGACAGCCACTTTTCCCTCCCTTTCTCATCTCTCTCCCACTCCTGGCAAGTTACAGAGCATCCAAAGCCTCCCACCCTGTTGTTTACTCTTCCTGCAGACGACAGACACAAGTGGATGCGCGGGTGCGCGCGAAAAGCCGCGGACACCGGCCATTTGCATGCTCAGGAGCGTGAGGCAGAGCAGGAGACCATTGACGCCGTGTCCCCCAACCACCTCGAGCCTCCCCCTTGCGCCAATCGAGGTGCCTCGACGTCTGCAACACGCCACCGCGCTGGCCCCCTCCTTACCCTCTCTGTCATGCCCATGCCGCGCGTGCCCAGAGCCGCCCGAGCCCGCCAATGCGCGTGCGAGCCGTGGCTCCACCCGCAGCTCGCCCCGCTCCCTCTCTCTCTTCCTGGCGCCTTACTCCAGCCCCACGAGCACCGCAGACAACCCCTCGCTCACTCCCCTTGCCGCCTGACCCATTTCCATGCCCACCCGTGCGCCGCGTCCACAGTGAGCCGCGGGTTGGCTACTTGAGGACACCCCCGAGCCCCCTCTCTACTCCTTTGGTCCTGTCTACCTCCCGTGCATTCCCTGGACCAACCCATTGCTCTTCCCGAGCCCTCCTCGCACCTCCATAGCCGGAGCAGTGCCGCCGGCCGCCGCTTAAATTCATGGGCCTCGACCCCTCTCTCGTCCCCATGAACACCCCCGCACCCTCTCATCACCACCGCCAACTCACCCGTGCTCCATCCCCTCCTCCTCGTGCCTTCCTCGCCTTGCCGAACCCCGCCATCGCCTGTTCCCTCCGCGGCCGAGGCCTCGCTCGCTCGGGTGCTCCCCGGCGGAAACTGGGTCCCCAGGTGGACACGGCCCATCCTCCCGAGCTCGTCGGAGTCCGGGCAGTCGCCGGAGGTGGCCGGAGCCACCGGAACAGGCGCCAGCAAGCGCTCGACCCCGCCTTCTCTGCCTCCTCTATCGCGGGCGGGAGGAGGGAGACAACCCGGCGGGTGGACGCCGCAGGTCAGTGACCCCGCCAGCGGGCCCCTCCCATTTAAGTGGAAGCGTACCAGCCTCTCCCCCGCTTCCCCACAGCGAAGACGCCCAGCCATGAAGTTCGCCCCGACGTGGCCCTGGCGCATGATGCCCGAGCCAGCCTGGGCCGCCCAGTGGCGCCCCGACACTAAAACTTCGCCAAAGGTCGTCTTGTCGCCGCCCAGATATGGCCCATTTCATTGACGAAGTAGATGAAATACTCGGAGATGGACCAGAAGATTTGAAGACTCTGATGAACCAGGCAAGCAGCCCTTTGACCATGAGGAACCATTTTACATCTTAATAGCATTTTCGTTGCTTCACTGAGTGCATGATATACCTTGAATGGCAACCTTGCTAGGCTTGCCTCCGTTGCATACTCTATTGATACTTGCATTGTTCATGACACTACCCTTGCTTAGAGTTTTGTTGGTGGGTTATAGAAATATGCTATAGTAAATGGCTATGCAAAGTGGGTCAGGGTTATGCATGGAAAGAAACAAGAGTGGTTTGACATACTTGCAAACAGCCCCAGTGGGTGCCACTGATGCCCCTGGGAGATGATGATGAACTAGGTCACTACTTGGTGGAGAAGTAGTGTACCGAGGTTTGATAAAAGTGTTGTTTACAGAGACGGATTAGATTTAAGATTTGTCGACTGTCCCAACCTTACATGCGCAACCACTCTACCCTTATATGGGAAGGGGAATTATTGATTACCTAGGCCGATACTAGCTTGGATCCCGCATTACTAGTGACGAGAGAGTGGTTGTTGCGCTCTCTTGGGGCGGGGTCGTGCCAGGTAGGGTGGCCATGACTAAGGGAGTCCTGGATTAGGGGGTAGCCGGACAGCCGGACTATATACATCGTCCAGACTATTGAAGCGTGAAGATACAAGGCTCGAGACTTCATCCCGTGTCCGGATGGGACTCTCCTTGGCGTGGAAGGCAAGCTTGGTGATCTGGATATTATATTTCCTTCCTTGTAACCGACTCCGTGTAAACCCTAGCCCTCTCTGGTGTCTATATAAACCGGAGAGGTTGGTCCTTAGAAGGCCTATCACAATTACAATCATACCATCATAGGCTAGCTTCTAGGGTTTAGCCTCTCTGATCTCATGGTAGATCTACTCTTGTACTACTCATATATTCAATACTAATCAAGCAGGAAGTAGGGTTTTACCTCCATCGAGAGGGCCCGAACCTGGGTAAACATTGTGTCCCTTGCTTCCTGTTACCATCAGCCTAAGACGCACAGATCGGGACCCCCTACCCAAGATCCACCGGTTTTGACACCGACATTGGTGCTTTCGTTGAGAGTTCCTCTGTGTCATCGCTACAGGGCTCGATGGCTCCCTCCTCTAGTCATTGTCAACAACACGATCCTAGGTGAGACCTTTCTTCCCGGACAGATCTTCGTGTTCGACGGCTTCGCCCTAGGGCCAACTCACTTGACCATCTGGAGCAGATCGACAGCTACGCCCCTGGCCACCAGATCAGGTTTGGAAACCTGAACTACACGGCGGACATTCGCGGAGACTTGATCTTCGACGGATTCAGGCATGTGCTAGGAGCACCGGACAGTCACGACGAGCACGGCTTAGACCTGCTGTCGGACAAAGCTCATGGTATCACCCACGCAGTAGCCCCGGACCTAAATCTGGAGCAGGCTGCGCTGCGTAAGGACGGAGGGATGGACCCCGCCCCGCAGGTCGCACACTCATCGGCGGTGGAGCCGAACACGGGTCTTACCTCTTTGGTGGCCTGTGACTCCGGACCCCCGGATTCATATCCGGACGTAGGTTCCAGTCCGCGCACTCCCGAGCCAGTCGAGCCAGGTTCACCGCTGCGGATATCTTCCAGCACTCGCCCTTTGGTGACATGATGGACTCATTAAAGTCTCTCTCTTTGTCAGGAGGCTCTTGGCCGAACTATGTCCGGCTCGAGTGGAAGGCAGGCAATGAAGGAATTCGTTGCCCACCCACCACCCACTTCATTGCCACGGTCGATGATTTAATCGAGGTACTAGACTTCGACTCCGAAGACATCGACGGTATGGACGACGATGCATGAGAAGAACATGAACCACCACTCACTGGGCGGAGGACAGCCACCTCTTCCTATGATATATATATGGTGGACATTCCGAAGGAAACAAATGGCGATGAGGCAACGGAGGATAAAACCTCAGGGAAAAAAGCAAAGAATGGGCGTCGTCGGCGCCACTCCAAGCCCCGCCACAGCAATACCGGCCCAGGAGACGAAAACAATCTGAATGGTGCCGAAGAAGGATACAACCCTGATCAGCCCGCCTTGGAGCAGGACGAACAGGAAGATGAGCAGGTCAGCCCAGAAGAACAGGCGACGGACGAATACCCGGAGGAGGACAACTACATGCCCCCCTCTGAAGACGAGATTAGCCTCGGCGACGACGAGTTCGGCGTGCCTGAGAATCCCGTAGAGCAGGAGCGCTTCAAGCATCGGCTTATAGCCACTGCGAGGAGCCTGAAAAAGAAGCAGCAGCAACTCCAAGCTGATCAAGACCTGCTCACAGACAGATGGACTGAAGTCCTGGCAGCTGAGAAATACAGACTCGAGCGCTATACGGCTGACCGGCCACCTCGTGGCCGGGATAAAATGGCATATCAGCCCGCATACCAGCCAGCACCCCCACGCCAACATACTACGGCCCGTGGCAATAGGCAGGACCTGCAAGATATACTGGAAAACTGAGCATGACAACCAAGATCGATCTACGGATCGCGGGGGCGCGCGTCAGCACGCGACAATGACCGTCACGCCGAATACAGCTTCAACAAGTCCGGCCGGGCCGAACATAGCAACCCAGAGAAATTCGAACTGCGTAGCCACATAGCCCGGCACAGAGGCACCGCGCACCACCTCTGCTTCACCGACGAAGTGATTGATCATGAATTCCCAGAAGGGTTCAAACCCGTAAACATTGAATCATACGATGGCACAACAGACCCCGCGGTATGGATCGAAGATTTCCTCCACATTCACATGGCCCGCGGAGACGATCTACATGCCATCAAGTATCTTCCCCTCAAGCTCAAAGGACCAGCCCGGCACTGGCTAAACAGTCTGCCAGCAAATTCCATTGGCAGCTGGGAAAACCTGGAAGACGCATTCCTCGACAACTTCCAGGGCACATATGTGCAACCACCAGACGCCGATGACCTGAGCCACATTACTCAACAACCCGGAGAGTCAGCCAGGAAATTCTGGACTCGGTTCCTAACTAAAAAGAACCAAATAGTCGACTGTCCGGACGCCGAAGCCCTGGCGGCTTTTAAGCATAATATCCGAGACGAGTGGCTCGCCCGACACCTCGGCCAGGAAAAACCCAAGTCAATGGCAGTTCTCACAACACTAATGACCCTCTTTTGCGCGGGAGAGGACAGCTGGTAGGCTCGCAGCAGCACTACGCCACATTCTGGCACTACGGACGGCCGCGGTAATAACGACAAGCCACGGCGTAATAGACATAAGAGACAGAACAACGGCGACAACACTGAAGACACGACAGTCAACGCCGGATTCAGCGGATCCAAGTCCGGTCAGCGGAAGAAGCCGTTCAAAAGAAATAATCAGGGACCGTCCAGTCTAGACCGTATACTGGAGCGCTCGTGCCAAATTCATCGCACCCCGGACAAGCCAGCCAACCACACCAATAGATACTGCTGGGTGTTCAAACAGGCCGACAAAATAAACGCCGACAACAAGGACAAGGGGCTACACAGCGATGATGACGAAGAGCCCCGGCGTCCGAACATGGGGGGAGAGAAGAAATCCCCCCTCCCTGGTGAAAACGGTCAACATGATTTACACCACGCACATTCCCAAGCGGGAACAGAAGCGAGCACTACGGGACGTCTATGCGATGGATCCAGTCGCCCCCAAATTTAACCCATGGTCAGCTTGCCTGATCACCTTTGATCGTAGGGATCACCCTACTAGCATCCGTCACGGCGGCTCAGCCGCATTGGTCCTAGACCCAATCATCGACGGATTCCACCTCACGCGAGTCCTTATGGACGGTGGCAGCAGCCGAACCTACTTTATCGGGACACAAGCAAAAATGGGCATTGACCCTTCAAGGATCAAGGCCACCAAAACCACCTTTAAAGGTGTGATTCCTGGAGTAGAGGCCCGTTGCACGGGCTCTATAACATTGGAAGTGGTCTTCGGATCTCCAGATAACTTCCGAAGCGAAGTGTTAATCTTCGATATCGTCCCTTTCCGCAGTGGTTACCATGCACTGCTCGGACGAACTGCATTCACTAGATTCAATGTGGTACCACACTACGCATACCTCAAGCTCAAGATGTCAGGACCACGAGGGGTCATAACAGTCAACGGAAATATGGACCGCTCTCTCCGAACAGAATAGCATACTGCAGCCCTCGCGGCGGGAGTACAATGCGGCCTCCTCCGACAAACCAATCCGGCGACGACAACTTCAAGCACCGTCAAGAGAGTCCGGAGCACCCCGCAACAGGATCATCAGGTACGCCAAGAGCATGACTAGTAGTCCGGCCTCTGCTTAAGGCCCATCAAAGCAGCATTTGTGCCACGCGTACACAATTACGCACTCAAGATACCATGGGCATAGGCGGAGGCGCAACAACGACTCAGTCAACAGTGCGGAATAACCGCCACATACCTTCATAACCCGTCCTTCTTCTTTTTCAGGACATTGCTTTAGAGCAGCCTCTTTAGAAGAGCCGGATTGTTGGACTTACATAGGAGAGAAAACCATGGAGGAAACAGGCTTCGCGCACAGAAGGAAACACCCAGGTGGAATCTATTTACGATCGTTATACCTGTTTTATATATCCATACGCGGCCTGCCCCTAGATAGGACATGTTAAATAGTCATATTTATCTCCGCTTAATGCATTCATTGTAAACATACGATTAAACATGTTTTCATCAATGGGAGATTATATATAGCGTCAGCTTATTATTCTTATTTGAACATTTTTCTTACAAATGTCCCTTTGATATTGCATCCGTACACTTTGGTATGGTCCGTTTGCCAGGGGCTTCCTATGGTGCCCCGTTTTACGGCACACAAAGTCCGAACACTTTAAACAGTGCGGCACCCCGAACTTATAGCACTATATGCATCAGCTCCGAATCATGTCTTGGCTCTATAGTTGGGTTAGCCCGGATCCCTTGTTTTGGTACCTTACGTTCCGTTATATCGGCTAAGGTAGCGCAAGAAGAAATACTGCGATTGTGTCCCGGTTCTTCCGGACGAGCACCTCAGTAGAGAAAGCCGAAAACTGACTAGCATGATGAGGCGAGAGCTAGTCGCTGTTCGAGAGGTCTTAAAATCCTTAAAGATTTTTTCCGCTTTAGGCGATGAATCGGCCTTGTCTGATTTAGGCGTATATAGTGCCCCAATTCGGCCCTCCGGATTCTAGGGGCTTCGCCGAAATTTAAAATTATAGACTTCTATGGCTATGTGAAAGTTATAAAGCCACATAGTCCGATTGCCTTGTTCGCTGCGCCGGATACCTCCTTAAGGGACCAAACATTTGGATAAAGAGTATCCGGGTTTTTCCAGGAACACCCCGGTACTAGGTACGTGGGGGCGGAAGCCAATGACTGGCCTACTTTCAGAATTTTATAAACAGCCGCACAGATGGTAATATTTTAAATCAAAACAGTGCTACATAGCACAGGCAACTCCGTCCTTAAATTACAACAGCGGCAGAGGTACATTTAGTCAAATATCTTTTCTTTAGTACATTCGTCGGCCACGAGATGAGCGCCCTTCATAACGCCATCATAGTACTTCTCGGGATGGTGATGAGCCTTGCCCTCCGTCGGCCCGTCCTTCACCAGCTTCTCTGCATCCAGCTCGCCCCAATGCACCTTCGCACGGGCAAAGGCCCGGCGGGCACCCTCAATGCAAACGGATCACTTGATTACTTCAAGCCGCGGACAGGCATTCACCATCCGCTTGATCAGGCCAAAGTAGCTTGTGGGCAGGGGTTCACCAGGCCACATCCGGACTATGAAATCTTTCATAGCCACTTCGGCCGCCCTGTGGAGTTTGACCAATTGCTTCAGTTTGTCACTCAGAGGCATCGGATGTTCGGCCCCAACATACTGGGACCAGAACAACTTCTCCGTTGAGCTCCCCTCCTCGGCACGGTAGAACTCCACGGCGTCTGAGATGCTGCATGGCAGATCTGCGAATGCCCCTGGAGAGCTCCGAATTCGGGTAAGTAAAAGAAACGCCTCCTCCACATGTTTGCTTTGCATAGAGAATTTCTTACCCGCCGTTATCTTTTTGGCCTCCTGGATTTCCTGTTGTGCCTTCTCGGCTTCGGCCTTGGCGTCTCTCATACTCACAAGGGCCTTCGCAAGCTCGGCTTCTTTTATCTTCAGATCATGCTCCACGGACTCGAACTTCTTGCCGAGGTCCTGGAGCTCTTGTTGTACCTCGCCCACTCTAGCACTTTCCTTCTCGCGCTCCTTGCATTCCAAGGCCGCCTTGTCTTCGGCCTCGGATAGTGCTGTCTTCAGGGACGCCACTTCAGCGGTGGACCCTATTACACAGTCACAATCCTTTGTCGTCAGATTAAATCATTTCATCTATCTTTACATATGTAAGAGCGGAGAATCACTCACCTTTGCTCTCTTCGAGCCGCCTCTTCGTGAGGTCGAGCACTCCCTGCGCCTGCTCTAGGTCCCGCTTCAGTTAGGCAACCTCGGCTGTGCGGGCAGCAGCGGCAAGCAGCACGGCCTACTTATCCACATAAACACTTATTAGACTCCTGCGGATTATAATAGACCCTTCGTTTGACTTTTCTTTCCGAACACCAAACAGAGTATCAGGGGCTACTACCTATCGGGTGGTAATTTCACACATTTTTATTACATACCTCGAAGCCCGTCAGGAGGCTTGTGCAGGCTTCGGTTAGTCCGCTTTTGGCAGACATAACCTTTTGAATCACCGCACTCATAAGAGTACGGTGCTCATCATCCATGGAAGCCCCTCGAAGCGCTTCCACCAGACTATCCGGCGCCGCTGACGCGACGGAAGTCCTCGGCACGGACGGCTCGCCCTCCCTAACGAGGGGCTGCCCGCCTAAGTCCGGAACCATCGAGGGTTCCGGAACAGTGTACCTCGTCGTCTTTGGACGAGGCTTCCGGCACAACCTTACGCCGGAGACCCTTCCTGGTCCCCGGGGCCTTCTTTTCGGCCTTCTTCTCCGGTGCCTTGTAGGGCACCGAGATCAGCATCTCCGTCAGGAGAGCATCAGCTGGATCTTCTGGCAGCGGAGCCGGACAGTCAATCTGCTCCGCTGTCTCCACATAGTCATGATCAAATATACACAAATACTTAAGACTCCCCCATGAATGTATTGGGAAAAACCGAATCCGGTGGTAGTCCTAAAACTCACCGGGCGCAGGGGCCGTGCTGCATGAAGTACACGGTCCTCGGATGTGGGAGGAGGTACTTCGGAGGCCTTGAACAACACCTTCCATGCGCCTTTATGCATCATGTCATAAAGCCTCCGAAGCGTCTGGTGTTCGGCCGGAACGAACTCCCACAGATTGAATGCCCGCCTTTGGCACGGCAGGATCCGGCGAACGAGCATGACCTGGATCACGTTGACAATCTTGATGTTCTTGTCATTCATGCTCTTGATCCTGTTTTGGAGTCCGGTCAGCTCTGTAGGTTCACCCTAGGCCAGACCCTTCTTTTCCCAGGAGGTGAGCAGCATGGGGGTTCCAGATCGGAACTCGGGGGCCGCTGCCTAGTTGGCGCCGTGCAGCTCGGTGATGTAGAACAACCCCGATTGCCACCCTTTCACGGTCTCTGCAAAGGAGCCGTCAAGCCATGTGACATTAGGCATCCTGCCCACCATGGCCCCTCCGCACTCCGCTTACTGGCCGCTCACGATCTCCGGCTTCACGCAGAAGATTTGCGGCCACAGGCCGAAGTGAGGCCTGATGCGGAGGAAGGCCTCACATACGACGATGAACGCCGAGATGTTGAGGACGAAATTCGGGGCTAGATCGTGGAAATCTAGCCCGTAGTAGAACATGAGCCCGCGGACGAAGGGGTGAAGTGGAAACCCCAGTCCATGGACGAA
This sequence comes from Aegilops longissima, assembly GCA_021605205.1. Lineage (NCBI taxonomy): Eukaryota > Viridiplantae > Streptophyta > Magnoliopsida > Poales > Poaceae > Aegilops > Aegilops longissima. The sequence continues at coordinate 199,668,172 of CM038679.1, forward strand.
CTGGGTAACGAACACGACCCTCTTGTGGGTTCCCGGGGTCGGAATGACCTGCCCAGCGTTTGGTAGCCGGTGCGCAATGTCTGCGGCCTAGTATCCGGCCGCCCGAAGATTTGCGATGTGCTTCTCCTTCACGGTGGAAGCCACCCACTTGCCTCCTGCTCGGACATGTTTAGCTATGCGGAGAAGACTTGGGCTTGGGCGCTGGAGCTCGAGGGGCAAGAGGGCAAAGGAGGAAGAGGCGTGGGTAAAATGGGGAACTCTTATCCCTTTATAGAGGCGACGAAAGCAAAGTCGCCCCCACTTGTTCGCTGGGAATCGCTTGCTTCCCAAGCGCCACGATTGATGGCGTGGTGGGATTTCCCATACTCGTATTGATGAGAATCCCGTGATAAGGGGACATGATCTCTGCTTTGACAAGACGTGTCAAGGAAACCGCCTCACAATATGCGTTGTGGCTGGTTGTGGGAAAATGGTTCGGATAGTGGCCCGACCGTAATGACACGTCGCTTTGTCTAAAAATTTGCTAGCAGATTGCATTTCTGAAATATCATTCTCTCTACGGCGACATGTGAAGATCATTTTGTGGATCCAGACACGGTTCAAGTGTTCAATAATTACTTTGTAGTATTCGGAGAAGGAACCCGCCCTGCAATGCCGAAGACAAGACCGTGCGCCGGACTCATCGTCATTGAAGCCTGGTTCAGGGGCTACTGAGGGAGTCCTGGATTAGGGGATATCCGGACAGCCGGACTATATACATCGTCCGGACTATTGAAGCGTGAAGATACAAGGCTCAAGACTTCGTCCCGTGTCCGGATGGGACTCTTGTTGGCGAGGAAGGCAAGCTTGGTGATCCGGATATTATATTTCCTTCCTTGTAACTGACTCCGTGTAAACCCTAGCCCTCTCCGGTGTCTATATAAACCGGAGAGGTTGATCCTTAGAAGGCCGATCACAATTACAATCATACCATCATAGGCTAGCTTCCAGGGTTTAGCCTCTCTGATCTCGTGGTAGGTCTACTCTTGTACTACTCATATCTTCAATATTAATCAAGCAGGAAGTAGGGTTTTACCTCCATTGAGAGGGCCCGAACCTGGGTAAACATTGTGTCCCTTGCTTCCTGTTACCATTAGCCTAAGATGCACAGATGGGGACCCCCTACCCGAGATCCGCCGGTTTTGAAACTGACAATGACTGTTTTTACAGGGAACCGGACACACCGTTGGTACCCCGTGCTTGTGGTATGTGATGAATATGGGAGCGTGGCTCCACAAATTTTAAGACGTGAAATGTTGGGCACGGGGGCTTCTACCAATCGAGTGGACTCTATGTTAGTGTCATCTAGGGAAAGATAGTGATCGGGTGCTTACCCCGGGTACTTGAGGTACCGCGGGTCATGGATGACACAGAAGTTCCCCGGATGTAACGCCCCCGATGCGGCTATATCTCCCACGTGTCGAGGCACGACTTAGAGGCATAACCGCATTGAAAGCAATGTCGCAAGTGAGGTAATCTTCACACAACCCATGTAATAATTAAGGGAAAGATACATAGTTGGCTTACAATCGCCACGTCACACAGTACATAAATTAAACATACATCATTCAGAGTACACTCAAGGTCCGACTACGGAACCAAAATGAAAGAAGATACCCCACATGCTAACACAGATCCCCGAATCGTCCCAACTGGGCACCACTACTGATCATCTGGAAACGACACATAGTAACGACCACGTTCCTCGTCGAACTCCCACTTGAGCTCGGTGGAATCATCTGCACTGGCCTCATCGGAACCTGCAACTGTTTGGAAGTATCTGTGAGTCACGGGGACTCAGCAATCTCACACCCGCGAGATCAAGACTATTTAAGCTAATAGGAAGGACAGAGTGGTACAGTGGAGCTGCAGCAAGCGACTAGCATATATGGTGGCTACATCGCAAAAGAGAGCGAGAAGAGAAGCAGAGCACGGTCGTGAAACTAGTAGTGATCAATAAGTGATCCTGAACTACTTACGTCAGACATAACTCCAACACCGTGTTCACTTCCCGGGCTCCGCCGAGAAGAGACCATCACGGTTACACACGCGGTTGATGTGTATTTTATTTGAGGTCAACTTTGGGTTATCTACAACCGGACATTAACAAATTCCCATCTGCCTCATAACCGCGGGCACGGCTTTCGAAAGATATTACCCTGCAGGGGTGTCCCAACTTAGCCCATTATAAGCTCTCACGGTCAACGAAGGGTTATTCCTTCTACCGGGAAGACCCGATCAATCTCGGAATCCGGACTACAAGACATTTCGACAAGAATAAAACAAGACCAGCAAGACCACCCGACCGTGCCGACAAATCCCGATAGGAGCTGCACATATCTCGTTCTCGTGGCACACCGGATAAGCGAAGCGACAGAACCGACGTAATCCATGTTGCCAAGGAATGGTCCCAAGACGGTGCTCTAGTTTGGACCAACGTCGAAGGAGCACCGCCCGGGTTTAAAATAAGATGACCCTCCGCTCGCGAAAACCCGGGGAAAAGGCTTAGGTGGCAAATGGTAAAACCAATGTTGGGCCTTGCTTTGGAGGAGTCTTATTCAAAGCGAACTGTCAAGGGGTCCCATAAATCACCCAACCGTAAGGAACGCAAAATCAAGGAACATAACACCGGTATGACGGAAACTAGGGTGGCAAGAGTGGAACAAAACACCAGGCATAAGGCCGAGCCTTCCACCCTTTACCAAGTATATAGATGTGTTAAATTATAGCAGATATAAATATATTGTGATATCCCCAACAAGTAAACATGTTCCAAAAAGGAACAACATCTCCATGTTCCAACAAGGAACAAACTTCAGCTTCACCTGCAACTAACAACGCTATAAGAGGGGCTGAGCGAAGCGGTAACATAGCCAATCAACGGTTTGCTAGGAAAGGATGGTTAGAGCTGACATGGCAATATAGGTGGCATGATATAGCAAGTGGTAGGCATCGCAGCATAGGCATAGAAAAAGAGCGAGCAACTAGCATAGCAAAGATAGAAGTGATTTCGAGGGTATGATCATCTTGCCTGCAATGTTCTCAGAGTTGTCGAAAGCTTGATCCTCGAAAACGTTCTCAACAGGTTCCTCGTTCACGTACTCGTCTCCCGGCTCTACCCAAAGCACCAACACAAACAAGGAGCCACAATAAATCACGGTGCAATGCACAATCAACATGATGCAACATGACATGATATGCGGGATGTGATATGCAAAGCGTATGTGCGCTCCGGAAGGTAAATGAAAGACTAGGCATCATCTTGGCAAACCAAGCATGCCATCGGAAAGATGAGATGATTTCGTTAGAAATCGATATAGAGATCACCGGAAACGGATGCACGGGTTGGATATGACGGGCAAAACAAGAATGGTGAGAAAACCTACATAACAGCATGATGCACAAAAACCATGCACGTGCAAAACTACCTCATAGCTCAAGTTAAATAAATATGCACACGAAAGACAACACCTAAACATGATGCAAAAAGACATGAACGTAAACTTGCCCAAAAGCAGAAACTAATGCCACCACTGAGTTGGTGGGATTTTTCTACCCCAAAAACATATATAATATGTTAGGGTTGCAGTAGAGAAATCATCCCAAAAGCAACACGTTAAAACCTGCCTAAAAAGGAAGTTGATGAATTGGCAATTTCAGATTTGGAAATGTCCGATTGGACTTGCCTAAAACAGAAATGAGACAATGCTGGAAATGGAACCATGGGGTAAAAGAAAAAATATGCATATGGGGAAGGCTGAGAGGATGACAGGTGGGCCCTCTTGTCATAGAGACAGGGGTGAAAATGGGTTTTAAAAGGGGAAAGAAACAGCCTCGGGGATTCAACCCGGTCTCCCGGTGGAATCCTGCCCGCTACCATCGGGCTGGTGCGGCGGCGATCGACAGAGGAAGGGCCTCGCCCTCTACTACTACTGCTGCAGAGTAAACGACCGGAGGAAAAAACGAAGCAGAGATAAAAGGGGAGGGCGCTACTGGGTTCGAACCAGTCGCCGCGTGAGAGAGCGGGGTCAACCAGCTCGGCTAGGGAAGGAGTCGGTAGATCCAGGACGCTAGCGCATTTGACCAAAACTGCCAGGCGGACCCAAAACAGAACGGACGCCGACGATGCCGGCGAGGCAATCGCTACCACGGTGGCTGTTCCCTTGGACACGACGGCCACGCATGAGGGGGCACCACGGGATCTTGAGGGGCAAGCCCAGCGGGCTAGCGGCATACATGCGCGGTTGCACTACTCAAACTCCAAAACTAACAACCACGCCGAGCACGCCGGGCGCGACACTAACAAGGACCGGACCCACGCTATGGTGAACTAACGGCGGCTGGGGAGGAGCAGGAGGAAATAGGGTATACCTCCTTACCCTAGGACAAGAAAACGGCGACGGAGACGGGCCGACGGCGAGGAGGTCGGGCGCTGAACTTCGCCGAAATCGACCGAGAAGAAGACCGAACAGGGCGCCGGCGAACTTGGCGATCCGGCCTCGAGATGACGCCGTGGTCGAGACGACGACGAGGAAGAAGATGGACAAGGTACGCAGGTCGGGTGGCGGAGAGCACGCCGGCGACGAGGCGCGCTCAGATGCTTTCGGGACCGAAAGCGGGCGGCGAATCGGGTGGTTTTCTTACGGGCGGCAGCGGCGAGAGGGAGAGGGAACCCTAGGGTTCGGCTTGACCACGCGAGAGGGGATAAGTAGGGCTAGGGCGACGGGGCGAGCTCACGCTCCCCGTGCTCGGGGTCCCCATGGCGCTGGCGAGAGGAAAGGGAAAGGTGGGTGAGAAGGAGAGCGCTGTCGCTACCAAGCGAGACCGGCGCTGCCACGCATGGATCCAGCGGGGGTAGATGCGGCTGTGGGTGCGCGAAGGCAGGAGGAGAGGCGAGCGGGCTGGCGCGCCTGCTCCCTGGGCTGCTGGGCTGAGGGAAAGTTGGGCCGGCTCGGGAAGGCCGGAGCCCAGGTAGAGAGGGGCTAGCTGGGCTGCCCTGCTGCTGTTGCCTCCTTTCCTTTCTCCTTTTTAAAATAAAAAGGAAGAGAAAAGAAAGCACAGGGAGAAAATTAAATGATTTTGAGTGAAAGGAAAATATTCCCACACTCCTGGAATTCTCCCCAATTTAAATAAATTGTAATGGACATTTTTAAAGGTAGAAAAATAATGCAAGTTTGGAAATGCTTCAAACTTGTGCCATTTTTGAACCTGACCATAACAACTTCAAATGAGGAGATATTTGGCAGAGAGTTTTAGTGCAAAGAGCATGATTTTTAGGGAGAAGATGAACATTAAATGAGAGAGGGAATTATATGGCATTTGAAAAAGAAAGAAGTAGAGGGAAGGAGGGGATGGTAATGCAAGATGAGAAAGAAACATGCAACCACATGACATGCAAGGGAAAACCACAACCACATGATAAGAAGGGAAAGCAATAAGACAAGAGGCACAAATGCAATATGACAAAAAGGAGCAAAACAAGAAAAGAGAAAAACCCAACATAACCAAACAAAAGAGGCCAAGCATGACAAGAACCCACAAGAATTGGATGAGGTCAAATTGATATATTGCCCAAAAAAAGGGGAAGTTTACATCCAGGGTGTTACACCGGATCTTGTGGGTAAAGTTTGCAACCTGTGCAGAGTGTAAAACTATTTGAATAGCCGTGTCCACGGTCAAGGACAGTTGGGTGGTGCTGCTTAGACTATGTCCATATGTTTCTGGAAAACAACACAGTTTGGTAATATATGTTGATATGATTCATGAGGAAGTCGCGATGAGCTTGAGCACGAGTTGTTCACAACTCCTTTTCGATGTTAATCTCCGTAACCTCCTTATACTTGTTGTAGACGCATTCATGTCCTTGATAAATGATGATCATACTTGCATGAGAAAAACTAGCTTTCCGCAAAATGCCAAATTAGCAGTAGAGCTTGCATAATTATTCTGTTATCACTCTTGGGTTGCTTGCGAGTACATTCAAAGTACTCATTAGCTTGACACTGGTTATTTTATTGGCCAGGCATGAAAGAACAGGATATAATGAAGAATACTTCGGTGACGAACATGCGAGCTAGGACGCTTCCCAGTCAGAATGCCTGTAGGGTTAAGGCAGATGGCATGGGTCCAAGTTTTCAACAAAGTTTTCCATTGCGATGATATGCTCAAGACTTGACCATAATGGTCATAATTTATGTAAGACGGTATGTACGGATGTAAGACTCTTGGTATTCAGCTTCTGTGTGTTCAGTGAGCATTGATCTCTGGAATCACTGTACACGTGCATTCGGTGATCACGACTTATGTGTCGGGGTCCCCATAGAGCTAGTATCAGAGCCATCCTGACTGTAGGAAGCCTTAGTTAGCATGGTCGTTAGTTAGGGTAAAACTATTTCCAAAACTATCACTAATTATAAAAAACTATCTATACATCTCTTCCCTTTTGAGTTTTTCGAAAACTAAGATATACTTTCCTTATTGATCTCTTCCCTTCAAAATTTTTAAATGGTCGCTAGAATCCTTATGCCCCTGACCACGGGATTCCTTGTAATCCTCGTGGATAATCAAGAAGGAAGACGCCTTGCCAGACACTCACCCACCTCTTCTGAACACAAGATTGGCGACGCCACAAGAAGACGATGCCAACAGAAGATACGCCCTCGAGGAATGAGGACATGAAGACCCAGAGGATGGTCACACCTTTGAATTTGCCCCAGGATGATGCAATCTTGGCCTACGATGATCAGGGCATAGGATATGCAAGGTCATGATATACATCGCTAGTAGAGCAACCCTGTCCTTATCATTGTTGTGTCGGCAACCACCGGTGGATGAGAACCTCACCATTTGCTCCGCCTCACTATAGTGAGTAGGAAAATAGTTCTCGGCATCCCCGCTATCGGTGACGATACTAGCAACAGCGTGTTCGGCAGATTGGACCTCTCCTATGCCTTGTTAGTGTCATTACATAAAGGATTGCCTACCTGGTACCCTCGATGCCTTAGAAGGCAAAAGGGATCGTCATGATTAAGAAGACAAGAGAAGACCAAGTCAATGCCAGCTACGAGGCGCCACCTTCACCCAATCACTTCGACAGGCGAGAAGTTGTTGAAGACTCTTTAGGCTCAACCCGGATCATTTCATCGAACAACTACAAGAGACGTAGCAACACCTGAGGAGAATCCAAAAGACTGCATGAGACACGAAGCAAAGCACGACTATTGAGTCTGAGAACCCCTAGGTAGGATGAGTCGTGTATCCCCCTATGCGCAGTCAAGTTCGTATGATGGTTCGAATAGAACCATGACTTTCTATTGCTTGTTTTTATTTGTTTTTGTTTTTATACCAGTCGCCCTTTTGCCCTAGGCAACAAGTACGCGACTATATCACTTTCCTTATCTTAATGCTTGTGTTTGGCCCCTTCAACACTTCTTGTTTGCACTTGCACTTTAGAACCCCCTTTATGCATTCCCCTCCTCTATCCTACTTTTACCCTCTCATCTTTTTCATCAATTGAAGACCGGCAAGACAAGATGCACAAAGGATTCTACTACAGCAACCAACTAGCACTCAAGACCTTTTGCAACAACCTCCTATACCAAGCGCAGCCCGTAGAGTTATGGTTGCCCCTCAAGATTAGAAACCCATTCCTACACCCTTTGAGACTTCACATGATACCCCATCTCGAATCCTTAACCATGTGTTAAAACCCACAGAATTGCAAGAGAACCAGTTAAGCCTCCGTAACCTTGCTTATCACTGGGTTCATTATGGAACTAGTGGACATAGTGAACTAGCACATTATGATCCTAATATAGCACGAGAGCTGATGATTCCATAAGGTAGGCCTATTTGAGGATATAGGAATAGAGGACAAATGACTTGATGAGTTTATATCAGAGACCTTGAGGAATTATCCGAGACTCTTCGGTGGATTGTAAGGCTTTCATGTTGGTAGATGAACTTGGTGGGATCAGTTAATAGAGTAGCATGACTCCTATTGCCCCTGAGTAAATTGGACAATTATGATTGCAAGCTAAAATTCTCGGAAATATAAGGATTTGACTTAGCCAAGGGGACATTCATAGAAGATAGTTGTCATTACGGTATTGACTTGTGGGAGACATATAGAAATTCTCGTTGGACATGAGATTTGGATTTAAGTAGGTGATCCTAGTTGATTATAGATGTTGAGTAAGCCTACATGGTTCGGAGTAAATTGGATTTGGATTGAAGATCTCGATCATGATACCATGTTTCTCGGTGGACGATAAACTAGGAGATTGGGTTAATTGTCAAAGTTGATTTAGGGGTCTATTGAAAACCTGATCTTGGAGTTTACTTGACTATGATAATGGAAATTGGTGGACTTACCATAATAGAGATAGCCCTTTCAAGTATTTGGGGATTATAGGACATTAGGAGATCATGTGGAACACCATAAACATTGGATTTGTAGAATTAATGGATTGTGTAGTGATTGATGAAAGTTAATGGGCTGCTACAATTGATTCTTAGGAAGGCAACAAGATCTTGGAGTGGCATACAACGTGTTTCCTTAGGATAAAGATGCACTACCTTGGACCCTGGGAGAATAGGATGAGCACTTGGATTGTCATGTTTAACTCAAGCTTGGGAGCTTGTATACCCATGGATTTTTAGGGGTAGACATACGTACGAGTTTGGGGATCGTGGACATGTATGATCCTGTTAAACCTCCTCTCGGAAGTCCTGAGAATAATAATAGCATGAGTGATGATTAGAGCTGACCTACAAGAGTTGATGCTTTCGATGGTATAAGGTTATTTGTTTAAAAGACTAGATAGAACAATTGGCCTCTCAGAAATCGTGCTTAAGGATAAGATGATAAACGTTCACTCGCACACTAGAATCCTTGAAGCCCTTAAGCCCCACAAAGCCACAATATGGTCAGAATCACAACCATGGGCTTTGGTTCTAGGTCAAGTAGACCCTGGGCAACACTCAACCATGACCACCACCAATACCCCAGACTACTTTATGTACCCCGTCAACAAAGTCTTCATGGAGTACTTAGACAAGATAGTTGTCATCATTATTTGGTGACCTACTTGTCTACCCGAAGACGGAAGAAGAGCCGTTCAGCTAGTCAAGGAACATTTGAAGACTGCCATGCCAAGGAGAAAGAACTATACCAACCACCATCGTCAAGGAGTGAACTTTCTCGTCGAAGACCAGGTGTATCTGCAAGCCACTTCTCTCAAAGGAACTAAGTATTTCCATGTCAAAAGGAAGCTCACACCAAGATTTACCGGCCCCCTCCAAGATCACTTTGAGACGAAGAGTAGACGGCTACCAGCTGGAGTTACCACCTGAGTTACCCACTATGCACAGCTTTTTCCACGTGACACACCACCAGAAGTGTTTCCAACTTCCTAACTAGCCCGATCTCTACGAGGGAATCAACCACCGAGCCATCGACCCCTAGCCCAATCTAACCTACCGCGAGCCACCCATTAGCAACCTGGATCAAGAAGAACGTCACACACGAAGCCACATCATCAAGTACTTCAAGTTCAATGGAGCACCACACGGAAGCAGAAGCAACATGAGGACGTGAAGACTACCCCACATTTAAGTTTTGTACTCCTTCCCGCGCCTAGTTTGGGAATCTCAGGGACGAGATTCTTGTAAGGGGGGTAGGTCTGTCACACCCCGATTTTCATGCCACAACACTTAAACTAATAAACATGATAAAATGTGGTCTGAAAAAACTTTTGAGTGTTTTGTCTTTGCTTTGATTGAATGTTTGACTGTTGTTTGCAAGTGCTCTAAAAATCAAATCAAAACTTTTGAATGTTTGACTGTTGTCTTATACTCCTTCTCCTTGATCCAAAAACCTTTCCCAATGATCATGCCATGTGTATAGGACATAAAAATAATTTCTTACAAAAATAATTTGGCCAAATTATATTTTCAAAAATTAGTTTTCCAAAAACCCCTGAATTGAGAATTGCACTGCAAGTACTTAATTAAGGGCAGTAAAGATCTTTCCAAAAATATATTTGATTCCTATGAAAAATAGGACACCCAGAAACCACAAAAATATAATTTTAAAAGTGATTTTCCTATTTTATTTAAAGGCTTTTTCTTAAGTCCAGAAATGGTATTTAATAGGTTAAAATTATTTTAATGCTTTAAAAATATTTGAGAAAAACCTATGGAAACTCAGTGGACATATATTGTCCATATATAAGAGTTTCAACACATGGTCATGTTCAAAATACTGGTCAAATCCCTCAAAAACCCTTTCTGGATATTTCAAGCTTTTGAAATATTTACAAAGGAAATATTCCCCAAAAATTCCAATAAAAATTCTAGCATGTCGCATATGACATGTGTGATGATCTTGCCAAGTCTCATGTCATGGAGAATAGTATAACCCCATGAAATCCTCTCAAAACCACTCCTGTCCTTTTTCAAGTTTGAACAACTTTGCACTGTCAAACATGTCCAAATGCTCTCAAACTTGGTGCACATGCTCAAATGGTGTAATAATGCATCTAGACCAAATGGAACAAGTTGGAGAGAATGTTATCTTGATCAAAGTGTCCCAAAACCCTCTCTGTCCAGAACCAAATTTGAACAACTTTACATTGGCAACTTTCTCCTTTTGATCTCAACTTTTGTGGACATTTTGAAAACCTCAAATGATGACAATACACTAAGTGGTGCATCAAGGAGAATAGATTTTCATGACTAAATCTTGGAAAGTCCAGTTCTGTTGATTTCTAGGGTTTACAAAAGTTGCATTGGCAACTTTGCCCAAATGAGCTCAAACTTGGTGGAACACTCTACTTCTATGTGCCATTTCATCCTATTAAGTTTCATGTCAAGTGAAATTAAATTTCTTGCCCAAACCACCATTAAACACCTTCTGACAGAAACTCAAAATCCATGTTTAGGCCCGTTCCACTAATCTCCATGAGCTGAACTTTTTCCCACGGCCTCCCCTGATCCTCCTCTAACTCCTACATGCTTTGCTGCCCAAGGAGCAATGATTAAGGGGGGCAGAGACCCATTTTTCTTCTTTGGACAGCCACTTTTCCCTCCCTTTCTCATCTCTCTCCCACTCATGGCAAGTTACAAAGCATCCAAAGCCTCCCTCCCTCTTGTTTACTGTTCCTGCAGACGCCAAACACAAGTGGGCGCGCAGGTGCGCGCGAAAAGCCGCGGATGCCGGCCATTTGCATGCTCTGGAGCGTGATACGTCTCCAACGTATCTTTAATTTATGAAGTATTCGTGCTATTATACTATCCTTCTAGGATGTTTTATATGCATTTATATGATATTTATATGATTTTTGGGACTAACCTATTAACCTAGAGCCCAGTGCCAGTTTCTGTTTTCTCCTTGTTTTTTAGTTTTGCAGAAAAGGATTACCAAACGGATACCAATTGATGTGCCAATTTTTGATGATTTTTTATGGACCAAAAGAAGACCAAAAAGTATCGGAGTTGGGCCAGAAGAGTCCCGAGCTGCCCACGAGGGTGGGGGACGCCCCCCCCCCCCCCCAGGGTGCATGGGCCTGCCTCGTGGATAGCTCGGGAACCTCCTTGACGTGAGACCGACGCCAAAAATTCCTATAAATACAGAAACCTCGGAAAATTAACCTAGATCGGAAGTTCCGGCGCCGCAAGCCTCTGTAGCCACGAGAAATCAATCTAGGCCCTCTCTGGCACCCTGCCGGTGGGGGCCATCATCACCGGTGCCCATGGAGGAGTATCCCGGAGGGGCCATCATCACCATGAAGGCCAAGGACCAGAGGGTGGAGGCCATGGAGGAGGAAGCACAAGGGGGAGAACCTCTCCTCCTCTCTCTTTGTGGCGCCGGAGTGCCATCGGGGGAGGAATCATCGCCACGGTGATCGTCTCCATCAACATCACCATCCTCATATCTTTTACGCGGTCCACTTTCCCGCACCCCGCTGTAATCCCTACTTGAACATGGTGCTTTATGCCACATATTATGATCCAATGATGTGTTGCCATCCTATGATGTTTTGAGTAGATATCTTTTGTCTTTGGGTTGACTGATGATCTAGATTGGTATGAGTTGTATGTTTTACTTTGGTGTTGTCCTATGGTGCCCTCCTGTTCGCACACGAACACGTCACCGTGCACCCTTGACGCCGGGGGTGATGCACCGCAGCTCACGTCGAAGGAGACCCGTCCGGTAGCGCGGTACGCAGGCATTCCGGCGGGTGCTTTTGAGGACCCGAAACCCCACACGCCCGGGAGGGACCCCGTCAGGGCGCGCGGCCGCTAAGGACTGCCCTGGGTCGACCTGATCGCCCCTAGGGCCTCGAGGTTCGCCGGCCTGCAACAAGAAGAACAGACGAAGAACGAGGAAGAAGAAGAACTAGGGTTAAGGAGAAAAGATAAAAAGATAAAAAGTGGTAGATGATTTTGTCGATTGTGTGTTGTTGTTCACGGCCGTCACCTCTTATCTATATAAGAGGCGGATGGACTTCCCGTACAATAAAAGGACTTGCCTAGCCGTCCAAATCACCAAAACCTAGTAAAACATGGACTATTCACGACCGCCAGCCCGGATGTCCGGCTCAAGGCCCGGATGATCCGACCTAGCACAGTTTTCTGACAGCAGCTTATTAGTTTGGCTCTAGAATCCACATACGACCTCGGATTTGGACGTTCATTATATCAAAATCAACCGACTCGACGAGACGCACAACTTTCATGTTGAATAATTTTTGATATGAGGCCATCTTGACGGTGTTTAGTGCCATTTTCTAAAGTCTGCAGCAGAAAAACGTGTCTGGACACCCGGACGATTGCCCGGATTGTCCGGCCTTTACCCGGATCATCCGGGAGTTGATCCAGATCAACCGGCTTCAAATTTTAGCTTTTGTTGTTTTGGTCAATTTTTCGGCCCTCGGCCGGATGATCTGGACCCCGGTCCGGATGATCCGGCCATACAGTGCTGCAGCGCACAGTCTTGGCTGTAACTTTTCCATCAGAGGCCATCTTGGTTAGGTTTCATGCCATTTTCTAATCTGATGTCAATACGAGCATCTCTAAGATTGTCATAACTTTTGCATCCGAGCTCCGTTTTGGACCATCTATATATTTATTCCCATCGGCTTGAAGAGAGTCATCCAATGGTGACATGAAATCATGAATTTGACATCATCTCATTATAGCCTCAAGTTACTCTTTGCGATCATGCCATTTTTGAGCGTCAACACATGCCCCCCTGTTTTTCGGCAAAGGTAGCGTGCCGAAAAATAACTTGTACCGTGTTGGTTCTAAGGACGATGTCAACACTCCATCGGCCATTTATATGCTTAGGGCAATAATTATATATCGGCCATCATTTGTTTTGAATCCTTGATGCAAGCTTGGGCGAAACCTTCTCAACTTCATTAACAATCCCATAGATATGTATCTCAAGGTCATCCTCCAAACCATATTACTCACCCTTTTGCTAGGATTTTGCAAATAATCAGCAATAAACTTTCTTCAATCCTTACTTTTTGCCTGCATAAAAAATCATTAGTGGCCGAAGCGATGGACTTCGATTCAGCCTTGCCTATGTTGACGAGACTAAGCATCGGCTATTGAATGAAATACAATAAACCATGATTAACATAGTAGCCGGATGCTTGTTGTGCCAACTCTTTTGAATTGTCATGCCTAGAAATATGAACAGTTTTAAAGCAACCAAGGTAAATTTTGCATCTAGGCATACCTCAAGATAAACTACAAGTGATTCATCAAAACATTCATAACCCTTGGATATTTGTTGCACTACTCATAACGAATCACCAGAAGCCACAATATGTTTAGCACATATGGCAAAAGTTCCAAACCGAATAACATTGCATATTCGGCTTTGATTGTTGTGCAATAAATATTTTAAGAGGCATGAGGCTTCACATAACAGCACCATATGGAGATATATAAACAACACCAACACCATGGCCATTGTTATGAATTCAACTATCAAAACATAATCTCCATATTACTTGTCTCACTCTCCATTCAAACTAAGGAAGATGTAAGAATATTACACCGGCCATGCATTGACATACTCATAGGACGATAGGTAAATATCGGCCATCACCATGTAAACTTCGTTCAAAGCACATATAGCCGAAACAAACAAACGAAATATCAATCAAGTATTTCGGCCCTTTGGATCAGCAACAAACTTGTAGCTAACCAAATGTATATTGACTTGGTAATACCCTTTTATGATGTAAGAAATTATATTGCATCCATGGATTAAAATAAGGCCATTGAGGGTTACCAACCATACCTGATGATGAATTTCATGGCATAAGCGTTAATGTCATAGTTGAAGAATATGGATAATGTGTAGACCGAAGATGCTGAAACCTTAGGCTTGGTCTTTCATAGTTTTCACTCTTTTCATTCTTCACCTTTGCCGCACTTCTTGTAATGGAAGCTTCCGCATAATTTTTATTTTGAGCACTTCTTTTGGGAACCCATGCCATGTTCCTATCTTCAAGTTCTTGTGCACTAAGTTTTGTTAATTTCTTCTTTTGCCAATATGATAAGCCGAGTATGCACCCCGGCTGCGATTTTGTTTCAACCAATGGCAAGTCTTTTTGGGCCTTGTGCACCCTCAACTTCTTTTCTTCAGATTTGGCACTCCGATTTTTATCAATTGATTGCTTCACTTCTTTACCTTTGGTAGCCAATGTCAACACTTTAATTGGCTCTTTATTATTTGAGATCAAATCTAAAGTAGCACACTTACGACCATCTCTTTTCACGCGGTAAACTTGCTTTACCATATCTTTCTTCTTCCTTAAGCTCTGGACCGATTCCTTATGATTGAAACCGTCTTTGATGCGTGATTGTTCAAATGTTGATCTTCTTGGAACTGCATAGTATTGGTGAGATGGTCTAGAATAAGATGGAGAATGTGCCATTGTATCATACCTATCCCATGATGAATATGTATCTATATGAGCATAGGGAGGCATCCACGGCATTGGCATTGGCGGCCCAAAATAAGGATATGAAAATGTTGCATTAAAATTCTTACTTTGCCAATACCGATCCTCATATTTGCGCCTTGGGGGGTGTTGGTGTCAAAACCGGCGGATCTCGGGTAGGGGGTCCCGAACTATGCGTCTAGGCGGATGGTAACAGGAGACAAGGGACACGATGTTTTTACCCAGGTTCAGGCCCTCTCGATGGAGGTAAAACCCTTCTCCTGCTTGATTAATATTGATGATATGGGTAGTACAAGAGTAGATCTTGTTGGAAATATGCCCTAGAGGCAATAATAAATTAGTTATTATTATATTTCCTTGTTCATGATAATCGTTTATTATCCATGCTATAATTGTATTGATAGGAAACTCAGATACATGTGTGGGTACATAGACAACAACATGTCCCTAGTAAGCCTCTAGTTGACTAGCTCGTTGATCAATAGATGGTTACAGTTTCCTGACCATGGACATTGGATGTCGTTGATAACGGGATCACATCATTAGCAGAATGATGTGATGGACAAGACCCAATCCTAAGCCTAGAACAAAGATCGTGTAGTTCGTATGCTAAAGCTTTTCTAATGTCAAGTATCTTTTCCTTAGACCATGAGATTGTGCAACTCCCGGATACCGTAGGAATGCTTTGGGTGTACCAAACTTCACAATGTAACTGGGTGGCTATAAAGGTGCACTACAGGTATCTCCGAAAGTGTTTTTTTGGGGTGGCACGAATCGAGACTGGGATTTGTCACTCCGTGTGACGGAGAGGTATCTCTGGGTCCACTCGGTAGGACATCATCATAATGTGCACAATGTCACCAAGGAGTTGATCACGGGATGATGTGTTTCGGAACGAGTAAAGAGACTTGCCGGTAACAAGATAGAACAAGGTATCGGCATACCGACGATCGAATCTCGGGCAAGTACAATACCGCTAGACAAAGGGAATTGTATACGGGATTGATTGAGTCCTTGACATCGTGGTTCATCCGATGAGATCATCGTGGAACATGTGGGAGCCGACATGGGTATCCAGATCCCGCTGTTGGTTATTGACCGGAGAACGTCTCGGTCATGTCTGCATGGTTCCCGAACCCGTAGGGTCTACACACTTAAGGTTCTATGACGCTAGGGTTATAAAGGAAGTTTGTATATGGTTACCGAATGTTGTTCAGAGTCTCGGATGAGATCCCGGACGTCACGAGGAGTTCCGGAATGGTCCGGAGGTAAAGATTTATATATGGGAAGTCCTGTTTTGGTCACCGGAAAAGTTTCGGGTTTTATCGGTAACGTACCGGGACCACCGGGAGGGTCCCGGGGGTCCACCAAATGGGGCCACCGGCCCCGGAGGGGCTGCATGGGCCAAGTGCGGGAGGGGACCAGCCCTGTGGGCTGGTGCACCCCACAAGGGCCCAAGGCGCCTAGGGTTTGGGAGGGGCGCCCACCCAGCTTGGGGGCAAGTTTCCCCTCTTCCCCCTTGGCCGCCACCCTAGATGGGTTTGGGGCTGCCGCACCCTTTGGGTGGAAACCCCTAGAGGCGCACCCTCCCTCTCCCCTATATATACTTGAGGACTTTGGGGCTACCAAGACATGAGTTTTGTCCTCTCCATGGCGCAGCCCTGCCTCTCTCCCTCCTCCTCTCCCGCGGTGCTTGGCCACGCCCTGCAGGATTGCCACGCTCCTCCACCGCCACCACGCCGTTGTGCTGCTGCTGGACGGAGTCGTCCTCAACCTCTCCCTCTCTCCTTGCTGGATCAAGGCATGGGAGATGTCACCGGGCTGCACGTGTGTTGAACGCGGAGGTGCCGTCCGTTCGGCACTAGGATCTCTAGTGATTTGGATCACGACGAGTACGACTCCTTCAACCCCGTTCACTTGAACGCTTCCGCTTAGCTATCTCCAAGGGTATGTAGATGCACTCTCCTTCCCCTCATTGCTGGTTTCTCCATAGATAGATCTTGGTGACACGTAGGAAAATTTTGAATTTCTGTTATGTTCCCCAACAGTGGCATCATGAGCTAGGTCTATTGCATAGATTCTATGCACGAGTAGAACACAAGTTGTTGTGGGCGTTGATATTGTTCAATATGCTTACCATTACTAGTCCAATCTTGTTTCGACGGCATTGTGGGATGAAGCGGCCCGGACCGACCTTACACGTACACTTACGTGAGACAGGTTCCACCGACTGACATGCACTTGGTGCATATGGTGGCTAGCGGGTGCCGCCTCCCACTTTAGTCTGAACGGATTCGATGAAAAGGGTCCTTATGAAGGGTAAATAGCAATTGGCATATCACGTTGTGGTTTTATGAGGTAAGAAACGTTTTGCTAGAAACCCATAGCAGCCACGTAAAACATGCAAACAACAATTAGAGGACGCCTAACTTGTTTTTGCAGGGTATGCTATGTGATGTGATATGGCCAAGAAGAATGTGATGAATGATATGTGATGTATGATATTGATCATGTTCTTGTAATAGGAATCACGACTTGCATGTCGATGAGTATGAAAACCGGCAGGAGCCATAGGAGTTGTCTTAATTTATTGTATGACCTGTGTGTCATTGAACAAACGCCATGTAATTACTTTACTTTATTGCTAACCGGTAGCCATAGTAGTAGAAGTAATAAGTTGGCGAGACAACTTCATGGAGACACGATGATGGAGATCATGATGATGGAGATCATGGTGTCATGCCGGTGACGATGATGACCATGGAGCCCCGAAGATGGAGATCAAAAGGAGCAAAATGATATTGGCCATATCATGTCACTATTTGATTGCATGTGATGTTTATCATGTTTATACATCTTATTTTCTTAGAATGACGGTAGAAAATAAGATGATCCCTCATTAAAATTTCAAGAAAGTGTTCCCCCTAACTGTGCACCGTTGCGAAAGTTCGTCGTTTCGAAGCACCACGTGATGGTCGGGTGTGATAGATTCTTACGTTCACATACAATGGGTGTAAGCCAGATTTACACACGCGAAAGACTTAGGTTAACTTGACGAGCCTAGCATGTACAGACATGGCCTCGGAACATAAGAGACCGAAAGGTCGAGCATGAGTCGTATGGAGGATACGATCAACATGAAGATGTTCACCGATGATGACTAGTCCGTCTCACGTGATGATCGGACACGACCTAGTTGACTCGGATCATGTAATCACTTAGATGACTAGAGGGATGTCTATCTGAGTGGGAGTTCATGAGATGAACTTAATTATCCTGAACATAGTCAAAATATCTTTGCAAATTATGTCGTAAGCTCGCACTTTAGTTCCACTGTTTTAGATATCTTACCAGAGAAAATATAGTTGAAAGTTGACAGTAGCGATTATATGGACAGAAGAAAGCTTATGTCCTTAATGCACCGCTCAGTGTGCTGAACCCCAATCGTCGTCTGTGGATGTTGCGAACATCGGACATACACGTTTTGATAACTGCGTGATAGTTCAGTTAAACGGTTTAGAGTTGAGGAACCAAAGACATTTTTTGAAACATCACGGAACATATGAGATGTTTTGAGGGCTGAAATTGGGATTTCAGGCTCGCGCCCACGTCATGAGGTATACGACCTCCGACGATTTTCTTAGCCTGCAAACTAAGGGAGAAAAGATCAATCATTGAGCTTGTGCTCAGATTGTCTGAGTGCAACAATCACTTGAATCGAGTGGGAGTTGATCTTCCTGATGAGATAGTGATGTTTCTCTAAAGTCATTGCCACCAAGCTGCTAGAGCTTCGTGATGAACTATAACATATTAGGGATAGATGATCCTTGACATATTCGCGATGTTTGACACCGCAAAAGTAGAAGTCAAAGAAGGAGCATCAATTGTTGATGGTTAATGAAACCACTTGTTTCAAGAAGGGCAAGGGCAAGAAGGGATACTTCATGAAACGGCAAATCAGTTGCTGCTCTAGTGAAGAAACCCAAGGTTAAACCCAAACCCGAGACTAAGTGCTTTTGTAATGAGGGAACGGACACTGAAGCAGAACTACCCTAGATACTTGGTAGATGAGAAGGCTGGCAAGGTCGATAGAAGTATATTGGATATACATTATGTTAATGTGTACTTTACTAGTACTCCTAGAAGCACCTGGGTATTAGATACCGGTTCGGTTGATAAGTGTTAGTAACTCGAAATAAAAGCTACGGAATAAACGGAGACTAGCTAAAGGTGAGGTGACGATATGTGTTGGAAGTGTTTCCAAGGTTGATGTGGTCAAGCATCGCATGCTCCCTCTACCATCAAGATAGGTGTTAAACCTAAATAATTGTTATTTGGTGTTTGCGCTGAGCATAGACATGATTGGATTATGTCTATCGCAATATGGTTATTCATTTAAGGAGAATAATGGTTACTCTGTTTATTTGAATGATACCTTCAATGGTCTTGCACCTAAAGGAATGGTTTATTGAATCTCGATCATAGTAATACACATTTTCATGCCAAAAGATATAAGATAGTAATGATGGTACCACTTACTTGTGGCACTGCCGTGTAAGTCATATTGGTATAATACGTATGAAGAAGCTCCATGTTGATGGATCTTTGGACTCACTCGTTTTTGAAAAGTTTGAGACATGCGAACCATGTCTATTGGTGTATATGCATGAAGAAACTCCATGCAGATGGACCGTTTGGACTCACTTGATTTTGAATCACTTGAGACATGCAAATCATACCACATGGGCAAGATGACTGAAAGCCTTGTTTTCAGTAAAATGGAACAAGAAATAAACTTGATGGAAGTAATACATTTTTTATGTGTGCAGTCCAATGAGTGCTAAGGCACGCAGTGGATATCGTTATGTTCTTACTACACAGATGATTTGAGTAGATACTGAGTATATTTACTTGATGAAACACAAGTCTGAATTAATGAATGGTTCAAGTAATTTTAGAGTGAAGTTGAAGATCATCGTGACAAGAGGTTAAAATGTCTATGATATGATCATAGAGATGAGTATCTGAGTTACGAGCTTTGGCACGCTATTAAGACATTGTGGAAATTGTTTCACAATTAATATCACTGAACACCATAGTGTGATGGTGTGTCCGAACATCATAGTTGCACCCTATTAGATATGGTGTGTACCATGATGTCTCTTATCGAATTACCACTATCGTTCATGGGTTAGGCATTAGAGACAACCGCACTCACTTTAATAGGGCACCACGTAATTCCGTTGAGACGACACCATTTGAACTATGGTTTGGAGAAACCTAAGTTGTTGTTTCTTAAAAATTTGGGGCTGCGACGCTTATGTGAAAAAGTTTCATCGTGATAAGCTCGAACCCAAAACGGATAAATACATCTTCATAGGATACCCAAAATGGTTGGGTATACCTCCTATCTCAGATCCGGAAGCAAAAGTAATTGTTTCTAGAAACGAGTCCTTTCTCGAGGAAAAGTTTCTCTCGAAATAATTGAGTGGGAGGATGATGGAGACTTGATGAGGTTATTGAACCATCACTTCAACCAGTGTGTAGCAGGGCACAGGAAGTTGTTCATGTGGCACCTACGCCAATTGAAGTGGAAGCTGATCATAGTGATCATGATGCTTCGGATCAAGTCACTATCAAACCTTGTAGGTCGACAAGGACGCGTACTACTTCAGTGTGGTACGCAATCTTGTCTTAGAGGTCATGTTGCTAGACAACAATGAACCTACGAGCTATGGAGAAGCGATGGTAGGCCCGGATTCCGACGAATGGCTCGAGGCCATAAAATCCGAGAGAGGATCCATGACTTTGGAAGAAATACTTGATGGTCGTAAGGCCGTTGGGTACAGATGGTTTTTAAAAGGAAGACAGACAATGATGGTAAGTATCACCATTAAGAAAGCTCGACTTGTCATTAAGATGTTTTCCGACAAGTTCAAGGAGTTGACTACGATGAGACTTTCTCACTCGTAGCGATGCTAAGAGTCTGTTGGAATTATACCAGAAATTACTGCATGATTTATGAAATCTTGCAGATAGGATGTCAAAACATTGTTTCCTCGACGATATCCTTGAGGAAAGGTTGTATGTGATACAACCAGAAGGTTTTGACAATCCTGAAAAACGTTAACAAGTATGCAAAGCTCCAGCAATCCTTCTAAGGACTGGAGTAAGCATCTCGAAGTTGGAATGTACGCTTTGATGAGTTGATCAAAGATTTTGGGTTTACACAAAGTTTACGAGAAACTTGTATTTCCAAAGAAGTGAGTGGGAGCACTATAGAATTTCTGATGAGTATATGTTGTTGACATATTGTTGATCAGAAATGATGGAAAGCATATAGGGTTATTTGAAAAGTGTTTTTCAATAGAAAACCTGGATTAAGCTGCTTGAACATTGAGCATCAAGATCTATGAGGATAGATAAAAAACGCTAAATGGTACTTTCAAATGAGAACATACCTTGACATGATCTTGAAGGTGTTCAAGATGGATCAGTCACAGAAGGAGTTCTTGCCTGAGTTGTAAGGTATGAAGTTAAGAGTTAAAGCTCGACCACGGCAGAAGAGAGAGAAAGGACGAAGGTCGTCCCATATGCTTCAGACATAGGCTCTATAGTATGCTATGTTGTGTACCGCACCGGAAGTATGCCTTGCCATGAGTCAGTCAAGGGGTACAAGAATGATCCAGGAATGGATCATTGGACAGCGGTAAAAATTGTCCTTGGAGTAAATAAGGACATGTTTCTCGATTATGGAGGTGATAAAGAGTTTGGCGTAAAGGGTTACGTCGATGCAAGCTTTAACACCTATCCGAATGACTCTGAGTAGCAAACCGGATACGTATAGTGGAGCAACCATTTGGAATAACGGCTGAAGGGAGTCATCATGGAGCCCAAGCAGGCGTCATCACTAGAGCCTTTGGCAGGCGAGGACCAACTTTAGTCAGGATAAGCGTACCCGCTGTTCCCCTTCAAAATGGCCAATTGTTGGCGCCCTTCCCGCTCAATATTTGGGAAGAGGCCCAGGGCCTTCACCTATAAATAGGAGTAGCCACCCACAGGGTAGAGGGATCCAGAATCCAGAGAAAGACAGAGACCCGATCCTCAAGCTAGAGCGACGGGACACCACCTAGTAGTTCATCACACCCACCAAGAACAGACCCTCGCGAGGCTATTCTTCCTTGTACTGTTCCTCATCAGCCCCAGAGGCAATCCACCACGCCACAAACTAGAGTAGGGTATTACACCACAACGGTGGCCCGAACTAGTATAAATCTTGTGTCTCTTGTGCTATTCTGTTTAGTAGTTTAGGTCCCAGCGATTCGGCGAGGTGCGAGACGGTGGAAGGTTGGATCTCCGCGCGCACCCCAGTGTTCGAACCTCAAGGGTCTGCCGGAACCCGAAATCCAACATTTGGCGCGCCAGGTAGGGGTGCGCCAGAATCTGCCTTCCGTCGCCTCGCTCTTCCCCGACCACCGCAACCATGTCTGACGCTCGTCGGGCTCGCGCCGAGCGCCGAGCCGCCCTCGCCTCCCATGTCGCCCGGACGGCTTCCGCGGCAGCGCCGCCGTTCCTCACCGCCCGCCCAACACCGCCACCGCCCGGCGGGGACGGCAGCAAGCATCGCCCCTGCGCCTCGATGACCTCAAGGGAGGGGCGCGGCTTCTCGTCACCCGCCCGTCGCGCCGGTTCCTCCGCTGTCGCGGCCCTCCCTGGGCGGTTTCGCAGCGCCGCCTTCCAGCCGCCATGTCAAGACATTCGTCCGCTGGTCGGCGCCGCCTCCACGCGGCAGGGGGCTCCCTCAGGCCGGACGGAGTCGCCGGCCGGGCTGACCTTCGACTCTCAAGACCACCCCACCAACTCGGCCGGCTGGTGCGCTCCCATGCTCGTGACACCCACCATCTGCCAAAGTTGCCGCCACCAGACCTCATCGACGGCGCGCCGCCTCAACGCACTCTCGCCGAGGCTTTCAACCTCCTCTGATACCCAGGAGCGGCTGCAGCCTAGCCGGACTTTTTTCGGGCGGGAGGAGGGTCATCCAGCTCCTTGGGGCAATCCGGCTTCCGGTGACCTTCGGCACCTACGACAACTTCCGCACGGAACTGGTCGACTTCGACATCGCCCCCATCGGCCTCCCCTACAATGCCATCCTTGGCTATCCAGCATTGGCCAAATTCATGGCCGCAACCCACCCGGGGTACAACCTCATGAAGATGCCTGGGAGCAGCGGCGTCCTCACCGTGCCCGGGGATACTGAAGGTGCGCTGCGAGCACTCAGGCTCACCCTCAAGACGGCGGCCGCAGCACAGCCCGCTGATGCGGAAGCCCCCAAGCGCAAGGGGCTGCACCGACCAAGAAGAAGCAGTTTTTCACTCAAGACAAGGCGGAGACCAAGCAGATACCTGTCGATGAGGACGGGTCCACAAACGCCATCTTCACCATAGGCGCCAACCTCGAGCCCGAGCAGGAGGAAGCCCTTGTCAAGTTCCTGCATGCGAACAAGAAGGTGTTCGCCTGGGAGCCCGATCAGCTGGCGGGGATTCCACGGGGCGTAATCGAGCACCACCTCAACGTGTGACCCAACGTGCGTCCAGTGAAGCAGAAAGCGAGAAGGCAGTCCACTGAAAAGCAGGCCTTCATCATCCAAGAGACCCGCAAGTTAGAAGCCGCGGGGGTTATTCGCGAGGTCCGATACCCAGATTGGCTGGCCAACCCCGTGGTGGTGCCAAAGAAGGGAGGAAAGGAGCGCATGTGTGTCGACTTCACCAACCTCAAGAAAGCATGCCCGCATGATCCGTTTCCGCTCCCTCGCATCGACCAGATTGTCAATTCCACCGCCGAGTGTGACCTGTTATGCTTCTTGGACGCCTTTTCCGGGTATCACCAAATCAAGATGGCGGTGGAAGACGTGGAAAAGACGGCCTTCCTAACCCCGTGTGGAGTGTACTGCTATACATGCATGCCATTCGGGCTGCGCAACGCGGGGGCAACCTTCCAGCGGCTCATGCACATCACCTTGGGCCCACAGCTCGGGAAGAATGTGGAGGCATACATCGACGACATCGTGGTGAAGTCTCGTGAGGCCAAGACCTTGATACAAGACCTTGAAGAAACCTTCATGAGCCTCAACGCAGTGAGCCCGCGACTCAACCCGGAGAAGTGTGTGTTTGGAGTTCCCTCAGGCAAGCTCCTGGGTTTCCTCGTGTCCCACCGAGGCATCGAGGCCAACCCAGAAAAGGTCAAGGCAGTGGAAGACATGAGCCCACCAAAGACCCTCAGGGAAATGCAGAAGCTCACGGGGCGCGTAATGGCGCTGGGCCGTTTCATCTCCTGATTGGGGGAGCGGGCGCTGCCTTTCTTCCAGCTGATGAAGAAAAAGGGGCCCTTCGAGTGGACTGAAGAGGCCGACAAAGTGTTTCAAGACCTCAAGAGATACCTGACCAGCCCTCCAGTGATGGTGGCCCCGCGCCCTCAGGAGCCCTTGGTACTCTACCTCGCCGCCACTCCCTACTCCGCTAGCGCTGCTCTAGTGGCAGTTAGGGAGGAGCGTCAGGCCAAGACCACGGCGGCCACCCGAGCTAAGGCAAGACCGAATCAGAAGGAACTAGCAGAAGCCAGCACCGCAATGGAAGAAGATCAGCCGTCACAGCAGAGCGCACCAAGGGCGGGGGAGGCCTCCCATCCAAGCACCCAGCTTCCGGAGGCGTCGTCGCCTCGGGAGGCACCACAGCTTCCGGAAGACGCCACCAGCACCGACGCCCCTAACCTCGTCGAGCACCCGGTGTACTTCGTCAGCACCGTGTTACGGGATGCGAGGGCACGGTACCCCATGCCGCAGAAGCTCCTTCTCGCGCTGTTGATGGCTTCACGCAAGCTGTAACACTACTTCCAGGGTCATCCGATCAAGGCTGTCTCAGCATACCCCCTGGAGAGAGTGCTCAGGAGCCCCAACTCGGCCGGAAGGGTCGCCGAGTGGATCATCGAGCTGCAAGCATTCCAGCTCGAGTTCAGCACAACCAGAGTCATCAAGGGGGCCGCGCTGGCAGATTTTGTTGCCAAATGGACAGAAGCACCGGGCCTCAGGGCCGGCGAGGATCGGTCCCTCTCCCCAGGAAGCGAAGCGCCAGAAGGTTGGGTCATGTACTTCGACAGAGCGTTCTCCAGACAGGGCGCTGGGGCTGGGGCAGTGCTCATATCTCCCGCTCAGGACAAGCTCTACTATGCCGTGCGGCTCTGTTTCCAGCGTGGCGAGAAGGTCTCCAACAATATGGCAGAGTACGAGGGGCTGATAGTGGGTCTGAAGGCTGCCGCTGCCCTGGGGGTGAGGCGCCTTACCATCAAGGGCGATTCGCAGCTCCTCATCAAGTTCTCCAACAAGGTATACGAGCCAAGAGATGAACACATGGAGGCCTACCTCGCGGAGGTCCGCAGGATGGAGAAACAGTTCTGGGGGTTGGAGCTGCAGCACGTGCCCAGCGGCACCAATCAAGAGGCCGACGACATCGCCAAACGAGTCTCCAGGAGGTTACCCCAGGAGCCGGGTGTCTTTGAGGAACGGCTCTTCAAGCCCTCAGCCCTGCCGCCGTTATCAAGCACAGCACAGCCTCGGGAGGAGCTCCCTCAGCCACCTGCCTCGGGAGCCCCAGCCTGTGGCCCGGCCTCAGGAGCACGCCTGCTCCTAACGATGGAACCTCAAGAGGAGTGCTGGATCACGGAGCTCAAGAGTTACTTAACGCGCGGGACTTTGCCGGAGAAGGAGGAGGAGGCAGAGCATGTGGCGCGGCAAGCCACGGCATACAGCATCATGGATGGAGAGCTCTACCGGAAACGACCGAACGACGTATCCCTGCGCTGCATCACCAGGAACAGGGAAGGAACCATCGCGATATACATGGTGGAGATTGTGGGCACCATTCGTCATCACGGACCCTCGTCGGCAAGGCGTTCCACAACGGTTTCTATTGGCCCACCGCGCCAATGACGCTTATCGAACTCGTGAAGGCTTGCGAGGCTTGCCAATTCCATGCCAAGCAGATCCACCACCAGCCAGAGGTTCGCAAACCATCCCCTCACTTGGCCATTCGCGTCCGGGGCTGGACATTCTGGCCCCTTTCCTCGGGCGCCAGGCTATCGCTATCTCTACGTCGCCGTGGACAAATTCACCAAGTGGGCCGAAGTCGAGGCCGTCCACGCCATCCCCACTGGTTCTGCGGTCAAGTTCATCAAGGGCATCGTGAGCCGGTTCGGAGTGCCGAACTGCATCATCACCGACAACGGTTCGCAGTTCACCAGTAACCTTTTAAAAATGTACTGCGCTAACCTTGGGGCGCAGATATGCTACGCTTCAGTGGCGCACCCCGCAGCAACGGCCAGGCCGAGCGGGCCAACGCGGAGGTCCTGAGAGGCCTCAAGACCAGGACGTTCAAGAAGAAGCTGGAGGCCTACGGCAGGGGCTGGTATGACGAGCTTCCGTCCGTGTTGTGGTCCATCCGCACATCCGCAACCAAGCCAACTGGGGAGACCCCCTTCTTCCTGGTCTACGGAGCCGAAGCGGTCCTCCCTCACGAGGTCAAGCGTCGATCCGCGCGGGTCCTGGCGTTCGATGAGACGTTGCAAGACACCATGCAGGGGACGACCCTCGCGCTGGGGGAGGAGCGCCGTCGAGAAGCCGCGCTGCGAGCGGCAAGGTACCAGCAGGCACTCCGGCGATACCACTGCCGCAACATCCGCCCCAGAACTCTCGAGGTAGGGGACCTCATGCTCCGCCGGGTCCTCTCCAGGGAGGGATTGCATAAGCTCTCTCCCATGTGGGAGGGCCCGTTCAAGGTTGTTCATGTTTCCAGGCCTGGCTCCATGCTCTTGGAGACTCAAGAGGGAGTACCTATAAAGAACGCGTGGAACATCCAACACCTCCGGAGGTTTTACCCCTAAAAGGCCCAGTGCCTGTGAAGAAGGCGACTGCCTGTGAAGCTCATCTTTTTGGAAAAGGCCCAGAGCCTGTGAAGAAGGCGAATGCCTGTGAAGCTCATCTTTTGGAAAAGGCCCAGAGCCTGTGAAGAAGGCGAATGCCTGTGAAGCTCATCTTTTTGGAAAAGGCCCAGAGCCTGTGAAGAAGGCGAATGCCTGTGAAGCTCATCTTTTGGAAAAGGCCCAGAGCCTGTGAAGAAGGCGAATGCATGTGAAGCTCATCTTTTGGAAAAGGCCCAGAGCTCGTGAAGAAGGCGAATGCTGTGAAGCTCATCTTTTGGAAAGGCCCAGAGCACTGTGAAGAAGGCGAATCGCGTAACGCTCATTCTTTTGGAAAAGGCCCAGAGCCTGTGAAGAAGGCGAACGCCTGTGAAGCTGTCGCGCTCTAGAAAGGCCCGGAGCCTGTGAAGAAGGCCAACGCCTGTGAAGCTCGCCGCCCGTGACACTCTCACATAATAATGAGTTGGGGCTGTACACGCCCCGGAGTCTCAGGAGTGCCGGCCTCAGGCCCTGGGGCTCCCTCCCACGCCCAGTGGCAGCACTTAGCTCCGCGCTGGTGAGAAGACGTCGAAGACTAGACTAGGTGCCGGACGCGGCTTTTTCATTTTCTTTCTACAGTTGACTAGTTATTCCCATTTGGAGTTTTTATCGAAACTATCGCCCCTTTTTTGGTCCGTGTTTCTTCTATCTGTTTCGCTCTCCTGCCTCGATTTCTCTTGTGCGGGGGCTCGAGGCGAAGCCTCGGAGAGCCCAGCAGCGCTCCTGCCCCTATCGCCAAGTTTTCATGGCCCTGGTCCACAGCTGGAGCACCCTCCCGACCATGCCTCACGGGCAGCACAACGCAAACACGGGCTGGATCGGTCGCCTCGCTGCCACGATCGGGGTTCACTTGCGAATGGGCGACGGCGAAGGGAACGATGTCAGGATAACAAAGCAAGACAACAATTAACGACGTTAACCTAAACGCAGCGCACGGGCCGCACATTGTTGCCTTTTTGCGCAGGAGAAAAGAAAGGAAAGGACAGAAACAGGTGAAGCACGCCCGTGCGGCTCTCTTGAGGGCTCGAGCCGCCTCCCGAGCTCAGCGGACTCCTCTCGCTTCACGGGGCATGGCGGCAAGCGGACCGCTGCCAACCCCAAGCAAGCGGCGGCGGGGGGCTGGCGCGCCGCTGCTAGAGGAATCACCATCCAAAGAAGAGCTGGTGAAGCGTGAGGAGTCGGGCATCGCCGGCTGCCGCTGCGCTGCCCTCTCCACCCACGCCAGGCTGAGTCCTCGGCCGCGATCGCCGTCTTCGTGGCAGCACCCCATGCGGCGACCGTCTTCCCGAACACCCTCACGTAGGGGTGGCGCCGCCATCGCACTTGAAGTGCAGGGAGCATCGGCGGCGAAGACCCGCAGCAGCGAGCGAACGCCCGCCACGGGCGGGTCGAATAGGTTCCCTGCAACGGAGACCTCCAGAGAAGCCCACGAAGCCCGGCTACAGCAGCCATCTGCCTGGAGCCAGAGGCCACTCAGGGCGCCATCTGGGAGCTCACCCAAGAGGAAGCACGGGAGCTGAAGCCGGACGCCGGTCGGCTCCTCCGCCCTCACCATGAACTCCGGCAGCGCTTCAGCAGCATGGAGGCGCGGCCTCGGGGGACGTGCGGCCGGGGCACGCCCTCCGACCATGGCCAGCCGCTCGTCGGCATGCTGAGAGCCTCCCCCACGACCGCGGGGGACAGCCGTGGAGGCCACGGGGTGCTTGCGAGGGCGACCTCGACCACGCTTAGGCGGAGGAGAGGAAGACTCGACCTGACGGCCCTTCCCCTTCTCTACGGCCGAGAACTTCCTTGGTGGAGCCATGGAGAAGAAGGAGAGACGGGTAAGGATAGACTGGAAGGGCGCGCGCCGTTCCGTACTTATTGCCGGCGAAGGCCAACCGTCGGCCTCCATGATCACCGGTAATCATGACCAATTCGGCATGCAGGGACTTGTCGAATCCGGGTGGTTACCGAAGCATCGTGGGAAAGCAGTGCGCACACGTCCAATCAACCGCCACGCGTCGCCCAAGGCTGTAGGCTGTTAGGGCCCGCGACGCTTCGCACTTGCCCTTTCGCCTCTCTGCTCGGCCAAGTTCGGGCGCGCCGTGGGCCCGGGGGCTACTGTCGGCGTCCTGGGAACGGGGTCCCTGACTTGCACTGCCCGCTGCCTGCGGCGTGGCTCAAAGGAGGCCCAGGACAGCCCATCTTTATCAACGCAAGCTCAAGACCCTTGCGAGGAGCCAAGCCTCGCGGGGCGGACGACAAGGAGCTTCCTCAGGCACGGCCTCGTCAGGCTGGCTCGTGAGGAGGCGGAGAGTTCAAGGCAGGGTACCTCGCGAGGTGCCCATGACGCAAGCCATGACGACCAAGGGCGCCAGCCAGGCGCCAGCCCGCAGCTGGCGTCCTCCTTTCCTCTTTGGTGCAAAGGAGCAAGCGCAGCGAGCATCAAGCAAAGGCATCCGTTTGATTGCAACAAGACCAAGACCAGCCCCAACGGTTGGAAGGAGTCATCGTGGAGCCCAAGCCAAGCGCCATCACCGAGCCTTTGGCGGCGAGGACCAACTTTAGTCGGGATAAGTGTACCCGTTGTTCCCCTTCAAATGGCTAATTGTTGGCGCCCTTCCCGCTCAATATTTGGGAAGAGGCCGGGGCCTTCACCTATAAATAGGAGTAGCCACACACGGGGTAGAGGGATCCGGAATCCAGAGAAAGACAGAGACCCGATCCTCAAGCTAGAGCGACGGGACACCACCTAGTAGTTCATAACAACCACCAAGAACAGACTCTCGCGAGGCTGTTCTTCCTTGTACTATTCCTCATCAGCCCCAGAGGCAATCCACCACGCCACAAACTAGAGTAGGGTATTACACCACAACGGTGGCCCGAACTAGTATAAATCTTGTGTCTCTTGTGCTGTTCTGTTTAGTAGTTTAGGTCCCAGCGATTCGGCGAGGTGCGAGACGGTGGAAGGTTGGATCTCCATGCGCACCCCTGTGTTCGAACCTCAAGGGTCTGCTGGAACCCGAAATCTAACAACCGTACTATGGGGCAGTACGTGGATGAGTTCAGCAAGTTAGCTCTCTATGCCCCGGATGATGTGGCCACAGATGCCGCGAAGCGGGAGAAGTTTATGGAAGGGCTGAATGATGAGATGAGTATGCAGTTAATGGTGGCAATGTTCAACAACTACCAGGAGTTCATAGACAATGCTCTTATGATTGAAGGGAAGCAGAAGCAAATTGATAGCCGCAAAAGGAAGTATGGACAAGGGGAGTACAGTTCAGGAACTCAGCAGAAGCCTCGTGTTACCCCGAACTCGGGAGGTTATACCCATAACCATGGAGGCCATACCCATAATGGAGGAAGCTCGCATAACCGCAGTGGCCCCAAGAATGGAAATGGGAATGCAGCAGGCTGTAATCAGAACCGCTGTAACCCAGCCACACCCGCCAAGAAGGACCAAAGTCACATTACTTGTTTCAAGTGCGGGAAGACTGGACACTATGCCATTGAGTGCCCCGAGCCAAAGAATGGTAATGGCAATGGAAGCTATGGGAAGAAGGCCAACCCTTTCAACAGGGTACAAGTAAACCACATGAACGTGGAGGAGGTTGAAGAGCAGCCAGATGCAGTTATCGGTAAGTTTTTGGTTAAGTCATTTACCGCTCTCGTTCTTTTTGATACTGGTGCATCGCATTCATACATTTCAAGGGGATTTGTGGACAAGTTTAAGTGACCCACCTTAGCCCTTAGGTCACCCATGCTAGTAAGCTCACCAGGAGCAGAGTTTATGGCCAGCCGATGGTGCGACCAGGTACCCTTAACCATTGGTAGCCATGTTTTCCCCTCAGACCTAATAATTTTGGAGTCACAAGGATTGGATGTGATATTAGGCATGTATTGGCTATCGAAGTATGGAGGAAACATTGACTGTGCTAGTAGGTCAATTCTGCTCACCACACCGGAGGGAAAAAGGATCAAGTATGTATCCAGGCATCCGCCGAGGAGGACCCAAGTAAATTCTCTCTCAGGAGTTGTTCAAGAGGAAGTGCCTGTAGTGAAGGATTACCCGGATGTATTTCCAGAAGAGTTACCAGGCATGCCGCCGGATCGAGACATTGAGTTTTTGATAGAGCTGTTGCCCGGCACCGGACCAATATCAAAGAGACCATACCGGATGCCCGCAAATGATCTGTAGGAGATTAAGAAACAGATTAAGGAGTTATTGGAGAAAGGTTACATTTGACCAAGTTCGTCACCATGGGGAGCCCAGTGCTCTTGGTTGAGAAGAAGGATGGATCCTTGTGAATGGTTGTTGATTATCGGGCATTGAACGAAGTGACGATCAAGAACAAGTACCCACTGCCGATGATCAATTACTTGTTTGACCACCTGCAAGGAGCTAAAGTATTCTCCAAGATCGATCTACGATCAGGATACCACCAGCTGAAGATCCGAGAACAGGATATACCTAACACAGCCTTCACCAAAAGGTACGGGCTATATGAGTACACTGTTATGTCATTTGGATTGACTAATGCCCCTGCCTCTTTCATGACTATGATGAATAAGGTGTTCATGGAGTTCTTGGGTAAGTTTGTTGTGGTGTGCATTGACGATATCTTGGTATACTCGAAGAATGAAGAGGAACACAAGGAGCATTTGCGTTTAGTTCTCGAGAAGCTCAGGGAACATCGGTTATATGCCAAGTTCAACAAATGTGAGTTTTGGTTGAAGGAAGTTGGATTTCTTGGACATGTTATATCAGGAGAAGGTATAGCAGTAGAAACTACCAAGGTTAAGTCAGTCACTGACTGGCTATCACCCACCTCAGTTGGAGAGATCCGCAGTTTTCTTGGACTGGCATGATATTACCAGAGATTCATTGAAAATTTCTCCAAGATTGCGAAGCCCATGACGGAATTGCTGAAGAAATGTACCAAGATTAAATGGAAAAATGATGTGAGGCAAGTTTCCAGGAGTTGAAGAAACGTTTGGTTACAGTCCCAGTGCTGATTTTGCCGGATATACGCAAGGATTTCCAAGTGTATTGCGACGCTTCTTGCTTACGACTTGGATATGTACTTATGCAAGATGGAAGAGTTGTTTCATATGCCTCACGTCAACTTCGATCGCATGAGTTGAATTATGCCACGCATGATTTGGAGTTAGCAGCTGTAGTGCATGCGCTCAAGACCTGGAGACACTTTCTTATTGGGAATCGTTGTGATGTGTACACGGATCATATGAGTTTGAAGTACATTTTCACACTGAAGGAGCTGAATCTCAGGCAAAGGAGATGGTTGGAGCTTATAAAGGATTATCTCATGAAGTTGCACTATCATCCAGGCAAGGCCAATGTCGTAGCAGACGCTTTGAGCCGGAAGAGTTATGCCAATACCCTCGTAAGCGGAGGATTGCCAAAGGAGTTAGCCAAAGATCTCAGAGAGCTTCATTTGGAGATAGTTCCTAGAGGTTTTGTTGCCGCATTGGATGTGCAGTCGACATTATTGGGAAAGATTCGAGAAGCTCAGAAGGATGACAAAGAGATTGCCGAGATAAAGGAGAGGATGAGCAAAGGAAAAGCCAAAGGTTTTCTTGAGGATGAGCACGACACCTTGTGGTTTGAGGACCGTGTTTATGTACCCAATAATGCAGAGAGTAGGAAGTTAATACTACAGGAAGCTCATGACTCGCCATACTCGATACACTCCGGAAACACCAAGATGTATTTGGATTTAAAGGTGCGTTTCTGGTGGACAGGAATGAAGAAGGATATTGCCGAGTATGTAGCAGTATGTGAGGTATGTCAGGGAGTGAAGGCAGAACATCAGAAGCCAGCAGGATTACTGCAACCTATGCCGATACCCGAATGGAAGTCGGATAAGCTTCGCATGGATTTCATCACCGGATTGCCTAGGACCCTATCGGGATATGATTCTATCTGGGTAGTAGTGGATCGTTTGACCAAAGTGGCTCACTTTATTCCAGTGAAAACCACCTATACAAGTGCGAAGTTGGCCAAGATATATATGACCAGGATCTTATGTCCTCACGGAGTTCCACGGACCATCGTATCAGATAGAGGATCACAGTTCACCTGAAAGTTTTGGCACCAGCTGCACCAGACTTTGGCTACCAGGCTAGAGTTCAGTACAACCTTTCAACTGCAGACAGATGGACAGACCGAGAGAGTCCATCAGATTCTGGAGGACATGTTGAGAGCTTGTGTGACGCCCCGATTCAATCATACAGTAATCATGCACGCAAATGTGTACGATCAAGATCAGGGACTCACGGGAAGGTATCACAACACAACTCTAAAAACATAAATAAGTCATACAAGCATCATAATACAAGCCAGGGGCCTTGAGGGCTCGAATACAAGTGCTCGATCATAGACGAGTCAGCGGAAGCATCAATATCTGAGTACAGACATAAGTTAAACAAGGTGCCATAAGATGGCTAGCACAAACTGGGATACAGATCGAAAGAGTAGCAGGCTTCCTGCCTGGGATCCTCCTAGGTCACTCCTGGTCGTCGTCAGCGGGCTGCACGTAGTAGTAGGCACCTCTAGAGTAGTAGTCGTCATAGGCGGTGGCGTCTGGCTCCTGGGCTCCATCGTCTGGTTGCAGCAATCGAGTAGAGGTAGGGGGAAAAGGGGGAACAAGGCAACCGTGAGTACTCATCCAAAGTACTCGCAAGCAAGGAGCTACACTACATATGCATGGATATATGTGTAAAGGGCCATATCAGTGGACTGAACTGCAGAATGCCAGAATAAGAGGGGGATAGCTAGTCGTAACGAAGACTACGCTTCTGGACACCTGTCTTGCAACAGGTAGAAGAGGACGACGGAAGTCCTCCAAGTAACATCATATAGCAATAATCCTACCCGGCAATCCCCTGCTCATATCCCTGAGCGAGAGCGACCACCGGTTGTATCTGGCACTTGGAAGGGTGTGTTTTATCAAGTATCCGGTTCTAGTTGTCATAAGCTCAAGGTACAACTCCAAGTCATCCATTATCAAGATCACGGCTATCCGAATATATTAACTTCACTGCAGGGTGCACCATCTTACCAAAGACGCTTGATCCCATTTGGCGGACACACTTTCTGGGTCATGCCCGCCGCGGAAGATCAACACGCCGCAGCCCCACCTAGGCACAACAGAGAGGCCAACACGCCGGTCTAAACCTAAGCGCCGCAGGGTCCAGGCCCATCGCCTCGAGCACACCTGCACGCTATGTCTGTGGCAGGAAGCAGACCTAGCCCAGCAGCGTTCCAGTCCAATCCGGCGCGCGCGCTCCGTCGTTGCCGACGTCTCAAGTGCTTTACCGATACCACGACGCGGGATACCCATAACTACTCCCCGTAGATGGTTAGTGCGTATAAGCTCAGAGCCAACTCAGATCAAATACCAAGACCTCGTTAAGCGTGTTAAGTAACATGAACGCCGAGCAGGCCAGGCCCACCTCTCACCTAGGCGGTCTCAACTGCCCTGCCGCTCCGCCTCAAAGATCCACTCATGGGTGCTCCATCACCGACCCGACTTTAGTCTCCACATGTATCATGTATAAGTATATAGTATATACCCGTGATCAACTCCCGAGTGATCACGGCCCGATAGTATAGCACGCAGACGGACAAGAAAGTAGGGCCACAGATGAAAGTACTAGCATCCTATACTAAGCATATAGGATTGCGTGTAAGGTAACAATGAAGTTACAAGGGCAGGCTATGCAGCAAAGATAGGAGTATCTGAAAACAAGAATATGCTATACTACTCTAATGCAAGCAGTATAGAGAAGAGTAGGCGATATGTGGTGATCAAGGGGGGGCTTGCCTGGTTGCTCGGCAAGAGAGAGGGGTCACAACACCGTAGTCGAAATGGCCACCGCAGCGTCGGTCTCAGTAGTCTATCGGAGAGAAGAGGGGAAGAAACAATGAATACCAAGTAAACATATGCATATCGATGCATGACATGCCAAGAAGCGATGCTAGGCGTGCCCTAACGTGGTATAGGGGTATTGGTTAAGGGAAAACATCCGGAAAGTAATCCGGTGTTTTGGGTTTTGAGCGAGGAGCCGAGGGGAAAAGTTGAAGGTCTGATAGGTTAGGATGTGGTGGACGAACGGACTGCGATCCGGATTCGCCTCGCCGCTTACGAGCAACTTTCATGTTGAAAATATTTTAACCGAGTTACGGATTAAAAGATATGATTTTAAAAGATTTTAATAATTTCTGGAATTTAATTAATTATTTAATTAATTGAAAATGTATTTATGACGTCAAGATGATGTCATGTCGACGTCGGCCAGATCAACAGGGTTGACTAAGTCAACCCCGACATGTGGGACCCGTCAGTCATCCTCTCGTTAACTAACTAACTTAATTAAGTTTAATTAACAGTAGTTAATTAGGTTAATTAGTTATCAGGTTTAATTAATCAGGATTAATTAGATTAATTAATTACTTAATTAATTAATTAATTAATTAATTAGTTTTTATTAATTTTATTTAATTTTTCATTTTCCTTTTTATTTTTTAGAACGTCCTGTGGGGCGGGGCCCCCATGTCATTGTGATGGTGGGGTGGATCGCCGCCTGCCGACGAGTCAACAGAGCGAGCGGGGGGGGCCTAGGCCCATCACCGGTGGCAGGCGGGGCCCTGTGTGGCCACGCCGGCGGGGCGAGGGTTGGCCTGGTGGCTACCGCAGTGAGGGCGCCGAGCATCGCGGACTTGTTCTCCGTGCTGGCACAACGGGCGCGGGCAGCGTTAGGAAGGGGAGAGGACGGCGATCCGGTGGGGGCATGGGGTCGGCCGGACCCAGCCGAACGGCGCCAGCGAGCAGCGGAGGCGGCGAGGAGGTTCGGCCTCCGTTCGGGGTGCTCTGGGCCGGGGGGGGTCACAGGCCGAGCCACACGGGCCGGCCTCACACTGCCTCGGTCACCGGGGCGCGACGGATCCACGGCGGAGGGGGCTGGGCGGGCGGAGGGGGGAGAGGGCGCCACGGGCGAGGAGGAGGGAGAGGGAGGGGGGAACGGGCGTGGGCTGCTGGAGGCGTGGCTGTGGTGGCGCGAGAGAGGGGGGCGGCCGAGCCGGGCGACGGGGCTCTGGCGGCGCTCGGGAGGGGAGAGAGGAGCGAGGGGTGAGGGCGAAGCTCACAGGGGCCGTGGGGTCTATGACGGTGGCTCGGTGGAGCTGGAGGCGACCGTGAGGAGGGAGTCGGGAGGCGGGCCGGGCGGGAGGACCCGTGAGGCGGGGGGGGGGGGGACGACCCAGTGGCGAGTGCCCGTGGGGCGACGGGGGAGAGGGGGGTCCTGGACGGCGGCGAGGGACTAGGGGCGGAGGCGACCGTGTCGGGCGCGGGGGTCGGGCGGCGAGGGGGCGAGGGTGGATCGGCCCGATCCAGATCGGGCGGGAGGGGGAAAGGGATCGGGGAGGGGGAGTGAGCTAGGGTTCCACCGGGGGTGGGGAGTGGATAAGGCGGCCGGTTGGGCTGCCCATGGCATGGCCGATCGGTGGTGGGGGGCTGGCCCGGTTGGGCGATGGGGTTCCTCCCCACATCTCTTTGTTTTTTTTTTCTTTTTCTTCTTTTCTGTTTTAGCTTATTTAAAATAACAAAACACTTTACAAAATTTTGTGCACCCCACCATAATTAGGTTTGTTATTTTAGACAACCCCCGAACATTTTAGTTTTAGTTTTTGAAACTTTTTATCGTTTGCTTTTGTTTTGAATTTGTTTTAGACCGGTTTCGAATCAATGTGAGTTTAGTCACAGTAACCGAGGTGATCACTGTTGCTTAATAATCCGGGTGTTACAAATCTCCTCCACTACAAGAAATCTCGTCCCGAGATTTAGGAGGTAGCAGGAAAGAGTGCGGGGTAATCATGTCGAAGACGATCCTCGCGTTCCCAGGTGGCTTCGTCTTCAGAGTGATTCGACCACTGGACTTTGAGGAACTTGATCGCCTTCTGACGTGTGAGGCGTTCAGCTTGGTCGAGAATGCGGACCGGATGCTCTTTATAGGAGAGGTCCTTTTGCAATTCGAGCACTTCATGGTCCACTGCTCGGATTGGGTCCTTGAAGCAGCGTCGGAGTTGGGACACGTGGAACACATCGTGAACCTCGAGAAAGGTTCGACGGAAGCTCCAGCTGATAAGCCACTTTTCCACGCCTTTCCGAGAATAGTGAATGGGCCAATATAGCGAGGAGCTAGTTTGCCCTTGATCCCAAGCGGTGAGCAACCTTCATTGGTGTAACGCGAAGATAGGCCTTTTCGCCAAAGTTGATAGACCATGTCTTTGTGATGACGGTCATAATTACTCTTTTGACGTGATCGAGCAGTCTTGAGATTCTCGCGAATAATGCGGACTTGTTCTTCGCATGTTGGATAATATCCGGACCGAAGAGTGGACGCTCCCGATTTCGACCAGTTCGAGGGGTTCGCACTTTCGCCCATATAACACTTCAAGGGGCCATCTTCGACTAGCTTGATAGCTATTATTATAAGAGAACTCAGCATAGGAGAGATTCCTCCCATTTCTTGTCAAGGAAGCGACACAAGCTCGAAGCATGTCTTCGAGAATTTGTTGACACGCTCAACTTGCCCTTGAGATCTGCGGATGAAACGCAGATCGAAAGATAAATGAGTCCCCATAGCTTCTTGAAAACTTGCCCGTAATCTTGAAGTGAATAAGCTGCCACGGTCCGAATCGATAACCGGTGGAATACCGTGAAGTGAAACAATTCGGACATATAGAGCGCTGCAAGCTGGCTAGCGATGATCGCTTCTTTGACCGCCGAAAATGAGCAACTTTAGAAAGCCGGTCAATGACGACAAGAATTGCATCATTACCTTTCTGCGATTTGGGAAATCCGATGACGAAGTCCATTTCAACATGGTCCCATTTCCATTCGGGAATAGAGATAGGTTGCGAGTTCCAAAGAGGCCTTTGATGTTCGCTTTGATACGACGGCAACGTCACACTCAAACAACATAGCGAGCAATGTCCCGCTTCATATTAGACCACCGTAATCTCGATTTAATGTCTTGATACATCTTTGTACCGCCAGGTGGATACATAGAGGCGTATCATGAGCTTCTTTCATAACCTTCTAGGTCATATTCAGTTTTTCCTTCTTACACGGCACCACTAGGCGGCCTTTGAAGTACAAGGCGCCATCATCGGCAATAGTGAAGGATGAGGATTTCCTTTTTGATGTCTTGCTTAATCTTGTAGACTTGAGTCAAATCCTGCATTGTCTTTATGGTGCCCACGAGATCGGGTTCAACAGCCAGGTATAGAGGGAACCACAGGGAACAACACGGAGATTCATCTTGTGGAACTCCGGAGGAGGGGAGCGAGTGCCCGGAGGAACAATATGGAGGTTCAGCTTTTCTGAATTCTTCAACAAGTGGGGCTGAACTTTGTGAACCTGAAGGTGGTTCTGAGAAGACTTGCGGCTCAAGGCATCAGCCATTACATTAGCCTTTCTGGCGTATAGGAAATACCCAAATCAAAGTCTCCTGCAGTCTCCATCCATCTCTGACGGAGGTTCAGGTCTGGCTGAGTAAGCAGATACTTCAGACTTTGGTGGTCGGTGAAGATCTCGCAACGATTACCGAGAAGGTAATGTCGCCACCGCTTGATGCATGAATGACAGCAAAGAAGCTCGAGGTCGTGAACTGGGTAGTTCTCTTCGTGAGGCGCAATTGTCGAGAGGCATAAGCAACCACTTTGCGCTCTTGCATTAGGACACCGCCTAATCCTTGACGGGAAGCGTCGCAGTAAATGACGAAGTCCTTCTTAGTATCAGGAGGAGCTAGCACTGGGGCAGAAGTCAACTTGTCTTTGAGTGCCTGGAAACTTTCCTGACACTTATCTGTCCATTGGAACTTGACGCCCTTATGCAACAGGTTAGTTAGGGGCCTGGCAATCTTGGAGAAGTTCTCGACGAATCGACAGCAATAGTGGCGAGACCGAAAAACTTCTGACTTGCTTAACGTTCTTCGGAGGAGTCCAATCGAGAATAGCCTGAACTCTTTCAGGGTTGACGGCAATACCATCCTTAGAAATGACATGCCCAAGATAGGTTACTTCGGGAAGCCAGAATTCACATTTGGAGAACTTGGCATAGAGTTGATGCTCTCGTAGCTTTTCCAGCACAAGACGAAGATGTTCAGCATGTTCTTCTTCATTCTTGGAAAAGATCGGGATATCATCCAGATAAACCACGACAAACTTGTCGAGGTAATCCATGAATATATAGTTCATCAGGCGAGAGAAAGTAGCTGGAGCATTGTTTAAGCCGAAAGACATGACGGTGTACTCGTAAGATCCATAACGAGTCACGAATGCGGTCTTGGGGATATCCTCCTCACGAACACGGATCTGGTGGTAACCCAACCTCAAGTCGAGTTTCGAGAACACTGACGAACCAGCCAGTTGGTCATAAAGGTCATTGATCCGAGGAAGAGGATACTTATTCTGAATGGTAGCTTGATTTATAGGACGGTAGTCTTGGACCAATCGGTTTGTCCCATCCTTCTTCTTGACAAAGAGAGAAGGTGCTCCCCAAGGAGAGCAACTTGGGCGAATGAAGCCGCTTTGAAGAGATTTGTTGATTTCCTCCTTTAGCTCAAGGATTTCATGCGCGGCATCTTGTAGG
Organism: Aegilops longissima; assembly: GCA_021605205.1. Classification (NCBI taxonomy): domain Eukaryota; kingdom Viridiplantae; phylum Streptophyta; class Magnoliopsida; order Poales; family Poaceae; genus Aegilops; species Aegilops longissima. The sequence continues at coordinate 199,707,863 of CM038679.1, forward strand.
GTCGCTTGGCTATAGGAGTGGTGCACGGTTTCAAGTCGATGACGAATTCGACAGCTCTAGCGGTGGGGAATCCTGGAAGTTCTTCAGAAAAACGCCTTGGAAATCATAAGCAGCAGGAATGTTTTCAATGCCCTCGAGTGGTGCGGCGTTCAATGCATTCAGTGCATAGAGCCTTGCCTCGGCATTTTGAACCAGACGAGCATTGTAGCTTACTATTTCATCAGAAGGGTGTAGCAGATGGACGGTCTTAGTGGCGCAAACGATTGACGCCATATGCGCTTTCAACCAATCCATCCCCAAAATGAGGTCGATGTTAGACGTCTTCAGGATAATGGGGGAGGCATAGAATTCCAACCCTTCGATTTCCACGGGGACGTCGACGCCAACCATGGAGGTTTGACATTGTCCCAATGGGGTTTTTACCACTACCGAAGAGTTCATCTCCTCACACTTAACGTCGTGCTTGTATGCAAAGTCTTCAGACATGAATGAATGCGATGCTCCTGAATCGAATAAAACAGATGCAGGTACTAAATTTACGAGGAGTGTACCCATCACAAAGAGCAGTGCTGGTCTTGAGCTTCGCTCAGATCAACGTGGTTGGCCTGAGCTTGACCATAAGACTTGGCAGTGTTGTTGCGGTCCGGTGTTTCCACGGCCATTCTTTGGAAGGGCCACTGATTCTGGTTCTCGTTGCATTGTCTAGCACGGTGCCCTGGTTGTCCGCTTTGAAGCACAAGCCATTATTGGGAGTGGGAACAGGAGCTTGGGGTGGTGGAGCTGGAAGCTTCGGCTGCTTAGTTGTAGGCAGACGAGGTGTAGCATAGTTCTGCCTTGAAGCAGGTGCATTCGGCTGGTACATACTGTTGGGAATCCATATCTTGCGCTTCTGCGAGGACGGGCCCGAAGATGAGCCCGTGTCACGGTTGCGCCTGTTAGAGCTCTGGTATTCCTGCAGACCAGTTTCGACATTGATAGCTTTGTTCACCAAGGTGGCGAAATCAGCAAAGTCGTGCACTAGAAGTGCGAGCTTGATCTTAGCTTGAAGACCGTCATGGAACTTCTCCTGTCTGCGTGCATCAGTTGCAATGTCCTCTTCAGCATAGCGAGACAAGTCCAGGAACTCTCGCTGATAAGCTTCAACAGTCTTGTTGCCTTGGGTGAGGTTGCGGAACTCACGCTTCTTCCGGTCCATGACCCGTTGAGGGATGAAGCGGGCACAGAAGGCAGCTTGGAAGTCTGGCCAGGTGATGATTGTTCCAAATGGCAGAGTACGCCTGTGGCTGTCCCACCATTGAGCTGCGGGTCCCTTCAGGAAGAAGGAAGCAAAAGTGACATAGCTGGCAGGGGCTACATCAGCAGACTCCATCTCATAGGTGATGTCACGGAGCCAGTCATCAGCATCCAGTGGCTGAGTTGAGCTGCGGTACACGCTGGGGTTCAGGCGTATGAAATCCTGCAGAGTTGTTCCGTTTGGGTGCTGGTTCATATTGGGGCGAGGAAACTGAGCCATCATGTTCTCCATGAACTGGCGATTCATCTCGAGCTGTTGGATCATACCAACCATGTACTCAGGCGGTGGTGGGAAGTTGGCACCACGACCACGACCTGCTGGCCTAACCATCCTGCTATTATATAACAGGGGTAGTTCAGCATTTGAGAAATTAAGCAAGAGACAGGAACCATTCATGATGAAACATGCATAATGAAAGCAGCATGATGGGAACTACATAGTAGTTGGCATATCTTACAAAAGGAATCATGCATAGAGTTCGATACATAGAGTCTAGTACATAGACTACTACATCATAGGCGGCACGCAGGCTCGCGGCGAATACATCAAACACTAACAAGCAAGTCTACATTAGTCCCACGCGGTACTGCGGAGGTAGTCAGAGCTGAAAGCTGATAGTGCGGCAGCGGATAGTCCTCCACGTCAGTGACCTGGGGGCCGCGGATACTCTGGTGCTGAATCCGACGTCCCGGTGGCAGAAAAGGGCCAAGTGCGGGAGAGTAGCCTCCCACGTCTGGCCAACCGACACCCTCGGGCATCACGGTCTGGCTGGGTAGATCGCGAGCCGCAGCTCTCCGGATCGGACAAAGGGGTGCATCAGCGTCGAGCACGGTAGAGGTGCCGACGGGTGATGTACAACTTCGGGCGAAGAGCTCGATTAGCTCGATCCAGCCCATCGGCATGCGAACAAAGTTACGATGGTAGAAGGGCTCTCTGGTGACGATGGAGTAGGCAGCGGTGTAGTAACCCTCTTCACCAACATCGACGCGATAGCAATGTGCACGAAGGGGAGGTGTCCAACTCTCGATACTCTGCTGCGAAGGCGTGTCGGAGCAGCATAAGCAGCATCGTGGACTGCCATATCAATAGTCACTCCAACACCATGTGCGGTGTGCAGGCACGATGAGTGGACTCATACTCCCGAGTAGAGGTGGACGATGGCGGCGGTATCTGCTCCCTGGTTGTAGTCTGGTACTCCTCATAGACGGTGTACTCAGGGTGCCAGCGATAACCCAGATAGGTCATCATCTCGGCTAGCACCGCAGGTGATCCCGAGGCACCAATGGCCGTCGTGTGGCGCACGACCTGCCTCGTGGGTTCCATCTGAAAACAAAGACGTTTCAAAGGAGTCAAATGACAGTGTGGAAATTGCTCAAATACAATTCCAAGAACAACTAAGGCTATATCCAACTTTGGGGTGAATGGGGTCACGGGATCCTAGTGACAGTTAGCAAAATCGTTTAACCCGAGTAGAAGAGAGTTCAGAGTCCCAGAGTAAAGGTCGAGGAGTAAAAGATCCTAGTACCACCCGATGGCGACGTGTGCCCATAATACACACAGCCATGTTAGTAAAAGTTTTGCAATGTCTAGACTCGACTTCGGCCAAGGAGTTGGAAGGGGGATTCCTACAAGCAGTCTGCTCTGATACCAACTTGTGACGCCCCCGATTCAATCGTACACTAATCATGCACGCAAATGTGTACGATCAAGATCAGGGACTCACGGGAAGGTATCACAACACAACTCTAAAAACATAAATAAGTCATACAAGCATCATAATACAAGCCAGGGGCCTCGAGGGCTCGAATACAAGTGCTCGATCATAGACGAGTCAGCGGAAGCATCAATATCTGAGTACAGACATAAGTTAAACAAGGTGACATAAGATGGCTAGCACAAACTGGGATCTGAGATCGAAGAGGAGCAGGCCTCCCGCACAGGATCCTCCTAGGTCACTCCCCGTCGTCGTCGGTGGGCTGCACGTAGTAGTAGGCACCTCGAGTAGTAGTCGTCATAGGCGGTGGCGTCGGCCCTGGGCTCCATCGTCTGTTGCAGCAATCGAGTAGAGGTAGGGGAAAAGGGGAACAAGGCAACCGTGAGTACTCATCCAAAGTACTGCAAGCAAGGAGCTACACTACATATGCATGGATATATGTGTAAAGGCCATATCGATGGGTGAGCTGCAGAATGCCGAATAAGAGGGGATAGCTAGTCTTAACGAAGACTACGCCACGGACACTGTCTTGCAATAGGTAGAAGAGGACAACGGAAGTCCTCAAGTAACATCATATAGCAATAATCCTACCCGGCAATCCTCGCTCCATATCCCCGAGCGAGAGCGACCACCGGTTGTATCCGCACTTGGAAGGGTGTGTTTTATCAAGTATCCGGTTCTAGTTGTCATAAGCTCAAGGTACAACTCCAAGTCGTCCTGTTATCGAAGATCACGGCTATCCGAATAGATTAACTTCCTGCAGGGTGCACCATCTTACCAGACGCTTGATCCCATTTGGCGGATACACTTTCTGGGTCATGCCCGCCGCGGAAGATCAACACGTCGCAGCCCCACCTAGGCTGTGAGAGGCCAACACGCGGTCTAAACCTAAGCGCAGGGTGCAGGCCCATCGCCTCGCAGCACACTGCGCACGTCTGTGACGCGAAGCAGACCTAGCCAGAGGCGTTCGGTCCAATCGGCGCGCGCCGCGCTCGTTCTCGACGTCTGAAGTGCTTGGTGATACCACGACGCGGGATACCCATAACTACTCCAGCGTAGATGGTTAGTGCGTATAAGCTCAGTAGCCAACTCAGATCAAATACCAAGACCTCGTTAAGCGTGTTAAGTAACCGCGAGCGCCGAACAGGCGAGCCCACCTCTCACCTAGGCGGTCTAAACCTGCCTGTCGCTCCGCCTCAAAGATCCACTCATGGTGCTCCATCGGCCGACCGACTTTAGTCTCCACATGTATCATGTATAAGTATATAGTATATACCGTGATCAACTCCCGAGTGATCACGGCCCGATAATATAGCACGGCGGATGGACAAGAAAGTAGGGCCACAGATGAAAGTACTAGCATCCTATACTAAGCATATAGGATTGCGGTAAGGTAACAAATGAAGTTACAAGGCGGGCTATGCAGCAGTATAGGAGTATCTCGAAAACAGTAACATGCTATACTACTCTAATGCAAGCAGTATAGAGAAGAGTAGGCGATATCTGGTGATCAAGGGGGGCTTGCTGGTTGCTCTGGCAAGAGAGAATTAAATCAACACCGTGGTCGAACCGCCACCGCAGCTGCGTCGGTCTCGTAGTCTACGGAGAGAAGAGGGGAAGAAACAATGAATACCAAGTAAGCAGATGCATATCGATGCATGACATGCCAAGAAGCGATGCTAGGCGTGCCCTAACGTGGTATAGGGGTCTTGGTTAAGGGGAAAACATCAGGAAAGTAATCCGGTGTTTTGGGTTTTGAGGAGGAAGGGAGGAGGAAAAGTTGCAGGTTCGATAGGTTAGGGATGTGTGGCGGACGAGCGGATTGCGTATCCGGATTCGTCTAAATCGTTACGAGCAACTTTCATGTTGAAAATATTTTAATCCGAGTTCTGATTAAAAGATATGATTTTAAAAGATTTTAATAATTTCTGGAATTTAATTAATTATTTAATTAATTCAAAAATGTATTTATGATGTCAGCATGATGTCATGCTGACGTCAGCAGTCAACAGGGTTGACTAAGTCAACCCTGACATGTGGGACCCGTTCGTCATCCTCTGTTAACTAACTAACTTAATTAAGTTTAATTAACAGTAGTTAATTAGGTTAATTAGTTATCAGGTTTAATTAATCAGGATTAATTAGATTAATTAATTAATTAATTAATTAATTAGTTTTTATCCATTTTATTTAATTTTATTTAATTTTTCATTTTCCTTTTTATTTTTTAAAAGCGTCACGTGGGCGGGGCCCCATGTCGGTGTCGGTGGGGGGTGGACGGTCGGCTCTGTGACCGAGTCAACTGAGCGAGGGGGGCCTGGGCCCATCGATTGATGTGGCACCAGAGGCCCCTGTAGCCACATCGGCGAGGGGCGAGGTTGGCCGGTGGCTACCGCTGGCGAGGGCGCCGAGCATCGCCGGACTTGTTCTCGGTGGCACAACGGGCGCTGGCGTTAGGAAGGGAGAGGACGCGCGTCCGGTGGGGGCATGGGGTCCGCGGACCCGGCGGAACGGCGCCCGGCAGCGGCGAGGAGGTTCGGCCTCTCGGGGTGCTACGGGGCGGGGAGGGTCAGTGTGGCCGCGCCGAGCCACACGGGCTCGGCCCCGTGACCGTTCGGTCACCGAGGGGCGGCGAGCAGGATCCCTGGCGGAGGGGCTTTGGTGCGGCGGGGGAGAGGGCGCCGCTCGGGCGAGGAGGAGGGAGAGGGAGGCAGGGGAACGGCGTGTCCGCGGTGGCCACGAGGGGCGGAGGCAGCAGAGGGCTCGGGGCTGGGCGTCGTTCGGGAGGAGAGAGGAGCGAGGGGGTGAGGGCGAAGCTCACGGGGCCGTGGGGTCTATGACGGCGCTCGGTGGAGCTCGGAGGCGACGGTGAGGAGGAGTCGAGGCGGCGGCCGGCGTCGGGAGGACCCGTGAGGCGGGGGGTCGGGGGCGACCCAGCAGTGGCAGTGCCCAGCGTGGGGGGACAGTGGGGAGAGGGGGTCCGGACGGGCGGCAAGGGACCAGGGAGGCGGAGGCGACCGGTGTCGGGGCGGGGGAGGTCGTCGGCGGAGGTGGATCGGCCCGATCCAGATCGAGGCGGGGAGGGAAAGGGATCATGAGGGGGGCGGTGAGCTAGGGTTCCACCGACGGGGGTGGGGAGTGGATAAGAGGCGGCGGTTGGGCGGCCCATGGCGTGGCCGTTGGGCAGGTGGGGGGCTGGCCCAGTTGGGCCAGTGGGGTTTCCTCCCCCCACATCTCTTTCGTTTTTTTTTTCTTTTTCTTCTTTTCTGTTTTAGCTTATTTAAAATAACAAAACACTTTACAAAATTTTGTGCACCCCACCATAATTAGGTTTGTTATTTTAGACAACCCCCGAACATTTTAGTTTTAGTTCTTGAAACTTTTTATCGTTTGCTTTTGTTTTGAATTTGTTTTAGACCGGGTTCGAATCAACGTGAGTTTAGTCACAGTAACCGAGGTGATCACTGTTGCTTAATCATCCGGTTGTTACAGGGCACGTGGGGATATACCAGTGTTGTCCTTTTGGTTTGCCACCCAGGCTCAAAGGGATCATAAGATTATTCATGCTAGAAACTTCCGTGTGCAGCCACAAGCTATTATGGGCTATAGCATAGTTGAGTATGTTACATGACCTCTTCCAGTGGTGGGGTAGCAGATGTAGGCGATGTAGGTTAGTACTATCCACCCAGAGTAAAGAGTTAATGTTTCCGAAAGACTGTGTCTCGGTCATCCGTTTCTCAAACACCTTGTAGTGCGAGAAATCCAACGGAGGAGATCGAGTCTTGTGCGGAAAAGTGCGCAAACCTCTACAGAGTGTATAAACTAATCATTGTTAGCCGTGTCCCCGGTTATGGACATCTTGAGTATCTGGTTCTTGGATTATCATATTGATCTCATCACTCTAATTAATTTGTTGGGATGTTAATTACTTCTTTAATTGGATTGAGATGGGGTTTTACCATTCTCAATATTTATCAACTACCATGATAGTTAAATAAATATATTCCTTTGTTGTAGGAAAAAATTGGCTTTTCGCAAAAACATTATAACCATAGAGCCTCCACCAGCAAAATATGCATGTAGTGATAGCTTTTACTTGTTCATTGCTCTACTGTGTTATCTTGCCAGCATATTCCATGTGCTGACCCATTTCGGGCTGCAACATATCATGTTGTAGACTTTTCAGACAAATAGTAAGGTACACTAGGTCGTTGTCGTGCACTCAGCTATGCTGTTGGAGTTGATGGACTCACTTTATCTTCCAAGCCTTCTGTTGTTATCTTGTTTAGATGGCCTTAAGCCATATTTATTGTAATAAGTTCTCTCTTGAGACAATCGATGTAATAAGTGTGTGATTGATATGCCTAGTTGATGTGAGACTATCTCCTTCTTTTTGTCTTCTCCACAACCACCTTCTATTCCACCCATATAGTGCTATATCCATGGCTCACGCTCATGTATTGCGTGAAAGTTGAAAAAGTTTGAGAACTTCAAAATAATGAAACAATTGCTTGTCTTGTCATCGTGGTTGTGCTTGATTTAAATATTTTGTGTGATGAAGATGGAGCATAGGCAGACTATATGATTTTGTAGGGATAAGCTTTCTTTGACCATGTTATTTTGAGAAGACATAATTATTTTATTAGTATGCTTGAAGTATTATTGTTTTTATGTCAATATTAAAATTGTGTTTTGAATCATACGGATCTGAACATTCATGCCACAATAAAGAGAATTACATTGATAAATATGTTAGGTAGCATTCCACATCAAAAATTCTATTTTTATCATTTACCTACTCGAGGACGAGCAGGAATTAAGCTTGGGGATGCTTGATACGTCTCCAACGTATCTATAATTTTTCATTGTTCCATGCTATTATATTATCTGTTTTGGATGTTTTATATGCATTAATTTGTTATTTTATATGATTTTTGGGACTATCCTATTAACCTAGAGCCTAGTGCCAGTTCCTGTTTTTTCCTTTTTTTGAGAGTTTCACAGAAAAGGAATACCAAACGGAGTCCAAATGGAATGAAACTTTCGCGATGATATAAAAACAATAACCCAAAACCTTCAAGGGGAGCCACGAAACCACTTTTCCACCAGTGCAACCTTCTGTACCCGTGAGATCCCATCTAGGGGCCTTTTCTAGCGTCCAGGATTCGATCACGCAAGGCTTCTACATTAACACCATCGCCTATCCGATGAAGCGTGAGTAGTTTACCACAGACCTACGGGTCCATAACTAGTAGCTAGATGGCTTCTTCTCTCTCTCTTTGATTCTCAATACCATGTTCTCCTCGATGTTCTTGGAGATCTATTCGATGTAATACTCTTTTGCGGTGTGTTTGTTGAGATCCGATGAATTGTGTTTTATGATCAGGTTATCTATGAATATTATTTGAATCTCCACTGAATTCTTATATGCACGATTTGATATCTTTGCAAGTCTCTTCGAACTGTCAATTTGGCTTGGCCAACTAGATTGGTTTTTCTTGCAATGGGAGAAGTGCTTAGCATTGGGTTCAATCTTGTGGTGCTCGATCCTCGTGACAGAAGGGGAACCGACACGTATTGTATTGTTGCCATCGAGGATAACAAGATGGGGTTTTCATCATTTTTCTTGAGTTAATCCCGCTACATCATGTAATCTTACTTAATGCATTACTCTGTTCTTATGAACTTTATACTCTAGATGCAGGCAGGAGTCGGTCGATGTGTGGAGTAATAGTAGTAGATGCAGAATCGTTTCGGTCTACTTGACACGGATGTGATGCCTATATTCATGATCATTGCCTTAGATATCTTCATAACATTGCGCTTTTCTATCAATTGCTCGGTAGTAATTTGTTCACCCACCATAATAATTTCTATCTTGAGAGAAGCCTCTAGTGAAACCTATGGCCCCGGGTCTACTCTCCATCTTATAAGTTTCAGATCTATAATTTTAGTTTCATATTTACTTTCTTTGCAATCTTTTACTTTCCATTCCATAAACCAAAAATAAAAAAAAAATTATTTTACCGTTTATCCATCTCTATCAGATCTCACTTTGCAAATAACTGTGAAGGTATTGACAACCCCTTTGTCCCGTTGGGTGCAAGTTGGTGTTTGTTTGTGCAGGTATTTGGTGGCTTGAGCGTTGTCTCCTACTGGATTGATACCTTGGTTCTCAAAAGCTGAGGGACATACTTACTCTACTTTGCTGCATCACCGTTTCCTATTCAAGGGAAAAACCAACGCAAGCTCAAGAGGTAGCAGCAAGCAACCCATATTTTGGAACAAGGTACAACAATGCATGATATAGCACTAAGTAGGTAATTTTGCAAAAATCTAGTTTTGAGTGCAATGACATGTCCTAACAACTTGTAAAGGATGCATCATAAGAATCTAGATATCCATGTGAGCTGGTTACAGATATCAACATAAAGAGAGTTTGGATCAACTCCGGCTTAATTGACATGTCAAGTCATTAAATTGACTCAAGTAGTTATATCAACACACACACACCTAGTTTTTGTGAACCATGGACATAGCCCAAGAGCAGTTATCCAACCGTCCTTGACCGTGGACACGGCTATTCGAATAGTTTTACACTCTGCAGAGATTGCACACATTAGCCACAAGATTCGGGGAACTTCCATGTCATCCATGACCTACGGTACCTCAAGTACCCGGGGTAGGCACCCGATCACTACCTTTCCCTAGTCGTGACTGATATGTCCATTTTGCATCATGTTTACCTACTGTTATTTATAATGTTTTTATGCATAATAATGCCTTTTGGAGTAATTCTAATGCCTTTTCTCTCATAATATACAAGGTACACATGAAGAGGGAGAATTTCGGCAGCTGGCAATCTGGACCTGGAAAAGCTATGTCAGGCCACCTATTCTGCACAACTCCAAATGAGATGAAACTTCATGAGGATTTTTTATGGAATAATAATAAATACTGGAGCAAATAACCACCGGAGGGGGCCAACTAGTGAGCACAAGACACCAGAGCGCGCCAGGCCCCCAGGCGCGCCCTGGTGGGTTGTGCTCAGCCCAGCCCACCTCTGGTGCCCATCTTCTGGTATATAATTAATTTTGACCTAGAAAAAAAATCAGGAGTGGACTTTCAGTATGGAGTGCCGCCGTCCCGAGGCGGAACTTGGGCAGGAGCACTTTTGCCCTCTGGCGGAGCAATTCCGCCGGGGGAACTTCCCTCCCGGAGGGGGAAATCATCGTCATCATCGTCACCACCAACTCTCCCATCCTGGGGAGGGAAATATCCATCAACATCTTTAACAACACTATCTCCTCTCAAACCCTAATTCATCTCTTGTGTTCAATCTGTGTACCGAAACTATAGATTGGTGCTTGTGGGTGACTAGTAGTGTTGATTACATCTTGTAGTTGATTACTATATTGTCTATTTGGTGGAAGATTATATGTTCAGATCCAATATTACAGCTTGTAGTTGATTACATCTTGTAGCATGATTATCATTTGGTGAATAGTTACTTTTGTTCTTGAGGTCACGGGAGAAATCATGTTGGCAGTAATCATGTGAACTTTTTATGTGTTTGATATTTTGATAGTATGTATGTTGTGATTCCCTTAGTGGTGTCATGTGAATGTCGACTACATGACACTTACCATATTTGGGCCTAAGGGAATGCATTGTGGAGTATGTATTAGATGATGAGTTGCGAGAGTGACAAAAGCTTAAACCCTAGTTTATGTGCTATTCTGTAAGGATCCAAAAGTTTAATGCTATGGTTAGAATTTATTCTTAATACTTTTCTCGTAGTTGCGGATGCTTGCGAGGGGGTTAATCATAAGTAGGAGGATTTTTCAGGTAATAACAGCACCTAAGCACCAGTCCACCCACATATCAAATTATCAAAGTAGCGAACACGAATTGAATCAACATGATGAAAGTGACTAGATGAAATTCTTGTGTACCCTCAAGAACGATTTGCTTATTATAAGAGACCGTTTTGGCCTGTCTTTTTCCTCAAAAGGATTGGGCTACCTTGCTGTTCTTTTTTTACTGTTACCGTTACTTGCTCGTTACAAATTATCTTGCTATCAAACTACTCTTCTACTTAGAATTTCAGCACTTGCAGACATCACCTTGCTGAAAACCACTTGTCATTTCTTCTGCTCCACGTTGGGTTCGACACTCTTACTTATTGAAAAGGTTACAATTGATCCCATACACTTGTTGTCGGTGTACTAGAGTAGGGGTACCCTAGTATCCCGAACTCGTGCACGGACAGTTGCAGCACCCCGCGGCAGGGCTGGCCTAGTGACCGTCAAGATCCTCGTGGCTCCTTTTGGAGCCAATCAAAAACAAAGTACTCAAGGCCCGGCAAGAGGAGCTTGCCGGAAGGCCACTCAAGGCACGAAGAAACAAGGCCCGGCAAGAGGAGCTTGCCGGGAAGGCTTAGCGGCGACAAGCTCCCGAGCATGACAAGGATTCAGCAGCGGCAAGATGCTTGCCGCGGCGGCGACTCTCTTCATCTCCGCCCAGCTCATCCGCCAGCGATGTCGCCGTGGGGCTATTCCGAACGCAGCGTGTCAAGGAGCTGTGCAGCCAGCGGGAGCAGCGATAAGCGGCGCCGACAAGCCACCATCGTGGCAAGCGGAGGCGCACGCAGCGGTCCTGTTGCCTTTCGTTCGCATTTAGCGTGGGCGGGCATTTATTACTCTTGTCCCTTGCCGTCGAGTTAGGTATAGATCACTGTACATCGTATAAAGCGGTGTACCAACTACTGTTTTTCCTATTTTACCCTTGTCTACTTGCCACTGTGGTGACCCCTTGAGCCTATAAAGGAGGCCCAAGTGCAGCGTAGAAAGGGTTTGGCTCCGTTCAGTTCATTAGACTCATTCGAGACCACACTCACTCGAGGCTAGGTTTTGTAGCTCCCATTGCTCCCTAGCAAGAATACAATCAAGCAAGCAGCAGTAGGAGTATTATCTCTCCGGAGAGCTCCGAAGCTAGGTAAATCTGCTCGTGTGCATCGCCTCGATCCGCTCTTTGTGCAATCTCCGCCCCCCTTCGAACCACAAGGGACTCGGTCCCATAGGTGTTCGTGGGTCACGATCAGCTTCCCCGACATCTTTGGCGCGGTCGGCCGTTGGAGGGCCACCATCCAGAGTCTCATCGGCTTTGCCAACGGCGACGTCCCGCGGCAACCAGCTGCGTCCTTGCCGCGGCGAGACGACAAGGCACGAGCCGGTGGCGACGAGACCTGCGGGGGTGACACCACCATGCACTCCCCTTCCCGAAGGCCAAGATCACCAGCTCCTCGGATCCACCTCGACAGCGACTCCACCGCGTCGTCGGATCCACGAGCTCGCCGTGATCAGCGCCAAGTTCTTAAGGAACGGCAACAAGAAGACGCTTGAACCCGCATCGAGCGCCGAAGAGAAGCACGACGTCAATTTGATCAGCGTGCTGGGCCTGCTGTTGACATGCATGCGCCAGGGGAACCAGGTGACTTGCCGTACGCGGTAGGTTGCCCTGCTTTCACCCGTGAGCTGCGGCAAGTCCAGGGGCCCGACAAGAAAAACTTCAAGCCAGATGTGCCAGAAAAGTATGATGGCAGGACGCATCCATCGGAGTTCCTCAGCATCTACACCATCGCGGTGCAGGCTGCGGGGGGACGAGACGACAAGATCCTCGCCAACTACTTCCGCTGGTGCGCAAGCCAAATGTCAGATCTTGGCTCATGCACTTGCCGGACAGTTCCATATCTTCTTGGGCAGATTTGTGCCATCAGTTTGTTGGCGCCTTCACAGGCGGCCACAAGCCTCATGGCCAAGAGAGTGACCTTCACCTACTCGCCCAGAAGGAAGGAGAGTCCCTGCGCAAGTTCATTCAGAGATTCAGCCGTGTGCACTACAACATCCCAGATGTCCACCCTGCTGCGGTGATCAGCGCGTTTCATCAGAATGTGCGGAACCGTAGGATGAGGGAGGAGATGGCGATGTGCAAAGTCAAGGACGTCAGTGAACTGTATGCCTTGGCCGACAAGTGTGCACGGGCTGAAGAAAGAAGAAGACTCCCAGGGGAGAATGTTGGAGCAGAATCTGACAGTGAGGAGACCGCCCCGGCAAAGAAGAGCCGGCGGCGGAACAACAAAAAGAAGAAGAGCAAAGAGGTACTAGTCGTCGAGCAGTCCGGCAATGGAAGTGGCGCCAAGAAGGCTAAGGATGGTGGCTCCGGCAAGGAAGTTGCCGCTGACACCAACCGCCAAGCTGTGGCGGCCGCCGACAAGCAGGACGGCTCCGGCAAACAGTACTGTAAAATTCACCGCACCAAGGGCCATGACCTCCAGAGCTGCAAGAAGGTCGAGCAGCTTGTAGAACTGCAGAAGGCTGAGTACGAGCGGCGAGACAAGGAGAAGGCCCAGGAAGGTGCAGGGGCAGCTAGCAAGAAGAGACCCGGCCGGGGAGGACGCCGCGGCAAGGCCAAGCAGCGGCAAGGAGACAGACCTCCCCGCGGCCGCGACAAGGATGAAGACGAAGATGATGATGAAGATATGGAAGACGATGTCACAGCCCTAGAGCTTGCTTGTAACTAGTGGCATTGCATCCATGCATCATGTTTAATTTTCATGAAATTTGAAATGGGGATTGCCTAAACCCTAGCATTAAAGGAATTCAAATAGGTTCAACTTCAAAATATTTTCAAAGAACCCAAATTGGTTTGCAAAAATGTTCATGATTAATGGAAAAGGGTGAAAACCATATCCAGAGATGATGGATATTTTTCCAAGACATTTTGGATTTTGAATAAACCATATTGTATTTGAATTGGGGCATTTAAATACTATTAATATTTTTAATTGCTCAACAATTCTGAAAAATAGTTAAGGGCCTCTGTAATAATTCAGTTAATGCCCACAATTATTTTCAGGATTTATTTAAATGATTTGGTGCTAAACTAAATCAAAAGCAGAGGCAAACAAAATAGAAAACAGTAAAAAAAGAGAGAAGCCCGGCTTACAGGCGCCACGAACCGCCCAGCTTCCCCCTCGCTGGCCCGGTGGTGGCCCAGCCCACCACATAAACCCCTCACCGCTCGTCGTCTTCCTCTGCCAATGAGGGAGGCGAGGCGTGGCGTGCCGACGCCCACCGGCGCCACCTCCTCCTTCCCGGCCTCCTAGCGACGCCACGACGACGCCCAGCGCTCCCTATCGCTTTCCCCTCCTCTCCCTGGATCTCACTCTCTCCCCGAGCTCGTCTCTCTCCCTCTCTCTCCCGAACCCGAGCACTATCGCCGCCGCCGACGAACACAACCACGGCCATCGCCTCCCCCTCGTCCCCTCGAGCAGCCCACGAGCTCCGCCTCGCCCCCCCTCTTCTTCCTCACCCAGACAAAAGGCGCCGGATGCCCTGGTTGCCGCTAGCTCCGCCGTTCCCCTCCTCGGCCACCGAGGATCACCGCCATCAATTAGCGTCGTGAAGCCTCCCGAGCTCGCCAACCCCTTCGTTCGATTCATTTGTGAGCTGCTGCGTCGATCCCTCTCTTCCTGGCTCTTTTCCTCTCGCTAGCGCCAATTTCCACGGGCGATTTCTCCTCGCTTTGGCCATGGCGTAGCTGTAGCCACAACGTGCACGCTCTCTTCCGAGCACACCACCGCCCTCACCGCTTTTCGCAGGAGGCGCAAAGCGCCACCCCCGCGCCTCGCCGTGCTCCCTAGCGCCGTGTTCGACCTCGGCCGAACTCCGGCGGCCGCCTAGGTCGTCGCCGACGCAGATTCCGGCCACCCCGACCCCAGCTAACCCCACCAAGAGCTTCGGCTCATCCCGACTCACGTAGATACCCTCTGCGGCCCATTTGGTCGCGGGTGGTAAAACCACTCTCGCCGCAGCGTCGCTCGCCGTGACTGAGCGCCGGCAGCCGACTTTGACTTTGACCACGGGTGGGCCATGGTTGACCCTGTTGAGCCTATGACATGTGGGGCCAGCCCTGTTAACTAATCAGGTTTAGTTTAATTAATAATTAGCTAAACTAATTACGATTACACACGGGACCCACTGTCAGGTTTGACCCGGACCATGTTCCGTTGACCACTGACGTCACACTGACGTCAGGCTGACGCAGTAGTGACGCAATGCTGATGTCATTAATCATTTTCTCGTTTAAACTAATCAGGAAATTTCAGAAAATACACCAAACTTCTAAAAATCATATAAATTCAACCGTAGCTCAGCATGAAATAAGTTATATATGAAAAATAATCAGAAAAATATGAAGAATCTGTTTATGCCATGATCATGCATGTTTGAACAAGTTAACCTCACTGAATAGGATGAATCATGATTAGGGTAATTTATGAAATAACATTTGGAGTTGGAATTTGTTCTTGTTTGAATTCCACTTCAATTAACTTGACTAGATATTGCATTAGG
Source organism: Aegilops longissima (assembly GCA_021605205.1). Lineage (NCBI taxonomy): Eukaryota > Viridiplantae > Streptophyta > Magnoliopsida > Poales > Poaceae > Aegilops > Aegilops longissima. Next base: position 199,723,287 of record CM038679.1, read on the forward strand.
TGAATTCAGTACCTTAACATGATATGTCATTCATATGAATGTGCATTGCATTGTTTGTGTTCTTTCTCAGTTGCCGGTGTCTGTCCCTCTCGATGAGCGGCGTCTCAAGCGATGAATTCGATGACACCGATGAAGAACTATATTATCTTGAAGTGCCGGGCAAGCAAAACCCCTTGTTCATTCGATATAATCCCACTCTCTCGCTCCTGCTCTATTTTACTGCATTAGGACAACAACGACTCATGTGTTACTTGCTGCGGTAGCTGAACCCTTTATCCTCTGCATGACTGTCATTCCACGATAATTAGATGAAACCCACTAGCATGAGTAGGAGTTGTTTGAGCCTGTTGTGCCTACTCATTCATGCTTGTTGTCATGCCTGCTCTTGCTTAGAGTTGAGTCAGGTCGATTCATCGGGAATGAATTGGAATGGTTGTGTGAACATGTCCTCTTGTGTGTGAGCTAAGTGTGTGAACACGATTTGGTAAAGGTAGCGGTGAGAGGCCATGTAGGAGTACATGGTGGGTTGTCTCATTGCAGCCGTCCTCGAGAACTGAGTTACGTGTTTGTGATCCATGAAACAGTTACTACCACACATTGGGATCCTTAATTGACTCTCTCGGCTTCTTAACCACCCTTGTCCTCGGTCCGGGAGTTGCAAGTAGTTTACGGTGTTTGTAGCATCTTTGGAGGCCGCGCATAGCGCTGACCTTAGGGGTGGGTTGTGTTGCGGTAGGCACGTGGCCGGTGTACCGATTCGCCCGTTTGGTGTCTGGGAACCCTGCACACATCGTTCGGGGCTGTATGGGAAACCTCGGCGGACTCCTGGATGGAACCTGAATAGGCGATAAACCTGGACTAGGGACTTGAGTGTTTAGGTAGGTCGTGGCCGACACCCTCGTTGGGCTTCCGCTTGAAGGTTGCAGTACATGTCGTGTAAACGGCGGTAAGTGGTGGCGTGTGTGAAGAAGTACACCCTGCAGGGTTAATATGATCTATTGAATAGCCGTGTCCGCGGAAAAGGACTTGGGTTGCCTATATCAGTTCATAGACAAGTGAAAGTGGATACTCTAAAATGCGCAAGATAAGCGTGAGTGCTATGGATGGCGTTCTCGTAGGGAAGCGGGGGCGGGTCCATAGTGGTGTATTGATATGGTGAATATGTGGACTCGTGTGCGCCACCTCAAAAGAGTTACTTGCGATCGTAGTTCGGGATAGCCACCGAGTCAAAGCTGGCTTGCTGCGGTCAAACTCCACCACCCCTTTTGATAATGATGCATATGTAGTTAGTTACGATGTAAGTCTTCTTGAGTACAATTGTACTCACGTTTGCCTATTTTATGTTTTTGAGAGAGACATCGGTCTCGCTAGTAGTTCCACGTGGACTTCGACGTTTAGCTTGTTACCTCAGCTACGATCTTGTGCCCTCGGCAGGATCTAGTAGATAGTAAGGATTCTTAGCCTTTTTCATTTATAGTTATGCGTACTCGGACATGATTAGCTTCGCTTGTGCTTTGACTTGTATGCTCGAGTGTTGGGTCATGAGACCCATGTTTGTAATATCTCGCTCCTCGGGCCTAATGAATAAATATTTGAGTCGTAGAGTTATGTTGTGATGCCATGTTGTATTTACACATATTGAGCATATTGTGTGTATGTTTGAAATGCTTGATATGTGTGGGATCCGACAATCTAGTTGTTTATCCTTGGCAGCCTCTCATATGGGGAAATGTAGTCTCGTGCTTACGGCGATAGTAGTCCGCTACAGCCGGTTCACGGAGTCCTGCTAGCCCAGCACTACTGCTTGGACACTTGATGGCGGCATGTGTTTCACTTTGTTCCTATATACATCCCTTGAAATGTCACGCGGTGTTATTGAGTCCTGCCTAGCCTGCTACAGCCCGAATACCGAGTCTGTTAGCCCATGCTACAGCCCGAATTTATCGTTGATGACCGACATGCTCGATGTGATTCATGTATGCTGTCCCCATAGGTTAGCGCCGCTTTGGGTTCACGACTAGCCATGTCGGCCGGGTTCTTTGTCATGTGGATGCTAGCGACACTATCATATCGTGAGCCAAAAGGCATAAGCGGTCCCGGGCCATGGTAAAGCGACACCGTGGGAATACCGTGCGTGAGGCCGCAAAGTGATATGAGGTGTTACCGGCTAGGTCGATGTGACTTGGAATCGGGTCGACAGCGTTGGTATCGAGCCTGACTTCTGTAGGATTACCAAGCCAAACTGGTCGAAGTTGTGTCTAGAAATGCTTTAGTTATGTAACGGAATTGATTGTGGAAGGGAAAGTAAGGCTCTTTTACTCCTTATACCTCATGGCCTTCTGATCTGAGTCATCCTCTTCTCTTCTACGGGGTTTAAGAACTAGGCTTCTCATCTATCTATCAGGATGACGTGTTACTAATCCATACACCTTTAAGATTGTTGGTTTTAAGCCCAGTTCAGCTTCTACTATTTCTGTATGTTAATTGTTGATCTCGGAACCTTGATATTGTGATGTTGAGTGGTTATGCCACCATTCTTGCAGGATGTCTCAAATCATTTTGAGCATTTACAGCCGTTATGCTGTCCGAGTCATCCCAGGTCTCTAAATAGTCTGATGCATTTGCAAATCCTTTCCTTCCGTTTCCGATGTCCTTTTTGGTCAGAATAAGCACACTAACCAGTCGGTCGAGGTACTCTGTTGCCTCGACATATATGTTGGAACTATTATTATGACCCTAGGTGTTTAGGAAGTCGCCTAGTAATTTAGCAATGTTTTTTTTATCCCAGTGTGATGATTCTGGCCATTATTCTTGAAAGCATCCCGTGATGCCATCTAGTAGTAGGCATTCTATTCCTGGGTTCTCGAACCCGAGATTTATCCTACTTCATGTTGTTAGTATTTGCTAGTGCCTTTAGGATATTAGTAACCTTTGCATTAGTCCTTGAGGTCCGTGGTATTTCCTTCTTCCAAATACCATGAACTGTTATGACAAGAAGTTCTTTTGAACCAAAAGATCACAACCAGAGTGCTCTTGAGGAGTACTCCATTCATATTGTGACTCTGCCAATTCTACCTTTCCGCATGGGTTATCCGGAAGAAATGTTGAACTTTGCTCGACATACTAATCGATGCATCCACAACTCAGAAAATTATATGTTCCTCTGAGTTGCTCTCTTCAGTTGTATTCCGACCTTCGTCTATCAATTGATAGTCAGGAGTAGTCTTGCATTCGTCATCAATGCCTATTATCCTTGTGGTCCGTCAAGCCATTCTATTTCGGAATGACTAGGAGAAACAAACTCCAGTACCTCATCCATTTCTAGGATTGGGTCAAAGTAGTTGTGTTTCGCAGATCAAAATGCCAATCCAGCTTTGATTCTGCTCTACCTTGGAGTGTTACCATCTTTATGTCAGGAACATCATGAGAATTGCACCTTCTCTTATGAATTCTTGTCGTAGTGATACTTCTCACCATCATCATTCATTCCTCGGTCCTCGTGTTGTTGTAACCGGAATGCCGCTAAGTGAATTGAGATGTGTGAAATCAATATTCCGAGCAATTTGTTGCTTGGTAATTAATGGACAATAATCTCATTCTTAGCGTGTTGGTTATTAAATCATCATCCTAAGATTGATCGGGCTACCTAGTCCTTACTTCTGGTGCACACCTCGATTGATGAGTTAGGATCTTGTCATGTCCTCACTCATTTGGTCATATCGTCTTGCCCTGAAAAGCAAGATTGTTCTCGAGCTTAGTAACATACCGGTGGTTCGTGACTTTCCAAATATCTTCTTGGAAGTGTTACCGGGCTGTTTCCTGACTGTTATGTTGAGCTCGTGATCAAGTTGGTTTCTTGTGAACCACCCTTTCTCCAAGAATCTGTGTTGGATATCCCTGAGCTAGTTGGTTAAGCTAGACAACAACTTGGAGAGTTGGAAGATAAAAGCTTGCCTAGCTTAGTTCGTTCCAAAGGGATATTCTTGTGTAGTGTGTGTTGAAGAAAGATGATATCTTCATCGATTGGTCCTGTGATCGTTCTTGGACCTATTGTCTTATCAATCCTTTGATTTGAGTGTGGGCTATCGTCAAGTCAAATCAGAACCAACGATGTTTGTAATGTTGTCTTACTACACCATTATATCTTTTGGTCTAACCAATGCTATCACCGTGTTCACATGATGGTGGAAGTCCAGTGATATGGAAATTCCGATGAGTTGTTGTTGAGCCCATCAGCAGCATTTTGTCTCCCCCATGAGTCATGCTGAACATCAACCTAGTGTTGGGAACTTGTGTAAGCATTTCTTCGTGTTTCGTTCATGAAGCATATGTTTGGATGGAAGTAGTGACTTCCTCTAATTCATGTGCATCTGATGTAAGTTGCCGCCATGAATTTGAGAAAGGTTTGTTTTGCTTCCTCTGGAATCATCCCAAGTCAGTCATGCATGTGCAAAGTATTCTATGGTGCGATAGGTGATCATCTTCATTCCATATGAATTCCATAGCACACTAAGCCTTGATTGACTTGTTCTAGGAAAAGGAGTTAAGTGCTAATCCATGGTAATGCACAAGACTTCATCATCCTCGATGATGGTTCCCAACCTGAACTCGGTAGTGTTTTATCATAAGACTACTAGGTGATCATGCTTGTCTAGGACAGCATGTTCACATGCGTATAGCAGAACCAGCCCCTGTTTTGGAGCTTGCTATCATAGTTCATATCCCGAGAATCTCGCAACGCCATCTCGTCGATTTGTGTTGCGACCTTCCTTTTCGGACATGCTGAGTCTGGAGTATCCTATCACCAATCGGATCTGAATCTCAGGCAGATATGATGGTTGGAACATTCCAATAGTTGCATTTCGCTCCCAGCTTGCACCGTCCTTGTGCCATTTCACTATAGGTTGCCTTCTTAGTAATTCTTGTCCAGGTTCATCTTCAAAAGTGGACCTACCATGGGTCCCCTCCACCTCCGATGATAAGAAAAAATCATCCATTGCGTTGTCTTCAACAAGGTAGTCCACATCATCCATTCTGGTCCGAGTATGTCATTCTTTCGAACTCTTTCAAATGATCGCTAGTGATTGCTTTAGGCTGGTATAAAGAGTTCCAATGATCTATGGATCAAAAGTAATTCTTTTTGCCACTTAAGGGAGTAGTTCTTCGAGTCACTTTTCCTAAGGTGCCCCGTCTTGGAATCATGGCAACTTCCCTCGCTATTTTCAAACCCTCGTAAAATTATTTCCTCCATCCTTACTGATGCATGTCTTATCTCTCCACTCCAGAAATGTTTTTATGTCTCATTCCATGAGTTGATCTTGGATCATTAAGATGATTCTAAATTGTTTGAACCTCAAGAAGATCGATTCTTCTAAATTCTCCATTTTCTTCTCGTTGTCATGTTGAATGTAGTTCTCAAGTAAAGACGCCAAGACCAATATGAAGCAATGAATCAACATCTTCGAGAAGGGCAAATGGATCATGGAGATTGTGATAGTTTTGTGACTCCCCTTTTCCTCTTACCTCACGTCTTGAATCTCGGGGCGAGATTCTTGTTTAGTGGGGGTGAGTTGTCACAGCCCTAGAGCTTGCTTGTAACTAGTGGCATTGCATCCATGCATCATGTTTAATTTTCATGAAATTTGAAATGGGGATTGCCTAAACCCTAGCATTAAAGGAATTCAAATAGGTTCAACTTCAAAATATTTTCAAATAACCCAAATTGGTTTGCAAAAATGTTCATGATTAATGGAAAAGGGTGAAAACCATATCCAGAGATGATGGATATTTTTCCAAGACATTTTTGGATTTTTGAATAAACCATATTGTATTTGAATTGCGGTATTTAAATACTATTAATATTTTTAAATGCTCCAACAATTCTGAAAAATAGTTAAGGGCCTCTGTAATAATTCAGTTAATGCCCACAATTATTTTCAGGATTTATTTAAATGATTTGGTGCTAAACTAAATCAAAACAGAGGCAAACAAAATAGAAAACAGTATAAAAAAAGAGAGAGAGAAGCCCAGCTTACCTGGCGCCACGAACCGGCCCAGCTTTCCCCCCCTCGCTAGCCCAGCTGGTGGCCCAGCCCACCACCGCAAGCCCCCTCGCCGCTCCTCGTCTTCCTCTGCCAGTAGGCAGAGGCGAGGCGTGGCGCGTGTCCGACGCCCACCGACGCCACCTCCTGCTTCCCGGCCTCCTAGCGACGCCACAGCGGCGCCAGGCGCTCCCTCTCGCTTTCCCCTCCTCTCCCTGGATCTCACTCTCTCCCCGAGCTCGTCTCTCTCCCTCTCTCTCCCGAACCCGAGCACTATCGCCGCCGCCGACGAACACCACCACGGCCATCGCCTCCCCCTTGTCCCCTCGAGCAGCCCACGAGCTCCGCCTCGCCCCCCCTCTTCTTCCTCACCCAGACAAAAGGCGCCGGACGCCCTGGTTGCCGCCAGCTCCGCCGTTCCCCTCCTCGGCCACCGAGGATTGCCGCCGTCAATTCGCCGTCGCAGAAGCCTCCCCGAGCTCGTCAACCCCTTCGTTCGATTCGCTGTGAGCTGCTGCGTCGATCCCCTCTCTTCCCTGGCTCTTTTCCTCTCGCTAGCGCCAATTTCCACCGGAGCCGATTGCTCCTCGCCGCTGTCCATGGCGTAGCCGTGGCCACAACCGCGCACGCTCGCTTCCGAGCACACCACCGCCCTCACCGCACTTTTCATGAGCGCATAAACGCCACCCAGCGCCTCGCCGTGCTCCCTAGCGCCGTGTTCGACCTCGGCCGAACTCCGGCGGCCGCCTAGGTCGTCGCCGGCGCCGATTCCGGCCACCCCGACCCCAGCTAACCCCACCAAGAGCTTCGGCTCATCCCCAGCTCCACGTATATACCCTCCGCGGCCCATTTGGTGGCGGGTGGCTAAACTCACTCGCCGCGCGTCGCTGCTCGCCGGCGGCTAGACGTCGGCAGCCGACTTTGGCTTTGACCACGGGTGGGCCATGGTTGACCCTGTTGAGCCTATGACAGGTGGGGCCAGCCCTGTTAACTAATCAGGTTTAGTTTAATTAATAATTAGGTAAACTAATTACACTTACACAGGACCCTTTGTCGGGTTTGACCGGACCATGTTCCGTTGACCATCGACGTCCTGCTCGACGTCGGCTGATCTGATAGTGACGCAATGCTGATGTCATTAATCATTTTCTCGTTTAAACTAATCAGGAAATTTCAGAAAATACCCCAAACTTCTAAAAATCATATAAATTCAACCGTACCTCAGAATGAAATAAGTTATATATGAAAAATGATCAGAAAAATATGAAGAATCTGTTTATGCCATGATCATGCATGTTTGAACAAGTTAACCTCACTGAATAGGATGAATCATGATTAGGGTAATTTATGAAATAACATTTGGAGTTGGAATTTGTTCTTGTTTGAATTACACTTCAATTAACTTGACTAGATATTGCATTAAGTGAATTCAGTACCTTAACATGACATGTCATTCATATGAATGTGCATTGCATTGTTTGTGTTCTTTCTCAGTTGCCGGTGTCTGTCCCTCTCGATGAGCGGCGTCATCGAGCGATGAATTCGATGACACCGATGAAGAACTAGATTATCTTCAGAAGTGCCAGGCAAGCAAAACCCCCTTGTTCATTCCGATATAATCCCACTCTCTCGCTCCTGCTCTATTTTACTGCATTAGGACAACGACGACTCATGTGTTACTTGTTGCGGTAGCTGAACCCTTTATCCTCTGCATGACTGTCATTCCACGATAATTAGATGAAACCCACTAGCATGAGTAGGAGTTGTTTGAGCCTGTTGTGCCTACTCATTCATGCTTGTTGTCATGCACTGCTATTGCTTAGAGTTGAGTCAGGTCGATTCATCGGGAATGAATTGGAATGGTTGTGTGAACATGTCCTCTTGTGTGTGAGCTAAGTGTGTGAACATGATTTGGTAAAGGTAGCGGTGAGAGGCCATGTAGGAGTACATGGTGGGTTGTCCCATTGCAGCCGTCCTCGGGAACTCAGTTCGTGTTTGTGATCCATGAAGCAGTTACTACCACACATTGGGATCCTTAATTGACTCTCTCGGCTTCTTAACCACCCTTGTCCTCGGTCAGGGAGTTGCAAGTAGTTTCGGTGTTTGTAGCATCTTTGGGGGGCCGCATAGCGCTGACCTTAGGGGTGGGTTGTGTTGCGGTAGGCACGTCTTGGTGTACCGATTCGCCCGTTTGGTGTCTCGGGAACCCTGCACACATCGTTCGGGGCTGTATGGGAAACCACGGCCGGACTCCCTGCGGATGGAACCCGAATAGGCGATAAACCTGGACTAGTGACTTGAGTGTTTAGGTAGGTCGTGGCCGACACCCTCGTTGGGCTTCCGCTTGAAGGTTGCCGAGGACATGTCGTGTAAACGGAGGTAAGTGGTGAAAGCGTGTGTGAAGAAGTACACCCCTGCAGGGTTAATATGATCTATTCGAATAGCCGTGCCCGCGGAAAAGGACTTCTGGGTTGCCTATATCAGTTCATAGACAAGTGAAAGTGGATACTCTAAAATGCGCAAGATAAGCGTGAGTGCTATGGATGGCGTTCTCGTAGGGAAACGGGAGCGGGTCCATAGTGGTGTATTGATATGGTGAATATGTGGACTCGTGTGCGCCACCTCAAAAGAGTTAGTTGCAGTCATAGTTCAGGATAGCCACCGAGTCAAAGTTGGCTTGCTGCAGTCAAACTCCACCACCCCCTTCTGATAATGATGCATATGTAGTTAGTTCTGATGTAAGTCTTGCTGAGTACAATTGCACTCATGTTTGCCTATTTTATGTTTTTGCAGAGAGACGTCAGTCTCGCTAGTAGTTCCACGTGGACTTGACGTTTAGCTTGTTACCTCAGCTACGATCTTGTGCCCTCGGCAGATCTGGTAGATAGTCGGGCTTCTCGGCCTTTTTCATCTATAGTTATGCGTACTCGAGACATGATTAGCTTCGCTTGTGCTTTGACTTGTATGCTCGAGTGTTGGGTCATGACACCCATGTTTGTAATATCTCGCTCCTCGGGCCTAATGAATAAATATTTGAGTCGTAGAGTTATGTTGTGATGCCATGTTGTATTTACACATATTGAGCATATTGTGTGTATGTTTGAAATGCTTGATATGTGTGGGATCCGACAATCTAGTTGTTTATCCTTGGCAGCCTCTCATATGGGGAAATGTAGTCTCGTGCTTACGGCGATAGTAGTCCGCTATAGCCGGTTCACGAGTCCTGCTAGCCCAGCACTACTGCTTGGACACTTGACTGCGGCATGTGTTTCACGCCGTTCCTATATACGTCCCCGGGAAATGTCACGCGGTGTTATTGAGTCTGCCTAGCCTGCTACAGCCCGAATACGGAGTCCTGTTAGCCCGATGCTACAGCCCGAAATTATCGTTGATGACCGACATGCTCGATGTGATTCATGTATGCCTGTCCCCATAGGTTAGCGCCGCTTTGGGTTCACGACTAGCCATGTCGGCCGGGTTATTTGTCATGTGGATGCTAGCGACACTATCATATCGTGAGCCAAAAGGCGCTAAGCGGTCCCGGGCCATGGTAGGCGACACCGTGGGAATACCGTGCGTGAGGCCGCAAGGTGATATGAGGTGTTACCGGCTAGGTCGATGTGACTTGGAATCGGGGTCCTGACAACGATGAAGCTGATGAGCAGGAGTTTCAGAAGGCAACAGAGGTTCTCTGCGTTGATGGTGGTGCTTTTCTGCATACCTCACACCGCCAACTCAAGCAATGGATGCGGGAGGTCAATGCAACAGAACCATCCATGGAGTCACGTAGACCTCTGAAGTGGTCCAGCACGCCCATCGTCTTTGACATTGAGGACCACCTTGATCGCATAACTGCGGTCGGGTGCTTGCCGATGTTGGTCTCACCAACTATCCGCAACCTCAAGGTCACTAAGATGTTAGTTGACGGCGGGGCGGCTGAACCTGATCTCCTCTGCGGTACTCGAAGCTTCAAATCCACGACAATGAGCTCGAAGAGGCGGCACTTTCAAGGAATCAACCCAGGAAGGAGCAAGCGAAAGGAAGATCACATTGCCGGTAACATTTGGCAGTGAGCTGAATTTCAGGACTGAGAGGGTCACATTCGACGTTGCTGATTTCCCATTGCCCTACAATGGAATACATGGCCGTCCAGCACTCGCCAAGTTCATGGCAGCCTCTCATTACGCCTACAACTTACTCAAGATGCCCGGCCCAATAAGCGTCATTTCTGTCCATGGCGACAAGAAGGATGCGCTTATCTGCGCCGACAAGATTTACCGGGATACAGCAGCTGCGACAGATAGCAAACCACTTGCCGCAGAAGCTCCCAGGGGGAAGAAGAAGACCACTTTGTCCTTGTCCGGCAAGAGCTCTAATGCCTACTCCGGCAAGCGCACCTCTTCGGAGTGCTGCGCTACCATCGAGGACGCACCATCGAGCTCCACCGGCAAGTGCAAGAAGATGATGGCAGCTCCGCCGAAGACCAAGAAGGTGTCCGCCAAGGAGGACGGCACTGGTGGTACCTTCACCATCAGTGCCACGCTTGACCCTAAATAGGAAGGCGAGCTCGTTGCTTTCTGCAGGCGAATGTCGATGTGTTTGCATGGCAACCATCGACATCCCGGTGTTCCTGTGAAAGTAATTGAGCACCACCTAGCTGTCTGTCCTCACGCGGACCGTCAAGCAAAAAGTTAGGAAGCGACGTTGGGCGCCAAGAGTTCATAGCGAGAAGAGATCAAGAAGCTGGAAGCAGCAGGCCTTGTCGGGAGTGCTCCATCCCACGTGGTTGGCCAATCCGGTAGTTATGCATAAGGCAAATGGGAAATGGAGACTTTGTATTGACTTCACAGATGTTAATAAAGCTTGTCCCAAAGACCCATTTCCCTTGCCGCGTATCGACCAGATTGTTGACTCCACAGCTGGATGTGATCTGCTTTCATTTCTTGATGCATATTCAGGATATCATCAGATCTTCATGGCTGAAGAGGATGAAGAGAAAACCGCATTCATTACACCATGTGGCACATATTGTTTCATACGGATGCCTTTTGGTTTGAACAATGCTGGTTCAACGTTTGCAAGAGTGGTCCATGATGCTTTTGAGCCCCAAATGCACAGAAATGTAGAAGCCTACATGGATGACATAGTGGTCAAGAGCAAGGACAAAGCAACTCTGGTTCAAGATTTGGATGAAACTTTTGCAAATCTGCGCAAGATCAACCTCAAGCTCAACCCCGAGAAGTGCGTGTTTGGAGTTCCTCCGCAAGCTTCTCGGATTCTTAAATCTCGGCGGGGAATTGAAGCCAACCCGACAAGATTAAGGCCATTGAGCAGATTGAAGCACCAAAGCGCGTCAAGGATGTAAGAAGGCTTGCGGTTGCGTGGCTGCTCAAGAGGTTTATCTCTAAGTCGGTTGAGCGCCTACGCCATTTTCAAGATTTTGAAAAAGGCAGGTCAATGAAATGGACTCGAAGCGGAGGCTGCGCTGCAGGACTTAAAGAGGTACTGTCCTCCACTCCAATACTTGTCACACCTAGGCCACAAGAGAAGTTGCTGCTGTATATAGCGGCAACCAATCAAGTGGTTAGTGCTGCGTTAGTAACGGAGAGGGAGGCGGATGATGAGCCGGCAACCGAGGCAGATGCATCCAGCGACAAGCAGGGGGCTTCGCCGTCAAGCTCTGGTCCCGACAAGGACGGATCTGCGCAGGATTGCGAGAAGATGCAGAAAAGGATGGTGCAGCGCCCAGTCTACTTTGTCAGTTCCCTTCTGCAGGGGGCTAGGTCAAGGTACTCTGGTGTGCAGAAATTGCTTTTCGGCCTCCTCATGGCCTCAAGAAAGCTGCGCCATTACTTCCAAGCACATGAGATAACAGTTGTCACTCGCTTTCCGCTGAAAAGGATATTGCAAAATCCAGAGGCAACAGGCAGGATTGTCGAGTGGGCACTGGAACTATCAAGCTTTGGCCTCAAGTTTGAAAGCACTTCAACTATCCAAAGCAGAGCACTGGCAGAGTTTATAGCAGAATGGGCGTAGCATAAGATGAAGAAATTCGAGCGAGCATCCCGTCAAGGAAGCAAGTAAAGAGTGGCTGATGTACTTTGATGGTGCCTTCTCGCTGCAAGGCGCCGGTGCCGGCGTGCTGCTTATCGCACCCACCGGAGAGCACCTCAAGTACATAGTCCAAATGCACTTTCCCAAGGAGCAAGCAACAAATAATACTGCAGAGTATGAAGGTTTGCTTGCCGGTCTCAGGATTGCAGTGGACCTTGGGATCAGGAAGCTTATTGTCAGGGGTGACTCGCAGCTTGTCGTCCGCCAAGTTAACAAAGATTATCAGAGTCCGTTGATGGAAGCCTACGATGATGAAGTGAGAAAGCTAGAAGAGCACATTGAAGGCCTACAAATGGAACATGTTCCAAGAGCTCAGAATGATATTGCTGATGGCCTGTCAAAGTGCGCTGCACTCAAGTTACCTAAGGAACCAGGGATTTTTGTGCTCAAGCTGACTCAACCAACTGTAACACCATCAACTGGACAGAACACGAAGAGGAAGTTGGTTTTTGGCGACTACTTTCCGGCAGAGCTCCCTGAAGCCGCCGCCAAGAAGGTCCCCAAAATCAACACAGATATCGCTGAGGAGCAGTCTGCTCCGACAAACCCTAGGGTTTGCTTCATTGAAGCAGACGCTCCCGACAACTCTTGCTCCGGCAAGCTTGCCGGGGATCATCAAGCTCCGGCCGAACCGCAGGTTCTTGCCGTGGAAGCCGATGCTCCTTGGCGGCATATGTGCCTTTAGTCCTTGTTGTCGAGCGCAAGCTCCAACATGGGCACAGCAGATCGTCCATTTCCTTGAGACGGAGAACTTCTCGAAGAGCAAGAAGAAGCTGAAAGAGTAGCCCGGCGGTCAAGTATGTACCAGTTTGTTGACAACATCCTGCATGAAGAAGACTCAGCGGTGTGAAATTGAAGTGTATTTGCGGGAAGATGGACGAAGCTGTTGGCGAGAGATACATGGAGGCATATGTGGTCACCACATTGGCGCAAAAGCACTTGCCGGCAAAGCTTTCGGCAAGGTTTCTTCGGCGAAGCCCTCCGGATGCAACTGCACAAGTAACCAAGTGTGAAGCGTGCAGTTCCATTCAAAGCAGATACACCAGCCAGCTCAAGCTCTCCGGATGATCCCTTTATCCTGGCCATTTTCGATGCAGGGGCTCGATATCCTCGGCCCCTTCCCCGAGCTGTCGGGGCTTTGAGTACTTATGCGTCGCAATCGACAAGTTCACAAAGTGGCGGAAGTGGAAGCAGTGAGGAAGGTGGCGGCATAGTCGCGATCAAGTTCTTCAGTCAATTGTTTGCCGTTTTGGGATACCTAACCAGATCATCACCGACAACGGCACCCAATTCACGAGTCGCACCTTCATGCGATCGTCCAAGATCTTGGCGCCAAGGTCTGCTTTATACATTGCTCATCCAAGGAGCAGCGGTCAAGCGAGAGGGCAAACGCTGAAGTGCTGCGAGGACTCAAGACCAGAACTTTTGACAGGCTGCGCAAGTGCGGAAGAAACTGGATTGAGGAGCTGCCGGTGGTTCTTTGGTCGATCAGGACGACACCAAATCGAGCCACTGGCCAGACACCTTCGCTCTAGTCTATGGAGCGAGGCAGTTCTCCCCACGGAACTTCGTATAACGGATCGCCTCGAGTACTCGCTTATGATGAGCTTGAGCAAGAGCAGCTGCGACAAGATGACGCGCTGCTCCTCGAGGAGGATCGTCTTCAGGCTGCTGTGCGAGCTGCTCGCTACCAGCAAGCTTTGCGCTGCTACCAAAGCCGCAAAGTTAACGCCAGAAGCTTCGAGGAAGGCGACCTTGTTCTTCGGCGCGTTCAGTCCGCCAAGAATTCCTACAAGTTGACGCCGAAGTGGGAAGGCCCTTATCTGGTGAAACGAGTCACTTGGCCTGGCGCTGTCCGCCTTGAGACCGAAGATGGCGTTCCGGTGAGCAACTCCTGGAATATAGAGCATCTTCGTAAGTTTTACCCATAGGGCGCGGTTGCCGGAACCCGTTCCGGCAACCACCCTTTTGTACAAGTCTTGCCGCTGTTGCATGTAATCCTTTGTACAAAGCGGCGCGAGACCCGATGCATCGATAAAGCTCATGTGTTGCGCACAACTTGTCAATTTCATGCTTTCATCATTACTTTGCATGTATTATCTGACATTTTGTGTAGCATCCGCACCCGGTAAGCGATAACGAGCCACCAGGCTCCATAACTTTTATTTCTCTTCTTTCTTCTCAATAGAAAGGAAGGTTCATCCGCCCACAAGTTAGCCGGGGGGAAGGAGAACATAACGGTGTGGGCCACCAAGTGTCGCTCGAGGAAGTATCACCTTGCCGGGAAGCAAACGACAGAAAAGCTAAGTTGCCAAAGTTTGAGCAATCAGTTTTTAAATTTTTAAGTTAACTTCCTTGAACGATAGTACTTTGTATTGAAAACCTGTGCGCGGAGGAACCAACTCGTAGCTAGTCGCACCCTAACTTTGTTTCGAGTCCGCTCAACAACTTAAGTGCGCTGCGACTAGTTGCGACAAGGTTGCTTGTCGGAGGCAGCATCGCCGGCAGAAGCTCGCCGACGTTCGCACTCGGCCTTCATGGCAAAGGTGCTCGCACCGACAAGCTCCCTGAAAGCGTAGGGCACAAACATACAAAGGAAGAAATCAAGTAAAGGGAATAACATTGAAATCGTTTGCCTAAGATAGAGTATACTACAGAAATGACTTGTCGCAGATCTAATAAATTATCCTAACCATGATCTGCAGCGACAAGAGAAAGATAAACCTGGCGGCCTAGTCCACGCGGTCGCCGTCAAGCCTCTTGACTCCGCTCACCCTGTCCACGATGGGTGCGACAAGGGCCTTGAGTGCTTCGACGTCAGCAGTCGGCGGCAGGGACTTGAGGACGTTGGTGAAGTTGACGCCTGGATTGCGGAAGGCCACCTTCATCAGCACCTTCTGAAGGGCTCCGGCACAGACTTGGCGCGACTCGTCGGCCAGCTGCTTTGGGATCTCCTCCCGGAGCCGATGGAGACCCGTCAACACACCCTTGAAGAACAGGCTGAGCTTGGCGCTGGGTTGAAGACGCTCGTCGGTGGAGTACCCGAGGTCCACCATCCCCAGCTCCATCAGCTCATTGTGGATGGCGGCGGCAGTATCCACAAGACCTTCCGTCCAGTGCATCACGCTGTCTCCGAGAGTATTCTGGGCGGTCACAGCATTCGCCAGCAGCTCCTCGTTGGCTTTGATCTTCTCCAACAGGCCCGCTTCTCGCTCCTTGGCGCCGTCCAGCGTCTCCGTCAGAGTGGTCAGTTTCAGCTCCAGATCTGCCTTGGAGTCCTTGGCGGCGTCGAGCTCTTTGATCTTTTCAGCGAAATGACCCTGCAACTCACCAAGAGTGTAGGCGTCCTTCTCACGCTCGCGCTTCAGCCCGGTGACCTCCTCGCCGCTCTTCTGGAGGGTGGCCTCCAGCTGCGCCACCCTCGTTTCCAATTCCTTCTTGGCGGCCTCGGCAGCCGCGGCGGCGTCCTTTGCCTCCTGGAGTGCCCCGCCAATTGATTGCTCGCGTGCGGCAAGATCTTCCTCATAGCTGTCGAGGTTGATCTTCCGCTGCGCCAGCTCATCTTCTTGCGCAGAGAGCTTCTCGCCGGCGAGCCTTTGCTGCTCCTCGACATCGGCCTTCTCCAAGATAAAGGGCGTGTGCTCTTCGGAGAGTTGCTCCCGCGCTTTTGCTATGTCCCGGAGAGTTTCCTTGTTGGCGCGCCGAAGCTCTTCTGCGCGTTTCTCCATGTCAGCTCCCGCCCTCGCGACAAGTGCTTCCCGCGACTCCAGCTTAGCCTGTCGGGCGCGGTAGAGCGACATCAACCTCTTCAGTAGCTGCTCCTCCTCAGGCTCGCCGCTGCTGCTGCTTGGAGCGTCAACCAGCGACAGCCCGGCAGAGGCGAGCAGTTCCGCGTCAAAGGTCTCCCCTTCGGCCAGTGCCCTGGAGCTTGACACCCATGGGAGCTTGATAAAGACACCGTCGCCGGCCTTCAGATAGGCGCCGGGCTGGGGCTCTTCGGAGCCTGGTGCAGCATCGGTGGCGGGGGGATCGGTGGTTGGCGTAGCGCCTGGCGCTCCTGCGGCCTCGGGGCGTCGAGACGATCACCAGACCCTCCCAGCCTCTGCGCCCGGCAGCCTTGGCAACCTCCTCGCCCGGCGGACCCGTCGGCGCCGGCCTCCTTCTCCATGTTGGCGGCGTCGTCATTGTTGCCCGGCGTCCTCCTCGCCGACAACCTCGGTCTCCATTGGCTCTCCGCGAGATGGATCTAATGATCAGAGAAAGAAAAGAACAAGTCAAGCAAATGTTGAAAAGTAGAACAGAAGAAAAGGAACCCAAGGAAATTTTCAGTCAAGAAGATTACTGCAATGGGATCTCAGCATGATCTCCACCACCGGAGGGTCGTCGGCGCTGCCCTTCTCGAGACTCCCTTTGTTGGAGAGGCCTCCCTTGGGAGGCGCTCCCTTGGCGGAGATTTCTCCCTTGGCGGCGTGGTTGAAGCAGACAGGACCTCAGGAGTGACTTCCGGGACCTCCTGATGAGGCTGCTCTGCTCCTACACAAATCAACAAGCCAGAAATCAGTAAAGAAGGAGCACCCAAGCACACCTAACCGTAATAAATGAATCAAATACTTACGCTGGGGGCTGTGCTGGGGGCTGCTCTGATGAAGGGTCGCCGGATCCGGCAAGGGAGTCTCAGACGCGCCTCCTGCCGCCACAGGGGAATCGTCTTCAACGACAACCACCGGAGTCTTGGCCCTCTTCGACGCCCTCTGAGCCAGCGTCCTGAAAAAAGGAAAGAGCTCAGAATGAAGCAAGTCAAATACAAGACAAAACAGTAAATTGAAGAATTACAAGTAGCAGCGCCAATATCTTACTCTTCCTCTTCTTCCTCGGAGCTGAGGGCGGAGAAGTCAAATTCCGCTCCAGTGCGACGAGCTGGAGGAGTGGGCTCCCTCGGACGCTTGGCGGGTGCGGGGGCCGTGGCTCGAAGGCCCGCTCCCGTTCTTTGTGGCGGCATGAGGCGCTCCAGCTGCTTGCAGTGCTTGCAGCGGTGGAGCGCGTCGGGCGGCAAGGCGGCTGTTGGGCTGTCTCTTGCCCGCCACCTCTCCGGTCTTATGGGGCGTCTTCTTAAGCGGGGCCGCGGGCTCCTCCCACGGCAAGCTACTTGACGGCGGAGGGGAGGCGCCCCCGGCAGGCTCGTTCGGCTCAGCGTCGGGCTCGGCCTGCTCCTCCTCACCGGCGAACTCCTCTCGATCGGCAAGGCTTGCCGCCTCGGCTGCCTCTGCCTCCTCGACGGTGAACCCAAACACGCCGGCGGCAGCAGCTTCTGCCGCCTCCTCCAACCTTGTGGTGATGCGCACCATCTCTTGCTCGGTGGTGTCGCGGGTGAGCCACTTCTGCTCGTCGGCACGGATTGGCACTTCTTCTAAGTTGTCGAAGAACTGCTGCACGACGTCGGCGGCGGGCTCCTGCCAAGTTGGAGCGATTCCATGGGAATCGCTGGCGCATCATCGCGGATGCGGTCAAGCGACGAGTTGTTGCACAAGGGCACGACTCCCCTTGGCAACATGAACCATTCGGGGTGATTTGCATCAGGCTTGAACAGCTCCCGCAGCATGGCATCCAGCTCCAAGACAGTAAAGTTCCAGTTGAGGCCCGGACACAGCCTCATGATGTCCGCCGCGTTTTGGAATTCCCAAGAAGGCCTCCCCCTCTCCTGCAAGGGTGCAATGCGGCGGCGAAGAAAGTCCACGCCAACTGCTCCTACGGTAAGCCCGGCATGCCTGAGGCGCAGGATCCAGGTCACGGCAATCTTCAACTTGGCATCCTCCGGCGCCAAGTTGCTCCAATCGTTGCCGCGCACTATGGGAGTTTGGCGCAGGGCAGTAAAAGGCTGTGGGTCCTCCTCTATAATCCAACACCAATCGGCTCTCCACTCTTCCCACTTGCTGCGCAGCTCTCCGTCAAGATATGCTTCCTTCTTGCCGATCCTGGAGATCCATGCAATTCCTCCGGCAAGCGGCTCTCCTCTCTCTACGCGGGGCATGAAGTAATGGCGGAAAAGTGCTACATTTGGGTGGACCCCGACAAAGTTCTCGCAGAGATGTGCGAAAACTGCCATGGTGAGGACGGCGTTGGGGGTGAAATCAAGGAGGCGGAGGCCATATGTGTTCATGACGTCGCAGAAGAATTCGGAAAAGGGCGGGCAGAGCCCGCAGTTGAAGAAAAGCACGAAGAAAGGGTACCCGATGGAAACCTTCTCGGATGTAGCGGCGGAGATCACCCTCGTGCGCGGATGTGCCCGCGTCTCCGTCGACCAGAAGAGGTAATACAGCTCTCGCATCTCCTTCACGTTGAGCAGGGGATCAAAGAGGGCCCGCTCCTTCCGCAGCGCCGCGAGCCGCTGCGCCTCGGCTGACTTCACCCCTTTGCCCTTGTCGGCTTTGAGCCATGGCGGAGGTGGTGGAGAATCCGGCGGCGTTAGTGGCGCCCGGTGGCAATGGGGAGGCGGGCGTCGCTCTCTTTGGACTCGAGAAGAAGGGGGGAGCGGCGGTGGTTTTTGATGTGACAGCAATGGCAAGTGGGCGTCCTGCCCCTGTTTCCCCTGTTTATAAGGGGGGAGAGGGGGCGGGCGTTCGATTCCCATTAAAAAAGCCCCACGATCTCTCCCACGACGCCACGTCCGTGCGTGCCGTTCGTGGGGGCGTGGTGGTCCGAGGCGAATAACTGCGCAATCTAGGGCGCGTGCCCGTCCATTGTTTTGGGCCTGGCCCATGAGCTCGGCGCCGTGTGTGGCCCGGCCGGGGCTCTGTCGGTGTACTAGAGTAGGGTACCCTAGTATCCCGAACTTCGTGCAGACGATTCAACACCAGCGGCAGGGCTGGCCTAGTGACCGTCAAGATCCTCGGCGGCTCCTTTTGGAGCCAATCAAGAACAAAGTACTCAAGGCCCGGCAAGAGGAGCTTGCCGGAAGGCCCTCAAGGCACGGCGAAGAAGCGAGGCCCGGCAAGAGGAGCTTGCCGGGAAGGCTTGGCGGCGACAAGCTCCCGGCGTGACAAGGATTCAGCCGCTGCAAGATGCTTGCCGCGGCGGCGACTCTCTTCATCTCCGCCCAGCTCATCCGCCAGCGTGTCGCCGTGGGGCTATTCGAACGCAGCGTGTCAAGGAGCTGTGCAGCCAGCGAGGGAGCAGCGATAAGCGGCTGACAAGCCACCATCGTGGCAAGCGGAGGCGCACTTGACGGTCCTGTTGCACTATTCGCAGGCGCGAGGGGCGGGCATTTATTACTCTTGTCCCTTGCCGTCGAGTTAGGTATAGATCCTTTGTACCTTTGTATAAAGCGGTGTACCAACTACTGTTTTTCCTATTTTACCCTTGACTACTTGCCACCTGTGGTGACCCCTTGAGCCTATAAAAGGAGGCCCAAGTGCAACGTAGAAAGGGTTTGGCTCCGTTTCAGTTCATTCGACTCATTCGAGACCACACTCACTCAGGCTAGGTTTTGTAGCTCCCATTGCTCCCTAGCAAGAATACAATCAACCAAGCAGCAGTAGGAGTATTATCTCTCCGGAGAGCTCCGAAGCTGGGTAAATCTGCTCGTGTGCATCGCCTCGATCCGCTCTTTGTGCAATCTCCGCCCCCCTCCGAACCAGAAGGGACTCGGTCCCATAGGTGTTCGTGGGTCACGATCACCTTCCCCGACACTTGTGGGTCATATGGGCTATTTTCTAGCACCATTGCCGGGGAGTGAAGTTCTCTTGGTATGTGGAAATTGGTAAGGAAAAATTATTACTACGTGCTGAAATTTATTGTCACTTTTTACTATGGAAAACAATCCTTTGAGGGGTTCTTTCGGGGTATCTTCACCTCGACCGGAACCACAATTAGTTACCCCTCAACCTACTGCACCTACTGAAAATATTTAATATGAAATTCCTTCGGGTATGATAGAACAACTTCTAGCTAATCCTTATGTAGGAGACGGAACCAAACATCCTGATATGGACTTGATATATGTGGAAGAAATCTGTGGATTGTTTAAGCTTACAGGTTTACCCGGAGACAAAGTTAATAAGAAGGTCTTCCCCTTATCTTTGAAGGGAAAAGCATTGGCATGGTATAGGCTATGCGATGATATTGCATCTTGGAATTGGAATCGATTAAAATTGGAGTTTCACCAAAAATATTATCCTATGCATCTAGTTCATCGTGATCAGAATTATATATATAATTTTTGGCCTCGTGAAGGAGAAAGTATCCCTCTAGCTTGGGGGAGGCTTATGTCAATGTTATATTCATGCCCCAACCATGAGCTCTCAAGAGAAATTATTATCCAGAATTTTTATGCTCGGCTTTCTCATAATGATCGATCCATGCTTGATACTTCTTATGCTGGTTTTTTATGAAGAAGACTATTGAATTCTGGTGGGATCTTTTGAAAAGAATTAAACACAACTCTGAAGATTGGGAACTCGACGAAGTTAAAGAGTCAGTTATTAAGCTTAAGTATGGTTGTGTTAAATCTTTTATGAATACTGATGCTTTTTAAAAGTTTAGCACTAAATATGGACTTGACTCTCAGATAGTAGCCTCCTTTTGTGAATCATTTTCTACTCATGTTGATCTCCCTAAGGAGAAGTGGTTTACATATCACCCACCTATTAAATAAGAAATTAAAGAAGCGCTACCAGCTAAAGAGGAAACTATTATTTATAATATTGATCCAGTTGTTCCTACTGCTTATATTGAGAATCCACCTTTCATTGTTTGGATTAAGGAACATGCTAAAGTTTCAACAGTGGTCAACAAAAGCTACATTAGAACACCTAAACCTGATGAACAAATCAAAGTAGAACCTAGTGTTGCTATGGTTAAGGATTTTCTGGAAGAAAATATAGATGGGAATATTATTTACTTCTCTAATGAATCTACTAGAATTGTCAAACCTGATGAAACAGATAATCATAGACCCTTTGTTGGCAAGCATGTTGTCTCAGTTCAAATAGGAGATCACTATTATCATGGTTTATGCTACATAGGTGCTAGCGTGAGTGCTATTCCTTTTACCTTATATCAAGAAATTATGAATGACATAGCAACCGCAAATATAGAAGATATAGATGTTACTATTAAACTTGCTAATAGAGATATCATTTCAGCATTTGGGATTGTTAGAGATTTTGAAGTCTTGTGTGGGAAAAATAAAATATCCTACTGATTTTCTTGGTTCCCCAATAAGATGATTTTTGTCCCATTATTTTTGGTAGACCTTTCTTGAACACCGTTAATGCTAAAATAGATTGTGAGAAACAAAATGTCGGTGTTAGCTTTGGTGATGAGTCTCATGAGTTTAATTTTTCCAAGTATAGTAGAAAACCTCGTAAAAAGGGAATTCCTAGTAAGGATGAAATAATTGGTCTTGCTTCGATTGATGTGCCTCATATTGATCCTCTAGAACAATATCTGCTAGAGCATGAAAATGATTTACATATGCATGAAAGAAATGAAATAGATAAGATCTTCTTTGAACAACGTCCTCTGCTTAAACACAATTTGCCTATTGAAACTCTAGGAGGTCTTCCTCCACCTAAAGGTGGTCCTGTGTTTGAATTAAAACAATTGCCAGACACTTCGAAATATGCTTATCTTGATGAGAGGAAGATATATCATGTTATTATTAGTGCTAACCTTTTAGAACATCAACAAGAAATATTATTGAAAGTTCTAAGTAAGCACCGAGCTGCTATTGGATATACTCTTGATGATTTAAAGGGCATTAGTCCCACTCTATGTCAGCACACAAATTTATATGGAACCTGATGCTAAACCCGTTGTTGATCACCTATGTCGGTTAAATCCGAAGATGCGGGAAGTGGTAAGAACGGAAATATTAAAATTTCTGGAAGCAGGTATAATCTATCCTATAGCTGATAGTAGATGGGTAAGTCCTGTTCGTTGTGTCCCTAATAAAGGAGGTATCACTGTTGTTCCCAATGATAAGAATGAACTTATTCCATAAAGAATTGTTACAGGCTATAGAATGGTAATGGATTTTACAAAATTAAACAAAGAAACTAGAAAAGATCATTATCCTCTGCCTATTATCGATCAAATGCTAGAAAGATTATCTTAGCGCACACATTTTTGCTTCCTTGATGGATATTCTGGCTTTTCACAAATACTTGTTTCTCAACCTGATCAAGAAAAGACCACTTTCACTTGTCCCTTTGGAACTTATGCTTATAGACGTATTCCTTTTGGTTTATGCAATGCACCTGCTTCGTTTCAAAGATGTATGACTGCTATATTCTCTGACTTTTGTGAAAAGATTGTTGAGGTTTTCATGGATGACTTTTCCGTTCATGGGATGTCTTTTGATGATTGTTTAAGCAATCTTGATCGAGTTTTGCAGAGATGTGAGCAAACAAATCTTGTCTTGAATTGGGAGAAGTGCCACTTTATGGTTAATGAAGGTATTGTTTTGGGGTGTAAAGTTTCTGAAAGAGGTATTGATGTGGACAAAGCTAAGGTTGATGCAATTGAGAAAATGCCATGTCCCAAAGATATCAAAGGTATTCATAGTTTCTTAGGTCATGCTAGTGTAACATCCCAAATTTTCAATTTGGAATGTTATACATAGGTCATCATATGCATATCATATTTTTGTTGCATTTTGCTTTGCGATGCTCTAAATTCCAAGCAACTCAAGGACCCACGGAGAGAGTTGGGGATTTCACCGTTTTAATATTTTAATTTTCTCAAATATCAAAACAAGGATCATTTTGCTTTTAATTATTTTTCTCTCCGAAATATTTCATATTAAAATATATGAGAGGAGATAATATGACTTCTCAAAAATAAAAGAAATATTAGAGGAAAAATGTTAAAATCAAATAAATATTTTTATTTGGATTTTTATTGCTATTTTATTTGAATTAGAAAAAATTATGCATTTTTCAAATTTGCATTTTTAGGCCAAGAAAATGTTCACTTTGTTCTAAATATTTTATTTAGACGGTGAAAATTGTTTTTGGAATTTTTAGAATTTTTATTATATTTATTAGGATTTTTCTTGATGGAATTGTTTTAACAAAAGTTTCTGACCGACTGGGCCGAAGCCCAGCCGGCCCAGCTCGCGCGTCCCCGACCCCGAGCGGGACTCCCGCCCGCACACGACGCCGCCGCCGTGGCCGACACGGCCACCACCGCCCGCCCTTCCCAAGCCAGCTCCGCCCTCCTATATATACCCAGCCGCCGCCGCCCACCACCACCACCCCGCCCGCCTCAACAAGAGAAGCAGAAGCAGCGCAGCCGCCGCCGCCACACATGCCAAGCCGCCGCCACCACGGCCACCACCCGCCTCGCGCGCGCCCGAGCCGCCGCCGACGCCCTCGCCGCCGCGAATCGAAGCCACCGCCGTCGGATCTCGTCATCCCGGTTTTTTCGGTTTTAGGTAAAACTGCCAGTTTTCTAAAAAAAACCGTATATCAGTTTTTTTAGATCGGTTCGGTTTTCCCGGTTTAGCTCGTATGAGAACGTTCGTTTTAATGAACGAATTCGCCCGTTCGTCTCTGTTAGCGGACGTTCGTCCGATTGATTTTTCTTTTTATTTTCTTTTTTTGGCCGGGACCTATCCGCGATTTTTTTATCGCAGATTAGCCCCTGATCTTCAAACCCTCGTCGTTTCTTAACCGTTTATCCAAATCCAGTGAAACCAACTCGAGCCCCTCTTTATGTTTAATCAACTTGAACATGGTTTTGACAAATTTCAAATTTGGTATCAAGCAGATTTGAATTCGAAGTTCTTTTGACCGTAGTTTCAGTTCCGTAGCTTCGTTTGATAGATTCCTTTTGCAGATCGAATCTCTTCAGTTGAACTTTCAGATTTGGTCTTCATATTTGAATTTTACCCATGCATCTATGCTTGAGTGCTTATATATGCTATTGTTTGTTTGCGATAGAATTCCCGGAGTGCGAAGCGTGCTACTACGAGTCTCGAGGGTTTGCAGATCGTCCGCAAGGCAAGTAACACATTGATCATATTGTTTCCATACCCAGTTTGTATGCATTAGTTACAACCCTCAAACATTGCATGAGTAGGATCTGATTAACATGTGGGTCTGGGAAGTAGATGATGAGTAGAACCTATTGCCCTTTTATTATCAAACCCTTGGGAGTTACTTCTACGCTATACTTATATTGCCATGCTATGCTCGTAGACGTGGATTGGGTTTGAGTGTATCCATGACAGATGTGAGATTATTAATTAATGATTAACTTAAGTTGGCTACTTAAACACACATCTGGGTGGATTGGTTGCGGGCACCTGGGGATATACCAGTAATGTCCTTTTGGTTCGCCACCCAGGCTCAAAGGGATCATAGGATTATTCACGCTAGAAACTTCCGTGTGCAGCCACAAGCTATTATGGGCTCTAGCATAGTTGAGAATGTTACATGACCTCTTTAAGTGGTGGGCTAGCAGATGTAGGGGATGTAGGTTGGTACTGTCCACCTAGAGTATAGAGTTAATGTTTCTGAAAGACTATGTCTCGGTCATCCGTTTCTCAAACACCTTGTAGTGCAAGAAATTCAACGGAGGAGATCGAGTCTTGTGCAGAAAAGTGCGCAAACCTCTGCAGAGTGTGTAAACTAATCATGGTCAGCCGTGTCCCCGATTATGGGCATCTTGAGTATCTGGTTCTTGGATTATCATATTGATCTCATCACTCTAATTAATTTGTTGGGATGTTAATTACTTCTTTAATTCGGATTGAGATGGGGTTTTACCATTCTCAATATTTATCAACTACCATGATAGTTAAATAAAATATATTCCTTTGTTGTAGGAAAAATTGGCTTTTCGCAAAAACATTATAACCATAGAGCCTCCACCAGCCAAATGTGCATGTAGTGATAGCTTTTACTTGTTCATTGCTCTACTGTGTTATCATGCCATCATATTCCATGTGCTGACCCGTTTCCGGCTGCAACATATCATGTTGCAGACTTTTCAGACGAAGAATAAGGTGCGCTAGGTCGTTGTCATGCACTCAGCTATGCCGTTGGAGTTGATGGACTCACTTTATCTTCCAAGCCTTCCGTTGTTATCTTGTTTAGATGGCCTTAAGCCATATTTATTGTAATAAGTTCTCTCTTGAGATTATCGATGTAATAAGTGTGTGATTGCTACTCTGCTATAAATCCTTCAAGTACCGTGTGTGTCAGCATTACCGATCCAGGGATGACACTTATACACAGAGATTTGTCCGTCTAAGGTCGGATCGCTGTAGCTGGTTTCTATAGGTGATTTATCAAAGACTTCTCTAAAATTTCTAGTCCCCTTACAAATCTATTGAAAAAGGATTCCTTTTGTTGTTGATGATGATTGTTTAGAAGCCTTTGAAACACTCAAGAAAGCCTTAATTTCTGCAACTATTGTTCAACCACCTAACTGGATCTTGCCTTTGGAAATTATGTGTGGTGCTAGTGATTATGCTGTTGGTGCTGTTCTAGGACAAAGAGTTGATAAGAAATTAAATTTTATTCATTATGCTAGTAAATTTCTAGACAGTGGACAACGAAATTATGCTACTACTGAAAAAGAATTTCTAGCCGTGGTGTTAGCTTGTGATAAATTTAGATCTTACATTGTTGACTCTAAATTTATTGTTCACACCGACCATGCTGCTATTAAATATCATATGGAAAAGAAAGATGCTAAACCTAGGCTTATTCGATGGGTTCTCTTGCTACAAGAATTTGATTTACATATCACTGATAGAAAAGGAGCAGAGAACCCCGTAGCTGATAACTTGTCTAGGTTAGAGAATGTCCTTGATGACCCACCACCTATTGATGATAGTTTTCGTGATGAGCAGTTAGCTGCAATAAATGTTTCTAATAACACTCCTTGGTATGCTAACTATGCTAATTACATTGTTGCTAAATATTTACCACCTATCTTTACATACCAACAAAACAGAAAATTCTTCTATGATTTAAGACATTACATCCGGGATGACCCACATCTTTATAAAGAAGGAGTAGATGGTATTGTTACACGTTGTGTACCTGAGCATGAACAGGACAAATCCTATGGAAATGTCACTCCGAAGCTTATGGAGGACATCAGCGGGATACGGAACAGCTCACAAGGTATTGCAGTGTAGGTTTTATTGGACTACTCTCTTCAAGGATGCCCGTAAGTTTGTCTCATCTTCTGATGAATGTCAAAGAATAGGTAATATCGGTTAGCGTCAAGAAATGCCTATGAATTATTCACTTGCTGTTGAACCATTTGATTTTGGGGATTTGATTACATGGGACCTTTTCCTTCCTCTATTGGGTATACGCATATTTTGGTTGCTGTTGATTATGTTACTAAGTGTGTAGAAGCTATTCCAACTAGTAGTGCTGATCACAACATCTCTATTAAAATGCTTAAGGAAGTTATTTTCCCAAGGTTTGGAGTCCCTAGATATTTAATGACTGATGGTGGTTCAGACTTTATTCATGGTGCTTTCTATAAAATGCTTGCCAAGTATGATGTTAACCATAGAATTGCATCGCCTTATCATCCTCGGTCTAGTGGTCAAGTTGAACATAGAAATAGAGAAATAAAATTAATTTTGCAAAAGACTATCAATAGGTCCCGGAAGAATTAGTCTAAGAAGTTAGATGATGCACTTTGGGCTTATGGAATAGCATATAAAAATCTTATGGGTATGTCTC
The DNA here is from genome assembly GCA_021605205.1 of Aegilops longissima. Classification (NCBI taxonomy): domain Eukaryota; kingdom Viridiplantae; phylum Streptophyta; class Magnoliopsida; order Poales; family Poaceae; genus Aegilops; species Aegilops longissima. The sequence continues at coordinate 199,750,156 of CM038679.1, forward strand.
CTTATAAAATAGTTTACGAAAAAGCTTGTCATTTTCCTCTTGAGTAGAAAAGCATACTGGACAATCAAAGAACTCAACTATGATTTCAAACTTGCTGGTGAAAAGAGGTTATTTTATATTAGCTCACTAGATGAATGGAGAACCCAAGCTTATGAAAATGCCAAGTTATTTAAAGAAAAGGTTAAAAGATTGCATGATAAAAGAATCCAAAAGCGTGAGTTCAAAGTTGGAGAATATGTTCTTTTGTACAACTCTCGTTTCGGATTCTTTGCAGGAAAACTCCTCTCAAAATGGGAAGGAGCCTATGTTATCGAGGAGATTTATCGGTCTAGATCTATCAAAATAAATAATGCCGAAGGTACTAACCCGAAGGTTCTTAATGTGCGACGAATAAAGCATTATATCTCAGGTACGCCCATTAATGTTGAAAGTAATATTATCCAAACTATGACACCAGAAGAACACATAAAAGAGTCCTTCCGGAACACTCCAGAATCATGAAAAAGAGGAGGTACGTGATACGGTAAGTAAACGAACTCCGAAAAATCCGCAAAAATATTTGTTGTCAGTTTTGGAATATTTTATTAGGAAAATAAGAAACAACCAGAAAGTTCACCCTGGTGGGCAGGCGCGCCCAGGTGGGTTTGGCCCACCTCGGGTACCATCTGAATTCCATTTTCTACCATTTGCTTGTTTCCTAAGATAAATAATCTTTATATACCCCCCAAACCTATTGACCACCGTATCACGGAGAAATCTTCTGTTCCCTTTTCTTGCTGATTTCGGTCAGATCTGTTAAGCCAGGCATCATGTATTCTTCCTCCTCCAACAACGTGGAAGTGGGTGCTTGGTTGGCGAAGATCGAGCTGAATAGAGAAGCGCCCGTAGAAGCCGTCAAGGGAGAAAAGAGCAAGGAGTCTACTGTAAATCAAGCTCCGGTGGTTGAGCAAGCACTGCTGGCCGAGGTAGAAGAAGAAGATATCCTTAAACCTTACTATGCTCATCTTACCCCTACTAAGATTGAAGTTTTTCAGATCATTGAAACGGTTCATGTGCAAAATAAATATCTCACTCATGAAAATATTCTGCATCAAGAGCACATCATCTTCCTCCAGAACGTCATACATAGATTGGAGAATCTCTTGATCCTGAAGGACGGGATTGCTACTACTTCACCACCACCTCCTTTTTCATCACCAAAAGAAAACTGATTATCGAGTATGGGCACTCCCCTTGGCTTCCGCCAAGCTTGGGGGAGGTGCCCCGGTGTCGTATCACCTCCACTATCTATTGCCTTTACTTATCTTAGTTCGATCCTTAGTTATCTTTTGCTTTAGATGAATAAACGTTTAGTTTGATCCTTTCTTTTTGAGAGTTTGCTTAGTAATCTATCCTTGTAATCGTGTGCGAGATATATAATAAAGTTTAGTTTGAATTTTTGCTTTCTTTACTTTCATGTTCCAATAAAAAGAATGGAAATAAATTAAAAATATCATATGCTAATCTTATGGTAGGTAATGACACCACATAAGGAAAAGTATAAGTAAATTTTTTATTAAAGATTGACAAACATAGCATTGGTCAAGGATGCAACTCACGAAATAATTAATAAGGGAAGATAAGATTCACATATAAATACACTATCATGGAAATCTTTTTGTGATTGTGAGTCCCCATCAAAATATTATATGCCAAAATTGTTGACGTTGGACAAGGAAGACAACTTAATGATTTATGTTTGTTCATATTCATATAGAAGTTATATTGTCATAGATCCTTCAACATGTGGTGCTTGGCCCCCATCTTTGCTAGCCAAATATTCCGCACTAAGTAGAGATACTACTTGTGCATCCTAAAACCTTTAAACCCAAATCTTATTTTCAAGAGTCCACCATACTGATATGTCTCCAACGTATCTATAATTTTTGATTGCTCCATGCTACTTTATCTACTGTTTTGGACTATATTGGGCTTTATTTTCCAGTTTTATATTATTTTTGGGACTAACCTATTAAACGGAGGCCCAGCCCAGAATTGTTTTTTTTTTGCCTATTTTAGTGTTTCGAAGAAACGGAATATCAAACGGAGTCCAAACGGAATGAAACCTTCGGGAACGTGATTTTCTCACCGAACGTGATCCAGAGGACTTGGACCCTACTCCAAGGAACAAAAGAGGCGGTCACGAGGGTGGGGGCGCGCCCCCTGCCTCGTGGGCCCCCTGTTTCTCCACCGACGTACTCGCTCCTCCTATATATACAAACGAACCCCCAAACGATCAAATACGGAGCCAAAAACCTAATTCCACCGCCGCAACTTCCTATATCCACGAGATCCCATCTTGGGGCCTGTTCCGGAGCTCCGCCGGAGGGGGCATCCACCACGGAGGGCTTCTACATCATCACCATAGCCCCTCTGACGAAGTGTGGGTAGTTTACTTCAGACCTTCGGGTCCATAGCTAGTAGCTAGATGGCTTCTTCTCTCTTTTTTTATCTCAATACAATGTTCTCCCCCTCTCTCGTGGAGATCTATTCGATGTAATCTTCTTTTTGCGGTGTGTTTGTTGAGACCGATGAATTGTGGGTTTATGATCCAGATTATCTATGAATAATATTTGAATCTTCTCTGAATTCTTTTATGTATGATTGGTTATCTTTGCAAGTCTCTTCGAATTATCCGTTTGGTTTTGGCTAACTAGATTGGTAGTTCTTGCAATGGGAGAAGTGCTTAGCTTTGGGTTCAATCTTGCGGTGTCCTTACCCAGTGACAGAAAGGGTTGCAAGGCATGTATCGTATTGTTGCCATCGAGGCTAACAAGATGGGGTTTTTTATCAAATTGCATGAATTTATCCCTCTACATCATGTCAACTTGCTTAAGGCGTTACTCTGTTTTTAACTTAATACTCTAGATGCATGCTGGATAGCGGTCGATGAGTGGAGTAATAGTAGTAGATGCAGAATCGTTTCGGTCTACTTATCTCGGACGTGATGCCTATATACATGATCATACCTAGATATACTCATAACTATGCTCAATTATGTCAATTGCTCAACAGTAATTTGTTCACCCACCGTAGAATACTTATGCTCTTGAGAGAAGCCACTAGTGAAACCTATGGCCCCCGGTCTATTCTCATCATATCAATATCCATCACTTTAATACTTGCTTTGTTTTTACTTTGCTTTTTACTTTTCACTTTGCATCTCTATACCAAAAAAATTCCAAAAATATTATTTATCATCTCTATAAGATCTCACTCTCGTAAGTGACCGTGAAGGGATTGACAACCCCTAATCGCGTTGGTTGCGAGGAGCTATTGTTTTGTGCATGTACGAGGGACTTGTGCGTGGCCTCCTACTGGATTGATACCTTGGTTCTCAAAAACTGAGGGAAATACTTATGCTACTTTGCTGCATCATCCTCTCGTCTTTGGGGAAATCCAACGCAGTGCTCAAGAGGTAGCAAGAAGAATTCCTGGCGCCGTTGCCGGGGAGGCTCACGCAAGAGCAAGTCAAGCACCATACCAAGTACCCATCACAATCCCTATCTCTCGCATTACATTATTTGCCATTTGCCTCTCGTTTTCCTCTCCCCCACTTCACCCTTGCCGTTTTATTCGCTCCCTCTTTCCCAGTCTCCTCCTCTTTTTCTCGTTTGCCTTTTGTTTGCTCGTGTGTTGTATTGCTTGTTTGTCGCGATGGCTCAAGATGCTACCAAATTATGTGACTTCACCAATACCAATAATAATGATTTCCTTAGCACTCCTCTTGCTCCTCTTGCCAATACTAAATCTTGTGAAACCAATACTCCTTTGTTGAATCTTGTTATGAAAGAACAACTCGCCGGCTTTCCTAGTGAAGACGCCACTACTAATCTGAATAGCTTCGTTGATTTATGTGATATACAAAATAAAACAGATGTCGATAATGATGTCGTTAAGTTGAAGCTATTTCCTTTTTCGCTTAGAGATCGTGCTAAAGCGTGGTTTTCATCTCTGCCTAAAAATAGTATTGATTATTGGAACAAGTGCAAAGATGCTTTTATCTCTAAGTATTTTCCTCCCGCTAAGATTATCTCTCTTAGGAACGATATTATGAATTTTAAGCAACTTGATCATGACCATGTTGCACAAGCTTGGGAGAGAATGAAATTAATGATACGTAATTGTCCTACTCATGGTTTGAACTTGTGGATGATTATACGAACTTTTATGCGGATTGAATTTTGCTTCTAGAAATCTTTTAGATTCGGCCATGGAGGCACTTTTATGGAAATCACTCTAGGAGATGCTACTAAACTTCTAGATAATATTATGGTTAATTATTCTCAATGGCATACCGAAAGATCTACTAATAAAAAAGTGCATGCGATAGAAGAAATTGATGTTTTGAATGGAAAGATGGATGAATTTATGAAATTATTTGCTACTAAGAGTGTTTCTTCTGATCCTAATGATATGCCTTTGTCCACTTTGATTGAGAATAATAATGAATCTATGGATGTGAATTTTGTTGGTAGGAATAATTTTGGTAACAACGCATATAGAGGGAATTTTAATCCTAGGCCTTATCCTAGTAATTCCTCTAATAATTATGGAAATTCCTACAACAACTCTTATGGAAATTTTAATAAGATGCCCTCTGAATTTGAGAGTAGTGTTAAAGAGTTTATGAATTCACAAAAGAATTTTAATGCTTCGCTTGAGGAGAAATTGCTTAAAGTTGATGATTTGGCTAGGAACGTTGATAGAATTTCTCTTGAAATTGATTCTTTAAAGCTTAGATCTATTCCTCCTAAGCATGATATCAATGAGTCTCTCAAAGCTATGAGAATTTCCATTGATGAATGCAAAGAAAGAACCGCTAGGATGCGTGCTTCCAAAGATGTCTTTATTAAAGCGTGTTCTTCCAATTTATATGGAAATCAAGATGAAGATCTAAAAGTTATCGATGTGTCCCCCATTAAATCTTTGTTCTGCAATATGAATCTTGATGAAACTGAATATGATCTTCCCTTACCTAGAAGGCGTTCTAAGAATTCAGAGTTTTTAGATCATGATGATGAAATTGATAAAAGTGGGATTGAAAGAAATAAAAACCTAGATATTGCTAAACCCACTATATTGGATCTCAAGGAATTTAATTATGAAAATTGCTCTTTAATTGATTGTATTTCCTTGTTGCAATCCGTGCTAAATTCTCCTCATGCTTATAGTCAAAATAAGGCCTTTACCGAACACATTGTTGATGCCTTGATGCAATTTTATGAAGAAAAACTTGAGTTAAAAGTTTCTATCCCTAGAAAACTCTATGATGAGTGGGAAGCAACTATTAAAATTAAAATTAAAAATTATGAGTTACATGCCTTGTGTGATTTGGGTGCTAGTTTCTCTACTATTCCCAAAACTGTGTGATTTGCTAGATTTCCGTGACTTTGATGATTGCTCTCTAAACTTGCATCTTGCGGATTCCACTATTAAAAAGACTATGGGAAAAATTAATGATGTTCTTATTGTTGCAAATAGGAATTATGTGCCCGTAGATTTTATCGTTCTTGATATAGATTGCAATCCTTCATGTCCTATTTTTCTTGGTAGACCTTTCCTTAGAACGATTGGTGCAATTATTGATATGAAGGAAGGGAATATTAGATTCCAATTTCCATTAAAGAAAGGAATGGAACACTTCCCTAAAAAGAAAATAAAATTACCATATGAATCTATCATGAGAGCCACTTATGGATTGCCTACCAAAGATGGCAATACCTAGATCATTCCTTGCTTTTATGCCTAGCTAGGGGCGTTAAACGATAGCGCTTGTTGGGAGGCAACCCAATTTTATTTTTAGTTTTTTTTTTGCTTTTGCTTCTGCTTAGGAATAAATAATCCATCTAGCCACTGCTTAGATGTGGTTTTATGTTTTAATTAGTGTTTGTGCCAAGCTAGACCTATTGGATCTTCTCGGATGATAGTTATTTGATCTTGCTGTAATTTCCAGAAACTTTGTGCTCAGTGCCCGAATTATTAAAAATCACCGGAACATGATAAAATACTGATTCCAATTTCTGCTGATCAATAAACAAATTTTATAGGTCTTCTAATTTTGGTAGATTTGTTTGAGTTCCAGAAGTTGGCATTAGTTACAGATTACTACAGACTGTTCTGTTTTTGACAGATTCTGTTTTTCGTGTGTTGTTTGCTTATTTTGATGAATCTATGGCTAGTAAAATAGTTTATAATCCATAGATAAGTTGTAATACAGTAGGTTTAACACAAATATAAATAAAGAATGATTTCATTACAGTACCTTAAAGTAGTCCTTTGTTTTCTTTCTCTAACGGAGCTCACGAGATTTCTATTGAGTTTTGTGTTGTGAAGTTTTCAAGTTTTGGGTAAATTCTTTTGATGGATTATGGAACAAGGAGTGGCAAGAGCCTAATCTTGGGGATGCCCATGGAACCCCCAAGATAATCCAAGGACACCAAAAATTCAAAGCTCGGGGATGCCCCGGAAGGCATCCCCTCTTTCGTCTACTTCCATCGGTAATTTACTTGGAGCTATATTTTTATTCACCACATGATATGTGTTTTGCTTGGAGCGTCTTGTATTATTTGCTTCTTTGCTTGTTAGTTTACCACAATCATCCTTGATGTACAAACCTTTTGAGAGAGCCATACATAAATTGGAATTTGATAGAATACTCTATGTGCTTCACTTGTATCTTTTGAGCTTGATAGTTTTGCTCATAGTGCTTCACTTATATCTTTTGAGCGTGATAATTTTTGCTCTAGTGCTTCACTTAGATCTTTTAAAGCACGGTGGTGGATTTGCTTTAAAGAAACTGTTGATCTCTCATGCTTCACTTAGATTATTTTGAGAGTCGTTAATAGCATGGTAATTTGCTTAAATTTAATATACTTGGTATTCAAGATATGTGAAACTTTCTTTTGAGTGCGTTGAATACTAAGAAAAGTTTGATGCTTGATAATTGTTTTGAGATATGAAGATGGTGATATTAGAGTCATGCTAGTTGAGTAGTTGTGAATTTAAAGAATACTTGTGTTGAAGTTTGTGATTCCCGTAGCATGCATGTATGGTGAACCGTTATGTGATGAACTCGGAGCATGATTTATTTATTGATTGTCTTCATTATGAGTGGCGGTCGGGGACGAGCGATGGTTTTTTCCTACCAATCTATCCCCCTAGGAGCATGCGCGTAATACTTTGCTTTGATAACTTCTATATTTTTGCAATAAGTATATGAGTTCTTTATGACTAATGTTGAGTCCATGGATTGTACGCACTTTTTCCCATCCTTCCACCATTGCTAGCCTCTCTTATATACCGCACTTTTCGCCTGTATCATACACCCACCATATATCTTCCTCAAAACAGCCACCATACCTACCTATCATGGCATTTCCATAGCCATTCCGAGATATATTGCCATGCAACTTTCCACCATTCCGTTTATTATGACACGCTCCATTATTGTCATATTGCTAGCATGATCATGTAGTTGACATCGTATTTGTGGCAAAGCCACCATTCTTAATTCTTTCGTACATGTCACTCATGTTTCATTGCATATCCCGGTACACCGCCGGAGGCATTCATATAGAGTCATACTTTGTTCTAAGAATCGAGTTGTAATTGTTGAGTTGTAAGAAAAATAAAAGTGTGATGATCATCATTATTAGAGCATTGTCCCAAGTGAGGAAAGGATGATGGAGACCATGATTCCCCCACAAGTCGGGATGAGACTCCGGACGAAAAATAAAAAAAAAGAAAAATGAAAAAAGAAAAGAGGCAAAAAAAAAAGGCCAAAAAAATGAGAGAAAAAGAGAGAAGGGACAATGCTACTATCCTTTTACCACACTTGTGCTTCAAAGTAGCACCAAGATCTTCATGATAGAGAGTCTCTCATTTTGTCACTTTCATATACTAGTGGGAATTTTTCATTATAGAACTTGGCTTGTATATTCCAATGATGGGCTTCCTCAAATGCCCGAGGTCTTCGTGAGAAAGCGAGTTGGATGCACACCCACTTAGTTTCTTTTGTTGAACTTTCATCTTCTTATAGCTCTAGTGCATCCGTTGCATGGCAATCCCTACTCATTCACATTGATATCTATTGATGGGCATCTCCATAGCCCGTTGATACGCCTAGTTGATGTGAGACTATCTTCTCCCTTTTTGTCTTCTCCACAACCACCATTCTATTCCACACATAGTGCTATATCCGTGGCTCACGCTAATGTATTGCGTGAAGATTGAAAAAGTTTTGAAAATGTTAAAGTATGAAACAATTGCTTGGCTTGTCATCGGGGTTGTGCATGATTTAAATATTTTTTGTGGGGAAGATGGAGCATAGCCAGACTATATGATTTTGTAGGGATAACTTTCTTTGGCCATGTTATTTTGAGAAGACATAATTGCTTAGTTAGTATGCTTGAAGTATTATTATTTTTATGTCAATATGAACTTTCGTCTTGAATCTTTCAGATCTGAATATTCATACCACAATTAAGAAGATTTACATTGAAATTATGCCAAAGTATCCTCCGCATCAAAATTATCTTTTATCATTTACCTACGAGGACGAGCAGGAATTAAGCTTGGGGTTGCTCGATCGTCTCCAACGTATCTATAATTTTTATTGCTCCATGCTACTTTATCTACTGTTTTGGACTACATTGGGCTTTATTTTCCACTTTTATATTATTTTGGGACTAACCTATTAACCGGAGGCCCAACCCAGAATTGTTGTTTTTTGCCTATTTGGTGTTTCAAGAAACGGAATATCAAATGGAGTCCAAACGGAATGAAACCTTCGGGAACATGATTTTCTCACTGAACGTGATCCAGAGGACTTGGACCCTATTCCAAGGAACAAAAGAGGCGGTCACGAGGGTGGGGGGCGCCCCCCCCCAGGGCGCGCCCCCTGCCTCGTGGGCCCCCTGTTGCTCCACCGACGTACTCCTTCCTCCTATATATACCTACGTACCAACAAACGATTCCACCGCCGCAACTTCCTGTATCCATGAGATCCCATCTTGGGGCCTGTTACGGAGCTGCGCCGGAGGGGGCATCCACCACGGAGGGCTTCTACATCATCACCATAGCCCCTCCGATGAAGTGTGAGTAGTTTACTTCAGACATTCGGGTCCATAGCTAGTAGCTAGATGGCTTCTTCTCTCTTTTTGGATCTCAATACAATGTTCTCCCCCTCTCTTGTGGAGATCTATTCGGTGTAATCTTCTTTTTGCGGTGAGTTTGTTGAGACCGATGAATTGTGGGTTTATGATCCATATTATCTAAGAATAATATTTGAATCTTCTCTGAAATCTTTTATGTATGATTGGTTATCTTTGCAACTCTCTTCGAACTATCCATTTTGTTTTGACCAACTAGATTGGTAGTTCTTGCAATGGGAGAAGTGCTTAGCTTTGGGTTCAATCTAGCGGTGTCCTTATGTAACGTCCTCGATGCGGCTATATCTCCCACGTGTCGAAGCACGACTTAGAGGCATAACCGCATTGAAAGCAATGTCGCAAGTGAGGTAATCTTCACACAACCCATGTAATACATAAGGGAAAGAGATACATAGTTGGCTTACAATCGCCACTTCACACAATACATGAGTAAAGCATTACATCATACAGATACAATCAAGGTCCGACTACGGAACCAAAATAAAAGAAGACTACCCCAAATGCTACACAGATCCCTGATCGACCCAACTGGGCTCCACTGCTGATCAACTGAAACAAAACAACACAATGAACAAGATCTTCATCGAGCTCCTCCTTGAGCTCGGATGCGTCACCTGCACGATTTCATTGGCACCTGCAAACTGGTTTTGGAAGTATCTGTGAGTCACGGGGACTCAGCAATCTCAAACCCGCGAGATCAAGACTATTTAAGCTTATGGGTAGGAGAAGGTAGTGAGGTGGAGCTGCAGCAAGCGACTAGCATATCTGGTGTCTAACATACGCAAATGAGAGCGAGAAGAGAAGGCAAAAGCACGGTCGAACAACTATGATCAAGAAGTGATCCTAGAACAACCTACGTCAAGCATAACTCCAACACCGTGTTCACTTCCCGGACTCCGCCGAGAAGATACCATCACGGTTACACACGCGGTTGGTGTATTTTAATTAAGATCAACTTCAGGTTTTCTACAACCGGACATTAACGAATTCCCATCTGCCTCATAACCGCGGGCACGGCTTTCGAAAGATAATACCCTGCAGGGGTGTCCCAACTTAGCCCATTATAAGCTCTCATGGTCAACGAAGGATATTCCTTCTACCGGGAAGACCCGATCAGTCTCAGAATCCCGGCTACAAGACATTTCGACAATGGTAAAACAAGACCAGCAAAGCCACCCGATGTGCCGACAAATCCCGATAGGAGTCACACGTACCTCGTTCTCAGGGCACACCGGATTGTCCAAACTTCCGGTAGGCGAGCCCAGAGTTGCCCTGGGGCCACCGTGGTGACGATTTGGACCAACACTCAAAGGAGCACGGCCCGGGGTTAAAATAAAGATGACCCTTGAGTCTGCAGAACCCAAGGGTAAAAGGCTTAGGTGGCAAATGGTAAAACCAATGTTGGGCCTTGCTGGAGGAGTCTTATTCAAAGCGAACTGTCAAGGAGTATATAGATGCATTAATTAAATAAGATATATTGTGATATCCCAACAAGTAAACATGTTCCAACAAGGAACACCATCTCCATGTTCCAACAAGGAACAAACTTCATCTTCACCTGCAACTAACAACGCTATAAGAGGGGCTGAGCAAAGCAGTAACATAGCCAAACAACGGTTTGCTAGGAAAGGATGGTGAGAGGCTTGACATGGCAACATGGGAGGCATGATATAGCAAGTGGTAGGCATCATAGCATAGGCATAGCAAAAGAGCGAGCATCTAGCAAGCAAAGATAGAAGTGATTTCGAGGGTATGGTCATCTTGCCTGAAATCCCGCAAGGAAGAAGATCAAGTCCATGAAGAAGACAAAAGGACGTAGTCGAACAAATCCTCACAACTCTGGAACGAAACCGAAGCTAACGAGAGAAGCAACCCGGAAAGAAACAAACAACATAGTAAACAACCATCACATAAACATGGCATGATGCGCAAACAAGTATGATGCATGCCCTGTTTAAATAGCATGGCATGGCAAAAGTGCACAAGCAATCCTACAAATTAAGTGGAGCTCAATATGCAATGGGTTGCATATTGACGAAACACCACATCAATTATTTAGTTCTCTCTCGTTTAGGAACACAACAATATTAAATGTTGCCAAACATGGCAAGAGGTGAAGCATAAAAAAACTATACCATCTAAACAATTTAAATGGGCCCGGATATAACAAACAACAAATCTGGTAAATCCCCATATGCATTTAGCAAATTAATGGAAACAACAAATATAAACATTTAAATGTTGTTATCATGATGCGGATGACATATGCAAGTTTTAAGCAATTTTATGAAAATGTTGACATGAGCATGTTATGAAGCATTTGGTCACCATGGCGGAACGAAAGGGTGCCACGGCGGCGAAACAAAAATGGTGCCACGGCAACATTCCGGTCCCGGTAACTTGATTGAGATGTCGGTGCAAAAGAAAGTGTGGAGAGCTTGCCATGCAAGATGGTGGGGTGATCCCGGTTACCGGGTTCCCACGTGTCGACGGCAAGGCAATGAGGAACGCGCAAGGAACAACTCAGACATGGTGCAAACACGGGCATCTCATACAACCCACATTCGTTCTTGGAAGGTCGTCTCCGGGTTATACCTTCGAAACGTGCATTTTCGAAGCGAATCGGTTTGGAGGGGAAGTAGTCGTTCTCGCGACGGTAGTGGTTCACGTTTCGAAGAGGAAGTAATTGTTCATGTTTCGTAGATGTTCGGGGTCACGACAAGGAACTTGACGTCCACGGGGTCTTCGCGGGTCGACGGTAGTGGTACATGTTTCGTAGACGTTCGAGCCATCGGTAGCGGTACTTGATGAATCCCGAAACGGACTTGGCGTCTTCGTGCGTAGGGGTACTTGGCGTTTCCGGAGACGACGGTAGAGGTACTTGACGCGTCGTTGTGGTACTTGGAAAAAAGCATGTCGACGGTGGTTGTACTCATATTGTCGTGGTACTTGCGATATCCGAGACGGTCTTGCGTATCCGTGCATAGAGGTACTTGGCGACGTTCCAATGAACTTCAAACGAAGCACCCGCAACTAGAGGCAACCAGTGCCCCGGTGCTCTAGACGACGGTCGATGCACTTGGTTTTGACGGACCCATAGCAACGGTAGACGTACACGCATACTTGGTGCATCACTGGACTTGGCAATCTTGAAGAACTGAAAGGCCATCGAGGGACTTGCAAGGCTCTGCCTCGGCAGGTCACCGGGGACCGCTCGAGCTGCTGGATGCTGGCGCATGGCCGAGCAGCGGCTGGAAGAAGTAGCCGGTGTTGGCCTTGGCCGCAAAGGTGGTTGCATCCACGGGAGGCTGTCGAGGCGGAAGCAAGGGTGCGAGGAGGCGAAGCAGAGGACGGGGAGGCCGGAGGTGGTGGTCGCGGAGGTCGGGGTAGTACTGCGGTGGCGCTGCTGCACCGGCTGACGGCGATGGAGTTTCTGCGATGGCGCGCGGGGTCGATGGAGAGGGGCTTGGTGCGGCGGGGACGAGCAGCGCGGGGCTCCTGCTGGGCGCGGAGGACGACGGATGCGGGCGCAGGTGCTCGAGGAGCTCCTCTCCTCGAGCGCTCGGGCGACGGGGGACTTGGCGAGGAGGAGGCGCACAGGCGCAGGCGATGGAGGGCCGCCGGAGTTGGCTGCCCCGGTGGTATTGCAGAGGCGGGGCGCGGGGCTGAACTCCTCTCTGCGTGTGGCAGCGGAGGAGGAGGACGATGGGGAGAGGGGATCGAGAGGAGGGGCGATGGGATCGAGCGATGGGTGTGTGGCGGCGGGCAAAGGGAACGAGAGGAGGAGATGGGATCGAGCAGAGCTCGCTAGGGTTAGATAGGGTGCGGCAGCTGGGCCTTCGGCCATCTCGGTGAAGAGGGGAAAGGCCAGGAGGAGTTGGGCTGCACTGATCTCTCTCTCCCCCTTAATTCTTTCAAAATCTTTCCGAAAAAACAGTAAATCGCAATGAAAGAAAGGAGAGAAAAGAAAGGGGTTAGGGGAAGGATTTGGGCAAGAGGTTAATTTCCCTGGACTCACTACACTGATTTTGATCCCAGGAAAATAGAAGTGGGCATGATTGAAAGATTAAATTCAAACTCATTTGATTTAAATTCAAATGGTTTGAATAGGAAGTGAGGGTTGGGAAGGTCCAAAAATGTTCGGATTTTTGGTGGAGCTCCGGAATATGATGAAAGAATATATGACAAGGTTGGAAACCAAGAATTAAGATAACAAAGGCATTGGGATAATTTTCCAGTGTGTTATGGTGATTTCCAAATTAAAGAAATATTTAATATAGCTCCCTAATATTGGGACGTTATGTTATAAAGAGAAGTCACCCTTCCCTCGATTTAAATAGATCAAAAGATCTATGCAATTTATTTAGTTGAGGTTGAGATGCAAAGGTTAATGACGTGATGCAATGCAAAAAAAAAGAGCAAGCATAAATGGAACACACCGTTGATCACGAAAATATGGAAGTCTTCTGGATCGTCGGTCTCGGGGCGTCACAACACTCCACCACTACAAGAGGATCTCGTCCCGAGATCTAGGATGGCACCGGATAGGAAACGGAAGAAGAAAGAGGTAAAACTAAGTTGCTTCTTTGACAAACGAGTGAAACCAATGAACCTTGAGAGGTTGACAAAATTGAAAGAAAATAAAATAAAATGAAGATGACGAGATTGCAAACACTCCGTAAGATAAGAAGAACATGGGGTACAATGAGAACCATGAGGTTAAGTGACAAGATAGATATTGACACCACTCCGGTTAAAACAAGATAGAGAAGGAATAAGAATGATATAATTTGGGCCGCACTCCGACTGAAAATGGAAGGAATTAGAATCATGAACTTGGCAAAATGAAAGCACCTGGATGAGACTCCGGTTAAAAGAGGAACGATAGACACAACACTCCGGTTAAATCGATAAGCAAGGAAAAGGACATGGTCTTGACAAAACAAGATGATGGGTCGAAGAGAGCAACATCACAATGCCTCCGAAAGAAAAATTGAAGATAGATCATTGGAATAAAGGAATGGAGAAGAAAATGACAACCTCTACCACAAATGAGTTCGGAAAGCACCCTTGAAAAGAAGGATAGAACGGAGTTGTTGGAAAACCAACAACGAAAATAATAACCTTGTAGTGGACTTATGGAAACATCTCAACATTATGAGGTGAGCTTCTGCCACCAACGGAAACAAACGATTGGATTGATATCAACAAGGAGACGAGAAACTTATTTCACCGAGAGGACAAATGAAGAACTTGGGTCATTTATAAGCACCATAAATAGCAACAATCCTTAGGGAAAACTTTAGGTGAAATATAACCCAAGATAACTCCAATGAAGAGATTGATGGATTTAAATATCTCATTCTTGACAACAAGTGAATCATGAAACATGAATGAAACTGTCAAAATGACATAACACCACCTCAAAAGATAAGGTCGAATGAATTGCACTTCAGAATGCAAGATGAAGAATGCTTGAACTCCTCAAAACAAAACATGTGTTGATCACCATGTTTATTTTGAAGTATGGCTTGACAGATCTTAACTCCGCGAGAAATCTTGACGAACAATTGAAGAATGAAAAGAATCCTTGACGAAGCACCATGTAGAGCCTCCATGAAGAACTCCGGTAAGAAAAGGATGATAAAAGAAAGAGAAGTTGAAAACACAAGGTGAAGCCTTGCAGTGATAAGATGAAGCTTTGAAATGATATAACCGAGAAAACTTTGAACTCCGGAAAGAAAAGATGAAGCATCTCGGACCGAGAATGTGATATGATGAACAAACTCCGGAAAGAAGAGATGAACAATTTAGAACTGAGAAATTGATACCATTACGAACTCCGGAAGAATGAATCAATCACTTGGATGAAACAAGAACAAGAATTATGTTATGCGTATCCTTCACCAATTTAGATTCATGACAAGCAACGGATTAGGCATACTACTTATTCTCGTTGAAAAAGGATTGAAGAGAGATATTGCTCAACTTGGGAAGGTCTTCAACGATCCGCCGGTAGGATTTGGGAAGAACGAATGAATCTATATAATAACGAAGGAAGAGAACTCTTGAACGAACCACCGTAAGAATTGAAAATGAAAGTAGCAAAGGCACAATTCACCGTGAAGAATTAGAAAACGAATAAAGATGCTTGACAGAATTTAGATACATTAGAACGAAGAGATCATGAACTGATTAGAGGATATTTCGAAGATGCACCGGCGAGATTTGGAAAACTAGAGTTGAACGCTTGAATGAATAATTCTGAGATGATGGGCTCTGGAGAATCAAACTGAAATGACTCCTGAAATGCTCCGGGTGGGTTAAAAGAATTCTCACAATCGAAAATAATTATGAGAGGATGGCATCAAGCTAGAACCATGAATCTTGAAGAGAATGGAGCAAGATTTAAGAGAAACTCTTCTTGAGTCTTCAAATGTTGAGAATGACGATGAGAAACACCACCATGAATTGTTGAGATACTCCGGGATGAAAATTAGAAAGGTTGAACCAACGATGAAAAGAATTTGAAACATCTTGGAGAAAGCCATGACTGATGAAAGCCCATTCTTACGTCAAACTTAGAAAAGAATTTTAGAAGCTCCGGAAATATTAGAAGAGTCAGGTAAGATCCTAGGAAAAGACCTATGGGTTAGGGCCCACTCAAAAGAAACAACGTTGAACGATTTAAAAGATAGATTGCGCCGGTAGAATTAAATGGCTTGAATGAGATAACAATCTTGAAATAGTTTGAATGGATTAAGAATGGAAACACGAATCTTCAAAGATATCTTCAACACTTGGGAACAAATGAATAGCGAGAGGTGGATGATTAAGAGGTGCACCGGCATGAGAAAACACTTGAAAAGAGGAAAATATATGATCGTTAAAGCTTGAATTGAAACAACCGGAGAAGAAAAGAATGACGAATGATGAACTTGAAGAACATCTTCATGGGAACCACCGGGTAAGAACATAGATTGAAAAGAATGAAGAGACTTCACACCAATAAGATGGATATCCGATTATAAATCTGAGTCGTTGAAGATACAAGGGGTGGGCGGGTGGGAAAACAAAGGCCACTTGGGTCATTTGAAACGAACACCGTTGAGAATACTTAGAGTGATCTTGTGGATGTTGAAAATGATCGGATCCACTTGGAGAGGAGCACACCGATTGAAAAGTATTGACATGACACTCTCAGTTATCATGAAGGATTAGTATTCACATCAGAGTATGAGAACACCGCTTAGAAAAGGTATGGAATCAACACTTGACTTCGAAGCAACTCGAAACCCACAACTCAAAACAAAACAAGGATTGGCTTGCAGAATAAGCCGGAACAAATACATATGATAGAGATTTACCCAATCCCATATCATGCATCTGTAGGAAAGATATTCTAGGAGCTACTTGAATTCCCACCTATAAACTCCCGAAACTTTCTGGTTATGCAATCTGGTGTTGGAGATACAGGGGACACAAAATATATCACCCAAACTAACAATACCTAGATCCAGCTGTATCCATCCTTCAACACATAACCAAGAAAACTCCGGAAATCGTGTACCTCAACCTTCGAAAAGCATCCGTTATACGAGTTATGGCAATACTCTCGAGCTCGCCCCAGTACTGGGTTATCGAGGTTATCTCACCAACAACTGCATAAAAGAGATTTTCGATGTCGGCAAAGCTCAGGTATTCCAAAACTGCAATGATAAAATTGTGATGACAACACCTCGGAGCTCAACTCCCCGGGACACTGCCACAACCCCTAAATGTCAGGAGGCACCAAGAACAATGTTCTCGTCACAAAACCATCGGAACCATTCCAAGATACCCGCGTGATCCTAAATTTTTTTTAGTGAAATTTGAGGAGAGAACAGTCAAAACTTCTACGTCAGGAGACCTCACCAGAGCGACGAAGGGACTGAGGAGTAAAAAGAATCCTACTCTCCGATATATAATCCTAACACTCAAAACATTTTTGTTCTAGACTCAACAACGCCAGCAAACAATCAAGCAGGGGGCTCCTAAGTCGGGGATGGCTCTGATTACCAACTTATAACGCCCTCGATGCGGCAATATCTCCCACGTGTCGAAGCACAACTTAGAGGCATAACCGCATTGAAAGCAATGTCGCAAGTGAGGTAATCTTCACACAACCCATGTAATACATAAGGGAAAGAGATACATAGTTGGCTTACAATCGCCACTTCACACAATACATGAGTAAAGCATTACATCATACAGATACAATCAAGGTCCGACTACAGAACCAAAATAAAAGAAGACTAACCCAAATGCTACACAGATCCCCGATCGACCCAACTGGGCTCCACTACTGATCAACTGAAACGAAACAACACAATGAACAAGATCTTCATCGAGCTCCTCCTTGAGCTCGGATGCGTCACCTGCACGGTTTCATTGGCACCTGCAAACTGGTTTTGGAAGTATCTGTGAGTCAAGGGGACTCAGGAATCTCACACCCGCGAGATCAAGACTATTTAAGCTTATGGGTAGGAGACGGTAGTGAGGTGGAGCTGCAGCAAGCGACTAGCATATCTGGTGTCTAACATACGCAAATGAGAGCGAGAAGAGAAGGCAAAAGCACGATCGAACAACTATGATCAAGAAGTGATCCTAGAACAACCTACGTCAGGCATAACTCCAACACCGTGTTCACTTCCCGGACTCCGACGAGAAGAGACCATCATGGTTACACACGCGGTTGGTGTATTTTAATTAAGATCAACTTCGGGTTTTCTACAACCGGACATTAACAAATTCCCATCTGCCTCATAACCGCGGTCACGGCTTTCGAAAGATAATACCCTGCAGGGGTGTCCCAACTTAGCCCATTATAAGCTCTCATGGTCAACGAAGGATATTCCTTCTACCAGGAAGACCCGATCAGTCTCGGAATCCCGGCTACAAGACATTTCGACAATGGTAAAACAAGACCAGCAAAGCCGCCCGATGTGCCGACAAATCCTGATAGGAGTCGCACGTTCCTCGTTCTCAGGGCACACCGGATTGTCCAAACTTCTAGTAGGCGAGCCCAGAGTTGCCCCTGGTGGCCACCGGCGGCTGACAGTTTGGACCAACACTCGAAGGAGCACTGGCCCGGGGGTTAAAATAAAGATGACCCTTGAGTCTGCAAAACCCAAGGGAAAAAGGCTTAGGTGGCAAATGGTAAAACCAATGTTGGGCCTTGCTGGAGGAGTCTTATTCAAAGCGAACTGTCAAGGGGGTCCCATAAATCACCCAACCGTGTAAGGAACGCAAAATCCGGGAACATAATACCGATATGACGGAAACTAGGGCGGCAAGAGTGGAACAAAACACCAGGCATAAGGCCGAGCCTTCCACCCTTTACCAAGTATATAGATGCATTAATTAAGTAAGATATATTGTGATATCCCAACAAGTAAACATGTTCCAACAAGGAACACCATCTCCATGTTCCAACAAGGAACAAACTTCATCTTCACCTGCAACTAACAATGTTATAAGAGGGGCTGAGAAAAGCGGTAACATAGCCAAACAACGGTTTGCTAGGAAAGGATGGTTAGAGGCTTGACATGGCAACATGGGAGGCATGATATAGAAAGTGGTAGGCATCGTAGCATAGGCATAGCAAAAGAGTGAGCATCTAGCAAGCAAAGATAGAAGTGATTTCGAGGGTATGGTCATCTTGCCTGAAATCCCGCAAGGAAGAAGATCAAGTCCATGAAGAAGACAAAAGGACGTAGTCGAACAAATCCTCACAACTCCGGAACGAAACCGAAGCTAACGAGAGAAGCAACCCGGAAAGAAACAAACAACATAGTAAACAACCATCACATAAACATGGCATGATGCGCAAACAAGTATGATGCATGCCCGGTTTAAATAGCATGGCATGGCAAAAGTGCACAAGCAATCCTACAAATTATGTGGAGCTCAATATGCAATGGGTTGCATATTGACGAAACACCACAACAATTATTTAGTTCTCTCTCGTTTAGGAACACAACAATATTAAACGTTGTTAAACATGGCAAGAGGTGAAGCATAAGAAAACTATACCATCTAAACAATTTAAATGGGCCCGGATATAACAAACAACAAATCCGGTAAATCCCCATATGCATTTAGCAAATTAATGGAAACAACAAATATAAACATTTAAATGTTGTTATCATGATGCGGATGACATATGCAAGTTTTAAGCAATTTTATGAAAATGTTGACATGAGCATGTTATGAAGCATTTGGTCACCATGGCGGAACGAAGGGTGCCACGGCGGTAAACGAAAATGGTGCCACGGCAACATTCCGTCCCGTAACTTGATTGAGATGTCGGTGCAAAAGAAAGTGTGGAGGCGTGCCATGCAAGATGGTGGGTGATCCCGGTTACCGGGTTCCCACTTGTCGACGACAAGGCAATGAGGAACGCGCAAGGAACAACTCGGACATGGTGCAAACACGGGCATCTCATACAACCCACATTTGTTCTCGGAAGGTTGTCTCGGGGTTATACCTTCGAAGCGTGCATTTTCGAAGGGAATCGGCTCGGAGGGGAAGTAGTCATTCTCGCGACGGTAGTGGTTCACGTTTCCAAGAGGAAGTAATTGTTCATGTTCTGTAGATGTTCGGAGTCACGACAAGGAACTTGACGTCCACGGGGTTTTCGCGGGCTGACGGTAGTGGTACACGTTTCGTAGACGTTCGAGCCATCGGTAGCGGTACTTGATGAATCCCGAAACGGACTTGGCGTCTTCGTGCGTAGGGGTACTTGGCGTTTCCGGAGACGACGGTAGAGGTACTTGACGCGTCGTTGTGGTACTTGGCAAAAAGCATGTCGACGGTGGTTGTACTCATATTGTCGTGGTACTTGCGATATCCAAGACGGTCTTGCGTATCCGTGCGTAGAGGTACTTGGCGACGTTTCAATGAACTTCAAACGAAGCACCCGCAACTAGAGGCAACCAGTGCCCAGGTGCTCTGGACGACGGTCGATGCACTTGGTTTTGACGGACCCATAGCAACGGTAGACGTACACGCATACTTGGTGCTTAACTGGACTTGGCAATCTTGAAGAACTGAAAGGCCATCGAGGACTTGCAAGGCTCGCCTCGGCAGGTCACCGGGACCGCCGAAGGCCGATCTTTGGCGCATGGCCGAGCAGCAGCTGGAAGAAGTAGCCGGCGTTGGCCTTGGCCGCAAAGGTGGTCGCATCCACGGGAGGCTGTCGAGGCGGAAGCAAGGGTGCGAGGAGGCGAAACAGAGGACGGGGAGGCCGGAGGTGGTGGTCGCGGAGGTCGGGGCAGTACTGCGGTGGCGCTGCTGCACCGGCTGACGGCGATGGAGTTTCTGCGATGGCGCTGGGTCGATGGAGAGAGGCTTGGCCTGGGGGACGAGCGGGAAGGGCTCCTGCTGGGCGCGGAGGACGACGGATCTGGCGCAGTGCTCGAGAGCTCCTCTCCTCGAGCCGCCGGGCGACGAGGACTTGGCGAGGAGGAGGCGCACAGGCGCAGGCGATGGAGGGCCGCCGGAGTTGGCTTCCCCGGTGGTGTTGCAGAGGCCGGGCGCGGGGCTAAACTCCTCTCTGCGTGTGGCAGCGGAGGAGGAGGACGATGGGGAGAGGGGATCGAGAGGAGGGGCGATGGGATCGAGCGATGGGTGTGTGGCGGCGGGGAGAGGGAACGAGAGGAGGAGATGGGATCGAGCAGAGCTCGCTAGGGTTAGATAGGGTGCGGCAGCTGGGCCTTGGGCCATCTCGGTGAAGAGGGGAAAGGCCAGGAGGAGTTGGGCTGCACTGATCTCACTCTCCCCCTTAATTCTTTCAAAATCTTTCCGAAAAAACAGTAAATCGCAATGAAAGAAAGGAGAGAAAAGAAAGGGGTTAGGGGAAGGATTTGGGCAAGAGGTTAATTTCCCTGGACTCACTACACTGAGTTTGATCCCAGGAAAATAGAAGTGGGCATGATTGAAAGATTAAATTCAAACTCATTTGATTTAAATTCAAATGGTTTGAATAGGAAGTGAGGGTTGGGAAGGTCCAAAAATGTTCGGATTTTTGGTGGAGCTCCGGAATATGATGAAAGAATATATGGCAAGGTTGGAAACCAAGAATTAAGATAACAAAGGCATTGGGATAATTTGCCAGTGTGTTATGGTGATTTCCAAATTAAAGAAATATTTAATATAGCTCCCTAATATTGGGACGTTATGTTATAAAGAGAAGTCACCCTTCCCTCAATTTAAATAGATCAAAAGATCTATGCAATTCATTTAGTTGAGGTTGAGATGCAAAGGTTAATGACATGATGCAATGCAAAAATAAAAGAGCAAGCATAAATGGAACACACGGTTGATCACGAAAATATGGAAGTCTTCTGGATCGTCGGTCTCGGGGCGTCACACCTTACCCAGTGACAGAAAGGGTTGCAAGGTACATATCATATTGTTGCCATCGAGGATAACAAGATGGGCTTTTTATCATATTGCATGAATTTATCCCTCTACATCATGTCATCTTGCTTAAGGCGTGACTCTGTTTTTAACATAATACTCTAGATGCATGCTGGATAGCGGTCGATGAGTGGAGTAATAGTAGTAGATGCAGAATCGTTTCGGTCTACTTGTCTCGGACGTGATGCCTATATACATGATCATACCTAGATATACTCATTACTATGCTCAATTCTGTCAATTGCTCAACTGTAATTTGTTCACCCACCGTAGAATACTTATGCTCTTGAGAGAAGCCACTAGTGAAACCTATGGCCCCCGGGTCTATTCTCATCATATCAATCTCCATCACTTTAATACTTGCTTTGTTTTTTTACTTTGCCTTTTACTTTTAACTTTGCATCTCTATATGAAAAAAATACCAAAAATATTATTTATCATCTCTATCAGATCTCACTCTCGTAAGTGACCGTGAAGGGGTTGACAACCCCTAATCGCGTTGGTAGCGAGGAGCTATTGTTTTGTGCAGGTACGAGGGACTTGTGCGTGGCCTCCTACTGGATTGATACCTTGGTTCTCAAAAACTGAGGGAAATACTTCTGCTACTTTTCTGCATCATCCTCTCCTCTTCGGGGAAATCCAATGCAGTGCTCAAGAGGTAGCACATACCTATGTATGGATTGAGTAAGATCCTTCAAGTAAGTTGTCATCGGTGCAATAAGGCAATAAACATTCCTTCTAAAAGTGTGAGATCATTTAGTGTAAGAGAAAATTGAGCATTGTAGGAACTTGTGATGGTAAAGGAATAAAAGCGACAGACTACATAATAAAGGTTGCCATCACAAGGGGAAATATAACATTCTCTTGCATTATGGGGTTGAGCATACAAACAAATAATCGCATGGCAACCTCTGCTTCCCTCTGTGAAGGGCCTATTTTACTTTCATGTATTTACTTTTATGCAAGAGTCAAAGTTTTTCTCTCTACTCCTTTTTATTTCTGTCCTTTGGCAAGCATCATGTGATGAGGAAAGATCTAGGCACATATTTCCAGTTGAATATGGGTAGCATGAGTTATTATTGTTGACATCACTTTGAAGTGAATACGTTGGGAGGCGAAACTATAAGCCCCTATCTTTCTATGTGTTTGGTTGAAACGTTTTGCTCATGTATATGCGGTGAGTGTTAGAAATCATAGAAGACTATATGATGGTTGTGTATGTGGACTTCCCTAAAGGCTCCGACACGTGACCCTTCCTAAAAAGATGATGAATTATAGTTGCAAAGTTGACCAAGAACATAGTTTGTTGGTCTCCAATAGAGTTCATGCTTTATACTTCGATAGTGTGATGAATTGTTACTTATTCATGAGAAGTCTATGGTAAAAGTTCTATGATAAAAGTTGTATGTTAAAGTTTGTTGTTGTTATAATAATTCACATGATGCTTCTATGTCTGTATTTTGTTTTTATCGACACCTCTCTCTCTAAGCATGTGGATATGTTTTTCGGTTTTGGTTTTCGCTTGAGAACAAACGAGGTCTAAGCTTGGGGAGTTGATACGTCCATTTTGCATCATGTTTACCTACTGTTATTTATAATGTTTTTATGCATAATAATACTTTTTGTAATAATTATAATGCCTTTTCTCTCATAATATACAAGGTAATACTCACAAAGAGGGAGAATTCCGGCAGCTGGAAATCTGGACCTGGAAAAGCTACGTCAGGCCACCTATTCTACACAACTCCAAATGAGCTCAAACTTGACGAGGATTTCTTATGGAATAAATAAGAAATACTGTAGAAAATAACCACTTGAGGGGGGCCACCTGGTGAGCACAAGACACAAGGGTGCGCCTGGCCCCTCACGCGCGCCCTGGTGGGTTGTGCTCAGCCCAGCCCACCTCCGGTGCCCATCTTCTGGTATATAAGTCATTTTGACCTAGAAAAAAAAGGAAAGGACTTTGAGGATGGAGCGCCGCCGTCTTGAGGCGGAACTTGGGCAGGAGCACTTTTGCCCTCCGGCGGAACGATTCTACTGAGGGAACTTCCCTCTCGGAGCGAGAAATCATCGTCATCATCGTCACCAACAACTCTCCCATCTTGGGGAGGGCAATCTCCATCAACATCTTCAACAACACCATCTCCTCTCAAACCCTAGTTCATCTCTTTTGTTCAATATGTGTATCGAAACTATAGATTGTTGCTTGTGGGTGACTAGTAGTGTTGATTACATCTTGCAGTTGATTACTATATGGTTTATTTGGTGGAAGATTATATGTTCAGATCCAATTTTCTATTTAATACCCCTCTGATCTTGAGCATGATTATCATTTGCGAGTAGTTACTTTTGTTATTGAGGTCACGGGAGAAATAATGTTGCAAGTAATCATGTGAACTTGATATGTGTTCGATATTTTGATAGTATGTATGTTGTGATTCCCTTAGTGGTGTCATGTGAACGTTGACTATACATGAAACTTCACCATATTTGGGCCTAAGGGAATGCATTGTGGATTAGTTATTAGATGATGGGTTGCGAGAGTGACAGAAGCTTAAACCCTAGTTTATGCGCTATTCCGTAAGGGACCGATTGGATCCAAAAGTTTAATGCTATGGTTAGAATTTATTCTTAATATTTTTCTCGTAGTTGCGAATGCTTGTGAGGGGGTTAATCATAAGTAGGAGGTTTGTTCAAGTAAGAACAACACCTAGCACTGGTCCACCCACATATCAAATTATCAAAGTAGCGAACATGTATCGAACCAACATGATGAAAGTGACTAGATGAAATTCCCATGTACCCTCAAGAACGCTTTGCTTATTATAAGAGGCCGTTTTGGCCTATCCTTTGCCTCAAAAGTATTGGGCTACCTTGATGCACTTTTTCTACCGTTACCATTACTTGCTCATTACAAATTATCTTTCTATCAAACTACTCACCTACTTACAATTTCAGCACTTGCTGAAAACCACTTGTCATTTCCTTCTGCTCCTCGTTGGGTTTGACACTCTTACTTATCAAAAAGGCTACAATTGATCCCATATACTTGTGGGTCATTAGTGACTAACATAGAGTCCACTCGATTGGTACCAGCCCCCATGCAAAACATTTTGACATAATAAATTTTGTGGAGCCACGCTCCCATATTCATCACACAACACAAGCACGGGGTAGCAACGATGAGTCCGGTGCCCTGTAAAAATAGGCACGCCGTCTATCCAAGCACAACCCCATCCCAAGAGTTACCATGCCACTCCCGTCACTAGTAATGTGGGCATCCATGTTAGAACAAACTAGGTAATCAATAATGCCCTTTCCCATATAAGGGTAGAGTGGTTGCGCATGTAAGGTTGGAGTAACGGTCGCCACTTAAACCAACCTGTTTTCGAAAACAACACACACACTTGCCTCAGTACACCACTTCGTCATCAAGTGGTTACGTAGCTCAACATCCTCCTCGGGCATTAGTGGCACCCGATGGGGTCTTTTTATTTTTGAAAAAGTCATTGAAAATACCTTTGTCTCCGTAACCATGCATATACCCATCCCATTTGCATAGCAACTACTTTAGCATCCTATCTACTTCCACCTGCATAACCATCATAGGAAGATAGTGTCATGCACAATGCAAGTATCAACAAGGAAGTAATGGAGGCAACCCACAAAAGTGGTTACCATCTCATCATGATTTGGATGCAACAATAATAAAGTGCTTTATGACATGCATAAAAAGGGTTTCATAGACTTGGTCAAGGGGCTGTTGGCCTGACTCAACAAAGTATTCAAATCTTCTGGTCCATCTCTGGGCACTCCGTTTACTTCATCAACTAACGTCGAAAGCAATCACAAGAAGCAACACAGAAAGACAGAAATAAAAGTGCTCTAAAAATATGAATTTGACTTTTCTAGGATACCTCTGGTCATATAAAAAACACCAAAGTGGTTTTATTGGAATTGGATCCATGGATATCTCTGAACATTTCAATATGATGGAAATAAGGGATTTATGGATTTGCAATAAGTGTATAGAAACATTATTTTGAAAATGCGAAAAGGCACCCATGAAATCAGACATGATTTTAGAAACATTTAGAAATCAGTCCACTCGATCTGGAGTCCAAATGAATATCCTATGGATTTTTTAAGTGGACTTATGTGGATAAATGACCTATTTAATGGATCCAGTGAAAAATAGGCATAGTAAAATGTGCACTGTTGCCTACTTAATACAGAATGATTTATGGAGTCTCTGGAAATTTGAATCATCAATTATGGACTTGAAATGCCTCTCCAAGAATTTTCTAAAGTTGTATGAAAATTAAAAAGGAGAGAAATTACCTAAGGGCCAAAATTATGCCCTGGCCGCAGGATAACAGCGGCGAACTGGGCCGGTCGAGTGGCTTAGTCACACCTCCACAGGGGGCCACTCCGCAGGCATAATCCAGGGATAGTGTTTCCCTCGCAGGGCTGTGGAAACGGGCAGGAGCCGTCTCCACTTCAATGGGCGGGGCCTGCTGGTAGAGTTGCTGACCTACGGGCCCCCCGTAGGGTTTTCTTCCTCCTCCCGCATGAGCAGGGAGAGGCAGAGGAGGCAGGGCCGAGCGCTTGCCGGTGCCCGTTCTGATGGCTTCGGCCACCTTCGGCGACCGTCCGGACACCGGCAAGCTCGGGAGGATGGGATGCGTCCACCTGGGGGTCCCGTTTTCGCCGAGGAGCGCTGGAGCGAGCGAAGCTTCGGCCGCGGCGGGGACAGGCGTTGGTGAGGTTCGGCACGACAGGCACACGGAGGAGGGGATGGAGCAGGGGGAAAGTTTGCCGTGGCGATGAGATGGTGCGAGAGTGTTTAGGGGAAGAGAGAGGGGATGAGGCCCATGAATTTAAGCGGTGGCTGGCGGCATTGCTCCGGCCATGGAGGTGCAAGGATAGCACGGGAAGAGGAGTGGGTCGATCCAGAGGATGCGCAGGAGGGAGAGAGAGTCAGCGAGGTAGAGAAGGGGCCTGGGGATGACCTTATATGGGCGTGGCTGCGGTGCACCATGTGCAGCATCCATGGACGCACTCAGGTGAGCTCGCAGATTGGAGAGGGAGAGGGTTAGTACAGGCCGGCAGCATGCCGTATTACGGACGCCGAGGCGGCTTCGGGAGACACAAGGGGAAGGCTCGAGGTGGTCGGGGGCATTGGGTAGAGAGCAGCTACAGTGCCTTGGTGTACTGTAGCGCACTCTAGAGCACGTGTATGGCATGACAGGGCATTTTTTAGGTGCCCTGGACGTGTCCTTTAGTGTCCTGGGGGTCTAGAGGGATTTAAACTAGGGGAGAAGCATTGTATGCTTTGGAGGGACACTAGAGTGAGAGAGGGTAGAGAGAGAGAGAGGAAACAGTGTTGTCCAGGGGTGAAAATTAGGGTTTTCACCCCTCAATCATGGAGTTGTGGATGACTGGGTGCTACTGGAGGTAGAAGAGAACTATAAGGAGTTCTGTTAAAAAGTTGAACTCATGGAGAATAGTGGAAGGGTTCAAAACATTGGTTTTAGTAAAATGTCAAAAGGTGTTTGATGTAAGTTTGGGCAAGTAACAAGATTCTCCTAGCCATGATATTTAACAATATAAAATAGTATATGGACATGAGGTTGATCACTAAATTTGAGTCCATTTGAATAAAGTTGCCAATGTAACTTTGGCAAACCCTAGAAATCAAGAGAAATGGGTTTTCTAAGATTTAGTCATGCAAATCTTTTCTCCTTGATGCACCACTTGGTGTAGTTTCATCAATTTAGGATTTGAGCATGTACACAAAAATTGGGATCAAAAGGAGACAGTTGGAAATGTAGAGTTTCTCAAATTAGGTTATGGGCAGAGATGGTTTTGAGAAGGTTTGATGGTGTTATGTTGTTCTCCATGTCATGATATTTGGTAGTATCATAAAGTAGGACATATGCGACATGGTAGAATTTTCCCAGATTTAGTGGGGAATATTTCTTTTGTAATCATCTCAAAAGCTTGAAATGTCCAGGAAGGGTTTTGAGGGATTTGACCAATAGTTTGGGCATGACCATGTGTTGAACTCATATATATGGACAATATATGTCCACTGAGCTTCCCTAAAGTTTCTCAAATATTTTTGAAACATTAAAATAATTTTAACCTATTAAAGACCATTTCTGGCCTAAAGAAAAAGCCTTTAAATAAAATATCAAAATAACTTTTAAAATAATATTCTTGTGGTTTTTGGGAGTCCTATATCTAATGGGAGTCAAATATAAAGTCAGGACCCCGATTCCAAGTCACATCGACCTAGCCGGTAACACCTCATATCACCTTGCGGCCTCACGCATGGTATTCCCACGGGTGTCGCCTTACCATGGCCCGGGACCGTTTGCGCCTTTTGGCTCACGTATATGATAGTGTCGCTAGCATCCACATGACAGAGAACCCGGGCCGACATGGCTAGTCGTGAACCCAAAGCGGCACTAACCCATGGGGACAGACATACATGAATCACATCGAGCATGTCGGTCATCAACGTATGAATCCGGGCTGTAGCACTGGGCTAACAGGACTCAGTTAACCCGGCTGTAGCAGGCTAGGCAGGACTCGGATGTCACCGCGTGACATTTCCCGAGGGGATGGAACAGAACGAAGTGAAACACATGTCGCCAGTCAAGTGTCCGAGCAGTAGTCTTTGGGCTAGCAGGACTTCGTGAACCGGGCTGTAGCGGACTACTATCGCCAGAAGCACTAGACTACATTTCCCCATATGAGAGGCTGCCAAGGATAAACAACTAGATTGTCGATCCCACACATACCAAGCATTTCAAACATACACACAATTTGCTCGATATGTGTAAATACAACATGGCATCACAACATAACTCTACGACTCAAGTATTTATTCATTAGGCTCCGAGGAGCGAGATATTACAAACATGGGTCTCATGACCCAACATTCAGGGCATACAAGTCAAAGCACAAGCGGAAGCTCAACAAGTCTGACTACAGACATCTACAACTGAAAAAGGCTGAGAAGCCTGACTGTCTACCAGATCCCGCCGAGGGCACTAGATCGTAGCGGAGGTAACAAGCTAAACGTTGAAGTCCACGCGGAACTACTAGCGAGACTGAAGTCTCTCTGCAAAAACATAAAATAGGCAAACGTGAGTACAATTGTACTCAGCAAGACTTACATCAGAACTAACTACACATGCATCATTATCAACAAAGGGGTGGTGGAGTTTGACTGCAGCAAGCCAGCTTTGACTCGGTGGCTATCCTAAACTACAACTGCAAGTAACTCTTTTGAGGTGGCGCACACGAGTCCACATATTCACCATATCAATTCACCACTATGGATCCGCTCCCGTCTCCCTACAAGAACGCCATCCATAGCACTCACGCTTATCTTGTGCATTTTAGAGTATCCACTTTCACTTGTCTATGAACTGATATAGGCAACCCGAAGTCCTTTATCATGACACGGCTATTCGAATAGATCATATTAACCCTGCAGGGGTGTACTTCTTCACACACGCTCTCTCCACTTACCACCATGTACACGTCGTGTATCTCGGCAACCTTCAAGTAGAAGCCTGGCGAGGGAGTCGGCCACGACCTGACTAACCATACAAGTCTCTCATCCAGGTTTATCGCCTATTCGGGTTCCATCCGCAAGGAGATCCGGCCGGGGTGTCGCTCACGGCCCCAAACGATGTGAGCAGGGTTCCGAGACACCAAACGGGCGCCCGGTACACCGTGCCATGGTGTATCTACCGCAACATAGCCAACCCCTAGGGTCAGCGCTACGCACGGCCCCCAACACATATCCTACAAACACCAGAAACTAGTTGCAACTCCTGGACAGAGATCGAGGCGATTAATAAGCCGAGAGGGGTCGAGTTACCGGAACCCAATGTGTGGTAGTAACTGTTTCATGGATCACAAACACAGAACTCAGTTCCTGAGGATGGCTGCAATGAGACAACCCACCATGTAATCCTACATGGCCTCTCACCGCTACCTTTACTAAATCGTGTTCACACACTTAGCTCTCAACAGTAGGACATGTTCACA
Source organism: Aegilops longissima (assembly GCA_021605205.1). Lineage (NCBI taxonomy): Eukaryota > Viridiplantae > Streptophyta > Magnoliopsida > Poales > Poaceae > Aegilops > Aegilops longissima. Next base: position 199,779,900 of record CM038679.1, read on the forward strand.
CACCTCTGATTCATCCCGGATGAATCAGACCTGAGTCAACTCTAAGCAGTAGCAGGCATGACAAACAAGCATGAATGAGTAGGCACAACAGGGCTCAAACAACTCCTACTCATGCTAGTGGGTTTCATCTATTTACTGTGGAATGACAGGTCATGCAGAGGATAAAGGGGTTCAGCTACCGCGGCAAGTAACAGATGAATCGTTGTTGTCCTAATGCAGTAAAAGAGAGCAGGAGTGAGAGAGTGGGATTGTATCAGAATGAACAAGGGGGTTTTGCTTGCCTGGCACTCCTGAAGATATTATAGCTCTTCATCGGTGTCATCAAACTCATCATCGGAACCACGTCTATCGAGAGGGGACAAACACCGGCAACTGAGAAAGAACACAATCAAAGCAATGCACATTCACATGAATGACATGTCATGTTAAGGTACTGAATTCACCTAATGCAATATCTAGCCAAGTTAATTGAAGTGGAACTCGAACAAGAACAAATTCAAACTCCAAATGTTATTTCATAAATTGCCCTAATCATCATTTGTCCTATTCAGTGAGGTTAACTTGTTCAAACATGCATGATCATGGCATAAACAGATTATTCATATTTTTCTGATCATTTTTCATATATAACTTATTTCCATTGGAGTTATAGATTATTTTTTATGAATTTTAGAAGTTCTAACCATTTTTTGGAATTTCCAAATCATTTAAAATTAGAAATAATCCAGGAAAATGATTACTGCGTCAGCCTGACGTCAGTGTGACATCAGCAGGTGAACAGGTCGGGTCCAGGTCAAACCTGGTGCATGGGTCCCGCGTGTCAGTTACTAACTAAACTATCCTGGTTTAATTAGCACTAATCCTAGATTAATTAGTAGGGCCGGGCCCGCGTGTCACTGAGTCAGGGGAAAAGTCAAACCCCGGTCAAACTGGGTCAAACCTGCCGGACCAGTCAACGGCTCGTCGTAGGCGATGACAGAGACGGCGGAGGCTTCGAGAATCCCCCACAGGCGACCAAAAGTGCGGCGAAGGGCGTCTACGCGTTGGTGGTGAGCTCGCGCATCGAGCGGAGCAAGCGATGTGTCTTGGGGTGGCGGAGTTGACCGGCGCCGAGGTTCTGGCGGCCGTGGTTCGGGCGTGCTTGAGAACGGCGATGTGGTGCACCATACGGCGAGCTGGCGGCGGCATTGGCTTGCTGCGAGGCCGCTGGGCACTTAGTCGTGCTCACGCACGAGCTTTGCTAGCTCTAGCTACGGCGGCGACAGAAACGGCGGCGACCGGCTCTCGGCTCCGGTGGAAAACGTGGTTAGAGGATGAGCTAGACGCGGGGAGAAGGGGCAAACGACGGCGGAGCTCGCAGAGGTCTCGCGGAGAAGCCCAGCGTGGTCGGGGAAGCGTCGGAGGCGGCGAATCGACGGGCGGCGATCGTCGGGGCAGAGGACGATGATGAGCTCGATGTCGACATTCCTCGCCGTCCGGCGCCTTGTGACTTGGTGAAGAGGAAGAGGTCGTCGCGGCGGAGCTCTCGGGCACGTCAGAGGGCGAGGGGGAGGCGGTGGTCGCGGCAGCAACGAGCGGCGGCGACGGTGGCGCTCGGGTTCGGCGAGAGAGAGGAAGCAGAGGGGAGGAGGGCCTCGAGGATGAGTGAGAGGGGTCGGGGTGTGTCGACGTCGGCGTCAGGCGTCAGAGCGACGCCGGGAGGCGGCGGAAGCAGGAGGTGGCTCGGGCGTGTGCCGGCGCGCGGCGGCCACACGCCTCTCGTCCTTCTGGCGAGAGGTTGGTGGTGACTGGCACGGCCAGTGGGCCGGGCCAGCTTGGCCTAGTTGGGCTGCAGGTAAGGCGAGGTAAGCCTTTTGCTTTTCCTGTTTTTCTTTTTCTATTTTGTTTTCTTTGTTCTGATTTAGTTTAGGAACTAAATCATTTTATATAATTCTGAAAATTATTTTGGAGGTTAACTGAATTATTTCAGGGCCCCACAAATAACTTCAAAATATTTGGACCATTTAAAATATATATAGCATTTAAACGACTCCAATTCAAATACTTTTGTGTTAATTCAAAAATCCAAAGATGACCTAGAAATATATTCATCATTTTTGGGAGAGGTTTTCACCTTAACCAGAAATCATGAACTTTTCTTAGGGACATTTTGGGTTTGTTGAAAAAGATTTTAATCAAGCCTAGATGGATTGATTTAGTGCTAGGGTTTAAAAAATCCCCATTTCAAGTTTAAAGAAATTTAGACATGATGACATGAATGCCTTAATGCAACTAATGACAAGTGAATTCTAGGGTTGTGACAACTCACCCCCACTAAACAAGAATCTCTTCCCGAGATTCAAGACGTGAGGTAAGAAGACAGAGGGGATACAAAGCTAACATGATCTTCACGATCCAGATGTCTTCTCGAGGGTGTTGATTCATTGCTTCAAATTGATCTTTACGTCTTGCTTTGAGAACTACATCCAACATGACAACGGGTAAACAGGAAGAATTTTAGAAGAATCGATATTTTTGAGGTTCGAGAAAGTTAGGATCATCTTAATGATCACAAGATGAACTCACAGAATAAGACATGAAAACATCTCTGGAGCTGAGAGACAAAACATGCATCAGGAGCGACAGAAGAAACAATTTGACGAGGGTTCCAAAGTAGCGAGGGAAATTGCTATGATTCCAAAATGGGGTACCTCAGGGAAGGTGACTCGAAGAACTATTCCCTTAAGTGGCAAAAAGAATTACTTTTGATACAAATATCATTGAAATTCTTTATACTAGCCTAAGGCAAACACAAACGATCGTGTGAACGAATTCGATGGAATGGCATGCTCATACCATAATAGATGATGTGGAATACCTTGTTGAAGACAACACAATGGATGATTTTGCTTATCACTGGAAATGGATGAGACCCATGGCAGGACCACTTTTGAAGATGATATTGGACAGCAACTACCCAGAAAGGCAGCCCCTGGGGGATTGGCACAATGGCGGTGCAAGCTGGGAACAAGATGCAACTGTTGGGAATGTTCCAACCATCATATCTGCGTGAGATTCAGATCCGATTGGTAATAGGATACTTCAGACTCATCATGTCTGAAAAGAAAGTTTGCAACACAATTCGACGAGATGGCGTTGCGAGATTCTCGGGTAATGAACTAAGATAGCAAGCTCCAAAACATGAGCTGGTTTTGCTACAAACCCGTGAACATGTTGTCCAAGACAAGCATGACCACATAGTAGTCTTATAATAAAACACTACCGAGTTCAGATGGGGAACCATCATCGAGGATAACGGAATCTAGTACAAATCCGTCTGGTACCTTCAGGACTAGCACTTAGAACTTATTATCTTTGAACAAATCAACCAGTGACTTGGTGTGCTAGGAATACGAATGGAGTGGAGGTAATTAATCTACCAAACCATAGAATACTTCGCACGTATGCATGACTAACTTGGGATGATTCCAATGGAAACGAAACAAACCTTTCTCAAATTCACGGTGGCAACATACACCTAATGCACGTGAATTAGAGGAAGTCACTTCTTCCATCCAAGCATAAGCTTCATGAACGAAACACGAAGGCATTGCTTACAAAGTTTCCAACACTAGGTTGATGTTCAACATGAATCACGGGGGAGACAAAATGCTGCTGATGGGCTCAACAAAAACTCATCAAAATTTCCATATCGCTGGACTTCCACCATCATGTGAACATGGTGATAGCATTGGTCAGACCAAAACATGTAATGGTGTATGCTCGAGGGATCAACCACGAGTAAGACAACATTATGAACATCGCTGGTTCTGATTTGACTTGATGATAGCCCATACTCAAGTCAAAGTTTTGACAAGACAACAGATCCAACAACTGATCACGAGGACCAATTGGCGAAGATATCATGTTTCTTCAACATACACACAAACACAAAGATATCCCTTCAGAAAGAACCAAATTCGGCAAAGCTTTTTATCTTCCAACTCTCCAAGTTGTTGTTTAGCTTAACGAACTAGCTCAGGGGTATCCAACACAGATTCTTGGAGAAGGGTGGTTACAAGAAACCATCTTGCTCACGAGCTCAACCTAACGGTCAGGGGACAACCTGGTGATACTTCCGAGAGGATATTCAGAAAATCACGAACCACCGATATGTTACTACGCTCGAGAACAATCTTGCTTTTCAGGGCAAGACGATATGATCAAATAAGCGAGGGATTGGCACAATCCTAACTCATTGATCAAAGTGTGCACCAGAAATAAGGACTAGGTATCACAATCAATCTTAGGATGATGATTTAATAACCAACGTGCTAAGAATGAGAATGTTGTCCATTAACTACCAAGCAACGATTTGCTCGAAGTATTGATTTCGCACATCACAGTACACCTGTCGGCATTCCGGTTGCAATAACATGGGAACCGAGGAATGAACAATGATAACAAGAAGTATTACTGCGTCAAGAATTCATAAGAGGTGGTGCAATTCTTATGACACTCTTGACATAAAGATGGTAACACTCCAAGATAGAACAGAACAAAAGCTGGTTTGGCATTTTGATCTGCGGGATACAACTGCTTTGACCCAATCATAGATATGGATGAGGTGCTGGAGTCTGTTTCTCCTAGTCATTCCGAGATAAAATGGCTTGACGGAACGCAAGAGTAAAGGCAACGATGAACGAATGCACGCATACTCTTGTCTATCAATTGACAGACGGGGGTCAGAATACAACTAAGGAGGAGCAACTCAAGGAACATATAACTTTCTGAGTTGTGGATGCATAGGTTAGTATGTCGAATTAAGTTCAACAGGTTTCTTCCGGATAACCCATGCAGGAAAGTAGAACTGGCAGATTCAGAATGTAGAACGAAGAACTCATCAAGAGCACTCTTATTGTGATCTTTGGTTCAAAAGAACTCCTGCCAAGGATGGTTCATGGTATTTGGAAGAATGATATACCACGGACCTCGAGGACTATCGCAAAGTTACTAATATCCTAAAGGAACTAGCAAACACTATCAACAGAGGTAAGTAGGGTGAATCTCGGGTCAAGAACCCAGGAGTAGAATACCTACTAACAAAATTTCATCACGGGATGCTTTCGAGAATGATGGCTAGAATCATCACACGGGGAACACAAAACATGGCTAGTTTACTAGGTGACTCCCTAAAACACCTAGGTTCATAATAATAGCTCCAACATATATGCCGAGGCAACGGAGTACCTCAACACACTAATTTGTGTGATTAATCTGGCCCAAATGAACATTAGAAACAGAGAGAAGGGATTTGCAAATGCATCAGACTATTTAAAATTTTGGGATGACTCGGACAGCATAACGGCTGTAAATCCTCAAAATGATTTGAGACATCATGCAAAATGGTGGCATAACCACTCTACAACATCATAACAAGGTTCCGAGATCAACAGTTAACATTCAGAAATAGTAGGAACTGAATTGAGGCTTAAAACCAACAATCTTAAAGGTCTATGGATTAGTAACACGTCATCCTAATGGATAGACGAGAAGGCCTAGTTCTTAATCCCCATAGAAGAGAAGAGGATGACTCAGATCAGAAGGCCATGAGGTATAAGGAGTAAAAAGAGCCTTACGTTCCCTTCCACAATCAATTCGCTTACATAACTAAAGCATTTCTAGACACAACCTCGACCAGTTTGGCTTGGTAATCCTACAGGCAGTCAGGCTCTGATACCAATGCTGTCAGGACCCCGATTCCAAGTCACATCGACATAGCCCGTAACACCTCATATCACCTTGCGGCCTCACGCACGGTATTCCCACGGGTGTCGCCTTACCATGGCCCGGGACCGTTTGCGCCTTTTGGCTCACGTATATGATAGTGTCGCTAGCATCCACATGACAGAGAACCCGCGCCGACATGGCTAGTCATGAACCCAAAGCGGCACTAACCCATGGGGATAGGCATACATGAATCACATCAAGCATGTCGGTCATCAACGTATGAATCCGGGCTGTAGCACTAGGCTAACAGGACTCCGGTAACCCGGGCTGTAGCAAGCTAGGCAGGACTCCGGATGTCACCGCGTGACATTTCCCGAAGGATGTACACATGAACGAAGTGAAACACATGCCGCCAGTCAAGTGTCCAGAGCAGTAGTCTTTGGGCTAGCAGGACTCCGTGAACCGGCTGTAGCGGACTACTATCGCTCGGGAAGCACTAGACTACATTTCCCCATATGAGAGGCTGCCAAGGATAAACAACTATATTGTCGGATCCCACACATACCAAGCATTTCAAACATACACACAATATGCTCGATACGTGTAAATACAACATGGCATCACAACATAACTCTATGACTCAAGTATTTATTCATTAGGCTCCGAGGAGCGAGATATTACAAACATGGGTCTCATGACCCAACATTCCGGGCATACAAGTCAAAGCACAAGCGGAAGCTAAACATGTCTGAGTACAGACATCTACAACTGAAAAAGGCTGAGAAGCCTGACTGTCTACCAGATCCCGCTGAGGGCACAAGATCGTAGCTGAGGTAACAAGCTAAACGTCGAAGTCCACGCGGAACTACTAGCGAGACTGAAGTCTCTCTGCAAAAACATAAAATAGGCAAACGTGAGTACAATTGTACTCAGCAAGACTTACATCAGAACTAACTACACATGCATCATTATCAACAAAGGGGTGGTGGATTTTGACTGCAGCAAGCCAGCTTTGACTCGGTGGCTATCCTAAACTACGACTGTAAGTAACTCTTTTGAGGTGGCGCACACGAGTCCACATATTCACCATATCAATACACCACTATGGATCCGCTCCTGTCTCCCTACGAGAACGCCATCCGTAGCACTCACGCTTATCTTGCGCATTTTAGAGTATCCACTTTCACTTGTCTATGAACTGATATAGGCAACCCAGAAGTCCTTTACCGTGGACACGGCTATTCGAATTGATCATATTAACCCTGTAGGGGTGTACTTCTTCACACAAACTCTCGCCACTTACCACCATTGACACGTCGTGTATCTCGGCAACCTTCAAGCGGAAGCCTGGCGAGGGAGTCGGCCGCGACCTGACTAACCACACAAGTCTCTCATCCAGGTTTATCGCCTATTCGGGTTCCATCCGCAAGGAGATCCGGCCGGGGTGTCGCTCACGGCCCCAAACGATGTGAGCAGGGTTCCGAGACAGCAAACGGGCGCCCGGTACACTGCGCCATGGTGTATCTACCGCAACATAGCCCACCCTCAGGGTCAGCGCTACACACGGCCCCCAACACATATCCTACAAACACCAGAAAATAGTTGCAACTCCTGGACAAAGATCGAGGCGATTAATAAGACGAGAGGGGTCGAGTTACCAGTACCCAATGTGTGGTAGTAACTGTTTCATGGATCACAAACACAGAACTTAGTTCCTGAGGACGGCTGCAATGAGACAACCCACCATGTACTCCTACATGGCCTCTCACCGCTACCTTTACCAAATCGTGTTCACACACTTAGCTCTCAACAGTAGGACATGTTCACACACCTCTGATTCATCCCGGATGAATCAGACCTGAGTCAACTCTAAGCAGTAGCAGGCATGACAAACAAGAATGAATGAGTAGGCACAACAGGGCTCAAACAACTCCTACTCATGCTAGTGGGTTTCATCTATTTACTGTGGAATGATAGGTCATGCAGAGGATAAAGGGGTTCAGCTACCGCAGCAAGTAACAGATGAATCGTTGTTGTCCTAATGCAGTAAAAGGGAGCAGGAGCGAGAGAGTGGGATTGTATCGGAATGAAAAAGGGGGTTTTGCTTGCCTGGCACTCCTGAAGATATTATAGCTCTTCATCGGTGTCATCGAACTCATCGTCGGAACCACGTCTATCGAGAGGGGACAAACACTGGCAACTGAGAAAGAACACAATCAAAGCAATGCACATTCACATGAATGACATGTCATGTTACTGCACTGAATTCACCTAATGCAATATCTAGCCAAGTTAATTGAAGTGGAACTCGAACAAGAACAAATTCCAACTCCAAATGTTATTTCATAAATTGCCCTAATCATCATTTCTCCTATTCAGTGAGGTTAACTTGTTCAAACATGCATGATCATGGCCTAAACAGATTCTTTTATATTTTTCTAATCATTTTTCATATATAAATTATTTCTATTGGAGTTATAGATTATTTTCTATGAATTTTAGAAGTTCTAACCATTTTCTGGAATTTCCAAATCATTTAGAATTAGAAATAATCCAGAAAATGATTATCTGCGCTTGACCGACGTCGCAGTGACGTCAAGAGTCAACATGTCGGGTCCAGGTCAAACCTGGCGCGTAGGTCCCGCGTGTCAGTTACTAACTAAACTATCCTGGTTTAATTAGCACTAATCCTAGATTAATTAGTAGGGCCAGGCCCGTGTGTCAGTGTGTCAGGGGAAAAGTCAAACCCCGGTCAAACTGGGTCAAACCTGCCGGACCGGTCAACGGCTCGTCGCCGGCGACGACAGAGATGGCAGAGGCTTCGGGAATCGCCCACAGGCGACCAAAAGTGCGGCAAAGGGCATCTACGCGTTGGTGGTGAGCTCGCGCATCGAGCGGAGCAAGCAATGTGTGTGGGGGTGGCCGGAGATCACGCCGGCGTCGAGGTTTGCGGCAGCCGTGGTTCGGGCATGCTCGAGAACGGCGATGTGGTGCACCATACGGCGAGCTGGCGGCGGCGTTGGCTTGCTGCGAGGCCGCTGGGCACCTAGTCGTGCTCACGTGCGAGCTTTGCTAGCTCTAGCTACGGCGGCGACAGAAACGGCGGCGACCGGCTCTCGGCTCCGGTGGAAAACGTGGTTAGAGGACGAGTTAGACGCGGGGAGGAGGGGCAAACGACGGCAGAGCTCACAGAGGTCTCGCGGAGAAGCCCAGCGTGGTCGGGGAAGTGTCGGAGGCGGCGAATAGACGGGCGGCGATCGTCGGGGCAGAGGACGATGATGAGCTCGATGTCGACATTCCTGGCCGTCCGGCGCCGTGTGACTTGGTGAAGAGGAAGAGGTCGTCGCGGCGGAGCTCTCGGGCACGTCAGAGGGCGAGGGGGAGGCGGTGGTCGCGGCAGCAACGAGCGGCGGCGACGGTGGCGCTCGGGTTCAGCGAGAGAGAGTAAGCAGAGGGGAGGAGGGCTTCAGGGATGAGTGAGAGGGTTCGGGGGGGTGCGTGTCGACGTCCAGGGCGTCCAGAGCGACGCCGGGAGGCGGCGGAAGCAGGAGGTGGTTCAAGGCGTGTCGAGGTGGCGGCCACGCGCCTCTCGTCCTTTTGGCGAGAGGTTGGTGGTGACTGGCACGGCCAGTGGGCCGGGCCAGCTTTGCCTAGTTGGGCTGCAGGGAAGGCCAGGTAAGCCTTTTCCTTTTCCTGTTTTGTTTTCTTTGTTCTGATTTAGTTTAGGAACTAAATCATTTTATATAATTCTGAAAATTATTTTGGAGGTTAACTGAATTATTTCAGGGCCCCACAAATAACTTCAAAATATTTGGACCATTTAAAATATATATAGCATTTAAACGGCTCCAATTCAAATACTTTTGTGTTAATTCAAAAATCCAAAGATGACCTAGAAATATATTCATCATTTTTGGGAGAGGTTTTCACCTTAACCAGAAATCATGAACTTTTCTTAGGGACATTTTGGGTTTGTTGAAAAATATTTTAATCAAGCCTAGATGGATTGATTTAGTGCTAGGGTTTAAACAATCCCCATTTCAAGTTTAAAGAAATTTAGACATGATGACATGAATGCCTTAATGCAACTAATGACATATTATTTTTCAAAGATTTTTGTCATCCTAATTTAGGTACTTGTAGTTCAGGCCTGAGGTCAGGGGTTTTTGAAAAACATAATTTAGAAAATACTTTTTGGCCAAATTATGTCTGTAAGAAAATACTATGTCCTCCACACATGGCATGATTATTGGGCAAAGTTTCAAATCAAGGGAAGGAAGTATAAGAGTTGGAGGATTCATGTGATTTTTAGAGCACTTGCAAACAACAGACAAAATCCAATCAATGCAAAGACCAAAACATTCAGAAGTTTTTGTTAAACCTCATCTTATCATGGTTAATTAGATTAAGTGTTGTGGCATGAAAATCAGGGTGTGACACAATATCCAGTAATGCATGTCACAAAAAATATAGTACTCCCACAGTAAATAAATACATGAAGTATTGTTCCCGATGATATTATACACTCTCCGTTCTAGTAGATGGCTCAGCTCTGAAATCTCATCAATCAGACTACTATCATACTCACCGAGCGGTCAGCTTGGTAAGCTACCAACAAAAAATTGCAATCAAAGACTACTATTGTACTCCCTCCGTACTGGTGCATTAGTCACGTTACGAAAACCAAATAATCCCAACACTTTTTGGCGCGGTGCATTAACTACACACTTGTTCCCTGTTTTTTGCCACAAAAAAGAAATCACCCAATAGGAAACGTGGGGTGCGTATGCATTCAATGAACTGAGACTACTTAGCATGACATGCAGTGCTCAATTCTCTTTATGCAATGACATTAATTACAAAATACTACTCCTACCTCCGTCCTGGTTCATTGGTCCCCTTAGTATTTTATGCCAAATTTTGACTATAGATTTGGCTAAAATAATAATAATGCATGTCACCAAAAATTGTATCATTGGATTCGTATTTGAACATAGTTTCCAATGGTATTATTTTAAGACATGCATTTACATTTTATTAGTTAAATCAAAGGTCAAAACTAGGCCACCAATAAACCAGTAAACATCAAAGTTCTCTCGTTTTTCCCCAACATGGTCTCGGTGACATGACTATACTGCACCGGCACGGAGGGAGGGCCAAGAAGTAGATGGACAACACACACGTGAATGCAACGCGAGTCTGCACTTCTCATATAAAGGCTCCCTGCCAGTCCAATCTACGAAATCATACGCACCCTAACCAAGGGAAAGAGTGATCACTCCAATCGCAAGATCAGTTGACTAGAAGCTAGACCCATGGAGGCGATGAGCACAAGCATCAGCCAGCTGTGCCAGATGATCCACGACGCCGGCCTGCGGACCTACACCGAGGAACGTCTCCAGGTCACGCTTGAGGCCGCCAGGGCGAGAGGCCTCTTGGACGATATCTTCGTCTCCTTGTTCGATGAGGTCCTCGTTGGCTTCCTCGACAAGTTCACCATCGTCAAGAAGCTCGCGGACGACCTTGACGTATGCCTCTAGCCCACGCGCCTATGCTCTATGATGCCCGCCACCCTCAACGGCCACTATGGTGACAACCTCTTCGATGCACTGGCGGCCCTGCGCCTACCAGCCGTCGCGCCGGAGAATGTCCACCTCGAGGTCACACTCGCCATGCAGCGCCTGGCGTAGCAAGACGCCATTGACATAATCACCCACGTTTATGCGCAAATCGTCCACAAGGACTACTACATGCAACAGGAGAATGATAGGATGCTTGCCTTCTTGGACCGTAGGGAAACCTTGGATGGCATTGTTCAGAAGCACATTGAGCTCGCCGCCAACGCCGCTGCTAATCACACGTCGGTCGGTGACCCTGCGCACTAGAGCGTGAGGATGTCGTTGATGGATCTATATGCATCTTTATCTTTCCGTCAATTCCATGTAGTAGTATATTGTACTAGTAATTATCTTACCTTTCCCATCAACTTCATAATTTACGTACGTACTCCATGCATGAACCGCGCTAGAACCAAACTTCTCATTACACTAGGGAAAATCGTTATTTCTATCTATGGGCTGCCCCATGGAGCAGAACCAAATTTTACAAGTTACAAGTTCAAAAGGAAGAGCCTGCCGTGTTCGCGTCGCACCCTCACACTGTTGGTCCGGCGCGCCACTCAAGGGAGAATGCATGGTGTGTTGCATTTTCACTTACAAGTGGGACTGCAGTTGAGCAAACAGACTATCGGCAAACCCCCACCCCGCCCACTGCACGATGGCTGAGTTAGAGAAAACAGGAGGGAGAAGAGATAGTTGTATCATGGAATCCAAGAAAATTGGTGCCAGACGGGACTCGTGTGGGTGGCGTGTGCCGTACTACTAGACGTGAATGCTAGTTATGGCCCATGCCAGCCCCACTACAGGAATCAGGCACTTTGCCCTCAGCCATGGCTGACGGCAAAGGCATGCCCGGCGGACGGCAAAGGCCTTTGCCGTCCGCCATCAGACGACAACAGGTCCGGCTAAATAAGCTACGGCAAAGGGTACTTTGCAGTCAGCTGGCGGACGGCAAAGATGAAATGGTCTTTGCCATCCGCCAGAAGACGGCAAAGAGCCTGGACAGCACACGTGGCAGGTTAGGTCCGTTAGGGGATTAACAGCGTGCTTTGTCGTCTGCTGGCAAACAGCAAAGTCCACTGCATCTTTGTCGTCTGCCAGCAGACGGCAAAGTGCCTATATAGGCCAGACCAGGTTGCTGCCACGTGGCATGCTATGTCGTCTGCTAGCTGACGGCAAAGATGCAAAGGTCTTTGCCATCTGCCAGCGGACGGCGAAGCAACCATATAGGCCACAGAGTGCCCCCAGGTTGCACAGGTAGCTACCACGTGGCACCTTTGCCGTCTGCTGGCTGATGGCAAAGCTCTTTGTTGTATGCTAGCGGACGGCAAAGAGCCTTTCACTACAAAAAAAGACACATCCGTGACATTTTGGGCCGAACGAATTTTTTTTCTGTCATACATATGACACTTCTATGACGATAATTGTGACAAAACCCGGTATCATCATAGATGTGGTGGGCTCCTACTTCTATGACAAAAAATCATGACAGAAAATGGGATTTTCGTCCTGGGAAGGCCGGGGACGCAGCTGCATGACTTTCTTTGGGCCGTCCAGGATGGAAAAAACCGTGGTAGAAGCGAGGGGGAGGAAAATTTCAGGGAGTTGCCAGTTACGGTGGGAGGTCGGGGGCGGAGCGATGCGCGTTTCTCTCGTATGTACGCGCGTGTGTGCGAGGCGTTGGCTCTAATCGAACCCGAGCGATTAGACCGCAGCTACGCGTTATCGAACCCGAGCGATCGATCGATGGCTGTTAATCGAACCCGATGGAGCGATTCTTCGCTATCGCCGCTAATCAAGCCGATCGATGCTGCCTATGGGATGAATAGTGAGCGTTGCGCGGGGGGGGGGGGGGGTTGGATGAACAGTGAGCGGTGGCGTTGCCTCTGGATGAACAGGAACCCGTGGTGTGGAGGGCTGGATGAACTATAGACGGTGGAGGGGTGGCCGTGGACGGGTGGTTGAACAGGACCCCGTGGTGTAGAGGGCTGGATGAACAGTAGACGGTGGAGGGGTGCTCGTGTGGACGGGTGGTTGAACAGTAGCCGGTGGAGTAGCGCGCGGTGGAGGCTGGATGAACAAGCGTGCCCGTGGAGGCTGGAGGAGGTCGACGGTGGAGATGAACAGTATCCCGTGGAGTCCCGTTTTGCGGTACGCCACACCCCTCCCCCCCCCCCATTTCGACCGTAGCGCTCCAACTCAAGTCCATTTCGTCCGTTTTGCGGTACGCCACACCCATCCCGATCAACAGACCCCTGTTTCACCGTAGGAGGCCCGTTTCTCCGCTTTTGCGGCACGCCAGCCCTCCCGACATCAGACCCGTTTGAACGTGGCGGTCGAACACATGGTCGCTTCTCCGTTGCCAGCGGCACGCCAGCCTCGCTTCCATCGCTGTTCTGCCCAAGCCTCCCGATGAACATGACCACGCATTCCGCTCCGACCCAGCCGGTTGGCTCCCCATGAACACGACGACGATGCTGTTTTACCGTTCCGGCCCAGCCATGTACATATGCGCGATAGGTGTTAGAGACCCTGCCCGTATGTAGGTACGTGGCCGTATTTTCTTTCTTGCACCCTCGCCATTGTACGTATGTGTACATGCTACGTGCGCGCCTCTACATCCACCAAAGATATATACGCACATGTTCGCGACGAATGACAACGCCACGCACGCTTCGACCAGGTGGGTCCCGGTATCGTGCACTTCCTTGCGGCGAAGATGTAGCTGGTGGGACCCAGCAGTCAGGGGGGCGAATCGTTTTGGTTTTTTTTGCCCGGACGCACTTCCTTGCGTGCGAAGATGTAGCTGGTGGGTCCCAGTAGTCAGGGGGGCGAATCGTTTTTTTATCTTTGCCCGGACGCACTTCTTTGCGTGCGAAGGTGTAGCTGGTGGGTCCCAGCAATCAGGGGGGAAACGTTTTTTTGCGAAATATGGTGGCCCGTCCGGTGGGACCCCGCTGTCAGGTGGAGGAATAATTATTTTGCGCGTAATAAGGAGGCACTTCCTTGCTGCGGCCGTGGACCCAGTTGTCAGCCTCTCCACGTACAGTCCACGTCCGATGGAAGTCGTTCCTTGACCACGTTGACCACGCCGCGCCAAGAGCACCAGGGCAGTGGACGACGACGAGGCCTAGGAAGGGGATGATGCGGAGCCGGGGAAGATGCGGCAATGGATGCCCACGCGTAGAGGAGTACGAGGGTTCACTGGTTCGCTGCGGTGTGAGGCTGCCGTCGCCGCAGAATAACAGGGGGTGTGGGTGAGTAGAGGGATGGTCTGGCCAGCGGTGGGAGTAGTAGGAGGCGGTGAGGCCTCCGTCGCATCGCAGCCGGCCACAGGAGGCAGGAGCACGAGGCACGACCGGCGCTGGTTTGGGCGGCTGGAGCAAGAAGACCAGAGGTTGAAGAAGCACTACGGCCGTTGGATGGACATCGTACGGTCACTAGAGCTAGAATTGTGCATATTGACTAAGTTGACAAAGCCCTCCATCCCCGTCAACTTAGTAGGCCCACAAGTCAGGCTGCCACTATACTGGGTCCCAGCTAACAGGGGGAGTATTCATTTTTTTGTGCGTAATAAGGAGGCACTTCCTTGCGTGCGAAGATATAGCTGGTGGGTCCGAGCTGTCAGCGGCGGTAACGTTTTTTTCATGAAATACTGAGGCCCTTTCGGTCAGTCCCCGATGTCAGGTGGACGAATCATTATTTTGCGCGTAATAAGGAGGCATTTCCTTGCGTGCGGCCGTGGACCCAGCTGTCAGCCTCTCCATGTACAGTCCACTTCAAATGCATGTCGGTCGTTGACCACGTTGACCAGGCCGCACCGAGAGCACCAGGGCGGTGGACGACGGCAAGGCCTAGGAAGGGAACGACACGGCGACAGGGAAGAATCAACAGTTGTTTCCCACGCGGAGGGGAGTACGACTGAACGAGGGTTTACTGGTTCGTCTGCCGTCGCCTGAGAATAACAGCAAGTGTGGGTGACTACAGGGATGGCTAGGCCAGCGATGGGAGTACGGTGGGGCGGTGAGGTCTGCTTGGCAGCACAGCCGCCACGGGAGGAGGGAGCAGCAGTCCCTTGGCGCTTGTTTGAGCGGCCGAGCAGGAAGAGCAGAGATTGAAGAAGACGACGGCCGTTGGATGGCCATCCAACGATCCAACGCTGCAAGGCCAACCTTTTTTAGGAAAGCCTCACATCTGTGGAAAACAGCATACAACCCATCTGCCATTATTTCTATTAATTTACAGCCCATTTGCTAATTCTTAAGGTTTTTTTGGATCCCATATACTTTTTGTTATCATTACAGCCCATATTGTGGCCACGGTTAAAAAATTATACGAAATTTTGCATATTTCTGTGCGGTCTGAACTGTTTTTTATCCCGAAATTTCGACTCTCATTCAAACTGATTTTAAAACTAAATGTATATCAATATAAAAGCCAACAAATTCTCAACGCATAAAAATTAATGTAATTTAAAATCTCGAAATGAAAAAAAAAGATATTTGAAACTAATTGCCACTTTGATGTGTTTAAAAAATGTACATCCCATTTCTCATTACTGATGGGCCATTTTCTCGGCCAGGCGAATGAAAGCTCTCCTCGTCTTGAAAGATTTGCAGCCCAACAGGCCTGACAAAGCGACTTACTTGGCAAATCACAAAAAAACTGGGCTGTGGCCATGGACCCAGCTGTCAGCCTCTCCACGTACAGTACTCTTCCGATGGAAGTCGTTCCTTGACCACGTTGACCACGCCGCGCGGAGAGCACCACGGCGGTGGACGACGGCGAGGCCTAGGAAGGGGACAACGCGGAGCCGGGGAAGACACGGCAGTGGAAGCCCGCGCGTAGAGGAGTACGAGGGTTCACTGGTTCGGCTGCGGTGTGAGGCTGCCGTCGTCGCAGGGCCTGGCCAGCGGTGGGAATACTAGGGGGCGGTGAGTCCATCACGGCAGCACAGCCGGCCACGGGAGGCAGGAGCATGAGGCACGACCGGCGCTGGTTTGGGCGGCTGGAGCAAGAAGACCAGAGGTTGAAGAAGCACTACGGCCGTTGGATGGACATCGTATGGTCACTGGAGCTAGAATGGTTCATATTGACTAAGTTGACAAAGCCCTTCGTCCCCGTCAACTTAGTAGGCCCACAAGTCAGCCTCCCACCAAGGTGGGTCCCAGCTAGCAGGGGGAGTATTCATTTTTTTGTGCATAATAAGGAGGCACTTCCGGTGGGTCCGAGCTAACAGCGGGGGGACGTTTTTTTCGCGAAATACGGTGGCCCGTCAGGTGGGTTCCAGCAGTCAGGGGGCAAACGTTTTTTCGCAAAATACGGTGGCCCGTCTAGTGGGTCCCTGCTGTCAGTTGGAGGAATCATTATTTTCCACGTAATAAGGAGGCACTTACTTGCTGCGGCCGTGGACCCACCGAGACTCTCCACGTCTGAAGATACTTCGATGGAAGTCGTTCCTTGACCACGCTGACCTCACGCGTTCCGCTGCATGCATGCGCCCATGGGCGTGGTGTGTCCCCACTATCAGCCTCTCACGTACAGTCATCTTCCGATGACTCTCGGTTGTTGACCACGTTGACCACACCGTGCCAAGCGCACCCAGACTGGAACGACCCGGAGATGGGGAAGACGGGGCAGTGGAGTCACAGATGGAGAGGAGTGGGAAACTTCATTTGGTTGGTGCGCTGGCGGCCAGCGCAGCGTACGCCATACGGGGAGGCAGGAGCAAGAACAAAGGTTGATGAAGGAGCACGGCTGTTGGATTAACATCCAACGGTCCAGCTGCTAGAATCATTTGTTGATTAAGTTGACAAAGCCGTGCGTACACATCCGCCTAGCAGGCCCACAAGTCAGTCACCAAATCTGACGGGTCCCAGCTGTCAACGGGATGAATAATTTTTTTCGCAAAACAAGGAGGCACTTCCTTCCGTGCGAATATACAGCCGGTGGGTCCCAGCTGTCAGGTGGAGCAAACATTTTTTTCAGCTTAATAAGGAGGAACTTTCCTTGCGTGCGACCATGGACCTCGTGGGTCCCAGCTGTCAGGCTCTCCACGTACAGTCCTCTTCCAATGACTCTTGTTTGTTGACCACGCCGCATTGAGCACAACAAGGCGGTGGACGACGGCGAGGCCCCGGTAGGGAACGACTCGGATATGGGAAAACGTGGCAGTGGAGTTGCAGATTGAGAGGAGGAGAAGGGTTATAACTGGTTACATTGCAATTCATATCAAACTCAGGTTCACAGGACACGTTCATATTCATAGCCAACATTCACTATCAACAACTCAAAAGATTCATATATACACAAGCTCAGCATATCTATGCATCCAAATGATTGATAGATCACAAGACAATATTCATACATAATTCACAAAAAGATTCAGATAAACACATGTTCAGTCTGTTTATGCATCCAAATGATTGAGATCACAGCCAATATGATCCATGGACAAACTTTAATTACCTAGGGTATAGACTGGTAAATGGTGTTCAATCAGAGGTACTTCTTGCTAAAATTAGTTCTTGTACGAGTAAACTTTCGAGTACATAAGAGGCAGCACAGACAATCTGAACTTTGCTTGTAGGTTTATCCTCAAATAGTGGGCTCGTGCCGATGGAGGTTTGAGCAACTTGGCCACTACTTTCATCCAACTAGTTTACTAGCTCATCTTGGTCCTGTATCTCGCCAAAATTCTACATTGCAGACGAGAAAGGAGGCGGTTGAGAAAATGAACCACCCAAATTTTTTGTGCAGTTCAACTGAAATGGAGCATACTTGGCGTGCAGATTGATTAAGTCTGAGATGAATATACGCGTCAACCAACTTGTCTGGAATCTTTAGAATCCATGCCATATAGTTCGCTACCATATGTGCCGATAACCAAAAGGCACAAGTTGGGACCAAAGACTGGACTGCGTTTTTCTGGGCTATACACCAAACAATATTTTTGGCGTTCACTCTCCTAATACTTGGAGTTTGACAATTGGTTGATGCCGGTTGATACTCGAATGAATATAGGCACTTCTTGTCAACATCGATGCTTGTCTGAGTGAACTTTCGAGTACATAGCAGCAGCATAAGTACCTGTCCATCGGATCATTTTGTGCAGTTCTAATGAAATCACCCGATGTAATGATTTGCCTGCGAGTTTAGGCTCCAAATTACTCCTTTATGAAATCGGCAAACAGTAGCACAATACCAAATTACCAATACATATGACAGGCACAATAATCAGGATAATAACCAGTACCAACCTGTGTGAGGTAGCATATCAATTACTATTTCCTTTGACTGGAAGCTGAGATAAGCCAAGCGAGTGACAGCAAAGGAAGAAAGCAAGCGGATATTAGCGACTGACAGGAAAGGACGGAAGATGTCGAGGCAATGAAGCACCCAAAGTTTTTGTGCAGTTCCACCAAAATCGAGCATCCCTGTTGGCACATATATTGAGAGAATGATATTACTGTAATAGTGGGACTAGTTGATGAAACATACACTAACAGATAGAAGCACCCTCATTATCTTAATGGGTAAAGTTAGCAACATAGTAGTCTTGCTTAAAGAGAGGTATTTGTTTATTTAATCAGTGCCAATTAGCTCAAATCAACACTCAAAGCATTGCCATTTATCATAGGTTGCAAAACTTAAAAGTGCAAAGATAAAGGAGTTTCTCATGACAGTAGCATGATACAAATAGAGATGACAGCAAACTAATATGGATGAAGGCCTTAGGCCCGTACCAACCTGAGAAAAAAAGCTTATTCATGTAGTCCCATAAGAGGTGATAAAGCACTCACTGGAATCACACAATAGTATATATTTTTGTGCACTTCAAATGTATGGTTGAAATCACTCTTGTTTACCGATCTTTGAGATTATATCGAAGATTATCAAGAACTTCCAGAGAGTTAAAGCACTCGGCTGGGATACAATTCATTGTATTGTCTTGTGTAGTTCCACTAAAATGTATGATTGGCACAACATGATCCCTGTTTGCACAAGTAGGAACAAGGTGAAACCTTCATTAGCTTAGTGAGAAAGGATAGGAAGACATTAGCATATTACTCAAATAGTAGCATCAAATTCATGATGGACAATACGCAAAACATTGCCTCATTGAACCAATGGCAATAAATTGACATGCAAAACAATAGCACTATTATGTCATGACACTAATAATATTCCCTCCCTGCTCCACCACATGATTCACCTCCATAGACAAACATTCACACATACATGATTCAGCATAGGGTCCTACTAAAGATTTGTTTAACTCCAACAGGAAAATTAGGCAGTAATAAATTAGTGGTACTTAAGTGCTCCTAATTAATTAAGTGAGACAGCAGAAGTGGAAGGGCTCCCTGGAGGATCGTCTCACATGTAAGGTAGTCGTTGCCGGAGCCCTTGAATAGCCTCGACTGAGGCCTCTGGCTTCAGCAAGATCGCCTTAGCACTGTTTATTCTTCTTCTTCTTCCTCTTCATGCTATGTTTATATTTCTCCTCACCAGTTGGTGAAACCAAGTACATGATTGGCCTTCTCAAACAAATTGGTTTTATCAGTGAGGGAGTACAAGTGTACTAGTAAAAAAACAGCATTATTTTCTCATGGCAGTCGGAAAATAGAGATGAACACATGCATTAAATATCATTCTTACCTAAAGGAAGGTTACTGCGCCAATATGGATGATGAGGATTGGAACACAGATCTCCCTTTGTGCAGTTCCACCAAAATGAACCAACTGTTCCATCTGACATTCCAGTTAAACAGCACAAAAGTCACTTCTTTTAAGAAGAGTTTTGTGAAGTGAACCAAAAGGTCACAACAGCAACCAGTGAATTGGATATCCTGTTTGCACAAAAGGCACTGAGAGGAAATAGTCGAGTCTCAAACAATTACAGGCAAAAACATTTGGCTAAACTTGTCAGAGTCTCAAACAATTACAGGCAAAAACAGTGGCATGACTTCATTTTTACCAGGGACATTATATTAAGAACAACTAAGGCTGCGTTCGGTTCACAGGTTTGGTGCAGGATTTTCGTAGGAACACAATTCCTACCATATTCTTTCCCTTCCAACCGTTCGGAACACGGGTGTCGGGGAAGCTGATCTGACCCACGAACACCTATGGGACCGGCGGACCGAGCCCCTTTCGGTTCAGCGGAGGGCGGAGATCGCACGAAGAGCAGATCGAGGCGAAGCACACGAGCAATTTACCCAGCTTCGGAGCTCTCCGGAGAGATAACACTCCTACTGCTGCATGTCTGAGTGTATTGAGTTCTTGCTAGGGAGCGCTGAGTGCTACAGTACACACCAACTGCTAACGAAACCTAGCGTGAGTGTTTTTACGGCTTCAACCTTTCAACCCCCTCACGCTGCGCATGGGCCTCCTTTTATATGCTCATGGGGTCTCCGACAGGTGGCAATGTAGAGAAGGGCAAAAATGGAAAAGGGATACGGTTGGTACAACTACTTGTACAGTGTATCATACCTAACCCTGACGGCAGGGGACAAAGGCATTAAATGCCCGCTCTCGCCGCCTAAACAAGGCAAACTGGGACCGTCAGGGACGCCACCGCTTGCCACGATGGCAATCTTGTCGGCGCCGCACATCACAGCGCCCGCTTCGCCAGACAGACTCTCGCCACGCGCGCCTGAAAAGGTCCCAGGGCGACAAGTTGGTGGATGTGCTGGAGCGCAGGAACAGAGTGGTAGTCTGCCGTGGCAAGCGCCTTGCCGCGGTTGTTGTCTTGTCGCGTCCGGAAGCTTGTCGCTCACCGGGCCTTCCCGGCAAGCTCCTCTTGCCGGGGCCTTGTCTCCTAGGTGCCTCGGGTGGCCTTCCCGGCAAGCTCCTCTTGCCGGGGCCTTGTCTCCTTGGCTTGAATACTTTGTTCTTGAATGGCTCCAAAGGAACCACGGAGGACCTTGGCGGTCACGCGGCAAGCCTTGCCGCGGGGTGTTGCAACTGCCCGTGCACAAGTTCGGGATACTAGGGTACCCCTACTCTAGTACACCGACAGGAGCCCCCGCCTGGGCACACACGGCGCCGAAGCGCTGTTGGGCCAGGCCCAAAACAGGCATCGGCACGCGCGCCCGAGTTACGCCATAACTCACTCCGGACCCACCACGCCCTCCACGAACGGCACGCGTCGAATGCGGCGTTGTGGGAGAGATCGTGGGTGGTTTCTTTATTCATAAAAGCGGAACGTCCGCCCCCTCCCTCTTTATAAGTAGGGGAAACAGGGGCAGTTCACCCATCTCGCTAGTTGCTGTCCAATCTTGAAAACCTCCGCCACTCCCCCTTCTTCCCAAGGCTGAAAAGAGAGCAGCGCTCCGCTCCCCGTCGCCACCAGCACCACCAACGCCGTCGACCTCCCCCACCACCTCCGCTATGGCTCCGAAAGCCGACAAGGGGAAGGCCGTGAAGTCGGCCTAGGCGTAGCGGCTCGCGGCGCTGCGAAAGGAGCGGGCAATCTTTCCCCCTCAGCTCGCCGCGAAGTATCTGAGGGAGTACTACTACCTCTTCTGGTCGATGGAGACGCGAGCGCATCCGCGCACGAAGGTACTCCCAGCTGCCGCCTCGGAACTGGCTCCAAATGGGTACCCTTTCTTCACGTTGTTCTTCTACTGCGGGCTCTGCCCGCCCTTCTCTGATTTTTTCTGCGATATCATGAACACCTACGGGTTCCGCCTCCTTGACTTCACCCCCAATGCTGTTCTGACCATGGCAGTTTTCGCACATCTCTGCGAAAACTTTGTCAGAGTCCATCCCAACATAGCTCTTTTCCGCCACTTCTTTATGCCCCGAGTTGAGAGAGGGGAGCCCCTTGCCGGCGGAATCGCTTGCATCTCGAGGATTGGCAAGAAGGAAGCTTATCTAGAGGGAGAGCTCCGCAGCAAGTGGGAGGAATGGAGGGCAGATTGGTGTTGGATTGCTGAGGAGAACCCGCGGCCCTTTACCGCCCAGCGCCAAACCCCAATAGTGCGCGACAACGATTGAAGCAACGTGGCTCCGGAAGACGCTAGGCTGAAAATTGCCGTCACCCGAATCTTGCGCCTCAGGCTCGCCGGGCTCACTGTAGGCACCGTTGGCGCAGACTTTCTTCGCCGCCGCATCGCCCCCTTGCAGGAGAGGAGGAGACCTGCCTGGGAGTTCCAGAATGCGGCGGATATCATGAGGCTGCGCCCAGGCCTCAACTTCAACTTCACCGTCTTGGAACTGGACGCGATGCTCTTGGAGCTGTTCAAGCCCGATCCTGATCATCCCGAAATGTTCAGGTTGCCGAGGGTGTCGTTCGCTCGCAACAACCTCGCCGACCGCATCCGCGTAATGATGCCACTGCGCGACTCGCATGGAATTGTCCCAACTTGGCAAGAGCTCGCAGATCACGCTGCGCGGGAGTTCTTTGACAGCCCGGTAGAAGTGCCGGTCCGCCCGACGAATGTAAGAGCCTCACCGCGACACCGCCGATGATGAGATGCAGCGTGACGCCACCAGCTGGAAGAGGGCAGCAGCAGCCGCCGCAGTGAGTTCGGATTCACCGTGGAGGAGGCAGAGGCAGTAGAGGCGGCAAGCCTTGTCGAGCGAGGGGAGTTTGCCGACGAGGAAGAGCTTGCCGAGCCTGAATCTGAGTCGAGCGAGCCCGCCGAGGGCGCTTGCTCCCCACCTTCGGACAGCTTGCCGCGAGCGGAGCCCCCAGCTCCACCAAGAAGGCGTCTTCGCAAGGCCGGAGATGTAGCGGGGCGGTAGATGGGCCAACAGCCGCCGCGCCGCGCGACGCGCTCCACCGCGACAAGCACTGTTGCCGCGGGAGCACCTCACGCCGCTGCAGCACCGGAGCGGGCCTCCCCGCCGCCGCTTGCCCCGCCAAGCGGCCAAGGAACCCACCTCCGCTTAGTTGCACCGGAGGCGAGCCGAATATGATCTCTCCGCGCCAGCTCCGACGAGGAAGAAGAAGAGTAAGATTCTTTGCCGTACTTGTAGTTCTTCGATTTTGTTGCTTTGTCTTGTGTCGATTTGTTTCACTCAATCCATTCCTTTTCGTGACGCCGCCCGAGAGCGTGGAAGAGAGCCAAGGCCCCGTGATTTTCATTGAGGACTAACCCACCGCGACAGCAGGAGGCGCGCTCGAGACCACCTTGCCGGACGCGGCAACTCTTCCTCAAAGCAGCCCCCAGCGCAGCCCCTAGCGTAAGTATATGGTTTACTTTCTGCTGTTAGGCGGCATGGGTGCTCTTTCTTTGCTGATATCCGATTGTTGGTTTGTGTAGGAGCAGAGCAGCCTCACCAGAGTGCATGGAAGCCGCCCAAATGCCATCCGCTTCGACTACACCGCCAAGGAGGATCCTCCGCAAGGGAGCGCGTTCTCCGCAAGGGCAGTTCTCCGCAAGGACAGCTCTCGCAAGGGACAACACCAGCGATCCCCGTGGCGGAGACCATGATCGCAGACCCTAACATGTAATCCCTCACTTGAAAACTTCCCTTGTGTTCTTCTTCTTCTGATTTTCTTTTTGAATATTTGCTTGACTTTTCTTTCCTTTTCGGTCGCCGATCCATCTGCCATGTGAGCCAATGGAGACTGAGGTCGCCGGCGAGGAGGACGCGCACGGCAATACTGACGACGCCGCTGTCGCCGAAGAGGAAGCCGGCGCTGATGATCCAGCCGGCGAAGAGGCCGCCAAGGCTGCGGCCGCAGAAGCTGGCGAGGGGTCCGATGATCGCACTGACGGCCCCGAGGCCGCAGGAGCGTCAGGCGCTATGCCGACCGCCGGTCCCTCCGCCGCTGCCGCAGCGTCAGGCTCCGAAGAGCCCCAGCGCGGCGCCTATTTGAAGGCCGGTGATGGCGTCTTCATCAAGCTTCCCTGGGCGTCGGGCTCCAGGGCGCCGACCGAAGGAGAAACCTTTGATGAAGAGCTGCTCGCCTCCGCCGGGCTGACGCTGGTCGACGTGCCAAGCAGCAGCAGCAGCGAGTCTGAGGAGGAGCAGCTACTGCGGAAGCTGTTGTCGGTCTACCGCGCCCGACAAGCCAAGCTGGAATCCCGAGAAGCGCTTGTCGCGAAGGCGGGAGCAGACATCGAGAAGCGCGCGGAGGAGCTCCGGGGCCTCAACCAGGAAGCTCTCCGGTCCCTGGCGAAGGAGCGGGAGCAAATCGCTGAGGAGCGCAAAGCCTTCCTCCTCGAGAAGGCGAAGCCGAAGAGCAACAGCTGCTTGCCGCCGAGAAGCTGTCTGCAGCAGAAGGCGAAAGGGCGCGCAGCGGAAGGTTAATCTTGACAGCCATGAGGAGGATCTTGCCGCGCGCGAGTAGACATTTGGCGGGGCTCTCAAGGAAGCAAATGATGCTGCCGCAGCTGCCGAGGCCGCCAAGAAGGAGCTGGAGATGAAGGTGATGCAGCTGGAGGCCAATCTGAAGGAGAGCGGCGAGGAGCTTGCTGCACTCAAGCATGAGCGCGAGAAGGACACCTACACTCTTGGGGAGCTGCAGGGCCGTCTCACCGAGAGGAACAAGGAGCTTAGTGCCGCCAAGGACTCCAATGCAGATCTTGAGTTGAAGCTAACTACTTTGACTCAGACGCTGGACGGCGCCAGGGAGCAGGAGGTGGCCTTGAAGGAGAAGATCAAGGCCGACGAGGCGTTGCTGGCCAGTGCTGCTGCCGCCCAGAACACTTTCAGGGATACTGTGGAGCACTGGACCGAGGGTCTTGTGGATGTTGCTGCAGCCATCGACACGGAGCTGGCGCAGCTGGGGATGGAGGATCTTGGATATTCCTCCGATGAGCACCTCCAACCCAGCGCCAAGCTCAGCTTGTTCTTCAAAGGCGCAGGACGGCCCTCCAACGACTCGGAAGAGATCCCAAAGCAGCTGGTCGACGAAGTCGCGCCAGATCTCGCGCGAGGAGCTCTTCAAAGGTGTGATGAAGGTGGCCTTCCGTAATCCAGGCCTCAACCTCACCAACGCCCTCAAGTCCTTGCCGCGGATGCTGATGTGGAAGCGCTCAAGACCCTTGTCGCACCCATCGTGGACAGGGTGAGCGGGATCAAGAGGGTTGATGGAGATCACGTAGATTAGGCCGCCCGTTTTCTCTTTTTCTTGCTGCTGCTGATCATGTTATGAGAACAATCTATTAGAGCTGCGACAAGCTATCTTGTAATATAACTCTATTTCCGTAGTGATTGCTATGTTATTTCCTTTACTTGATTCCTTCCTTTGTATGTTTTTGCCCTACGCTTTTAGGGAACTTGTTGGCGCAGGCACCTTTGTCATGAAGGCCGAAAAGGGACGCCAAGAGCCTGCTGGCGGTGCCGCTACCGACAAGAAACCTTGTCGCAACTAGTCGCAGCTCACTTAAGTTGTTGAGCGGACTCGAAACAAAGTAAGGGCGCAACTAGCTATGAGTTGGTTCCTCCGCGCACAGGTTTTCCATACAAAGCACGGTCGTTCGAGGAGAATAACTTAAAAATTTTAAAACTGATTGCGCAAACTTTAGCAACTTAGCTTTTCTGTCGTTTGCTTCCCGGTAAGACGAAACTTCCTCGAGCGACGCTTGGTCCACACCATTATCTTCTCCTTCCCTCCCGGCTAACTTGTAGGCGAGGGAACCTTCTTTTCTTTGAGAAAGAAAAAGAAGAGAAAATAAAGATATGGAGCCTTACGGCTCGTTATTGCTTACCGGGGGTAGGTGCTGCACAAAATGTCAGATAATGCATGCAATAAAAAGAGTAGAAAGCATGAAATTGACAAGATGTGCGGAGCACATGAGCTTTACTTATGCACGGGGTCTTCGCCCGGCTTTGTACAAAGGATTACATGCAACATCGGAAAGACTTGTACAAAAGGTGGTTGCCGGAACAGGTTCCGGCAACGGCGCCCTACGGGTAAAACTTACGAAGATGCTCAATATTCCAGGAGTTGCTCACCGGAATGCCATCTTCGGTCTTAAAGCGGACAGCGCCAGCCTAGTGACTCGTTTCACCCGGTAAGGGCCTTCCCACTTAGGCGCCAACTTGTTGGAATTCTTGGCGGACTGAACGCGCCAAGAACAAGGTCGCCTTCCTCGAGACTTCGCATTAACTTTGCGGTTATGGTAGCGGCGCAAAGCTTGCTGATATCGAGCAGCTCGACAATGCCTCAAGACGGTCCTCCTCAAGGAGCAGAAGCGCCATCTTGTCGCAATCGCTCTTGCTCAACTCATCATAAGCGAGCACTCGAGGTGACCCGTGATACGAAGTTCCGTGGGGAGAACTGCCTCGCTCCATAGACTAGAGCGAAGGTGTCCGCCGCTGGCTCGATTTGGCGCCGCCCCGATCGACTAAAGAACCACCGGCAGCTCCTCAATCCAGTTCTTCCGCACTTGTGCAGCCTGTCGAAAGTCCTGGTCTAGAGTCCGCGCAGCACTTCAGCATTTGCCCTCTCCGCTGACCGCTACTTCTCGGATGAGCAATGAAGGTTTAATCAGACCTTGGCGCCAAGATCTTGGACGTATTGCATGAAGGTGCGGCTCATGAATTGCGTGCCGTTGTCGGTGATGATCTTGTTAGGGATCCCGAAACGGCAAACAATCGACCTGAAGAACTTGACTGCTGAATGTGCTGTCACCTTCCTCACTGCTTCCACTTCCGGCCACTTTGTGAACTTGTCGATTGCAACGTACAAGTACTCAAAGCCCCCGACAGCTCGGGGAAAGGGGCCGAGGATGTCGAGCCCCCGGACCGAAAATGGCCAGGATAAAGGGATCGTCTGGAGAGCTTGAGCTGGCTGGTGTATCTGCTTGAATGAAACCGCACGCTTCACACTTGGTTACTTGTGCAGTTGCATCCGGAGGGCTGTCGGCCAAAGAAACCTTGCCGGAATGCTTTGCCGGCAAGTGCTCTTGCGCCAATGTGGTGACCACATATGCCTCCATGTATCTCTGCCAACAGCTTTTGTCCGTCTTCCCGGTGAATACACTTCAATTTCACGCTGTTGAGTCTTCTTCTGTACAGTGTGTTGTCGACAAACTGGTACATACTTGACTGCCCGGCTACTCTTTCCGCTTCTTCTTGCTCTTCGGGAAGTTCTCCTGTCTGAAGGAAATGGACAATCTGTTGTGCCCATGCTGGAGCTTGCGGCTCGACAACAAGGACTAAAGGCACATCTGCTGCTGCGGGAACATCCGCTTCTACGGCGAGAACCTGCGGCTCAGCCGGAGCTTGACGTTCCCCGGCAAGCTTGCCGGAGCAAAACTTGTTGGGAGCGTCTGCTTCAACGAAACAAACCCTAGGGCTTGTCGGAGCAGACTGCTCCTCAGCACTCTTGGTGCTGATCTTGGGGACCTTCTTGGCGGCGGCTTCGGGGAGCTCCGCTGGAAAATAGTCACCAGAAATCAACTTCCTCTTCTTGTTCTGTCCAGTTGATGGCGTTACAGACGGTTGAGTCAGTTTGAGCACAAAGATCCCTGGTTCCACAGGTAACTTAAGTGCGGCGCACTTCGACATGCCATCTGCAATGTCGTTCTGAGCTCTTGGAACATGTTCCATCTGTAGGCCGTCAAAGTGCTCTTCTAGCTTTCTCACCTCATCAACGTAAGCTTCCATCAACGGACTCTGATAATTCTTGTTCACTTGGCGGACGACAAGCTGTGAGTCACCCCTGACAATGAGCTTCTTGATCCCAAGGTCATGCGATCTCGAGACCGCAAGCAAACCTTCATACTCTGTTGTATTGTTTGTTGCTTGCTCCTTGGGAAAGTGCATCGGACAACGACTTGAGGTGCTCTCCGGTGGGTGCAACAAGTAGCACGCCAAGACCGGGCGCCTTGCAGCGAGAAGGCACCATCAAAGTACATCAGCCACTCTTTGCTTGCTTCCTTGACGGGGATGCTCGTTTCTGGAATTTCTTCATCTTGTGTTGGTGTCCATTCTGCTATGAACTCCGCCAATGCTCTGCTTTGGATAGTTGAGGTGCTCTCAAACTTGAGGCCAAATCTTGACAGTTCCAATGCCCACTCGACAATCCTGCCTGTCGCTTCTGGATTTTGCAGTATCCTCTTCAGCGGAAAGCGAGTGACGACTGTGATCTCATGTGCTTGGAAGTAATGGCGCAGCTTTCTCGAGGCCATGAGAAGGCCGAAAAGCAATTTCTGCACACCAGAGTACCTTGACCTAGCCCCCTGCAGAAGGGAACTGACAAAGTAAACTGGGCGCTGCACCATCCTTTTCTGCATCTTCTCACGCGCATGCGCAGATCCATCCTTGTCGGGACCAGAGCTTTTGGTGAAGTCGCCTGCTTGTCGCTGGATGCATCTGCCGTGGTTGCTAGCTCATCATCCGCCTCCCTCTCCGCTACTAACGCAGCACTAACCACTTGATTGGTTGCCGCTATATACAGCAGCAACTTCTCTTGTGGCTTAGGTGTGACAAGTGTTGGAGTGGAGGACAGTATCTCTTTAAGTCTGCAGCGCAGCCTCCGCTTCGAGTCCATTTCATTGACCTGCCTTTTTCAATATTTTGAAAATGGCAGGCCGCCAGCAGACCTAGAGATAATCCTGCTGAGAGCAGCTACATAACCGCAAGTCTTCGTACATCCTTGACGCTTGGTGCTTCAATCTGCTCAATGGCCTTGATCTTGTCCGGATTGGCTTCAATTCCCCCGAGAGACGAAGAACCCGAGAAGCTTGCGGAGGGGACTCCAAACACACACTTCTCGGGTTGAGCTTGAGGTTGATCTTGCAGATTTGCAAAGGTTTCGTCTAAATCTTGAATCGAGTCGCTTTGTCCTTGCTCTTGACCACTATGTCATCCATGTAGGCTTCCACATTTCGTGCATTTGTGGCTCAAAAGCGCCATGGACTACTCTTGCAAATGTCGAACCAGCATTCTTTAAACCGAAAGGCATCCGTGACGAAACAAGATGTGCCACATGGAGTGATGAATGCGGTCTTCTCCTCATCCTCTTCTGCCATGAAGATCTGATGGTATCCTGAGTATGCATCAAGAAATGAAAGCAAATCACATCCAGCCGTGGAGTCAACAATCTGGTCGATGCGCGGCAAGGGAAATGGGTCTTTGGGACAAGCTTTATTAACATTGGTAAAGTCGATACAAAGCCTCCATTTCCCGTTCGCCTTGCGCACGACTACAGGATTGGCCAACCACGTAGGATGGAGCACTCCTCTGACAAGGCCTGCTGCTTCCAATTTCTTGATTTCTTCTGCGATGAATTCTTGGCGCTCCACTGCCTGCTTCCTGACTTTCTGCTTGACGGGCCGCGCATGAGGACAGACAGCTAGGTGGTGCTCGATTACTTTCCTGGGAACACTGGGGATGTCATACGGTTGCCATGCAAACACGTCGACGTTCGCCCGCAGGAAAGCAATGAGCGCGCTTTCCTATTTAGGGTCGAGAGTGGCACTGATGGTGAAGGTACCACCAGTGCCGTCCTCCTTGGCGGACACCTTCTTGGTCTCTGGTGGAGCTGCCATCGTCTTCTTCTTGCACTTACCGGTGGAGCTCGATGGTGCGTCCTCGACGGTAGCGCAGCACTCCGAAGAGGTGCGCTTGCCGGAGTGGGCATCAGAACTCCTGCCAGACTTGATCTTCTTCTTCGCCCCGGGAGCTTCAGCGGCAAGTGGCTTGCAATCTGCTGCGGCTTCTGCTTCCCGGTAGATCTTGTCGGCGCAGATAAGAGCATCCTTCTTGTCGCCAGGGACAGAGATGACACTTATCGGGCCTGGCATCTTCAGCATGTTGTATGCATAGTGAGAGGCCGCCATGAATTTGGCGAGTGCTGGACGGCCAAGTATCCCATTGTAAGGCAATGGAAAGTCAGCAACGTCAAAAGTGACCCTCTCAGTCCTGAAGTTTAACTCGCTGCCAAATGTCACCGGCAACGTGATCTTTCCCTTTGGCTTGCTCCTTCCCGGATTGATTCCTTGGAATGTGCCGGTCTCTTCGAGCTCGCCATCAGGGATCTGGAGTTTCTGGAGTACCGCGGAGGAGATCAGGTTCAAGCCGGCCCCGCCGTCAACTAGCATCTTAGTGACTTTGAGGTTGCGGATAGTTGGTGAAACCAACATCGGCAAGCACCCGACTGCAGTTATGCGATTAGGGTGGTCCTCAATAACAAAGATGATAGGCGTGCTGGACCATTTCAGAGGTTTGCGTGACTCGACGGATGGTTCTGCCGCATTGACTTCCCGCATCCACTGCTTGAGCTGGCGGTGTGAAGTATGGAGAGAAGCACCGCCGTCAACGCATAAGACCTCTGTGGCTTTCTGGAACTCCTATTCATCAGTCTCGTCATCATCCATATCTTCATCGTCGTCGTCATCTTCATCCTTGTCGCGGCCACGGGGAGGTCTGTCTCCTTGCCGCTGCTTGAGCTTGTCGCGGCGTCCTCCCCGGCCGGGGCGTTTCTTGCCAGCTCCTCCAGCACCTTCCTGGGCCTTCTCCTTGTCGCGTCGCTCGTATTCAGCCTTTTGCTGCTCGACAAGCTGCTCGACCTTCTTGCAGCTCTGGAGGTCATGGCCCTTGGTGCGGTGGATCTTGTAGTACTGCTTGTTGGCTCCGTCCTGCTTGTCGGCGACCGCCACAACCTAGCAGTTGGTGCCTGCGGCAACCTCCTTGCCGGAGCTACCAGCTTTGGCTTTCTTGGCGCCACCTCCGTTGCTGGACTGCTCAACGACTAGCACATCTTCACCTTTCTTCTTTCTGTTGTTACGCCGCCGACTTTTCTTTGCCGGGGCAGCCTCCTCACTATCAGATCCTCCTGCTTCTACATTCTCTCCGGGAGTTTCTCCTTCCTCAAAGACGCACACTTGTCGACCAGAGCATATAGCTCACTAATGTCTCTGATCTTGCACATCGCCATCTCCTCCCGCATCCTGCGGTTTCGCATGTTCTGATGGAACGCGCTGATTACCGCGGTAGGGTGGACATCTGGGATGTTGTGCTGTACACGGCTGAATCTCTGAATGTATTTGCGCAGGGGCTCTCCTTCCTTCTGGGCGAGCAGATGAAGATCGCTCTCTTGGCCATGGGGCTTGTGGCCGCCTGTGAAGGCGCCGACAAACTGATGGCATAGATCCGCCCAAGAGGATATGGAGTTATCCGGCAAGTGCATGAGCCAGGATCTGACATTGGGCTTGAGTACCAGCGGGAAGTAGTTGGCTAAGATCTTGTCGTCTCGCCCCCCGGCAGCTTGCACCGCGATGGTGTAGATGCTGAGGAACTCGACGGATGCGCCTTGCCTTCGTATTTCTCTCGCACGCCCGCTTGAAATTCTTCTTGCCGGGCCATCGACTTGCCGCAGCTCACGAGTGAACGCAGGGCAACCTATCACAGACGGCAAGTCGCTCGTTCCTTCGGGCGCATGCATGTCGACAGAGGGCCCAGCCGCTGGTTTGATTGACGCCGCTGCTTCTTCGGGCGCCGATGCGAAGTTCGAGCGCCTTCTTGTTGTCGTCAGGAAGAACTTGGCGCTGATCGCGACGGGCTCGTGGATCCGGCGACGCGGTGGAGTCGCTGTCGAGGTGGATCCGCGAGTCGGCGATCTTGGCCTTCGGGTGGAGAGTGCATGGTGGTTGCACCCCACGGTTTCGCCGCCACCGCTCGTGCTTGGCAGTCCTGCCGCGGCAGCGATGTACTCGGCTGCCGCGGAGTGTCGCCGTTGGCAAAGCCGATGAGACTCTGAATGGTGGCCCTCCATTCATCGACCTTGTCGGCTGTTCGAGGGTAATCGAGGAGCAGTTGAGCTCTCGCCAAAGCTTCTGCTGGAGTGGTGGGTGGCAGTGGCGAACGGCGCGAGGAGCTGGATGTGCTCGGACTTCTAACTATGTTAGAAGGAGCAGTATCCCGTCCAGGCGACCGTGCCTCGCTCGTGCCAACATTTTGGCGTGCATGCTGATCTTGAGGGCCCCGAGATCCACCAGCTCGATCTTGGTCCAACGAGTGTATGGTACTGTGAATACCATGACGCTGTCGGTCCTGCGCCTCCTGAGATGGGCGCGGTGCATGTACGGACACCGAGGTCTGCGCAGCCTTGTCCTTGGACCTGGCAGCACCGTGGACTCCCTCGTCGACGCCCGTTCTTCCACCGGCGTCTACCCCACCACCCATTTGCTCCGGTGGTGGTGGGATCGGCGTGGACGGATCCGCTGCCGCCGAAGCCTTCTTCTTCGGTGGCATGTTGATGAAAACAATGAAGATCTAGCTCGTGTGAACGCCGGATCAGGTTCACACAACCTCGACGCCCCCTACCTGGCGCGCCAAAGATGTCGGGGAAGCTGATCTGACCCACGAACACCTATGGGACCGGCGGACCGAGCCCCTTTCTGTTCGGCGGGGGGCGGAGATCGCACGAAGAGCAGATCGAGGCAAAGCACACGAGCAGTTTACCCAGCTTCGGAGCTCTCCGGAGAGATAACACTCCTACTGCTGCATGTCTGAGTGTATTGAGTTCGTGCTAGGGAGCGCTGAGTGCTACAATACACACCAGCTGCTAACGAGACCTAGCGTGAGTGTTTTCTGGCTTCGAACCTTTCGAACCCCCCTCTACGTTGCGCATGGGCCTCCTTTTATATGCTCAAGGGTCTCCGACAGGTGGCAACATAGAGAAGGGCAAAATGGAAAAGGGATGCGGTTGGTACAGCTACTTGTACGGTGTATCATACCTAACCTCGACGGCAGGGGACAAAGGCATTAAATGCCCGCTTCACGCCGCCCAAACAAAGGCAAACAGGGACCGTCAGGACGCCACCGCTTGCCACGATGGCAATCTTGTCGGCGCCGCTTGCCACCGCTGGCTCCGGCCGCAAGACCTCTCGCCACAGCGCTACCGAAAGGTCCTGTATGCACGTTGCTGGATGTGCTGGAGCGCAGAACAGAGTAGTCTGCATGCAAGCGCTTTGCCGCGGTTGTTGTCTTGTCGCGTCCGGAAGCTTGTCGCCACGGGCCTTCCCGCAAGCTCCTCTTGCCGGGCCTTGTCTCCTAGGTGCCTCGGGTGGCCTTCCCGGCAAGCTCCTCTTGCCGGGGCCTTGTCTCCTTGGCTTGAATACTTTGTTCTTGAATGGCTCCAAAGGAACCACGGAGGACCTTGGCGGTCACCCGGCAAGCCTTGCCGCGGGGTGCTGCAACTGCCCGTGCACAAGTTCGGGATACTAGGGTACCCCTACTCTAGTACAACGACAACGGGAAAGGTGAATAGTGTTTCATAGGAAAGCTGGTCTGGTAGTACTGATTCCATCGGATTAGAAACATCCACGCGCTGCTCATTTTTTGGGCGGAAGCCCGAGGCAGGCACTCGCTGCCATGCGTTAGACAGGTTGATGTGCTGCGTTTGTCGGAATAAAAAAATCAACCTATGTGTGGTACGTGAGGTGAGGACAAGAGTAGTCACTGTGCAGCTGAATAAACAAATAGCATCTCATACTGCCAAGCATGCTACACTAAAAAAATAAATCTGTACATTTCATGGTCCATCCGAACACATTCTCTTGAGAGTTTCCTCCGGTTCGCTGTTCCATAATTTTATACCTACATTCCTTTCCTATTCCTCTATTTTCATCAAGACCTATGTTTTCTGCCTCTTTATTCCGACCGGAGCCAAAATATTTGGTATAAGGGCATGGGACAGTGGGTGCACCAGCAGTACAGCACCATGTACGTAAACAGGGGCATAAAGTGGTGATTCATAGTTTGTTGCCCCGAGAAACAAACATCCAAGAAACATATCTGGGTTGGTCCCATTTTTGTTCACTCTAGCCACCTACTCCTATGTGTGGATAGCAAATCTACTCCTGGTCATACCACTTGTGTACAACGTTACCCCTATATTTCCCTTTTCACCAAGAGACCGTTGGATGACTAGTCTGTACTACTTTCATCCCCTTTCCTTCCTGTTTGTACCAAGTCTGATGTACATACTAAGTTCCCCCACCCCCACTTTATTTCAATGACAAGTATTTTCGG
This sequence comes from Aegilops longissima, assembly GCA_021605205.1. Classification (NCBI taxonomy): domain Eukaryota; kingdom Viridiplantae; phylum Streptophyta; class Magnoliopsida; order Poales; family Poaceae; genus Aegilops; species Aegilops longissima. The sequence continues at coordinate 199,814,174 of CM038679.1, forward strand.
ACGAGGGAGTACAAGATTCGACTCCATGAAGTAGCTTTACCTCTAACAATAGAAGAAAAAAATAGGTGACGTTGGACCATCCGATCGAGAGGGGCTGAGAGGTAGAAAATGATGCACTTGCAGCGACGTAGCAAGCTGGGGAAGTAGAGCTAAGGCGGTTTCGAACGAAGATATACCTGAAGGTCGTCGGGATGTGGATAGGTGGGCGGCGGAGGCGGATCCGCCCACAGCAACGACGAAGGATCGGAGGACCTCAGCGCCGGCGCCGCCGAGATAACGGTGTGGCCGGCAGTGGGTCTCCTCCCTCGCTGTCAACGACGGCCCAAATGCTGCCCCTCCTCCCCTTCACCGGCGGAGGGGGATACGTCCGGATCTGTAACCAGCGGTGAGGATAGAAAGCCAGTGTTTTTTGAAGGGAGAAAGACAGGGTTACTACCCTTATCTTGTTTAGATCTGGAGAGGATGAGAGTGTGTGAATAGAGCAGCCCTAGCAAGCAAGCGCGGAGGCTCCGGCCTATATATAAGTAGTGGGGTAGTTTTCCTTTTTCACTCCATCAAAACAATCGTTTAAAATTGTGTACTATACTTACATGCCAGGTCATGGTTTTTTTAGTTGTTGATTGTTTTTTGAGATAGCTACTCGCATGTTCCAAGTGGTGTTATGGTGTGCCAGGTCGCACTTTGTATCGTTCAAGTCTGGTAGTACTACAAGTCCCTCCATTAAATGAACAACCGCCCCCTCGTAAAAATTGTGAACAAGCCCATGGCTAAAATTAGCGGAAACGTGGGTTGCCCAAACATGCATTATTATTTATATTTCTACTCCCTCCGTTCCTAAATATAAGTCATTTTTATTAGCCACACCTAAGACAAGAATTTTTTTATTAGCAGTGAACCCCACATGTCATAGACACAAAAATTGTGGCAAGATTCCCTTAGGCAAGACAAAGTGTTTCTAACAATTTGAGCAACTTAGGTTAGGAAAGTGTGGCAAGTGTGGTAAAAATAATGTGGCAACATAAGACAAACATAGTCACAATCCAAATAGCCCCGTGATTTTTTGTGACATGCATGAAAATTTGGTTTGTTAAATTTATAGTCAAAATTTGGCAAGGTGCATCAAATCAACACATGCAAGTATCAAAAGGAAAGTCACGGCATGCATGCATGCGTTGTACTCCCTCCGTTTCCAAATATAAGTCTTTTTAGAGTTTGCAACAAGTGACTACTCCCTCCGTTCCTAAATGTAAGTCTTTTTAGGGATTCCACTACAAACTACATACGGATGTATATAGACATATTTTAGAGTGTAGATTCACTCATTTTGTTTCGTATGTACTCCAGTTCATAGTGAAATCTCTAAAAAGACTTAAATTTTGGAACGGAGGGAGTACATACGAAGCAGAATATGTCTACTCCTACATACAAAGTAGCCCATTTGAAATGTGTAAAAAGAGTTTTATCGAATGCAGTGCTTTGTTGTGTCGCGTCAACTCATACAAGCCTGAGAAATTTGATTACTACGACGCCCTCTCCCTTGCGGACTGAGCTCGGTGTTTTATCTTGCACTGCCTTTGGCTGCATGACAGGTGGGCCAACCACTGTTGGGCCCACCTGTCATGGACGCAAAGGCAGGAGCAGTAAGTAGAAGCTTTCGCTACACGCTATCCCTCCCGCACGAGGTGGACGGACATGCAGCAGTGGATTCAATACTGTTGAAGTAGGGGTAACATCATTGTTCGTGTTCTCGAAGAGGCGAAGAGCCAAGTGCAAACCGAACGTGGCAGTTGCGAACGCTCGCATGGTGTGGTTCCTTGGAGTACTAGCCAGGCTCTTGCATGAGACAAAATTGCTATTGTTTAACAATTAAACTCCATTATCCATTGGTTGATACTCATTCTGCATAGGTCCACGCGCTTAGCACCGTTTCCTCCTGGGTTCACCAATGTTTATTTGCTAATTAATAGCATTTCATGCAATGAAATAGCCATTGCAAGTCATTAAAAGCATGCACACCTCTCATCCCTTATTGGTTGATACGTATGTCAAGAAACAAGAAACAAGGTAGAAGTTAATGCACCGCGCCTAAGTGTTTTGGGACTATTTGGTTTTCGTAAGATGACTTACACACCTAGACGGAGGGAGTAGTATAGACCTGTAAACCGGAAAGGAGTATTTGCCTTTCTAGAGATTTCAACAAGTGACTAACTTCGGCTCCAAAAAAACAAGTGACTAGACTACACCATGTGCAGTGCCCCCTCCCCTCCGGTTTATAGGGCTCAAATCTCAACTCTCATGAACCAAGGCATTTTGCGATTGGAGGAATGTATCTCGTACTTTAAAAAACTACCCTAATTAAACTCATGCATTAATTACGTAGTTCTCTCGTTTTCCTCTCCGCCTTGGTCGCGGTGCACAATTTTGAGGCTAGCCGTAGTGGGAGTAACTTAGGTAGTAACTTAACACATCCCAAGACAACTTTGCTTATGTGGCAAGTATTTAATGAGGAAAGAGGTGCTTGTGCTAACATAATATGTTACTGTAACATAGCGCTTTCCGAGGCAAAATGAGTCTATGAGATAATAGATGAACCAATCTATGATACTACTACTATGTTACTTTGCACTATGGAGGTACTCCCTCCTTTGCGGTTTATAGGGCTTATCTTAAAATTTTCGTTTTTCCATTTTATAAGGCTCAATTTGGTTGTTCCCAATCACATGTTCAGATTTCAAGGTGCATTAAATCATTGCATGCAAGTATTAAGATAAAATTGACCAATGCATGTAATTTATGCATGCATGCATTGCAATTAATGCATTGGTAAACATACTTTTTTAAGGAAAACAAGAGCATTAATTGGGTGCTTTTGCAAACTACAGAAAGTATTCCACCACTCACCATCTACCTTGGTTGATGAGATTTTTGAATTGAGCCTTATAAACCGGAAAGGAGGAGTAGTAATTCACACTAGTGTCATATGCATGACACTAGTCTAAGTTACTCCCACTATGACCAACCGAGAGAGTGCTTTGATACGTTTTAGTCTCATGACTAAAAGTAGTGGGACTAAAACTTGTTAGCCTCATCCATGCTTGGATCCAAATACTAAAGAGACTAAAATCAAGTTAATGACATTTCAAAGCATCCGGCCGGGCGTGCCATCCACCAAATCACAGCGAGGTGCTACAATCGAGACTCACCTGTCACCCGGTGTGGCCGTCATGACCCAATATATCACAAAACTCACACCTTTACCAAAGAAGTGGTAAGGTGGCCTCCAAGTTGGACTGGACGAAGCAACCATCATTTCATTGAACGCCTGCTCAAGCCCTTTCTTCCCTTTCTTGAAGAAAACCTCCTCCTGTGCTACTCACTTCGCCATTTTTCTTCTCTACCGATGAAGGAAAGGTGGGCTTAATCAGTTATGCTGCTATATTTTCATTCCAATAATATTCTTTTTGCTAATCGACCGATTCTCACATCCCATTCTTTTCCCGTTTTCATTGCGATTGTGGTTTCCTTTCAATTGCTTTTTGTTTGTCAGTTCATTGATGGATCCTGGAGCACTAGGCAAAGAGTTGCCGGCGAACAACCCACTGGAGACAGCAATCTCCAGGAAGCGAGCACCGACCAACGAGTTGACCATGTTGGCGGGGCAACCCATGGAGACGAAGAACTCCAAGAAACAAGCACTGGCCAAAGAGTTGAGGACGTTGGTGGACGAACTCCTCAAAGAAAGTTGGAAGAACAGCAAGGGCCCCACCGTGCCTACCCCAGGAGCTCTCATTGCCACCTATGTGAGGCTCAAGACCGAGTTTGAGGAGATAGTCACCGTGAGAAGCGAGATTCCCTGGCAAGGTGATGGCCCCATCGAGGGCGAGGAGATGGCCCCGGAGGGATGAGATCCCGGTGAGCTGCACAAGGTAAAAATAATGGCTTAATACCATAGTTGTGGTTTTTGATTATTTGCAATGTGCTTGCTTTTTGATTATTTGCAATGTGCTTGCTAATATGTTAGTGTTGTGCAGGTGCCGGTGGTTGTCCTTGATGATTCCGATGTCGTGGCCCGTCATATTGGCATCACCCCGGAGATCGATTCCGATACCGTTGTCCATCCTGTGGACATCACCCCAAAGATCGATTCCGATGTCGCGGTCAGTCCTATGGACATCGCCCCAGAAATCGATTCCCATGCCGCTGTCCGTGCTGTGGTCATTTCCCGAGAGATCGATGACAAGAAATAGTTGGTCGCGCTAATCCTTTAGGGTAGTTTGCATTGCCCTGTGTTTAATTACCAGAACGATGCGTGTTATCAGACCATCTTAGGGCTAGTGCACTGTCTTGTGTGGGCGGATCTTGCTACTTTTGTTTCATAGTGAATCATGCGATGAATCATGCGACCCTCTCCGAGTTATGGAAACAGATGTATCCTCACCAGCTTTTGATGTAATATATGGCATGCTTAGATGTAAGTTTGAACTGTTTATCATATCAGCAGGGCTTGTTTGATGATTCTTTGTGTTAGTAGGCTAGCTACTGTGCAAGCTATAGAACTTGCAAAACACTCACCAAAGAGAAATGTTGGGGCTGATTAGCTCGTGGTACGCTTATACTTATCCCTCGTCGATCGACCAATAGCCCTAGCTCCTAAAATTGTAGCCTTAGCGATTGATCAGACAATAGTCGACATACATTCAGGCCTCATTTGGTTCATAGGGTAGGAAAATCGTAGCAAAAGTACAGAGAACGTGCAACACAAAATCATAGCGGCTGTAGACGCACTCCTTCGCTCCAAAATAGATGACCTAGGCGGGCTAGTTTGGCCTAGTGGGTTTCAAATGATATGACGTGGTACAAAGTGCCGGCCGGTCTTGGCGGTGGTAGCAGTATTATGGTACAGTAAGTTTTCTCGAAGAAGCGGAATTCAACGAAGTCATGATGGTTCCTTCGTCTGAACAACTTACGGTGGGAAAGGTTGGGCCTGCGATATGACCGGGGTAGACAGGATAATTTTGTGCATGGCAGGTGGACCAGGATGGTCGACGTCCCACATGTCGGTGAATGAAAGTATTCTTTCTGATATAGAGGACGAGCAACGAGTATTCATTGTTTATTTTTGATGAAAGCTATTGTCTTCGCTGTTACTCCTTGACTTTGTCAATGCCTCTCTCTCCTCCACATAAGCGGGGACTACTTGCTATGCATGCAGCGGGCAGCTGGCGTCTTGAGGGGCCAGGTCGGTGAGAGCGGGCTCTGGAAGTGGTCCGGACTCCAGCATGGCCCACCTCACATTATCACCATATAATTCTTGGAGTCCGTGCACGGCGGGCGGGCGATCTCTTCTCCCTCCCCCGTTTCTCTCTTCTCAGCCGACGCCCGCCGAGCGATTAGATTTCGGCTATCGACGGTTTATTCAATTAGAGTCCCACATGTCAGTGAAATTGCAAGACAAGCGTGTCCCCTTTGTTGAGTGGCGTGCGAGCCAGACAGTCGGGGTTGCGACGCGTACGAGTCGTAAGTGTGCCGCCTTTTCCTTTAGAACTTGCGAAGCGTAACATTTTCGCACGATCGATCGATAGAAATCCAAAACAAAATGACGAGGGTGGTACTTTACCGCTCGTTAGGCGGGCTAGTTCGAGTGATATGACGTGCTACAGTGCCGTCCACTTGCTCCATTTTTATGTAAGCAAGAGTTTACACTCGTACGCGGGAGGAGTGTGAAACACCGCGGATCTGATTTTGATCGAGGGATAACTGTTCCCTGCCAAATAATGGAGGATTGTTAGCGATTATAGCATGATAGTTAGGGCATCTCCAGTGCTGGCCCACAAATTTAGACCAGCATCTGTCTGAGGACACTGATGGATGCCATCCGATGCTGCCCGCATACCTTTCGACAACTATATGAACTAACCGGACGAAATTCGTGCAAACAAAGCAAATTTCAAATTAACCGGATGAAATTCATTACATTTCGAAAACTTTTCCTACAAACTGGACGAAATTCATTACATATTTCATGGTGGAGCAAGGAACCACGTGGTGGAGCGTCTGCACTCATAATATTTAATATTATTCAGTGATATAAAATTAACCAATCATCTCCACAGTGGACTGGAAGAGTAAGAAACACGGCAGCCCAGTGTAGTTACATCATACTAGTACATGGCTAACCCACGCTATCACCATATTTCTTGGATTCCGTGCGACACCTATCTCTAGTAATCCAGCAGCCTGTATCACTTCTCCCTCCTCGTCTCTATCAAAGTGCCGCGGGCTGGCGTTTCTGCCATCTATTGAGGTCGGTTAACTATCACATGTTAGCGACATGCCAAGAGCATTCTAAAAAAATTCCTCTCACGTTCCGTTTACAAAAAGAAAAAAATCCTTTCACGTACGAATTTGCATGTATGCTTTGAGCAACTTGCATGTCCTATACTGCTCATGTTTGATACTCTAACTTAGCTAGAGGTTAGACTAACTCATGACTAACCCTGAACTAACTGTAGCCAAAGAGGTGTTTGGGTGACAGGGTTAGATTGACAATAAATGCACTTCATGGAGAGAGAAAAGTGATTTTTCAGTGGTCCCAATGAGAACAATCTCCAGTTAGCACCTCTTGGGTGGGATAGTTTTTTTCGGTGGGTTCGGTGCAACTTGCTCCAATTTAAACCCTCATGCTTGGATACTTTAGGGCTATTTGAGCCCCAACTATCTCAAACTAACTCTAACCCATGGATCCAAACAGGGCCTATGGCCAGTCTCGACGCGGAGCAGTCGCGTGCACCGGGAAGCAGCGCTCTCTCGGTCGTCGCGCCACTTCAAAGCCGGCGCCAGTGAGAGGTCGCCTCCGCTCTTGTCGGGCATTAATGCAGATCGCGATCCAGCGACGCTGACCGTTTCACGCAGGAAGCGCTACCTGCAAGGGAGTATAGGTTTTGAACCGTTTCAGGTGTAGTAGTAATGGTAGTTTGCAAAACTACTAAATTATTGCACTCAGTTTCCTAAGAAATTGTGGTAAAAAAACGTTACTCCACAGCCCGCTTCCCTTCTCCTTCCTGCTCGTGATTTACATGGCCATGTTAACGCGGTTGTGTCAAAAAAATGTCACTTCCTGCTCGTGATTTGCGTTATATAATTACAAGCAAGATTCTCGTGCATTGCACGGAACATCAATATGCATTTTTTTACAAAACACCTGTTGTGATTGACCCATGCACGAGTATTCCCATGTGTAAAAACTAATGATATCTCGAGAATTTTATCGAAAAACTGGTACCTCGAGAATGTCATCGAAAAAATGAAAGATGAGAGATAAGACGAGGAGGAGTGGAGAGTGGTGGTGACTGGTGGTCGGAATGGGCGGAGGCATGGGGATGGACGGCGCCGGCAAGCGGCAAGGCCATCATGCATGCTAGATTGTTCGAGGCTTATTCCTTTTTAATTGCTGAGCAATGAGGTTATGGAGATAATGATGTGGAGAGAGGTGCGGGTATCTTTTGTAAAATTATCATAGTTTGCTTCCTATCCGTCAGATATAGATCATACGGTCTGTATTACAAGATGGCAGGCACACCATCATCGCCAACTCATTTTTTTATAAGAGTATACAAATGATAAGTTTGCTGACTACTAAAGTAAAGTGGAATCTGTCCATGTTATGCAAGTAAATAAAGGTGATTCTTTATCATACGGGTAAGGTTGGATGAAGGGTGGTAGGAACAAATGCTCCGCCTAGAGCATGTTTGTGTGAGATGGAGTCTTAGTGTGTGTGTGGTGTGTGTGTCTGTGTGTGTGTGTGAGAGAGAGAGAGAGAGGAGAGAGAGAGATGGAGTCTTAGTTTGTGTGTGAGAGAGAGAGAGAGATGGAGTCTAAGTGTGTGTGGGGGGTGCGTGTGTGTGTGTGTTTGTGTGTGTGTGTGTGGGGGGGGGTGCGTGCGTGCGTGCGTGCGTGGGTGTGTGTGTGTGTGTGTGTGTGTGTGTGTGCGCTCGCGCGTGTGTGTGTCCCGGAGTCCTCTGTGGCGGATGTAATTTAAGTGTGCATGGCTTCATCATAGAGAGGTGATGTGTATGGCAGAGGCCACCAACGATGGGGTGCGAGAGAGAAAATGCCTATAGGAGGGAAGAGAAGGTGTGTGCGCGTGAGAGGAGTCGACATCGAGAGAACGTGTTTGTTCGAGAGACACCATGGAAGACTACTATATATCGATGGTGCATGTAGGCTGGAATTAAACAAAGGGATGGTCTTATTGGTTTCGGGGATATAGGGGAAGAGTGAGAGGCGCCAAGGGGCGGGGGTAGCTAGAAGGAGATTGTTAAGTGTGAGTGTGTGTTTTGCCCATCCAGCGGAAGTTATGTGCACAAAAGAGGAGAACGATTGGTGTGGCGTTAGGATTGAGGTAATTAACTATGTATGGAGACATAGAGACCTTGAGCGTGCATGTGTGAGAGGTATACATGTATGCGTGGGATGTGTGTGTGTGTGTGTGATGATGAGATAAAGAAAGAAGACATAAGTCCCGGGATCAGCGACATGGGAGAGACGGATCGGTATGACAATATGCATGCATGTGAGAATGCAGGGAAGAAGGCCCGACAATTGAGCATGTGTTTTTGTCTTTAAGAGATAGTGGCGTGGGCTGGAGCATGCATCTATGGCGGCGAGAGGGGTGAGGCGAGCGATTGTGCAAAAGAGATAAACCTATAAATGGATATGTATGGATAGACATATATAGTGTGGGTGATAGGAAGCAAGACTCCGTGCGAGAAAGAAATGTTGACGGAGAAACTACAGATAGATATAGAGATGGAGATGCTAGGTAGAGAGACATCCGTTAGTTTGGGTGTCGGAGATGACCGTCGGGTGGTTCAAAGGGTGAAGTTATATATGTGTTTGAGAGGGCACTTGACTGCATGCATGTAGACAGAAACATATGTAGTGTGCGTGACAGGAATCAAGAGTGAGGGCGAGAAAGAAGGTTGATGGAGAAACAGATAAATAAAAAGATAAAGATGCTAGCTAGTGTGCGCTAGAGATAGGAGTCAAGTGGATCAGAAGGCTGGTTTATGTGTGTGGGTGTGAGAGAGATAGAGAGAGGGCGCATGTGAGTCACATACAAACAAATATCAGAGAGAAATGAGATCCAGAGAGACGGAGTTTTGTGTCTCATGAGAGAGAAAGATATTTCAACGAGAGTGATAGCTAGAGAGACATATGAGGGAGCATAAGATATCTCTAGGGAGAGAGGGTGTGTTTGAGCGACATACAAGAGAACAATGGAGAAATATGAGACCCTGGGAGACATAGTTTGTGTTTGTGTGTGACAAAGAGATATTGAAGAGGAAGAGCCGTAGGTTCTCATATCTAAGGAGCGAAAGACATCTCTGTATGAGGGGTGTGCGAGTGGCACACATGGGAATATGTCGGCGTTCTGGGAACGGGGGTCCCCAGACTTGCCTGCCTGCGGCCTGCGGCGTGGCTCAAAGGAGGCACAAGACAGCCCATCTTCATCAACACAAGCTCAAGACCCTGGAGAGGGGCCAAGCCTCGCGGGGCGGATGACGAGGAGTTTCCTCAGGCACGGCCTCGTCAGGCTGGCTCATGAGGAGGCGGAGAGTTCAAGGCAGGGTACCTCGCGAGGTGCCCATGACGCAAGCCATGACGACCAAGGGCGCCAATCGGGCGCCAGCCCGCGCAGCGTCCTTGAGGGAGTCCTGGATTAGGGGGTGTCAGGATAGCCGGACTACCATCATCAGCCGAACTATCATCAGCTGGACTATCATCATCGACCGGACTCCAAGACTATGAAGATACAAGATTGAAGACTTCACCCCGTGTCCGGATGGGACTTTCCTTGGCGTGGAAGGCAAGCTTGGCGATACAGATATGTAGATCTCCTACCATTGTAACCGACTCTATGTAACCCTAGCCCTCTCCGGTGTCTATATAAACTGGATGGCTCTAGTCCGTAGGACTACGACAACAACAACCCTTACAATCATACCATAGGCTAGCTTCTAGGGTTTAGCCTCCTTGATCTCGTGGTAGATCCACTCTTGTAAACATCCACAATATCAATATCAATCAAGCAGGACGAGGGTTTTACCTCCATCAAGAGGGCGAACCTGGGTAAAACATCGTGTCCCTTGTCTCCTGTTACCATCCGCCTAGGCCTTGCAGTTGGGACCCCCTACCGAGATCCGCGGTTTTGACACCGACATTGGTGCTTTCATTGAGAGTTCCTGCGTCGTCACCGATAGGCTTGATGGCCTCTTCAATCGACAACGACGCAGTCTGGGTGAGACTTTTCTCCCGGACAGATCTTCGTATTGGCGGCTTCGCCTCGCGGGCAACTCACTTGGCCATCTGGAGCAGATCGAAAGCTACGCCCCTGGCCGTCAGGTCACGTTTGGAAGCCTAAACTTCGCGGCCGATATCCTCGGGGACTTGATCGTCGATGGATCTGAGCCACAGCCGAGTGTGCCGCGCTGTCACGATGGGCATGACCTAACTCTGCCGCCGGACAGCACCTTGGAGGCCGCACACGAATCCGCTCCGACCCATAGTCCGGAGCCGATCGCTCGGATCGAGGACGGATGGCTGGACACCGCCTCGGGAGCTGCAACTTCTACGACGATGGAGCCAAACACTTACCTTGTCCCGCATAAAGCTCATGACTCGAGGTGCGGACTCTGCGGACTCGAACCTCCTGCGCCCTGCCCGGTCGAATCCGATTGGGCGCCGATCATGGAATTCACCGTTGCGGACATCTTTCAGCACTCGCCCTTTGGCGATATCATAAATTCACTGAAGCATCTCTCGCTATCCGGAGAGCCCTGGCCGAACTACGGCCAGGATGGTTGGGACGCGGATGACGAAGAAATTCAGAGCCCACCCACCACCCACTTCGTAGCCACCGTCGACGATTTAACCGACGTACTCGACTACGACTCCGAAGACATCGAAGGTATGGGCGGCGATGCCGGAGACTACCAAGAACCAAAGTGCCTACAGGACTTTGGAAGACCACCTAGATCATCGACATATACATGGTGGACAACCCAAAAGTGGGGACGGCGAAGAAGCAAGCGGAGGCCGATTCCTTCAAGAAATAGCCCAGCGCCAACGTCGTGGCGCCGCTCTAAATCCCGCCACGGCAAGAATGGAGATTCCGCACAGGAGATAATAACACCCCGAAAGTGCGAAGACAACCCCTCCAAAGACGATCCAGCGCGGGAGGGGCGAAGCAAGCCCTCACGAGAGGGCGGCAGATGAAGAGGTCGAGGATGACAATTACTTACCTCCTCCGGAGGCGAGGCAAGCCTCGACGACGACGAATTCGTCGTGCCTGAGGATCCCGTCGAACAAGAGCGTTTCAGACGCAGGCTAATGGCCACGGCAAACAGCCTAAATAAAAAGCAGCAACAGCTTCAAGCTGATCAAGACCTACTGGCCGACAGATGGACCGAGGTCCTCGCGGCCGAAGAGTATGAATGCCCCTCCAAAAGTTACCCCAAACGCAAGTTGCTCCCCCGACTAGAGGAGGAAGCGTACAAACATGCATCACCAGCGCACAATACGGCAGACCGACCACCTCGTGGCCGCGACAGAGAGGCGTGCAAGCCCTCCACCAAAACCGTACCCCGGCATCGCTCAAAAAGCATGAAGCTATAGGGGAACGCGCGGGACTTACGGGATATATTGGAGGACAAGGCAAGACAATCCAGATCTATTTATGGATCACGCGAGCGCCCCAAGACCCACGACGAATACCATCGCGCCGGATACAACTACTCGGCGGGCGAACACAGCGATAACGCTCTCTCGAGCTACGTCGCGATATTGCTCAATCTGAGGCGCCGCACACCCACTATGCTTCACTGACGAAGTAATGGATCATCAAATCCCTGAAGGGTTTAAACCCGTTAATATCGAATCCTACGATGGCACAACAGACCCTGCGGTTTGGATTGAGGATTATCTCCTCCATATACATATGGCCGCGGCGACGATCTTCACGCCATCAAATATCTCCCGCTCAAGCTTAAAGGACCAGCTCGGCATTGGCTTAACAGCCTGCCCGCAGAGTCAATTGGATGCTGAGAAGACCTGGAAGCCGCATTCCTCGACAACTTCCAGGGCATGTATGTGCGACCACCGGACCCAGATGACCTAAGCCACATAATCCAGCAGCCAGACGAATCGGCCAGGCAATTCTGGACACGGTTCTTAACAAAGAAAAATCAAATCGTCGACTGTCCGGATGCAGAGGCACTCGCTGCCTTCAAACATAACATCCGCGACGAGTGGCTGGCCCGGCACCTAGGACAGGAGAAGCCGAAATCCATGGCAGCCCTCACATCACTCATGACCCGCTTCTGCGCGGGAGAGGATAGCTGGCTAGCTCGCAGCAACAACCTCAGCAAAAATGCTGGTAGTCCGGATACCAAGGACCGCAATGGCAGGTTGCGTCGAAACAAAAACAAACGCCGCATTAACGGCGACAGCAATGAGGATACGGCAGTCAACGCCGGATTCCGAGGCTCAAGCCCGTCAACGGAAGAAGCCATTCACAAGAACCACTCCGGCCCGTCCAATTTGGACCGAATACTCGACCGCTCCTGTCAAATACATGGAACCCCCGAAAAGCCAGCTAACCACACCAACAGAGATTGTTGGGTATTCAAGCAGTTAGGCAAATTAATCGCCGAAAACAGTGACAAGGGGCTACACAGCGATGACGAGGAAGAGACCGGCCGCCGAACAACAGAGGACAAAAGGATTCCCCCTCAAGTTCGGACGGTAAACATGATATACGCATAACGATATTCCCAAGAGGGAGGAAGCATGCACTAAGGGGCGTATCTGCGATGGAGCCGATCGCCCCAAAATTCAACCCATGGTCCTCTTGCCCGATCACTTTCGATCGAAGAGACCATCCAACCAAGATCTCCCATGGCGGATTCGCCGCATTGGTTTTAGACCCAATCATCGATGGATTTCACCTCACGGAGTCTGATGGACGGCGGCAAGAGCTGAACCTGCTTTATCGAGGATACAAGTCGCAAGATGGGCATAGACCCTTCAAGGATTAAACCTACAAAGACAACCTTCAAAGGCGTCATACCAGGTGTCGAGGCCGGTTATGCAGGCTCGATTACACTAGAAGTGGTCTTGGATCCCGGATAATTTCCGAGCGAGGAGTTAATCTTCGACATAGTCCCGTTCGCAGCGGCTATCACGCTCTGCTTTCGGACGAACGCGTTCGCAAAATTCAACGCGGTGCCGCATTATGCATACCTTAAGCTCAAGATGCCAGGCCCTCGTGGAGTCATCAAGGTCAATGGAAACACGGCGCTCCTCGAGCGGAGGAACATCTGGCTCTCTCGCGGAATCTGAGCAGCCTTTTAAGGCAATTTTCGAGTCCGGCCGTTAATGACGGACACAGCCAAACGCGCCGAGCAACATCAACCAAGACCACAGCACGTTCCGAGCACGCAGCGTAGCAATGCGGCCTCAACCCCAGCCCTCGCAAAATTGTAAGACAAACTCTCGCGTACATAATTACATACGGAGATACCATGGGCATAGGGGAAGGCACAACCACAACAGACCCAGTGCGGTTCGACCACACGGGGGCTCCCAAGTGTGTCGCTCTTTTTTCTTTTATTTCTCTCTTTTTATACAGAACTCGTCCGTGGCGAACCTGCGAACTCATGATGCAACAGCTAGGGAAGGACAAAGGCGCAGCGAACACTCGGTGGTCTCCATCACAAGCATTAAATTTGTTAAATACAACATTCCGCTGCCTACCCACGGAGGGAGACGCCTTTAATTCGTCCAATCCCTTGCTTTCTGCACTATTTGTATCATTCCTCACTCATAGCATATCTTCTCGAATAAAATGCAGCACTTTTTGCCCATAATTGCATTACCTTATATATACATATGTTCATTTACGACATGTTGCACCCAGACATTTTAGTGCGGCCAAATACCCAAGGGCTTATGTTCTCCGCATTATGGTGTGATAAAGTCCGAACACTTTCACAAGTGCGGCACCCGAACTTATAGCATTATATGAATCGGCTCGAATCATGTCTTGGGTCAATAGTTGGGTTTGCCCGGCTCCCATGTTTGGCACCTTACGTTCCGTTCTATCGGCTATGGTAGCTTTGGGAGAACCACTGCGATTGCGCCCGGTTGAGCCGGGTTAACGCCTCGATGGAAAGCTAAAACTGATTGTCATGATAAGGCGAGACTGGTCGCTGTTCGAGAGGTCCTTCGGGTCCTTAAAGACCCTCGCCGCTTGCGAAGTTCGGATAATGTCCGAGCGAAGGCGTGGATAGCGCCCTAATTGGTCCCCGAATACTAGGGGCTTCACCGAAATTTAAAATTATAGAATTCTATGGCTAAGTGAGAGTGTTCAAGCACTATAAGTCCGGTTGCCTTGTTCGTTGTGTTGGCGCCTCCTAGATGGACCCAAAATGGGAACTAGAGTGCTCAAGTTTATCCCGAACACACCAAAGCACTCGTGGCATGGGGCTGAAGCCGACGACTTGCCATCTCTCAGATTTAATAAACGGCCGCATGAAGGTAATATTTTAAATTAACAAGCGTTGCTTAGCGATATGAACAAAGTTTTCAGCGCACGAGGATAACACATTCGAATTTAATCAATAATTACATCCACTGGGGCACTCATCCACAATCTTGCGGGCACCCTTCAGACAGTCTTATAGTACATTTGGGCGTCGATATTCCTTGCCCGCTGGTGGCGCATCGCTGATTAGCTTCTCCGCATCCAGCTTGCCCCAATGCACCTTTGCGCGGGCAAGGGCCCGACGAGCACCTTCAATACGGCGGAGCGCTTGATAACCTCCACCCGTGGGCACGCATCCACCAACCGTCGACGAGGCGAAGTAGCTCCCTGTGCATGGCCTCTCGAGCCACACCGGACTATGAGGCCCTTCATGGCCTGCTCGCCACCTTGTGGAGCTCGACCAGCTGCTTGGCTGGTCGCTAGGGGCACCGGATGGCGGCCTCGACATCTTGAGACAGAAGACCTTCTCCGTTGAGCTCCCTCCTCGGCTCGGTAGAATCTGGCGGCATCAGACACGCTGCGAGGCAGATCTGCAAACGCCCCTGGAGAGCTCGAATTCGGGTAAGTAACACGTAATTTACATTCACATGCTTGCTTTGCATGAAAAATGCCTTACCCGCCGCTATCTTCCTCACCAACTCAATCTCTGAAGGGACTTATGGGCATCGGCCTTGGCAGTTTGGCACTTTCGAGGCGAGGCAAGCTCGGACTCTCGAGTCTTTGAGTCACGCTCCAAACTCTCATGCTTTTCCATGAGAGCCTGGAGCTCTTGCTGAACCACCGCCACCCGCGCCTCCTGCTTTTCTCGCTCTGCCCGTTCCGTGGCTGCATTGCGTTCGGCCGCGGACACGGCCTCCTTCAGGGTCGCCACCTCGTTCGTGGCCCCTGCAGTACCCATGTTATCCTTGTTATTTTTTGTTGCAACCTAAATCCTTTTCTGTAAGGTACAAGTTCAAAGTGGTGTTACTCACCTTCTTTGTCTGGAGCTGCTTCTGGGCGGCCGAGCTCTTGCTCGGACCGCTCGAGCTCTGCTTCAAAGCACCAACCTCCATGATCGGTCTGGCAGAGGTCAGCAGCGCAGCCTGCAACCCATATTGACATAATTTTTAGCAACCCTGCGTATATCTTCTTTTTTTCAGATCCTCGGTCCGCTTTTCTTCCCGAACACGAACCGAGCATCGGGGCTACTGTCTATGCGGTATTACATTGCATATTTTAACTTCTTACCTCAAAGCACGATAGAAGGCTATTGCGAGCTTCGGTCAGCCGCTCTTAGCAAGCTGCACCTTGAATCACCGCACTCATAATAGTGCGGTGTTCTTCCTCGATGGAAGCGCTCTGCAGCGCCTCCAACAAATTGCCGGCGCGCCCGGTTGGGACGGAAGCCGCGGCGCCACGGTCTTGCCCTTCATTGAAGGGCGCGCGGCGGACCCGGAACCACTGCGGGTTACGATATGGAGTCGGCGCAAAGTCCGGAGGACGCCTTGTGGCGCCCCGAGCCTCCCCGATGGGTCCCTTCTTGGGATCCCAACTCGGCGTCCTCGATGTCGCGAGGAGTGGGGCGGTCGGGATGGAGTCTACATCCGACGGACCAACGACCGCTTCGATGAAGCGGGAGATTATCACCGGCGGACTACAGGCAACATGCGGCATCGAATGACACTATGTGGCGCAGAAAAGAAATTATAAATCATTCAGGAATCGGATACTTACGATCTCGCCGAGGCTGGCCCTTGAAGGCCATTCTTCCTCGCCAGCGTTGATGTTGGCGGAGCTGTCCGGGAATAGTCCTTCCCTCTTGGACCCTTTGGCCTCCCCTGTGGGGAAGCCTTCCTTCCTCTCTCCCTCCTCCGAGAGAGTCCTCTTCTCCTCCTCGTTTGGGAGGAGTCCGCCCGAGTCGTCGGACACCTGGCAGGAACTCTTTCGAGCACCCGTGGCCTCCTTCTTGGCCTTCTTCTCCGGCACCACGTGCGGTGCGGAAGCAAGCAACCCGCTAGATGGGCGTCTCATGGATTTTCGGCATAGGAGCGGGTAGATAATCTGCTCCGCCTTCCTCATCCAGTCCTGTCAAAGGAAAAGGGAAATTAAAACCGCATAGAGTCAAACTATGAAGAGCAAGTGTCCCGTAAAGGGTAGAATCACTTACCTCGTCGGCTTGGCGCCATGAGCGAAATCCGCGATCTTGATCGCGGATGCGGGGCTTCGGCGCCCTTAAACAACACCCTCCAGGCGCCTTCGTACGTCGTGTCGAAGAGCCCTCTCAGCGCCTGGTGCTGTTCCGGATTGAACTCCCACAGATTGAATACCCGCTTTTGGCATGGGAGGATCCGGCAGACGAGCATGACTTGGACCACGTTAACCAGCCTGAGCTTCTTCACCAGCTTCTGGATACAGGCTTGGAGTCCCGTCAGCTCCTCCGAACTACCCCACAGCAAGCCCTTCTCTTTCCAGGAGGTGAGCTGCGTGGGGATACCAGATCTGAACTCGGGGCCGCCGCCCATGTAGGGTCACGCGGCTCGGTGATATAGAACCACCCGATTGCCACCCCTTGACGGATTCCACGAAGGCCCCTTGAACCAAAGGACGTTGGGCATCTTGCCCAACATGGCGCCTCCGCACTCCGCTTGAGTGCCCTTCACTACCTTGGCTTGACATTGAAGGTCTTGAGCCAAGCAAGTGGGGCTGGATCAGAGGAAGGCCTCGCTTTACGATGATAAACGCCGAGATGTTGAGGATGAAGTTGGCGCAGATCATGGAAATCTAGGCCGTAGTAGAACATGAGCCCCCGGACAAAGGGGTGAAGTGGAAAGCCCAGTCCGCGGAGGAAGTGGGGAAGGAAAACTACCCTCTCATGTGGCCTGGGGGTGGGGATGAGCTACCCCTCGTCGGGCAGCCGGTGCGCGATATCGCCGGAGAGGTATCCGGCGCCGCGCAGTTTGGCGATGTGCTCCTCCTTAACGGTGGAGGCCAACCATTTACCTCCGCCCGGACATGGTCGGAGAAGGTTGAGGCGAGATCTTGCGAACTTGGGCGCTGGAGCTCAGTCTTGGCGGAGATGGATAAGCAAAGGAGGAAGAAGGCGTAGGTGAGAAGGTGAATCCTTATCCCTTATATGGGCGGGCGAAGTCTACGCGTCCCCCACCGGCCTGGTAAAACTCGCTTATCTTCCAAGCGTCATCATCAATGGCGCGGTTGGGTTACCCACGTCCGTATTGATGAGAATCCCGGATTAAGGGGAAATACGATCTCTGCTTCGACAAGACGTGCCAAGGAAACCGCTTCGCTAAATGCGCTGAGGCGGTAGAGTAAAAAACAATTCAAGTAATGGCTTGGTAGTGGCGTGACGTCGTGCCACAAAAAATGTCAGCAGATCGAACTTGTGTATATATTATTCTCTCTACGGTGGAATGTGGAATTTATTTTGCAGAGCCGGACACTATCCTGGTGTTCACGATCTTCTATCATTTGGAGGAGGAACCCGCCTTGCAATGCCAAGCAATATCTACGCGCCGGACTTATCGTCATTGAAGCCTGGTTCAGGGCTCTTGAGGAGTCTGGATTAGGGGTGTCCGGATAGCGGACTACCATCATCGGCCGAACTATCATCGGCGGACTATCATCATCGACCGGACTCCAAGACTATGAAGATAGAAGATTGAAGACTTCGCCCGTTCCGGATGGGACTTTCCTTGGCGTGGAAGGCAAGCTTGGCGATACGGATATGTAGATCTCCTACCATTGTAACCGACTCTATGTAACCCTAGCCCTCTCCGGTGTCTATATAAACCGGATGGCTCTAGTCCGTAGGACTACGACAACAACAACCCTTACAATCATACCATAGGCTAGCTTCTAGGGTTTAGCCTCCTTGATCTCGTGGTAGATCCACTCTTGTAAACATCCACAATATCAATATCAATCAAGCAGGACGTAGGGTTTTACCTCCATAAAGAGGGCCCAAACCTGGGTAAAACATCGTGTCCCTTGTCTCCTGTTACCATCCGCCTAGACACACAGTTCAGGACCCCCTGCCCGAGATCCGCCGGTTTTGACACTGACAGTCCTCCTTTCCTCTTTGGTGCAAAGGGAGCAAGCGCAGGCGAGAGCATCAAGCAAAGGCATCCGTTTCGGTGCAACAAGACCAAGACCAGCCCCAACGGCTTGAAGGGAGTCATCGTGGAGCCCAAGCAGGCGTCATCACCAGAGCCTTTGGCAGGCGAGGACCAACTTTAGTCAGGATAAGTGTACCCATTGTTCCCCTTCCCACTCAATATTTGGGAAGAGGCCCAGGGCCTTCGCCTATAAATAGGAGTAGCCACACTCAGAGTAGGGGGGACGATCGATCAAGACGGTCGGCATCCAGAGAGAGATAGAGACCCGATCCTCAAGCTAGAGCGACAGAACACCACCTAGCAGTTCATCACACCCACCAAGAACAGACCCTTGCGAGGCTGTTCTTCCCTGTACTATTCTTCATCAGCCCAAGAGGCAATCCACCACACCACAAACTAGAGTAGGGTATTACACCACAACAGTGGCCCGAACTAGTATAAATCTTGTGTCTCTTGTGCTGTTACATTTAGTAGTTTAGGTTCTGCGATTGGCGAGATGCGAGGCGGTGGAGGATTGGATCTCCAGCGCGCGCGAGTTCGAACCTTAAGGGTGTCTTGGAACCCGAAATCCGACATTTGGCGCGCCCGGTAGGGATGCGCGGAATCGCCTTCGTCGCCTCGTTCTTCCCGACCACGCAACCATATCGGCGCCCGTCGGGAACCGTGCTGGCCGCCGAGCCGCCCTCACCTCCCATGTCGCCTAGACGGCTCCCGTCGGCGGGCGCCCTCGTCATTCCCCGTCACCTGCCATCAACGCCGCCACCGGCCCGGCGGGGAACGAGCAGCGAGCATCGTCCCATCACCCGTCCATGAGGCGGGACGGCCGCACCGCCACGCCTTCGCTCACCCCCGCTGGTTCTTCGTCACGCGCGCCACTCGCGGCCATGGAGGCCCGAGCTGCACTCATCGCGGCTAACGATCTCCTGCGCTACCGCCCCATCGACGACGTCTATGAAGAATGGCTCGACCGAGTCGCCGAGCTCGTCGCGCTGCTGGGGCGCGACCCCGCCATCCGTCTCGCTGCGCACCGCCCTGCTGGCGATGAAACTCGGGCGCCTCGCCGCCTCCTCCTCAAGGCAGCGCCAGCCCCAAAGCGCGCGGCCTGGCGGAACCCGTTCCGCCAGCGCCAGCAGCAGCAAAGCAGAAGCTACCAAGAAGTTCCTCGCCCGCAGGAAGCTGCCCGAACGCTCCCCACTCCAGCACATCAAGACCCTGCGCTGCCCCCAGCCGCGGCGCAGGGAGACCCACAAGACCAAGCTCTCTGCCGTCCGAGGCCCCCGCGGCCACGGCGGGCTGCCGCGCCTTCACCTCCGAGCTGCGCAGCGTCGCGTGGCCCGCCAAGTTCAAGCCGGACCTGCCTCCGCGCTACGACGGCACGGCTGACCCTACGGAGTTCCTCCAGCTCTACGAGCTGGGCATCGAGGCTGCGAACGGGGATGAAAAGGTCATGGCGAACTGGTTTCCATGGCGCTCAGGACAGGGGCCCGCACTGGCTTCGAACCTCGCCCGAGCACGATCTCTTCTTGGGCGAGATGCGTACCCGCTTCATCGCCAACTTCCGTGGTACTCATGACGGCCACCGCCGTGAAGCGACATCGCCGAATCAAGTAGCAGCTAGGGAAACCCTGCAAAAGTACATCCGGCGCTTCAACAATGCGCGCCTCAAGATCGAGGGTAAGGAGGAGGCCATCATCTCTGCCTTCTCCGGACGGGCGGCGCGACGTCAAGATGAAGGAGGAGCTGGCGATGCATGAAGATCTGTGCACCTCCCTGGAGCTGTTCAACTTGGCGACCAAGTGCGCCAGGGCTGAGGAGGGGCGCCTCTCCCTCCTCGAGCTGCCTGCCGCGGATCCCGAAGAGAAGAAGTCCAAGGCCAAGGACGTGAAGCGCAAGGGGGCTGCCGTGCTCGCAGCCGAGCCAGACACCAAGCGAGGCAGAGATCAGCCCGAGTCCTCCAAGGGCAGCTGGTACTACGTGTACCACGACCTCCACACCTACAACACCAATGAATGTCAAGAGCTCTGGGCCGTACGCGAAGGAAGGGTCGGCAGGCGCCCCGAGCGCAGCGACGGGGCTATGGCCGAGGAGGAGGAAGGAATGCAGGACGCTGGCAAGACCGCGGCCCGCGCCAAGGGTGGCGCGACCAACCTCGCGAGGACCGCTGGCAAGACCCACCTCGCGAGGGGGGCTGGAGGGATCAGCCTCGTGAGGATCGCCCGCAAGGGAACGGAGGCCTCCCTCCGCTGCCACCGCCACCAAGGAGAATTGAAGACCGTCATCAGGACGAGGGGGCTGGGGGCTTCTAGGAAGCGCGTGCGATCGCCTGCATCCTGGGCGGAGCACAAGCCCCAGCCTCTCAGCGCATATTCAAGCAGTTCGCCCGCGAGGTGAATGCAGTCCTCCCCAAGCTCGAGGCCACACGCCCTCTCAGGTGGTCGGCGTGCGCCATCACGTTCAGCTCAGCGGATCAGCTCAAGTGCGCAGCCACAGCCGGAGTTCTCCCGATGCTTTGCTCCCCAATCATCAGCAATGTGCTAGTCACCAAGACCCTCATCAACGGCGGAGCAGGGCTCAACGTCCTGTCCGTGGAGACATTCAACAATCTTCAAGTTCCTTACGATCGGCTTCAGCCAACCAAGCCTTTCTCCGAGTCACCGCGGCTCCACGGTCCCAATCGGGCAGGTCCGCCTTCTGTCACCTTGGGTCCCGCGACAACTACCACACCGAGCTCATCGACTTCGGCGTCGCCCACATTCGCTGCCAGACAACGCCATCCTCGGGTACCCAGCGTTGGGCCAATTCATGGCCGTAACCCCACCACGGCTACAACGTCCTCAAGATGCCAGAAGCGGCGGAGTCATCACGGTGCCACGTGAAGAGAGACGCGATGTGCTCCCCGGAGTGAGCTTTTGAGCCGCATCATTTGGAAGACCAGCACCACAGCAGCGGGAGGCCTCCGAGGCCGCACCCAAGAAGAAGAAGACATCGACCGGCCCGGCTCTTCAAGAGACAGCCCTCGTGGTCCTTGACGGGCCGGGGAGCCTCCTTCCATCGCATAGGAAGCGCGCTGGCGCCCTCCTCGAGCAGGGCTCGGGGCTCTCCCCGAGGGCCGCCGACCTCGCCAAGGTCTCGAAGGAGGCGCTTGGGCACCACATGGGCGTGTTTCAAGCACGTTTCCATAAGGGGAGCAAGACCAGGGGTAGAACCCTCAAGAGTTCGTCAGCAAGGCCATTCAGAGCTACAGAATCAAGGGTCATGAGGGCAGCCGCCGCCCTACCGCTATGGCCCCCATCCAGGCGAGGATGGTGGGCTGCAGCGTCTGCATCGACATACTAGGGCTCAACCAGAGCCGCATCTCAGAGCGCCTCTGGCCCTCGCGAGTGGGGCGTTGCAGGGTCCGCCCCCATACTACGCACGCATGCCTTATGGCCTGCCAAGCTTGTAGCTGCGTGCAGCGTCTCATGAGGACCATCTGGAGGCTCAAGAGGTCGAGCACGCCGCAGCCTGGCGGAGATGGAGATGGCCCGCGAGGAGCCGCCAGCGCCTCCGGAGCCTCCCGAGGCCCCGGGCACAGGGGCTCATGAGGATCGCCCCGCAGCCCACCGAGTCTGCTACATCAACAACCCTTCATACCCAACATCACGGGTGACATCTTTAAGTTTTATTTCCGGCTGGGAGCGCCTTCAGGGCCGCATTATTCCCAGTCCGCATGGGTCCGTCCCTCCGGCATGTATCCCTTTTATTTAATGTCATTAGCTTATCCTGTTGGCGGCGCCCCTCGGGCTGCATCATCCCCAAGCCGCTCGGGCCAGTCCCAGCGGCATGTACCCTTCTTGCATTTTCCTTAGGACAATGCTCTCGTTCCACCATGCTTGTTATTTGGAACCTTTTCCTGGGTGGCGGAATCTTGCACGTTAAAGGGGGGGTGCTTGAGCATCGCGACACAGGGCTCCTACCGGCTCTCCGGCCCTCACCCTCTGGTCTTGTCCATGGCATCGTGACTGGCTTGCAGCGGCAGTGAGACCAGCCGAGAGCCGGACCCGAGGGCGAGAGTTGCGTCATCTAACCTAGCTTGCAGCGTTAAAGGGGGGTTCCTGAGCATCACGACTCAGGGCTCCTACCGGCTCTCCGGCCCTCACCCTCTGGTCTTGTCCATGGCATTGCGACCTGGCTTGCCAGCGACGGCTCAGACCAGCCCGAGAGCCAGGACCCGAAGACGTAGAGCACCGGCATCTGGCCAAATTTCCAGGAGCACACTCGAAGATAAGGCCTAGAGCCAGGCGCAACCCGCCTTGAGGTAGGGCCTCGTGAGTCCCGCGCTGGCTCACGGGTGCCCCAACGCACCTCGCGATGCCTCTCGCGCCTCACCAAAGCAACTAACGGCAGGACTAACGATCTCCATGGTGAGCTCTTGTTCCTTTTGTGGTGAACCTGCAGGGCCCCTCCAAGGAGCACGAAACGACCTCGCCACGCAATCTCTAGCCGGCCAAGGCACGGACCTAGCGCCGCACCAGGAAGCATTGTCCTGACCCTCGAGATAAGTCACCCTCCGGACACACTAGTCATCGCCACACCATCCCCACACTCAATGCGACCCCGTCTTAGCAACGTCGCTCTCCTTTCTCACCGAATGATGGCTGCTTGAGCGTCAAGGGGGACCCCCTGAGCATCGCGACTCAGAGGCTCTTACCAGACCTCGGGCCGCTCACCTCCTGGCCTTTACCACGGCATCTCGACCTGGCATACCAGTGATGGCTGAAGCCGCCTTGGGACTGGGACCTGACGGCGCAGAGCACCAAGCCATCACGAGGTCTGAAAGGAAGAAACTGAGCTAGAACGGAATGAGCATCCCGCACTGCCTCACAATAAGGATCATATTGACAAACGAAGCTACAAACATCTTACAAGCCCCTGCGGGGTACAATCATGGCTCTTCGCAGGAAAAAAAGACGCGAATCCTAAGGAGTCCTATCTACAGGGACCACCACGGCAGACGCCATCATCAACAGTGGGCCACCCGGTCCGGAGCCAACCACATCCAAATCAGGGGCGGCGGCGACCTGACGAGCCCGCCCTGCTCCGGGAGCGGTGCAGGCTCAGGGGCTCGTAGCTGTCGTCGCTCGTCTCCGGCGTCGCGAAGAGCTCGGCGGAGTCGCTGGATCCTCCGGCGCCTTCGTCGCCTGAGAAGCTGTCAAGGGAGCGGGCGGTCGGCCCTTGTCTCGCCACAGCAGGACCCCGACCTCCTCTCCCGGGGCAGCACTCCAGCCGGCGACCCTCTGCGTCGAAGACCTTGAAGGACACCACCGAAGCACCATCGTACTCGGGTGGATCGTGAGGCGCCCTCGCCTGCAGACACAGGCGACCTCGTCCCGGCCTCGAGTCATGAAGACCTCGCTGGGGCAACCTCTGCGACCTCAGCCCCTGTTGCGAGGTGCCGCCGGCGTGGTTGCTGCCGAGTCGAGGTTCCCCTGCCGGACGCACGGAGGCGAAGAAAGAAGGAAGACGAATCCAAGACTTAGGAGGCGCGGGGACGCGAAGCACGAACTCCCAGCAGGAGCCCTCGGCGTGGACTCCAGGGGGGAAGACGCGCACCTTCATGACCCGCCGGCGTAGTCGGCGGTGCCGCTCGTGGCGCCCGGTGCCGCCTCCTTCAGGGCCACCAATCTACGCGTACAAGGGTAGAGGAAACCCTGGTGGCGGCCGCACGCACCAGGGCATGGGCGCCTCCTGGCGAGCGCTCCTGCCCAGACACCAGAGAGCGAGCCACTTCTTTGGGGGGCGGGTCGGGATCCTCTTGAGGCCTTTCCCTTCTCTTCCTGGAGAACCGGCGGATCGGACCATGACAACCGAGACGAAACAAGGAGCAGGAGAAGCAGGAGGATAGACTGGAAGGGCGCGCGCCGTTCCGTACTTATAGCCTGCGGAGGCCAACCGTCGGCCTCCACGATCACCGATCATCATGACCAGCTCGCATGCGAGGACTTGTCGAATCCGGGTGGTTACCGAGGAATCATGGGAAGCGGTGCGACTGCGTCCAATCAACGCCACGTGGCGCCCAAGGCCTTGAGCTGTTAGGGCCCGCGACGTCAGACTTGCCTTCGCCTCTCTGCTTTCGGCCAAGCTCGGGCGCGCCGTGGGCCCGGGGCTCTGTCGGCGTTCTGGGAATGGGGTCCCAGACTTGCTCGCCTCGGCCTCTGGCGTGGCTCAAAGGAGGCCAGGACAGCCCATCTTCATCAACACAAGCTCAAGACCCACGCGAGGGGCAAGCCTCACGGGCGGACGACGAGGAGCTTCCTCAGGCACGACCTCGTCAGGCTGGCTCATGAGGAGGCGGAGAGTTCAAGGCAGGGTACCTCGCGAGGTGCCCAGGATGCAAGCCATGACGACCAAGGGCGCCAGTCGGGCGCTAGCCCACGCAGCGTCCTCCTTTCCTCTTTGGTGCAAAGGGTGGAAGCGCAGGCGAGAGCATCAAGAAGGCATCCGTTTCGGTGCAACAAGACCAAGACCAGACCCAACGGCTGGAAGGGAGTCATCGTGGAGCCCAAGCAGGCGTCATCACCAGAGCCTTTGGCAGGCGAGGACCAACTTTAGTCAGGATAAGTGTACCCGCTGTTCCCCTTCAAAATGCCCAATTGTTGGCGCCCTTCCCGCTCAATATTTGGGAAGAGGCCCAGGGCCTTTGCCTATAAATAGGAGTAGCAACACTCAGAGTAGGGGGGACGATCGATCAAGACGATCGGCATCCAGAGAGAGATTGAGACCCGATCCTCAAGCTAGAGCGACGGAACACCACATAGCAGTTCATCACACCCACCAAGAACAGACCCTCGCGAGGCTGTTCTTCCCTGTATTGTTCTTCATCAGCCCAAGAGGCAATCCAACACACCACAAACTAGAGTAGGGTATTACACCACAACGGTGGCCCGAACTAGTATAAATCTTGTTTCTCTTGTGCTGTTACATTTAGTAGTTTAGGTTCCTGCGATTCGGTGAGAGTGCGAGGCGGTGGAGGATTGGATCTCCGCGCGCGCGAGTTCGAACCTTAAGGGTCTGCGGAACCGAAATCCGACATTTGGCGCACCGGTAGGTGCGCGGAATCTGCTGCTTCGTCGCCTCATTCTTCCACGACCACGCAACCATATCGGCGCCCGTCGGGTTCGCGCTGGCGCCGAGCCGCCCTCGCCTCCATATCGCCCGAGGCGGCTCCCGTCGGCGGGCGCCCTCGTCGTTCCCCGTCACCTGCCGTCAACGCCGCCACCGGCCCGGCGGGGAACGAGCAGCAAGCATCGTCCCATCACCCGTCCATGAGGCGGGACGGCCGCACCGCCACGCCTTCGCTCACCCCTGCTGGTTCTTCGTCACACGCGCCACGCGCGTCCATGGAGGCCCGAGCTGCACTCATCGCGGCTAACGAGCTCCTGCGCTACCGCCCCGTCGACGACGTCTATGAAGAATGGCTCGACCGAGTCGCCGAGCTCGTTCGCGCTGTAGGAGGCGACCCCGCGCCGTCCGTCTCGCTGCACCGCACCCCGCCCCGCGCGGGCAATGAAGCTCCCGGGGCGCCTCAGCCGCCTCCTCCTCAAGATGGCGCCCTGGCCCCAAGGCGCCGGCGCGGCTAGTGCAGAGCTGCCAAGAAGTTCCTCGCCCGCAGGAAGCTGCCCGAGCGCTCCCCGCTCCAGCATGTCAAGACCCTGCGCTGCCCCCAGCCGCGGCGCAAGGAGACCCACAAGACCAAGTTCTCTATCGTCCGAGGCCCCCCGCGGCCACGGCGGGCTGCCGCGCCTTCACCTACGAGCTGCGCAGCGTCGCGTGGCCCGCCAAGTTCAAGCCGGACCTGCCTCCACGCTTCTGACGGCACGGCTGACCCACGGAGTTCCTCCAGCTCTGAGCTGGGCATCGAGGCTGCCAGCGGGATGAAAAGGTCATGGCGAACTGGTTTCCCATGGCGCTCAGGGCAGGGCCCTTTTGGCTCTGAACCAGGCCCAGGCATGATCTCTTCCTAGACCGAGATCGTACCGCTTCATCGCCAACTTCTGTGGTACTCATGAGCGGCCACCCACCGTGAGCGACATGCGCCCAATCAAGCAGCACCCAGGGGAAACCCTGCAAAAGTACATCCAGCGCTTCAACAACGCGCGCCTCAAGATCCCCAGGGTAATGGAGCAGGCCATCATCTCTGCCTTCTCCGACGGCGTGCGCGATGTCAAGATGTAGGAGGAGCTGGCGATGCATGAAGATCTGTGCACCTCCCTGGAGCTGTTCAACTTGGTGACCAAGTGCGCCAGGGCTGAGGAGGGGCGCCTCTCCCTCCTCGAGCTGCCTGCTGCGGATCCCGAAGAGAAGAAGTCCAAGGCCAAGGACGTGAAGCGCAAGGGGGCTGCCGTGCTCGCAGCCGAGCCAGACACCAAGCGAGGCAGAGATCAGCCCGAGTCCTCCAAGGGCAGCCGGTACTGCGTGTACCACGACCTCCACACCCACAACACCAATGAATGTCAAGAGCCCCGGGCCGTACACGAATGAAGGGTCGGCAGGCGCCCCGAGCGCAGCGACCGGGGCTATGGCCGAGGAGGAGGAAGGAATGCAGGATGCTGGGAAGACCGCGGCCCGCGCCAAGGGTGGCGCGACCAACCTCGCGAGGACCGCTGGCAAGACCCACCTCGCGAGGGGGGCTGGAGGGATCAGCCTCGTGAGGATCGCCCGCAAGGGAACGCAGGCCTCCCTCCGCTGCCGCCGCCACCAAGGAGAATCGAAGACCGTCATCAGGACGAGGGGGCTGGGGGCTTCCAGGAAGCGCGTGTGATCGCCTGCATCCTGGGCGGAGCACAAGCCCCAGCCTCTCAGCGCATCTTCAAGCAGTTCGCCTGCGAGTGAATGCGGTCCTCCGGCTTCGAGGCCACACGCCCTCTCGGTGGTGGCGTGCGCCATCACGTTCAGCTCAGTGGATCAGCTCAAGTGCGCAGCCACAGCCGGAGTTCTCCCGATGCTTTGCTCCCCAATCATCAGCAATGTGCTAGTCACCAAGACCCTCATCAACGGGGGAGTAGGGCTCAACATCCTGTCCGTGGAGACATTCAACAATCTTCAAGTGCCTTACAGTCAGCTTCAGCCAACCAAGCCTTTCTCTGGAGTCACCGACGGCTCCACGGTCCCGATCAGGCAGGTCCGCCTTCCTGTCACCTTCGGGGCCCGCGACAACTACCACACCGAGCTCATCGACTTCGACGTCGCCCACATTCGCCTGCCGTACAACGCCATCCTCGGGTACCCAGCGTTGGCCAAATTCATGGCCGTAACCCACCACGGCTAGCGTCCTCAAGATGCCAGAAGCGGCGGAGTCATCACGGTGCCTGTGAAGAGAGAGACCCAGTGTGCTCCACAGGCGAGCTTTTCAGCCGCATCGCTGGAAGACCAGGACCACAAGCAGCAGGAGGCCTCCGAGGCCACACCCAAGAAGAAGAAGACATCGACCGGCACGGCTCTTCAAGAGACAGGCCCCTCAGGGTCCGCACCGGGCCAGGGGGAGCCTCCTTCCATTGCATAGGAAAGCACGCCCGGCGCCCTCCTCAGGCAGGGCTCGGGGGCTCTCCACGGAGGCCGCCGACCTCGCCAAGGTCTCGAGGGCGCTTGGGCACTGCGTGGGCGTGTTTGAAGCACGTTCCGGCAAGCGGGAGCAAGACCAGGAGGCAGAACCCTCAAGAGTTCGTCGGCAAGGCCATTCGGGAGCTCTGAGTTCAAGGGTCATGAGGGGCAGCCGCCGCCTACCCGCTGTGGCCCCCCATCCAGGCGAGGATGGTGGGCTGCGCGTCTGCATCGACATACCAGGGCTCAACCGAGCCACATCTCAAGAGCGCCTCTGGCCCTCGCGAGTGGGACGTTGCGAGGGTCCGCCCCACAGCTACGTACGCATGCCTTATGGCCTGCCAAACGCGGCAGCTGCGTACCAGCGTCTCATGAGGACCATCCTGGAGGCTCAAGAGGTCAGGCACGCTGCGGCCCTGGCGGAGATGGAGATGGCCCGCGAGGAGCCGCCAGCACCTCCAGAGCCTCCCGAGGCCCCTGGGCCTGGGGGCTCGTAAGGATCGGCTCCCGCAGCCCACCGAGTCTGCTATATCAACAACCCTTCATCCCCAACATCACCAGGTGACATCTTTAAGTTTTATTTCCGGCTGGGAGCGCCTTCAGGGCCGCATTATTCCCAGGCCACGTGGGTCCGTCCCTGCGGCATGTATCCCTTTTATTTCATCTCATTAGCTTATCCTGTTGGGGGCGCCCCTCGGGCTGCATCATCCCCAAGCCGCTCGGGCCAGTCCCAGCAGCATGTACCCTTCTTGTGTTTTCCTTAGGACTATGCTCTCGTTCCACCATGCTTGTTATTTGGAACTTTTCCTTGGCGGCGGAATCTTGCACGTTAAAGGGGGGGTGCCTGAGCATCGCGACTCAGGGCTCCTACCGGCTCTCCGGCCCTCACCCTCCGGTCTTGTCCATGGCATCGCGACCTGGCTTGCAATGACGGGTGAGACTAGCCCGAGCGGGACCGAGGGCGTGAGTTGCGTCATCTAACCTAGCTTAGCAGCGTTAAAGGGGTGCCTAAGCACCGCGACTCGAGAGCTCCTATCGGCTCTCGGCCCTCACCCTCTGGTCTTGTCCATGGCATCGCGACCTGGCTTGCCGGTGACGGCTGAGACCAGCCGAGAGCGGGACCGAGACGTGAAACAGGCATCTGGCCAAATTTGCCGGAGCACACTCGAAGATAAGGCATAGAGCCAGGCGCAACCCGCCTTGAGGTAGGGCCTCGTGAGTCCCGCGCTGGCTCACAGGTGCCCCGACGCACCTCGCGAGGCCTCTCATGCCTCACCAAAGCAACTAACGGCAGGACTAACGATCGCCACGGTGAACTCTTGTTCCTTTTGTGGTGAACATGCAGGGCCCCTCCAAGGAGCACGAAACGACCTCGCCACGCAATCTCTAGCCGGCCAAGGCACGGACCTCGCGCCGCACCAGGAAGCATTGTCCTGACCCTCGAGATAAGTCACCCTCCGGACGCACTAGTCATCACCGCACCATCCCCACACTCAATGTGACCCCGTCTTAGCAACGTCGCTCTCCTTTCTCACCGAATGATGGCTGCTTGAGCGCCAAGGGGGACCCCTTGAGCATCACGAATCAGAGGCTCTTACCGCACCTCGGGCCGCTCACCTCCTGGCCTTGACCACGGCATCGCGACCTGGCATACCAGCGACGGCTGAAGCCGCCTTGGGACTGGGACCTGACGGCGCAGAGCACCAAGCCCTCACGAGGTTTGAAAGGAAGAAACTGAGCTAGAACGGAATGAGCATCCCGCACTGCCTCACAATAAGGATCATATTTACAAACGAAGCTACAAACATCTTACAAGCCCACGCGGGGCACATTCATGGCTCTTCGCAGGAACAAAAGACGCGAATCCTAAGGAGTCCTATCAACAGGGACCACCACGGCAGACGCCATCATCAACATTGGGCCACCCGGTCCGGAGCCAACCCCATCCAGATCAGGGGCGGCGACGACCTGACGAGCCTGCCCTGCTCAGCTTGGAGTCCGTGCACGGAGGGCGGGCGATCTCTTCTCCCTCCCCCGTTTCTCTCTTCTCAGCCGACGCCCGCCGAGCGATTAGATTTCGGCTATCGACGGTTTCTTCAATTACAGTCCCACATGTTAGTGAAATTGCAAGACAAGCGTGTCCCCTTTGTTGAGTGGCGTGCGAGCTGGACTGTCGGGGTTGCAACGCGTACGAGTCGTAAGTGTGCCGCCTTTACCTTTAGAACTTGCGAAGCGTAACATTTTCGCACCATCGATCGATAGAAATCCAAAACAAAATGACGAGGGTGGTACTTTCCCGCTCGTTAGGCGGGCTAGTTCGAGTGATATGACATGCTACAGTGCCGTCCACTTGTTCCATTTTTATGTAAGCAAGAGTTTACACTCGTACGCGGGAGGAGTGCGAAACACCGCATATCTGATTTTGATCGAGGGATAACTGTTCCCTGCCAAATAATGGAGGATTGTTAGCGATTATAGCATGATAGTTAGGGCATCTCCAGCGCTGGCCCACAAATTTAGACCGGCATCTGTCCAAGGACACTGATGGATGCCATCCGATGCTGCCCGCATACCTTCGACAACTATATGAACTAACCGGACGAAATTCGTGCAAACAAAGCAAATTTCAAATTAGCCGGATGAAATTCATTACATTTCGAAAACTTTTCCTACAAACTGGACGAAATTCATTACATATTTCGTGGTGGAGCAAGGAACCTCGTGGTGGAGCGTCTGCACTCATAATATTTAATATTATTCAGCGATATAAAATTAACCAATCATCTCCACGATTAATTTGGAAGAGTAAGAACACGGCAGCCCGGTGTAGTTACATCATACTAGTACATGGCTAACCCACGCTATCACCATATTTCTTGGCTTCCGATGCGACACCTATCTCTAGTAATCCAGAGCTCTGACGCTTCTCCCTCCTCGTCTCTATCAAAGTGCGGCAGGCTGGCGTTTCTGCCGTCTATTGAGGTCGGTTAACTATCACATGTTAGCGACATGCCAAGAGCATTCTAAAAAAAATTCCTTTCACGTTCCGTTTTCAAAAAGAAAAAAAATCCTTTCATGTACGAATTTGCCTATATGCTTTGAGCAACTTGCATGTCCTATACTGCTCATGTTTGATACTCTAACTTAGCTAGAGGTTAGACTAACTCATGACTAACCCTGAACTAACTGTAGCCAAAGAGGTGTTTGGGTGACAGGGTTAGATTGACAATAAATGCACTTCATGGAGAGAGAAAAGTGATTTTTCAGTGGTCCCAATGAGAACAATCTCCAGTTAGCACCTCTTGGGTGGGATAGTTTTTTTTGGTGGGTTCGGTGCAACTTGCTCCAATTTAAACCCTCATGCTTGGATACTTTAGGGCTATTTGAGCCCCAACTAGCTCAAACTAACTCTAACCCATGGATCCAAACAGGGCCTCACGGCTAGTCTCGGCGGAGCGATCGCGTGCACCGAAGCGGCGCTCTCTCGGCCGTCGCGCCACTTCAAAGCCGGCGCCCGGTGAGAGGTCGCCTCCGCTCTGGTCGGGCATTAATGCGGCATCGACGCTCCAGCGATGCTGACCGTTTCACGCGGAAGCGTCATGGCCGCAAGGGAGTATAGGTTTTGAACCGTTTCAGGTGTAGTAGTAATGGTAGTTTGCAAAACTACTCAATTATTGCACTCGTTTCCTAAGAAATTGTGGTAAAAAACGTTACTCCACAGCTGCTTCCCTTCTCCTTCCTTTCGTGATTTACGTGGCCATGTTAGCGTGGTTGTGTCAAAAATGTCACTTCCTGCTCGTGATTTGCGTTATATAATTACAAGCAAGTTTCTCGTGCATTGCACGGAACATCAATATGCATTTTTTTACAAAACACCTGTTGTGATTGACCCATGCAGGAGTATTCCCATGTGTAAAAACTAATGATATCTTGAGAATTTGATCGGAAAACTGGTACCTCGAGAATGTCATCGAAAAAATGAAAGATGAGAGATAAGACGAGGAGGAGTGGAGAGTGGTGGTGACTGGTGGTCGGAATGGGCGGAGGCATGGGGATGGGCCAGCGCGGCGGTGGCATGGCCACCATGCATGCTAGATTGTTCGAGACTTATTCCTTTTTAATTGCTGAGCAATGAGGTTATGGAGATAATGATGTGGAGAGAGGTGCGGGTATCTTTTGTAAAATTATCATAGTTTGCTTCCTATCCGTCAGATATAGATCATACGGTCTGTATTACAAGATGGCAGGCACACCATCATCGCCAACTCATTTTTTTATAAGGGTATACAGATGATAAGTTTGCTGACTACTAAAGTAAAGTGGAGTCTGTCCATGTTATGCAAGTAAATAAAGGTGATTCTTTATCATACGGGTAAGGTTGGATGAAGGGTGGTAGGAACAAATGCTCCGCCTAGAGCATGTGTGTGTGAGATGGAGTCTTAGTGTGTGTGTGGTGTGTGTGTCTGTGTGTGTGTGTGTGTGTGTGAGAGAGAGAGAGAGAGAGAGAGAGAGATGGAGTCTTAGTTTGTGTGTGTGTGTGAGAGAGAGAGAGAGATGGAGTCTAAGTGTGTGTGGGGGGATGTGTGTGTGTGTGTTTGTGTTTGTGTGTGTGTGAGAGAGAGATGGAGTCTTAGTGTGTGTGTGGGGGGGTGCGTGCGTGCGTGCGCGTGTGTGTGTGTGTGTGCGCGTGTGTGTGTGTGTGTGTCCCGGGTCCTCTGTGGCAGATGTAATTTAAGTGTGCATGGCTTCATCATAGAGAGGTGATGTGTATGGCAGAGGCCACCAACGATGGGGTGCGAGAGAGAAAATGCTCGTAGGAGGGAAGAGAAGGTGTGTGCGCGTGAGAGGAGTCGACATCGAGAGAACATGTTTGTTCGAGGATTTTCCTTAGAGAAACCAGAGATGAGAGTCCCACCTCTCCTCCCACCGGCGCCCTAGGCTCTCCGGCGATCTTTCTCCTCAGCCAGTAAATCTGGTCCTCTCTCCATCCATCTTCTTCGGTGTTCTCTGATCTACCACCCTATACCCATCTCACATGGGTCCTCATGGTGGATCAACTTTGGATCTGGATTTCTCCAAAGGTGTGGCTTTTGCGGAGGAGGTTTTCAGATCTTGTGGGAAAACCGTTCATCCCTCGGATGACACGAGCCATTTTATTATGGTTGTGTCTTTCAGCAGACACAGATTCCGTCTTGATGAGGATTCGGTGGCTGCGGCTTTGGAATGTGCAACTGGAGGATCTGCAATTGATCTATCTATGAAACTCATTGCGGACAAGGTATTCTCATTTATGGTATCATGCAAACGTGTTGGCATTTTTATTCTTCATTTGCGATCTTTCGCGTGTCCGCAATTCAAATGCTACCTTCATATGTGGGGTAATGGCGGCCCTAATAGGAAACGTGAGTTTGTTATTTGGAAGAAAGAGTGTGATGCTGAATGGATTGTCATTAGCCCTTCTAAAAAGCGTGCTGCTATGGGTTTACTAGCTATGCATAAACCTCCTTCCAAATCTGCCTTACGTACGAGCTCTAGGCCTCCGAAGAAGATTTCATTTGCCACTTTCCAACAGTATGATGTTTGCAAGGGATACTCTTTTCCTGCTTCGCCAGGTCTTGTAGATGCGGTTTCAGATGCTGGGTACACGGTGCTGCCTCGTGAGAGAGACATCGTTCCTCCGCCGCCGGCGACTGAACTCCGATGGACGGTGGCAGAACCACCCATTATTTTCGGAACAGCCAACGTCCATGCTATTTCCTTGGCCGGTATTTCTGGGATTAATCCATCTACTTCGAACGTGAATCTGCATGTGTATGGGATGGAACGGGCTAGTCCGGCGGCGGCCCAGGAGACTTCTTCAGCCCAGTTTAATTCCCAGCCCCAGGATGTTTCTCCGGTCCGGTCTGTTTCGGCCCAAGCTGCTTCCGAATCTCAATCTGCACCTCCACCTGTTATTGGAAATGAGGAGTTTATTAGTCCTGGGACATCGGAATCACCTGTTTATTAGGATGGATTTAATGATCTAGTGGATGACATGGTTTTCAAAGTTTGGAAATGTAAAAATTGTTTGTCAATGAAGCATTTATCCAGCGCGTGCACCAGCAGGGTTAGGTGCCGTAGATGCTTTCGGTTGGGGCACAGGGCAAAGGGCTGCTCCGATTCTAGCCCATCTCCCTCTTACAGGTGGGTCCCGCGGTCCAAATCCCCCGTATCTAACCAGTCAGCTGGTTTTTTGGAGCGGGACTCCTCGTTTTCTCTCATAGCTAGCCCGGAGGGGTCTATGCCCGGTCCTATCAAGCCTGCCACCCCGTCCATCCCACCATTGCCAGTTGAGCCACCGCCCATAATGCCTCTGCCGCCCTCCTCACCATCACCCTCAAACACCTCGCCTCCGGCTTTGGATAACCCCTCCCCAGCTCCGGCAATGGCCAACTTTCCGCTGGACCCGATGGATTTCCTCCCGCATGGATTCGACATCATTGATGGAGGGGAGCTACGCTTGCCTCGCACTTTCTTTGCGCCGGCGGTGGCTCCGGATCGACAGCATGAGGAGTATGCCGTCGCCATTGTCGAGCCGGCTCCTCTACCTAAAGAAGTCGCCATCTACAGGAATCTGGTCAGTGATTTTGTCGTCAATACTCTGCAGAGAGCTGTGTTGGATGCCCAGCCGTGGATCCAAGGAGTTGGTTTGTTTCGACTACACAGTGCTCTGGCCCACCAAGCATTAGTTGATCATCCTCCTTTCAATTTGGGCAACGATAGATTTGTCAGGTTTATTCCGCATGACGAGGGTATTAACTACAGAGCTGCTCAAGGTTTTCGAAGGGGATGGGTTATGCTGCTAGGAGTTCCTTTGGATTATAGGCACTCTCAATATCTTGCAGATGTTATCAGTACGTTTGTCCGCTTCCACCATTGGCATCAGGATGATCCAATGATGGTCCGATCTTTGGTCTATGTGTCTTTTCCTGCACCATCTATGGTCCCTAGATCGATGACATCTGAGAGAATTTGCTGACTTTGGAGGGGTTGGATTTCTTGGACTGCTCCGGTTTACATTCTATCTGCAGACTTTGCTGATATCCTACCTGCCGACGAGGATCCAATGCCCTTCAATGGCAATCCCCACCCTCTCCCCGGCAACATGCTGTTCAACAATCATAATTGGGTCTTACCGAGTTCCGGAGCTGGGTTGGAGCGATGTGCTCGCACCCAATGAACAGCCACAGAATGACCCTCCACAAGTTCGGGAAGTGGGGCAGCAGGATAATGTTGAGGAAGTTCAGTCTCAAGAATCAATTGTGCTTCAGTTGTCCGAGGATTCAGATTAACGGCGGCATCGGTCTTTGTTGAAGTTGCGGTTCTCCAAGACCCAATGGGACCGCAACAGCCTCCTTTAATGATCGGACAAGTGCTAACTGTTTTGGGCCTGTCCCCCCCTGTAATGCAATGGAAGCGCTGCTTGAGAAGGTATTGCCGCTTATTGGGATCTCGATATCCCAAAGGTTGTCTTCGGTCTCATCTCGGTGCCCTTTTGAACAATCAGTCCTTGGCGACTCTTTTTACCACTCCAGCTCCAAAATTGCAGCTTCTGCCTGCACCTGTTTCTGTGACTCAGTTTAAGGAAATGACACCTGTTAAAAGGCCTGTAGCTCGAGCTCTTTGTTTTGACGATATTGATGAGCCTGTTGCTGAAACATTTGAGTTTACGGCTGTTCCTAAAGTTACTCTGAAGCGTGGAAGAAAGCCCAAGGCCTCTAAAGTCATTGTGGAATCTGAGGTCAGGCGCAGTGCTCGCCTCAGTGCGATGCGTGATGGCTACCGTCAGGTAGTTATTGGGACACCTCCTAGGAAGCCACACACGGTGAAGAAGCGCAAAACTGCACCTTCCAAGCCTGACGATGATTCTGCAGTGCCTCCTCTGACGACCATAGTTGATCTTCAGCGAATTGGTGCTCGTCTTCGCATTGCACCGAGAAAATCAAGACGGATAAGCTTGCAGCTAATCCTTCCGCCCAACAACAAGTGCAAGTTCCGATGATTAGTTTAGTCATCCGGGGTTTAGGTCCATGGCGTACCATAATCGACATTTTCTCGTTCTTATCTGTTTGGAACTTTGCGGTTTACATCATCTAGTGGGTTGTAGGCCATTGTGTGGCTTACTTTTACTATGTCCTCTTTTGGTATGTAATGAATCAAACCTCGTTTAGAGATTGGAAAGTACTACTGTTGGAATGTTAGGGTCTGAATTACGAGCGCGTCGACTGCGGTTAGGCAAAAGATCAATGAAAGTGGATGCTCTGTTGTTTGCCTCCAAGAAACCAAATGCATGCATATTGATCATCGCTTCATTAGAAAATTCTGTCCACGGCGTTTTGATAACTTTGTTTATGTACCATCGGTTGGGGCATCCGCTGGTATGGTGGTCATATGGAATTCATCTCTCTTCATAGGCAGCTTAATTGAGGCTAAACCATATGGCATTATTGTGAAGTTTCAATCTAAACATACATCGAGTCTTGGTTTCTTGTCTCAATTTATGGTCCGTGTCAAGGACCGGTAGCGTGATGATTTTGTGCGGTGGTTATATAATCTGGATATTCAGCTCGAGGACAATTGGCTGCTTTTAGGTGACTTCAATTTTATGCGTTCGATTGAGAATCGAAATCAGCCGGTGGTGATGTGAATGATATCTTTTGTTTAATGAAATAATTGGTCATTTGGGTCTTGTTGAACTGCCAATCAAGGGTCGTCAAGACACATGGTCTAATATGCAAACCACACCCCTCGCTCGAACAAATTGATTGGTTTTTACATCGTGGCTTGGACACATGATCACTAACACAATGGTTATTCCGCTTGCACGCATCGCCTCGATCACGCCCCGTGTGTGGTTTCAATTGCCACTTGTATCCCCAAGGCAAAGGTTTTTCGCTTTGAAAACTATTGGGTTGATTTGCCTGGCTTTATGGATTGTGTATCTGAGGTTTGGAATAGACCTGTGGATAAATCTTCAACTGCCTTAATCATTTCTGCTAAATTCAAATCTCTTCGTTATGCTCTTAAGAAATGGCATCTTAACCTATCCACAGTCAAAGGCGCTCATTGCTGATTGCAACAAAGTAATTGTTTTTTTGGATAATATTGAGGAATTTAGGCCCTTGAGTTGGCCGGAGTTCAATTTTCGGAAGATTGTCAAATTACATCTCGAAGATATCCTGCACTGGCAGTTCATTTATTGGAAGCAATGTTGCACGATCAGAAATATCAAAGTTGGTGAGGAGAATTCAAAATTCTTCCACGCAATGGCAACTGAAAGATATAGGAGAAACACTATTTCTTCGATCAAATCTGTGGATGGGGACGTGGTTCTTGATCATCAACAGTTAGCTGGGATGTTTTGGTCTGATTTCAATCGTAGAATGGGCCAAGCAAAAGGTATACAAATGGGTTTTGACCTTGACACATTAATTGCTCGTATTGATGGGCTGGAGAACTTATCCTTGCCTTTCACGGATTCCGAGGTGGATACGGTGATTAAGAACATGCCTTCTGACCGGGCTCCGGGCCCGATGGGTTCTGGTCTTTTCCTCAAGAAATGTTGGAATATTTTGAAGCCAGATTTTATGAAGCTGGTCGGGGAGTTTTATGAGGAAAGTGCAACCTGGAGTGTCTGAATACATCTCTCATTACACTCATTCCAAAAAGTTGAGCCGGAATATATTGGTGATTTTAGACCCATATCGTTGACAAACACTTGTCTCAAGTTTTTAACTAAACTTTTGGCAAATTGTTTGCAGAGTGTGATTCTAAAATGTATTCATCATAATCAATATGGGTTTCTTGATGTAGATCCATTCAAGATTGCCTTGCATGGTGTTTTGAATATATACATCAGTGTAAGGCATCCAAAAGACCTATAATCCTTCTCAAATTGGATTTCACGAAGGCGTTTGATACCATCGAGCATGATCGATTCTCGTGATTCGAAATGCAAGGGTTTTGATGATCGTTGGACAGGTTGGATCGATAGCATCTTGTCCTCTGGTTCCTCTTCGGTCCTCTTAAATGGTGTGCTGGTAATCACTTTGTCGCCGTTCGGTGTGCGACAAGGAGACCCATTATCCCCTTTGTTATTTGTGATTGTGGTGGATTTATTGCAGTCCGTGGTTAATGAGATGTGTGCAAGGAACATTCTCACACTGCCCATACCAACCTCTTCACGGGATTATCCGATTGTTCAATACGCTGATGACACATTAATCATCCTTCCTGCGGTGGACGACCAGCTCATCGCTTTCAAGGAGATGCTTGAGACCTTTGCTAAGTCAACGGGTTTGCGGGTTAATTTTAGTAAATCATCATTGATTCCAATGAATATGTCTGATGAGGAGGGTCAACGTGTGGCGGCTTTGCTTGGATGTGATGTTGGATCCATGCCATTTACTTACCTGGGATTGCCAATGGGTACTACTCGGCCCACAATCTATGACTTGCTCCCCTTAGTGGACCGCATAGAGAGAAGATTGTCTGCCTCATCCTGTCTGTTGAATCAGGGTAGCCGGCTGCAGTTCTTGAAATCGGTTTTATGTTCCATGCCAATATACTTCTTGTGCACCATTTCATTACCTCAAGGAATTTTGAAGCAGATAGAACGTATCATGCGGCAATGTTTGTGGCGAGGCAACTCTGACACACCAAGACAATCATTGGCAGCTTGGGAGTTAGTATGTCGGCCCAAGAACCAGGGAGGACTTGGGGTTCTAGACCTTGAAAACAAAATGATGCCTTGTTGATCAAGCATCTCTTCAAATTTTATAACAAGTTGGATGTGCCCTGGTTTCACTTATCTGGGACACATATTATCTGCTGCTCCGCCCCAAGTAGCATAAAGTTGTGGTTCTTTTTGGTGGCGTGATGTGATGAAGCTCTATGACAAATTTTGTAAGTTGGTCGTCCCTCATGTGCGCTCCGGGGACTCGGTGGTTTTCTGGCTGGATCGGTGGCAACTTAATAACGAGGTGGTTATCATGCAACAACGTTTCCCGAGGCTTCATTCTTTTGTCATTGATGACACGCTTACCATTAAGAATGTGATGGAGCTGCCTGTCCCGACCGACAATTTTCACCTGCCTTTATCAGTTGAAGCTTTTGAGGAATTCAATCAACTTCAGGCTATAATGCCTCTGATAAACTTGCATGAGGGAGTTAGTGATGTCTGAAATGGCCTTCAAAAGCGGGGATTATCAATCCGGGATCTACTATTTGTCTTGTTTTTCCAAGTCGTGGTGACCCTCTTTTTCGGTGGATCTCGAAATGTGCTTGCACTCTCAAGCTCAAGGTGTTTGGCTGGCTTCTTTTGATGGACCATCTGAACACTAGGGATATGATGCGAGACGACATTGGATTATCCAGATGATACTTGTGCCATTTGCTTCTCGGTTTGCATGAAGATAGAGCTCATCTCTTCTTTGCTTGCAACTTTAGCCAACGATGTGCGGAATTATTTGGGCATTTCATGGAATGTTCAACCTAACTGACTACTTTTGACATGGCTTGTGCGGCCAGGAGGGAATTTGGTCAACTGTTTTCACCGAGGTAGTCTTTACGGCTACACGGAATATTTGGACCCAAAGGAATGGAAGGATCTTGAAATGAGTTGCCCACTTTCGGAGCTTGGAGGAGGAATTTTATTCATGATATTTCTCTTAGCTCATAGAATCAAGTGTAAATATAGAGATAGACTAACTGATTGGATAGCTTCTTTACACTAATCACTCCCTCGTAAGTAGTCTTTCTTCCTTTTGTTTCCTTTGTAATTTTGTAATGAACCCATATTGTTTTAATAAAGGACTGTGAGGCTGTTGCCTTGCAGTACATAGTAAAAAAAACATGTTTGTTCGAGAGACACCATGGAAGACTACTATATATCGATGGTGCATGTAGGCGGGAATTAAACAAAGGGATGGTCTTATTGGTTTCGGGGATATAGGGAAGAGTGAGGCGTGGCGGGCGGGGGGTAGCTAGAAGGAGATTGTTAAGTGTGAGTGTGTGTTTTGCCCATCCAAAGGAAGTTATGTGCACAAAAGAGGAGAACGATTCGGTGTGGCGTCAGGATTGAGGGTAATTAACTACATTATGGAGACATAGAGACCTTGAGCGTGCATATGTGAGAGGTATACATGTATACGTGGGATGTGTGTGTGTGTGTGTGGCGCATGATAGAGATAAAAGAAAGAAGACATAAGTCCTAAGATCAACGACATGGGAGAGACGGATCGGTATGACAATATGCATGCATGTGAGAATGCAGGGAAGAAGGCCCGACAATTGAGCATGTGTTTTTGTCTTTAAGAGATAGTGGCGTGGGCTGGAGCATGCATCTATGGCGAGCAGAGGGGGTGAGGCGCAACGATTGTGCAAAAGAGATCAACCTATAAATGCATATGTATGGATAGACATATATAGTGTGAGTGATAGGAAGCAAGACTCCGTGCGAGAAAGAAATGTTGACGGAGAAACTACAGATAGATATAGAGATGGAGATGCTAGCTAGAGAGACATCCGTTAGTTTGGGTGTCGGAGATGACCGTCGGGTGGTTCGAAGGGTGAAGTTATATATGTGTTTGAGAGGGCACTTGACTGCATGCATGTATACAGAAACATATGTAGTGTGCGTGACAGGAATCAAGAGTGAGGGGGAGAAAGAAGGTTGATGGAGAAACAGATAAATAGAAAGATAAAGATGCTAGCTAGTGTGCGCTAGAGATAGGAGTCAAGTGGATCAGAAGGCTGGGTTATGTGTGTGGGTGTGAGAGAGATAGAGAGAGGGCGCATGTGAGTCACATACAAACAAATATCAGAGAGAAATGAGATCCAGAGAGTCGGAGTTTTGTGTCTGAGAGAGAGAAAGATATTTCACAACGAGAGTGATAGCTAGAGAGACATATGAGGGAACACAATATATCTCTAGGGAGAGAGGGTGTGTTTGAGCGACATACAAGAGAACAATGGAGAAATATGAGACCCTGGGAGACAGAGTTTGTGTTTGTGTGTGAGAAAGAGATATTGAAGAGGAAGAGCTGTAGGTTCTCATATCTAAGGAGCAAAAGACATCTCTGTATGAGGGGTGTGTGAGTGGCACACATGGGAATAGTTGAGAGAAATGAGACCCCGGGAGACAAAGTTTTGTGTTTGTGTGAGAGAAAGAGATTCCACATGGAGAATCATAGCTAGAGACACATAGCAGGGAGCGAGATATGCTTAGAGAGAGATAGAGTGATGAAGGTCGATGGAGAGAGTATCATGAGTGTGTTACGAAGATAAAAGATCATTATCGACATACAGGTAGCACGAGATATGCCTGAGAGATGATGAACGCGTATAGGTCCAGAGAGATAGTCCTATATAAGCATGAGTGATAGCTATATGAGACGAATATCTGGATTAAAGGGGATTCAAATATTTAAACTGGAGATAACGACATTGAAAATATCATAACGCAAATTGGTGTATCAAACTTGCATATTCATTTGAATTTGGGCACACGTGTAATGTTATATAGTTTATCAATATTGGTGATCCATAGATTCTTCAATTACAAACAATGCATGGTTTATATGCAGTTAGTGTCTAAACGGGATTACACTATATGTTGCGTGTGTGAAACACATTATACATGTTTGAGAAGTTAAAAAAAACCCGCATGAAACACACATTAATTGGAGACAGTTAGCGAGGAATGCATACATTGGATTTCAACATAAAGTGGTTTCAAATATTTGAAAATCCAAATTGATGGATACAACCTTATGAATCTGAGATCATGCCATTTGTAAACCATATTTATGTATAATTGTGTTGTGCTTTTGAAAGTATATATGTAAAAAAATGATGTATATAGAATGTAATTCCAATTGAAAATGGATCCTGCCGAAAAAATAGTAGAATACAAGCGGGATTGAATTGAGTTTGCACGGTGGCGTGCCTTTGTGCAAAATTTGAACGAAGCGGGAAAGTCGCAGAATCTTGAAACCAAAATCTGCGAGATGGAGATCACTATCGCTTATCCTCGCCAAGCAAAGCCTATCTGCTGGATTTCTATAGGTTTCGATAGGGTAGGTTTGTAATTTCACCCAAACGTGACGTAACCGCCTCTCACCCGGATTCATACGGTGGGCGCAAAACACAGTGTGCCATCGGCCAAAATTGACTCCCTCCCCGATTCATATTCATACATGGTGGGCGCCAAAAACAAACTCTCGTCGGCAAATATTCGGTGTATGTGAGATTACCGTCCTATCCCCAACCGACTAATGTTGCTGTGATGTAGTAGAAATTTGAAACGGGGGCTAAGTTTGTAAATTTCCTTGCATTTGAGACAAGCGCTACCGACTACATGGTTCCCCTTCCTCTCTACCTCCTTTTCCCCATTCGTACTCCGTGGGCGCCAAAACACCCTCTCCACCCCCACCCTCCTCCGTCCGCCGCCGTCCGCCACCCCATCCACCGCCGTCCTCCTCCACCATGCCGGAGCTGATACCCCGACGCCGCCGTCCATTACAAGAGATCGACCTCTCTCATCAACGCCTTCAGACCGAGATACTTGCATCCTGTCCTCTCGCTTCATCCCCGCCGTCATCCACCTTGCCGGCGCCGCTCCTACGACCGTCTCATCCACCGCGCCCCGCCGCCACGGTCTACCCTCCTATATCTGCTTCCATGCCGCCGACAGCCATCGCTACCGCAGCACCGTCAAATTCTCACCAGATGCGTACACGGCGCCGCACCAGAGGCTGTACTCTTTCGTATCTGCTCAACTTATTTATCGCAGCAGGAAAATAGATCACCACTGCGTTACTCTGATTTCTTGTCTTGGTTGCGAAGTTGCCTTTGTCCGGTTTGCACCTTCAGATCCGCCATGGCACGCTCAACACTATACTCCCAATGCTTATGGTTTTCCCCTTTTATATTCCACACTAATTAAATCGCAGTAGACTAAATTTCAAAATTGGGTCAGTCGATTTTTCAGAGCTCGCCGGAGTTCGCCGGTGAGATCTAAGGGGCTCGGGTGGTTGTGGGGCCTCGCCGAACGAAGAAAACTCGACGCGGGTGGGGGGTGGGGGTGGTGGAGGAACACAGGCGGTGGGGGCCGGTGGTCCGTCCGGCGGCCCGTGCGGTGTTCTGTATGGGAAGAATCACAGACGAGGAAGAAGAAGGGTTAGGAGACATAGGATCTTCATCCAACCGCCTGAAATGGTCGAGAGACAGCTGGGAGTTGCATTCTTAATGCGCTCTGGTTCATCATGTGTCGCATATTATTTTTTTGTACTTGTGCCAGATTATATAAATGCACGCACGATATTACAGCACACATGAGCTCCCTCATCAGAATCCGGTGATAGCACATAAGTGTTTACAGGGGTGCCCCTATATTAGAATATCATCTGCATTACAAAGATAATCTCACAACTATTTATGTTTCCATGGTTCTCAGATATTATATGCAATTATAGTGAATATCAGAATCCGCGCATCAGAAGAATATTGTGGAACACTGCAATGACTTACAAAATTGACACCAAGGCGTTGAGTGCCATTTTGGAAGCAATGAAACTCGTACGCTCCCCACCTGTTGATTCTTGTTCAGAATATCATTCTAATGACTATTCTAACCTCGAGGAGTCAAAGGCAGATGGCCTGTCCTGTTCACCCATCAAGGTGCCTGTTCTAATTTGGCAAGGTTTTATTCATTGCGCGTATCTTGCATATGTTATCTTGCATTTCTTCTACTTTGTTGCACCACCATCTGCTTAGTTTACTCATCATATAACTCGAGATGCTATGCCCATCCATTATCAATACATATTAAATCTGTCGTACCATGTTTTTCCACTCAAATGCTGTTCTTGTGCATCAGACATCAAAAAGGAAGAGGGTGATTGCCGAACCTGGAGGAGCACCAGCAAAGTCCTTGAAAAACGTGGTGGTGCCGGAGAAATCAGACAGCGCCCCACTTATATTGGCTGTACAACCAGTGACACAAAACATAGGACCGACTCCAGCAGACTGTACCCATACTTCACTGGCCACACCATTAGCCCCACCACACAGGACCTGCACTCCAGCAAAAGGTATACAGATTTCATTTGCCATAGCACTAGCCGTGCCACAGAAAAATCCCACTCCAGCAAAAAGTTCAACAAGTCCAACGGCCGAAGACTATCCCAACTGTAGAGACGGCCAATTCCTGCAGATTGGAACCCCATTCCATTTATTTCTAGTTTAAAAGATAATGCTTTCAATGTTGTTAGGGACTACGTGCATATATTCCCATCATGGGAAGATTATAGTGAAGACAAACACCATTTTCACATCTTCCTGTCCAACTTACGTGTAAGTGCTATTATTCATGGTTATTATTTTCCTGTTTTCTGTTGATCGAACACATCAATGATTTACATTACATTGTTGTAACTAGGTAG
Organism: Aegilops longissima; assembly: GCA_021605205.1. Taxonomy (NCBI): domain Eukaryota; kingdom Viridiplantae; phylum Streptophyta; class Magnoliopsida; order Poales; family Poaceae; genus Aegilops; species Aegilops longissima. The sequence goes on from CM038679.1 coordinate 199,858,954, forward strand.
GGTGAATCTGGATAGTCATGACTTTCAAAGCTTGCTTGTGCTTTTCAAGGAAGCATTGCAGCAGTATCGGTGTTACCTGAGGAAATCACACTTTGATGGCAAGTCTATAAACGAATTTCCGGTGAAGTCTCCTGTGCTAAATTTAGAAGACATTGAATGGAAAAACCTTGTTATGCATTGGTCTCGTTCCCAGGATGAGGTACTATCTATGAAATCACATGACAATTTGAACTTCTACTTTTCTGCATGTGCCTTACGGATCTTTTTTGCAGGAAATCAGCTTGAAGAAGAATTCCGGTTTGAAAAGAACGACATGATATCACAAATATGCTGCCCGCTGCTTTGCTCTTATTAGTACCTGTTGTCCTGTATCACTGTACTTGCATACATACCTGGTTCATTATGTGACAGCAGTATGCATGATTGCTTGCTTATCAATTGTTCGCTCCAAATTATCTGATCTGTATGAATGGTTACATTAGTGTAGAATATATCCAATGCCAATGAATTTTTTTAGCTCTGCATTGTTCTTGTAAGTACATGCTGTCCTTTATCAGTGTTCTTATATTGACAGGTAGTTGTTCATATACCATCACTCAGCAGCTTATTTTCCTTTGCCCTCCATTTTCTACACATCAGATCTATATTTACTCTTACCATAAGGTTGGTACTGAAGAAGTTTAGCTGTGCATTGCTCTTGGTTGTGCCTTTTGCCTGTATCGCTGCACATACATTTATAGCTACTTGGTTATGTAGCATCACTCTTCATCTTATCTTAAATATTCTCCATTTTTCGTATACTATCACATCTATATTTACTCTTAACAAAATGTAGAATAAAGGCAATGCTTATGAAGAACATTCCGTGCTAAACTTCTTGAATTGCCCCCCCCATCAGCATGGACAAGGGCTTTATAGAGCCTGTCTTCACCAGTAATGTAAGTTTGTCCTTCTCAAGCCTTCAAACTTTGTTGTGTATATTTGGTTAGGCATGACTGCAACAACTGTTTATTTTTGGTGTTTGCATCAAATTGCATGTTTAAAGTTTATTATGTAGTTCATAAACAAAAGTTTGTCCTTCTCAATTTAAGTTTTCAGTTGTACAACCAAGTTCCTTCTTCATACCATGTAAATTAAACTATCTGAGCAAGTGATCTTCTTTTGCTTTGCATGTATGCTTCTGTTCTTCATCCATAATCCAGTGGTGTGGTGAACCTACCCACTATAGCACAATGTCATATTCTGCAATGTCTTAACTATGAACAATGTCATATCATTCTAATATTATTTAAACCGCCTCTTTATTTGGCAATCTGAAATGGGTTAAATTGACAGCACACTAACCATTGATACTTATGAGTTCTTGATCTGTAATCCAGTGGTGTCGTGAAGCTGCAAACTCCCTCACAATGTCAATTCCTGCCATGTCTTGACCTGAACAATACCATATTGTGTTAATGCAATTTTAAACTGTGTCACTTTATTCACAAGAAGAAATGTGATGAATTGTTAGCATCGATACTTTTATGTGCAAAACCTCTCATCTGTCTCGCTTGTTTATCTTTTGAGTGAGGAAGATATAAGTGTTGAACAAGCTAGATCTCATCATCTTGCTCAGTTGCTTGCGCTTGTAGCTCCCAAAGAGGGCTAACCTTTCTTGAACTCTATTGAAGTCTTTGTCGGTTTTGTATATTATTTTGTCGGTGTGTTTATTTGCTTTGGTGGCGATCTTTGATGCTCAGTGTATGTAATCTGCTGTCTGCTTGTGCTTTATTATCATAGTGGTGAACTTTGATGCCCAGTGGATGTAATATGTCGTAATTTCTTTATTGTATAGTCTAGGTTTTTCTTATTCACGATGCTACAGTTATTTTATTGTATATATATCCTGTCTTCATGATAAACCGCCAAACCGTAAAATTACGGTACATAATAGGGCCGTCATGCAATCACGATGTATGGTCCGCATCATGGGCCCCGTCAAACTGGCCCACTAGTAGATTCGGGCCTTTAATAGGCCGAGTAACCCCGACCCTCTTTTCGCAAGAAAACTCAATGGGCTTTTAGGAGGTGAGAAGTAGGTTGGGCACAAGCGTGTCGAATAGCTCACGGGCGCGGGCAGCGAAATGGACCCCGCCCATGATTGTGCGAATCAATTCATGGGCTTTTAACAGGCCAAAGTTGTCTTGGTCCTTGTTTGGCCCAATCAGATATCGGCTGCGAGCAGGCCGGATGCAAACCGGGCCGTAGTTAGGCCCAACTATATGACGGGCTTTTAACAGGTCGAAATTAATATAGGGCCGAAATGTTTAATGGGCCCTTAACAGGCCGAAACTAATATCAGGCCGAATTACTAAATGGGCCTTTAGCAAGTGGGCCCAAAAGCATAGCGTCGAGTCAACGGGCCGAATCTGATATGGGCCATAATTGAGCCCAAAGCCTCTTAAAGGGCCGGACCTGATCTGGGCCGTGATTTGGCCCAGAAAGTGGGAGGCATTTAACGGGCCGAATCTTATATGGGCCATTACTAGGACCGGAACGTGGCAGGCCATTAATGGACCGGATCAATTATGGGCCGGCATTTGGCCCAAAACATGGCAGCCAGTTAATGGGCCGGCCTACTAGGGTCCTCAAAATCTTGTGGGGGCCTAAATGGGCCGCCCATTAATGTCGGCGAAATCTCGTGGGCCTTTAGCTAGGCCGGCCCATTATGATCCGCAAGAATTTTGTGGGCCTTTACCTAGGCCGGCCCATTATGGCACACAAAAATCTTGTGGGCCTTTACTGGGCCGGCCTATTATGGCCCGCGAAATCTTGTGGGCCTTTTAGTGGGCCAACCCATTATAGTCCGCAAAATCTCGTGGGCCTTTAATGGGCGGCCCATTATGGGCCGCCAAATCTTGTGGGCCTTTAATTGGGCCGGCCCATTTAAACTTGATTGGCCGTGCCACGTGTCGACGTATCATAGGCGTATACGTCCAATGAGTGGATGACATCTGTCCCAGCGATGAGTGACACATGTTTCCTCCAGCCAATGATGATTTTACACGTGGAAAATCCCCATTGGTCGGGGCTGTTAACGGGTTATCGGATCCAAAACCCGACCCGATAGCTTAACGGCGTTCCGCTACGGTGGATGCCACGTGTCGGTCACCCTTGACGAAAGCATTTCTGTGACGCGCGATTTGTCGTCATGGAAGTGGACACTTCCGTGATGATAATTTTGGTAATGTCATGGAACACTTCTACGACAGCACATGTATGACTATCTTGATTCTGTCATAAATTTGTCATGGATGTACATGCATGAAAAAAAACGCGACCTACTATGACAAACACGTATCACCACGGAAGTGTATTTTTTGTAGTGTGTATATCCCCTATTTTCTCTGTTTTTCTTCGTTCAATTTCACAGAATTTCAAAGATATATATATATACACACACACATTTGAAGATATATATACACAAGCATGCCAACGCATATCCAACAACATATCCAACAACAAGTTTGCAACAACACATATCCAACAACAAGTTTGCAACAAGTTTTGAAGAATATAAAAGAAGCACAAGGAGAAGAGTAGACTCCATGAATGCAAGCTCCTCATCTAAAGCAAATCTGCAAATTAGGAAAGATGAAAGTTAGAAGAAGAAGAAGACTAGCTAGAAGATAAAGAAGAAAAAGAAGAAGAAAAAGAAGAAGAAGAATTTATCTTCTCTTTCTTAGTCTCCTCTCCTATTCTTTATCTTCTTCTTCTTCTTCTTCTTCTTACTAAGGTAGGAAAAAATGCCATTTTTAGCTAAGCTAGGTAAAAATGCTAAGTGTGTAGGTCATTTTAGAGCTAAGCTAGGTAAATAGGTCATTTTGGAGCTAACGTAGGTAAAATGGATCATATTGGAGCTAACTAAACTTGGTCATTTTTTAGCTAACCTAGCTAATTATGCTATTTTTGAGTTAACTAAGCATATTATGCCATTTTTGACATAAGTAAGCTAATTATAGCTATTTATTGAGCTAACCCAGGTAACTAAGCATATTAGAGCTAATTTAGCATTTTAGAGCTAACTTAGGTCATTTTGGAGCTAACTTAGGTAAAATTGTTCATTTTGGAGCTAATTAGGCTTATTATGTCATTTTCGAGGAAAATAAGATAATTATATGACATATATGATGTTACCAAGATTGTTATGCCATTTCAAACCTAAGTAAGCTAATTATGCCATTTTTTACATATGTAAGCTAATTGTATGTCATTATTGAGCAAACCTAGGTAACTAAGTATATTAGAGATAACTTAGCATATTAGAGCTAACTTAATTAGGTCATTTCGGAGGAAACAAAGCTAAGTATAGATCATTTTGGAGCTAAGTAAGTTAATTATGTCATTTTGGAGGAAGATTAGCTAAGTTTTGGTCATTATTGTAAGCATTTTGGAGGAAATAAAGCTAAGTCTAGGTCTTTATGTATTTGGTAAGCAAAACACTAGAGAAAACGTACCATCATCACGGAGGTGAAGGATCGGTCGGGTTTGCGCCAGTGCGAGATGGAGAAGGATCGATCGATGCTTGTCGGGAGGCATGATGCACCAAAGATCATTTGCAATGTCTCGTTAGCATGATGCAATTGAAATGTTAATAATAGTAACTAATGACCATTCAATGAAACTCACCGTGTCCACTATAGCAATCTGGGGCATCGGCGGAGGGGTCTGATCGTTTTTTTTGCACACGGACTGCACATTTTGTTTTCACGAGTCAGTCGTATTAGTTAGTAATGAATCAAACATTACGTGCATGATTTGGCTAATATGCAGGAGAAACTTATCACGAGGAGCTCGTATAGGGCCCGGTGAGATGCGTCGTTCCGGTTCCTCTCCACCTCCAACAGACTACTCGTCCTCTCCACCAGCTCGATCTCCCTATGCTTAGCCTGCCTGTTTGCCTCCGCCAGAAGCTCCTGGGCCATAGCCTCGATGGTGAACTCCATTGGGCATGGTCGAGGCGGTATCTCAGGAAGAGACCTCGCCTGGGGCTTCTTGATCTCAGGGAGACTTCTAGGACAACGTATCAGTCTATCCCCAATGGCAAACGAGCCATGTTTCCTCCCCTCACCAGATAGCATCACGAGCTCTGAATCAAAAGGACTCTGGCTCGGGTTGAAGTCATCCCCTTTCGTCGCCTTCCCACAGTCTCTGTACCTCACGAGCGTTATGGGAGGAGATGTTGGTGAAGCTCTCTGGATGATCGAGGTCATCCTCAGAGAATGCCTTGGCCTTCTTGAACGGGGCAGTATGGGCCATGGCATAGAGGTCGTACAGTGGTGGCACATACTTCTTGTTGTGTTTCGCCTAGAAGAGAGGAACAACATGTCAGTGAAGGGCTCAAGCTAGCATGAAGAATGAAATTGCGTGAATCGTTAAGGGCTCATACCACATACCCAGTGATTCCCATACTCAAACAGGTTGGAGCTCCCTTAATGGTGTGGCACACTTTGCATTTGGGCACGCTTATCCCTAGCCTTGTTGTTCTCAGCTAGCCATTGGGGAGAGCACCACTCATCCACCAACGCCTCCCAACAGTACATCCTATCCGCACACCATCTCGGGGGCAACTAAGTTAGGAAAAGAGAAATTTCGGCGCTCCGCCTACTGTAGGATCGAAAGTATGTCTAGAGGGGGGTGATTAGACTACTTGACCAAATAAAAATCTAGCCTTTTCCCAATTCTAAGTCCTGGCAGATTTTAGCATCTTAGCACAAGTCAAGTAATCAACCTACACATGCAATTCTAAGAGTATAGCAGCGGAATGTAAATCATTGCATATGAAGGTAAAGGGGAGGAGTTTGGAGAGAGCAAATGCAATGTAGACACGGAGATTTTTGGCGTGGTTGCGACAGGTGGTGCTATCGTACATCCACGTTGATGGACACTTCAACCCATGAAGGGTAACGGCTACATGAGTCCACGGAGGGCTCCACCCACGAAGGGTCCACGAAGAAGCAACCTTGTCTATCCCACCATGGCCATCGCCCACGAAGGACTTGCCTCACTAGGGTAGATCTTCATGAAGTAGGCGATCTCCTTTCCCGTACAAACTCCTAGGTTCAACTCCGCAATCCTGACGGAGGCTCCCAAGTAACTCCTAGGTTCTATGATGAACTCCTTGCTCTTTTGCTTCAAATGATAGACTCCCCAACACTCAACTCTCTCTCACAGATTTGGATATGGTGGAAAGATGATTTGAATGGAAAACAACTTGGGGAAGGCTAGAGATCAAGATTCTTGTGGTTGGATTGGAATATCTGGGTCTCAACACATGAGTAGGTGGTTCTCTCTGAGAAAATGAGCAGCAGAAGTGTAAGCACATTCTGATGACTCTCTCCATGAATGGAGGAAGGGTGGAGGGTATATATAGCCTCCACACAAAATCTAACCGTTACACACAATTTACCAAACTTGGTGGGACCGAATAGTGAAACTCGTGTTGGGTAACGTAGTAATTTCAAAATTTTCCTACGATCACGCAAGACCATGGTGATGGCATAGCAACGAGAGGGGAGAGTGTCGTCCGCCCACGCCTCGTGAGACCGAAAGCGGAAGCGTTATATTAACGCTGTTGATGTAGTCGACGTCTTCACGATCCGACCGATCCAAGCACCGTTACTCCGGCACCTCCGAGTTCTTGGCACACGTTCAGCTCGATGGCGATCCCCGGCTCCGATCCAGCAAAGCGTCGGGAAGGAGTTCCGTCAAGACGACAGCGTGGTGGCGATCTTGATGTTCTACCGTCGCAGGCTTCGCCTAAGCACCGCTACAATATGACCGAGGTGGAATATGGTGGAGGGGGCACCGCACTGCAGCTAAGGAGCGATCACGAAGATCAACTTGTGTGTTCTAGGGTGCCCCCTGCCCCGTATATAAAGGAGCAAGGGGAGGGCGGCCAGCCCTTGGGGCGCACTAAGGAGGGGGAGTCCTCCTCCTAGTAGGAGTAGGACTCCCTTTCCTAGTCCTACTAGGAAGAGGGAAGGGGAAGGAAAGAGAGGAGAGGGAGAGGGAAGGGGCTGCGCCCCCTCCTAGTCAATTGGACTCCCCATGGAGGGGGCGCACCACCTCCTGGTGCAGCCCTCTCTCCCTCTTGGCCCAATAAGGCCCATAACTTCCCCGGGGTTCGGTAACCCTCCGGCACTCCGTTTTCTCCGAAACTTCCGGAACCTTTCCGGTGTCGAATATAACCATCCAATATATCAATCTTTATGTCTCGACCATTTGAGACTCCTCGTCATGTCCGTGATCACATCCGGGACTCGAACTCCTTGGTACATCAAAATACATAAACTCATAATAACCGTCATTGAAACCTTAAGCGTGCGGACCCTACGGTTCGAGAACTATGTAGACATGACCTAGAACTATTCTCGGTCAATAACCAATAGCGGAACCTGGATGCTCATATTGGTTCCTACATATTCTCGAAGATCTTTATCGGTCAAACCGCATAACAACATCGTTGTTCCCTTTGTCATCGGTATGTTACTTTCCGAGATTCGATCGTCGGTATCCAATACCTAGTTTAATCTCGTTACGGAAAGTCTCTTTACTCGTTCCGTAATACATCATCTCACAACTAACTCTTTAGTTGCAATGCTTGCAAGGCTTATGTGATGTGTATTACCGAGAAGGCCTAGAGATACCTCTCCGACAATCGGAGTGACAAAACCTAATCTCGAAATCGCCAACCCAACAAGTACCTTTGGAGACACCTGTAGTACTCCTTTATAATCACCCGATTCGTTGTGACGTTTGGTAGTACCAAAGTGTTCCTCCGTGGCGGAGTTGCATAATCTCATAGTTACAGGAATATGTATGGGTCATGAAGAAAGCATTAACATACTAAGCGATCAAGTGTTAAGCTAACGGAATGGGTCATGTCAATCAGATCATTCAACTAATGATGTGACCTTGTTAATCAAATAACAACTCCTTGTTCATGGTTAGGAAACATAACCATCTTGATTAACAAGCTAGTCAAGTAGAGGCATACTAGTGACATCTGTTTGTCTATATATTCACACATGTATTATGTTTCCGGTTAATACAATTCTAGCATGAATAATAAACATTTATCATGATATAAGGAAATAAATAATAACTTTATTATTGCCTCTAGGGCATATTTCCTTCAGTCTCCCACTTGCACTAGAGTCAATAATCTAGATCACATCACCATGTGATTAACATCGATAATTCACATCATCATGTGATTAACACCCATAATTCACATCGCCATGTGACCAAGACCCAAAGGGTTTACTAAGGTGTGATCATGTTTTGCTTTGTGAGAGAATCTTAGTCAACGGGTCTGCCACATTCAGATCCGTATGTATTTTGCAAATCTCTATGTCAACAATGCTCGCACGGAGCTACTCGCTAATTGCTCCCACTATCAATATGTATCTAGATCGAGACTTAAAGTCATCCAGATCGGTGTCAAAACTTGCATCGGCGTAACCCTTTACGCATTTAACCTTTTATCACTTCCATAATCGAGAAACATATCCTTATTCCATTAAGGATAATTTTGACCGCTGTCCGATGATCTATTCCTAGATCACTATTGTACTCCTTGCCAAACTCGGTGCAGGGTATACAATAGATCTGGTACACAGCATGGCATACTTTATAGAACCTATGGCCAAGGCATAGGAATGACTTTCATTCTCTTTCTATCTTCTGCTTGTGGCGGGTTTTGAGTCTTACTCAATTTCACACCTTTGTAACACAGGCAAGAACTCTTTCTTTGACTGTTCCATTTTGAACTACTTCAAAATCTTGTCAAGGTATGTACTCATTGAAAAAACTTATCAAGCGTCTTGATCTATCTCTATAGATCTTAATGCTCAATATGTAAGCAGCTTCACCGAGGTCTTTCTTTGAAAAACTCCTTTTAAACACTCCTTTATGCTTTGCAGAATAATTCTACATTATTTCCGATCTACAATATGTCATTCACATATACTTATCAGAAATGCTGTAGTGCTCCCACTCACTTTCTTGTAAATCAGGCTTCACCGCAAGTCTCATATAAAACTATATGCTTTGATCACACTATCAAAGCGTTTATTCCAACTCGAGATGCTTGCAGGTCCATAGATGGATCATTGGAGCTTGCACATTTTGTTAGCTCCTTTAGGATTGACAAAAACTTCTGGTTGCATCATATACAACTCTTCTTTAATAAATCCATTAAAGAATGTAGTTTTGACATCCATTTGCCAGATTTCATAAAATGTGGCAATTGCTAACATGATTCGGACAGACTTAAGAATCGCTACAGTTGAGAAAATCTCATTTGTAGTCAATACCTTGAACTTTGTCGAAAACCTTTTTGCGACAAGTCGAACTTTGTAGATAGTAACACTACTATCAGTATCTGTCTTCCTCTTGAAGATCCATTTATATAATATGGCTTGCCGATCATCGGGCAACTCCATCAAAGTCCACACTTTGTTCTCATATATGGATCCTATCTCAGATTTCATGGTCTCAAACCATTTCGCGGAATCTGGGCTCATCATCGCTTCCTCATAGTTCGTAGGTTCATCATGGTCTAGTAACATGACTTCTAGAATAGTATTACCGTACCACTCTGGTGCGAATCTTACTCTGGAAGACCTACGAGGTTTGGTAGCAACTTGATCTGAAGTTTCATGATCATCATCATTAACTTCCTCACTAATTGGTGTAGGAATCATGGAACTGATTCTGTGATGAACTACTTTCCAATAAGGGAGAAGGTACAATTACCTCATCAAGTTCTACTTTCCTCCCACTCACTTCTTTCGAGAGAAACTTCTTCTCTAGAAAGGATCCATCTTAGCAACGAAAAACTTGCCTTCGGATCTGTGATAGAAGGTGTACCCAACAGTTTCCTTTGGGTATTCTATGAAGACGCACTTCTCGATTTGGGTTCGAGCTTATCGGTGAAAACTTTTCACATAAGCATCACAACTCAAACTTTAAGAAACGACAGCTTAGGTTTCTTTGCTAAACCATAGTTCATACGGTGTCATCTCAGCGGATTTAGATGGTGCCCTATTAAGCGTGAATGCAGCTGTCTTTAATGCATAACCCCAAAAGCGATAGTGGTAAATCGGTAAGATACATCATAGATCGCACCATATCAAAATAAAGTACAGTTCTGACGTTCGGACACACCATAATGTTGTGGTGTTCCGGTGGCGTGAGCTGTGAAACTATTCCACATTGTTTTCATTGAAGACCAAACTCGTAACTCAAATATTCATCTCCACGATCAGATCGCGAAACTTTATTTTCTTGTTGCGATGATTTTCCACTTCACTCTGAAATTCTTTGAACCTTTCAACTATTTCAGACTTATGTTTCATCAAGTAGATATACCCATATCTACTCAAATCATCTTGTGAAGGTCAGAAAAATAACGATACTTGCCACGAGCATCAACATTCATTGGATCGCATACATCGGTATGTATTATTTCCAATAAGTCAGTAGCTTGTTCCATTGTTCCGGAGAATGGAGTTTTAGTCATCTTGCCCAAAAGGCACGGTTCGCAAGCATCAAATGATTCATAATCAAGTGATTCCAAAAGTCCATCAGCATGGAGTTTTCTTCATGCGCTTTACACCAATATGACCTAAACGGCAGTGCCACAAATAAGTTGCACTATCATTATTAACTTTGCATCTTTTGGTTTCAATATTATGAATATGTGTATCACTATGATCGAGATCCAATGAACCATTTTCATTGGGTGTGTAACCATATAAGGTTTTATTCATGTAAACAGAACAACAATTTATTCTCTTACTTAAATGAATAACCGTTTTGCAATAAACATGATCAAATCATATTCATGCTCAACGCAAACACCAAATAACATTTATTTAGGTTTTAACACTAATCCGAAAGTATAGGGAGTGTGCGATGATGATCATATCAATCTTGGAACTACTTCCAACACTCATCGTCACTTCCCTTCAACTAGTTTCTGTTCATTCGCAACTCCGTTTGAGTTACTACTCTTAGCAACCGAACCAGTATCAAATCTTGAGGGGTTGCTATGAACACTAGTAAAATACACATCAATAATCTGTATATCAAATATATCTTTGTTCACTTTGCCATCCTTCTTATCCGCCAAATACTTGGGGTAGTTCCGCTTCTAGTGACCAGTTCCATTGTAGCAAAAGCACTTAGTCTCAGGCTTAGGTCCAGACTTGGGTTTCTTCACTCGAGTAGCAACTTGCTTGCCGTTCTTCTTGAAGTTCCCCTTCTTCCCTTTGCCCTTTTTCTTGAGACTAGTGGTCTTGTCAACCATCAACACTTGATGTTTTTCTTGATTTCTACCTTCGCCGATTTTAGCATTGCGAAGAGCTTGGGAATTGTTTTCGTCATCCCTTGCATACTATAGTTCATCACGAAGTTCTAGTAACTTAGTGATGGTGACTAGAGAATTCTTTCAATCACTATCTTATCTGGAAGATTAACTCCCACTTGATTCAAGCGATTGAAGTACCCAGACAATCTGAGAACATGCTCACTAGTTGAGCGATTCTCCTCCATCTTTTAGCTATAGAACTTGTTGGAGACTTCATATCTCTCAACTCGGTATTTGCTTGAAATATTAACTTCAACTCTGGAACATCTCATATGGTCCATGACGTTCAAAACGTCTTTGAAGTCCCGATTCTAAGCCGTTTAAGCATGGTGCACTAAACTATCAAGTAGTCATCATATTGAGCTAGCCAAGCGTTCATAACGCCCGCATCTGCTCCTGCAATAGGTCTGTCACCTAGCGGTGCATCAAGGACATAATTCTTACGTGCAGCAATGAGGATAAACCTCAGATCACGGATCCAATCCATAATATTGCTACTAACATTTTTCAATACAATTTTCTCTAGGAACACATATAAAAACACAGGGAAGCAACAACGCGAGCTATTGATCTACAACATAATCTGCAAAATACTACCGGGACTAAGTTCAGGATAAATTTAAGTTCAATTAATCATATTACTTAAGAACTCCCACTTAGCAGACATCTCTCTAGTCATCTAAGTGATCACGTGATCCAAATCAACTAAACCATAACCGATCATCACGTGAGATGGAGTAGTTTTCAATGGTGAACATCTTATGTTGATCATATCTACTATATGATTCACGCTCGACCTTTCGGTCTCCGTGTTCCGAGGCCATATCTGCATATGCTAGGCTCGTCAAGTATAACCTGAGTATTCGCGTGTGCAAAACTGGCTTGCACCCGTTGTAGATGGACGAGAGCTTATCACACCCGATCATCACGTGGTGTGCAGGCACGACGAACTTTGGCAGCGGTGCATACTCGTGGAGAACACTTCTTGATAATTTTAGTGAGAGATCATCTTATAATGCTACCGTCAATCAAAGCAAGATAAGATGCATAAAGGATAAACATCACATGCAATCAATATAAGTGATATGATATGGTCATCATCATCTTGTGCTTGTGATCTCCATCTCCAAGCACCGTCATGATCACCATCGTCACCGGCGCGACACCTTGATCTCCATCATAGCATCGTTGTCGTCTCGCCAACTATTGCTTCTCGACTATCGCTACCGCTTAGTGATAAAGTAAAGCAATTACATGGCTTTGCATTTCATACAATAAGCGACAACCATATGGCTCCTGCCGATTGCCGATAACTCGGTTACAAAACATGATCATCTCATACAATAAAATAGAGCATCACGTCTTGACCATATCACATCACAACATGCCCTGCAAAAACAAGTTAGGCGTCCTCTACTTTGTTGTTGCAAGTTTTACGTGGCTGCTACGGGCTGAGCAAGAACCGTTCTTACCTACGCATCAAAACCACAACGATAGTTTGTCAAGTTGGTGCTGTTTTAACCTTCGCAAGGACCGGGCGTAGCCACTCAGTTCAACTAAAGTGAGAGAGACAGACACCCGCCGGTCACCTTTAAGCAACTAGTGCTCGCAGCGGTGAAACCAGTCTCGCGTAAGCGTACGCGTAATGTCGGTCCGGGCCGCTTCATCTCACAATACCGCCGAACCAAAGTATGACATGCTGGTAAGCAGTATGACTTATATCGCCCACAACTCACTTGTGTTCTACTCGTGCATATGACATCAACGCATAAAACCAGGCTCGGATGCCACTGTTGGGTAACGTAGTAATTTCAAAATTTTCCTACGATCACGCAAGACAATGGTGATGGCATAGCAACGAGAGGGGAGAGTGTCCGTCCACGTACCCTCGTGAGACCGAAAGCGAAGCGTTATATTAACGCTGTTGATGTAGTCGACGTCTTCACGATCCGACCGATCCAAGCACCGTTACTCGGCACCTCCGAGTTCTTGGCACACGTTCAGCTCGATGGCGATCCCGGGCTCCGATCCAGCAAAGCGTCGGGGAAGGAGTTCCGTCAAGACGACGGCGTGGTGGCGATCTTGATGTTCTACCGTCGCGGGGCTTCGCCTAAGCACCGCTACAATATGACCGAGGTGGAATATGGTGGAGGGGGCACCGACACGGCTAAGGAACGATCACGAAGATCAACTTGTGTGTTCTAGGGTGCCCCCTGCCCCGTATATAAAGGAGCAAGGGGAGGGCGGCCAGCCCTTAGGGCGCACCAAGGGAGGGAGTCCTCCTCCTAGTAGGAGTAGGACTCCCTTTCCTAGTCCTACTAGGAAGAGGGAAGGGGAAGGAAAGAGAGGAGAGGGAGGGAAAGGGGGCTGCGCCCCCCTCCTAGTCAATTCGGACTCCCCATGGAGGGGGGCGCACCACCTCTGGTGCAGCCTCTCTCTCCCTCTTGGCCCAATAAGGCCCATAACTTCCCCGGGGTTCCGGTAACCCCTCCGGCACTCCGGTTTTCTCCGAAACTTCCGGAACCTTTCCGTGTCGAATATAACCATCCAATATATCAATCTTTATGTCTCGACCATTTCGAGACTCCTCGTCATGTCCGTGATCACATCCGGGACTCCGAACTCTTCGGTACATCAAAATACATAAACTCATAATAACCGTCATTGAAACCTTAAGCGTGCGGACCCTACGGTTCGAGAACTATGTAGACATGACCTAGAACTATTCTCGGTCAATAACCAATAGCGGAACCTGGATGCTCATATTGGTTCCTACATATTCTCTGAAGATCTTTATCGGTCAAACCGCATAACAACATCGTTGTTCCCTTTGTCATCGGTATGTTACTTTCCGAGATTCGATCGTCGGTATCCAATACCTAGTTTAATCTCGTTACGGAAAGTCTCTTTACTCGTCCGTAATACATCATCTCACAACTAACTCTTTAGTTGCAATGCTTGCAAGGCTTATGTGATGTGTATTACCGAGAAGGCCTAGAGATACCTCTCCGACAATCGGAGTGACAAAACCTAATCTCGAAATCGCCAACCCAACAAGTACCTTTGGAGACACCTGTAGTACTCCTTTATAATCACCCGATTCGTTGTGACGTTTGGTAGTACCAAAGTGTTCCTCCGTAAGCGGAGTTGCATAATCTCATAGTTACAGGAATATGTATGGGTCATGAAGAAAGCATTAACATACTAAGCGATCAAGTGTTAAGCTAACGGAATGGGTCATGTCAATCAGATCATTCAACTAATGATGTGACCTTGTTAATCAAATAACAACTCCTTGTTCATGGTTAGGAAACATAACCATCTTCGATTAACAAGCTAGTCAAGTAGAGGCATACTAGTGACATACTGTTTGTCTATATATTCACACATGTATTATGTTTCCGGTTAATACAATTCTAGCATGAATAATAAACATTTATCATGATATAAGGAAATAAATAATAACTTTATTATTGCCTCTAGGGCATATTTCCTTCAACTCGGTCAGACTGATTTAGTTCAAAAGGTGAACGCTAGGCTTTTCGGTGGGACCGACATGATCAACTCGGTTGGACCGATGTGCTAGGGTTAGGGCATAACTTGATCTCAGTGAGACCGATCACATGAACTCGGTGAGACCGATTTCAGTAATAGGCAAATAGAGAGTTGGTCAGGCAAACTCGGTGGGACCGATCGCTCATTTCAGTAAGACAGAAACGTTACGAAAAGGAAATAGAGAGTTTGCATTGCGAACTCGGTGGGACCGATCGCTCATTTCGGTTAGACAGAAACGTTACGAAGGGAAACAGAGAGTTTGCAATCCCATCTCGGTGAGACCGAGATCCCTATCGATGAGACCGAACTGATTAGGGTTTCTGGCTATGGCTATGTCAAATGAACTCAGTGGCGTCGGATAGATCAAATCGGTGGGCCCAGTTTGAATTTAGGTTTAGGAAATATGTGGAATTGAGAAAGTGGTTAGGGCTTTTGGAGCATATCACTAAGCATTTTGAGCAAGCAAGCAATTAAGCAACACCTCATCCCCTTTTAATAGTATTGGCTTTGCCTATGGACTCAATGTGATCTTGGATCACTAAAAGGAAAATGTAGAGTCTTGAGGTTTTGCCAATATGTTTCGTTAGCATTTTGAGGGGTCCACATCTCTTGTCCATGCCATGTCAATCATTGAACTTTCTGAAATGATCATCTTGAAAGAGTATTAGTTCAATGAGCCATATGTTGTTAAGAATTACCAAAACCACCCAGGGATTAGTTGCACTTTCAATCTCCCCCTTTTTGGTAATTGATGACAACATAAAGATCAAAGCTTCGACAAATGATAATAAGAATGAAATACATCGTCGCGTTGAGAAGTATGTGATAAGCAAGAGCTCCCCCTAAATTTGTGCATTATTTAAAATTTGATTTTGAACGCAAATGTACAATCGATTAAGGTCATGGGTTACTCTTCCATGTCACATACATCTTAGTGGAGTGCTCAAAATGACAGAGTATGAAATAAACACTCATCACCAAGACAAAGTAAATGATCATACATGAGAAATAGAGAATATCATCATCCAAGCACAAACATTAAAGTATGATATGATCAAACACATGATCATACAAGTATCTCACACACTCATACATAGATTATCAACCAAGCAAGAAAACAAACAAGTAGCAAACTAGAGGCAAAAAGAAGCAAAGCTCTCTCTCTCTATCTCTCGAAGCCTATGAACTATACACTTTTCCCCCCTTTGGCCACAAGTTACCAAAAAGTTTGAAAATGCAAAGTGTTATGCTGCTCTATAAGCTTGATCTTTGGGAGTGTGACGCCCGAATATTTGAGCTACAGTAATTCCATGTTAATGATGCCACATCACTTTGGTTATTGTTGTTGATCTCGCTATAGTTCAAAACGATTTAAATTCAAATTTGAGATAAAGGAAAATCACAAAAGTTTTCAAGTATTAAAACTAAAAATGTTCGGAGTGAACCAAATAATGCATAAGTAATTATGGTGGAGAAACAACACCTTTATAAAATATTTAAATACTATTAGATGACTAAAACAGTAGGGAGAACTATTATCTAAATACTTTTAAATTTAAATAATTACGAAACTATTTTAGTTTGGGTAGCAAGTTAGTGTGGTTGTGGCATATTTGGTAACATCAAATTAGGTGCCACTTTGGTATTTTGCTAAAACAAAAATAAAAGGAAACTAAAAGAAAATAGAAAAAAAAGTAAAAACAAAACAAAAGAACCACGAGCCTTCTTGAGAGAAGCTCCGGTTTGCAAGAAGCTTATACCAAAACTTGTTCCTATTTGGCCAAATTTTTTACCATTGCATGGTAGTACAATTACATGACACCATGCCAAGTTTCATGATTTTCAGGCGTGTTTTGGATTTACAAGAATTTTAAAACCATGTTTCTCAATGTTCTCGGCAGAGCCACGATGCCTAGATGTTTGAATTTCATTCCCATTTCTTGCATGGGACCTACAAATTCACGCGAGGACACACATGTGATTTTCCAAGCAACTTTGGTGCACGGGAGCATGTGCTTGTAGTTCAGATTTGAATTATGCACATTAAATGACCAGAAACTCAATTAATGTATAAAAGGGCAAACGAACCCGGAATAATTCCAAAATTTAACAGGGCGCTCATGTAGTTCTATGTTGCTCTATAAAGAAACTCAAGTGAGGGGGCAACGTATATCGTTTCACACTCAAAGGTGACATGTTCCCTCTCAGAACCACGAGTCTTCTTGAGAGAAGTTCCGGTTTGCAAGAAGCTTATACCAAAACTTCTTCCAAATCGGCCCAATTTTTTTACCACAGCATGTTAGTGCCATGGCATGACACCATGCCAAGTTTCATGATTTCCAGGCGAGTTTTGGATTTACATGAATTTTAAAACCAAGTTTCTCGATGTTCTCTGCCAAGTCACGACACCAAGATGTTTGAATTTGATTCCCATTTCTTGCATGGGACCTAGAAATTCACCCAAGGACACACATGTGATTTTTGAACCAATTTTGGTGCATCGGAGCATGTGCTTGCAATTCAAATTTGGATTGTGCACATTAAATGTCCATAAACTCAATTAATGTATAAATAAGGCCAAACGAACCCGGAATAATTCCAAAATTTAACAGGGCACTCATATAGTTCTATGTTGCCTCTATATTGAAAATCAGGGGGGAGGCAGCGTATATCGTTTCGCGCACAAAGGTGACACGTTCCCTCTCGGAACCACGAGGCTTGTTGAGAGAATTTCCGGTTTTGCAAGAAGCTTATACCAAAACTTGTCCCAATTCAGCCAAAAATATACATATGAAAACAGGTTATAGATTATCCCGAACATCTCGCTACCTAGACCAATGTACTCTGATTTGAATTCAACATAAAATGTATTTGAATTGGAGATCGTATGGTACATGTAGTTCATAGTGAAATATGATTACTTCTATATGCATGTTTTTTGTTATCAAGATAATATTTAAATGATTGTATAACTTGACAACAATCGTATTCAAATAAGGAAAATTGATTCAAATTTAGTCCATATGGTAGCCGACAATATATATGTTCATAGGGTGGAGTAAAATGTTCATATATGATGGAAGATCAAAATGTAGGACTACATCCATTATAAACCGCAAGGTCACCTAACGATATATTCGAATTCAACATAACGTGGATTGAAAAATTGAAATTCGACATCCTGGCATTTGTAATCATATAAAAAGGGACATGACTCTTTCTTTTGGTGGGAATTGATTTGTTTTTTGTTGTTGTTGAGGGAAGTGTGAATCGATTTGGTACTATACAGGGTAATCTTGTTCTCCTATTTTTTTACATTTTTCTTGTAGTTTTTTCAATGACATCTATAGCAATATAGTAAAAGGGGACATGACTCTCTTATGTCTTGTATGAATTGTTTTTTTTGTACACGTTTAGTTTGTTCTGACGAACAAGGAATCCGCGCCTTGTTATCCCGAAATTTTCAAGCTCGAGTATCTTTTGTCTCATCTGCTTTGAAACTCCCGCCTCTTCAACCCGCTCCACTCCTTGTTATCCTGAAATTTCGACGTGCGCGAAAACTCCCTCATCTGAAATCGGACCCGCAGCCCAGACACGCGAAATCCCCCATTTACCCCTCAGCCGGAAATGCCGGCTCGACGTTGCGGTGTCAAAACCGGTGGGGGTACGCTGGTAGCTTACCCTAAATTTCAGACAAGCACGTCCCTAAGCCATGGATCCCCCTACCTTCCCCTTCGTCCCCCCATTCGTACACTAAGGCCGCCAAAACCCGTGAAACCCCACGCTCCTCCGTCGGCCTCCTGACCGCCGCCCAGCCGGAGACTCCTCCCCGACGACGTCGTCCACCACAATATCTCACCGTCCCTCATCCACCGCACCGGATGAGGATCCGTTGTCGATCTCGTCGTCCCGCCGTATCAGCCGCCCCGTCCTCCACCTCCAAGGAGCTGCCCCGACATTCGCCTCGTATATCGCGCCACCTCCATTCCCACAACGCCGCCTTGGCCTGCCCCACCAGAACCGCAGCATCCTCACCAATTCCTTTGATGAAGCCGAGGCCCACTCGGCGCCACCAAGGAGGTTCTGCACTCACTACTGCACTTTATCTTTTATTCAATCTCACGGGGCAGCCGATGCTCGATACCAAAGCAGCCATGGCGGGTCTCCATCGATGGCGCCGTTGCCGACCACTTCATCCATGGCGTCTCTCCCCCATGTCGTTGCTTCGTCGGCAGCGACTTCCACACCAGAACTGGCTGCAGCTGCTCCGGCTCTCGCTCGCGTTGCCGCTCTTTTCTTGCTGTCGGTCGCGCTGCTGCAATGCTCTTGCTTTTGTTCGTGCTACTGCTCTTCTCTGCTATTGCTGTCGGTCGCTCTGCTGCTCCGCTCTTGCTCTCGTTTGTGCTGCTACTCTGCTCTTGCTCTTGCTCGCCCTGCTGCTGCACGACCTCCGGTAGCTACATGAGTTGCTGCTTTAGCACTCGCTCACGGTGCTGCTGCACGACTTGCTCTCTGCTAGTGCGTTCCCTGCTAGAGCGTCTGCTGATTTAGACCACTGCTTCTGCTACTAGTGCTCGAATGCCCTAAACATCTATTGCAATGCTCTGCTACTAGTTCAATCAGTTTCGACTTTAAATTGAGTTTCTTCAGTTAAGTTCATAGTGAACAGTATTTACAGCATCTGTCGGAGTGGCCATGGCGCGGCTGATGCGTTTTACATCTAGCACTTTTTGGTGATGTATTTTACATCATCTATTGCAGATGATATTAGAGTCCCACTTTAGATTAACATTGTCTATCTTGTCCTGCTCCAGCCTCGCCGCCGTACACCTCATCGGAGCTGCTCCAACGACGGAATCGTCCATCGCAGCAGAGCAGTACCCTCGGCGCCGTTTCCAGAGGCCTCAGATCTTCTTCCCCGCCTCCGACAGTCACACCAGCATAACCATCCTCCACGTCCAACCCAACGATGCTGAGGTCGACAAGGCTATGCCAAAGAGGTTGTACACTTGTTGCATCACTTTGTTACTCTACATTCATGTCAATTCCTCAGGGATCCTTTGCTATGGAACTACTATGTTACTACAATTCCGGCATTTGGTTAGAAGGAGTGGAGCAAAGCAAAACTGGAGGATTTTTTTCCTTTGGTGTCTCTTTCAAAGAAAAAACGTAGGAATTTTAATATCCACTTGGACGTCCTTTTCAAATTTATATGCATGAAGAACATGACTAATTGCATTACTGGCATAATAAGATTCTTATTTTTTCATTTTCACGTGGTTTGACTTTAATTTGACTTGTTTCTCCATTGTTGTGTTCTTCCAATTCATCTGAACCAAACACCCAGGTTGACAGAAATCCTATGTTTCCAAATGCTCTGTTTTGCACGTGCATTCCTATCCTATTCCTGTGTTTTTCCGGTCGCTGCGTTTATAGAATCCTCTAATTCTAAGGAGCCCTTACAGATTTACTTCATTTTCAGATAGGCGTCAAAGAAAACTCTGTTTGTCATGTCGTGCTCCTACCGTGCCATCATCCACCCCACCTGAGGTACACCATCGATAGAAGCGTTCACTGTAGCAGAGATTCCCCCTGCAGACTTTCTTTCGCCTCCTTAGATCATCTTCCCCGCTGCCGACAACCGCGCCAACTACATTACCATCATTGACTGAGCAGATGAACCTGAGACTACACAGTTCCGGAAGAGAGGTCGCAGTCTTTTGTGTTTGCTTATGTTATACATCGGTTATTATTACCTACTACTTTATCGTTCAAACTTGAGTTTGAAAATGCCCGTGGGTCTCATATCGAGGCAACAACAAATAGTATCTGTCTACTATCGGGTACATCTGGGGTCTTCTATGTGGTTCATGTTGGGTGGGCAACAAACATTAGATGATCCATTCTCTATCTTTTGAAAACTGAAGCTATAATCTACCTTCTATCATTAGTTTTGGATCTATCCACTCGTTTGATACCATCAATCTTGATTTCTGCATGGACCCCTTATGCCTTACAAAATTAACTATTTTTTGTATTATGCATGTCAGTTATTGTAAACAACCGTACTGAACATGTAGAGAAAAAGAGAAGACCGTTCCGTGGGAATATAATGTCATGCAGACGCCGCTCCATGGTGGGTGAAGTGGGCCCCCTCCCGCCATTCCAAATTGTATTCCAGAGGAAGATAACTGTTCAGATGGGGATTCAGAGGGAGCCGACCTCTCCTATTTAGCACCCGAGGTGTTTGCTCTAACATGGCATGCTGATGTTGGTCATATCATGCATATGGGGCCTCGCATTGTTTACATTATACATCTTATATGTCATCAGCTTAGTTTAGCTTTGCTTGATGTGAATGCCACCTGTTTCGTTTCTATATCATACTCCCACCGTTCCTAAATATTTATCTTTTTAGATATTTCAAGAAGCGACTACATACAGAGCAAAATGAGTTAATCTACACTCTAAAATATGTCTATATACATCCGTATGTGGTAGTCCACTTGAAATCTCTAAAAAGACAAATATTTATGAATGGAGGGAGTATATGGGAATTATGCAATGCCATCTTCTTTAGCCAGGAATCATATACGTGAATCATGCAATGCCATCCTATTTAGCCAGTTATCGTATATGTGAATTGTATCATGCCATATTTTTTTCATAATGTGTTCCATTTGTCAACAATGTTTATACATTCATCTACTCTTCCTGTGCATCAGCCATTTGAGTCGGTCATGGAAAAATCTGGAGTGAAAACAAGGTCTTCTGAGCAGTCAGTGCTACCTGTTGATGCAGATTTCTTGCTGGTTACAGATAGCTCCTCAGAGAAGGATTCAGAGACAGATGACCAATCGTATCCCCCCCCCCGAGGTGCATGCTCTAACTTGGCAGGGTTATATTGCTCATATCATGCATATGGTGTCTTGCATTGCCATGCCATCTGCTTAGATTAGACATGCTTTGTGTGAATGCCTCATGTTTGCTTTCTATATCAGATATGTGAGTTATGCAATGCCATGTTTTTCATCCAGTTATCATATATGTGAATTATGCACCGCCATGTAGCCAGGCATCATATATGTGAATTATCTCATGCCATCTTTTTTTTCATTACGTGTTCCATTTGTTGACAATCTGTGTATATTGAACTACTCTTCATGTGTATCAACCATTTGAGCTGGTTATGGAAAAATCAGGAGTGAAAACAAGGTCTTCAGAACAGGCAATGGTACCTGTTGAAGCATATATCTCGATGGTTATAGGGAGCTCCTCAGAGGAGCATTCAGAGACAGATTACCAGTCCGATATCCCACCTGAGGTGTATGCTCTAAGTTGCAATGTTTATATTTCTCATATCATGCATATGGTGTCCTACATTGCTTAGTTTAGACATCATATGAATATTGAATTCAATCTTCTTAGTTTAGAGATCATACATGCGAGTGCCAGCTGCTTAGTATACGAATCAATTACGTCAATTGTATCATGCCATCCTGTATACTTAGACAACATGTATGTGAATTATTTCATCCCAACCTATTTTAGAAAGACATCATATAGTTTTGTCATGTCATCCTATTTAGATACTCATCATATGTTGAATTATGTCATTATATCCTATTAAGTTATCCATCATATATCTAAAACTGTGTCATGCTATCCTATTTAGTTAGGCATCATATATGTGAAATTGTGTCATGCTGTCATGTTTGGCTAGACAACATATATGTGAATTACCACATCTGTGTATCATACAATTTTTGTATGTTCAATTTCTTTTCCTGTTTATCAGCCATATGAATTGGAGGAGGTGATGGCAGTATCTATGGGAGCGAAAACCCGTTCTTCACAAAAGACAGTGCTACTCGTCGATGCAGATAGAACCATGGTTGTATTGGCCCGCAAACTAGCCCCATCACACATAATCGAGACTCTTCCACATTGCACACTTACACCGTTGGGCAGAGAACCAGCTACAACCCATCTAACCCCAACCCCAGCGAATAGTAACCCACTCCTAGTTGACAAAGCACCATGTCCAGCACAGAGTACCCCCACACGAGCAGTTTGTAAAGCAACTGCAGTGCCCACAGCACGAAGACCACCACAGCGAAACCAAACTCCACGTTTCATGCAGAAGAGCAACTGTTCTCAGGTCAGATTCTGTAGCTATGGTCCATACTCCTTTGCTGTTGCATCACTGTATTTACTCCTACCAACTACTTTTGAATTTGAAGGATCCAATTGAAACTTCAATGGCACAACAAGTATATTTTAAACCTATTTCTTTAACTGGATTGTTGTTCTAACTTGTTGCTCTATGTTGATTTCATTTTTCAGTTGTATAAATAGTTAAGTTCTCATGTGATGCACATTACATGTGTTGCCAATGCTTTGTAGTTTCTCACACTTATATTCTGTCTATGCTGCTGTGTCTTAAAAATATATGAGTTGAATTGTGTCTCTATCTTGATTTGGCAACATAAAATAGAATGATATGGACAATACAGTGACCATAGTACATAGATATATGTTTGTTTCATGTTGTTATCTGGTCCACCTTACTACTGAACAGGTTTACAAAATGAGTTCCGTATACTACATGCTAAACATGTGATGTGTCTGCTTGTTTCTCTTGTAGTATGCAAACAACATATTGGAGAAGAGCACCCCACTATGCAATGGTAGAGAAAGTAATGCAGATAAGGTTCGAGATAGTGAGACAGCCATGCTGGTCTCCAAGAAAGGTGTTAAAAGCAATCTTGTAGACAGTGAGAAAACCCCACAGTCCAGCGTTGATGTAGTGTTCGAGTTACTGGCCAGTACCGCTGGCACAAGATCTTCGAACTCGCTGCCTGAATCACTTCAGCTTATTGAGTCTCAGCTACAAGCTGAAAGGCATCAGTCAGCTGTGCTGCACAAGAAGCCGAAGGACTGAGGAAGTCCCTGCAGAATTCAGATGCATACTTTCTTGTCCAACAACAAGTGCTGGAGGATTTAAGCGCCAAACAAGAGAAAGTTAATAAGCTTGTTAAACATCTTGCCAGCATTATGGGTACCCAGAATATTATTTCTTGAGCTCTTCTGAAGTGGTTTCAGTTTGGACTTGTTTTGCTGCGGCGTTTATTTGCACTGGTCGCCAAGTTTTACAACCAGTGTATATGATATGCGGCTTTGTTCCCTATATTTGCATTGGTGGAGAACTTTGATGCCCAGTGGATGTAATATGTGTAATAGCCGTGATAGCCTAGCGTAAGTTGCTTGCTTATTTATTTCCTTGTTGTCTTGTTTATTTTTTTGCTTGTAGACAGTGCAGTTCTTTTTCCGCGGTTTGCTAGTGGCTGCAATAACCTATTTTTTAAAACTAGTCCACAATAACCATGGGATACATATTTACTGTAGTTACCATGGGCCTCCTACGGGCCGTAGAAACAATGGGCCTTCTAAGGGCCGTAGAAACGATGGGCCTTCTACGGGCCGTAGCACCAATGGTCCTTCTACAGGCCGTATGATCGATCGGCCAAACATGGGCCAATAACAGACCACAGTATGGGCCGTAAACGGGCTAGATTTGGAATCGTCTGTTCATTGGGCCGACCATAACGGGCCGCCATTAATCTGTCGTATTTGATGACGCTACGAAAACGGCCCAATAGATTAACGGGCGCCAAACGGGCCGATTGTAACCACAAGCTAAATTTGGCCCTAAATGTAAAAGGCGATGAACGGGTAAAATGGCGAATGTTGAAATAAGCCCAAGAATAAATATGCCCTGGGCAGGCCGAAAGATAACAGGGGCTGGAAACGGCCCAATGGAATAATGGGACATTAATTGGTATAAAGCGGTATATTGTTCATTGCGGGCCAGATTCACCACGAGCTGTTAATGGGCCAGATTTACAAATGGCCTCGTATGGGCCGAAAGACATCATGGGCCATACATGGGCCGGAAGTTACGACGGGCTGGAATCATATTGGACGGCCCAGATGAAGCAACTCGCCTTAATTCCGGTAGGCCCTAACGGGCCTCGAGTTAGCGGGCCATAAATGGGCTATACACTATTGCAGGATGCTGCTAACACGACACAACAATCAGAGAACCTTTGATAAAACTATGTGTGATGCATTAATCACAAACGACGATGTAAAAAAACCATCAAAAAAGGTGCAAAGCGTTTGCGATGGAGGATGCATCAAACACGATGCAGATTTTAGTTGCGTGTGCGATGTAGGGAACATGGTTAACCCGTTCGAACTGTTTGCCATGAGGCAGAACAATAGAAACAGGTAGCCATATCAATGTGTGTGCGATATATGGCATACAGTTCGCTCTAATGAACCATTTTCTATTAGGGAGTTGAACATAAATGGTTAGCCAGATCAAGGTATGTGTGATATAGGGCATACGGTTTACACGGACGAACTGTTTTCGATTAGTGAACGCAACAGAAATGGTTCAACTTAACAAGATGTGTGTGATACGTGGCAAACAGCCACCTCGGATGAACTGTTTGCGATGAGAATTTAGAACACAGACGGTTAATAAAGTTTTTTCGTGTGCGATTCTGTATGTGCAAAAACGTTGAAAAATGCAAACTTGTTGCTTGCGGTGGCTAGGAGTATCTCACACGATGCGTCTGCGAGTACTCGTGTGTGATGATTAGTAAGTTACACATGCATTTCCTTATGTTAAGACTTGTGTGATAAATAACACGTGGCACCGGATATGGTATTCGGGTTGTGTGTGTGCTCCACTTAGTCTTCCCGCGCTCCAGTGAATGCTTCCTGCGCTCCACATGGGTGAATTGTAAAATCCACGCCTATTCCCTCACCGGTTTCCCACCACCAGTTAATGGTTTGCTGCATATAACCCAGGCGGCAATGCACCGCCGCGACACTCTGCAAAGATCTAGTCCTCACCCATCTACCATTAGTTATTCCAAGCAAGCCAGGCAACGACCAAAGCTTCAACGTCGAAGCCTATCTGCGTTACATCTTCGGCGAGGAGAACAAGCCGAAGCAGGTCGGGGAGCAAGAGCTTCATCAGCCGGTGCAGGTACCATGGCCCATTGGCAGTGATATCGGCTTCATAGTCCTTGGGAGCACAATCGACATATTGAAGAGGAGGTCTGGTGAGCAGTTTGCCATCCATCGTGCAAAAGATCCAAAGCTGCTCGGCGGCATGACCGACGACCCACCCGAAGAATCGCCGTCACCAGTGCTCATTGAGAGCCTGATGCCCTGCAAGGAATGGGCAGAGGACCTCTGCGATTCAGTCAAGAGAAAGGCAGAATGCGTCTTCATCATTGCCCGTGGCGGCCGTGTCAACCTCGATCCCGATGATGTGGTGGCCAGGCTCGAGCGCATCCTTGGCGGAGTTGACGTCCTCGACAAAGTAGAATATCACCAACGTGATATCTTGAGGATGCAGGTGATTGATGGAATTTTCTACCAGGCCAGAGACATGGAAATGGAGCGGTTCCGCGAAGTTGTCATGCGCGATTGCACGCTGTCAAGCTCTTCTGGAAGAGGCCGAGCAGCCCCAAGAGCCTCCTAGCGCTAGCAGCTCCGTAGGCGGAGGCTGGTCGGGACACTCGGAGTGAACGACCGCAAGGGGGCTATGCTGATCATGGAGTCCAAGAAGACCATCGCCAGAAGGCCGCCAGCTCAGCCTTATAGCTTATATTTTATTATAATTGTATGCATATGTAGGTCGTGAGTGTTCTGGGCCTTGTCGCATTTGGCATTTCAAATTATCCTGAATATGTAAGGCAATTATTAAGAATTATTAACCGTTGCCATTGTAACTTTGCCTCAACGGCGAGCAGAGCGCGCGCGGGGAGCCAGAGCGGAGCGTGCCGCGGCCGCCTCAATGGCGAGCAACCGCGTGGTCAACCTTCTACCATCAATAAATTTTGACCTTGTTTCTCGTCACATTGCTGATTACAATGCAATAAGTAATTGCAAATCTGTTCACACCTATCAAACTAATATGTGTTCACACTTTGCACCGGGCTATAAAAACTACCCACTCAAAAATTTCTTCATAGTTCCTCTCCTCATCACCCACAAAACTGGTTTTTCTGTCACATCGTTCTGCCATGACCGGTAGGAGGAGTTTAGGGTGGACATATAACCAGGCAGCAAAGACCAAGGCCGCAGAAGCACTAGAGAGGTCCCTCCGCGAACCCGCAGCCACAGCAGAGATATCCCAGCGCGCCGTGGAGCCCTCGAACGAGCTATCACGGCAAGCGAGGGCTCTCACAAGCGCATTCATGGCGTCGGCCATCGTGATGAGCCGGCATTCCTGAAGTCCTTTGCCGGCGACGGCGAAATTCTCGCTGGAGTCACTACAAAGCAGGAGCTGGTCGACAGCTTGATGAAGCTGCTCAAGATCAGCGATGCCTCAGTTGACAAGGTGACCGGCCTCATCGAGCAACTCATGGTTGACAATGCGAAGCTCCTCAAGTTGGTCACCGAGAAGGAGGAGGAGGCCGCCGGCTGGAAGATGTTGCATGAGCAGAGGAGTGCCTCGGAGATGACGCTGAAAGTGGTCGTCGAGGAACTAATGGGTGGCTTGAGGAAGCTGCGGTCGAGCGCGAGTAGGAGGTGGTGGAATCCGTGGCTACTTTCAAGCAAAGTCGTGAAGAATTGAAGAAGGAGCTGGAGGATTTCGCTGCCCGGCGATCCATCGATGAGTAGAGACAGTAGCAACCCAGATCGTTGTCTACAATTTCCTTCTTTTCTTGCCCCCGTGTCTTCCGGGCTTTGCAGCATGTGGCATTTTAAATTATCCGGAATAGTAAGACAATTATTATCTACCCATTGTAAATTTGTCATCATATTATCCGTTGCCATTTTATTTGTGGTCGTATTATCCGTTGCCCTATGTGGCAATTTGAATTAGGGCGGAATACGAGTTGAAAACACGAACAAAGCAAATGCTGCCATGGGACCACAAGTAAACACCCTCCATCCAGGTGCTTTAATTAACCCATTAATGGAGAAGTTGTGAGCAAGGCGGGCGGCGGCTGGTGCATGGAGGTCAAAGAGCTCGCTTGCCGGTGAGCATGGGCGGCCTTGCTACTTGCACGTGTCCCGTCGAGCCTGCGAGGTGGACAAGATGCACACATCCCGTCGAGCCTGCGCGGTGGACTGCTCGCACGCGTCCCGTCGAGCCTGCACGGCAGATCGCGCTCGTCCCGTCTAATCAAACAGCTGCACGCACGCACCCGAGTATGGTTAAATTTCAACACGGTAAATTTAATACAACCGTTTGTGATATTAACGTGTCAGCTTTTTGTTTCAAAACGGACTTCGTTGGCTACTAATGTGCCATGTCATGAAACCATGCCAAGTTTCATGTTTTTTGGGTGACTTTTTGATTTACTAGGATTTAAAAACGGAGATTCTCAATGTATCAGGACGATGACACATTTGTAATTCATTCTCATTCCTTAACCGAGACCAAAACATGCACCCAATGACACATGTACGATTTCCCACCCATTTTGCTTCACATGAGCATGTGGTTGTAGTTCAAATTTGAATTATGGACTACATTAAATGCATAGAAAACTTAGTAATTAGTAATATATATACAATGGCCAAACAAACCCTGAACAATTTCAAATTTAAGCCCGAGACTCCTGTTATTCTATGTTGCTTGTAGAAAACAAAGTTCAAGGCGAGAAGAGGCAGCGATTACTGTTTCACCCACAAGAGGGGCATGTTTCCCTACCGGAACCACGAGGGTTGCGACATGCTCCGGTTTGTAAAAGGCTTGTAATATAGCTTCGCCCAAATTGGACAATTATATGTACCATGTAGTGACACCATGCCAAGTTTCATGATTTCCAGGTGAGTTTTGGATCTACAGACATTTAAAAACCGAGATGCGCAATGTCTGTGGCCAAGCCAGGACGGCGACATGGTTGAATTCATTCCCATTCGTTCCATGGGACCTAAACATGCACCCCAAGGAAACATGTACAGTTTTTCTAACCATTTTGGTGCACTGGAGCATGTATTTGTAGTTCGGATTGGAATGATGGACATTAAATGCCTAGAAAACTCAATTAATGAATAAAAAGGTCAAACGAACCCTGAATAATTTCAAAGTTTATAGCGAATCTCCAGTTGTTTCGTGTCGCGTGTAGAAGAAAATACGACGCTAGAAGAGGGAGTGATTATCTTTTAGCCCACAAGGGGACACGTTTCCCTATAGAAACCACAAGGGTTCTTGCGACAAGCTCCGGTTTGTAAGAGGTTTGTAATAGAGCTTGGCCCAAATTGACAATGTTTTTACCATGAGATATATGTCCCATGACGTGACACCATGCCACCTTTGATGACTTTCTGGTGAGTTTAGGATTTATGGGGACTTAAAACTGAGATTCAAAATGTTTAAGGTCGACCCAGGACACCGGTACGGTTGTAATTCGTTCCCATTCCTGGAATGAGACCTAAACATGCACCCAAGGAAAATGTATAATTTTTCTAGCCATTTTGGTGAACTGGAGCATGTATTTGTAGTTCAGATTTGAATTATGGACATCAAATGCCTAGGAAACTCAATGAGTGTATAAAAAGGCCAAACGAACCCTGAATAAGTTTAAATTTCAGCACGGATATCATGTTGTTCCATGTTGCCCGTGGAAGAAAATACAAGGCGAAAAGAGGCAGTGATTACGTTTCGCCCACAAGGGGAACGCGTTTCCCTATCAAAACCACGAGGCTTCTTTGAGAGAAGCTCCAATTTTTGTAAGAGGTTTGTAATAAAGCTTGGCCCAAATTGGACAATGTTTTTACCATGACATATGTGTGCCATGACGTGACACCATGCCACCTTTGATGACTTTCTAGTGAGTTTAGGATTTATGGGGACTTAAAAACCGAGATTAGAAATGTTTGAGGATGAGCCATGACACTGGTACGGTTGTAATTTGTTCCCATTCCTGGCATGAGACCTAAACATGCACCCAAGGACACATGTATAATTTTTCTAGCCATTTTGGTGAACTGGAGCATGTATTTGTAGTTCAGATTTGAATTATTGACATTAAATGCCTAGGAAACTCAATTAGTGTACAAAAAAGCCAAACGAACCCTGAATAAGTTTAAATTTCAGCACGGATATCCTATCATTCCATGTTTCCCGTAGAAGAAAATACAAGGTGAAAAGAGGCAGTGATTATGTTTCGCCCACAAGGGGGGCACGTTTCCCTATCGGAACCATGAGGCTTCTTTGAGAGAAGCTCCAGTTTTTGTAACTGGTTCAAAATAAAGCTTGGCCCAAATTGGACAATGTTTCTACCATGACATATATGTGCCATGACGTGACACCATGCCACCTTTGATGACTTTCTGGTGAGTTTAGGATTTATGGGGACTTAGAAACCAAGGTTCGAAATGTTTGAGGACGAGCCATGACACCGGTACGGTTGTAATTCGTTCCCGTTCCTGGCATGGGACCTAAACATGCACCCAAGGACACATGTATAATTTTTCTAGCCATTTTGGTACTGGAGCATGTATTTGTAGTTCAGATTTGAATTATGGACATTAATGCGTAGGAAACTCAATTAGTGTATAAAAAGGCCAAACGAACCCTGAATAAGTTTAAATTTCAGCAGAGATATCCTGTTGTTCCATGTTGCCCGTGGACGAAAATAGAAGGCGAAAGAGGCAGTGATTACGTTTCTGTAGCGACCTGACCCAAAATCGGTCAAATCTCTGTATCTGTACCATCCCAAGATCATGCTGGTACTCACAGTACATCGATGAAATAATCAATGTTCAATCACACCTGAATTTATTACACGATTCTCATATAGAGTCTTTATTACAATAGAATAAATTCGGCCAAAAGCCAACTCATGAGAAATAAACTACTAAAGCTGCGGAAGCGTAGAAGTATAGCGAGTCCATCCGACTCCAAAGGGCAATCGCAAAGCGGAGCGTAGCCTCACTCTGATCGGAATAAATCTACGCAACATAAGGCGTTGCAGCCGTGTAGGTCAGCTTTTGAATAAGCTGGCAAGTCATGAAGAGAATAACAATAATAAAATTGCTAATACTATATGCATTTTGGCTGTGGGGCTCTAAATTTCATCATTTTGCGAAAAGCCAATTTTCTCCTACTACAGTGGACTTGCTTGCAAATTACTACAATTTGTTGGTAGTTATTGAGATGGTTCCGCCAACCAATGTCTCATTCCCAAATTATTAAGTCATAAACCCATCAAATTAATTTATTAATTTAGTGTTGAGATTTCCAAATACTTCCAAGTTCCAGAGGCTCAAATTGTCCGTAACCGGGGACACGGCTAATCGATTAGATCTTAACTCTGCAGAGGTTTATGACTTTCCCGCAAGAATCATTCCCTCCTTTTAAGTCTTAGCACTTCATGGTGTTTGAAGGCGGACGAATAAACAGGGTCTTCCAAAGAGTTCTTACAGCTCTGCCGGTACCCATCAATCCTACCGTTCTTCTACATCTCGTAGTACCGTCCAGCCAGCGTCACTACTAGGGTTAACCCAGCGAGCCCATAATGGCTTGCGGCTGCAGGTAAGCTTCCGGTCAATGGGGCATCCATCCGTCTCTTCGTGGCTGGGTGAAGCTTTCCAAGATGTCATGGCACTTCTCCATGCATCCCGGCCACCCTTTGGGTTCTCCAGGTGCCCGTCAACCGTCCTCCACCCGAAGAGTGAATTTAGAAGTCCATCTTGATCATTGTAGTTCATGGGGTTGTCATCATCATTGACTCTCACATCTTTCTTATGAATTTCACTCAACCAAAACCCGTCTCTGAGCATAGCAAAGTAAACTACTTCGTCCCGGGGGTCATGGTAACAAGGGATTGGTTCATCCTACCACATGATACTACTCAAGATTAATAACCTCAAAATTTCAACTACTGCATACATGGTGGGGTGGTATAATTTCTAATGCACAAAATCATAGGTATTGAAAATAACATGATCAAGACTTGCCTTCTTGATGATCCTCGTAAGCTAAAGACTCGTGGTAGCAAGCTTCAGACTCGGAAACTCTACCGAGACAAACAATAATCACAATAAGCATATAGCATAGGATCACATAATACAATAGCATAGTAACATGACACACCAAAACAAACAAGTCAAAACCCAAAGGAAAACTCAAAGAAAACAAACTCAAAGTTTTCCTACTTCAAACAACAACTAGAAATAGTTTTATATAACAAAATTTTCTCAACATAACCTAATCATGGATTTATGTTAACTTAACGAGAAAGGAATGCATTAAGCAACTAGGAGCAAAAAGAATCAATTTAAAATCTATTATGAAACTCCTATTAGGCCTAATTCAAATTCTATTAAGAAAAATAAAATAAAAGTTTTATTTATTATAAATAAAAGTTCATCCCATAAAGTGACAGAAACTATCCTAGAATAATCAATCACATGTGAAAATAAATTTATTTACTAATTAAAATAATAGGAAAACAGTAGCTAGTTAATTAATTAGGATTAACAAGATTCTGCTTAAAACTATTTTTTATTAATCCTAAAATACCCAAATTAATTCATATGGTTAGGTAATGTCAAAATAAAGTTGGGACAAAACGAATCATCCAAAAATAATTTTCCTAACTCATTTTATGGCAGATTTACTATTTTGTCTAAATCTAAAATAAAGCAATTTAAATTAATTTTAACATAGCCAATAATATTTTCTACAGAAACTATAGGAAATTTGCAAACCAACAAAAAAAAGAATCACTCAAAAATATTGAGTAGAATAAAATATATGAATTTTTCAAATCAGGAACTATTCTGTTAAACCAGAAAAACGAAAATAAAGAAAAATGGCCTAATGGGCCTAACCTACGCACTGAGCATAATATAAACTAAACGGGCCCTAGGGTTAAACGAGTCGGGCCGGGCTAAATTAAAAAAAACCCTAACTAAATTTAAACCGGAACTAAACCGGCCGAACCGGGTTTTTATTAAAAGAACTTACCCCTTCGGGAGTGTTCTAATCCTAGCCGCACAAAACACATCGGACGGGGGAGAAGAGCTCCGGTGGCTCACCGGAGTTTGGACGGCGGCGGCGGCTCGGTGGCGAGTGCGTCGACGGCTCCGGTCGTCGGGGAGGGCGGCGGAGTAGTCCAGCGAGTGCGGGGCGACGAGGGGGGGTGTCTGGTGGAGTGGGTGGAGCTCGGGAAGGTCTAGGGCGACGGCGGCGAGGCGAATGGCGGCGGAGGTGAGCTCGGGTCTCCAGCGAGCTCGTGAGGGGAGAGGAGAGGTTCGGCGAGGGGCGGGGGGGGGGTAAAAGGGAGGGCTTTATATAAGGGGGGGCTCGGCTTGGTCGGGGGCAATCGGGAGGATCGGATCCGGATTCGTCGGGATCCGCGATCGGCGGTGCGGGCGAGGCGTGGGCGAGGTTGACGACGGGTGGGGTCACTGCAGAGAGAGAGGGGAGGGGCGAAACGGTGCGGGCGACCGAGCCGAAGGGGTTTCAGACGCGGGGGTTGGCGAGGCCGGCTCGGCTGGCTCATTGGCTGGCTTCTTTGGGCCGCTGGTGGGCAGTCTTGGCGCTGGCTGGGCGATGCTTTGGTGGCGCTGAGGGGTTTTTTTTTAAAATTTATTTTTTAATAAAAACAAAACAGAGATAACTTATAAAATATAAATATTTTATATAGGACATATATATACCAAAATGATCGGGGAATATTCCTATCATTTGAACATTTTCAAAGGCAAAATCCAAACTTATAAAATTCATTTTTTCAATTTCAAATAAAACTCAAGTTTGAATTCAAAACTTTTGGCATTATTTTCCTCTGATATTTTTGGAGTGTCATGTTTACTCCTCTCATACTTTTGCTCTAGTATTTATCGGGCATAGTTTTTGAAATGATTCCCACTTGCCATAGTTTGAATTCAAATTTGAAAACTCAAAACTCTGAAACTCCAAATGGCACTCAAATTCAAGCAGAATGCATTAGATGCTTAGCTATAATTGTAAAACATTCCAAATAGGGAATTTGGGATGTTACAAACCTACCACCTTAAGATGAATCTAGCCATCGAGATTCGGGTTGGCTAGCAAATAGGTGCGGGTGGTCTCGAAGAAGGTCTTCTTCTCGCTCCCGGTGGCTTCTTCCTCGGAGTGGTGACTCCACAAAGACTGTTCGCAGATCTCAAGAATTCGGACGGGTTTCTCCTTATAAGTCAGATCTTTGTCAAGCTGTATGGCCTCTAGGGGCCTTGTGTCTCTCAATGGAATATCGGCCATGTCGGCATGACACTTCTTGGTGAGAAACATGGAAGACATCATGAACTCGGACAATCCTTCCGCAATTCCAACTTGTAAGCAACTTCTCCACGACGTTCGAGGATTTTGTAGGGGCCAATAAATCGGGTGCTAACTTTCCTTTGACACCAAACCTCTTGATTCCACGAAGTGAGACACACGAAGGTATGCTTGGTCTCCCGCTTCGTAAGTCACTTCCTTGCGCTTCTTGTCGGCATAACTCTTACGTCTCATTGTGCTATCTTGAGTCTGTCTCGAATCAGCTTGACTTTCTCTTCGAATCCTGATAAGATCGGAACCGAAAAGTGATCGATCTCAACACTATCCCACACAATGGTGTTTCGCACCTCCTTCCGTATAGAGCTTGAAGGGCCATCTTGATTTGGATTGATAAGCTGTTGTTGTATGAAAACTCTGCCTATGGCAAATTATCATCAGCTAGACCCATAGTCTAGCACACAAGCTCTCAACATGTCCTCCGAATCTGGTTGACTCTCTCGGTCATCCATCTGCTCTACGGATGAAAAGCTGTCTTGAATTCCAGCCTCGTGCCCAAAGTTTCATGCAAGCGCTTCCAAAACTTTGAGGTAAACTGCGTTCCTCTATCGACACGATTTTCCTCGGAACTCCATGCAGACATCGATCCTGGTCATGTATATCTTGGCCAACTTAGCACTGGTATATGTAGTCTTCACGGGAATGAAGTGAGCTACCTTGGTCAAACGATCAACCACTACCCAGATGGAATCATAACCTGAGCAGGTCTGGGTAATCTGTGATGAAATCCATTCCAAGTTTCTCCCATTTCCAATCGGGAATCGGCAAAGGTTGAAGTAACCCTGCTGGCTTCGATGTTCGCCTTTACTCGTTGACAAACATCGCATACCGCTACGTACTCGGCAATATCCTTCTTCATACGTGTCCACGAAACTTTCCTTCAAATCCGGTACATCTTGGTGTTACCGGGTGAATCGAATACGGTGAATCATGAGCCTCTGAAGAATTAGCTTCACGAGTTCGGGATCATTGGGCACATAAATACGATCCTCGAACCATATAGTTCCGTGTTCATCCTTACGAAACCCTTTAGCTTTTCCTTCATCCATCTTTTGCTTTATCTCATCAATCTCCTTGTCCGACTTACGGCTTCACGAATCCTTTCGGCCAAAGTGGACTGGACTTCAGAGTTGCAACATATCCTCTGGAACTATCTCCGATCGGAGATCTACGAGGTCATCGACTAACTCAGGGTAATCCTCCTGTTGTAAGAGTATTCACATAACTCTTACGGCTCAAAGCATCCGCTACAACATTAGCTTTACAGGTGGTAATGCAATCTCATGTCATAGTCCTTGATTAACTCTAGCCATCTCCTCTGCTCGAGGTTCAACTCTTCTGCGTGAAAATATACTTCAAACTCTTGTGATGTGTAGACATCACAATGGTTTCCGATGAGGAAATGTCTCCGTGTTTTGAGTGCATGCACTACGGCTGCTAACTCCAAGTCATGTGTGGCATAATTCATCTCGTGAGGTCGTAGCTGTCCGGAGGCATAAGCTACAACTTTTCCTTCCTGCATGAGTACTCCTCCGAGTCCTTGACGAAGCGTCACAATAAACCTGGTATTCCTTGTGTATGTCGGCAAAATCAAGATTGGGCTGTGACCAACCGTTTCTTCAATTCCTGAAAACTGGCTTCACAATCCTCGGTCCAAACATACTTGGCTTCCTTCTTCAACGGCTCAGTCATGGGCTTGGCAATCTTCGAAGTTCTCAATAAACCTCCGATAATATCCTGCGAGTCCGAGAAAACTGCGGATCTCCTTGGTCGAGGTGGGTGGCTGCCAATCGGTGATCGATTCAACCTTGGCGGGGTCAAGCTGCTATTCCTTCTCCTGAAATAACATGTCCGAGGAATCCGAGTTCCTTCAGCCAAAATTCACATTTGCTGAACTTGGCATACAAGCGATGTTCTCGAAGTTTCTCGTAACTAGGCGCAAATGTTCCTTATGCTCTTCCTCGCTCTTGAGAAAATCAATATATCATCGATGAACACCACAACAAACTTGTCCAGATATTCCATAAACACCTTGTTCATCAAATTCATGAAGTATGCAGGAGCATTAGTCAATCCAAATGACATGACGGTATACTCATATAAACCATACCTGGTAGTGAATGCTGTTTTGGGTATATCCTTTTCACGGATCTTCAATTGATGATACCCTGATCGAAGATCGATCTTAGAGAATACCTTGGCTCCAACTAGCTGATCAAACAGATCATTAATCATCAGCAGAGGGTACTTGTTCTTGATGGTCACTTCATTCAACGCACGATAATCCACAACCATCCTCAAGGTTCCATCCTTCTTCTCTACCAAAAGAACTGGGGCTCCCCAAGGTGATGAGCTTGGCCGAATATATCCTTTCTCCAATAACTCATTAATTTGATCCTTGATCTCTTTTAACTCATTCGAGGGCATCCGATAGGGTCTCTTGGATATTGGGGCTGTGCCGGGCAATAACTGAATCAAAAATTCAATGTCCCTGTCCGGTGGCATTCCTGGTAATTCCTCCGGAAACACATCGGGAAAGTCTTGCACTCTCGGCACTTCCTCTGAACAACTCCGTGAGGGAATTCACTGATTCTTCATCCGCTACGTGCGGATACATACTTGATCCTCTTACGCTCCGGGGTGGTGAGCAGAATAGACTTCTTGGGCACGATCTATGTTCCTTCAAACTTCTTCAACCAATCCATGCCTAGGATTACATCCAAGGTCCGGGTTTCCAACACTATGAGGTCTGCGGAAATTTATGGTTCCCGATGTTGAGGTTGCATGACAGCCTAAGCTCGCCATCATTTCTCCTCCCGCAGAACTGACGCGAAGTGGGTTTCTAAGGGTTTTAGTGGGCAACCCGTACTTTTCCACAACTACCCTTGATATGAATGAATGCGTTGCACCAGAATCAAAGAGTACCAAAACTGAACGTGAATTCAATAAAACTTACCAACCACGATTGTCCGGCTGATCATAGGCGTCCTCCACATCAATGTGGTTCACCTGAGCACGAGGGAAAGGGTTGGGCTTCTTCGCTGAGCTTCCATTGCCGTTTCCATTCCTCTGCTTGGCCTCCGGGCAGTCGGTGGCATATGCCCTGTTTTCTGGCACTTGAAGCAGGTGATGTGGCTCAGATCCTTCGGAGCCGGGGCAGGACGATGTTGATTACCATTACTGTTTCCATTGCCATTGCCATTGCCAGACCTGTTGTCCTGGTTGCGATTGTTCCCATTGCCTCCATGG
Source organism: Aegilops longissima (assembly GCA_021605205.1). Lineage (NCBI taxonomy): Eukaryota > Viridiplantae > Streptophyta > Magnoliopsida > Poales > Poaceae > Aegilops > Aegilops longissima. The sequence goes on from CM038679.1 coordinate 199,896,543, forward strand.
TTATGTCCTCCATGGTTGTGATGGATATGCCCTCCTGAGTATGGGGCATAACGGGGCTTCTGCTGAGCTCTGGAGTTGTGCTTCCCCTTGCTGTACTTCCGCTTGCGGCTTTCAATCTGCTGCTACTTGCCTTCAAGTACGATGGCCTTGTCTACCAGCTGTTGGTAGTTGGCGAAAGTAGCCACCATAAGCTGCATACCCAGCTCGTCATTGAGTCCCTCGAGAAACTTCTCCTGCTTTGCGGCATCTGTGGCCACATCATCAGGGGCATAGCAGGCTAGCTTGCTGAATTCATCAACGTACTATGCCACAGTACGGTTCCCCTGGCGTAAGTTGCGGAACTCACGCTTCTTCAGACTCATGGCTCCAGCTGAAACATGAGCGGTGCGGAAGGCCTGCTAGAACTGATACATGTGATGGTGCCGATGGGATAAGTGGCGGTGTAGTTCTCCCACCAAGAAGCTGCAGGTCCATCAAGTTGATGTGCGGTAAAGCGCGCCTTCTCTGCATTAGTGCTCCCAACAGTGATTAACTCTCTTCCGATCTTGCGGAGCCAATCATCGGCCACAATCGGCTCAGTGCTGCTAGAGAACACCCGCGGATTCAGCCTCAGGAATCGAGTCAAGTTGTCAATAGGGGTGGTGGTGGCGGTGGATTGTTGTTGTTGTTGTTTCGATTACGGATGAGCATCCGCATAATGGCATTCGCTGCTTTGGAGCAGCTGGGTGAGCTCGGCGGAAGTTGAGACCGGGGTCACGTCTCGGAGGCATCTGGTGTTTTGGAGTGGATGAGAAAATTAGAATAGAACAATGGTCTAATGAGAGTTATCACTACCCATATGAATGCACAATCATAGACACACCAATCATTTATTCATTCCACTCAAACATGGTTCAATCTCGATTACAAAGCTCATGACTAATCAAAAATAACGACCTAACTGATCGATGAAAAAGTAAAATAACATGGTGGTCGACTAAAAGTCTTCATCAATAATCCTTGCGTCCTCTGGTGCGATGTCCTCTGTTGTGGCACCTCCTCTTGCGGCTTCCTCCAGTGGAACTCCCTTCATAATCCTGATCATTGCTCACGAGGGATCCGTCATCTCCACTCGGAGAAAGGTCCTCTCCCAAGTCCATCTTTTCCTCTATCGCGGCAAGCTTCATCTTCAGGTCGTCGACTGTCTCCATGAAGTCCGCGACTTCTTCCTCATGGTTAAGGAAGTCTGCGTGTGCCTTCTCCTCCAGTTCCAGTTCACGGAACAATAGCCTCCTGTGTGCCTTGAGTTCGGCGAGTCTGAATCTCCGCGTTTCGAGGAGACACTCCAAGTCCTGGACATAAGAGAGAATGGAGTCGTCCTCTACGGTACGGATGATATCTCCATTCCTTGCCCTGCGAGAAACCATGGCGAGGTCTGAGGGATCGAGCTCGGCCCTGTACTCCTCTCGGAGATGTCCAAGGGCACGATAGATCGCCATGTCCCTTCCGATGATCCAGTTGAAATCGGTGAACTCAAAGTCAATAGGCTCCGTGTGTCCTCCGAAGGTTCTCCCTGGAATATGCACCTCAATCCTGTAGCGGGTATCCGTCGGAAGTGCATTGGTTGGCTTCCCGGTGATCGAGGGCAGAGCAATCTTCAGTTTCTTCACCATCTGGACCAGCTTCCGCCAAGGGCATCGTCTCATCGGTGGCAAAACTCCGTAGCAAACCGGGGTGAACTCGACGCCATCTAGAATGTTGAAAATCGGAGAGGAGTTAGAAAAGAACAGGGGAGAATTACGGGATGATAATGATATAAAGTAGATAGTCTCTTCCTCGGCTTTCCGATCCTAGGGGTTACGATCCTACGGTCAGCGTGTGCTCTGATACCATCTCTGTAGCGACCGACCCAAAATCGGTCAAATCTACGTATGCATACCATCCCAAGATCATCTTTGGTACTCACGGTACATCGATGAAATAATCAAAGTTCAATCACACCTGAATTTATTACACGATTCTCATATAGAGTCTTTATTACAATAGAATAAATTCGGCCAAAAGCCAACTCATGAGAAATAAACTACTAAAGCTGCTGAAGCGTAGAAGTATAGAGAGTCCATCCGACTCCAAAGGGCAATCGCCAAGCGCGGAGCGTAGCCTCACTCCTGATCGGAATAAATCTCTGCAACATAAGACGTTGCAGCCGTGTAGGTCAGCTTTTTGAATAAGCTGGCAAGTCATGAAGAGAATAACAATAAATAAATTGCTAATACTATATGCATTTTGGCTGTGGGGCTCTAAATTTCATCATTTTGCGAAAAGCCAATTTTCTCCTACTATAGTGGACTTGCTTGCAAATTACTACAATTTGTTGGTAGTTATTGAGATGGTTCCGCCAACCAATGTCTCATTCCCAAATTATTAAGTCATAAACCCCTCAAATTAATTTATTAATTTAGTGTTGAGATTTCCGAATACTTCCAAGTTCCAGAGGCTCAAATTGTCCGTAACCGGGGACACGGCTAATCGATTAGATCTTAACTCTGCAGAGGTTTGCGCACTTTCCCCGCAAGAATCATTCCCTCCTTTTAAGTCTTCGCACTTCATGGTGTTTGAAGACGGACCAATGAAACAGGTCTTCCAAAGAGTTCTTCCGCTCTGCCGTACCCATCCAATCCTACCGTTCTTCTACATCTCGTAGTACCGCCCAGCCAGCGTCACTACTAGGGTTAACCCAGCGAGCCCATAATGGCTTGCGGCTGCATGTAAGCTTCGGTCAATGGGGCATCCATCCGTCTCTTCGTGGCTGGGTGAAGCTTTCCGCAAGATGTCATGGCACTTCTCCATGCATCCCAGCCAACCACTTGGGTTCTCCAGGTGCCCGTCAACCGTCCTCCACCCAAAGAGTGAATTTCAAGTCCATCTTGATCATTGTAGTTCATGGGGTTGTCATCATCATTGACTCTCACATCTTTCTTATGAATTTCACTCAACCAAAACCCGTCTCGAGCATAGCAAAGTAAACTACTTCGTCCGGGGTCATGGTAACAAGGGATTGGTTCATCCTACCACATGATACTACTCAAGATTAATAACTTCAAAATTTCAACTCTGCATGCATGGTGGGGTGGTATAATTTCTAATGCACAAAATCATAGGTATTGAAAATAACATGATCAAGACTTGCCTTGCTGATGATCATCGTAAGCTAAAGACTCGTGGTAGCAAGCTTCGCACTCCGGAAACACTACCAGGACAAACAATAATCACAATAAGCATATAGCATAGGATCACATAATACAATAGCATAGTAACATGACACACCAAAACAAACAAGTCAAAACCCAATGGAAAACTCAAAGAAAACCAACTCAAAGTTTTCCTACTTCAAACAACAACTAGAAATAGTTTTATATAACAAAAATTTTCTCAACATAACCTAATCATGGATTTATGTTAACTTAACAGAAAGGAATGCATTAAGCAACTAGGAGCAAAAAGAATCAATTTAAAATCTATTATGAAACTCCAATTAGGCCTAATTCAAATTCTATTAAGAAAAATAAAATAAAAGTTTTATTTATTATAAATAAAAGTTCATCCCATAAAGTGACAGGAACTATCCTAGAATAATCAATCACATGTGAAAATAAATTTATTTACTAATTAAAATAATAGGAAAACAGTAGCTAGTTAATTAATTAGGATTAACAAGATTCTGCTTAAAACTATTTTTTATTAATCCTAAAATACCCAAATTAATTCCTATGGTTAGGTAATGTCAAAATAAAGTTGGGACAAAACGAATCATCCAAAAATAATTTTCCTAACTCATTTTATGGCAGATTTACTATTCTGACTAAATCTAAAATAAAGCAATTTAAATTAATTTTAACATAGCCAATAATATTTTCTACAGAAACTATAGGAAATTTGCAAACCAACAAAAAAAGAATCACTCAAAAATATTGAGTAGAATAAAAGATATAAATTTTTCAAATCAGGAACTATTCTGTTAAGACAGAAAAACGAAAATAAAGAAAAATGGCCTAATGGGCCTAACCTACGCACTGAGCGTAATATAAACTAAACGGGCCCTAGGGTTAAACGAGTCGGGTCGGGCTAAATAAAAAAAACCCTAACTAAATTTAAACCGGAACTAAACCGGCCGAACCGGGTTTTTATTAAAAGAACTTACCCCTTCGGGGGTGTTCTAATCCTAGCCGCACAAAACGCATCGGACGGGGGAGAAGAGCTCCGGTGGCTCACCGGAGTTTGGACGGCGGCGGCGGCTCGGTGGCGAGTGCGTCGAAGGCTCCGGTCGTCGGGGAGGGCGGCGGAGTAGTCCCAGCCTTGAAAAGGGGCGACGAGGGGGGGTGTCTGGTGGAGTGGGTGGAGCTCGGGAAGGTCTAGGGCGACGGCGGCGAGGCGAATGGCGGCGGAGGTGAGCTCGGGTCTCCGGCGAGCTCGTGAGGGGAGAGGAGAGGTTCCGGCGAGGGGCGAGGGGGGGGTGCGGGGAGGGCTTTATATAAGGGGGGCTCGGCTTGGTCGGGGGCAATCGGGAGGATCGGATCCGGATTCGTCGGGATCCGACGATCGATGGCGGCGCGGGCGAGGCGTGGCGAGGGGTTGACGACGGGGGTGGGGTCCGCCTGCAGAGAGAGAGGGGAGGGGCGAAACGGTGCGGGCAACCGAGCCAAAGGGTTTGGGCGCGGGTTGGCGAGGCCGGCTCGGCTGGCTCATTGGCTGGGCTTCTTTGGGCGCTGGTGGGCAGTCTTGGGCTGGCTGGGCCGATGGCTCTGGGCTGGCGCTGGGGGTTTTTTTTTTTTAAATTTATTTTATAATAAAAACAAAACAGAGATAACTTACAAAATATAAATATTTTATATAGGACATATATATACCAAAATGATCGGGGAATATTCCTATCATTTGAACATTTTCCAAAGGCAAAATCCAAACTTATAAAAATTCATTTTTTCAATTTCAAATAAAACTCAAGTTTGAATTCAAAAACTTTTGGCATTATTTTCCTCTGATATTTTTGGAGTGTCATGTTTACTCCTCTCATACTTTTGCTCAAGTATTTATCAGGCATAGTTTTTGAAATGATTCCCACTTGCCATAGTTTGAATTCAAATTTGAAAACTCAAAACTCTGAAACTCCAAATGGCACTCAAATTCAAACAGAATGCATTAGATGCTTAGCTATAATTGTAAAACATTCCAAATAGGGAATTTGGGATGTTACAGTTTCGCCCAAAGCGGAACATGTTTCCCTATCAGAACCACGAGGCTTCTTTGAGAGAAGCTCCAATTTTTGTAAGAGGTTTGTAATAAAGCTTGGCCCAAATTGGACAGTGTTTTTACCACGACATACATGTGCCATGACATGACACCATGCCACCTTTGATGACTTTCTGGTGATTTTAGGATTTATGGGGACTTAAAAACCGAGATTTGAAATGTTCGAGGACGAGCCATGACACCGGTACGGTTGTAATTCATTCCCATTCCTGGCATGGGACCTAAACATGCACCCAAGGACACATGTATAATTTTTCTAGCCATTTTGGTGAACTAGAGCATGTATTTCTAGTTCAGATTTGAATTATGGACATTAAATGCATAGGAACTCAATTAGTGTATAAAAAGGCCAAACGAACCCTGAATAAGTTTAAATTTCAGCACGGATATCCTGTCGTTCCATGTTGCCCGTAGAAGAAAATACAAGGTGAAAAGATGCAGTGATTATGTTTCGCCCTCAAGGTGGACACGTTTCCCGTTCGGAACCATGAGGCTTCTTTGAGAGAAGCTCCGGTTTGTAAGAGGCTTGTAATAAAACTTGCGCCACAATGGACGAAAAAAAATTCCTCGACGTATAAGTGCCATGTCATGTTACCATGGCAGGTTTCACAATTTTCAGCTTAGTTTTGGATTTACGGGTATTTAAAAACAAAGATTCTTCTCACGAAATGTTTTCATATAGCACACGGTTCGCCCATGAAAGCCGATATTCAATGAAAACTTCGTGGAAACCATATTTTAAAGTTTCATAAAACTCTGAAAAAAATGTGGGATGTTAAGAAGGTGAAGTTTTATTGCGACACAAAATTTCAAGTTGAAAATAATTACGAGATGTCAGCTATTAAAAAGACAAATTCTGCTCTGAATAGTGACATTACTATTCGGCACTATTCAACACTGATTTTGTCTTTTTCATAGCTCACATCTCGTAATGTGTTTCAACTTGAAATTTTGTGTGGTAATAAAACATCATCCTCTTAACACCCCACATTTTTTTGAATTTTTTTTAAACTTCAAGACATCTTTTTTCTTGTGGTTTTCACCGGTTTCCACCGAATGTTGGTTTCCGTATGATATCCCCCCTGCTGCGCGTGCAATCTAAGTCGTGCGTTCTGACTGGCCAGAACCCAAACCCCACGGATCGTACATGTGCACCGTTGGATGCTCCCAGATCGAACGACAACACCGAGCCCTTTCGACAGCACATGCAGTACATGGGTAAGCATTGTGTGCATGCGCCGTGTAGCTCACGCTTCCTTCTCTACTAGGTTGTCATTCAAAACAGGCTACAGTTCTCGCCACTCCTCTCATCGGTTTCCCGCCTCTTCTCCCAAATATGCATGATGTATATGTTCGTTTAATTCTTATAGTTCATCTCATCCAAAATCAATTAGTTTTATAAAAAAACTATTTTAAGATTCATGGAATTGTGCATTGTAAAGGTAAAAACAAAAAGTGACAATTCATTTAGAAAAAAAAAGGTTTGGGCAATTAAGATATGGAAGATTATAGAGAACAAAGGAGAAGTGCTTGTGTTCTGAGGTTTGTGCATTATGCTTAAGTTCAACCATGGAGTCTTCTAGATTGTACATGTGGCAGAACCTGGTGGAATGTAGATGATATCCAACGACCAATACTGCTCGGATTTGCCATCTCTGTACCGTCGGATTGGCTTCATCCAACGAGCAACTTTCAAATTATTCACACACTATATAGGTGTATAGATGTATAGATATATATAGATGTGTCCCATGCTAGACAAAATAAATTTTGAGCGCAAGCGTGAGAAGACCCCTCGCCGCCGCCCGCTCTTCGTCGACGCCTTGAAGTTGGGAAACTGACATCATTGGTATTGAACCAGGCTTGGAGTCGGGGTACGGTGTTCAGTTTGTAATGTAGTTGGTGTGTGACGGCCACAATTGTGCATTTGGGATTTAAACACATCATACACCATCGTACCCATACATATTTTCGGGCCGCATGTAGTGTATACGGGGTCTTCTGATCGACCACGTCTCCCTTGTGCGATTTTTTGTGACGACACGGATATTTGTGGGCTCACCGAGTGTATATATATCATCCCTTTGACCGATAATGAGGGGTATGTGTTGGCCATGAATGGATTCCTCCTAGTTCGTGTTAGGGCCGGTCACCGTCAAATGTCGGTCAACCAAAGATCGAGCTCATGCATTGTTAGGATTTCCTCCCAGATGCTCAGATTGCTGGGTTCGACCTACATCAAACCTTGCGTACGTATCTAGTCCTTAACTACCTTGCCTTCATGGTTGTTGCCTGTATAGAGAGGTAGGAACCACGTCTAAATTGTACATTATCCTATATTGAAAACACACATCACCCCTTCCCAACGTAGATCATATTGGGCCACATGCAAGAGGTGCTGGTTTTGTGGTCCCCCTCGTGCGATTTTTATGATGGTTCAATCTATTGGCCCACGCGGTTTATCGACAACAACAACTGTCATTTGACCAGACGATAGATTCATTGTTCCGTCTTATGGTAGGTCAAACACATTATAACTGAATTTTACCACGTCTCCCCTCCTGGACGTTTCAGAAACAGGAGGGCCCACGTCTCCCTCCGAGTTTTCGAGGGCCCATGTCTCCCCTCCAAAGGGCGGACGTTTGAGTTTTCGAGGCAACTCCCCGTCTCCCTCCACCGGCAACTCCCACGATGCGAGAGGGGTTTTCTTCCCACGCCCGGTAACTCCCTCCTATTCCATTGCTGCTCCATCTTCCTCCCTCCGCCTCCCTCCTCATTCCATTGCCGCTCCATCTTCCTCCCTCTACCTCCCTCTGCCTCCAGCATCAAGCAACTCCCCTCTGCCTCCACCATCGCTGGCCAGGAGGGCAATGGCGGAGGAATCGTGGAGCAACTCCCCTCCATCTGCCAAGAGAATGGTGGAGGCATCGTGGAGCAACTCCCCTCCGTCTGCCAAGCATCACCGTGGTGAGGCGTCTGGCAAGGAGCCGCTGGTGGTCGACGATGATGTTCCGGTCCCCGGGCAGAAGTGGGACTACACCGTGTCACTCAAGGTTGATATCCACCTGAAGGAGCCGCTAGATGTCGTATGCACCAGCAATCTAGACGAAGCCGACAAGATGATCCGCAAGATGAGGTGGAGGCTCGGCGGCATGCTTCCTTGAAATATCAGCGTTGATGTCGAGTATACCAGGGAAGACAAACCTCCGCAAATTGCTGCAGTTCTGCAGTTATGCGTGGAGGATCTCGTCCTGGTATACCACATCACTACGGCAACCAAATGGTAAAAACATCCAGTTCTGAAGTAGTTTTTGGTGATCATACGAATGTTGTCTACAAGTTTTGTGATCATTTAGTAGTTGTTATGAATGTTGTCTTGTAATGCAAAAGATTGCAAAAAAAAATACATCATTGAGATGTTATGCTTGCTGTTTTGATCATCTGAGAATGTTATCTTGTAGTTGTTGTGATCATTTAGTAGTTGTTGTGATCATCTGTTTTAACTGAATTTTGGTCGAACTGAAGATGCTATTTTAACTGAATTTTGCTTCAACTGAACCCATTTTAATTATGTAGTTTCTGAAGTTTTTGGAGTAGATGAATTTGAATGCTAAAGATTATTTTGATGCAGGCCCAAGGAACTCCACTGCTCCTGCAGGAGAAGAAGTTGTACACCTTTGTTGGCTTTCGCATTGAGGCGACAAGGAGAAGCTGAAGTTGTGCGGTTTGGAGATCAACCCGACAAGCACGTCGACTTGCAGCGCAAATGGAGAGTTCAAACAATGGATAGAAGTGGCGTCTTTGGCTGAGTTTGCATCCAGCCTCATCCACCCATCCTACTCAAAAATGAAGCAAAAGATCGACAGGAATTCAGACCACCTACTATGGGGGGACAGCCCACTGCCAACCAAGCTCATCGAGTACGCCGCGAAAGATGCGTACGTCACCTACGAGGCATGGAAGAAAATCGAAATCACCGAAGAAGGTTTGAGCTCGCAAGAGGCGGAGGATCATTGGGATGACCCCTACTCTGGGGATATTGAGTTGTTTGTGGTATTGGGATGACCCTACTATCGTGTCTCGGTTTGTAGTTATGTGGTTGAACAAGTTTGCTTTTGTTATGTTGAACAAGTTTGCTTTTGTTATGTTGAACAAGTTTGCTTTTGTAATGATGAACAAGTTTGCTTTGGTTGTCATTGACATCATCTCATCGCTGAGCATGGTTTAGTTTTACCTTTATCTATTTATTATTTAGGCAGAGCTATTCAGGCATGGAAGATATAATCATCCATATGGTGAGGATCGCAATGTTTTTAGCTTCCAAGTTTCTCATGCGGTCCATAATCACCTTAGTTAACTGCTCTAACACTTTCCTGATTCTTCAAAAATAATGGCGCATTAACGGGAGACTCTCTTCTATATGAAATGCAAGAACCCCTGTCCCCCTTGAGGTGTTACTCGAGAAAAAAATGACACATGATCTTTCCAACCACATAACTTAACTGCAAACATTTCCCCTGTAAATTGTAGTTACACATTCCAACCAATACCTGCAGGTTGTAATTTCATACTGAATGACCATAGGTGAAATGGCTCTATAAAGAAAGGTTGTCCAGCAGGTTGTAGTTTCATGTGAACATCTCAGCCACACAGGAAACAGAGCATCAAATAACTAAGTGAAGCAAATAATTGCTATGCATTTCTTGGCATGCGAGAAGGAAGAGGGGAGAGGAGGCGGAGCTCACCGGGAAGGCGCAAGGAGGCCCTGCGACAGCTTAGTAGCAGCAGAGGTGGCCGAAGTTGAGGAAGACAGCGGCGACCCGAGGAAGAAGAGGTGGAGGGGGGGGTGGAGGGGTCGAGCGCCGTCGCACCCTGGTTCCGCGGCTCGCCGGCCCGGTGTTGAAGCAGATTCTGCCCGCCGCCTTGCCTGTCGCCTCGCGGTGGAGCTCGAGGCTGGGAAGGCGAGGGAGGGGTGGGTGGGTGCAGTGAAGGCGAGGGAGGGGTGGATTGGGAGCGGACGGCGATGGGGGCAGGGGGGGGGCTGACTGGGGCGCCGACGAGACGGAGGCTTGGGGCGGCGGCGTGGGTCGGGCAGCAGGGTGGATCTGTGGCGAGGGAGAGAGGGTGAAGGGATCTGGCGAGAGGGAGGAGGATAGCTAGGGAGGGTTCTAATGGCGCACCATCCAGTCGTGCGCCATAAGTATGACCATTCTAATGGCGCATCATCCCTCGGTGCGCCATTAGAATTTTGTTTTAATCTAGCCCACTAACCATATCTACAACTTAACCCTATCTACAACAGAACCCACCCACTAGCCCGACTGGTCAGCACGCAGCACACACACCAGGAGGTCCTGGGTTCGATTCCTGTGCTCCCCAATATTTTTTATGCATTTTAAATGCTGTTTTTATATTTATTTGTGTTTAAATATGTTCAAACTTGTTTAAATCATAACAGTAATATTTTTTTATAAAAACAGTAATAATTTTTTAAAAAATATGTTCAAATTTCTTACTTGAAAATATCATCGGCGGCGGTGGTGGAGCGGGGGAGGGTGCGGGGATCGAGATCGAGATGGAGGGGGAATCGAGATCGAGATGGACGGGGATCGAGATCAAGATGAATTCAGAAAGTGCCCATGAAATTTAAAAATATTCATGATATCAAAAAGTGCCCATGAAATACAATCGAGAAATGAAGACTACAATTTAAATACAATCGATCTTAGCTAGCTATCTGTTCACAATCTTCTTGCCCTTCTTTTTCGCAAATGGAGTTCTTTTGTGGAACGGACGTCCTTTAGGTAGGGTGGTCCTGCTTCTTCTTGTGGTGTGTGCTGCTACTTCATCGTCGTCGTCATGTTCGATCTTCGGGTCGCCGTACTTGTCGAAGTCTTGCTCATTGGCTACTACATCCATTCCGATGATCTTCCTTTTGCCTCTCCTCACGACAACACGACGGGCTTTGGCGGTCGGTAATGAAGAAGCATTGGTCCACTTGGGAAGCCAGTACCCATGGCTCATTTTTCGCGGTGACGCTTATGCCCATGATCTTGGATTTGGATTCGGGTATAACCATGGTGGTGAAATATCGGTCTTCTTTTAGGACGCTCTTGGCCCATCGACACGGAACATCGGCACCTTCTCTCCAACGTAGCTCAGCTCCCAGATCTCCTCGATCCTTCCGTAGTATCTGTCCTTGTCCTTACGGTGTAGGATTCCATCGTTACCCGGAGTTCGATAACCATCGCTCTTCATGTCCTTGTCCTCGGTGTAGAATGTGTAGCCGTTGATATCGACGCCTCATAGGTCATCGAGGTTGTGCTCGGCGCCCGTGACAAGGCGAATATGAGTTGTTCTTCCGCGGAAGAATCTTCATGTAAAGTGTACGACGAAGCTTCGCTTGAACCAACGCGTGAAACATGAGTTGTGCTCTTTGAGTATATCTCCGTCCGTCCTCTGTTGGCCTCGGTCATTGTACGTCTTCTCAATAAAGGTTTTGTGCTCTACCACCCAAGGATTGACCACGTCAATGTGTTGTAGCGCGAATAGGTTTGCTCTTTCAAAGTCGGCGAGTCGACCCTCGTAGTCGACATGCATTTCGCGGCGACCCTCACGGTGACCCCATCCAGCGAGCCTGCCGAGGTGCCTGTTGACGGGCGGACCAACGGGGTTCTCGTAGACGGGCGTTTTCGGGGTTCGGTTTCACCATCGAACAGATCCTTGCGTTTCCTCCACGGGTCATTGTCGCGAAGCCACCTTCGATGTCCCATGAACACGGTTTTCGAAGACCCGGGATCTCTATCTAGCTGGCGATCGTTGTGTCATCCATGCACCTTACGCATCCGGAAAATCCGTGGACTACCTGCCCGCGAGATATCCGTAATCGAGATAGTCGTGCACCGTCGTGAGCAGTGCGGCTCTCATAGGGAAATATTCTTTCTGCGGCGCCCCACGTATTGGCTGGCGTTTTCCACAGCGTGTCTAGCTCCTCCTTCAGCAGCCCGGATCTGATTGATGTCGTTCCTGGTTGTTTTGGCCCTTCAATTAGCATACTCATGTGAATGTACTTCCTCTTCATGCACAACCAGGGGAAGGTTGTACATCCACACAAACACAGGCCAGGTGCTATGTGTGCTTCTCTCGCTGCCAAACGGATTGACTCCATCGGTGCTCGCGCCCAAAGACGATGTTCCTTGGATCCTTCCCAAATTCTGGGTATTGAAGTTCAACGCTGCCACCGCTCGCATCCTTAGGGTGACTCAGCATCTTGTCTTTTTATTTATCTCCGGATCATTTCCGTCATCTTCCCTTCTTCTCCTCCCTATCCGCGTGCCAACGCAGGAGCTTTGCTACATTAGGGTCCATGAAATACCGTGTGCAGGCGAGTGATCGGAAAGTACCACACCAATTTTCGAGGAGCTTTCTTCCTCTTCTTGTATCGAGTGACGCCGCACACCGGACATATGGTAGACTCCGCGTGCTCGTCCCGATAAATAATTTTTATACTAATGGCGCACTTTGGCATAGTGCGCCATTAGTAGGTTTGCAAAAAAGTAAAAAAAAATTATATACTAATGGCAAGATTGTCTTGGTCGTGCGCCATTACTAGTTCTAACTAGTAATGGCGCACTTTGCCATCCTCGCGCCATTAGTTTGTATGGAAAATGGGAAAAAATCAATAGTAGTGGCGCACCGTGAGCACGGTGCGCCATTAGTGTCTTCCACACTAATGGCGCACGAGCAACCGGTGCGCCATTAGTATATAGTAGTGGCGCACTACTTACCTGGTGCGCCATTAGAATCAGTCCTATCTATAGCCCTTTTCCTAGTAGTGATATGTACCTGTGCACCGAATTATGGATTCATGGTTGAACCTATATTTGTAATAAACATGGTTGGATATGAAATAAGTGATTGCCTACTTTCAAATTCAAAACATTTGATTTTAAATAAGGGATTAATTAGGGATTACACTGCACACGGTTTTTGAAAGCGAAACATCTGCGATATACATGGAGATCAGAAACGTTTCTAGGATCCACTACGTGTGCGATCAATCTCCACGGCACACACGACTTTCTCTTGAAAACTGTTTGCGTTAGGCCACCTTGCGCAAACGTTTACCACATAAAAAGTGTGTGTGATGGACAACCTTTGCCACACAGTTTCTTCTATGCACTGTGTGTGATGCATTCAATAACGCAAACGATAAAATTATTAATATCGTGTGCAATGGCAACGCTATCACAAACAATTTAATGGGAAAAATTGTCTGTGATGTAAATATGAATGGAAACGTTTTCCTTGGAGCGACTGTGTGGGATGTACATACGAACGGAAAAGTTTAGCGAGGACTGACTGTGTGGGATGTACTTGCGACCGGAAACAATTTCGCCGTATAATTGTATTTTTTTAGCTCTACTGTACGTATTTCTGTATTTGAGCGCTCGCCGGTCGCACAAGACCTCAATTTGCCGAGCGTGTGTGCCAGGAGGGCATATCCCTGACAGTTTTTGGGTCATGTGGGAAGGACCCCCTATCGCCCACACTCAGTTGACGGCTGTTCCAAATGCCGTCGCAGAAAGGGGTTAAAAACCGTTTGTTTAGCACCGACGCGTACCAATTATATACAAACAGGCCGTTAACAGGCTTTCCTTGGGATGGCCCGTTACCGTTTGACCAAGTCAAACGGGCCAGCCTTTTCATCGGAATGGGCCTCTATTGGGCCATGCCACTTGTCGACGTATCATAGGCGCCTCATGTCCAATGAATGGATGACATCTGTCCCAACGGTGAGCCAACATGTGTTTCCTCCGGCCAATTAGAATTTTACACGTGGAAAATCCTCATTGGTCCGGGTTGTTAATAGGTTATCGGAACCAAAACTGGACCCGATAGCTTAACGGCGACCCGTTACGGTGGATGCCACGTATCGGTGACCCTTGACGAAAGCACTTCTATGACGCGCGATTTATCGTCATGGAAGTGGACACTTCCGTGATGATAATTTTGGTAACGTCATAGAACACTTCTACGACAACACAGGTATGACTATCTTGATTCTGTCATAAAATTGTCATGGATGTACATGCATGACAGAAAACGTGGCCTACTTTGACAAACACGTATCATCATGGAAGTGTCTTTTTTTTGTAGTGCAAGGGCAGCCCTGCGCTCAGCATGGGCTCGGCGAGCGTCAGCCATGGATGCGGCGGAGCAGTGGTGCATCGATCGACAAAAGGAAGGCTTCAGCGCACCCCTATCTGGCACGCCAAATGTAAGATTCTAGGTTCCGGCAAACCTTTGAGGTTCAATCTCTGGGGTGCGCACGAAGAACTCTCTCTCCCTGGTTCGCTCGCACAACGATCTCTCGGCCTAGCTCGACGAACCCAAAGAACACGAGACATAAGGATTTATACTGGTTCGGGCTACCATTGTGGTGTAATAGCCTACTCCAGTGTAGTGGTGGTGGATTGCCTCGTAGGTTGAGGATGAACAAGTACAACGTATGAACAGCCTCCTGAGGAGAGGTGTTCTTGAGCTCGGTGAGCTTGTGAGTGTGAGGCTGGTGTGAATGATCCGTCCTCTGTACTATGGTGGTGGCTAGTCCTATTTATAGAGGGTCGGGTCCTCTTCCCAAATCAAGGCGGGAATGGATCCCACAACGGCCAATTTTGAAGGGGTACAACTAGTACAAGCTATCCTGGCAAAAGGTGGTATTCGCCTGCCAAAGGCTCTGGTGATGACGCAGCTGTGGGCTCCGTGGTCACCTCCATCCTGGCGTCCTGCTGGTCTTGGTCTCGTTGCATCGATATGCAGAACATTTGCCTGATGCCTCGGGACTCCTCGCCTGCACCTGCCTCTTTAGCACCAAAGAGGAAACTGGTACACTGCGCCCACTGGTGCCCGCCTGGCCTTGGTCGTCATGCCTCACGTCACATGAGCCTCGCGAGGTGCCTCTTGCATAGATATCTCCGCTCCTCGGGAGCCAGCCTAGTGAGGCTTCCCCTGAGGAGGTCTTGGTGTCGTCTGCCTCTCAAGGCTTGACCCCTCGGGAGGGTCTTGATTGGTTGCTGCTGAAGATGGACCATACCAGGCTGTTGGTGGAGCCATGCTATAACCCGTAGGCAGGCAAGTCTGGGTACCCCTGTTCCCAGTACGCCGACAGTTTTGTACCCTACAAACGATTTATTCTTATGTTCTCCGCTATATAGGAACTTTGGAGTGATTCTTCATCGCACGTTAAGGGATGGTTATATGATCCAATTATATTAGCATTGTTGAGAGCTTACACTAGGGAAAGTATAGACCCTAGGCCTCATTTTCAAGCATTTCAATATCGTTTGTGCTCACTTTTGTTACTTGCTACCTTGCTATTTTTTATTGTTCTTATTACAAAAATCAATATCTACTATCCATATTACACTTGTATCACCATCTCTTCGCTGAACTAGTGCACCTATACAAATTACCATTGTATTTGGTTTGTTGGGGACACAAGATAATTTTTATTATTTGGTTGCAAGGTTGTTTGAGAGAGACCATGTTCATCCTATGCCTCCAACGGATTTATAAACCTTAGGTCATCCACTTGAGGGAAAATTGTTACTGTCCTACAAAACTCTACGCTTCGAGGCCCAACACAAGTTTACAAGAACAAGTTGCGTAGTAGACATCAAAGTCTTTTATGGTTCCGTTGCCGGGGAGGTGAGTACTTGAAGGTATATCTTTAGATCTTGCAATCAAATTATTTATTCTCTTGTTTTATCACTAGTTTGGTTTATAAAATAAAACTACATACAGAATGGAATTGAGGTTGCATCATATTATTGATCATCTTTATAATATCTTTCTTGAAAATTATGGATCAAAAAATTGTGCTCAATTGTTAGAAGAAGTCAATAAAATGTTGGGCACAAAATATTTGAATGATGAGCATGATTGCAATGTTTTTAGTATGAATTATTTGAATATCCAAATTGCTAATGATGATTGCACAAGTCATGACCAAAATATTTCTTATAAGCATGTCAATTTCTATGGAGTGCATAAAGTTTGTGAATACGTGCCTTATAGGGAAGATAAATTTTGTAATAAGCATAAACATGATAGATGAATTTTCTACAAAATTATGTTCTCTTTGTCCTATTACTTGTGATCTTTGCAATAAGGATGGTCATCTTAATTTCCAATGCAAACTTTTTCATGATCGAATCATGGCCAAATATTGCAATAACTTTATCACCCTTGAACTTTATAATGAGCTTTTTTATTTTTGGGGAGTGAAGAATTGACACATAAAAATAGTTGGTTTGAAATATTCATTCTCACGGATGACATTGAAACTAATCTAGAAAATATCTATATGTTTTGCATGGTAAATTGCAATGAGAATGCTTATATTGCCAACTGTAGAAAGATGGGAAAACCAATAGAATATAAAAGGAGTACTAATGAAAGGGTAAAGATTTCCACTTTCCCTCCTATTGTCTCTCATGATGAAATAGGTGACAAGGAGGAGCTCCCTATTCAACCAATCTAATCAATAAGAAGCTTGAAAAAAAATTAAACCCTTACGTGAGGTGGAAAATAAGAAAAAGAAAAGAAGAAATAATAGAGGTAAAAAGGTATCTCTCCCAAATAATGTTGCTCCTATTATTGTTGTGGCTCATGAAAATGAATCAAAAATAATTGTGGAAGACGATGCACTTGATGTTGATTTTGTTATGCCTATTGCTTGTTGTGATGATTATGATTGGGAAGATAATGATACTTCTTATAATATTGGAAATCTTTTTGGCACCAACTTGGGAAATTATGATGATAGCAATTGTTATACCGTTGGTGCTATTCATACTATTAATGATGAGAGTAATTATGCTTATGATATGCCATGACACAAGCTTGGGGATGCTATATTTGATGACAATGAAATGTTTGAGAATTTATTTGCTGCAATTAATGTTTGGCCCAAGCTTGGGTATGATATGCTTAATGAAGATTATCTTTTAGTCCTCCTACTTTGAATGATCAAATTTGCTATGATGATCGCATACCTCCTATCTATGATGAGAACAAAGTTGCTACTTATAATGATTATTGTGATGATACTTATGTTATAAAAAGTAGTGATGATTATATTTATAAAAATTGTCAAAGTTATGATTACCCTTGTTCTGAACATTACTCTATTAATATGGAAACAATTTTCATATGATACGCCCACCATTGTGAATGAGAAGAAATTTTCTTATGTGGAGAGTAATAAGATTTATATGCTTGTGGATCATGAAAAGAATGCTTTATGTGATGGTTATATTGATGAATCTATTCATGATGCTACTAGAAATTATTATGAGAGAGGAACTTATGATTCATGATGCTCTCTTTATGTTTCAATTCTTATATTTTATGCGAGCATCATTGAAATCATCACACCTAGCAAAAAGGAATTAAAGAAAAGCGCTTGTTGGGAGACAACCCAACACTTTTACCTACTGTTTTTGTGTGTTCACATGATTATGCTACTGTAGTAATTGTTTTATATTGCTTTTGATTCAATAAAGTGCCAAGCAAAGCCTTTGGGATAGTGTGGATGATAGTTGACTTGAATCTGTGCAAAAACAGAAACTTTTGCTTCTGGAAACAGAATTGTTTAAATTCACTGGAACGTGACAAAATTCTAAAAATTTTACACATGATTGATATGCAAATTCTCTACGTTTTCCTAATTTTTTCAGAATTTTTGGAGTAGCAGAAGTATGGTTATTCTGCAGATCATTACAGACTGCTCTGTTTTTGACAGATTCTGTTTTCGATGCATAGTTTGCATGTTTTCTAGTTTCTATGGCTTATATTGCTCAATAAAATTTTGGAATTGATATGCTACAGTAGGCATTGTGTGGAAATAATTATGAATCATGCCTTTGACAATACCAAAGTGAAATGGTTTTCTCTTTATCATACTAACCCATCTCACGAAAATTCAGTTAAGTTTTGAGTTATTGAAGTTTTCAAGTTTTGGGTGAGATATCGATATGAGCAGAATAAGGAGTGACAAGACCCTAAGCTTGGGGATGCCCAAGGAAACCCCAAAGTAATATTCAAGGAAGATCCAAGCAACTAAGCTTGGGGATGACCCGGAAGGCATCCCCTCTTTTGTCTCCAACATTATCGGTAACCTCACTTGGAGCTATGTTTTCATTCATCACATGATATGCGTTTTACTTGGAGCATCATTTTATTTTGTCAGGATTTTCTTGCTGCTATCTATAACAATGTTTTGCATCTTTTACTTCAATAAAAATGTCAAGGATAGCCTTCACCATGCTTATTTTGCGAGTATACATGTTGCTGTTTCAAAACAGAAAGTTTACTGTTGTTGCAAAAATTCCCTAGAGAAGTCAGAATGTGATAAAATGTTGAAACTTTTTGCACAGTAAGCTTTGATAAATTTTCTACAGTTTGGTCAATTTTCATAATTTTTGGAGTTAAATAAGTATTGATACTCTTGCATTCTTTACAGAGTATACTCTTTTGGCAGATTGCTATTATGTATGCATTGTTTGCATATGTTTGCTTGTTTAATGATTATATTTGAGGATAGGAGTATTAAATATGCAGATGAATTTAGTACGCAATGTTGAATAATAATTTTACTGATTTACTACAGTACAGAATGATAAGGTTTTTGCATTGGTTTATACTAACTTATCTCACGAGTTCTTGTTGAGTTTTGTGTGGATGAAGTTTTTAAGATTTAGGGAAACCACGATATAAAAGAAATTAAGGAAACACAAAAGCTCAAGCTTGGGGATGCCCAAGGCATCCCAAGATAATATTTCAAGATGTCTCAAGCATCTAAGCTTGGGGATGCTCCGTTAGGCATCCCACCTTTCTTCATCAACAATTATCGGTTAGTATCGGTTGAGCCTAAGTTTTAACTTCTTCACATGAGTTGTGCTATACTTGGAATGTCATTTTATTTTCATTTTGCTTGCTGTTTTAATAAAATACTTAGATCTGAAAGTTTTAAATACGAAAGAGTCCTCACATAGCTATCTATTTACTTAACTACTCGCTTGATCTTCACTTATATCTTTTTTGAGTAGCTTGCCATTTACTCTTGTGCTTCACATATATCCTATGAGTAAATTGTTGAATAAATTGAATGTCATGAATTTGAAATTATATCATGCCCAGTGGTAGCTTCACATTGGGTTTAGAAAGTGAAATCTTTTGAAGCTTGACAATCACAATTTTGGTCATACAAGCAATTCATGAATGATTACTATAAGAAAGAGAACTTTCACATGCAAATACACTATCTCGGAAATCTTTTGTGATTGTGAGCCCCCATCAAAATATTATATGCCAAAATTGTCGACGTTAGACAAGGAAGACAATGTAATGATCTATGTTTGTTCATATTCACATAGAAGTTATATTGTCATAGATCCTTCAACATGTGGTGCTTGCCCACCATCTTTGCTAGCTAAAAATTCTGCACCAAGTAGAGATACTACTTGTGCATCCAAAAACCTTTAAGCCCGAATCTTATTTTCAAGTGTCCACCATACCTACCTAAGGATTGAGTAAGATCCTTCAAGTAAGTTGTCATCGGTGCAATAAGGCAATAAAAATTGCTTCTAAAAGTGTTAGATTATTTAGTGGAAGAGAAAATTGAGCGTTGTACGAACTTGTGATGGCAAAGAATAAAAGCGATAGACTGCATAATAAAGGTTGCTATCATAAGGGGCAATATAACGTGATGTTCTTTTGCACTAATGGATTGAGCATACAAACAAAAAGCGCATGGAAACCTCTGCTTCCCTCCGCGAAGGGCCTACCTTTTACTTTTATGTATTTACTTTCATGCAAGAGTCAAAGTTTTCCTCTCTATTCCTTTTTATTTTTCTCTTTTGGCAAGCATCATGTGGTGAGGAAAGATCTAGGCACATATATGCAGTTGGATATGGGTAGCATGAGTTATTATTGTTGACATCACCCTTGAGGTGAATACATTGGGAGGAGAAATTATAAGCCCCTATCTTTCTATGTGTCCGGTTGAAACGTTTTTCTCATGTGTATGTGGAACTCTTACTTAGACTTTGTTGAATAAGTTGAATTGCAATTGTTTGCTGACTGAGAACATAGGTTGTTGAGTTTCAAGAGAATTCATTGTTTGAACCTTAACATGTGAATTGGTTGCTACTTTAACATCAGAAATTTTATAAGAAATAATTGTTGTTATGATGCTAGGAAAGTGATTGAAATTATCATTGATCAAACTTTTGCACTTTGCTAGCATTCACACTTCATAAATTATTTCTTTTATCATTTACCTACTCGAGGACGAGTAGGAATTAAGCTTGGGGATGCTGATACGTCTCCAACGTATCTATAATTTATGAGGTATTCATGCTATTATATTATCATTCTTGGATGTTTTACAATCATTTTATAGAAACTTTATATCATTTTTTGGGACTAACCTATTGACCTAGTGCCCAGTGCCACTTGCTATATTTTGCTTGTTTTTTACATTGCTTGAAGTCGATATCAAACGGAGTCCAAACACCGTGAAACTTTTTGTTGATTTTTTATGGACCAGAAGACATCCAGTGGGCCAGAGAAGCACCTGGGGGGTGCCCTATGGGGGGCACAACCCACCAGGGCACATCTGGGGGGCCAGGCGTGCCCAGGTGGGTTGTACCCACCTCGTTGGCCTCCCAGACCCCATCTTTGCCCTATAAATCACCAAATATATCAAAACCCTCGGGGTTACCCTAGATCATAAGTTCCACCACTGCAAGGCTTTGTAGCCACGAGAAACCAATCTAGACCCCGTTCCGCCACCCTGTCGGAGGGGGCAATCATCACCGGTGGCCATCTTCATCATCCCGGCGGCCACCACGATGAGGAGGGATTAGTCCACCCTTGGGGCTAAGGGTTTGTACCAGTAGCTATGTGTTTAATCTCTCTCTCTCGTGTTCTTGAGATGTCACGATCTTGATGTATCGCGGGCTTTGTTACTATAGTCGGATCATATGGTGTTTCCCCCTCTCTATCTTGTTGTGATGAATTGAGTTTTCCCTTTGAGATTTCATTTTATCGGATTGAATGCTATTATGTATTTGAGAGCACTTGATATATGTCTTGCATATTAATACTTGTGGTGACAATAGGGTATTATTTTGATTCACTTGATATATGTTTTGGCACTCAGCTCTCAGATTCCCGAGGTGACATTAGGGTAATCTACGCATAGGGATTGATGCATGTTCTTGTCTTTGTTTCTCCGGTAGAAATCTTGGGGAACTGTTTGAGGTTCTTTGTGCTAGATTGAGTATTATGAAACTGAAATTATTTGGTGTTATTTTAGTACAAGCTCTTGGATAGATCGATCGAAAAGAATAGCTTCGAGGTGGTTTCGTACCCTACAAACGATTTCTTCTTATGTTCTCTGCTAGGTAGGAACTATGGAGTGATTCTTCATTGCACATTGATGGATGGTTATATGATCCAATTATATTAGCATTTTTGAGAGATTGCACTAGCATAAGTACGGACCCTAGGCCTCATTTTCAAGCATTGCAATACCGTTTGTTCTCACTTTTGTTACTTGCTACCTTGCTGTTTTTTATAGTTCTTATTACAAAAATCAATATCTACTATCCATATTACACTTGTATCACCATCTCTTCACCGAACTAGTGCACCTATACAAATTACCATTGTATTTGGTGTGTTGGGGACACAAGAGACTTTTTTCTTATTTGGTTGCAGGGTTGTTTGAGAAAGACCATTTTCATCCTATGCCTCCCACCGATTGATAAACTTTAGGTCATCCACTTGAGGGAAAATTGCTACTGTCCTACAAAACTCTACGCTTGGAGGTCTAATACAAGTCTACAAGAACAAGTTGCATAGTAGACATCATCATGCTACAGTAACCTCACACTAATGGTGCCATGTCATCAAGATCTACTAAGCCAAATTGTCCCTTGATAAAAATCCAAGTCAAATTAAAAATTCAAATTTAAAGTGAGAATATAAATTCAAAAACATTGTTGGAAAATAGTTCACCTTTTAGCAAATATTCCATAACAAATATTAGTTAAGAAAACCAAACAACTTGTTTGCTGATAACCCACAAGTGGAGGGGATCGCAACAGCTTTCGAGGGTAGAGTATTCAACCCAAATTTATTGATTCGACACAAGGGGAGCCAAAGAATATTCTCAAGTATTAGCAGCTGAGTTGTCAATTCAACCACACCTGGATAACTTAGTGTCTATAGCAAAGTATTTAGTAGCAAAGTAATATGATAGTAGTGGTAACGATAACAAAAGTAACAGAAGCAAAAGTAATATTTTTGGTATTTTGTAATGATTGTAACGGTAGCAATGGGAAAGTAAATAAGTGAAAACCGTATATGGAAAGCTCGTAGGCATTGAATCGATGATGGAAAATTATGCCGGATGTGGTTCATCATGTAACAGTCATAACATAGGGTGACACAGAACTAGCTCCAATTCATCAATGTAATGTAGGCATGTATTCCGAATATAGGCATACGTGCTTATGGAAAAGAACTTGCATGACATCTTTTGTCCTACCCTCCCGTGGCAGCAGGGTCCTAATGGAAACTAAGGGATATTAAGGCCTCCTTTTAATAGAGAACCGGAATAAAGCATTAGCACATAGTGAATACATGAACTCCTCAAACTATGGTCATCACCGGGAGTGGTCCCGATTATTGTCACTTCGGGGTTGCCGGATCATAACACATAGTAGGTGACTATAGACGTGCAAGATAGGATCAAGAAATCACATATATTCATGAAAACATAATAGGTTCAGATCTGAAATCATGGCACTCGGGCCCTACTTACAAGCAGTAAGCATAGCAAAGTCATAGCATCTTCAATCTCAGAACATAGTGGATACTAGGGATCAAACCCTAACAAAACTAACTCGATTACATGATAGATCTCATCCAACTCATCACCATCCAGCAAGCCTACGATGGAATTACTCACGCACGGCGGTGAGCATCATGAAATTGGTGATGGAGGATGGTTGATGATGACGACGGCGATGAATGCCCCTCTCCGGAGCCCCGAATGGACTCCAGATCAGCCCTCCTGAGAGGTTTTAGGGATTGGCGGCGGCTCCGTATCGTAAAACGCGATGATTTCTTCTCCTTGATTTTTTTCCCTCTAAAAGCAAATATATAGAGTTGGAGTTGGTGTCGGAGGAGCTCCAGGGGGCCCAGGAGGTAGGGGGCGCGCCCTAGGGGGGGCACGCCCCCCACCCTTGTGGACAGGGTGCGGGACCCCTGGTCTTCATCTTTGGCAAGGATTTTTTATTATTTCTGAAAAGTTGTTCCGTGGAGTTTCAGGTCATTCCAAGAACTTTTGTTTCTGCACATAAATAACATCATGGCAATTCTTCTGAAAACAGCGTCAGTCCGGGTTAGTTTCATTCAAATCATGCAAGTTAGAGTCCAAAACAAGGACAAAAGTGTTTGGAAAAGTAGATACGACGGAGATGTATCAACTCCCCCAAGCTTAAACCTTTGCTTGTCCTCAAGAAATTCAGTTGATAAACTGAAAGTGATAAAGAAAAACTTTTACAAACTCTGTTTGGTCTTGTTGCTGTAAATATGTAAAGACAGCATTCAAGTTTTCAGCAAAAATTATGACTAACCACATTTGCAATAACTCTTGGCCCTCATATTTAGTCATATCAATAG
The DNA here is from genome assembly GCA_021605205.1 of Aegilops longissima. NCBI lineage: Eukaryota > Viridiplantae > Streptophyta > Magnoliopsida > Poales > Poaceae > Aegilops > Aegilops longissima. The sequence goes on from CM038679.1 coordinate 199,920,594, forward strand.
CATAATCAACTAGAGAGTCATAATAATAAATCTCGGATGACAACACTTTCTCGAAAGAATCATGATATAATATAACAAGATGGTATCTCGCTAGCCCTTTCTGATACCGCAAAACATAAATGCAGAGCACCTTTAAAGATCAAGGACTGACTAGACATTGTAATTCATGGTAAAAAAGATCCAATCATAGTCATATCCAATATAAATTAATAGTAATGAATGCAAATGACAGCTGTGCTCTCCAGCTAGTGCTTTTAATAAGAGGGTGATGACTCAACATAAAAGTAAATAGATAGGCCCTTCGCAGAGGGAAACAGGGATTTGTAGAGGTGCCAGAGCTCGGTTTTGAAATAGAGATAAATAATATTTTGAGCGGTATACTTTCATTGTCAACATAACAACTAAGAGATGGCGATATCTTCCATGCTACACACATTATAGGCGGTTCCCAAACAGAATGGTAAAGTTTATACCCCCCCTCCACCAACACGCATCAATCCATGACTTTCTCGAAACAACGAGTGTCTCCAACTAGCAACAGTCCCAGGGGGAGTTTTGTTTGCAATTATTTTGATTTAGATTGCATAAAGCATGGGACTGGGCATCCCGGTGACCAGCCATTTTCTCGTGAGTGAGGAGCGGAGTCCACTCCTCTTGAGAATAACCCGCTTAACATGGAAGATTAGGGCAGCCCTAGTTGATACATGAGCTATTCGAGCATACAAAACAGAATGTTTATTTGAAGGTTTAGAGTTTGGCACATACAAATTTACTTGGAACGGCAGGTAGATACCGTGTATAGGAAGGTATGGTGGACTCATCTAGAATAACTTTGGGGTTTAAGGGATTGGATACACAAGCAGTATTCCCGCTTAGTACAATTGAAGGTTGGCAAAAGACTGGGAAGCGACCAATTAGAGAGCGACAACAGTCATGAACATGCATTAAAATTAATAAACATTGGATGCAAGCATGAGTAGGATATAATCCACCATGAACATAAATATCGTGAAGGCTATGTTTATTTGATTCAACTACATGTGTGAACATGTGTCGGTGTACTAGAGTAGGGGTACCCTAGTATCCCGAACTCGTGCACGGGCAGTCGCAGCACCCCGCGGCAGGGCTTGCCAGGTGACCGCCAAGGTCCTCCGTGGTTCCTTTGGAGCCATTCAAGAACAAAGTATTTAAGCCAAGGAGACAAGGCCCCGGCAAGAGGAGCTTGCCGGGAAGGCCACTCACGGCACCTAGAAAACAAGGCCCCGGCAAGAGGAGCTTGCCGGGAAGGCCCGGTGAGCAACAAGCTTCCGGATGCGACAAGGCAACAACCGCGGCAAGGCGCTTGCCGCGGCAGGCTACCACTCTTTTCCTCCGCTCCAGCACATCCACCAACGTGTCGCCATGGGACCTTTCCAGGCGCGCGTGGCAAGACGTTGTGCGGCCAGCGGAGCGCGGTGGTAAGCAGCGCTGACAAGATGGCCATCGTGGCAAGCGGTGGCGTCCCTGACGGTCCCTTTCTGCATTGTTTGTCGACTTAGACGAGCATTTAATGCTTTTGTCCCCTGCCGTCAGGGTTAGGTATGATACACTGTACAAGTAGTTGTACCAACCGCCACTCATTTTCCCTTTTTGCCCTTGTCTACGTTGCCACCTGTCGGTGACCCCTTTAGCATATAAAAGGAGGCCCATGCGCAACGTAGAGGGGGTTCAGTTCATTCAAAACCAGAGACAATCACGCTAGGTCTTGTAGCTCTCAGCGCTCCCTAGCAAGAGCACAATACAATCAGACAAGCAGCAGTAGGAGTATTATCTCTCCGGAGAGCTCCGAAGCTGGGTAAACTGCTCGTGTGCCTCTGCGCAGGCGTGTGAGAAGATGCAGGAAAGGATGGTGCAGCGCCCAGTTTATTTTGTCAGTTCCCTTCTGCAGGGGGCTAGGTCAAGGTACTCTGGTGTGCAGAAGTTGCTTTTCGGCCTTCTCATGGCCTCGAAAGCTGCGCCATTACTTCCAAGCACATGAGATAACAATCGTCACTCGCTTTCCGCTGAAGAGGATATTGCAAAATCCGAAGCAACAGCAGGATTGTCGAGTGGGCTTTGGAACTGTCAAGCTTTGGCCTCAAGTTTGAAAACACTTCAACTATCCAAAGCGAGCATTGGCAGAGTTCATAGCAGAATGGACGCCAATGCAAGATGAAGAAATTCAGAAATGAGCATCCCGTCAAGGAAGCAAGCAAAGAGTGGCTGATGTACTTTGATGGTGCCTTCGCTGCAAAGGCGCCGGTGTTTGGCGTGCTACTTGTCGCACCCACCGGAGAGCACCTCAAGTACATAGTCCAAATGCACTTTCCCAAGGAGCAAGCAACAAACAATACTGCAGAGTATGAAGGTTTGCTTGCCGGTCTCGAGATCGCAGAGACCTTGGGATCAAGAAGCTCATTGTCGGGGTGACTCACAGCTTGTCGTCCGCCAAGTGAACAAAGATTATCGAGTCCGCTGATGGAAGCCTATGTTGATGAAGTGAGGAAGCTAGAAGAGCACTTTGACGGCCTATGATGGAATATATTCCAAGAGCTCAGAACGACATTGCCGATGGCCTGTCAAAGTGCGCCGCACTCAAGTTACCTGTGGAACCAGGGATTTTTGTGCACAAGATGACTCAACCGACTGTAACGCCATCAACTAGACAGAACAAGAAGAGGAAGTTGATTTCTGGTGACTATTTTCCGGCAGAGCTTCCCGGAGCCGCCGCCAAGAAGGTCCCCAAGATCAACACCAAGAGCGCTGAGGAGCAGTCTGCTCCGACAAGCCATAGGGTTTGTTTCGTTGAAGCGACACTCCCGACAAGTTTTGCTCGGCAAGCTTGCCGGGAACATCAAGCTCCGCTGAGCCGCAGGTTCTTGCCGAGAAGCGGATGTTCCGCAGCAGCAGATGTGCCTTTAGTCCTTGTTGTCGAGCCGCAAGCTCCAACATGGGCGCAGCAGATTGTCCATTTCCTTGAGACATGGAGAACTTCCCAAGAGCAAGAAGAAGCGGAAAGAGTAGCCCGGCAGTCAAGTATGTACCAGTTTGTCGACAATACCTGCATGTAAGAAGACTCAACGGTGTGAAATTGAAGTGTATCCACGGGAAGATGGATGAAGCTGTTGGCAGAGATACACGGAGGCATATGTGGTCACCACATTGGCGAAAAAGCACTTAAGCAAAGCTTTTCGGCAAGGTTTCTTTTGGCCGACAGCCCTCCGTGATGCAATCGCACAAGTAACCAAGTGTGAAGCGTGCAGGCCCATTCCAAGCAGATATACCAGCCAGCTCAAGCTCTCCAGACGATCCCTTTATCCTGGCCATTTTGGTGCGGGGCTCGACATCCTCGGCCCCTTCCCCAGAGCTGTCGGGGCTTTGAGTACTTGTACGCTGTAATCGACAAGTTCACGAGTGGCGGAAGTGGAAGCAGTGAGGAAGGTGACAAGACGTCGCGATCAAGTTCTTGGTCGATTGTTTGCCGTTTCGGGATTCCTAACAGGATCATCACCGACAACGGTACGCAATTCACAAGCCGCACCTTCATGCAATACGTCCAAGATCTTGGCGCCAAGGTCTGCTTCGCTTCTGTTGCTCATCCGAGAAGTAACGGTCAAGCGAAGAGGGCAAATGCTGAAGTGCTGCGTGGGCTCAAGACCAGAACTTTCGGCAGGCTGCACAAGTGTGGAAGAAACTGGATTGACGAGTTGCCGGTGGTTCTTTGGTCGATCAGGACGACGCCAAATCGAGCCACTGGCCAGACACCTTTCGCTCTAGTCTATGGAGCAAAGGCAGTCCTCCCCACGGAACTCGTATTCGGGTCACCTCGAGTGCTCGCTTATGATGAGCTTGAGCAAGAGCAGTTGCGACAAGATGACGCGCTGCTCCTTGAGGAGGACCGTCTTCAGGCTGCTGTACGAGCTGCTCGATACCAGCAAGCTTTGCGCCGCTACCATAGCCGCAAAGTTAATGCCAGAAGTCTTGAGGAAGGCGACCTTGTTCTTCGGCGCGTTCAGTCCGCCAAGAATTCCAACAAGTTGATGCCGAAGTGGGAAGGCCCTTATCGGGTGAAACAAGTCACTAGGCCTGGCGCTGTCCGCCTTGAGACCGAAGATGGCATTCCGGTGAGCAACTCCTGGAACATCGAGCATCTTCATAAGTTTTACCCGTAGGGCGCGGTTGCCGGAACCTGTTCCGGCAATCACCTTTTGTACAAGTCTTGCCGATGTTGCATGTAATCCTTTGTAAAAAGCTGGGCATAGATCCCGTGCATAAGTAAAGCTCATGTGTTTCGCACAACTTGTCAATTTCATGCTTTCATCATTTTATTGCATGTTTTATCTGACACTTTGTGCAGCACCTACACCCGGTAAGCAATAACGAGCCGCAAGGCTCCATGACTTTATTTTCTCTTCTTTCTCTTTCTTAAAGAAAGGAAGGTTCCCTCGCACACAAGTTAGCCAGGGGGGAAGGAGAAGATAATGGTCTGGACCAAGCGTCGGTCGAGGAAATTTCGCCTTACCAGGAAGCAAACGACAGAAAAGCTAAGTTGCCAAAGTTTGAGCAATCAGTTTTTAAATTTTTAAGTTATCTTCCTCGAACGACCGTACTTTGTATGGAAAACCTGTGCGCGGAGGAACCAACTCGTAGCTAGTTGCGCCCTTACTTTGTTTCGAGTCCGCTCAACAACTTAAGTGAGCTGCAACTAGTGGCGACAAGGTTGCTTGTCGGAAGCGGCACCGCCAGCAGGCTGCTGACGTTCCGAACTCAGCGCTCGCAGCAAAGGTGCCCGCGCCGACAAGTTCCCTAAAAGCGTAGGGCAAAAACATACAAAGGAAAGAATCAAGTAAAGGAAATAACATTGCAATCATTGCCCGAGATAGAGTTATATTACAAAATAGCTTGTCGCAGCCCTAATAGATTGTTCTCCTAACATGACCAGCAGCGACAAGGAAAAGATAAAATTGGCGGCCTAATCTACGCGGTCGCCATCAACCCTCTTGATCTTGCCCACCTTGTCCACAATGGGTGTGACAAGGGCCTTGAGTGCCTCCACATCAGCATCCGGCGGCAAGGACTTGAGGACGCCGGTGAGGTTGAGGCCTGGATTGCGGAAGGCCACCTTCATCAAGCACCTTCGAGAGCTCCCCGCAGATCCGCACGACTCCTCGGCCAGCTGCTTTGGAATCTCTTCCCGGAGTCGCTGGAGAGCCATCACCACGCCCTTGAAGAACAAGCTGAGCTTGGCGCTGGGTTGGAGGTGCTCATCGGAGGAATATCCAAGATCCACCATCCCCAGCTCCGCCAGCTCCCTGTCGACGGCGGCGGCAACGTTCACGAGACCCTCGGTCCAGTGCTCCACATTCTCTCTGAAGGTGTTCTGGGCGGCAACAGCACTCGCCAGCAGCGCCTCGTCGGTTTTGATCTTCTCCAACAAGGCCACCTCCCGCTCCCTGGCGCCTTTCAGCTTCTGAGTCAAGGTGGTCAGCTTCAACTCGAGATCTGCTTTGGAGTCCTTGGCGGCGCTGAGCTCCTTGCTCCTCTCAGCGAGACGGCCCTGCAGCTCGCCAAGAGTGTAGGCGTCCTTCTCTCGCTCATGCTTGAGTGCAGCAAGCTCTTCACCGCCCTTCTTCAGACTGGCCTCCAGCTGCGTCACCTTCGTCTCCAACTACTTCTTGGCGGCCTCGGCAGCTGCGGCGGCGTCCTTTGCTTCCTTGAGGGCTCCGCCAAATGTTTGCTCACACATGGCAAGCTCCTCCTCATGGCTGTCAAGGTTGATCTTCCGCTGCGCCAGCTCGCCTTCTTGCGCAGACAGTCTCTCGGCGGCAAGCTGTTGTTGCTCTTCAACCTCCGCCTTCTCGAGGATGAAGGCTTTGCGCGCCTCGACGATTTGCTCCGCTCCTCTCGCCAAGGCCGGAGAGCTTCTGATTGATGCCCGGAGCTCCTCCGCGTTTCTCTATTCTGCTCCGCCGCGACAAGCGCTTCCGGGATTCCAGCTTGGCTTGTCGGGTGCGGTAGAGCGACAACAGCTTCCTCAGCAGCTGCTTCTCCTCAGACTCGCCGCTGCTGCTGCTTGGTGCGTCGACCAGCGTCAGCCCAGCGGAGGCGAGCATCTCTTCGTCAAAGGTCTCTCCTTCGACCGGCGCCCTGGAGCTCGATGCCCAGGGGAGCTTGATGAAGACGCCGTCGCCGGCCTTCAGATAGGCGCCGGGCTGGGGCTCTTCGGAGCCTGACGCTGCAGCAGTGGCGGAGGGATCGGCGGTCGGTGTAGCGCCTGGCGCTCCTGCGGCAGACCCCTCGCCAGCCTCTGCGGCAGCAGCCTTGGCGGCCTCTTCGCCGGCGGACTCATCGGCGCCAGCCCCTTCCTCAATGGCGGCGGCGTCGTCAGTATTGCCGCGCACGTCCTCCTTGCCGGCGACCTTAGTCTCCATCGGCTCTGCGGCGGATGGATCTGACGACCAGAAAAAGAAAGAACAGTCAAGCAAATGTTCAAAAAGAAAATCAGAAGAAGAGGAATGCAAGGGAAGTTTTCAGGCAAGAGGATTACTGCGATGGGATCTGCAGCTGCGGTCTCAACCATCGGAGGGTCATTGGCGCTATCCTTGCCGGAGAACTGCCCTTGCCGGAGAAGCCTCCTTGCCGGAGAACGCTCCCTTGCCGGGGGATCCTCCCTTGGCGGTGTAGTCGACGCAGATGGCACGTCGGGAGCGGCTTCCGGGCACTCCTGGTGGGGCAGCTCTGCTCCTACACAAACCAACAGTCAGATATCAGCAAAGAAAGAGCACCCATGTACGCTCAACAGCAAAAAAAAACCGTATACTTACGCTGGGGGCTGTGCTGGGGGCTGCTTTGAGGATGAGTTGCCGCGTCCGGCAAGGTGGTCTTGACGCGCCTCCTGCTGCCGCTGGGGATCGTCCTCAATGACAACCACCGGGTCTTGGCTCTTCGACGCTCTCGAGCCAGCGCCCTAAAAAGGAAAGAGTTCGAATGAAGCAAATCAGATACAAGACAAAGCAACAAAATTGAAGAACTACAAGTACAACATGAAGCTTACTCTTCTTCTTCCTCGCCGGAGCTGAGCGCGGAGAGATCAAATTCTAGCTCGCCTCCCGGTGCGGCGAGGCGGAGAGTGGGTTCCCTTGACCGCTTGGCGGGAGTAGCAGCGTGGCACAGGAGGGCCCCAACCCGCTTGCTGCAGCGGCGTGAGGTGCTCCTGCGGCAAGTGCTTGCCGCGGTGGTGGCTGCGCGCGCGCGCGGCTGCTGGTCTGCCCGTCTGCTGCCCGCTTGCCTCCAGCCTTTGGAGACGCCTTCTTCAGTGGAGCTGGGGCTCCGCCGCGGCAAGCTGCTAGATGGTGGGGAGGAGGCGCCCTCGGCGGGCTTGCTCGACTCGGCTTCAGGTTCGGCAAGCTCCTCCTCGCCGGCAAACTCCCTTCACTCGACAAGGCTTGCCGCCTCTGCTGCCTCTGCCTCCTCCACGGTGAACCCGAATTCGCCAGCGGCGGTAGCTGCTGCCGCCTCTTCCAGCCTGGTGGCGATGCGCTGCATCTCGTCGTCAGTGGTGTCGCGGGTGAGGCCCTTCTGCTCATCGGAGCGGATCGGCACTTCTTCCAAGCTGTCGAAGAACACCCGCACGACGTCATCTGCAGGCTCTTGCCAGGTTGGAACAATTCCATGCGAGTCGCACAACGGCATCACTGCATGTATGCGGTCGAGCGAGGAATTGTTGCACAATGGAACGACTCCCCTCGGCAGCCTGAACCATTCGGGATGATCAGGGTCATGCTTGAACAGCTCCAGGAGCATCGCATCCAACTCCAAGACGGTGAAATTGAAGTTGAGGCCCGGGCGCAACCTCATGATATCCGCCGCATTCTGGAACTCCCAAGCAGGTCTCCTCCTCTCCTGCAAGGGGGCGATGCGGCGGCGAAGGAAATATGCGCCAACGGTGCCTATAGTGAGTCCGGCAAGCCTGAGGCGCAGGATCCGGGTGACGGCAATCTTCAATCTAGCATCTTCCGACGCCAAGTTGCTCCAATCGTTGCCGCGCACTATTGGGGTTTGGCGCTGGGCGGTAAAAGGTTGCGGGTTCTCCTCTACAATCCAACACCAATCTGCCCTCCACTCTTCCCACTTGCTGCAGAGCTCTCCTTCCAGATAAGCTTCTTTCTTGCCGATCCTTGAGATCCAAGCAATTCCTCCGGCAAGGGGCTCTCCTCTATCAACTCGAGGCATGAAGAAGTGGCGGAAAAGGGCTACGTTTGGGTGGACTCCGACAAAGTTTTCGCAAAGATGTGCGAAAACTGCCATGGTCAGGACAGCATTGGGGGTGAAGTCAAGGAGGCGGAACCCGTAGGTGTTCATGATATCACAGAAAAATTAGAGAAGGGCGGGCGAGCCCGCAATAGAAGAACAAGGCGAAGAAAGGGTACCCAGTTGGGGCTAGTTCAAGCAGCGGCTGGGAGTACCTTCGCGCTGGATGCGCGTCTCCGTCGACCGAAGAGGTAGTAGTTCTCCCTCGGCTCCCTTGCGGCAAGCGGGGGAAGATGGCCCACTCCTTTCGCAGCGCCGCGAGCCGCTGCGCCTCGGCCGACTTCACGCCCTTCCCCTTGTCGGCTTTCGGAGCCATGGCGGAGGCGGTGGGGGAGACCGACGACGTTGGTGGTACTGGTGGCGATGGGGGGCGGAGCGCTGCTCTCTTCAGACTTGGGAAGAAAGGGGGTGCAGCGGTGGTTTTTTCGAGATTGGACAGCAAATGGTGAGGTGGGCGAACTGCCCCTGTTTCCCCTGCTTATAAAGAGGGGGGGAGCGGACGTTCTGCTTTTTCCGAATAAAGAAACCCCCCCACGATCTCTCCCACGACGCCATGATCGATGCGTGCCGTTCTTGGAGGGCGTGGTGGGACCGGAGTGAGTTACGGCGTAACCAAGGCCGCGCGTGCCTGTGCACTGTTTTGGGCCTGGCCCAACAGCGCTCGGCATCGTGTGTGGCCCAGTTCGGGGCTCTGTCGGTGTACTAGAGTAGGGTACCCTAGTATCCCGAACTCGTGCGCAGGCGGCAAAACCACTCACGGCCGGGGCTTGCCGGTGACCGCTAAGGTCCTCCATGGTTCCTTTGGAGCCATTCAAGAACAAAGTATTTTAGCCAAGGAGACAAGGCCCCGGCAAGAGGAGCTTGCCGGGAAGGCCACTCAAGGCACCTAGAAAACAAGGCCCCAGCAAGAGGAGCTTGCCGGGAAGGCCCGGTGAGCGACAAGCTTCCGGATGCGACAAGGCAACAATCATGCAAAGGCGCTTGTCGCGCAAGTTACCACTCTTTTCCTCCGCTCCAGCACATCCATCAACGTGTCGCCATGGGACCTTTCCAGGCGCGTGTGGCAAGATGTTGTGCGGCCAGCGGAGCGCGGTGGTAAGCGGCGCTGACAAGATGGCCATCGTGGCAAGCGGTGGCGTCCCTGACGGTCCCTTTCTGCACTGTTTAGTCGACTTAGACGAACATTTAATGCTTTTGTCCCCTGCCGTCAGGGTTAGGTATGATACATCGTACAAGTAGCTGTACCAACCGCAACTCATTTTCCCTTTTGCCCTTGTTCACGTTGCCACTGCCGGTGACCCTTTAGCATATAAAAGGAGGCCCATGCAAGCGAGAGGGGGTTCAGTTCATTCGAAACCAGAGACACTCACGCTAGGTCTTGTAGCTCTCAGCGCTCCCTAGCAAGAGCACAATACAATCAGACAAGCAGCAGTAGGAGTATTATCTATCCAGAGAGCTCCGAAGCTGGGTAAACTGCTCGTGTGCTTCGCCTCGATCTGCTCTTCGTGCGACCTCCGCCCCCCACCGAACCGAAAGGGGCTCGGTCCGCCGGTCCCATAGGTGTTTGTGGGTCCGATCAGCCTCCCCGACAACATGTGCCAAGTCAAGTCACTTAAATCATTCAAAGGAGGATACCACCCCATCATACCACATCACAACCATTTTAATAGCATGTTGGCACGCAAGGTAAACCATTATAACTCATAGCTAATCAAGCATGGCACAAGCAACTATGATCTCTAATTGTCATTGGAAACATGTTTATTCATAATAAGCTGAATCAGGAACAATGAACTCATCATATTTACAAAAACAAGAGAGGTCGAGTTCATACCAGCTTTTCTCATCTCAGTCAGTCCATCATATATCGTCATAATTGCCTTTCACTTGCACGACCGAACGATGTGAATAATAATAAGAGTGCAAGTGCATTGGACTAACCTGGAATCTGTGAGCATTCAATAAACAGGAGAAGACAAGGCAATATGGGCTCTTGGTTAAATCAACAATAATGCATATAAGAGCCACTTCAACAATTTAATCATGGTCTTATCCTATCGACCCCCAAAGAAAAGAAAAGAAATAAAACTATTTACACGGGAAAGCTCCCAACAAGCAAAAGAAGAATGAGAAATCTTTTTGGTTTTCTTTTAGTTATTACTACTACAGCAAGAAAAGTAAACTAACTAAAATCTATCACTAATTTTTTTGTTGTTTCTTAAGGTTTAACAAACACACAAGAAGAAAGCAAAAAAAGAAAATAAACTAGCATGGATATTACAATGAAAAAGTAGGAGCACCGACATCTAGCAATGAGTGTGTGTAAACATAAATATAATGTCAGTGGGAAATAGTTACTCCCCCAAGCTTAGGCTTTTGGTCTAAGTTGGTTCATTGCCAGGGATGGCCTGGCGGATATCCGTAGGTGTAGCTGGGTCGATCTTTGCGATGCATGGCTATCGCCATCGAGCTGATGTGGCGTCGCTGCTGCCTCCGCTCTCCTCCCGTACTCATTTGCCTCCTCTCTGGTAATAATATATCTTCATTTCGCCTGATAATCAAAGAAGGCAGGAGTGGGGAGAGTAATAAGGACAACACGCCGTTTGTCAAAGATTAGTCGATAATGGAGAGGTGATTCATTCCTGTCGACAAACTGGTGGTAGACCATAGAATTATAGTCTAAATAAGTAGGAGGCAACTCCATATCATCCTCACGGATGTCCACATCGAGATAATCAGCTAAGCGGGTTGCATAAATTCCTCCAAAGAAATCTCCATTAAATCTATTATGATGCAACCTACATGCAACAATGGCTCCCATATTATAAGATTGGTCTCTCAACACAGCAATCCTAAGAATACTGAGATCAGGGACACACATGTGACATGCTTCATTTTTACCATTTATGCATCTACCTATGAATAGAGCAAAATAATGTATACCATGAAAATGAATGCTTCCTATGGTAGCTTGTGCTATATCTCTAGGTTCCTCTACAGTTATACCAACAAGAAAGTCTCCAAATTCAGATTTACGGGGATCACTAGCACTACCCCCATTATAGAAGTTTGCAAGAAGAAGTAAAATCCTCTAAGTTCATGGTATAAGATTTGTCATAAAGATCGAACATGACAGTTGGAGAATTACGTGAAGATGAAAATTCAAACCTCCTCACAAATGAACTAGTGGGTTGTTGGTACTGGGGGCATTTGTCTGCCTCAAAGCTCACAAGATCGGCGTTACGCAAATATGCATTAAATTCTTCCTTGATTCCCGCTCGATCCATAAAATTTTCTAAAGGCCATTCACAAGGCCGCACTGGAGCGTCTCTTGGTGGTTCCTCGTCAGCATCACGCATTGCAAGCCTGGGTCCTTGCTTCCTTGAAGAACCACCTTGGAAAATTTTCTTAAGCATATTGCTTCCTTTGAAAAATTTCTGAAATTTTTAGTAACTTCAAACAAAAGTGAACCAAGCTCAACAAAATCGATAGCAACTACTCCTACAAGTGCCTAGAGGATATATAAGGCATTAGAACTACTTGGAACCATATAAATTTCACATGCAAGCTCATGAACATGGTCACCTATGCAGAAATTTTTTGCAATGAATAAAGCACTAGAACAAAAACTAATTGGACCAATGTAGGAGTCACAAACCAAGGAACAATCTCCACAAGCAGTTTTGTGAGAGGTGCTTTGAGCAAGGAGATCGAAAATCGCAACAAAATGAGCTAGAACTCGTGCTTGAGCTAGATATTCGTGTTTGTGGGAGGAAGAAGTGTATGGGTGCAGGAATAAGTGGAGGAGGGCCACCATGGGCCCACGAGACAGGGGGCGCGCCCTGGGGGGTAAGGCGCGCCCTCCACCCTCATGCCCAAGTGGTTGAATCCCCTGCTGTGTTCTCAGTTCCATAAATCCTCAAATATTCTAGAAAAATCATATTTCATTTTCAGGGCATTTGGAGAACTTTTATTTTTGGTGTATTTTTATATTGCACGGATAAATCAGAAAACAGACAGAAAAATACTATTTTTACTTTATTTCAACTAAATAACAGAAAGTATAATGAGGGTACAGAAGGTTGTGCTTCTAGTTTCATCCATCTCATGCTCATCAAAAGGAATACACTAACAAGGTTGATCAAGTCTTGTTAACAAACTCATTCCGATTAACATGGAACCGGAGAAATTTCAAATAACACTATGTTACCTCAACGGGGATATGCACATCCCCTATAATAAGAATATCATATTTCTTCTTGACAGTAGAAGAGGAAATTCAAAACCTCCAAAAATAATCAATGGGACTTTCCCAATAGAATTGATACTATGAACTTGAGGTTGTTTCCTCGGAAAGTGTACCGTATGCTCATTACCATTAACATGAAAAGTGACATTGCCATTGTTGCAATCAATAACAGCCCCTGCAGTATTCAAAAAAGGTCTTCCAAGAATAATAGAGATACTATCGTCCTCGGGGATATCAAGAATAACAAAGTCCGTTAAAATAGTAACGTTTGCAACCACAACAGGCACATCCTCACAAATACCGATAGGTATAGCAGTTGATTTATCAGCCATTTGCAAAGATATTTCAGTAGGTGTCAACGTATTCAAATCAAGTCTATGATATAAAGAGAGAGGCATAACACTAACACCGGCTCCAAGATCACATAGAGCAGTATTAACATAATTTATTTTAATGGAGCACGGTATAGTAGGTACTCCTGGATCTCCAAGTTTCTTCGGTATTCTACCCTTAAAAGTATAATTAGCAAGCATGGTGGAAATTTCAGCTTCCAGTATCTTTCTTTTATTTGTAACAATATCTTTCATATACTTAGCATAATGATTCATTTTGAGCATATCAGTCAATCGCATACGCAAAAAGATAGGTCTAATCATTTCAGCAAAGCGCTCAAAATCCTCATCATCCTTTTTCTTGGATGGTTTGGGAGGAAAAGGCATGGGTTTCTGAACCCATGGTTCTCTTTCTTTACCATGTTTCCTAGCAACAAAGTCTCTCTTATCATAACGTTGATTCTTTGATTGTGGGTTATCATGATCAACAGTAGGTTCAATTTCTACATCATTATCATTACTAGGTTGAGCATCATCATGAACATCATCATTAACATTTTCACTAGGTTCATGTTCATTACCAGATTGTCTTTCAGCATCAGACATAGAGATATCATTTGGATTCTCAGGTGGTTCAGCAATAGGTTCACTAGAAGTTTGCAAAGTCCTATCATTTTTCTTTTTCTTCCTTTTAGAAGAACTAGGTGCATCTATATTATTTCTCTGAGAATCTTGCTCAATTTTCTTAGGGTGGCCTTCAGGATACAAAGGTTCTTGAGTCATTCTACCAGTTCTAGTACCCACTCTAAGAGCATAATCATTTTTCTTACTATTCATTTCATTGAGCAAATCATTTTGAGCCTTAAGTACTTGTTCTACTTGAGTGGTAACCATAGAAGCATGTTCGCTAACAAGTTTAAGTTCACATCTAACATTAGCCATATAATCACCCAAGTGTTTAATCATGTAAGTATTTGGTTTTAATTGTCTACCAAAATAAGCATTGAAATCGTCTTGCTTAACCATAAAGTTATCAAACTCATCCAAGCATGGGCTAGCAATTTTAGTAGGAGGGATTTCAGCTCTATCATATCTATAGAGAGAATTTACCTTTACTACCTGTGTCAGGTTATCAAGACAAGGAGGTTCTTCAATAGGTAAAGGATTAAGATCATAAGTTTCTTCAACAGGCGGTAGATTAAGACCATGTATTTCTTCAATAGGAGGTAAATTCTTAACATCTTCAACTTTAATACCTTTTTCTTTCATAGATTTCTTTGCCTCTTGCATATCTTCAGGACTGAGAAATAGAACACCTCTCTTCTTCGGAGTTGGTTTAGGAATAGGCTCAGTAATTGGAGCAGGAGCTGGCTCAGGAAGTGCCCAATTATTTTCATTTGTCAACATATTATTCAATAGAATTTCAGCTTCATCCGGTGTTCTTTCCCTAAAAACAGAACCAGCACAACTATCCAGGTAATCTCTGGAAGCATTGGTTAGTCCATTATAAAAGATATCAAGTATTTCATTTTTCTTAAGAGGATGATCAGGCAAAGCATTAAGCAACTTGAGAAGCCTCTCCCAAGCTTGTGGGAGACTCTCTTCTTCAATTTTCACAAAGTTGTATATTTCCCTCAAAGCAGTTTGTTTCTTATGAGCAGGGAAATATTTAGCAGAGAAGTAATAAATCATGTCATGGGGACTACGCACACAACCAGGATCAAGAGAATTAAACCATATCTTAGCATCACCCTTTAATGAGAACGGAAATATTTTAAGGATATAAAAGTAGCAAGATCTCTCATCATTGGTGAACAGGGTGGCTATATCATTTAATTTAGTAAGATGTGCCACAACAGTTTCAGATTCATAGCCATGAAAAGGATCAGATTCAACCAAAGTAATTATATCAGGATCAACAGAGAATTCATAATCCTTATCGGCAACACAGATAGGCGAAGTAGCAAAAGCAGGGTGGTGCACAGTAGTATCAAGCATAGAAGTAGTTTCATCATAAGTATCATGCATTGCAGAAGTGGCATAATCAATAACATGCGACATATCAGAACGAATAGCAGAAGCAGGTTTAGGTGTCACAAGATTACTCAAAACAGAAGGTGAATCAAGTGTAGAGCTAGATGGCAGTTCCTTACCACCCCTCGTAGTTGAGGGATAAATTGTTGTCTTCGAGTCTTTCATGTTCTTCATAGTGAACAACAGATATAAATCCCAAGTGACTTAAAGAATAGAGCTATGCTCCCCGGCAACGGCGCCAGAGATTAGTCTTGATAACCCACAAGTGTAGGGGATCACAACAGCTTTCGAGGGTAGAGTATTCAACCCAAATTTATTGATTCAGCACAAGGGGAACCAAAGAATATTCTCAAGTATTAGCAGCTGAGTTGTCAATTCAACAACACCTGGATAACTTAGTATCCGCAGCAAAGTATTTAGTAGCAAAGTAATATGATAGTAGTGGTAACGGTGACAAAAGTAACAGAAGCAAAAGTAATATTTTTGGTATTTTGTAATGATTGTAACAGTAGCAACGGGAAAGTAAATAAGTGAAAACCAGTATATGGAAAGCTCATAGGCATTGGATCGATGATGGAAAATTATGCAGGATGCGGTTCATCATGTAGCAGTCATAACATAGCGTGACACAGAACTAGCTCCATTTCATCAATGTAATGTAGGCATGTATTCCGAATGTAATCATACGTGCTTATGGAAAAGAACTTGCATGACATCTTTTGTCCTACCCTCCCGTGGCAGCGGGGTCCTAATGGAAACTAAGGGATATTAAGGCCTCCTTTTAATAGAGAACCGGAACAAAGCATTAGCACATAGTGAATACATGAACTCCTCAAACTATGGTCATCATCGTGAGTGGTCCCGATTATTGTCACTTCGGGGTTGCCAGATCATAACACATAGTAGGTGACTATAGACTTGCAAGATAGGATCAAGAACTCACATATATTCATGAAAACATAATAGGTTCAGATCTGAAATCATGGCACTCGGGCCCTAGTGACAAACATTAAGCATAACAAAGTCATAGCAACATCAATCTCAGAACATAGTGGATACTAGGGATCAAACCCTAACAAAACTAACTCGATTACATGATAGATCTCATCCAACCAATCACCGTCCAGCAAGCCTACGATGGAATTACTCACGCACGGCGGTGAGCATCATGAAATTGGTGATGGAGGATGGTTGATGATGACGACGGCGACGAATCCCCCTCTCCAGAGCCCTGAATGGACTCCAGATCAGCCCTCCCGAGAGGTTTTAGGGCTTGGCGGCGGCTCCGTATCGTAAAACATGATGATTTCTTCTCCTTGATTTTTTTTCTCTCCGAAAGCAAATATATAGAGTTGGAGTTGGCGTCGGAGGAGCTCCAGGGGGCCCATTAGGTAGGGGGGCGCACCCTAGGGGGGGCGCCCCCACCCTCGTGGACTGGGTGTGGGCCCCCTGGTCTTCATCTTTGGCAAGGATTTTTTAATATTTCTAAAAAGTTGTTCCGTGGAGTTTCAGGTCATTCCGAGAACTTTTGTTTCTGCACATAAATAACATCATGGCAATTCTGCTGAAAACAACGTCAGTCTGGGTTAGTTTCATTCAAATCATGCAAGTTAGAGTCCAAAACAAGGGCAAAGGTGTTTGGAAAAGTAGATACGACGGAGACATATCATTTCCTAATTTGGAATCTAGAAGCTAAAACAGTACCCAAAACAACTCATTTAATCCCTTTCTATTTAATACAAAATTCAAATGAAATTATCGTGACCTCAAACTTTTTGTGGCAGTGTAGAATATTGCATAGTATTTAAGTGGCAAAGTTCCACATTTAACAAAAGTCACTTGATGCTAAAAGGAGATGCAAAAAAGAGGCTAAAAATAAAAACAGAAAATAAAAAATAAAAATGCCTAAGGCCTTTTGTTGCACTGAGCTTTGAGTTGCCACAGTGCGGCCCAGCCCAGCACCACTGGCCTTTCATCCACCTCCTGCCAAGACAGAGGCCAAGGTACTGGTCGAGTGGGCGCACGCCGTCCATGTGCGGATCTCGCTCGTGTCGACAATCCACCACCCTAGTGATGGATAAGGACCCCCGTGACCCGCTAAACCCTAGCGCCTCCTCTCTCTCTCTCTCTCTCTTTATCTCTCTCTCTCTCTCTCTCCATCTCGTTCGCGAGGTCACCCGAGCGCTCCCAAGGCCGCGCCGCCAGAGTAGCTGCGGCCACCGCCGTCCCCACGTCCCCGGAGCGTGTCCTGGAGCTCCGTGGAGCGTGTCCTGGTTTCTCCGCCATGGACATCGGTCGTCGTTCTCAAATCCATCATCGTCAAACCGTCCCCGAGCCCGCTGCCCGATCTAACCGAATCGATGTGAGCGCCATCCCATTTCCCTCCTCTTTCCTCCTCGCGCGCGCTGCCTAGCTAGCTTCCCCGCGAGTCCAAGTATGCCATCCACATACCTCGGATGAAACTAATTTATATATAAAAAATTATCAGAAAAATAAAATGAATCCGAGTATGCCATCCACATACCTGCCATATGCCCCCAACACAAGAAACATGGAACCTTCCCCTCTGAATTGTTTGTCTGATAACTACCTAAATCCGAGGAAATATCCACAATATTTTCCCGCTCCATCTGTAATGCATAGCACTGTATTAGGTCACCCCTAGCACAACATATTTCCATGTCATGCATGGTGATGCATTTGTTTGCTTTATATTTATTGTTTCTTCCACCCTCTTTTCTTCGATACACCACGAGACCAACGATGCTCCCGAGTACGACTAAAGTCATGACGACCAGCCCCTTTTCGCAGAGCTTCCAGGCAAGTTAAACCCCCTTGATCGTTCCTATATTGCCCATTCTTTCTCTCTCGTGCTTGCATTAGAATTTTCTACTATTGTTTGATAGCTCCTATTTTGATGCATAGCCTACCTTTGTAACCTATTATTGTTACTTTACCTGATATCCAATATGCTTAGTATAGTTTGGTTAGTGATTCATCAGTGACTGTCGTGGGAAACCACGACCACCTACGGGACCAGAGGTCCATTGCTGGTTCGGTGGGGAGATGGCATGTTGCACAAAGAGTAGAAGAGCGTGGGGCATCATGACAGAGATCACATGGGCAGTTTTACCCAGGTTCCGGCCGCCGTGAGGCGTAAAACCCTACTCCTGCTTTGGTGGATTGATGTTCAAAAAATGGCAGAGGCCACAACCCGTTTGCCCCGCAAGGTTGCCTTAGGGCGAAATGGCTACATGCCTATGAAATGTGAGGGGGTGGATTCACCAACACAGGGTCCATCCCTTTCTAAGGATGCCTCGAGCCTCCTTTTATAGACTAAGGGGTCACCATAGTGGCAAATTAGTCATTATGCACTGATAGGATAGCAAACACTGCCATCATACGTAACTCTGCAGGCTGACAGAGCACATTGAATGCGTCACTCGACATCACATTGTCGCTTGCCCGGCAAGCTTTGCCGGGCTATTTTGCCAGCTTCGCGCCTGCTCGCTCCACACGTTGCAGGACGGGTGTCGTCTGTAGGTATTTCCTGTAGAAAGAGGCTGCCATGTGGCAAATGGCTGCCACTTAGTCACTTTGCGGCTCGGCACCGCATTGGTCGACGACTTGCATCCTGGTGAGGTGTCTTGGTGAGGTGGCTCCGCCTCCGTGAATCCCAGTAGGCCTTGCTGGGGCGACTTGGGGGTTTTCTTTCGGGGGTGACCCCATCCTCGCCAGGCTCGCCTGCCCGGCAAGGGAGGCTTTTCTCCTGGTGGTTTCTTACTTCTTTTGCTTGATCTTGGTCGTCTTGATCTGCACTTTGGTCCTTAGAAGATCATGATCTCTTACACTTCGGCCTGATCTGGGCGTTGTAATCTTGCTCCCGTGCCTGTGCACAGTTTGGGAAATGGACCCAGGGTTTATTGCACCGACAGAAGCCCTGGGGCCTGCCTGAACGTGCTGCCAAGCATCGTCGGGGTAGGCCTTAATAAGTGCACAGGCCGGGGTGCGGAAGAGGCTAGCCTCTTGAGGTCTTCTTTGCTTCTTCATTAATCTTGAGCCCGGCCAATTTCCGGTTTTTTGCCGCGTCGTGCGCAATGTTAAGAAGAAAACTCACATCGTGGCCCGTGGATTGCCCATGCCCCACGATCACGGGGCAGAAATCGCCACCCCACTTGCTCCTCGCTTTATGCACACTTGCCATGTGTACCTCACGCATTGGGATGGGTAGGTGGTGGATGCGGAGAGCGCAGGGACGAGTGCCATGGTAGAAATACAGGCATCAACGGTTGGAGCAGAGGGTCGGCCTTGATTCCAGAGCTATCGAAGGCACAGGGAGGCCGTATTGGGGGAGCGGGTCGGCCGTTTCCTGTGGGATACAGCAACACCTTTCCTCGCCCCCTTATAAAAGGGAGCAGGAATGGTACGCTTGTTCCCACACACCTTTTCCTTCCTCTCCTCAATCTTCCCTTTGCTTGCTATGGTGAGGGGACGAGGGCGCGATGGTACCCCAGCGGTGGCGACGAGAGTTTCTGCTCAACAGCGCATCCTGATGTCTACTATGCTACCTTCTTCTTGTAGACGTTGTTGGGTATCCAAGTGCAGAGGTTTGTAGGACAGTAGCAAATTTCCCTCAAGTGGATGACCTAAGGTTTGTCAATCCGTGGGAGGCGTAGGATGAAGATGGTCTCTCTCAAACAACCCTGCAACCAAATAACAAAGAGTCTCTTGTGTCCCCAACACACCCAATACAATGGTAAATTGTATAGGTGCACTAGTTCGGCGAAGAGATGGTGATACAAGTGCAATATGGATGGTAGATATAGGCTTTTGTAATCTGAAAATATAAAACCAGCAAGGTAATAAGTGGTAAAAGCGAGCTTAAACGGTATTGCAACGCTACGAAACAAGGCCTAGGTTCATACTTTCACTAGTGCAAGTTCTCTCAACAATAATAACATAGTTGGATCATATAACTATCCCTCAACATGCAGCAAAGAGTCACTCCAAATAACTAATAGCGGAGAACAAACGAAGAGATTATGGTAGGGTACGAAACCACCTCAAAGTTATTCTTTCCAATCAATCCATTGGGCTATTGCTATAACTGCCACAAACAGCCCTAGAGTTCGTACTAGAATAACACCTTAAGATACAAATCAACCAAAACCCTAATGTCACCAAGATACTCCAATGTCACCTCAAGTATCCGTGGGTATGATTATACGATATGCATCACACAATCTCAAATTCATCTATTCAACCAACACATAGAACCTCAAAGAGTGCCCCAAAGTTTCTACCGGAGAGTCAAGACGAAAACGTGTGGCAACCCCTATGCATAAGTTAATGGGCGGAACCCGCAAGTTGATCACCAAAACATACATCAAGTGAATCACGTGATATCCCATTGTCACCACAGATACGCACGGCAAGACATACATCAAGTGTTATCAAGTAATTAAAGACTCAATTCGATAAGATGACTTCAAAGGGAAAACTCGGTTCATTACAAGAGAGAAGAGGGGGAGATGAAACATAAGATCCAACTATACACTACAAAAAAAATACACTTCCGTGATGATACGTGTTTGTCACAATAGGTCGCGTTTTTTGTCATGCATGTACATCCATGACAAATTTATGACAGAATCAAAATAGTCATACCTGTGTCGTCGTAGAAGTGTTCCATGACATTACGAAAATTATCATCACAGAAGTGTCCATTTCCATGACGAAAAATCGCGCGTCACAGAAGTGCTTTTGTCAAGGGTGACCGACACGTGGCATCCACCGTAACGGAACGCCGTTAAGCTATCGAGTCGGGTTATGGATCCGATAACCCGTTAACAGCCCCGACCAATGGGGATTATCCACGTGTAAAATCATCATTGGATGGTGGGAACACGTGTCGGCTCACCGCTGGGACAGATGTCATCCACTCATTGGACAGAAGGCTCCTATGATACGTCGACACGTGGCACGGCCCAACAGAGGCCCATTGATGTGAAAAGGCCGACCCGTTTGACTTGGTCCAAAGGTGGCGGGCCGGCCCATGGAAAGCTTGTTAATGACATGTTCGCATATAGCCTATATACAGCCCGCTAACCCAAGGCCCGTTACGCCCTATTCGAATTAGGCCCAGTAGCGTCATCTGGGCCATCCAATATGATTCCAGCCTGTTTTCACTTCTGGCCCATGTATGGCCCATGTCGTCTTTCGGCCGATATGAGGCCCTATGTAACTCTTGGCCTATTGACAGCCCGTGGTGAAACTGGCCCGTAATGAACAGTGTATCACTTTACACCCATTAACGGCCCGTGGTGAAACTGGCCCGTATAGAACAGTGTATCACTTTATACCCATTAACGGCCCGTTATTCTGTTGGGCCGTTTCCAGCCCATGTTATCTTTCGGCCTTCTCAAAGCTCGTTTATTCTTGGGCTCATTTCCAGCATTCGTTTACTTATGGCCCGTTCGTCATTTTACGCGCCAGGGCCAAATTCATCCCATGGTGACAGTCGGCCCGTTTGTGGTCCGTTAATACGTTGGGCCGTTTTCATAGCGTCATCAAATACGGCCTATTAACGATGGCCCGTTATGGACGTCCCATGAACGGCCGATTCCAACTCTAGCCCGTTTACGGCCAGAATGCGGTCTGTTTGGCCCATGTTTGGCCAATCGATCATACGGCCCGTATAAGGCCCATTGATGATACGTCCCGTAGAAGGCCCATTGTGTCTACGGCCCGTAGAAGGCCCATTGTTTCTACGGCCCATAGGAGGCCCACTTTTTCTACGGCCCGTAGAAGGCCCACTGTTTCTACGGCTCGTAGGCCCAGTGTCACTACTGTGGCGTTTATTGTGGCCTAGTCTTAAAAAATAGGTTATTGCAGCCACTAGCAAACCACAGAAAAAGAACTGCACTGACTACAAGCAAACAAGTAAACAAGACAACAAGGAAATAAATAAGCAAGCAACTTACACTAGGCTATCACGGCTATTACACATATTACATCCACTGGGCATCAAAGTTCGCCACCAGTGCAAATATAGGGAACACAACAAACATATAAACGCCGAGCAAAACAAGTCCGAACTGAAACCACTTTAAGAGCTCAAGAAACAATATCACAGGTACCCATAATGCTGGCAAGATGCTTAGCAAGCTTATTAACTTTCTCTTTTTTGGCGCTTAAGTCCTCCAGCGCTTGCTGTTGCACTAGAAAGTATGCATCTGAATTCTGCAGGGACTTCCTCAGTCCTTCGGCTTCCTATCGCATAACATATGATCGATGTCTTTCAACTTGAAGTTGAGACTCAAGAAGCCGAACTAATTCAGGCAACGAGTTCGAAGAGCTCGTGCGGCAAGATTGTAGCCGAGAACTTCTCGAACACTACATCAAGACAGGACTTTGGGGTTGTCTCAGTGTCTTCAATATAGTTTTTACCAGCTTTCTTGGAGACCAACAGAGATGTCTCACTACCTTGAACCTTATCTGCATTACTTCCTTCACCATTGCATAACAGGGTACTCTTCTCCAATATTTTATCTGCGTTCTAAAAGAGAAACAAACAAACACATCTCAGGTTTACAATGTAGTATATGAAACTCATTTTGGTAAACTAGTTCAGTAGTAAGGTGGACAGGATAACAGCATGAAACAAACATATATCTATGTAGTATGGTCACTGTATGGTCTATATCATTCTAGTTTATGTTGCCAAATAAAGATAGATACAGTTCGAATCATATCTATTTAAGACAAATCAGCATAGACAGAATATAAGTGTGGGAAATTACACAGCAATAACAACACTTGTAATGTGCATGGCATGAGAACATAACTGTTTATTCAATTGAAACTGAAATCAACATAGAGCAAGTTACAACAGCAAACAACCAAACACGTTGAAGAAACAGGTTCAAAACATACCTGTTGCACCATTGGAGTTTCAATTGCAGCCTTCATATTTGAAATTGGTTGGTATAAGTAAATACAGTGATGCAAGAGCAAAGTAGTATGAACCATAGCTACGGAACCTGACATGAGAACAATTCTTCTTCTGCTTTAAGCGTTGACTTCGGGTTCGGAGTGGTGGTCCTCGTGATTTGGGCACTCGCAGTTGCCTTACTAATCGCTCGTGTTTGGGTGCTCTGTGGTGGAGACGGTGTTGTGTCAACGGGAACTGGGTGTCTATCTGCTGGGGTAGGGGTTAGAAGGGGTGTAGCTGGTTCTCTGTCCAACTGGGTAGGGGTACAATCTGCATGAGTGTGGGTTATGTGTGGTGGGGCTGGTTCTTGGGCAAGTACACCCGTGGTTCTATCTGCATCGACAGGTAGCACGATCTTTTCTGAAGACCGTGTTTTTACTCCCACAGATATCGCCATCACTCCCTCCAATTGAAATGGCTGATAAACAAGAAAAGTAATTGAATGTCTGAGACATTGTAAGATATACAGTGCAATGGATAGTAGGGAAGAAAACAGGGCATGAAATAATTCACATTTATGTTGTCTAAGCAAACAGAATAGCGGGACATAATTTCACATATATGATGGCTAATTAAACAGGATAGCATGACACAATTTCACATGTATGATGGCTAACTAAACAGGATAGAATGACATACTTCAAAATATGATGACTATGTAAATAGGATGACATGATATAACTATACGATGTGTCTATTAAAGTGGTTGGCATGCCATAAATCACAAACATGCCGTCGATGGAAACATGATTGTCGGTGTCAAAACCGGCGGATCTCAGGTAGGGGGTCCCGAAGTGTGCGTCTAAGGATCGATGGTAATAGGAGGCGGGGGACACGATGTTTACCCAGGTTCGAGCCCTCTCTATGGAGGTAATACCCTACTTCCTGCTTGATTGATCTTGACGATATGAGTATTACAAGAGTTGATCTACCACGAGATCATAGAGGCTAAACCCTAGAAGCTAGCCTATGGTATGATTGTTGTTTCTATCGACTAGCCCAGCCTTGGTTTATATAGTGCACCAGAGGCCTAGGATAACAAGAGTCCTAGCCGAATACGCCGGTGGGGAGGAGTCCTTGTCTTGATCGCCAAGTCTTGTGGAATCTTCCTTGTATGCGGCAGTTGTCCGGACTGGCCCATGAGTATACGGCCATGGGGGTCCTCGGCCCAATCCAACTGACCGGGAGATGACGTGGTGAGTACCCCCTAGTCCTGGACACCATCAGTAGCCCCCTGAACCGATCTTCAAGTTAGGGACGCTCCTCGATTCTTCCGAACTGTTCTTCATCTTCGGTCGTCGGTCTTGAAAACTGGTTCAACAAATCTTCTCATCTTTGATCTTGAGGATCGCCGAAGTGCATCCGAGGAGTTTATACGCCGGGTATCCGAGGAGCCCCTTTAAGTTTCCAGCCTTTATCAATGCCTTGTTATTTTTATGCCATACCTCGGGTTTGAAGTTTTTCCGGGAGGCAGTGTCCTCTTGCGTCCGAGCTCCAATGCCGGACTGCATTCGAGGTATCTTTTGCAGCCAAGCACCAATGCCGGACTGCTTCCGAGCTACAACGCCGAAATGTATCCGGGCTCCAACGCCGGACTGTGTCCAAGCTCCAACGCCGGACTATATCCAAGAAGCCATAGATCATCTTGGTCCAAAAAAGTTGAAGGAGTTTAGCCGAGCTTAATGCCGGAAATGCCCTCTATGGAGCTAGCCGCTAGCACCCGAGCTTTATGCCGGACTGCTTCCAAAGGTGGTGCACCACCCCGACCGCGGGCTGATTTTTTGTGAATATTTTTAGCTGGTGCAGTTTATTCTCTGCCGATGTATATCCAGTAGCCCTCAAGGTGTGTATCAGTCTAAAACCCGAGATGCACCTGAAAGCAAGCATAAAAACCGCTATTCCCAGTAGCCCCTGAGACTCAGGTCGATGCGCGAAATCGGCTTGAGGATCAATTCCTAGCTCGGCAGCATAGATAGGAATAAAAATGCAGTGTAATATATTAGAGATAACAGTGATCGGCGAACGGGCCCCTGAGAGAGGGTCGTGAGAAGTCGACGTGACATATAGCTTGATGCCAGATAGGTCCAGATGGTACTTATTGCTGCCCGAAGACGCGCTTCCCATAGTTCGATTACGCCGAACACTAAGCCCTTTGAATTTTCTGCATTGAATAGGCAATGCAGTAGCCCCCGAGACACTAGTTGGGTGGCAACACCAGATCAGGGGATCAA
Source organism: Aegilops longissima (assembly GCA_021605205.1). Taxonomy (NCBI): domain Eukaryota; kingdom Viridiplantae; phylum Streptophyta; class Magnoliopsida; order Poales; family Poaceae; genus Aegilops; species Aegilops longissima. Next base: position 199,945,761 of record CM038679.1, read on the forward strand.
TGTGCCCCTTTAATATTTGCAAATAATGAGCACGAAGCCCAGTAGCCCCTGAGCCTTAATGTGGGCACGGGTGGCCGAATTAAGGATGGATATCCAGAGTAAAATCACAGATTATGTGTAATGATTCTATGTATCGAAGTACTTTACATCATTATTTTGACTCCATTGTGACCGTTTATCAGTTGAAAGTGGCCCCTCATCGGCTTCTACCCCTTGGTAGATACTACGCAGGGTGTTTTCGTACTAACAATACAACCCTTAGCCGACGTCTCGGTGTCCGAAGGCGGTTGTGTTAGCAGAAACTAGGCAATCAGATATGCGGGATTTAAAACTTTCGCTTAGTCATAGGAGCTTTATAATGGGGAAGATAGCTATGAGCCCCCGATTAGTGTTCGGCGACAGCCGAGGTCAAGCCGTAAACACTCCGGCCAATGTTATGAACGGACCGTCATTTAACATAGTCATCGGATCGCTGACCAGTTTACGCCTATTGTGACAGTCAGTTTTCGGCTTTCTCCACTGAGATGCTTGACCATGCGAGCTGGAAGCACAACCGCAGTGGTTCTCCCTTGGCACAGCTAGCCGAACAAAGCGGAACGTAGGAGGCAAGCACAGGAGCCGGGCAACCCAACTATTGAACGAAGACACAATTCGAAACCGATGCATATATAGCAATATCCGAGAATGTTTTTGTCGAATCCCTAAAGGTGTCCGGCGTTGCACTGCGAGACTAATGCTGGAAACGCACAAATAGTTTACAAGTGAAATAGGGTCGAAAAGCCAAAAAACTTATTCAAAAGTTTAATGTCCGAACTAGATCAAGTGTTCGGTGCCAATCCAAAAATTGGACTTTTCTTAAAAAAAGGTGCTTCTGTCGTGCTTTAACATGACACATCCTATCTCAAGACTCCAAGCGGGTCAGCCTATGGCCTCAACCTCCTTATCACGAAGGCGGAGTGCTTCTCCGAGGCTAGTTTAGGAAACTGCACTCGAGCGGATTTAGAGAGAAGCAAGGCTATCCGGCTATTGACCACACACTTGCATCGAGAAAGGAGTGATAGAAAAAAGACTTTGCAACGACGAAGAAGAAAAACAGCTCATACTAATTTATGAGCCCCCGCGTGACTTGGGTAAAAGAATTTTATGTATAATGATTGTATGTACCGAAGTACTAATATCATATTTGTGTTCACCCGAACTTTATACGCGTCTTAACCGACCGTTGGCTTCTCCCTCTTCGGTCAAGGACCAAAAAGTGTTATGTACTCCACCTGTCGAGAATATCAACAGTGTTTCTGATAACCAGGCAATCAGGCCATAAGGCTGTAACAGACAAAGCGCGCTCAGGGAACTTATGTTATATTACTAACAAAGTGTAAGAAGCATCTTCGAAGAAAATAGTATCCCCACCGATACCTTTCTTCGGTGCTCATTGTTATTATGAGACTTGTGCGATAGATTTTTTGTACTCATGAGTTCCGTTGTGTGCCGTCCATAATTGAAAACAATAAGAGCGCTAGCTTTCTGCTTCACCCAGTCTGAGGTCCAGCTCGGATGAACCGATCGTCACAATCGCAGAGGTGCTCCCTTTACTCCCTAGCCGAATAATCCAGAACGTAGGGGTAAACACAGGAGCAAGGCAACCCTTCTTGCAAATCACTTAGGTCAATTGGTGCATATTGTGGCGTAATACACGAACAAGGAACGAAGCCGTACAAGTATAATCATATGCAAGAGGAAAAGCTCCACGGGAGCCCCCAAGTAAACGGGGTATTTGAATTTGTGTGTCACAAACAAAGTTTGGACAAGGAAGTTTTTCGCAAACAACCTTTTGTCAAAAAAGGTATAATTCTTGGTCGGACCGAACAAAATTTAAAACTGAAAGTTTTTCAGCATCAAAGCGACTTAGCTGGTTAATGTGCTCGGTGTTGATGATGCGGTCCAAGATAGATGCGGGACAAGGTCCCAGCCCCCGAGCCGGTCTCGAGGTTGCGGAGCGAAGAGCTCGGCAATCCGAAGTGGCGACGTAGCACGGCCAATGTAGGCCGGCAGAGTGACGCTGAAGAGACCATGCGACGCAGTCAAAGTCCGTTACCTGGACATGTAAAATAGTGCGGTCTAGGAAATAATAATAATATATACAATCCTTGCGTAATTGCATTACGCAAAAATAATTTATTTAAAGAGATGTGGCTTGGTGCTGAAGCCAATGTCGATGCAGGGCGTCAGCGTGACGCAGTGACAAAGCCTGAATTTGCAGGGCGGTCCGGGCTCCGGATGCGGTGTTCGCCGAACTATTTACGGAAATTGACCGAACCACCACACGACCGTTTTTAATGTGGCCGCCATTTGATAGACCTGTGTACAGATGATGGAACAAACCAGAGTAATAATTCCTTAAGAAAAATAAACCCAACAAGCAAAAATTGTTAGGATTAATAGCACCTAGTTTATTTGTTGTAGTAGTCCGAAGAAAAGCGACTCCCAAAATTGGGACTCGATCCACATACCCATTGCCTGATGGGCGATGAAGCGATGGCATGGCGACGCTGGTAAAGGTTGACTCGCCGAGGCAAAGCCCCCGGTCCAGCTGACGTGACGAAGCTGGTCGGCTGGTGTCGCCGAAGTTACCGGAGTGTGCTAATGAGGGGATGACGAAGCCCCCGGTCCGGACGAGGAGACGGAGCAGATCGATGAGGAGATGTTGCAATGGCTTGCTGAAGTGGCAGTGCGGCGATGCCGGTGTGCCCGCTCCGTGTAATCCGTGGGGGGGTGATGTTCGTGATGATTTATCTTTGGCGATTCCGAACTCTTGTTCGGCTCGCCGAGGTGAGTATCCGAAGAAGTTGAGCTCAGCTCAAAAAGCAACGACATGTCTAGCGCAGGTCGGCAGCCATGGAGCTATGTTGCCGGACTGGTTTGACAACAGCGTGATGGCGAAGATTACCTCAGAGGAGGATTAACATTTTATGGGCGCGCGTTAAAAACAATGCGCAATACCTTAGAAGAAAATTTCTTTTAAAAAGGTTGTCAAATATCACGTTCATATAGAACCATGAATTTGGGTTGGTTCCGTATTCGCGTAGGAAATAGATCTGAAAAGTGATGCACTAACCGGGAGGTTCCCGGAGTTTGGACGGTCGGATCGAGCTGAATGTTTGACAGGTGGTAGATATACGAATTCCACAGCCGATCAACGGTTGCATCATCCAAAGGACGTCCGAGCTAGATGCTGGACACCACGCTCCAAACTCGTCCGGATTCTCGTCCAGATTCAATGCGGCTCTGGTATATCGGAGATTGCCGGAGATTCCTCCATCGAAACTCGACGAAATTTTCTAGGGTCGTTGTAGACTCAATTCCGCACAATTTCACCAAAGCAATCATTAAAGCGACACTAGAGGAGGCAGAGGTGGCGGAGACAAGTTCGCTGTCCAGAAAAACAGCATGGTCGCCCGAGGGCAATGTTGACGTTGAGCCCCTAAGCGCCATGGATGATTCCTCCATGATATTGATAGAGATCGGAGTTGATGTTGATGAAAGCCCTCATCCGAACATGATGATCGGAGGTAGGGCACAGTCCTTGGTCGAACCAAGGTGACCAGTCGAGCTGGTAACGAAGATGCCGAAGTCACAGTTGATCTGCAGGTGAGCCATCGACCTTTTGCCGAACACACAGCGGAACTCTCAATGAAAGCACCAACGTCGGTGTCAAAACCGGAGGATCTCGGGTAGGGGGTCCCGAACTGTGCGTCTAAGGATCGATGGTAACAGGAGGTGGGGGACACGATGTTTACCCAGGTTCGGGCCCTCTCTATGGAGGTAATACCCTACTTCCTGCTTGATTGATCTTGACGATATGAGTATTACAAGAGTTGATCTACCACGAGATCATAGAGGCTAAACCCTATAAGCTAGCCTATGGTATGATTGTTGTCTCTATCGACTAGCCCGGCCTTGGTTTATATAGTGCACCAAATGCCTAGGATAACAAGAGTCCTAGCCGAATACGCCGGTGGGGAGGAGACCTTGTCTTGATTGCCAAGTCTTGTGGAATCTTCCTTGTATGCGACAGCTGTCCGGACTGGCCCATGAGTATATGGCCATGGGGGTCCTCGGCCCAATCCAACTGATCGGGAGATGACGTGGTGAGTACCCCCTAGTCCAGGACACCGTCAATGATGGCATGATATAATTCACGGATAGAATGACATAATTTAAAATATGATGACTATGTAAACAGGATGAGATGATATAACTATATTATGTCTTTAGAAAATGGGTTTGCATGCCATAATTCAGATACATGCTGTCTATGTAAACATCATGGCATGACATAATTCAAATATATGATTTATATACTAAGGAAGTGAGCAGAGGGCAATCACATATATGATGTGTCAACTAAGGAGATGGCATTCAATATTGTGTATATGGTGTAAAAACTAAATATTGCAATACAACATATGCCTTATATGAGTAATATAACCCTGCCAAGTTTGAGCATACACCTCAGGGGGATAATAGGACTGGTCATCGCCTCTGAATCCTCCTCTCGAAGAGCTATCTCAGAATCAGCAAGATATCTGCTTTAGCGAGGTAGCATTGTCTGCTCTGAAGACCTTGTTTTCACTCCAGATTTCTCCATCACCAATTCAAATGGCTGATGCACAGGAAGAGCAGTTGAATATACAAACATTGTCGACAAAAGCAATGAGAAATACAAAAAAAGGACGACATGATATAATTCACATATATGACGCTTGCCTAATTAGCATGGTATTGCATAATTCACATACATAATGCCTTGCCACAAGATAACATTGCATAATTCACATATATAATGTCTTGCAACAAGATGGCATTGCATAATTCACATATATGGTAATTAGACACTAAATAGGTGGCATTCACACAAAGCATGTATAAACTAAGCAAATGACATAGCAATGCATGATACCATACGCACGATATGAGCAACATAACCCTGCCAAGTTAGGGCATGCACCTCGGGGAATATGACTGGTCATCTGTCTCGAATCCTCCTCTCGAGGAGCTATCGGTAACCAACAAGACATGCACTTCGTCGAGATAGCATTATGCGCTCGAGACCTTGTTTCCACTCCAGATTTTTCCATGACCGTGATGAATGGCGGATGCACAGGAAGAGTAATTGAATGTACTAAAATTGTTGACAAATTTAACACGTGATAAAAAAATGATGCCATGATATGATTCACATATAAGATGGCTGGCTAACCAGGGTGGCATTGCAAAATTCACATATATGATGCCTGACTAGACAAGATGGCATTGCATGATTCACATATACGATACAGAAACTAAACAGATGGCATTGACACAAAGCATGTCTAAACTAAGCAGATGACATCTTTAATGTATACAGTAAGCAATGCAAGGCACCATATGCATGATATTACCAACATCAGCATGCCAAGTTAGAGCGACGACCTCATGGGGTAAATAGGAGTGGTCTTCTCCTTCTGAATCCCCCTCAGAACAGTTATCTTCCTCTTGATTACGATCTGAAATGGGTGGAGGGAGGGCTGCCTTTGCGCCCACCATGGAACGACGTCTGCATGAAATTTTATTGCCACGCAAGGCTCGTCTCTTTTGCTCTACATGATCAGTTCCATTGTGTACAATAACTGGCATGCATAGGAATAAAACATAGTGAGATTGTGTAAGGAGTGCATGCACAAATCCAGAGTGATGGTAGCAAACTGTGGATAGACCCAAAACCAATGATAGCAGGCAGATAATAGCTTTAGTTCAAAAATACAGATAATGGCTCCTTTAATGTTTGCTTGCACCCAACATGAAACTCATAGTAGACACCGGAGATTAACCAGATAGTAGACAGATAGTACTGATTGTTGCCCCAATATGTACCCCACAACCATTTAAAAACTCAAGTTTCAGCATTAGTTTGGACCTGACTCGGAGTCTAATAGGTGAACACGACGATAATGTAGCATGTCATCATATTGAGCGACGATAACGAAGCGGAACACGGAAGAGTGCGACCTCTCTTGCGGATCCGTAGTCCTCAAGGTCATCTGCTCGATTGATGATGGTAATGCAGTTGTCGTGGTTGCCGGCGGCGGGGAAGAAGATTTGAGGCGGCGAAAGACAGTCTGGAGAGCGGATCCCTGCTGTGGTGAACCCTTCCGTCGTTGGAGCAACTGAGTAGGGGTGGAACGCAGCGCCACAGGAGCAGGACAAACCACACAAGGTTTTCTTTGACACATATCTGTAACAGAAGTAATTGAGTAAGGGCTTGTTTGAATGTGAGGATTCTAACAACACAGGGATAGGAAATAGATAGGAATAGGATAGGAATGCACGTGCAAAACAGAGAATTTAAAAACACAGGATTTCTGCCAATCTGGGTGTTTGATTCACAACAACTGGAAGATCACATGATGCAAAAAAGCATGGTGAGATTAAGTCAAATCACAAGAAAATGTACGGTTATAATGCTATTATGCTACTATCACTTAGTCTTGTGCTTGATGAATAGGAATATGAAAAGGAGGAGAAGTGGAAATTAGAATTCCTACGTTTTTTCTTTCAAGGAGACACTAAAGGAACAAATCCTACAATTTTCCTTTGCTCCATTCCTTTGCACCAAATTCATGAGAAGTAGTACCATAGGAAACTTTCCAATTCCTATGTTTTTCATTCACTTTTCCTTTCAAGCACTGGCGATTCTAGTAGGCAGGCTTGAGCAAGGAAAATCATACACTAAAAAAATGTTTTGGTGCTACTTCTATTACTTTGGACCCAGGCCACTCCCATACTAGCTCAACTCCCAGGCCCATCGACAAATGCACAGCTCAAAGCGCAGAGATAAATAATGATGGCGTTCAAGAGAGTCCATCACGGATAGCTAAGTTGCACAGTACCTCACCGCTTGTCATATAGTAGGATAAAATAGTCGATTTCCCGTTACTACGAGTGCTCGATGGACAATATATATAACATGTAGAGTAAAAAGAGATGCAACAAGTGTACAACCTCTTTGGCGAAGCCATGTCGATCTCAGCGTGATTGGGTTGGCCAGTGAGGATGCTCCGGCTGACTTTGCTGTCAGAGGAGGGGAAGAAGATCTTAGGCGTCTGGAGATGGAGCCTGAGGTACTACTCCGCTGTGATAGAGGGTTTCGTTGTTGGAGCAGCTCCGGTGAGTTGGACGATGCCGAGGCTGAAGCAGGACAAGAGACACAACGAACAACGTTAACCTGAGTGGAATTCTAATAGCATATCCAATACATGACGTAAACTACATAACCACAAATGCTAGATGTAAAATACATCAGCCACTCATCTCTGAACTTAACTGTCAAAACTGAACTTAACTGTCGAAACTGAACTTAACTGTTGAAACTCAACTTAACTGTCGAAACTGAACTTAACTGTCGAAACTGAATTTTGCTGTCGAAACTGAATTTTGCTGTCGAAACTGAAAGCACTAGCAAGGTGAGGCTACACGTCGGTCGACTGACTTATTCATCTCTAGTCAGTCGATTTTGCAGCCATTGGATACGAAATCAAGGGCCCGCGGTTCATCTTCAACCTCCACCCCCTTAACCGCCAGCCGCCACCGACAAACAGCAGCCCCCCGCCGCCCACGGCCGGCGGTGCGCCACCCGCCCGCCCAAAACACTCCCCACTGCCGGTCCGCCGCCTGCCATCCTCTAGGCCCCCACGCCGAGCTTTTCTCGGCGATCCCCACGCCACCGCCCGTAACGCCCGCCACGTGGCGACCACCACCCCATCCTGAACCCTAAGATAGATAGTGGGGTACCTCTCCGTGAGCCCGCTCCTCGCTCGGCTTGTTCTTCCTTCACCCGTGAGCCCCCCACCCCTGAAAATTGATGACCCAAAAGTCGATTCAGTCGACTGAAGTGTAGCTAAATCGAAGCAGCATCGCAAGCAAGAGCAAGAGCGAGAGCAGCAACGCGAGCAAGAGCAATAGCAAGAGCAGACCAGGCAGGGGACCGAGAGCAAGAGTAGAGCAGCAGCGCGAGCGAGAGCTAAACAGCAGCATCTCCTACTGATGTGGATGTCGCCGCCGAGGGAGCGACGCCATGGAGGAAGTGGCCGGCGACGCCGCCGTGGATGGAGCCGCGCCGTGTCGGCTCGGGACCGAGCGCCGGCAGCACCATGAGACCAAATCAATAAGAAAATGCGGCGATTAGTGTACAACCTCTTTGGTGGCGCCGATTAGGCCGCAGCTTCATCCAAGGAAACGGTGATGATGATGCTCTTCGGTGGTGCGGTGAAGGCGGCGGTGTGGGAATGGGGTGGCGCGAAGACGAGGGGAACGCCGGGCAGCTCCTTGGAGGTGGAGGGCGGGGTGGCTGAACCGCGGGATGATGAGATCAACGACGGATCCTCATCGGTACGGTGGATGAGGGACGTCGAGGTGTTCTTTGTGGACGGCGTTGTCGGGAAGAGGCTCGGCTGGGTGGCGGACGGAGCAGGGTGTGGGGTTTCGTCACGGTTTTCCGGCCTCGGTGTCTGAATGGGTGGGCGGACGGGATGGCACTGGGATCCATGGCTTGAGACGCGCTTGTCCGAAATGTGGGTAAGTTACGAAAGTACCCCCACCGATTTGAGGCGGTTCTTTCGTTCAGGGTACCACGGGCATTTCGCGTGTCGGGATTTCACAGAGGTGGGAGTTTTCGTAGCGTTGTAATTTCGAATAGCAAGGCGTGGGTTGAGATGGTGGGAGTTGTCGGAGCACAACGAGACAAAGATATATCTTAAATATTTCGGGCTAACAAGCCGCGGGTTGAAGAGGCGGGAGTTTGGCAGCACGATAGACAGAGACGCTAGCTTGAATTTTTGGCATAACAGGGCGCGGCTTGAAATTTCGTAAGAACAAGCTTAACGTGTACCAAAAAAAGACAATTTGCACCTCAACACGCACAACACACACACAAACACCATTTAGACTAGAGTAAGGTACACGTGCATTGCACGCATGAGATTTGGTAATCAAATTATGAATAAATACCACATTATAGCATGCAAGCTTTGAGTCATATATGCATGATGTAGATGTTCGTTTAATTCTTATAGTTCATTTCATTCAAAATCATCTAGTTTTTATAAGAAAGCTAATCTATTTTAAGATTCATGGAATTGTGCGTTCTAAGACATAAAGTAAAAACAAATAATGGCAAATCATGTAGAAAAACATTTGGGCAATTCTGATACGGAAGATTCTAGAACAAATAAGAAGTGCTTGTGTTTTGATGTTTGTACATTATGCTTAAGTTCAACCATGGAGTCTTCTAGATTATACATGTGGCGAAATCTGGTGGAATCTAGATGATATCCAACGGCCAATAGTGCTCAAATTTGCCATCTTTGGACCATCGGATTCGCCTCATCCAACGACCATCTTTCAAAGTTAAATTTACCCGTACACAATATAAAAAAATATAAAAGATAATATATATAGGGGTATAGATATAGATATGTGATGTGAAGCCGCCCATAATCTCCAATTAGAATAGTGTGTCCATGCACGGATGCGACGTGGCCAAATGATGTCCGCCATCGGTATCTCAAATTCAAATCAGTCTGACCTTGTTCAATGTGTATACATTACAACATGCTCGTTTCCAAACCACACCGTGCAGATCTCCGTTATATTCACGCATGCATGGGTTTCAAACATCAGGATCTCTTATTCAAATATTTGAATTCAACTTTACATTGATTATGACCTCACCTATTCTTTTACACCCACGCAGTAGTCTTCTCTTTATAATTGTACCACTAACTTTCTCTCGTGCATGCATGCACACACACTACCAATCAGCATTATCCATCGCACGCATGCAATCTTTTTCTTCAGGTCGGTCTCCCATGAAGGCACACACCCACACACATACCCCTCCCCATCATATCGGGCATTCTTTATCTCTCACACGTGCATGCGCAACGATCGATGTTCCTCTATGTATGTGTGTATATAGCTAGGTCTTTCATAGTTTTCCACACAAACGATCAATCGATATATCCAGTGAGGTCTCACCCTCTTTCCCACGTCCACATCGATCAATCTATACCTCTCTATATAGGATTAACATATATAGCTAATACACCCACATTAATTATATATCCCATGTCCCCCTCTCATCATCCATGCCTTCCGCTTCATCTCTCAGACGCGTGCACAATGGCGAAGACAGGGGGCAGTAAGGGCCCTGCCCCCCCCCCCAACATCACTATATATCGAGGCTAATATGAATGTGATCATTAGACAATTGCTTCTAAAAAAGGTTTAATTTCATGAATTGACCCTCCTTGTAAAGGATTAGCAATGATTGGCCCCCTAGCTCATTTATTTTTCATGGCTCCGCCATCGCAAGGCAACAAGCATGCGTGTTAGCCCCTCTCTCTAAATATCGATCTCGCACTTGTGCATTCCTTCACAGTCTCCCTCCACTCGGCCCCTCGCACAATCTTCTAACCCCCCACCAGATTTTGCCACATGTACAATCTAGCAGACTACATGGTTGAACTTAAGCATTATGCACAAACCTCAAAAGAACAGTGGTTCTCTTTTGTTCTAGAATCTTCCGTATCATAACTGCCCAAACTTTTTTTCTAGTTGAATTTCCATTATTTGTTTTTACTTTATGCTTTACAACGCACAATTCCATGAATCATAAAATAGATTAAGGGCTTCTTTGATTCAATTGATTCTCAAAGGAATTTTGGAGGATTCTAATCATTAGGAATTTTTCCTATCTTGGTTGTTTATTCGTAGGATTGTAAACCATAGGAATTTTTCCATATGATTCATTTGCACTAGATTTCATAGGAAACATCCCATCCACTCAAACCTCTTTGAAAGAATTCTGCATTTTTTCCATGCACAATCAAACACTCGTACAATCCTGTAGGATTCAAGACGACATTCCACTATAATCCCATGTTTTTCCTATTCCCGCGTTCTTAGCTTTTTTATAAAAACTAAGAGGGTGCTTGGATCCAAGGGACTTATTTTAGTCTGAATAAAAATAGTCTCTTTAAGAGACTAAAGTTCCAAGCACCCCTGACTAAAGAGGGGCTAAAACTAGTCTTGAGACTAAAAAATTTTAGTCAGGGGTACCCCTACTAAAATGTGGATTAGTCCTCTCTCTCCTCATTTAACTCCTCTCCTTTAACACGGGCGAGTTCTGGATTGGAGGGTTTGGAGGATAATAAATGCTCATTAACTTGATTTTAGTCTCCTTAGTATTTGGATCCTAGCATGGATGAGGCTAGCTTGTTTTAGTCTCACTACTTTTAGTCATGGGACTAAAACGTATCCAAGCACCCTCTAATTGATTTTCAATGAGATGAACTATAAGAATTAAACGAAGGGCTACATCAGGCATATATGACTCAGAGCTTACATGCTATAGTGTGGTATTTATTCATAATTTGGTTGCAAAATCTGATGCGTGCAATGCACGTGTACCTTACTAGTACTTCGAGTATGTGCAAAGCATGTAAATTAGAATACCAATGGCACGCTACAAAGTGTCTCTCTTACAGTTCATCAAGCCACGTGGCACATAGGCGTTGTCGTGACCTCCTTGCGTGGATTGATCACAGTGACGTGCTGCTGGTTCCATAAGAATGTACTCGTCCTCCCTGAGCCATACTGGCGGTACATGCACGAAGCGAAGATGTGCACGCAGGCCACGCACGCACTCATTCCCTCGCACTCACACGCGGGTACACGGGCGGACGCAATTTTGTACCAAGATCCACCCCATGTGATAATTTGACGCGTGTAGTCGTTCACTTCATTGATGGTCAATTAATACATCGCATGCAAATTGAGTGGACGTGAGGGCGGAAGAAAGACATTATTACTCCACTACGCGCATGCTAGTAGTTAAATGGTGGGTTGCTAAGTAGTACTTACATTGGTCTCCTTTGTATTTGTGCCAATTTTTGAGAGTAACATAATATTTACGCATTTGAGCAGTGTAGTACTTGAAATTTTTGTTCTGCTAAACTCATCGGGAGCCGTTTCGGGCCTCGAAACCAAAACCAGCAATTAATCTTTACCTTGTTCCATCACATTCGAAAGCCTGCTCACACCTACTAGTACGTACCAAACCTGAACGTGTTCCCACTATGCAGGTATTAGTACTAGTCCTAGTACTTAGGTTATAAAAAGGGGAACTACCTAACAGAAAATTACTCTACCATTCCTCCTCATAAGTGCTTCTTCTTCGCCCGTCATTGCCATGGCCGGTGAGAAAAGCTCTAGGTCGAGAACTACTCGTAACAAGGGAGCGGCAACCAAGGCTGCGGAAAAAAAAGAGGGCTCGCCGCCACGCAGAGACCTCGAAAGATCTCTCACGGGCAAGCGATGGCTCCCAGGAGCTTCCTAGCCGCGGAGGCGAACATGCCGAGCCGACGGAGCTGGAGTCGTTATCCCTCGACGGCATGCCCAATCAGCTCAATAAGCACCTCAATAAGCAGAAGGAGTTCATCCAAGGCTTGATGGAGTTGCTGAAGGAGAGCCTCGACGACAAGCCCGCTGAGCTCAATCAGCAGGGGGAGTTGACCGCCAGCTTGGTGATGTTGTTGAAGAAGAGCATTGCCTCGGAGAAGAAGGCGACCGGCAAAATCATGCGACTTCAGGAGGACAAGGCGAAGCTCTGCCACGAGATCGACCTGTTGAAGGAGAAGAACGCCGGCTGGAAGAAGCTGCATGAGAATAGTAGTTCCTCGATGAAGATGCTGCAGGCCCTCGTCATGGAACAGAAGGAGGAGTTGGCGAAGCTCCGCATCGAGCACCCGGCTGCTGTCAAGGTACGTAATGCGGCCATGGAACAGATGATGAAGGCTCGCGTCGAGAAATCCCGCGTCATGGACATAATGAAGAAGATGGCGGAGGAGACGCACAAGGAGATGGAGGTCGTGGAGGCGATAATGAAGCAGTTACGACTCCGCGGCGAATTAGATCATTTGGGGTGATAATCTTCCTTCTTCTTTTGTTGTTGTGTATCATCTTTTGCTTCGGGTGTTTCGCCGCACGTGTCACGTTCTCTATGAGGCATGAATAGTAAAATGGTTTTTTTAGGGAATGAATAGAACAATGCTAACAATGAGATGACTAGCAAATTAGATCATTTTTATCGCCATATGGAACTGGGATGCCGTGTTTCGTGCTCCTCCGTCGCAGTACTACTCCAGTGGAAAACTTTAGTATACCGTACGGTTCTTTGCACCTCCTCGATTAGGTCGTCGGCGCATTTATATGAGCAGTCAAATAAAAAGGCCCCGCATTCCAGCAGTAATGAGCCGTCAAATCACAAAGGCCCTCGCCTCTCATGAAACCAACCAAGCTAGACTGCCCCGCCCTCTAGCCTTTTAAAAAAATGTATACTTTTGTACAGCAGTAGTATCGATGGATTGCGCCATGGAGCAAAACTTGAAATTAAAAAAAGGTGGTACATATAGAGAGCGCTGGTTGCCAAATTATGCATAGTACTATTAAAAAGGCTAGTCACAATAATGGTGTCCAGCACAACCCACCCCTCAAATAAAATAAAGCACCCTGGAATTCTTTGAAAAAACTAAGCACCCTGAAATTCTTTGACAACTAAACTGCTGGCTAAATGATGTTGGCCATATATATTGTACGTATATAATGTGAAGAAACCATTGGTAGTACTATACCAACTAAAAGATGAAATGTAAGAAATACTAGTATGTACGTACTGAAGAGTTAAAGTAACAAGAAGAAACATAACATAGTTTTGCTTGCGGCTCAGCACAACACACCCCTCAAATTAAGTTAAGCACACCTGAAATTACACTTTGCAACTATCCCGGTGGACACTGCATTAAAACCACCAGGAGCAACGACACTGCCACCTTACTCGGAGTCCTTGTCCACGTCCTCTACTTCGTCCTTGTCCCTCTTCCTCTTGGCCGATACTTCTTTGCTTGAACCGCCAACTTGGCTGTTGCTCTTCATCCAACCCTTGTAGATATTGAAACAAAGGTAGCCATCCATTGCAGCGTAGTGGATGTGGTCTATATCTAGTACATTCCACTGCCATGCATGACGATGAAACGTGTATGGAGGTTTCTCCGCCATCTGCGTCTGAAGGATGAACCATGGCTCTGCCAGGTCAGCATTGAAGGTGACGAGAGGACACCGGCCGATTCTTTTGGAGGTCGAAGGTGTTGCGTATAACGAGGCCTATCCGACGCAGACTTCTTTGTCGTTACCAAAGTCTCTGATAACAGATTTGACTAGGTTGCTCTCGAGGAAGTCCTTAAAATCCTGGCACTCAACGTCGACATGGCATATGTGGTAGACCAAGCATAAGTCATGCACGCAAACCTGGATCACGGCGGGCTTCTTCCTCTCTTCGTCCATTAGATCCTTCTCTCGTCCCAGGACTGTGGTGTACTCAACATCTAGCCCAGCGACCCACTCATCATCTGATTCTTCGAACATGCGTCTGAAGCGAGAAAGGAATCCTTTCACCGCCGCAGAAGAACGGGTGTAGATGACGTCGAACTCATCACTGGTGATGGTTCTGACCTTGTACTCACCGCCGATCGGGGAGATTTGGGACGCCATGGATTTGGGAGGAGGGTTAGGATTAGTGGAACTGTTGTAATGTGAATGGACGGGACGACTAGGAGCGAACCGCCGTAGTATTAAAGGACGTGCGGGGACGAGTAGGAGGGAACTGCCAGCGTGTGAACGGCAGGGTAGTGGCTTTCCATTCTCCCATGATACGGGATCCCGAGAGCCCTTGGATCTGAGATCGAACGGTTACATGGCGTGATTCTATACCTATGGGTGAATATCCTATCCTAGAGGGTTATTCTGCAAATTTTCAGCAACTTAGCATGCGACCATTTGATCTCAGATCCAAGGGCTGCCAGCAGCCCGTATCATGGTCATGCCTACCACGACCATCGCGTCGCTCGCGCGGTCGCGCCCTTGGAGATTTAACACGGTGCATTAGGCTATCTGATGTTGGCATGTCATACATAGTCATCACTTAGTCACTCATACTACAACAAGGTTGGCTATAAGGTTGGCTATAAGTGTATTTTTTTTACTCCTCTCTATCTCTTTCTTCATACTCCCTCCGTCCCATAATATAAGAACGTTTTTGACACTAGTGTAGTGCCAAAAACATTCTTATATTATGGGACACAGGGAGCAAGTAAGTACAATAGTGCGCTTTACATGGCATTTTTGCATATGTGGAGGAAAGAGAGGCAAGGAAAAAGTGGAGAAGTGGGCTCTCATGCAAGAGCCAGCCTCTACTACATGGTGGAGCATTGGGAGAGGCACCTATATGGAGGTGGTCAGGAATCAGGACACTCACGCCCGGTCGTAGCGCCGCAGTTAAAATGATAATGGCAAGTCAAATCACGGGGGCCCACCTGTCCAGTAGTAACTCGCTGTCAAATCACACAGCCCTACGTTTGCAGCAGCCTACTCCCTCGTCTTCTTGCGTCTCTGTCGAACCGACTAGGCGGAACTGCCCCGCTGCCTACCACGCAGGAAAAGCCCCGCCCTCGACTTTTAAATAGTATATAGTATACTAATTTTGTATCCATGTATTGCGCCCGCGCCATGGAGCAAAGCGTCTAGAAAACGGCGGTACACATGTACGGAGTATATAGCATGCCCGTCACATTCACGTCGCACCCCAGACGGTCGTTTGGTCTGGCACGATGCTCTCCGAATGGAAATCACGTCATATTGTGTTCACACACACATGTGGGATGACAATTGAGAACCGACCATAGGCACACTCCCCGGCCTCGCAAGTCGGGTGACTTAATAGAAGAGGGAGACGAGCAATAGTACTAGAGAAGTGTTGTAGTACTACGTTCGTGCCTGGACGATCCCTGCAAGACAAGGAAGATCAGTTCGTCCATGCATGTGACCAGACTCTAGCAGCCATGCCTAGATTGGCTATCATCTACATACCGTGCAGGCTGTGTTGTACATGGCTGTAGTTGTGGTGAGAAATCTAAAAAAGGTTTCTTGTCATCTCACAAAATTAGGTGTCATGTGCTTCGGATCACTGCGAGGGTTAAACAGCGACAACTGAGTTGGGCTAGTCATTGGGGGCACATGCACAAACAGTGACTACTCGACTGCCATCTAGGTCAAGCCGGCTATGTTAATTAGGACATCTATCGACGCACCCCTTTTCTACGAGTTTATCTTTAATTTGAGCTTTGTTCCTCGTCTAGTTTGTCCGTCGGGATTCATGTTGTCTCCTTTGGGCAGTGAGGTTATGACTTCTTGTCATGTGGCAGTTTTTCGTGTTATATGTTATAATCCGGCGCTTCAGATCAAAATGACGACAACTGCGCCTCCGGGCCACGTGCATGAAGACTACTCGACACTCATTGACGAGGTCAAGCCGGCTCCGGTAAACAAAAGAAAACTAGTACTACTCCACAATATAGGCAGGAGCCTTCGCGCTTGCTTGCTAGTGTTGCTCTCTTCACACTGTCTCGGCCTCTCCAGATCTAAACACGACAGCGGTGGCCACACACTCTCTCTCTCTCTGCTCACCGCTGGTCATAGATCCAGCTGGATCCTCTCCGTCGGGGAAGGTGAGAAGGTGCAACGTTCACGCGGTCGTCCTCGGCGACGGCTCTTACCCACTACTGGGCGCATCCCGATCAGCCTGCCTTGCCGTTCTCTCCCAAGCACCGCTAGCGAGGGAGGGCCTCCGACCCCTTCTTCCTCGCTGCCGTAGTGTGGGCAGATCCGGCCTCCCGCCGCCCACCTAGCGACATCTCGGCGACCATTCAAAAACCACCGCCGGTGAGTGAAGGTGCTGTGGAGAAGTAGATCGATGGAGTAGTACAACCGATACGTGAGGATCACAGACAGCGACCCTGTGAAGCTAGCTAGGATGTTGGAGATGCAGTCTTGGTTTGACAACAAGGACCAACTAGCGGCGATGGCGACATCCATGGCCAAATATCTGCAACAGAGAGAAAAGGCGGCGATACTCCCGAAGGGAGTCGCCCCGGAGTACATAGAGCTGCTCCTCTGGGCCATGGAGCAAACAGATTCACCGAATCCGATCGTGAGGGAGCGGTGGTGGGAGTATTGATCCCAGATGGAGCATCCACTAGAGATTGAAGGATTGAGCATCTACAGGGTGCCGTTTGTGAGGGTGTCCTGCCAGAGCGAGCCGGTGGAGTCTTCGTCGACCGAACCCAACTTCAAGTGGAGAAAAGCAGTTGGCCCGACGACGCTTCCCTGCCATCGTCTCCCTCGCCATTCACATCGTCTCACGGGGCGGCTGTCTGCCGCCGAGGAATAGGGGGGCTGCCCCCCCCCCCCCCAGCCCAATAGTCGGGCAGGCTGTGAATTGTCAGGAGGAGCTTAGGGTTGTCAGTATTTGCAGGTTGTGAATTGTGTTTTGTGTTGTGTATTTTGAGAGTACTTTCAGATATGAATGTCTTATGAATTTTAGATTTGCAGTATTGAGCATATGAAGTATTTTATGAATTCTAGAGATCTATTTTTAGCACTTAAAAAAATGTAGTTTCATAGGAGTATAAAAGTGCGGACAATGTGATTCTCGAGAAGAAACGCAAGTTTCGGGCCAGATAAGCGCAAGTTCAGTTTCAGATAAGAAACTGCAACTTTCAGAGGCAGAGCATTTATATTAACACGGCCTTTTCAAACAAGGTTCACATCATGTTGGAAGTTTTATTCATGGTCAAAAATGGAAGTACCAGCCAGTTAACATCATGCTGATCAACATTCATGCATAGCACATCTTCATAAGATGCACAGTCAAAATGCCCACACAATGTCGAGTGTGCGAAACATAGAGAAAACGAGGGACGAAGTTTTGGCAAGTGTTGGACGTGGTCTTGGGCTGCCCCGTCTAGGCTTTCATTTTTAACATGCGCAGCCCACGACCTCAGATGGGAGGTCCATATGCCTGTTTGTATTTTCTTAGGGCCTTCATGTATCGACCGGCCTATGGACCTCCCATCCGAGGTTTTATTTTTGGAAGCCCAATTTATGTATTTTTTTGAAGAAAACGCAGAGGTATGTTCTATTTTTCTATATAATAAGAATAGGAACGTCTGGTCCAACTTATGTTTCCCTTCTAACTATATTATATATATTTAAATTATTTTATATGTTGACTGTTTAGTTCACATAATTGGCAAATAGATGGCCGCTCTCGCCATCCCCTTCGCCCCCGCCACCACCTCCACCCTCGCCGCCGCCATAGATCTCGCCGCCACTCCCCGCCTCCTGACTCCGGGCGCGCCTGCCCCCCTCAGCAAGTCCGCTCGCGCGCCCCATGGAGTCGTCGGCCATATCCACGGGGGAATGGCTGGAAGACAGGAAGATGTACAAGATGCATCTCCCACATGTCTACAAAGCCTTCCCGCGGATGCTCCAGCCGCTCGACTCCGTCGCGTCGGTGGTGCTGCGGGAGAATCGAGGGAGGAGATGGAGGGAGCGGGCGATGCGGATCCGTGACGACGCTCTCTCCTGGACCCAGTGCACGCGCGAATGGAGGGAAGCAGAGGAGGAAGCTGTGATGGACGAAGCCGAGGTGGGAGCGAATCCATTCTCTCACTCACGCATGTATGCTCGGATGTGCAAGGATCATGTGGATTGGGAGCTGCTGAATCTAGCCCTGCGGATCTACTTCGAAGGAGATTTCTCGGAGAAGCACAGGATGCCCCACCCAAGTGAGCCGCCGATTGCGTTCGTTCGATGGGCGAAAGGAGAAATGAATTCAGGAGATCCATGCCGTGCTACGAGATGGGAATGCTTGACTGGACTCTTGCCCACCAGCACGCCACCGGAGCCGGAGCAGTTGGATCCCCTACCTTACCTCTCCCCCAAACCTGCAGAAGATTGAAATTAGGCTTGCAATCTGCTTCAGTTGAGCTGTTTGGTGGTTATTTCTGCTTCCTGAGAGACAACATCTGGCTGGAGGATGAGAAGGAACCAGGAACTCCGATGAATTTCCCTATCACAATGGGGAGCCCGGTTGGGCAGTGGTACGGCCCACCTCCGCCCCAAATGGGGGCACAATCAAGGCAGACTCCTGTAATTGCCCAAGATCAATCTGCTGGTGGTTCTGACTCTCAAATCAGTGGGAAATCTCAAGGCAAGAATCAGCAAAAGAAGAGATAGGACATCCAGAAAACTGCTCCTGCCCCTGCTTCGGGCCTTATGCCATACCCTGAGGTGATCTGCTACAACTGTGGGGAACCAGGGCATCATTTGGATAAATGTGTCAAGCCCAAGAGTTGTTTTATCTGCAAAATGGTTACCCATAAAGTTGAGAATTGCCCTGTCAGAAGGAAAACCCGCAGTTTTGCTAGATATGTTGGAAGTGCTGCTCCAGGATTATGTCCACGATTGACAGAATTTTCTGTGACACAGAATTAGATAGTTTCTTTCCCCTTTCTAGTTGTAGAGCTCTGCCCAGATGTGGTAGTGACCACACTCTTTTGCTCTGGGACTCTAGTCTTAACCAAACTGAAAAGAGCAATAGTTTTAAATTTGAAAAGTGGTGGTTGCTTAGAGAAGATTTTATTGAGCTAGTCAGGAAAAGAGAAAATCTTGAATGAGCCTACTGGGAGCAGTTGCCCCCTAGAAAATTGGCAGATCAAAATCAGGAGATTTAGAAGAACTACCAAAGGGTGGAACTCCAATGAGGAAGCTAATCTAAGAAGATAGAAAAGGTTTCTCCTCCTTGAGTTTGATTCTCTAGATATTAAGGCAGAAACAACTAACCTCTTTGAGGCTGAGATTAATAGATTAAACATTGTCCATGGAGAGCTCAAGAAAATTTGGCTTCAAGAAGAAATCAAAGCCAAACAAAGGTCTAGAGATAGGAACATTAAGTAGGGTGATAGAAATACTACTTACTTCCATGCAGTAGCTAACCAGAGGAGGAGGAAAACCCTCATTCACTACCTTGATGGCCCTAATGGCCTCATTCTCGAGGTAGATGAGATCTTTGAAAGTGGCTAGTGACTTCTACAAATACCTGTTTAAGAAATAAAACCCTTCTGGGTTCTCTCTACAAAACAATTTTTTGTCTGCTAGTGAAAAAGTCTCTCCTGCTGAAATTGAGCTTCTAGAAGCCCCTTTTTCAGAGACAGAGGTGAAGGAAGCCATTTTTAGCTCTAATCCTGATGGGGCTCCTGGTCCTGATGGGATTCCCTTCTTGTTTTACCAGCATTTTTTGGGACTTGGTGAAAAATGATCTCTTAGATCTTTTCCAAGCCTTTCATAGAGGAGAGTTGGATCCAGCAACTTACTCATGGGGGGTCTGTTGGCGTCAAGTTAAATAACTGTGGAAATGATTTTTTCCTTGCTAGTAAAGGCCTTAGGCAAGGTGACCCCATCTCCCCTCTTTTGTTTAATTTAGTAGTGGACGTTCTTACTAAAATGCTGAGCAAAGCTGCTGATCATAGTCTGATTGCAGGGCTCTGTCCCGAGGTTCGCTTCTGGTGGCATCATCTGCCTTCAATATGCAGATGATACCATCCTTTCTTAGACAATGACTCCACACATGCTAGCAATCTGAAAACTGTTCTAACCTGTTTTGAACAAGTCTCAGGCATGAGAATCAACTACTCTAAAAGTGAACTCATCCCTATCAACATGGATGATCAGCAGTTAGCTGACTTCCTCTCTATTCTAGTCTGTAATAAAGGTAACTTCCCCATTAAGTACCTAGGTATCCCTCTCCACTATGACAAACTGAGGAGAGAGTATATCCAACCCCTTCTGGATAAAATCATTTGAAGTTTTGCTGGGTGGAGGGGCAAACTTCTCTCTTACAGAGGTAGATTGATCCTCATACAAGCTTGTTTGGCTAGCATTCCAGTGTATCTCCTCTCCTTCTTCAAGTTCCCTAAATGTGCAGTGAACCTCATCAATTCTCATATGTCTCATTGCTTGTGGAATGATTTTGAGGGAAATAGGAAGCTACACCTTGCTAATTGGGCCCTAGTCTCTATGACAAAAGATTTTGGAGGCCTAGGCATACCTAACCTCCAAGAAATTAACATCTTCCTTCTAGGGTCTTGGATTAAAAGATTCTATGAGGAAGACCTGAAACCCTGGAAGCTTCTTATTGCCCATAAATACCTAGGAAATAAACCTAATATTTTTGTCCCTTCCTCCAACCCTAATACCTCTAGATTCTAGAAAGGTTTAAAATCTATTATGCATGCTATGAAATTTGGCTACAGATGGAACATAGGGGATAGGAGCAGAACCAGGTTCTGGGAAGATACTTGGTTTGGCACATTCCCCTAGCAGTCCAATTTTGGCTTATTTACTCTGTCTGCGATGAGCTTAACAAAAGTGTCAATGAAGTTTGGGACGGTCAATGCCTAAAACTCTCTTTTAGAGGGAACTTTAGTGATAGTCCCATGGAACAATGGTTCCAGTTGGAGGAAATTGCCAAAAGCATTACCTTTACTGCCGAGCCGGATGCCCTGATTTGGCAGCTGGACAATAAGGGGAAGTATTCCTCCAGCTCCCTCTATCATGTTATCAACTTTAGAGGGGTTCAACCCGTGTTTATCCCTGCTGTCTGGAAATTGAGAGTTCCCCCTAAAATTCATGTATGTCTCTAGCTTCTCTCAAAAAACAAATTGATGACTAGGGATAACCTTAGGAAGAGACACATCATCAAACCCCTGATTGTGTTTACTGCTTGGAACAAGAGTCTTGTTCTCACCTATTTTTTGAATGTATAGTTACTAAACATCTCTGGGCCCACATTGAGGAATATTTCTCTAGTCAGATTGGCTCATCCTTCGACTCTGTCGCCAGATTCTGGATTGCTACCAAAAAGTGCTCAGTTTTAAACACTGTTAGCTCAGCTGTCCTTTGGTGCCTCTGGAAATATCGAAATGCTATGATTTTCAGAAACACCTCCTGGATTTCCATTCCGCAGGTCTTGAGGTTGATCAAGAACATGGTCAGGAACTGGGCGATTCTCTCCTCCGGATCGGACAAGGACAAGTTGATGAGCTTCGTGGAAACCCTAACAAGATCCCTCCAGAAACTGTTGGCGATCACTTGTGGCTGAAGAAGGCTCGACCCGCTCTGGGGCTGGACCCGTGGGCTCTTCTCAAGATCTCTGATGAAGATGATGGGCACCTGGCGCCGAAAAAGAGGGACATCCACCATGCTACGCCTTCCAGCCCGGTGTCTCCGCTTGCTTGCTGGTCACCGCAGGCTGACACGGCCCCTCGGCTGAAGACCATGAAGGCTTCGCTGGACCCTCCTTGTGTCATTTGAGTGCTCTATCCGCTCTGCCTTTGGCACCGCTCAGGTGATTTGTGTTATTCAGAGAACTTGTTCATCCACCCCCCCCCACCCCTAGTTTGTAGCTTTTCTACCTTTGCTTTCGAACTGCTCTTTGAGCTACTGTATCAGAATATGGTGTGGTTTCGTTCTCAGCAATGGAACCGGGGAGATGCTCCCTGTTTTTCTAAAAAAAAAATTTATATGTTATTCTATATTATTTTTATTGTCATCATATATTTAACAGATACTTACATATGTAAGAAAACAATATCCCACATCTTATTAACTTAGAAAAATAATTTCTTACCAAATAAAATCCTGGATTGTTTTGGCACGAAAATCCTAGTGATTGTGTACAAAAGCTTGGTAAGATTTAAGGACGGAAGTAATAATATCACTTATTATTTAAATATATTTATAACAAAATGCTCAACCCCTTTTTATTTTTCGATAACATTGCTGGCCCAACCCAACATTATAATTAGAATCAATGACAAAATCGTGTATTTCGAGAAAGTGCAAATGGCATGTAATTTTTAGGAAATAAAATAAGCGGGTCGCATGGACGCTACATTATTTGTTCACCCAGCCCAGCTAATGGCTGTAATTCAAAAATGATCAAATTATTTGTAAATTCTACCGCAAAAAAAAAGACTGAAATTCGAAAAAATGGGTTGAATCGTGCCACATTTTTGGAGGCTGAAATGTGGGCCAATAGGTGAAGCCAATGCAAGTCGTTGTCAATTTAGTCAACAAATGATTTCGACATGTTAGCCGTTGGATTTACATCCAATGACCGCATCCATCTTCAATCTCGTCTTCTTCCTCCAGCCTTGCCTTGGACCACCTCCCACCTCCTGCTGCTAGCAGCTCTGCTTAGCACGCTTTGCTATCAAGTGCTACTCCATCGTTGGCCAGGCCATCCCTCCACCCCTCCAAACCTCATGTTCTTCTCCACCAACTGTCGAACCACACTGAACTAGAACTAGTTAACCCTCGTACACCTCTCCGTCTACGACTCTACTCCCGCGTCTTCCCATCTCCGGCTCGTTGCTATCCAGGGCCTCACCGTCGTCCACCACCTTGGATGCACTCGGCGCGGCGTGGTCAACATGGTCAACAAACGACACCATCGGAAGTAGACTGTGCGTGGAGAGCCTGACAGCTGGGTCCACGGCCGCACACAAGGAAATGCCTCCTTATTACGCGCAAATAATGATTCCTCCACCTGACATCTGGGACCCACCGGAAGGGCCTCTATATTTCGTGAAAAAAACATGCCCCCGCTGACATGTTGGACCCACCAGCTATCTTCGCACGCAAGGAAGTGCCTCCTTATTACGCAAAAAAGATCAATACTTCCCCTGCCAGCTGGAACCCAGCATAGTGGAAGGCTGACTTGTGGGCCTACCAAGTTGACGGGGACGGAGGGCTTTGTCAACTTAGTCAATATGAACGATTCTAGCTCCTGTTACCGTACGATATTCATCCAACGGCCGTAGTGCTTCTTCAACCTCTGGTCTTCTTGCTCCAGCCGCCCAAACCAGCGTCGGTCGTGCCGCGTGCTCCTGCCTGCCGTAGCCGGCTATGATGCCGTGGAGGCCTCACCGCCCCCTACTACTCCCACCACTGGCCAGGCCAACCCTCTACTCACCCACACCCCCTGTTATTCTGCAGCGACAGCAGCCTCACACCGCAGTCGAACCAGCGAACCCACGTACTCCTCTTCGCGTGGGCATCCGCTGTTGTGTCTTCCCCGGCTCCGAATCGTCCCCTTCCTAGGCCTCGCCGTCGTCCACCGTTGTGGTGCTCTCGGTGCGGCGTGGTCAACGTGGTCAAGGAACGACTTCCATCGGACTTGGACTATATGTGGAGAGGCGACAAGCTGGGTCCTGGCCGCACAAGGAAGTGCCTCCTTATTACGCGCAAAATAATGATTCCTCCACCTGACAGCGGGGACCCACCGGACAGGCCACCATATTTCGTGAAAAAAACGTTTCCCCCTGACTGCTGGGACCCACCAACTACATCTTCGCACGCAAGGAAGTGCGTCCGGGCAAAAAAATGCTTCGCCCTCCTGACTGCTGGGACCTACCAGCTACATCTTCGCACGCAAAGGAAGTGCGTCCGCGCAAAAAAAATTACGATTCGCCCCTCTGACTGCTGGGACCCACCAGCTACATTTTCGCACGCAAGGAAGTGCCTGACAGTCGGGACCACCTGGTCAAAGCGTACGTAGCGTTGTCATTCTGGTCGCATGGCGTTATGCGTGCATACCGGTGCGTTGTAGCGTGCGCACGTGTCGTAGTAGGCGTGCACGTAGCATGTACACGCGCATTACAGCGTAGGGTGCAAGAAAGAAAATCTACGCCACGCACGTACATACGGGCAGGGTCTCGAATGGCTACTCGCGCATACGTACATGGCTGGGTCGGAACGGAGAAATAGCGTCGTCGTCGTGTTCATGTAACATCCCAAATTTCCAATTTGGAATGTTATACATAGAGCATCATTGCATATCATATATTTTTTCATTGCATTTTTCTCGATCCTAGAAATTCTACACAACTCAAGGACCCACGGAGAGAGTTGGGGATTTTCGTTATTATCATATTTGAGTTTTCTCAAATTTTGAAAATAGGATCATTTGATTTTTATTATTTTATCTTCAATTATTTCTACTACCAAAATATGAGAGAGGGAATAAAATGGCTTTCCCAAAATAAAGAAATAATGAAGATTTAATAAAAAAAACAAATAAGATTTTATTTTGGAATTTTAAGCCTTTTATTTGAATTTAGGAAAAATCGCGTTTTCAAAATTGCATTTAGGCCCCAAATAAATGTTAGTTAAATCCGGCTTGATTTTACAAGCGGGAAAATTATTTCGAGAATTTTGAGTCCGTTTAATATTTCTTTTTTTTTTTTTTCTGCGTAATTATTTTAAAAAAACACGCACCGACTTTGGGCCGTGCCAGTGGGACTCCGCTCGGCGCCTAAATAGCGCCGCGCGGCGCCTAACCCACCTCGAGCTGCCGGCCCAGCCAACCAAGCCGCCATTGCCCACCCGGGAAACCTAACCTAACCCTAGCCGGCCGCCGCCTTGCCGCCCGCCGCCCTTGGCCGCCCCCCGCCCGAGCCGCCGCCGCCGCCTTGACCCGACGCCCGAGTTTCGCAGCCGCCTCGTTTTCCGCGCCGGTTTTTTTATAAAACCGAGTGGTTTTTCTTCAGTTTTGTTTCGGTTTTTTTCGGTTTTTTTTATTTTCGTCTTTTTTATTAGTTTCGGTTTTTTTGGTTTAGGTTAAATAGCGAACGTTCGTTCGTCAGTTCGTTTAAACGAACGCGTTCATCAGATTAGTTTAGTTAACGAACGTCCGTTCGTTAACCCGTTCGTCGTTTTTCTTTTTCTCGGATTTAATCCGCGATTTTTCTGATCGCGATTCCAGATCCGATTTTCGTTTTAGTATAACTTCTCGCTCGTTTATCGAAATCAGGCGATTCAAGCGCCTGGAGTTTCATCTCGAAACCCTCTTTCCAAATAATCTACTTAAACAAGTTTTTTGCTTCTCTAAAATTTGGCTTAGATACAGATTAGTCAAACGCAGCTGTTTTCTTCCGCCGTTTGACTTTCGTTGCTTCGTTTGATTTGATTCTTTTTGCAAACCGGAGTTCTTAAGTTGCACTATCTGGATAGATCTATTTGAGTCTTACCTGTGCATTAGATGAGTACTTATTGTATGCTTGTTTGGTTGTCTGCGATAGAATCCCCGGAGTGCGCCGCCTGTTACTTCGAGTCTCTAGGTTTCGCGGATCATCAGCAAGGCAAGTAACACTTTGATCATACCTCTTCTCATACCCAGTTTTTATGCATTAGATCTATCCTCAAACATTGCATGATTAGGATCTAATTAAATTGTGGGATGGGAAGTAGTTGAGGTAGTACATATTACTTGTTTTATTATAAACCTTTGGGAGTTACTTCAACGTTTGCTTATTATGACATGCTATGCTAGTAGACGTGGATTGGGTGAGTGAATCCATGATAGATGTGAGATTGTATTTAATGGTTTATTTAAGGTGGAAACTTAAACACACATCTGGGTGGATTGGCCACCTGGTTTCTATCAGGACTTACTGTATTTCTTGGACCGCCACCAGTGCTCAAAGGGATCATGAGATTATTCAAACTAGAAACTTCCGTGTGCAGCCACAAGCCATTATGGGCTCTGGCATAGTTGATAAGTTGTGCGAACTCTTACGGGTAGACTAGCTGATGTAGGGGAAAGTAGGTGTACCGGTCTACCCACAAGTAAGGTGCTAGTGCTTCTGAAAGACTATGTCTCGGTCATCCGTTTCTCACACACCATGTAGTGCGAGAAATCAAATGGAGGCGATCGAGTCTTGTGGGGAAAAGTGCGCAAACCTCTGCAGAGTGTATAAACTACTCATGGTTAGCCGTGTCCCCGGTTATGAACAATCTTGAGTATCTAGTACTTGGAAATCATGTGAATCTCATCATGTTACTTCTAATTAATATTGTTGGGTTTGTTAATGAGTACTTTTAATTGGGATTGTGAATGCTGTCAACCATTCTCAATGTTCAACAACCACCATGATAGTTAAATAAATTTATTCCTTTGCAGTAGGGAAAAATTGGCTTTATGAAAAAACTGTAACCATAGAGCTTTCCACTAGCCATATATGCATGTAGTATAGGATTATCATTCCATTATTCTCTATGTGTTACATTGCCAGCATATTCCATGTGCTGACCCATTTTCGGGCTGCAACGTTTCATGTTGCAGACTTTTTAGACGACGAGTAAGGTGCTTAAGTCGTGGTTCTATACTCAGTGATGCCGTTGGAGTTGATGGACTCGCTTTTCTTCCAAGCCTTCTGCTGTTATCGTATTAGATGGCCTTAAGCCATATTTATTTTTATTAAGTTCTCTCTTTAGACATTCGATTGTAATAAGTGTGTGATTGCTACTCTGTTATATATCCCCCGAGTACTGTGTGGTGTCAGCATTACTGATCCAGGGATGACACTGAGCACGGAGATCTGACTGTTTGAGGTCTGGTCGCTACAAAGATGGTATCAGAGCACACGCAGACTGTAGGACACGACCATTAAGCTAAAACCCTAGATCACTACTCTCTCTTCTCATTTCTAACTCCTCATCTTTTCTACTCTTTTAGGATGACGGAAGCGAGGATCAAGTTCACTCAGCCGGATGAGGATACACCCTTTGGACGACACCTGAAGGAAGTCACTAAGTACCTAAACATTGGATTACCAAGCTTCACCGGGACCTACAATTCCACTTTACCCGAAGAGGAGCGCTGGAAGATTCAAGCTCAAGTTCCCGGAAGGACGTTTGCGCCAATCACGGAGCCCATAGAGTGTGTTTTCAATGCACCAACCTGGAGTTTGGGAAAGAGTATGGCAGCCCACAAAACCATGGGACGCATTGGAGAAGTTTACAAAGAAGACCTCAAGGATACTATCTACCAGATTTGCGGGCGTCGAGATGAACAATGGGAGATAGTTGGCACTAAGAAGGATCGATCCATTGCAGCTTTCATCCAGGAGTTAAACCAGCACATTCGATGCCAGGAAAACCAGATGTGCGCAGACATGATGGAGTTGAAGACAGCAAAAGCCAAGATTATCGAACTAGAAGGAGAAATGAAGGCCACTCGCAAGGACTACATGGAGGAGATTGTAGCTCTAGTGGGACAAAACGGCGATCCTAAAGAGAAGATTGAAGAACTCATGGGAAATTCAGCACCCGGAGGAGAAGATGAAGATTGCACCTGTCCAGAGAACTACATCATCATCGACGATACCGATTCCGATCCTAGTGATGATGATTTTGAAGATGAAGCTGGAGCAGATATCATGGAGTCTTCATCGGAGCAGTTTTTGTAGTTGACCACCATAATAGTAGTAGATTTCCCCCATTTTATATTAGTTTTAGTTTCAGCACTTTGTAACGATAGATAGACCGTTGTATGCCCTTGTTTGAATTGATTGGAGTGATATTGTGTGATTTGTCTCATGTGCATATGGGTAGTGTTTCTCTCTAGACCTCATTCTATTCTTAACTCTCGCCTTTTCTTAAAACCCTCAGATGCCTCCGAGACGTGACCCTGGATTTGTTTTTCCGCCAGAGATCACTCAGTTGATTCAGCAGCAGAATGCCTTGATTCAAACATTGGTACAGAACCAAGGCAACAACAAAAACAACAACTACTACTACTACTACAACAACCCACCGCCACCACCACCTGTTGACCATTTGACTCGTTTCTTAAGGCTGAATCCGCCGGTGTTTTCCAGTAGCACCGAGCCGATTGTTGCAGATGATTGGCTCCGTAAGATAGGGAGGGAGTTGACCACCGCTGGATGTACAGATGGAGAAAGGGTGAAATTTGACGCACATCATCTTGAAGGACCCGCAACAGCATGGTGGGAGAATTTTACAGCCACTTACCATGTAGACACTGTCACATGGGATCAGTTTCAGCAAGCTTTCCGTACTTCCCATGTTTCAGCAGGAGCCATGGCCATGAAGAAGCGTGAGTTTCGCAACTTATGCCAAGGAGGACGGACAGTTGGCCAGTATGTAGATGATTTCAGTAAGCTAGCACGTTATGCCCCAGATGACGTTGTTACGGATGCAGCTAAGCAGGAGAAGTTTCTAGAAGGACTGAATGATGAGCTGAGCATGCAGTTGATGGTAGCCACTTTCAATAACTACCAGGAGTTGGTAGACTGTGCTCTCATGATTGAAGGGAAGCAGCAGCAGATTGACTATCGCAATAGGAAGTATGGACAGGGAAGAATAACTCGAGCTCGGTGAAACTTCGCTTTACCCGAAGACAGGGGACAATTTCAGCATACCCATGGAGGAGGTAGCTCAGACAACCATAATGGCACCAAGAATGGGAGCAGGGAATGGAGGAAGCAATGGACAAAACCGCACCAACCCGTCAACACCATCCAAGGTAGACCTGAGCCACATCACTTGCTTTAAGTGCCGAAAGACTGGGCATTATGCAAATGATTGTCCAGAAGGCCAGAATGGAAATGGCAATGGAAGCTCAAGAAAGAAGCCAAACCCTTTCAACAAAGGACAAGTGAACCACGTTACCGTGGAGGAGGTTGAAGCTCAGCCAGATGCAGTAATAGGTAAGTTTTTGGTTAAGTCATTTACTGCAGTTGTTCTTTTTTATACTGGTGCATCGCATTCATACATATCAAGGGGATTTGTGAATAAGTTTAGCCTGCCTACTAGAACTCTTAAGACACCCATGCTAGTAAGCTCACCGGGAGCAGAGTATACGGCGAGTCAAGGATGTTTTCAACTACCATTAAGTATAGGGAGGCATGTTTTCCCAACAGATTTAATTATATTGGAATCCCAAGGTTTGGATGTAATTCTGGGTATGGATTGGTTGTCGATGTATGGAGGAAACATTGATTGCGCCAGTAAGTCGATTTTGCTTACCACCCTAGAAGGAAGGAGAATCAAGTATGTATCACGGCATGAGCCGAGGAGAGCACATGTAAATTCCTTATCAAGAGTTGTGCAGGAAGAAGTACCAGTGGTAAGGGATTACCCGGACGTGTTTCCGGAAGAGTTGCCAGGCATGCCATCGGATAGAGAAATTGAGTTTCTGATTGAACTACTGCCAGGCACTGGGCCTATATCTAAGAGACCATATAGGATGCCAGCCCAAGATTTGGAGGAAATTAAGAAGCAGATTAAGGAGTTACTGGATAAAGGTTTTATTCACCCAAGTTCTTCGCCTTGGGGATCACCAGTACTTCTAGTGGATAAGAAGGATGGATCATTAAGAATGGTTGTTGATTATCGCGGATTGAATGAAGTGACCATCAAGAACAAGTACCCGTTGCCGATGATCAATGACTTGTTTGACCAGTTGCAAGGAGCTAAGGTGTTTTCAAAGATCGATTTGCGATCAGGGTACCATCAGTTGAAGATTCGAGAGCAGGATATATCTAAGACGGCTTTTACCACCAGGTATGAGCTGTATGAGTACACCGTTATGTCATTTGGTCTGACTAACGCACCTGCCTATTTTATGAACATGATGAACAAAGTGTTTATGGAGTTTTTGGATAAGTTCGTTGTGGTGTTCATTGATGATATTTTGGTTTACTCGAAGAATGAAGAGGAACATAAGGAGCATTTGCGTTTGGTACTCGAAAAGCTCAGAGAACACCAGTTGTATGCCAAGTTCAGCAAGTGTGAGTTTTGGTTGAAGGAAGTTGGATTTCTTGGACATGTTATATCCAGAGAAGGTATAGTAGTAGACCCCACTAAAGTTGTCACTGTAACAAACTGGGAAGCGCCAACAATAGTTGGAGAGATCCGGAGTTTCCTTGGACTAGCAGGATACTACCAGAGATTTATTGAGAATTTTGCATGGATTGCGAAGCCTATGACATAATTTTTGAAGAAGGAGACCAAGTTTATTTGGACTAAGGAGTGTGAAGCTAGTTTCCAAGAGATGAAGAAACATTTGGTTACCTCACCAGTGTTAATCCTGCCAGATCAGACCAAGGATTATGAGGTGTATCGCGACGCTTCACGTCGAGGACTTGGAGCAGTGCTTATGCAGGAGGGAAGAGTTGTTTCGTATGCTTCATGACAGCTTAAGCCTCATGAGCTAAACTATGCTACGCATGATTTGGAGTTAGCAGCCGTAGTGCATGCATTGAAGACTTGGAGATACCTCCTCATTGGAAATCATTGTGAGGTGTATACGGATCACAAGAGTTCGAAGTACATCTTCACGCAGAAGGAGCTAAATCTCAGGCAGAGGAGATGGTTGGAGCTCATTAAGGACTATGATATGAGATTACATTATCACCCCGGAAAGGCTAACGTTGTAGCAGACGCGTTGAGCCGTAAGAGTCACGTCAACACACTAATGACGGGACAAATACCAAAGGAATTAGCCGAGGATCTTCGAGAGCTATGTTTGGAAATAGTTCCGAGATGCTATGTAGCAGAATTGGAGATTCAGTCAACTTTGATGGACAAGATCAGGGAGCTTAGAAGACTGACAAAGAGATTGCCTCCATAAAGGAGAAAATGAGCGAAGGAAAGGCTAAGGGATTTCGCGAGGATGAGCACGATACCTTATGGTTTGAAGACCGTGTTTATGTGCCCAATGACCCGGAGATCAAGAAGTTGATTCTACAAGAGGCACATGATTCACCATATTAGATTCACCCAGGAAATACCAAGATGTATTTGGATTTGAAGAATACTTTCTGGTGGACCGGAATGAAGAAGGATATTGCAGAGTACGTAGCAGTTCGTGATGTATGTCAAAGGGTGAAGGCAGAACATCAGAAGCCAGCAGGATTGTTACAGCCATTGCCTATACCCGAATGGAAGTGGGATAAACTAGGTATGGATTTCATCACGGGATTGCCCAGGACTTGTTCAAGTTACGACTCGATTTGGGTTGTAGTCGATCGTTTGACGAAGGTAGCTCATTTCATTCTAGTAAAGACTACCTACAGCAGTGCCAAATTGGATAAGATATACATGACGAGGATTGTATGTTTGCATGGAGTTCCGAGGAGTATCGTATCAGATAAAGGAACCCAATTCAGTTGCACGAGACTTTAGGAACCAGGCTGGAGTTTAGCACAGCTTTTCATCCACAGACAGATGGACAAACCGAGAGAGTCAACCAGATTTTGGAGGATATGCTTAGAGCTTTTGCTTTGGATTATGGATCAAGTTGGGATGACAATTTTCCATATGCAGAGTTTTCTTATAACAACAGTTACCAAACCAGTCTGAAGATGGCCCCTTTCGAAGCCTTGTACGGAAGGAGGTGCAGGACCCCGTTGTTGTGGGATGAAGTTGGAGACCGCCAGTTGTTTGGACCGGATTTGATTAAGGAGTCTGAATGGAAAGTAAAGTTGATTCGCGATAGGCTCAAGGTAGCCCAGTCAAGACAGAAGAGCTATGCGGATTGAAAACGCAAGGAGACAGAATACGAAGTCGGAGACAGAGTTTATCTTCGAGTATCGCGGCTTCAAGGAGTTAAGCGTTTTGGAGTTAAAGGAAAGTTAGCACCCCGATTTGTAGGACCTTATCGAGTTTTGGAACGTATGGAAGAAGTTGCATACAAGTTGGAATTACCCGAAGGATTGTCAGGAGTCCATGACGTGTTCCATGTTTCTCAGTTGAAGAAGTGTCACGCAGAGATGGCCGATATACCACTGAGAGTTACCATGCCACTAGAAGCGATTCAGCTGAATGATGATTTGACCTACGAGGAGAAACCAGCTAAGATTCTCGAGTTTGCCAGCCGAGTTACTTGCAGCAAGGTCATTAAGTTTTGCAAGGTTCAGTGGAGCCACCACACAGAGGATGAAGCCACCTGGGAGCGAGAGGAAGATTTGCTTAAGGACCACCCTCACCTATTTTCTAGCCAACCCGAATCTCGAGGGCGAGATTGATCTTAAGGGGGTAGGTTTGTAACATCCCAAATTTCCAATTTGGAATGTTATACATAGAGCATCATTGCATATCATATCTTTTTTCATTGCATTTTTCTTGATCATAGAAATTCTACACAACTCAAGGACCCACGGAGAGAGTTGGGGATTTTCATTATTTTCATATTTGAGTTTTCTCAAATTTTGAAAATAGGATCATTTGATTTTAATTATTTTATCTTCGATTATTTCTACTATCAAAACATGAGAGAGGGAATAAAATGACTTTCCCAAAATAAAGAAATAATGAAGATTTAATAAAAAAAATCAAATAAGTTTTTATTTTGGAATTTTTTGCCTTTTTATTTGAATTTAGGAAAAATGCGCGTTTTTCAAAATTGCATTTAGGCCCCAAATAAATGTTCATTAAATCCGGCTTGATTTTAGAAGTCGGGGAAAATTTATTTCGGGAATTTTGGAGTTCGTTTAGTATTTCTTTTTTTTCTGCACGTAATTATTAAAAAAAACGCGCACCGACTTTGGGCCGTGCCCGAGCGGGACTCCGCTCGGGGGGGCCTTTAAATAGCACCGTCCGGCGCCCCCCAGCCCACCCGAGCCACCGCCCCAGCCCACCAAGCCGCCGCCGCCGGCCCACCCGGGGGAAACCCTAACCCTAACCCTAGCCAGCCGCCGCCTTGCCCGCCGCCCGCCGCCGAGCCACGCCGCCGCCGCCGTGACCCGCCGCCGAGGTTCACCGCCGCCTCATTTTCAGCGCCGTTTTTTATAAAAACCGAGCGGTTTTATTTCGGGGTTTTTCGGTTTTTTTATTTTCGTCTTTTTATTAGTTTTGTTTTTTTTTGGTTTAGGTTAAATAGCGAACGTTCGTTCGTTAGTTCGTTTAAACGAATGCGTTCGTCAGATTAGTTTAGTTAATGAACGTCCGTTCGTTAACCCGTTCGTCGTTTTTCTTTTTCTCGGATTTAATCCGCGATTTTTCTGATCGCGATTCCAGATCCGATTTTCGTTTTAGTATAACTTTTCGCTCGTTTATCAGAATCAGGTGACTCAAGCGCCTGGAGTTTCGCCTCGAAACCCTCCTTCCGAATAATCTACTTAAACAAGTTTTTGCTTCTATCAAATTTGACATAGATCCATATTAGTAAAACGAAGCTGTTTTCTTCCGCCGTTTGACTTTCGTTGCTTCGTTTGATTTGATTCTTTTTGCAAACCGGAGCTCTTAAGTTGGACTACCTGGTTAGATCTATTTGAGTTTTACCTGTGCATTAGATGAGTACTTATTGTATGCTTGTTTGGTTGTCTGCGATAGAATACCCGGAGTGCGCCGCCTGTTACTTCGAGTCTCTAGGTTTCACGGATCATCAGCAAGGCAAGTAACACTTTGATCATACCTCTTCTCATACCCAGTTTTTATGCATTAGATCTATCCTCAAACATTGCATGATTATGATCTAATTAAATTGTGGGATGGGAAGTAGTTGAGGTAGTACCTATTACCTGTTTTATTATAAACCTTTGGGAGTTACTTCTACGTTTGCTTATTATGCCATGCTATGCTACTAGACGTGGATTGGGTGAGTGAATCCATAACAGATGTGAGATTGTATTTAATGGTTTATTTAAGGTGGCAACTTAAACACACATCTGGGTGGATTGAGGCACCTGGTTTCTATCGAGACTTACTGTATTTCTTGGACCGCCACCGGGCTCAAAGGGATCATGAGATTATTCAAACTAGAAACTTCCGTGTGCAGCCACAAGCCATTATGGGCTCTGGCATAGTTGATTAAGTTGCACGAACTCTTACGGGTAGACTAGCTAATGTAGGGGAAAGTAGGTGTACCGGTCTACCCACAAGTAAGGTGCTAGTGCTTCTGAAAGACTATGTCTCGGTCATCCGTTTCTCAAACACCATGTAGTGCGAGAAATCAAACGGAGGCGATCGAGTCTTGTGGGGAAAAGTGCGCAAACCTCTGCAGAGTGTATAAACTACTCATGGTTCGCCGTGTCCCCGGTTATGAACAATCTTGAGTATCTAGTACTTGGAAATCATGTGAATCACATCATGTTACTTCTAATTAATATTGTTGGGTTTGTTAATGAGTACTTTTAATTGGGATTGTGAATGCTGTCAACCATTCTCAATGTTTAACAACCACCATGATAGTTAAATAAATTTATTCCTTGGAGTAGGGAAAAATTGGCTTTATGCAAAAACTGTAACCATAGAGCTTTCCACTAGCCATATATGCATGTAGTATAGGATTATCATTCCATTATTCTCTATGTGTTACATTGCTAGCATATTCCATGTGCTGACCCGTTTTCGGGCTGCAACGTTTCATGTTACAGACTTTTCAGACGACGAGTAAGGTGCTTAAGTCGTGGTTCTATACTCAGTGATGCCGTTGGAGTTGATGTTCTCGCTTTTCTTCCAAGCCTTCCGCTGTTATCGTATTAGATGGCCTTAAGCCATATTTATTTTTATTAAGTTCTCTCTTGAGACATTCGATTGTAATAAGTGTGTGATTGCTACTCTGTTATAAATCCTCCGAGTATTGTGTGGTGTCAGCATTCTTGATCCAGTGCGACATCGAGCACGAGATCGACTGTTTGAGGTCTGGTCGCTACAGATTCATGGGGAGAGCAACATAATGCGTCGTGTTCATGGGGAGGCAGCGGAATGCATCGTGTTCATCGGGAGGCAGCAGGCAGCGTGGGAGCCAACCGGCTTGGATGGAACAGCGATGGAAGCGAGGCTGGCGTACCGCGAAACAGAGAAGCGGCCTTGTGTTGGCCGGCCACATTCGAACAGGTCCTGTTGATCGGGAGGTGTGGCGTGCCGCAAAAGCGGAGAAGCGGACCTCCTACGGTCGAAGCGGGGTCTGGTGATCGGGAGGGTGTGTTGTACCGAAAGCGGAGAAGCAGACCTCCTACGGTCGAAGCGGGGTCTTGTTGATCGGGAGGGTGTGGCGTCGCAAAAGCGGATTTAAACGGACATGTGTTGGGCTTCTGGTCGAAAGCGGGGTCTGTTCATCGGGAGGGGTTTGGCGTGCATAAGCAGGACTCCACGATGCGTGTATGAGAAAGCGTGCATCGCTTCGGCCCCGACCTCCCACCGTAACCAGGAACTCCCTGAAATTTTCCTCCCCCTCGCTTCTACCACGGTTTTCTCCGTCATGGACGGCCCAAAGAATGCATGCAGCTGCGTCTCCGGCCCGCCCAGGACGAAAAGACAATTTTCTGTCATGATTTTTTTTCATAGAAGTAGGAGCCCACCACATCTATGATGATACCGGGTTTTGTCACAATTATCGTCATAGAAGTGTCATATGTATGACAGAAAAAAAATCGTTCGGCCCAAAATGTCACGGATGTGCCTTTTTTTAGTGATAATAGCAAAGCTCGCGATACATCAAGATCGTGCCAAATCAAGAAAACGAGAGAGAGATCAAACACATAGCTAATGGTACATACCCTCAGCCCTGAGGGTGAACTACTCCCTCCTCGTCATGGAGAGCGTCGGGATGATGAAGATGGCCACCGTGAGGTTCCCCCTCGGCGAGGTGCAAGCAGGTCCCGATTGAATTTTGGTGGCTACAGAGGCTTGCTGCAACGGAAATCTCGATCAATTCTATTCTCCGGTCGTTTTAGGATATATGGTCATATATAGGAGGAAGAAGTACATCAGGGGAGCCACGAGGGGCCCACGAGGGTGGATGGCGGCGCTGGGGGGGGCGCGTCCCCTACCTCGTGGCTCCTCATCTCTTTCCTGACGTGCACTCCAATTTTTTCCGGTAGCTTTCCTTCCAAAAATAACTTCTCCAGTTGATTTCATTCCGTTTATACTCCGTTTGATATTCCTTTTCTTCGAAACACTGAAACAAGGGAAAAACAGCAATTCTGGGATGGGCCTCCGGTTAATAGGTTAGTCCCAAAAATAATATAAAAGTGAATAATAAAGCCCAATATTGTCCAAAACAGTAGATAATATAGCATGGAGCAATAAGAAATTATAGATACGCTGGAGACGTATCAACCATCCCCAAGCTTAATTCCTGCTCGTCCTCGACTAGGCAAATGATAAAAAGATAATTTTGATGCGGAGTGCTACTAGGCATAATTTTAATGTAATTCTTCTTAATTGTGGGATGAATATTCTGATCCGAAATATTCAAGACAAGATTTTAATATTGACATAAAAATAATGATACTTCAAGCATACTAACAAAGAAATCATGTCTTCTCAAAATAACATGGCCAAAGAAAGTTATCCCTACAAAATCATATAGTCTGCCTATGCTCTATCTTCACCACACAAAGTATTTAAATCATGCACAACCCCGATGACAAGCCAAGCAATTGTTTCATACTTTTGATGTTCTCAAACTTTTTCAATCTTTACGCAATACATGAGCGTGAGCCATGGACATAGCACTATAGGTGGAATAAAATGGTGGTTGTGGAGAAGACAAAAAGGAGAAGATAGTCTCACATCAACTAGGCGTATCAACGGGCTATGGAGATGCCCATCAATAGATATCAATGTGAGTGAGTAGGGATTGAGAGCTATAAATGTATGAAAGCTCAACAAAAGGAATTGAGTGGGTGTGCATCCAACTCGCTTGCTCACAAAGACCTAGGGCATTTTGAGGAAGCCCATCATTGGAATATACAAGCCAAGTTCTATAATGTAATATTCCCACTAGTATATGAAAGTGACAATATAGGAGACTCTCTATCATGAAGATCATGGTCCTACTATGAAGCACAAGTGTGGTAAAAGGATAGTAGCATTGTCCCTTCTCTCTTTTTCTCTCATTTTTTTATTTTTTTTATTTGGGCCTTTTCTCTTTTTTTTGGCCTCTTTTTTTTTAGTCCGGAGTCTCATCCCGACTTGTGGGGGAATCATGGTCTCCATCATCCTTTCCTCACTGGGACAATGCTCTAATAATGATGATCATCACACTTTTATTTACTTACAACTCATGAATTACAACTCAATACTTAGAACAAAATATGACTCTATATGAATGCCTCCGGCGGTGTACCGGGATGTGCAATGACTCATGAGTGACATGTATGAAAGAATTATGAACGGTGGCTTTGCCACAAGTACAATGTCAACTACACGACCATGCAAAGCAAATATGACAATGATGGAGCGTGTCATAATAAATGGAACGGTGGAAAGTTGCTTGGCAATATATCTCAGAATGGCTATGGAAATGCCATGATAGGTAGGTATGGTGGCTGTTTTGAGGAAGGTTTATGGTGGGTGTATGATACCGGCGAGAAGTGAGCGGTATTAGAGAGGCTAGCAATAGTGGAAAGAAGAAGAGTGCGTATAATCCATCAACTCAACATTAGTCATAAAGAACTCATATACTTATTGCAAAAATCTACAAGTTATCAAAGCAAAGTATTACGCGCATGCTCCTAGGGGGATAGATTGGTAGGAAAAGACGAGCCCTCGTCCCAGACCGCCACTCATAAGGAAGACAGTCAATAAATAAATCATGCTCCAACTTCATCACATAACGGTTCACCATACATGCATGCTACGGGAATCACAAAGTTTAACACAAGTATTTCTCAAATTCACAACTACTCAACTAGCATGACTCTAATATCACCATCTTTATATCTCAAAACAATTATCAAGCATCAAACTTCTCATAGTATTCAACACACTCATAAGAAAGTTTTTACAGATCTTGAATACCAAGCATATTAGGATTATTTAAGCAAATTACCATGCTATTTAAGACTCTCAAAATAATCTAAGTGAAGCATGAGAGATCAATAGTTTCTATAAAACAATTCCACCACCGTGCTCTAAAAGATATAAGTGAAGCACTAGAGCAAACAACAAACTACTCTGAAAGATATAAGTGAAGATCAATGAGTAGTCGAATAATTATGCAACTATGTGAAGACTCTCTAACATTTAATAATTTAAGATATTGATATTTTATTCAAACAGCAAGAAAATCTAAATAAAACTACATTGCAAGGATAGCACAACTCATGTGAAGAAGCAAAAACTTAGGTTCAACCGATACTAACCGATAGTCGTCGAAGAAGAAAGGTGGGACGCCAACCGCGGCATACCCAAGCTTAGGCTCTTGGTTGTCCTTGAATATTACCTTGGGGTGCCTTGGGCATCCCCAATATTAGGCTCTTGCCACTCCTTATTCCATAGCCCATCGAATCTTTACCCATAACTTGAAAACTTCACAACACAAAACTCAACAGAAAATCTCGTAAGCTCCGTTAGCGAAAGAAAACAAAACACCACTTAAGGGTACTGTAATGAACTCATTATTTATTTATATTGGTGTTAGACCTACTGTATTCCAACTTATATATGGTTTATAAACTATTTTACTAGCCATAGAGTCATCAAAATAAGCAAACAACACACGAAAAACAGAATCTGTCAAAAACAGAACAGTCTGTAGTAATCTAAATCAAACGTATACTTCTGGAACTCCAAAAATTATAAAATAAATTGGTGGACTTGAGGAATTTTTATAGTAATCATATTCAAAAATAATCAACTAAATATCACTATCAAGTAAAAAAATTAGCTAATCTCGTGAGCGCTAAAGTTTTTGTTTTTTACAGCATGATCATAAAGACTTCACCCAAGTCTTGCCAAAGGTTCTACTTGGCACAAATACTAATTAAAACATAAAACCACATCTAAACAGAAGCTAAATGGATTATTTATTACTTAACATAACCAAAAATCAAGAAACTAGAATAAAATTGGGTTGCCTCCCAACAAGCGCTATTGTTTAACGCCCCTAGCTAGGCATGATGATTTCAATGATGCTCACCTAAAAGATAAGAATTGAAACATAAAGAGAGCATCATGAAGAAAATTTGACTAGCACATTTAAGTCTAACCCACTTCCTATGAATAGGGATTTTGTGAGCAAAAAACTTACGGGAACAAGAATCAACTTGCATAGGAAGGTAAAACAAGCATAACTTCAAAACTTTAAGCACATAGAGAGGAAACTTGATATTATTGCAGTTCCTACAAGAATATGTTCCTCCCTCATGATAATTTTCAGTAGCATCATGAATGAATTCAACAATATAACCAGCACCTAAAGCATTCTTTTCATGATCTACTTGCATAGAAAATTTACTACTCTCCACATAAGCAAAATTCTTCTCATTCAGAATAGTGGGAGTATCATAAGTGACTTGAACAGTATAAATTCCACATTAAAAGAGTAATGTTCAGAAAAGGGTAATCATAATCATGACAATTTTTATAAATATAATCATCACTACTTTTTATAGCATAAGTTTCATCACAATAATCATCATAAGTAGCAACTTTATTCTCATCATAATCAATTGAAACCTCTTCCGAAATAGTGGATACATCACTAAATAAAGTCATTGTCAGGACCCCGATCCTAAGTCACACCGATCTAGCATGTAACACATCATATCACTTTGCGGCCTCACGCACGGTATTCCCAGGTGTCGCCTTACCATGGCGGGACCGTTTGCGTCTTTTGGCTCACGTATATGATAGTGTCGCTAGTATCCATATGACGAAGAACCGGGCCGACATGGCTAGTCGTGAACCAAAGCGGCGCTAACCCATGGGGACAGGCATACATGAATCACATCGAGCATGTCGGTCATCAACGTATGTATTCGGGCTGTAGCACTGGGCTATGAGGACTCCGGTATCCCGGCTGTAGCAGCTAGGCAGGACTCGAATACCACCGCGTGACATTTCCCGAAGGACGGACATAAGGCAGTGAAACACATGCCCGCCAGTCAAGTGTCCAAGCAGTAGTCTTTGGGCTAGCAGGACTCCGGTGAACCGGGCTGTAGCGGACTACTATCGCTCGGAGGCACGAGACTACATTTCCCCATATGAGAGGCTGCCAAGGATAAACAACTAGTTTGTCGGATCCCACACATACCAAGCATTTCAAACATACACACAATATGCTCAATATGTGTAGATACAACATGGCATCACAACATAACTCTCGACTCAAAATATTATTCATTAGGCTCAAGAAG
Organism: Aegilops longissima; assembly: GCA_021605205.1. Lineage (NCBI taxonomy): Eukaryota > Viridiplantae > Streptophyta > Magnoliopsida > Poales > Poaceae > Aegilops > Aegilops longissima. Next base: position 199,986,710 of record CM038679.1, read on the forward strand.
CGAGATATTACAAACATGGGTCTCATGACCCAACACTCGAAACATACAAGTCAAAGCACAAGCGGAAGCTAATCATATGAGTCTGAGACAACTATAAATGGGAAAAGGCTGAGAAGCGACTATCTACCAGATCTGCCGAGGGCACAAGATCGTAGCTGAGGTAACAAGCTAAGCGTCGAAGTCCACGTGGAACTACTAAGCGAGGCCAGCGTCTCTCGCAAAACATAAAATAAGCAAGCGTGAGTACAATTGTACTCAGCAAGACTTATCAGAACTAACTACATATGCATCATTATCAAAAGGGGTGGTGGAGTTTGTTGCTGCACAAGCCAGCTTTGACTCGGTGGCTATCTGAACTACATTTGCAAGTAACTCTTTTGAGGTGGCGCACGAGTCCACATATTCACCATATCAATACACCACTATGGATCCGCTCCGTCTCCCTACGAGCGCCATCCATAGCACTCACGCTTATCTTGCGCATTTTAGAGTATCCACTTTCACTTGTCTATGAACTGATATAGGCAACCAGAAGTCCTTCTCGTGGACACGGCTATTGAATAGATCATATTTAACCTGCGGGGTGTACTTCTTCACACGCTCTCACCACTTACGCCGTTTACCGACATGTACTCGACAACCTTCAGCGGAAGCCCAGCGTGGGTGTCGGCCACGGCCTACCTAAACACTCAAGTCCCTAGTCCAGGTTTATCGCCTATTCGGGTTCCATCCATGAGGAGTCGGCGAGGTTTCCCATACAGCCCGAGCGATGTGTGCAGGGTTCCCGAGATACCAAGCGGGCACTTTCGGTACACGGACCCACGGTGCCTACCGCAACACAACCCACCCCTAAGGTCAGCGTTGCGTGCGCCCCTGACATGCTACAAACACGAAACTACTTGCAACTCCGGATGAGGACAAGGGTGGTCAAAAGCCGAGAAGGTCCATTGGTTTGGGCCCAATGCGTGGTAATAAGCTGTATCATGGATCACAAACACAGAACTCAGTTCACGAGGGCGGCTGCAATGAGACAACCCACCATGTACTCCTACATGGCCTCTCACCGCTACCTTTACCAAATCGTGTTCACACACTTAGCTCACACACAATAGGACATGTTCATAACAACTCCAATTCATTCCCGATGAATCAGACCCGACTCAACTCTAAGCGTAGCAGGCATGACAAACAAGCATAAATGAGTAGGCACAACATGGCTCAAACAATTCCTACTCATGCTAGTGGGTTTCATCTAATTCTTGTGGAATGACAGGTCATGCAAAGGATCAAGGGTTCAGCTACGCAGCAAGTAACACATGAATCGTTGTTGTCCTAATGCAGTAAAATAGAGCAGGGGCGAGAGAGTGGGATTATATCGGAATGAACAAGGGGTTTTGCTTGCACAGCACTACGAAGATAATAGTTCTTCATCGGTGTCATCGAATAATCATCGTCGGTACATCGTCTACGGGAGGGACAATTACCGGCAAACAAGAAGAGCACAATCAATGCAATGCACATATATGATGCATGATCATGTTAAGGTACTGAATTCACCTAATGCAATAATAATCCAAGTTAGTTGGGTGGAATTCAAACAAGGTTGAATTCCAACTCCAAATGCTATTCATAAATTACCTAATCATGATTCATCTATTCAGTGATGTTAACTTGTTCAAACATGCATGATCATGGCATAAACAGATTCTTCATATTTTTCTGATCATTTTTCATATATAAATTATTTCCATCCGAGTTACGGTTGAATTTCTATGAATTTTAGAAGTTTAGAGTATTTTCTGAAATTTACTGAATTAAATTAAATCCAGAAAATATATATATTGCGTCGACTGACGTCGGTGTGGCGTCGCCAGGTCAACTAGGCGCCCAGGTCAAACTGGCGTGTGGGGGCCACGTTAGTGACTAACTAAACTAACCTAGTTAATTAGCACTAACCTAGGTTAGTTAAATTAGTTTAAACCTAACTAAATTAGTTAGCAGGCGGGCCCGCATGTCGATGGGGAGAGGGAGGTCAAACCGGGCGGTGGGTCAACCCACGCCGGTCGTGATCGTGGCGCCCGGCGTTAGCTTGGGCGAGCCCAGCAGCGGCGCAAGTGCAAACTGCCATTCCGGCCACCAAAAGGGCAGGGAGGTACCCTGAGGAGGCTGGGGATGGTGAGGCTCTTGGTGGGAATAGCCGGGGTCAGGCGGCGGGATCGGCCGGCGGCGAGGTTGGCGGCCGCCGGAGCTCGGAGTAAGTCTTGGGGTTGGCGCTCGATGCAGGAGGGCAAGTGGATGTCGCGTTAGGCTCTGAGGGTCTCTGAGCACGTTGACACGCTCAAGCCGAAGGGCAGGGGCTGTGTGGCGGCGCCATGGCGGCGGTGAGGAGCTGTCGGCCGTAGTGGAGCGGTGGTTAGGGGGAGGCGAGTCGGGGAAGAGGGAATGACTCGGGGCTCACCGTGGGTGCGATGAGGCCGTCGGTGAGCTCGGGTGGGCACGGGCAGCGAATTTGGCGGCAGCGACGGCGGGTCGAAGAGGGAAAGCGGTGGGGCGGCGCCTCGGGGTGCTCGGCGTCGGGAACTTGGTGAGGAGGAGGAGAGGGCTAGGCGGAGGCCATGGACACATCGGCGAGGAGAGGGAGGGCTGTGGCCGTGGCTCTGGCGGCGGTGGCGGCAGCTCTCGGTCGCGTGAGAGAGAGAGAGAGGAAGGGGGGCGTTCGAGGGAGAGGCGAGAGGGCCAGGGGGTCGGGGAGGCGCGTGGCATCGCAAGGAGGTCGGGGAGGCCAGGAAGGCAGGGTGGAGGTGGTGGTGGCGGCCGCCGTCTCCCTCCTCTGCCTCTTGGCGGAGGTAGGCGACAGCGGTCTTGCTGGTGGGCTGGGCCACCAGCTGGGCCAGCGTGGGGAGGGGGAGAAAGAAAGGCTGGGCCGACTGGGCGCCAGGTAGGTCAGGTGCAGCACTCTCTCTCTTTATTATTTCTGTTTTTCTATTTTGCAGTTTGTTTTTGATCCAGTTTTAAAAACCCAAATCAATTTTATAAATCCTGAAAATATTCACGGGCACTTTCTGAATTATTTCTATGGCCCACAAATACTTCCAACATTATTTGAGCATTTAAATTATTTATAGTATTTAAATGCCCAAAGTCAAATGGTTTAAGATTTAATTCAAAAATCCAGGAATGACCTATAAGATATGTTCATCATTTTTGGAAGAGGCTTTCACCTTTATCCATTAATCATGAACATTTACACAGGGCATTTTGGGATTATTGAAAATGATTTTATTTGAACCTATTAGAATTCAATTGGTGCTAGGGTTTCAACAATCCCCATTTCAATTTTCATGGAAATTAACATGATGACATGAAGGCCTTAATGCAACTAATGTCAAGCAATTCTAGGGCTGTGACAACTCACCCCCACTAAACAAGAATCTCGCCCCGAGATTCAAGACGTGAGGTAAGAGGAAAAGGGAGGTCACAAACTATTACAATCTTCATGATCCAATTGCCTTCTCGAAGATGTTGGTTCACTCCACCTTCTTGGTCTTGATGTCTTCGAGATCTTCACCCGACACGGCAACAGAAAGAAGGGGAGAACCCTACATGATTCGACCTTCACGAAGATCAAGTAAACATGATCAACTCACGGACTGAGACGGTGACACCTCTTGAGTTGAGACATAAAATACATCGAGGGGGATGGAGGAACAACAACGAGGTTTGATTAGTGGTCAACAATTCCACGCTTTAGGAAGATGGTGGATGATGTCAAGGTGGCGAGAAAATATTTACCATGATCCCGTAACAGGACTCCTCGAGAAAGGTGGCGCAAAGAACTACTCCCTTAAGTGGCAAAAAGAATTACTTTTGATCCATAGATCATTGGAACTCTTTATACCAGCCTAAGGCAATCGCAAGCGATCATTTGGTGGAGTGCAAAGGAAATGGTACACTTGGACTGGAATGGATGATGTAGACTACCTTGTTGAAGACAACGCAATGGATGATTTTTGCTTATCATCGGAGGTGGAGGGGGCCTAGGGTAAGTCCACTTTGAAGATAACCCTGGACAAGAATTGCTAAGAAGGCAGTCTATAGCGAGATAGCACAAGGACGGTGCAAGCTGGGAACGAAATGCAACTGTACGAATGTTCCAACCATCATATCTGCCTGAGATTCAGATCCGATTGGTGATGGGATATTTCAGACTCATCAGGTCTGAAAAGGAAAGGTTGCAACACAAATCGACGAGATGACGTTGCGAGATTCTCGGGATATGAACTACGATAGCAAGTTCCAAGACATGAGCTGGTTTTGCTACAAACAGGTGAACACGTTGTCCCAGACAAGCATGACCACATGGTAGTCTTATAATAAAACACTACCGAGTTCAGGTTGGGAACCATCAACGAGGATATCGGAGTTTAACATAAGTCATATGATTAGCTCTTATGAAGAAACTTCTTCTCCTTGTGCAAATCAGTTAGTGGCTTGGTGTGCTAGGAATACATACGGAATGAAGATGATCAGTCTATCAAACCATAGAATACTTCGCACATGCATGGTGACTTGGAGTGATTCGGAGGAAGCAAAACAAACCTTTGTCAAATTCATGGCGGCAACTTACACCTAAAGCACATAAATTCGAGGAAGTCTCTTCAACCATCCAAGCATAAGCTTCATGAACGGCACACGAAGAAATGCTTACACAATTTTCCAACACTAGGTTGAGGTTCAACATGACTTATGGGGGAGACAAAATGCTACTGATGGGCTCAACAGCAACTCATCGGAATTTCCATATCACTGGACTTCCACCATCATGTGAACACGTGATAGTATTGGTCAGACCAAAGATGTAATGGTTATGCTCGAGGGATTAACCACGAGTAAGACAGCATTACGAATATCGTTGGTTCTGATTTGACTTGACAATGGCCCATACTCAAATCAAAGAATTGGTAGGACAATAGATCCAACAACTGATCACGAGGACCAATCGATGAAGATATCATCTTTCTTCAACACACACTACACAAGAATATCCCATTGGATCGAACTAGGTTAGGCAAGCTTTTATCTTCCAACTCTCCAAGTTATTGTCTAGCAACCAACTAGCTCGGGGATAACCAACACAGATTCTTGGAGAAGGGTGGTTCACGAGGAACCCACTTGATCACGAGCTCAACATAACATCGAGGAAACAACCGGTGACACTTCCAAGAAGATATTTGGAAAGTCACGAACCACGGTATGTTACTAAGCTCGAGAACAATCTTGCTTTTGAGGGCAAGACGATATGATTGAACGAGTGAGGACTTGACAGGATCCTAACTCATAGATCGAAAGGTGCACCAGAACTAAGGACTAGGTAGCACGATCAATCTTAGGATGATGGTTTAATAACCAACACGCTAAGAATGAGAATATTGTCCATTCACTACCAAGCAACAAGTTGCTCGGGGTATTGATTTCACACATCACAATTCACTTGCCGGCATTCCGGTTACAATAACACGGAACCGAGGAATGAATAATGATAGCGAGAGTATCACTGCGTCAAGATTTCCTAGGAGGTGGTGCAATTCCCATGACACTCTTGACATAAAGATGGTAACACTCCAAGGTAGAACAGAACAAAAGCTGAAGTGGCGTTATGATCTGCGGGATACAACTACTTTGACCCAATCCTAGAAATGGATGAGGTACTGGAGTTTGTTTCTCCTAGTCATTCCGGGATAGAATGGCTTGACGGACCACAAGGATAAAATGCATCGATGAACACAAATGCACACATACCCTTGGCTATCAATTGATAGATGAAGGTCAGAAGACATCTAAGGAAACAACTCAAAGGAGCATATAATTTTCTGAGTTGTGGATGCACAGATTAGTAATGTCGAGCAAGCTCAACATTTCTTCCGGATAACCCATGCAGAAAGGTAGAATTGGCAGATTCACAATTATGAATGGAGAACTCCTCAAGAGCACTCTTATTGTGATCTTTTGGTTCAAAAGAACTTCCGCCATAATTAGTTCATGGTATTTGGAAGAAGGAGAATACCACGGACTTGAGGACTATCATAAAGGTTACTAATATCCTAAAGGCACTTGCAAATACTATCAACATGAAGTAGGATGAATCTCGGGTTCAGAAACCCAGGAGTAGAATACCTGCTACTAAATGGCATCACGGGATGCTTTCGAAAATGATGGCCAGAATCATCACACTGGGGATACAAAAGCATAGCTGAATTGCTAGGTGACTTCCTAAACATCTAGGGTCATAATAATAGTTCCAACATATATGTCAAGGCAATAAATTACCTCAACTCACCGATTAGTGTGCTTGTTCTGACCAAAGAGGACATCGGGAATAGAAGGAAAGGATTGCAAATGCATCAGACTATTTAGAGACCTGGGATGACTCGGACAGCATAACGGCTGTAAATGCTCAAAAATGATTTGAGACATCCTGCAGAAAATGGTGGCATAACCACTCAACAACATCATAACAAGATTCCGAGATCAACAGTTATCATACAGAAATAGTAGGAACTGAACTGGGGATTAAAACCAACAATCTTACAAGTCTATGGACTAGTAACGCGTCATCCTAATAGATAGATGAGAAGCCTAGTTCTTAAACCCCGTAGAAGAGAAGAGGATGACTCAGATCAGAAGGCCATGAGGTATAAGGAGTAAAAAGAGCCTTACGTTCCCATCCACAATCAATTCCCTTATATAACTAAAGCATTTCTAGACACAACTTCGACCAGTTTGGCTTGGTAATCCTACAGGCAGTCAGGCTCTGATACCAACGCTGTCAGGACCCCGATCCTAAGTCACACCGATCTAGCATGTAACACATCATATCACTTTGCGGCCTCACGCACGGTATTCCCACGGGTGTCGCCTTACCATGGCCGGGACCGTTTGCGTCTTTTGGCTCACGTATATGATAGTGTCGCTAGTATCCATATGACGAAGAACCGGGCCGACATGGCTAGTCGTGAACCAAAGCGGCGCTAACCCATGGGGACAGGCATACATGAATCACATCGAGCATGTCGGTCATCAACGTATGTATTCGGGCTGTAGCACTGGGCTAACAGGACTCGGTATCCGGGCTGTAGCGAGCTAGGCAGGACTCGAATACCACGCGTGACATTTCCCGAAGGGACGGACATAGGAACGAAGTGAAACACATGCCGGCCGATCAAGTGTCCAAGCAGTAGTGCTGGGCTAGCAGGACTCCGGTGAACCGGGCTGTAGCGGACTACTATCGCTCGGAGGCACGAGACTACATTTCCCCATATGAGAGGCTGCCAAGGATAAACAACTAGTTTGTCGGATCCCACACATACCAAGCATTTCAAACATACACACAATATGCTCAATATGTGTAGATACAACATGGCATCACAACATAACTCTCGACTCAAAATATTATTCATTAGGCTCAAGGCGAGATATTACAAACATGGGTCTCATGACCCAACACTCGAAACATACAAGTCAAAGCACAAGCGGAAGCTAATCATGTGCGAGTCGAGACAACTATAAATGGGAAAAGGCTGAGAAGCGACTATCTACCAGATCTGCCGAGGGCACAAGATCGTAGCTGAGGTAACAAGCTAAGCGTCGAAGTCCACGTGGAACTACTAGCGAGGCCGCGTCTCTCGAAAAACATAAAATAAGCAAGCGTGAGTACAATTGTACTCAGCAAGACTTACATCAGAACTAACTACATATGCATCATTATCAAAAGGGGTGGTGGAGTTTGGTGCAGCAAGCCAGCTTTGACTCGGTGGCTATCTGAACTACATTGCAAGTAACTCTTTTGAGGTGGCGCACGAGTCCACATATTCACCATATCAATACACCACTATGGATCCGCTCCGTCTCCCCACGAGAACGCCATCCATAGCACTCACGCTTATCTTGCGCATTTTAGAGTATCCACTTTCACTTGTCTATGAACTGATATAGGCAACCCGAAGTCCTTCTCCGTGGACACGGCTATTGAATAGATCATATTTAACCCTGCAGGGTGTACTTCTTCACACGCTCTCACCACTTACGCCGTTTACGACATGTACTCGGCAACCTTCAGCGGAAGCCCAGCGTGGGTGTCGGCCACGGCCTACCTAAACACTCAAGTCCCTAGTCCAGGTTTATCGCCTATTCGGGTTCCATCCGCAGGAGTCCGGCGAGGTTTCCCATACAGCCCGAGCGATGTGTGCGGGGTTCCCGAGATACCAAGCGGGCTTTCGGTACACAGACCCACGGTGCCTACCGCAACACAACCCACCCCTAAGGTCAGCGTTGCGTGCGGCCCCTGACATGCTACAAACACGAAACTACTTGCAACTCCGGATGAGGACAAGAGTGGTCAAGAAGCGAGAAGGTCCATTGGTTTGGGCCCAATGCGTGGTAATAAGCATATCATGGATCACAAACACAGAACTCAGTTCACGAGGGCGGCTGCAATGAGACAACCCACCATGTACTCCTACATGGCCTCTCACGCTACCTTTACCAAATCGTGTTCACACACTTAGCTCACACACAATAGGACATGTTCATAACAACTCCAATTCATTCCCGATGAATCGGACCGACTCAACTCTAAGCGTAGCAGGCATGACAAACAAGCATAAATGAGTAGGCACAACATGGCTCAAACAATTCCTACTCATGCTAGTGGGTTTCATCTAATTCTTGTGGAATGACAGGTCATGCAAAGGATCAAGGGTTCAGCTACATGAGCAAGTAACACATGAATCGTTGTTGTCCTAATGCAGTAAAATAGAGCAGGGGCGAGAGAGTGGGATTATATCGGAATGAACAAGGGGGTTTTGCTTGCCTGGCACTTCTGAAGATAATAGTTCTTCATCGGTGTCATCGAATAATCATCGTCGGTACATCGTCTACCGGGAGGGGACAATTACCGGCAAACAAGAGAGAGCACAACCAATGCAATGCACATATATGATGCATGATCATGTTAAGGTACTGAATTCACCTAATGCAATAATAATCCAAGTTAGTTGGAGTGGAATTCAAACAAGGTTGAATTCCAACTCCAAATGCTATTTCATAAATTACCCTAATCATGATTCATCTATTCAGTGATGTTAACTTGTTCAAACATGCATGATCATGGCATAAACAGATTCTTCATATTTTTCTGATCATTTTTCATATATAAATTATTTCCATCCGAGTTACGGTTGAATTTCTATGAATTTTAGAAGTTTAGAGTATTTTCGAAATTTACTGAATTAAATTAAATCCAGAAAATATATATATTGCGTCAGCCTGACGTCAGTGTGACGTCAGCGGGTCAACTAGGCGCCCAGGTCAAACTGGCGTGTGGGGCCACCGTTAGTGACTAACTAAACTAACCTAGTTAATTAGCACTAACCTAGGTTAGTTAAATTAGTTTAAACCTAACTAAATTAGTTAGCAGGCAGGCGGGCCCGCATGTCGATGGGGAGAGGGAGGTCAAACCAGGCGGTGGGTCAACCACGCCGGTCAGCGATCGTGGCGCCGGCGTTTAGCCGCCCGGCGAGCCCAGCTGGCCTGGCGCAAGTGCAAACTGCCATTCCGGCCACCAAAAGGGCGGGAGGTACCTCTGAGGGCTGGGGATGGTGAGGCTCTTGGTGGGAATAGCGGGGTCAGGCGGCGGGATCGGCCTTGGCGACGAGGTTGGCGGCCGGAGCTCGGGTAAGTCGCGAGGTTGGCGCTTCGATGCAGGAGGGCAAGTGGATGTCGCGTTAGGCTCTGGGGTCTCTGAGCACGTTGACACGCCCGACGCGAGCGGAGGGGCTGTGGCATGGCGGCGCCATGGCGGCGGTGAGAGCTGTCGGCCGTAGTGGAGGCGGTGGTTAGGGGGAGGCGAGTCGGGGAAGAGGGAAATGACTCGGGGGCTCACCGTGGGTGCGATGAGGCCGTCGGTGAGCTCGGGTGGGCACGGAGCAGCGATTGGCGGCAGCGACAGCGGGTCGAAGAGGGGAAAGCAGTGGGGCGGCGCCTCGGGGTGCTCGGCGTCGGGAACTTGGTGAGGAGGAGGAGAGGGCTAGGCGGAGGCCATGGACACATCGGCGAGGCGAGGAGGGCTGTGGCCGTGGCTCGGCGGCGGTGGCGGCAGCAGCTCGGTCGCGTGAGGAGAGAGAGCGAGAGGAAGGGGGCGTTCGAGGAGAGGCGAGAGGGCAGGGGTCGGGAGGCGCGTGGCATCGCAAGGAGGTCGGGGAGGCCAGGAAGGCAGGGTGGAGGTGGCCTTGTGTGGCGTGCCAGTGTCCCTCCTCTGCCTCTTGGCAGAGGTAGGCGACAAGCGGTCTGTGGCTGGTGGGCTGGGCCACCAGTGGGCCAGCGTGGGGAGGGAGAAAGAAAGGCTGGGCCATTGGGCGCCGAGTGGGTCAGGTGCAGCACTCTCTCTCTTTATTATTTCTGTTTTCTATTTTGCAGTTTGTTTTGATCCAGTTTTAAAACCCAAATCAATTTTATAAATCCTGAAAATATTCACGGGCACTTTATGAATTATTTCTATGGCCTAAATACTTCCAACATTATTTGAGCATTTAAATTATTTATAGTATTTAAATGCCCAAAGTCAAATGGTTTAAGATTTAATTCAAAAATCCAGGAATGACCTATAAGATATGTTCATCATTTTTGGAAGAGGCTTTCACCTTTATCCATTAATCATGAACATTTACACAGGGCATTTTGGGATTATTGAAAATGATTTTATTTGAACCTATTAGAATTCAATTGGTGCTAGGGTTTCAACAATCCCCATTTCAATTTTCATGGAAATTAACATGATGACATGAAGGCCTTAATGCAACTAATGTCAAGCAATTCTAGGGCTGTGACAGTCATGATCTCTCCAAATCCACTTTCATAAATATTATAAGATTCAACATCCTCCAAAATAGTGGGATCATTACTTCCTAAAGTTGACACTCTTCCAAACCCACTTTCATCAATATAATCATCATAAGTAGAAGGCATGCTATCATCATAACAACTTTGCATAGGAAAACTTGGGAGGCTAAAAATATCATCCTCATTAAATGTAGCATCCCCAAGCTTGGGACAAACATTAATTGCAGCAAATATATTCTCAAAAACATCATCTTCATCAAACATAGCATCCTCAAGCTTGGGCCTTTTCATATCATAAGCATAATCACTCTCATCATTAATAGTATGGATAGCACCGATAGTATAGCAAATATCATATTCTTCCAAACAAGTGCCAAAAATATTTTCAAGATCATAAGAAGTATCATTATCTTCCCAATCATAATCATCACAACAAGCAATATGCATAACGAGATCATCATCAAGTGCATCATCTTCCACAATTATTTTTGATTCATTTTCATGAGGCACAACAATAATAGGAGCAACATTATTTGGGAGAGATACCTTTTTACCTCTCTTCCTTTTTCTTTTCTTCTTATTCACCACATCATGTGTGGGTTCAATCCTCTTTTTGGAGATCCTTATTAATGAGATTGGTTGAATAGAAGGCTCCTCCTCGTTACCTGATTCATCATAAGAAATAATAGGAGGATATTGGGAAGTCCCTTCCCTTTCGTTAGTATTCTCTTCATCTTCTATTTGTTTTCTTCTCTTTATGTAATTGGCAATATAAGGATTGTCAATGCAATTCATCGCACAATACATATAAATCTCTTCTAGATCAATATCGAGGAATTTCTCAAGGCTATATTCTGGAATATGCTTAGTTTGACATTTCATTTCTTCATAACCCAAAAGCAAACTAAGTTCATTATGATGTGCAAGGGAAATCAAGTCATCACAATTTTTGGACACGATTCGATCATGAAACAATTTGCAATTGATATTTAAATGACCATGTTCATTGCAAATTTCACAAGTACGGTAAAGATATTTTAAACTTTCAGCACTCACATTTAGCCTTTCTTGCAACCATTTAGTTTCCAAGTACTTATGCCTCTTGCAATATCTATCTTCCCTATTTGGTGTGTACTTGCAAACCCAATGTACTCCACAAAAATTGACATGTTTATAGGAGACATTTTCATCATAACTAGTGCAATCATCATTAGTATTATGGATATTCAAGGAGTTCATACTAACAACATTGAAATCATGCTCATCATTCAAAGATTTAGTGCCAGACATTTTAATGCATTCTTCTTCTAACACTTTGGCACAATTTTCCTTCCCATCAAACTCATGAAAGATATTAAAAAGATGAAGCGTATGAGACAAACTCAATTCCATTTTTTTGTCGTTTTCTTTTATAAACTAAACTAGTGATAAAACAAGAAACAAAAAGATTCAATTGCAAGATCTAAAGATATACCTTCAAGCACTCACCTCCCCGGCAACGGCGCCAGAAACTGCTTGATGTCTACTAAGCAACCTTCTTCTTGTAGACGTTGTTGGGCCTCCAAGTGCAGAGGTTTGTAGGATAGTAGCAAATTTACCTCAAGTGGATGCCCTAAGGTTTATCAATCCGTGGGAGGTGTAGGATGAAGATGGTCTCTCTCAAACAACCCTGCAACCAAATAACAAAGAGTCTCTTGTGTCCCCAACACACCCAATACAATGGTAAATTGTATAGGTGCACTAGTTCGGCGAAGAGATGGTGATACAAGTGCAATATGGATGGTAGATATAGGTTTTTGTAATCTGAAAATATAAAAACAGCAAGGTAACAAGTGGTAAAAGTGAGCTTAAACGGTATTGCAACGCTAGGAAACAAGGCCTAGGGTTCATACTTTCACTAGTGCAAGTTCTCTCAACAATAATAACATAGTTGGATCATATAACTAACCCTCAACATGCAACAAAGAGTCACTCCGAAATCACTAATAGTGGAGAACAAACGAAGAGATTATGGTAGGGTACGAAACCACCTCAAAGTTATTTTTTCCAATCAATCCGTTGGGCTATTCCTATAAGTGCCACAAACAGCCCTAGAGTTTGTACTAGAGTAACACCTTAAGATACAAATCAACCAAAACCCTAATGTCACCTAGATACTCCAATGTCACCTCAAGTATCCATGGGTATGATTATACGATATGCATCACACAATCTCAAATTCATCTATTCAACCAACACATAGAGCCTCAAAGAGTGCCCCAAAGTTTCTACCGGAGAGTCAAGACGAAAACGTGTGTCAACCCCTATGCATAAGTTCATGGGCGGAACCCGCAAGTTGATCACCAAAACATACATCAAGTGAATCACGTGATATCCCATTGTCACCACAGATACGCACGGCAAGGCATACATCAATTGTTCTCAAGTCATTAAAGACTCAATCAGATAATATTACTTCAAAGGGAAAACTCAATTCATTACAAGAGAGAAGAGGGGGAGAAGAAACATAAGATCCAACTGTAATAGCAAAGATCGCGATACATCAAGATCGTGCCAAATCAAGAACACGAGAGAGAGAGAGAGAGATCAAACACATAGCTTATGGTACATACCCTCAGCCCCGAGGGTGAACTACTCCCTCCTTGTCATGGAGAGCGCCGGGATGATGAAGATGGCCACGGTGAGGTTCCCCCCTCCGTGAGTCTTGGAACAGGTCCCGATTGACTTTTGGTGGCTCTGAGAGGCTTGTGGCGGAACTCCTATCTATTCTGTTCTCCGATCGTTTTAGGGTATATGGGTATATATAGGAGGAAGAAGTACGTCAGGGGAGCCACGAGGGGCCCATGAGGGTGGAGGGCGCGCCTGGGGGGGAGGGCGCGCCCCCCTACCTCGTGGCTCCCTTGTTTCTTTCCTGACGTGCACTCCAAGTTTTTTCGGTAGCTTTCCTTCCAAAAATAACTTCTCCAGTTGATTTCATTCCGTTTTGACTCCGTTTGATATTCCTTTTATTCAAAACACTGAAACAAGGGAAAAACAACAATTCTGGGCTGGGCCTCCGGTTAATAGGTTAGTCCCAAAATAATATAAAAGTGAATAATAAAGCCCAATATTGTCCAAAAAAGTAGATAATATAGCATGGAGCAATAAAAAATTATAGATACGTTGGAGACGTATCACATCCCTCCCCCTCCTGATCACGCGGTGGCGGAATCCGCTGTGAGATGAGGAGGGAGAGGGCGAGGTTGTGGTCGCCATGGTGCTCGAGGAAGAGGAGGACAGGGCGACGCTTTGGTCGCGCCTCCACTGGCGGCTCCTCCTCCGATGGAAGGCCACGTCAGAGATCAACCTCGAGAGTTCATCATCAGGCTATACAAACCTCCGTGCGGCCACCTTCGGCTCCCTACTCCATTTGCATGGGAAATGGAGCTTGAACAGTCACGCGCCCTAAGGTTGCACATGAGGGGCTGCGGGAATGGCATCATGTGGGTTGATGTCGACTTCCCTACTCCTCATGTTATGTATCTTCGTCGTGGCTGGAAGACCTTTTCTCGAGCCCATAGCTTGTCAGAGGGGCACGTTCTCCCGTTCAAACTAATGGAGAGCGGCCTACTCTCCATCAAGATTTTTGGGCATTCAGGAGCTCGCTTAGGGTGCTGCGCGGAGAGCTCTACCGACGAAGAAATCTCCTCCTAGAGCAAGAGTGATGTGGAGGACATCAACGACGATGACGACGGCAGCGGGCGGGAGGGCGACGACACTAACTTCGGCTGAGTGTTGCCCGCACTATCTTCATTAGGTGGCAGCACCATCATCTGCACCTGCATCTCCTTCCTGGCAAGGAGATTTACCGGGGAGTTGGATGCAAAGGTGAGGATGGTGCCTCCCGGCTTCCTCCAACAGCCTTCCAGCTGGACCCCGGTAGGCTTCCTCTCGGGCTACAGCTCCGTTAGCCCTGCCGTGTCCTGATGGCCCTGGTGGTGGCGGTCGATGGGTCGCCTCTGCCATGCTCTCCATTGATGCGTTCACCGATGTCCTCCTGCCCCTGCCAGGCTACCTCTCCTGGAGCCCGACGGGGTCAGGATGGGCTTCTGCTCAGGCGCTCCTTTTGCCCCCTTTGCCTTTTACCGCCGTGCCTAGGAGGAGAGGGACAAGAAAGGGCATCACGGGGCACTTATCTTTTTTCAATATTAAATCTGTCGGCACTTGCCAAATTTTAGTTCAAATAATGTATTTCTCGAGTCCATGTTTGTGTTCTGTAAGGTTTGTACTTGTATGATCGGCGTATTAATGAAAAAGATGAACCTTGGAGGGAACTCGTGCTTGTATATGTCCATGCAGAGGTGGAATGCCTCTTTACTTTAAATAAACGAGTTTCCCCCAGCAAGCTATCCTGCTGGTACCCTTTTATTTTATTGCCGAAGAACTGAGCCTGCCGGGCATAAATTAAGGGACCAGCCAATTGTCGATCTCTTTTCACCAAAGGCCACTACGACCATCCTGGTCGAAGCAACGTTCGAGTCCAGGGATGGGAGCGCCTAAAGTTCAAAGAGCGGCGAGGTTTTCTCATGCACAAGTTTCATCTTACAGAACACTTATGGACAAGAGGTATAACTTATCTGTTTGGCTTGCCGGAGATCGCAGCATTGGTCCATCTTTCCAGGTCCTTGTAGAGGCTAAGCTCACGGCAGGAACCTGCAGTTTTATGCAGATGGGAATGATGCAAGATACGACCTTATCTATATGCATATGCAATGCTCATGAAATGCATGCAATGCTCTTGAAATGCTTATGCATGCATGCAACTTGTTGGGGGCCCCCATCACTTCGTTTATTTCTCCGTTGCTTAGGGTCTGCGCCTAGCTTTGTACAAGGGGTTACATGCAACTGAGGCAAAGGCTTGTAGAAAAGGGTGGCTGCCGGGCAGGGCCCAACAGCTCCGCCTTACGGGTAGAACTAACAGACATGCTCAATATTCCATGAGTTTTGCAATTGAATTCCATCTCTGGTCTCCATACGGACTGCACCAGGTCTGGTAACTCGAACTACCCGGTAAGGGCCTTCCCACTTTGGCGTCAACTTGTTTGTACGCTTGGCGGACTGAACGCGCCTAAGGAGAAGGTCACCTTTCTCAAAACACTAGGAATGAACCATGCGGCTGTGATAGCGACGCAGGGCTTGCTGATAGCGTGCAGCGCGCGTAGTAGCCCGGAGACGGTTCTCCTCGAGTAGAACAGCGTTATCACGTCGGTGCTGATCTTGCACTACTTCATCATAGGCAATCACTCGAGTTGAACCATAAATGAGTTCTGTGGGGATAACTGGTTCTGCCCCAGAGACAAGGGAGAAGGGACTCTACCCGGTAGCTCGATTTGGTGCCATTCCGAGGGACCAGATAACTACCGGCAGCTCATCGATCCACCGCATGTCGTGCTTCAGCAGCATATCAAAGGTTCTTTTCTTGAGTCCTTGCAGCACTTCAGCATTCGCCCTCTCAGCTTACCCACTGCTTCTGGGATGCGCGACAGAGGTAAATGATATCTTGCTTCCGAGGGCATGAACATATTGCATGAAGGCGCGGCTCGTGAATTGGGTGTCGTTGTCGGTAATGATCCTTGTCGGGACTCCAAAACGGCACGCCAACTCTTTCAAGAACTTGATAGCTAACTGAGTAGTCACCTTTCTCATGGCAGCTACTTCCGGACACTTTGTAAACTTGTCAATAGCAACAAACAAGAATTCAAAGCCCCCGGCAGCTCGGGGAAAAGGGCCGAGGATATCGAGCTCCTAGACCGAAAACGGCCATGACAAAGGGATTGTCTGAAGAGCTTGTGCAGGAAGGTGGATGTTTTTGGAATGGAACTGGCAGGCTTCACATTTGTTGACTAGATCAACCACATCTTGGAGGGCTGTGGGCCAATAGAATCCTTGCCGGAATGCTTTCCAAACTAATGCCCTTGATCCAATGTGGGAGCCGCACATGCCTTTGTGTATCTCAACCAGCAGTTCCTTTCCTTCTTCCCGATGCAATTCAATTTCGCACCGTTGGGCCTCCTTCTGTATAGAGTGTCATCGACAAACTGATACATAGTGGCCCTCCGGGCTACTGTTTCAGCTTCATCTTGGTCATTGGGAAGTTCTCCGGTGTGCAGGATATGGACTATGTGCCTTGCCCAAGTTGGAGCTGGGGCTCGGCAACAAGGACTAGCAGTACCTCCTCAATTGTGGGGGCACGTTCCTCCTTCACTGGGACCATAGGCCTGGCTAGAGGGTGCGGCCCAACAAGTGATGAGGAGTTGTTTCCCGCAGGGTCCCTACTAGGAACCCGTGTAGGCTCTACTGGGAGAGGCTTACTAGAGTCCATCTTTCTCCTTTTCCGGGCAATTGTTGCTGGGAATACGGAGGGCTGAGTAAGATGGAGAACAAAAGGTCCTGGTTCCACAGGAAGCTTTTGCACAACACGCTTTGACTGGTGATCAGCTATGCTATTTTCTGAACGGGGTACGTGCTCTGTTTGCAATTTGTCAAAGCGCTCCTCCAATCTTCTCACTTCCTCAATGTATGCATCCATCATTGGACTTTGGTAATCCTTGTTGACTTGTCTCACTACAAGATGTGAATCTCCTTGAATTATCAGCCTCTTGATTCCCCAATTCTGCGGAAATCCTGAGCCCGGCAAGGAGCCCTTCATACTCTGTTGTATTGTTGGTCGCCTCTTCCCGGGCAAAGTGCATCTGGACGACGTACTTCAAGTGCTCCCTGGAGGGAAAAGGCACCATCGAAATAAATGATCCATTCTTGGGGCGCTTCCTTGCCGGGGATAACTTTTTCCAGTACTTCCTCATCAGGGGTTGGCTTCCATTCTCCAATAAACTCTGACAATGCATTGCTCTGAATGGTTGATGTGTTCTCAAACTTCAGGTTGAAGATGGATAAATCCAAAGCCCACTCCACTATCCTGCATGTAGACTCTGGTTTTTGGTGTATCCTTTGCAACGGGAAACGAGTGACAACCGTGATCTCATGGGCTTGGAAGTAGTGGCGCAGTTTCCTTGAGGCCATGGTGAGACCAAAATTCAATTTTTGCTCACCAGAGTACCTCGATCTAGCTCCTTGTAACAGGGAACTGACGAAGTACACTGGGCGCTGCACCACTTTCTTCTTTGTCATGTCCTTGGGGTCAACCTCGCTGTCATTCTCATTCTTATCGTGATCCTTATCTGGCTCTGCCGGGCCTTTCTCACTTTCTACCTCTTCCACTTCCCGTTGTGCCACCAAGGCTGCACTAACCACTTTATTGGTTGCCGCCAAGTATAGCAACAACGACTGTTGTGGTTTGGGGGCAACCAAGGTGGGTAAAGACGACAAGTTGGCCTTTAACTCTTGCAAAGCCGCATCTGCTTCTGGGGTCCACTTCATGGGCTTTGCCTCCTTCAGGATTTTGAAGAACGGCAGGGCGCGCTCAGCATACTCGGAGATGAATTTGCTTAGCGCGGCAGCGCACCCTGTCAGACAACGCACATCTTGACTGTCACTGGCGCCTGGACCTGCTCGATAGCTTTGATCTTGTCAGGGTTGGCTTTGATCCCCCGATGGGATACAAATAACCCAAGTATCTTGCCGAAGGGAGCACCAAACACACACTTCTCCGGGTTGAGCTTCAAGTTGATCTTGCAAAGATTAGCAAATGTCTCCTCCATGTCCTGGATGAGGGTTGCTCTATCCTTTGTCTTGACCACAATATCATCCATATAAGCCTCAATCTTTCTGTGTAGCTGTGGCTCAAAACCAATCTGGATTGCCCTTGCAAAAGTAGACCCGACACTCTTTAATCTGAATGGCATGCGGATAAAGCAGTACGTACCACATGGAGTGATGAACGAGGTCTTCTCTTCGTCTTCTCTGGACATGAACATTTGATGATATCCAGAATATGCATCCAAAAAGGAGAGCAAATCACAGCCTGATGTGGAATCCACAATCTATCGATGCGCGGCAAGGGAAATGGGTCCTTCTGGAAAGCCTTGTTGAGGTCTGTGAAATCTATGCAAAGCCTCCATTTCCCGTTAGCCTTGCGAACAACCACTGGATTTGCTAACCATGTTGGATGTAGCACTCCTCTGACCAAAGCAGCTGCCTCAAGCTTCTTAATCTCCTCTGTAATAAACTGTTGCCTCTCCAAGGCTTGCCTCCGAACTATCTGCTTGACAGGTCGGGCATGTGGGCAGACAACAAGGTGGTGCTCGATTTCCTCCCTAGGAACAACGGGAATATCAGATGGTTTCCAGGCAAACACATCGATATTTTCCCGCAGGAAGGCAACGAGCGTGCTTTCCTATTTGTCATCAAGGGTGGCGCTGATAGTGAAGGTACCATCAACGCCAGGCAGCCCTGCCGGGACCTTCTTCACTTGTGGTGCAGCAACCTTGGATCTCTTGTTGTTGGAACTCTCCAGTAAGTCATCAACAGGCGCAGCACACTCCGAAGAGGTACACTTCCCAGATTCCTGTAACATCCCAAATTTCCTATTTGGAATGTTTTACAATTATAGCTAAGCATCTATGCATTCTGTTTGAATTTGAGTGCCATTTGGAGTTTCAGAAGATTTTTGAGTTTTGGAATTTGAATTCAAACTTTGGCAAGTGGGAATCATTTAAAAAACTATGCCTGATAAATACTTGAGCAAAAGCATGAGAGGAGTAAACATGACACTCCAAAAATATCAGAGGAAAACAATGCCAAAAGTTTTGAATTCAAATTTGAGTTTTATTTGAATTTTGGAAAAAATGATTTTTATAAACTTTGGATTTTGCCTGGAAAATGTTCAAATGATAGGAATATTCCCCTGATCATTTTGGTATATATATGTCCTATATAAAATATTTATATTTTATATTCTATCTCTGTTTTTATTTTTTTCAAAAAGAAATAAAATAGGAAAAAGGAAAAAATGCCCTGGGCGCCGGCCAAGCCAACTGGCCCAGCCAACCCAGGCGGCCCAGCCAGCGAGGCCCACCAGGCGCCAGCGAGCCAGGCCCAGCCGACCGCACCCCCCCGCGCCGAATCTCCTTCCGCTCGGTCGCCCGCACCAATTCGCTCCCCCTCCCTCTCACCGACAGGCGGGCCACCACCTCCCTCTTCCCCTCGCCCACGCAACAACCCCGCCGCCGCTCGCCGGGATCCCGTGAGATCCGGGATCCGCCGCGATACGCTCGCCCGCATTGCCCCTCGTCCAAGCAGACGCCGCACGCCCATAAATACCCCCCCCCCATTCCCCCCCTCGCCCCCTCGCCGGATCTCTCCCTCCCTCCTCACGCGCCCGCCGGAGCCCGAGAGCACCACCGCCGCCATTTCCCTCACCGCCGACGCCCTAGCCCACCCGATCTCGCGGACTCCACCAGACGGACCCCTCGAGCCCGTCCGCACCGCTGGAGCCCTCCGCCGCGCCCCGACCACCGGAGGCGTCGGCCTTTTCGCCCTTCGAGCCGCCGCCGCCGTCGAACTCGGTAAGCCGCGGAGCTTCTCTCCGCCGTCCGATCTCGTTTGTGCGGCTAGGATTAGAACCCCCGAAGGGGTATCCTCTTTTAAATAAAACCGGCTTTTTCTCCGGTTCGTTCCGGTTTAGTTTAAGTTGGGGTTTTTAATTAGATCGGTCCGATTCGTTTAAACCTAGGGCCCGTTTAGTTATATTATGCTCAGTGCGTAGGTTAGGCCCATTAGGCCGTTTTTCTTTATTTTCGTTTTTCTGTTTTAACAGAATAGTTTCCATTTGTAAAATTCATATCTTTTATTCTACTTAATATTTTTTAGTGATTCGTTTTTTGTTGGTTTGCAAATTTCTTATAGTTTCTGTAGAAAATATAATTAGCTATGTTAAAATTATTTAGAATTGCTTTATTTTAATTTTAGTCCGAATAGTAAATCTTCTATAAAATGAGTTAGGAAATTATTTTTATATGATTCTTTTTGTCCCAACTTTGTTTTGACATTGCCTAACCGTAGGAATTAATTTGGGCATTTTAGGATTAAGAAAAAATTAGTTTCTAGCAGAATCATGTTATTCTTAATTAATTAACTAGCTCTGTTTTCCTATTATTTTAATTAGCAAATAAATTTATTTTTCACATGTGATTGATTATTCTAGGTTAGTTTCTGTCACCTTAGAGGATGAACTTTTATTTATAATAAATAAAACTTTTATTTTATTTTTCTTACTAAAAATTGCTTTAGGCCTAATAGGAGTTTCATAATAGGTTTTAAATTGATTCTTTTTGCTCCTAGTTGCTTAATGCATTCTTTTCTGTTAAGTTAACATAAACTCATGCTTAGGTTATGTTGAGAAAATTTTTGTTATGTAAAACTATTTCTAGTTGTTGCTTGAAGTAGGAAAAACTTTGAGTTGGATTTCTTTGAGTTTTTCTTTTGGGTTTTGATTCGTTTGTTTGGTGTGTTTCATATTACTATGCTGTTATGTAAGTGATCTTATGCTATATGCTTATTGTGATTATTGTTTGTCTCGGTAGAATTTCCGGTCTGAAGCTTGCTACTCTGAGTCCTTAGCTTACGAAGATTGTCAACAAGGCAAGTCATTGATCATGTTATTTTCAATACCTATGATTTTTATTGCATTAGAATTATACCACCCACCATGCATGCGATGGGTGAAATTTTGAAGTTATAATCTTGAGTAGTATCATGTGGTAGGATGAACCAATTCCCCTTGTTACCATGGCCGGACGAAGTAGTTTACTTTTGCTATGCTCAGAGCGGGATTGGTTGAGTGAATTCATAAGCAAGATGTGAGAGTCAAGATGATCACAACCCCATGAACTTCAATGATCAAGATGGACTTGAAATTCACTCTTGGATGGAGGGCGGTTGGCGGGCACCTGGAGAACCCGGTGGTTGGCGGGATGCATGGAGAAGTGCCATGACATCTTATGAGCTTCACCCAGCCACGAAGAGGCGGATGGATGCCTTTGACGGAAGCTTACTGTGCAGCCGCAAGCCATTATGGGCTCTGGCTGGGTCAACCCTAGTTGTGACGCTGGCTGGGCGGTACTACGAGATGTAGAAGAGCGGTAGGATTGGATGGGTACGGCGGTAGCGGAAGAACTCTTTGGAAGACCTGTTTCATTCATCCGTCTTCAAACACCATGAAGTGCGAAGACTTAAAAGGAGGGAATGATTCTTGCGGTTAAATTGCGCAAATCTCTGCAGAGTTAAAGATCTAATCGATTAGCCGTGTCCCCGGTTACGGACAATTTGAGCCTCTGGAACTTGGAAGTATTCGGAAATCTCAACACTAAAATTAATAAATTAATTTGAGGGGGTTATGACTTAATAATTTGGGAATGAGATATTGGTTGGCGGAACCATCTCAATAACTACCAACAATTTGTAGTAATTTGCAAGCAAGTCCACTGTGGTAGGGAAAAACTGGCTTTTTGCAAAATGATGAAACTTAGAGCCCCACAGCCAAATTGCATATAGTGATAGTAATTTTTATTGTTATTCTCTACATGACTTGCCAGCATATTCAAAATGCTGACCTACACGGCTGCAACGTCTTATGTTGCAGAGGAGTATTCCGATCAGGATTGAGGCTACGCTCGCGCTTGGCGATTGCCCTTTGAGTCGGATGGACTCGCTATTTAAATCTCGCTTCGCAGTTTTTACTAGTTTATTTCTCATGAGTTGGCCTTCGGCCGAATTTATTATCTTGTAATAAAGACTCTATATGAGAATCGTGTAATAAATTCAGGTGTGATTTAACTTTGATTATTTCATCGATGTCTTGTGAGTACCGGCATGATCTTGGGATGGAATGCAGAACACGAGACTTGACCGATTTTGGGTCAGGTCGCTCTGAGATGATATCGAGCACACGCTGACCGTGGGGCGTAACCCCTAGGATCGGAAAGCCATAGGAAGAGACTATTTACTTTAAATCCTTATCTTTCCGTAATTCTCCCTGTTCATTTCGACTTCTCTCCGATTTTCAACATTCTAGATGGCCGTCGAGTTCACCCAGTTTGCTACGGAGTTTTGCCAGCCCGATGAGGCGATGCCCTTGGCAGAAGCTGGTCAGATGGTGAAGAAGCTGAAGATTGCTCTGCCCTCGATCACCGGAAGCCAACCAATGCACTTCCAGCGGATACCGCTTCTGAGGATCAAGGTGCACATTCCAGGAGAACCTTGGAGGGCATCTGAGCCTATTGACTTTGAGTTCACCGACTTCAAGCTGGATCCTCGGAAGGGACATGGCGATCTACCGTGCACTTGGACATCTCCGAGAAGAGTACAGGGCGAGCTCGATCCATCGAGACCTCGCCATGGTTTCTCGCGAGCAAGGAATGGAGATATCATCCGTGCCGTGAGGGCGACTCCATTCTCTCTTATATCCAGGACTTGGAGTGTCTCCTCAGAAGCGGAGATCCAGACTCGCCGTAACTTCGAAGGTACACAGGAGGCTGTTGTTCCGTGAACTGGGCTGGAAGAGAAGGCACCGCGAACTTCCTTAGCCATGAGGAAGAAATCGCGGACTTCATGGAGAGAGTCGACGACACGAAGATGAAGCTTGCAATTGAGGAAAAGATGGACTTGGGAGAGGATCTTTTTCGAGTGGAGATGATGGACCCCTCGTGAGCAATGATCAGGATTATGAAGGGAGTTCCTTTGGAGAAAGCCACAAGAGGAGGCGCCCATAGCAGAGGACGCCACACCGGAGGACATCGCACCAGAGGACGCAAGGATTATTGATGAAGACATTTAGTCGACCACCATGTTATTTTACTTTTTCGTCGATCAGTAGGGTCGTTATCTTCGATTTATTCATGAGCTTCTGTAATCGAGATTGAACCATGTTTGAGTGGAATGAATAAATGATTGGTGTGTTTATGATTGTGCATTCATATGGGTAGTGTTATTTCTCATTAGACCATTGTTCTATTCTAATTTTCTCATCCACTCCAAAACACGAGATGCCTCAGAGGCGTGACCCGGTCTCAACTTTCCATGAGCTCACCCAGCTGCTCCAACAGCAGAATGCCATCATGCAGATGCTCATCGAACGAACAACAACAACAACAATCCACCGCCACCACCACCCCTGTTGACAATTTGATTTCGATTCACGAGGCTGAATCCGCGGTGTTCTCTAGCAGCCGAGCGATTGTGGCGATGATTGGCTCCGCAAGGTCGGAAGAGAGTTAATCACTGTTGGATGCACCGATGCGAGAGAAGGTGCGCTTGCGCACATCAACTTGATGGACCTGCAGCTTCTTGGTGGGAGAACTACACCGCCACTTATCCCATCGGCACCATCACATGGGATCAGTTCCAGCAAGCCTTCCGCACCGCTCATGTTTCAGCTGGAGCCATGAGTGCGAAGAAGCGTGAGTTCGCAACTTACGCAGGGGAACCGTCTTGTGGCACGATGCGTGGATGAGTTCAGCAAGTTAGCTCGCTATGCCCCGGATGATGTGGCTACAGATGCATAAGCAGGAGAAGTTTCTCGAGGACTCAATGGCGAGCTGGGAATGCAACTTATGGTGGCTACTTTCGCCAACTACCAGCAGCTGGTAGACAAGGCCATCATACTTGAAGGCAAGCAGCAGCAGATTGAAAGCATAGCGGAAGTACAGCCGGGGAAGCACAACTCGGGAGCTCAGTGAAGCCCGTTATGCCCCATACTCAGGAGGGCATACCCATCACAACCATGGTGGACATAACCATGGAGGCAATGGGAACAATCGCAACCAGGACAACAGGTCAGGCAATGGCAATGGCAATGGAAACGGTAATGGGAACCAGCATCGCTCTGCCCCGGCTCCGAAGGATCTGAGCCACATCACCTGTTTCAAGTGCCAGAAAACAGGGCACTATGCCACCGACTGCCCAGAGGCCAAGCAGAGGAATGGAAACGGCAATGGAAGCTCAGCGAAGAAGCCCAACCCTTTCCCTCGTGCTCGGTGAACCACATTGGCGTGGAGGGCGTCTATGATCAGCCGAACAACGTGGTTGGTAAGTTTTATTGAATTCACGATCAGTTTGGTACTCTTTGATTACGGTGCAGCGCATTCATTCATATCAAGGGTAGTTGTGGAAAAATGCAGGTTGCCCACTAAAACCCTTAGAAACCCCTTGGCGTCGGTTCGCAGAGGAGAAATGATGGCGAGCTTAGGCTGTCATGCAACCCTCAACATCGGGAACCATAAATTTCCCGCAGACCTCATAGTATTGGAAACCCAGACCTTGGATGTAATCCTAGGCATGGATTGGTTGACAAAGTTTGAAGGAAACATAGACTGTGCCCGCAAGTCTATTATGCTCACCACCCCGGAGCAGAAGAGGATCAAGTATGTATCCAGACGTAGCCAGATGAAGAATCAGGTGAATTCCCTCACGGGAGTCGTTGAGGAGGAAGTGCCAGTAGTGCAAGATTTTCCCGATGTGTTTCCGGAGGAATTACCAGGAATGCCACCGGACAGGGACATTGAATTTCTGATTGAGCTATTGCCCGGCACAGCCCCAATATCCAAGAGACCTTATCGGATGCCACCGAACGATTTGAAAGAGATCAAGAACCAGATTAATGAGTTATTGGAGAAAGGATACATTCGGCCAAGCTCATCACCTTGGGGAGCCCCAGTTCTTTTGGTAGAGAAGAAGGATGGAACCTTGAGAATGGTTGTGGATTATCATTCGCTAAACGAGGTGACCATCAAGAACAAGTACCCTCTACCGATGATTAATGATCTATTTGATCAGGTAGTTGGAGCCAAGGTATTCTCCAAGATCGATCTTCGATCAGGGTATCATCAGAAAGATCCGTGAAAAGGATATACCCAAAACAGCATTCACCACCAGGTATGGTTTATATGAGTATACCGTCATGTCATTTGGATTGACTAATGCTCCTGCATACTTCATGAATTTGATGAACAAGGTGTTTATGGAATATCTAGACAAGTTTGTCGTGGTGTTCATCGATGATATACTGATTTTCTCCAAGAGCGAGGAAGATCATAAGGAACATTTGCGTCTAGTTCTGTAGAAACTTCGAGAACATCAGTTGTATGCCAAGTTCAGCAAATGTGAATTTTGGCTGAAGGAAGTTGGATTCCTCGGACATGTTATTTCAGGAGAAGGAATAGCAGATTGACCCGCCAAGGTTGAATCGAGTCACCGATTGGCGATCACCCACCTCGATCAAGGAGATCCGCAGTTTTCTCGGACTCGCGAGGATATTATCGGAGGTTCATTGAGAATTCTCGAAGATTGCCAAGCCCATGACTGAGCTGTTGAAGAAGGAAGCCAAGTACATTTGGACCGAGGACTGTGAAGCCAGTTTTCAGGAATTGAAGAAAGCGTTTGGTCACAGCCCGATCTGATTTTGCGGATATACACAAGGATTACGGTATATTGTGGCGCTTCTCGTCGAGGACTCGGAGGAGTACTCATGCAGGAAGGAAAGGTTGTAGCTTATACCTCCGGACAGCTACGACCTCACGAGATGAATTATGCCACACATGATTTGGAGTTAGCAGCCGTAGTGCATGCACTCAAGACACAGAGACATTTTCTCGCCGAAACCATTGTGATGTTTACACAGATCACAAGAGCTTGAAGTATATTTTCACGCAGAAGAGTTGAACCTCGAGCGGAGGAGATGGCTAGAGTTAATCAAGGACTATGACATGAGATTGCATTACCACCCAGGGAAGGCTAATGTTGTAGCAGATGCTTTGAGCCGTAAGAGTTATGTGAATACTCTTACAGCAGGAGGATTACCCAGGAGTTAGTCGATGACCTCGGAGATCTCCGGCGGAGATAGTTCGAGAGGATATGTTGCAACTCTGGAAGTTCAGTCCACTTTGGCCGAAAGGATTCGTGAAGCTCAGAGGTCGGACAAGGAAATTGATGAGATAAAGCAAAAGATGAATGAAGGAAAAGCCAAAGGATTTCGTAAAGATGAGCACGGAGCTATATGGTTCGAGGATCGTATTTATGTGCCCAATGATCCCGAACTCAGGAAGTTAATTCTTCAGGAGGCTCATGATTCACCGTACTCGATTCACCCCGGTAACACCAAAATGTACCTGGATTTGAAGGAAAGCTTCTGGTGGACAGGTATGAAGAAGGATATCGCCGAGTACGTAGCAGTATGCGATGTTTGTCAACGAGTAAAGGCAGAACATCAGAAGCCAGCAGGGTTACTTCAACCTTTGCCGATTCCCGATTGGAAATGGGAAACACTTGGAATGGATTTTATCACAGGATTACCCAGGACCCGTTCAGGTTATGATTCTATCTGGGTAGTGGTTGATCGTTTGACCAAGGTAGCTCACTTCATTCCCGTGAAGACTACCTATACCAGTGCTAAGTTGGCCAAGATATACATGACCAGGATCGTATGTCTGCATGGAGTTCGAGGAGTATCGTGTCGATAGAGGAACACAGTTTACCTCAAAGTTTTGGAATCAGTTGCATGAAACTTTGGAGTGCGAGGCTGGAGTTGATACAGCTTTTCATCCATGAGCAGATGGACAGACCGAGAGAGTCAACCAGATTCTAGAGGACATGTTGAGAGCTTGTGTGCTAGACTATGGGTCTAGCTGGGATGATAATTTGCCATACGTAGAGTTCTCATACAACAACAGTTATCAGTCCAGTTTGAAGATGGCCCCTTTCGAAGCTCTATACGGAAGGAGGGGCAGAACACCATTGCTGTGGGATGGTGTTGGAGATCGATCACTTTTCGGTTCCGATCTTATCAGAGATTCTGTAGAGAAAGTCAAGATGATTCGGGATAGACTCAAGATAGCACAGTCGAGACAGAAGAGTTATGCCGACAGTAAACGCAAGGAAGTAACATACGAAGCGGGAGACCGAGCATATCTTCGGGTGTCTCCACTTCGTGGAATCAAGAGGTTTGGTGTCAAAGGAAAGTTAGCACCCGATTCATTGGCCCTACAAAATCCTCGAGCGTCGTGGAGAAGTTGCTTATAAGTTGGAATTGCGGAAGGATTGTCCGGAGTTCATGATGTCTTCCATGTTTCTCGGTGAAGAAGTGTCATGCCGACATGGCGATATTCCGTTGAGAGACACGGTGCCCCTAGAGGCCATACACTTGACAGCGGTGATCGACTTATAAGGAGAAACCGTCCGAATTCTCGAGACTGCTGAGCAGAGTCACCCGCAGCAAGGTCATCAAGTTTTGTAAGGTCTTGTGGAGTCATCACTCCGAGGAAGAAGCCACACGGGGGCGCGAAGAAGACCTTCTTGAGACCACCGCACCTATTTGCTAGCCAACCCGAATCCGAGGGCGAGATTCATCTTAAGGTGGGTAGGTTTGTAACATCCCAAATTTCCTATTTGGAATGTTTTACAATTATAGCTAAGCATCTATGCATTCTGTTTGAATTTGAGTGCCATTTGGAGTTTCAGAAGATTTTTGAGTTTTGGAATTTGAATTCAAACTTTGGCAAGTGGGAATCATTTCAAAAAATATGCCTGATAAATACTTGAGCAAAAGTATGAGAGGAGTAAACATGACACTCCAAAAATATCAGAGGAAAACAATGCCAAAAGTTTTGAATTCAAATTTGAGTTTTATTTGAATTTTGGAAAAAATGATTTTTTATAAACTTTGGATTTTTGCCCCTGGAAAAATGTTCAAATGATAGGGAATATTCCCCTGATCATTTTGGTATATATATGTCCTATATAAAATATTTATATTTTATATTTTATCTCTGTTTTTATTTTTTTCAAAAAGAAATAAAATAGGAAAAAGGAAAAAATGCCCTGGGCGCCGGCCAAGCCAACTGGCCCATCCAGCGAGGCCCACCAGGCGCCAGCGAGCCAGGCCCAGCCGACCGCACCCCCCTGCGCCGAATCTCCTTCCGCTCGGTCGCCCGCACCAATTCGCTCCCCCTCCCTCTCACCGACAAAGGGCCACCACCTCCTCTTCCCTCGCCCACGCAACAACCCCGCCGCCGCTCTGCCGGGATCCGTGAGATCCGGGATCCGCCCGCGATCGCTTCGCCGCGTTGCCCCTCGTCCAAGCAGGCGCCCGACGCCCATAAATACCCCCCTGCACCCCATTCCCCCTCGCCCCTCCGGATCTCTCTCTCCTCCTCACGCTTGCGCCGGAGCCGAGAGCACCACCGCCGCCATTTCCCTCGCGCCGACGCCCTAGCCCACCCGATCTCGGCGGACCCCGAGCCCGTCCGCACCGCCGGGCCGTCCGCCGGCGCCCCGACCACCGGAGACGCCGGCCTTTTCGCCGCCCGAGCCGCCGCCGCCGTCGAACTCCGGTAAGCCGCCGGAGCTTCTCTCCGCCGTCCGATCTCGTTTGTGCGGCTAGGATTAGAACCCCCGAAGGGGTATCCTCTTTTAAATAAAACCGGCTTTTTCTCCGGTTCGTTCCGGTTTAGTTTAAGTTAGGGTTTTTAATTAGATCAGTCCGATTCGTTTAAACCTAGGGCCCATTTAGTTATATTACGCTCAGTGCGTAGGTTAGGCCCATTAGGCCGTTTTTCTTTATTTTCGTTTTTCTGTTTTAACAGAATAGTTTCCGATTTGAAAAATTCATATCTTTTATTCTACTTAATATTTTTTAGTGATTCTTTTTTTGTTGGTTTGCAAATTTCTTATAGTTTCTGTAGAAAATATAATTAGCTATGTTAAAATTATTTAGAATTGCTTTATTTTAATTTTAGTCAGAATAGTAAATCTGCTATAAAATGAGTTAGAAAAATTATTTTATATGATTCTTTTGTCCCAACTTTGTTTTGACATTGCCTAACCGTAGGAATTAATTTGGGCATTTTAGGATTAATAAAAAATTAGTTTCTAGCAGAATCATGTTATTCTTAATTAATTAACTAGCTACTGTTTTCCTATTATTTTAATTAGCAAATAAATTTATTTTTCACATGTGATTGATTATTCTAGGTTAGTTTCTGTCACCTTAGAGGATGAACTTTTATATATAATAAATAAAACTTTTATTTTATTTTTCTTACTAAAATTGCTTTAGGCCTAATAGGAGTTTCATAATAGGTTTTAAATTGATTCTTTTTGCTCCTAGTTGCTTAATGCATTCTTTTCTGTTAAGTTAACATAAACTCATGCTTAGGTTATGTTGAGAAAAAATTTGTTATGTAAAACTATTTCTAGTTGTTGCTTGAAGTAGGAAAAACTTTGAGTTGGATTTCTTTGAGTTTTTCTTTTGGGTTTTGATTCGTTTGTTTGGTGTGTTTCATATTACTATGTTGTTATGTAAGTGATCTTATGCTATATGCTTATTGTGATTATTGTTTGTCTCGGTAGAATTTCCGGAGTGCGAAGCTTGCTACTACGAGTCCTTAGCTTACGAAGATCGTCAGCAAGGCAAGTCATTGATCATGTTATTTTCAATACCTATGATTTTTATTGCATTAGAATTATACCACCCCACCATGCATGCAGTAGGTGAAATTTTGAAGTTATAATCTTGAGTAGTATCATGTGGTAGGATGAACCAATTCCCTTGTTACCATGGCCGGACGAAGTAGTTTACTTTTGCTATGCTCGTAGACGGGATTGGTTGAGTGAATTCATAAGCAAGATGTGAGAGTCAAGATGATGACAACCCCATGAACTTCAATGATCAAGATGGACTTGAAATTCACTCTTTGGGTGGAGGGCGGTTGACGGGCACCTGGAGAACCCGGTGGTTGGCGGGATGCATGGAGAAGTGCCATGACATCTTGCGGAAAGCTTCACCCAGCCACGAAGAGGCGGATGGATGCCCTTTGACGGAAGCTTACGTGCAGCCGCAAGCCATTATGGGCTCTGGCTGGGTCAACCCTAGTTGTGACGCTGGCTGGGCGGTACTACGAGATGTAGAAGAGCGGTAGGATTGGATGGGTACGGCAGTAGCGGAAGAACTCTTTGGAAGACCTGTTTCATTCATCCGTCTTCAAACACCATGAAGTGCGAAGACTTAAAAGGAGGAATGATTCTTGCGGGTAAAGTCATAAACCTCTGCGAGTTAAAGATCTAATCGATTAGCCGTGTCCCTGTTACGGACAATTTGAGCCTTTGGAACTTGGAAGTATTCGGAAATCTCAACACTAAAATTAATAAATTAATTTGAGGGGGTTATGACTTAATAATTTGGGAATGAGATATTGGTTGGCGGAACCATCTCAATAACTACCAACAATTTATAGTAATTTGCAAGCAAGTCCACTGTGGTAGGGAAAAACTGGCTTTTTGCAAAATGATGAAACTTAGAGCCCCACAACCAAATTGCATATAGTGATAGTAATTTTTATTGTTATTCTCTACATGACTTGCCAGCATATTCAAAATGCTGACCTACACGGCTGCAACGTCTTATGTTGCAGAGGAGTATTCCGATCAGGATTGAGGCTACGCTCCGTGCTTGGCGATTGCCCTTTGGAGTCGGATGGACTCGCTATTTCGTCTACGCTTCCGCAGTTTTTACTAGTTTATTTCTCATGATTTGACCTTCGGCCGAATTTATTATCTTGTAATAAAGACTCTATATGAGAATCGTGTAATAAATTCAGGTGTGATTGAACTTTGATTATTTCATCGATGTACTGTGAGTACCAGCATGATCTTGGGATGGTACAGACATAGAGACTTGACCGATTTTGGGTCAGGTCGCTACAATTCCTTGCTAGCATCCTGCTATCTTTCTTCTTTCCTCTGTTTTCCTTGGCACGAACTGCTGCGGCCACTGCCGCTGCCGCTACTGCATCCTGGTACATCTTATCCGCACAAATGATTGCGTCCTTCTCAACTGATGGGATGAAAAATGATTCCCACCGGCCCATGCATATTCAAGATGTTGTAGGCATACTGGGATGCCACCATGAATTTAACCAGGGCTAGGCATCCAAGGATCCCATTGTACGGCAGGGGGAGGTCGACCACATCAAACACAATCTTCTCAGTTCGATAGTTCAGTTCTCCCCCAAATCTCACTGGCAACGTGATCTTTCCCTTAGGATGACCCCTACCGGGATTAACTCCTTGAAACGTGCCGGTGACCTTTATCTCTTCCTCTGCTATCTGAAGTTTGCTGATGACCTTTGGGGAAATCAGATTCAACCCAGCCCCACCGTCAACCAACTCTTTGTGACCTTGAGGTTGCGAACTGTTGGAGAGACGAACAATGGCAAACATCCTACCGCAACGGTACGGTCAGGATGGTCATCTTCATCAAATATGATGGGTGTGCGTGACCATTTGAGCGGCTTCCAAGCCTCTGCCGCTGGATCCATGGCGTTGACCTCACGTGCCCACCGTTTGAGTTGGCGGTGAGAGGAGTGCAGGGATCCACCTCCGTCAATGCATAGGGCCTCAGTGGACTTCTGGAACTCCTGCTCGCTGGTTTCCTCTTCATCCCCTCCATCGCTCTCATCATTGCAAGCTTCCCTCTCTTAACCCCTGGCGGGTTTTCCTTGGTTCCAGAAGGGTTTGCCGGGGAGATTTGCTTCACCGCCTCGCCCCTTCCCGCTAGCGGTATTCTGACCTTTTCCCCTATCACGCTTCTCATATTCTGCTCTCTGCCTCTTGACAAGCTGCTCAACCTGATGACACTCTTGAAGATCGTGGCCCTTGGTCTGATGAATCTTGCAGTACGGCCCATCGCATTTCCCGGCCTTCTCGGCAGCCGTAGCTTCCCGGTGGCCAACGCATATGGCAGCTTCCTTGCCGGTGGCTTCGGCTCTAGTCTTCGTGCCGGTACTAGGTCTGCCCGATCCTTCCATAGTCATCGCTGCCTTATCCTTGCGCCTCCTGATGCGCTTCTTGTCTTGTTTTTACTGGTGGATTGGCGTCATCCTCTGAGTCGACGTTGATGCAATCCTCCTCTCCGGGGAGTTTCCTTCCCTCCTCCATCCGAGCACACTTGTCCACCAAGGTGTAAAGCACCTTCACAGTCTTGGGCAACCATACGTTAATCTTGTAATGAATCCTGCGGTTGCGCACATTGGATTGGAAGGCAGCTGTCACACCTTCTGGATGGATATTCGGGATGTTCCTCTGGACTCTGCTGAATCTCTGCAAGTACTTCCGGAGAGTCTGTCCTTCCTTCTGCTGGAGAAGCTGCAAGTCACTGGGCCGCCCTGGTTCTTGGTGGCCTCTAGTGAAGGCGCCAATGAACTCATGGCATAGGTCAACCCATGACGAAATGGAGTTCTCCGGCAAGTGAATCAGCCAAGAACTCACATTGGACTTGACTACCAAAGGGAAATAGTTGGAAAATACCTTCTCATCTCTTCCCTCGGTAGCTTGAACAGCGATGGTGTAGATGCTCAGAAACTCTACCGGGTTTAGCCTCCCATCATACTTCTCGGGTATCTCTGTCTTGAACGTTGAAAGTGCAACTATCCCTGGGTGGTTTTGGTAATTCCTATCAACATATAGCTCATTGAGCTAATGCTATTCCAAGATGAATATTTCAGGAAAGCTCAATGGTTGGCATGGCATGGATTAGAAAGTGGACCCTTCAAAATGCCAAGGACAAAAGATTGGCTCAAGCTCAAAGCACAAGACTCTACATTTTCTATTTTAGTGATACAAGATCACATTGAGTCTATAGGAAAAGCCAATACTATTAAGAAGGGATGAGGTGTTGCTTAATGAGGTTCTTGCTCAAAATGCTTAGTGATATGCTCCAAAACCCTCCACTACTTTCTCATATCCACATATGTCCCATACCAAACATCCAACTCGGCCCCACCGATTCTTTCTATCCGGAGCCACCGAGTTCAGTTGACATAGCCATTGCCACAAACCCAAGTCTTTTCGGTCTCACTAAGATGGGATTGTAATCTCTCTGTTTCCCATCATAATGTTT
This sequence comes from Aegilops longissima, assembly GCA_021605205.1. Classification (NCBI taxonomy): domain Eukaryota; kingdom Viridiplantae; phylum Streptophyta; class Magnoliopsida; order Poales; family Poaceae; genus Aegilops; species Aegilops longissima. The sequence continues at coordinate 200,020,491 of CM038679.1, forward strand.
CGGTCAAACCGAGATGAGCGATCGGTCCCACCGAGATTGCAATGCAAACACTCTGTTTCCTTTTCGTAACATTTCGGTCAAACCGAGATGAGTGAATCGGTCCCATCAAGTTTGCCTGACCAACTCTCTGTTTGACTATTACCAAAATCGGTCTCACCGAGTTTGTGTAATCGATCTCATTGAGATTACGTTATGCCCTAACCCTAATTAAATCGGTCCCACCGAGTTGACAGTCAGTCCCACCGAAACACCTAACGGTCACATTATGAACCAAATCGGTCTGACCGAGTTCTCTGAATCGGTCCCACCGAGTTTGGTGATTTGTGTGTAATAGTTAGATTTTGTGCGGAGGCTATAAATACCCCTCCACCCACTCTTCATTCGTGAAGAGAGCCATCAGAACATGCCTACACTTCCAACATATATTTTCTGAGAGAGATCCACCTACACTTGTGTTGAGGTCAAGATATTCCATTCCAACCACATAAATCTTGATCTCTATCCTTCCCCAAGTTGCTTTCCACTCAAATCTTATTTCTACCAAATCCAATCCTATGAGAGAGAGTTGAGTGTTGGGGAGACTATCATTTGAAGCACAAGAGCAAGGAGTTCATCATCAACACACCATTTGTTACTTCTTGGAGAGTGGTGTCTCCTAGATTGTCTAGGTGTCACTTGGGAGCCTCCGTCAAGATTGTGGAGTTGAACCAAGGAGTTTGTAAGGGCAAGGAGATCGCCTACTTCGTGAAGGTCTACCCTAGTGATGCAAGTCCTTCGTTGGTGACGGCCATAGTGGGATAGACAAGGTTGCTTCTTCGTGGACCCTTTGTGGGTGGATCCCTCCGTGGACTCGCGCAACTGTTACCCTTCGTGGGTTGAAGTCTCCATCTACGTGGATGTACGATAGCACCACCTATTGGAACCACGGATAAAAAATCTCCGTGTCAACATTGCGTTTGCTCCCTTAATCTCATCCCTTTACCTTCACATGCAATTGCTTTACATTCCGCTTCTATACTCTTAGAATTGCATGTGTAGGTTGATTGCTTGACTTGTGCTAAGTTGCTAAAATCTGCCAAGAACTAAAATTGGGATCTGGCTAGATTTTTATTTGGTCAAGTAGTCTAATCAACCCCCTCTAGACATACTTTCGATCCTACAAGTGTTATCAGAGCTTTGCTCTCCATTTGCTTTGATTTCCATAGCTTTTGGTGGTCATGGCCTTGGTTTCACAACCTAGGAGAGTATGGCATCTAGCGAGGGAAATTACCACCGTAGAGGTCCTTACTTTGATGGTACAAATTTTGCTAGTTGGAAGCATTAGATGAAAATGCATATTCTTGGACATAACCCCGCCGTTTGGGCTATTGTGTGTATTGGATTGCAAGGTGAATTCTTCGATGGGAAAGAACCTAACCGTGAAGCCACCGCGGAAGGGTTGAAGATGTTACAATACAATGCTCAAGCTTGTGATATTCTCTTCAATGGATTCTGCTCTGAAGAATTCAACAAAATCAGCCGTCTTGAGAATGCAAAGGAAATTTGGGATACTATGATTGATATGCACAAAGGTACCGACTCCGTCAAGGAATCCAAATTGGATGTGCTTTAAAGTCAACTTGACAAGTTCAAAATGAAGGATGGTGAAGGTGTCGCCGAAATGTACTCTAGGCTTGCTCTCATCACAAATGAGATAGCCGGCTTAGGAAGTGAAGAGATGACCGACAAATTCATCATCAAGAAGATCCTAAGAGCCTTGGATGTAAAATATGATACCGTGTGCACATAGATCCAAATGATGCCCAATTACAAAGATCTCAAGCCAACGGAAGTCATTGGAAGAATTGTTGCTCATGAGATGTCACTCAAGGATAAGGAAGAGCTTCACAACAAGTCTAGTGGTGCTTACAAAGCCTCGTGCGATGCTCCCACATCATCATGTGAGAAACAACGCTTCAATGAAGAATTGAGCCTAATGGTAAAGAACTTCAACAAGTTCTACAAGAGTAGAAGCAAAGAAAGAAGTTCCAAGTCAAGGTCCTACAATGACAAAAGATCTTCTAGTCGTGAGCGTAATTGCTACAATTGTGGAAGACACGAACACTACTCCAATGAGTGTACAGCCCCCTACAAAAGAAGAGAAGATTCTCCCAAAAGAAGAAGTAGAAGAGAAGAATCACCACCAAGAGAAAGGAGGAGTAGAGAAGATCGTTATGAATGAAGACCCTCTCGGAGAAGCAATCGGAAAGGAAGGAAAAGTCATCAAGGAGCTACACAAAAAGAAGACATCAAGCTCATGTTGGTGAATGGGTATCCGGCTCCAACTCCGAGAATCACTCCGAAAGAAGTTATCACTCCGACTCCGAATATACTCAGGATGAAGGTGTTGCCGGTCTAGCACTTGTGTCAACCAACTCCTACGACATATTTGACTCACCAAATGAAGGAATTGGAAGATGCTTCATGGCCAAAGGTCCAAAGGTAACACATCCCGAGTATGTTGATTTCAATAGTGATGAAGATGATTTGCTAGGTGATGATGATTTACTTGTTGACAACTCTAGTGCTGAAAACTATGATGAAATGTCAATTAATCATGCTAATCAAAATAAAACGAATGATGATGATAAGAAGGAGATTGAGCGTCTAACTAAAGAACTAAACACTCTTAAGTTAGCTCAGGAAACTACCTTGGAAAATCATCGAGAACTTTTAAAGACTCATGATAAGCTACGCTTTGAAAAGCTCAACCTTGAGCAAGAGCATGAGTTTTTAAAGGCAATCAATGATGATATTCGCAAAAAAAGTTCTTCTTACATTGCCAAGCGTTTACTCTTGTCTACTTACATGCCACAAGTTAAATCTAGCAACAAGAACAAGAAAGATGCTTCATCTAGTAGTAACAACAATCATGCTAAATCCAATGTTGTTGCTTCTAGTAATTCTCTTGATTCCACTAATGATTCTCTTAGCCAAGTTACTCTTGAGCAATAAAATATCTTATGGAAGGAAATTATAGAGAAAGGTGTTTACGAGAGCCTTGCCGGAAGTAAGCAATTTGAGGAAATTGTGCGCAAGCAAGGAAGACACCAGAAGAATCAAGGTGTTGGTTTTTAACGAAAGTTCAATGCCAATGGAGTTGAGTGGGAAGAAGATCAATACCCCAAGACGAAGTTTGTTCCTCAACAAGAGAAGTATGATCCTACTTCTATCAAAGGGACACAAGCTCAAGATGATCTTCCACCACAAGACCACAAGCAAAAAGGCAAGGACAAGCTTCAAGAGGAAATTGATGCATTTGAAGAAGCACCTAAGGACTTGGTCAAGTGGGTTCCCAAGACTACATCAAGTTCTACTTCATCAAGTACAACTACAACTCCAAGGATTCCCATCAAGATGGTGTGGATCCAGAAGAAGAACAACTAGAGAGTTCTTGAGGGTGACTCCGCCAACGTACTTCACTCTTATCATTTTGGCAAGTACAAGTGTAAACAACTTCCATATCTTGCACTAGTTCAAGGAGTCACAAACCCTCTTGTTGGTAAGACAAGGGACAAGGTAACCTAATGCTTTCATGGACATCATCTTGTGTATGCATCACTCTATATCTATGGATATCCTTGTTTGTTCCTTGTGGGACTAACCCGTGTAGGTATTGAAAGTGCAACTCACTCCAAAGGATTGCTCCAAATGATCTACATCAACATTGAGCATCTACATCTTCAACACCTACATGAAGTCATCATCGACAAAACCCAAGGTTAGTTCATCCCTCTTAGGGGGGATATCACATCTAGGGGGAACTTTGCTCTAATCAATTGAGCTAAAGCAACTCTAATGGTGTGAACACAACAATGCTTTATGTAAAAGTGGTAACCCCACTTGTGCTTAAACGATGAGTATGACCTATGATCAAATGTTCTCATTTGACTCCTAAGTCAATATACTCATATATAGATGACCTAGTCATCGCCAAATTGCTTAATAGATGCTACAGTGTTTGTGCATGCTTTGTCACATATTTCATTTGCCATTTTATTGTGTGAGCATCTTGGTTGCATATTTTACTCATTCGAGGACATCCATTTGTTGTTTTGATTGTTTCGCTTTTTCTTTTTTGCCAAATGGATGGACAAGAATGCCTAAGAACTCCCTCTAGCTATCTATGCTTTCCTCGTCTCAAACTCTATTCATGCTACATCACAAAGTTTGATCAAGTCAGATTTGAACCACTCTGTGTGAGGAGCACTCGGAATCCCCGATTGGTCATAGACTTAAACCTCCAAAACCTCTTTGTGCATCTCAGTCTGACCGATTCATCCTTCTAGGTCCTACCGAGTCACTAAGTTGATCTAGGGTTTTCAATCTCGGTGCAACCGATTAGAACTTTTCGGTCACACCGAGTTGCAGTAACTGCTTGCAGTTTTGCATCTCGGTGCCACCGAGTCATTCCACTCGGTCACACCGACAGGGTCAGGTTATATATACCGACGGGCCAAATTTTGGAAAATTTTCCGAACCTCCTCGCCCGCGCGTAACCTGCTCTACCTCCTCGGGTCTCCGGATCATCCTCTCGTCGCCAGCGACCTCCCGCCGCTGGTCTCCGCCGCCGTCAACGGAAATCTCCACCGCCGTTGCCGCTGTAGCAAGTTCGTCGCTGAACTAGGGTACGAACTTGATTGTTGTGCTAATCCTTAACTCTGATTCTTAGCACATTGCTTTGCCATGATTCTTGCCATGATTGAAATCATCCTGTCCAGCGAAAATGTCCCGTAGATTAGTTTTGATTTGAAAATTTAGGGTTAGGTCTCCGCTGAATTCATCTTGGACCGACCGAGTTGTAGAAATCGATCTCGCCGATTTTGGCTTAGGCCAGAGCACATGCGTTTTCGGTCTGACCGAAAACTGCAAATGGGTGTGACCGAGTTTGATTCTCTGTGAAACCCTAGCAGTCTCGGTACCACCGAACTGTGACTCGGTCTGACTGAGTTCATTAGTTTAGGTTCCAAAAGCTTCTTCGGTATCACCGAGTTTACAAATCGGTAGATCCGAAATGCTTTCTCTGAAGAACTAAAACTAAGTTTTAAAGTCATCCATTTTGCAAAACTCATGTACTTTGTGATGCTCGTCTACTCTACCTCATCTATAACCTATTCACAGGGCCTGCTGTCAGAGTATTTGCAGAGATGTCTGACCAGAGTGATAGTTAGAACAGGTCTGAGCAATAGGTGCAGATGAGTGAGGGTTCAGATCCCTCTAGCAGCTATGATGAAGGCAGCAGGAGCACACCAAGCAATCTGCCAAAGGCTGCTACCCGGAGAAGGAAGAAGAAAACTTCTGACTCTGAGGATGAAGATTATGTGGCAGTTGAAGATGAATCCACCTCAAAGAAGAAGGTGCTTAAGAAAGAGTATGGCACAACTGCTGCAACAAAACCTGGTCTGAAAACAAAGATGCCAGCAAGAAGACAGCCCATGTCTAAGCCAAGAAAAGTTGCCACAGGTGAAACTATGCAGTTCACAATTGAATCTGAAGAAGAAGCAGCTGGTGAGGATAAGAAGAAGAAGAAGAAGAGGGCCAGTACCACTACTTCCAGAGTTCTTGGCAAGCCCTCAATGAGGAAAGATTCTGAAGAGGAAGAGGAATAGGATGCTGCACCAGCACCCAAAGCAAAAAAGCTTATGGGAGATGCAATCAAATCAGGGGCTACTCCATCAAAGCCAAAGCTGCTCCCAAGGCTGCTGCTCTAGCTCCAAAGCCAAAACCCAAGAGAAGCACTAGGAACATACCTGCTGAAGAGAAGAACAAGGCCCCAGTGCCTAAAGCTGTTGAAGAAGATGATGATTCTGTTGTTTGGAGGAAGCTGAAGCCCAAGATCTCTGATCACACTGATGCACACCTAGTTGCAGAGAACATGAAAATCAAGAAGGACGCAGGATTGAGACTATGGAGACAGTCTGATCCATATGCTATCAGGAGAAGAACTGTTGTGGACTACAAATTTCACACTAAGGAACAGCAGGACTTCTATGAGACTATTTTGCTTGACAAGAAGCCCATTGTGTGTGATATGAGATGGGTTGACTGGGAATTGATCAAGGAGAATGAGGATCACTTCCCTAGAGTGCTTGATAGCTTTAAGGCATGTGGAGTGGATACTTTTGTTGCCCAGAAGCTCACCAAGTGGAATGATGAGCTCATCATGCAGTTTTACTCCACTGCCCACTTCTATCCAAATGGAAGGATAGTGTGGATGTCTGAGGGTACTAGGTACCAATCGACACTTGATGAGTGGGCCAAGCTTATAAATGCTCCTGAGGAACATGAGGATGACTTGGACATTTATGTAGAGAATAAGAAAGACCACAACACTATGGCCAACATGTACAAGGAGATCCTAGATGCTGCTTTGGATACACATAAGTTTGGATCAGTTCACTATCTGTTGTCTGGTCTGCCAACCATTAACTGGATCTTAAGGCACATACTGCTACCCAAGTCAGGTGATCACAAGATGATCAGAGTACATGCCATCAACTTGCTACACATATTTGATGTCCCACAAAAATTCAAAGTTATGAGCCTGATTGTAGAGACAATCAAGAGGACTGCTGCTGACCAAACGAGAAGTTGTGCGTATGCCCCACACATTCAGGAGCTAATCAACTCAAAGATGGGCAAAGGCAAGTACATTTTGGATAAGGAGCACCTGCCCATCTATCCTGAATTTGAAGATAACACGGTAGTGATGAATGAGAATGAACCATCTTCAGCTCAAGAACATGAGAAGAGAGAGAAGGCCAAAGCAGAGAAAGCTGCAAAGATGCCAACTGTGGAAGAGGCATCTCAGGTATTCTTGAAGAGCAAGCAAGATCAGCTTGGATATCTGATCCAATCCACCCTGAGGATTGAGAAGGGCTTGGCCACCCTGACCAAGAACCAGGAGAGTCTCGAGAGGATAATTGAGCAGAAATTGTATGACCTTGATGTCAAGGTAACAGAGATCCAAACTGCAGTTGAGCAACTTTAGGAGGAAGCTGAGGAGAAGAAGGGCAAGTCTACCATAGATGCTTTTGCTAGAGTGCCCAGAGGACAGAGATCTGCTGCAGTGCCAGTGACAGACACTAGAGCTACATCATCAGCACCAGCAGCTACAGCTCTAGTTCCACCTCCAGCAGCTACTCCACCAGCTCCAGCTACTTCATCTGAAGCCTTCGTTCTTGGAGTTCTCTCGACACCACCTCCAGAATATCGAGCCTGAGAGTCGTTTAGCACTATGCATTTTTGAAATTTTTGGCAACTTGTTGCCAAAGGGGGAGAAAAATGTATAGATCATAGGCTTCGAGAGAGAGTGTTGGTTTTTATCTCTCTTTGCACTTATTTGGTTTGGTTTGAAACTTTATTGTGTGCTTGTGTGAGCTACTTGTGAGATACTTGTTTGATCATGTGTTTGATCATATGCTAACCTTAATGCTTGTTGGATGATATTATCTATATCCTAGATGATCATTCACTTGTTTTGGTGATGAGTGCATGCTTTAACTTCTATCATTTTGAGTGCTCCACCAAGATGTATGTGACATGGAAGAGTAACCCATGATCCTAATCGATTGTGCATTTGCATTCAAAAGAAAATTTTAAATAATGCAAAAATTTAGGGGGAGATCTTTCTTATCACATACTTCTCAAAGCGACGATGTTTTCCAATCTTATTTATCATTTGTCGAAGCTTTGATCTATATGTTGTAATCAATTAGCAAAAAGGGGGAGATTGAAAGTGCACCTATCCCTAGGTGGTTTTGGTAATTCCTAACAACATATAGCTCATTGAGCTATGCTATTCCAAGATGAATATTTCAGGAAAGCTCAACGGTTGCCATGGCATGGATTAGAAAGTGGACCCTTCAAAATGCTAAGGACAAAATATTGGCTCAAGCTCAAAACACAAGACTCTACATTTTCTATTTTAGTGATCCAAGATCACATTGAGTCTATAGGAAAAGCCAATACTATTAAGAAGGGATGAGGTGTTGCTTAATGAGGTTCTTGCTCAAAATGCTTAGTGATATGCTACAAAACCCTCCACTACTTTCTCATATCCACATATGTCCCAAACCAAATATCCAACTCGGCCCCACTAATTCTTTCTATCCGGAGCCACCGAGTTCAGTTGACATAGCCATTGCCAGAAACCCTAGTCTTTTCGGTCTCACCGATAGGGATCTCGGTCTCACCGAGATGGGATTGTAATCTCTCTATTTCCCTTCGTAACGTTTCGACCAAACCAAGATGAGCGATCGGTCCCACCGAGATTGCAATGCAAACACTCTATTTTGTTTTCGTAACGTTTCGGTAAAACCGAGATGAGCGAATCGGTCCCACCGAGTTTGCCTGACCAACTCTCTGTTTGACTATTACCAAAATCGGTCTCACCGAGTTTGTGTAATCAGTCTCACCAAGATTACGTTATGCCCTAACCCTAACGAAATCGGTCCCACCGAGTTGACAGTCGGTCCCACCGAAACACCTAATGGTCACATTATGAACCAAATCGGTCTGACCGAGTTTTCTGAATCGGTCCCACCGAGTTTGGTGATTTTTGTGTAACAGTTAGATTTTCTGTGGAGGCTATAAATACCCCTCCACCCACTCTTCATTCGTGAAGAGAGCCATTAGAACATGCCTACACTTCCAACATATATTTTCTGAGAGAGAACCACCTACACTTGTGTTGAGGTCAAGATATTCCATTCCAACCACATAAATCTTGATCTCTAGCCTTCCCCAAGTTGCTTTCCACTCAAATCTTATTTCTACCAAATCCAATCCTATGAGAGAGAGTTCAGTGTTGGGGAGACTATCATTTGAAGCACAAGAGCAAGGAGTTCATCATCAACATTGTGTCTTCTTGGAGAGTGGTGTCTCCTAGATTGGCTAGGTGGCACTTGTGAGCCTCCGTCAAGATTGTGGAGTTGAACCAAAGAGTTTGTAAGGGCAAGGAGATCGCCTACTTCGTGAAGATCTACCCTAGTGAGGCAAGTCCTTCATTGGTGACGGCCATGGTGGGATAGACAAGGTTGCTTCTTTGTGGACCCTTTGTGAGTGGAGCCCTCCGTGGACTCGCGCAACCGTTACCCTTCGTGGGTTGAAGTCTCCATCAACGTGGATGTACGATAGCACCACCTATCGGAACCACGGATAAAAAATCTCCGTTTCAACATTGCGTTTTCTCCCTTAATCTCCTCCCTTTACCTTCATATGCAATTGCTTTACATTTCGCTGCTATACTCTTAGAATTGCATTTGTAGGTTGATTGCTTGACTTGTGCTAAGTTGCTAAAATCTGCCAAGAACTAAAATTGGGAAAAGGCTAGATTTTTATTTGGTCAAGTAGTCTGATCACCCCCCCTCTAGACATACTTTCAATCCTACAAACGTGCAAACGGACGGCCAACGGACTTGCCGCAGCTCACAAGTAAAGGCAAGGCACCAAACCTCGAAAGGTAGGCACCCGCCGACCTCGAGCGTAGGCTCGTCAACATTGGGACCATAACACCCATTGGTCGATCGTGGTCGTCACAGCGTCGCTCAATAACGACACGCGTGTCTCCCCTCCGCCTGTCCTTCGGGGCTCGCCGTTGGCTGGACGTGCTCGAGGGTCAGAAGAGGCCATCAAGACTTCGATAGGTTCTTGATTCTGCCGAGCTGGTTGCCGCGGTGGGGACTATACCGTGGGGGTGCCCCTTCCATACGACTAGCAGCGTCAGCCGTCGTCGTCGCTTGGGGAGTTCTTGGTGGGCCAGCTCAGTGGGAGGCCCCAGCCTCAGCGAAACCGAGCAGACTCCGGATGGTGGCACGCCACTCGTCCGTCTGTTCGGCTGCCAGCGGAAACCTTAGTAGCAGCTGAGCCCGCGCCATGGCCTCCGTAGTAGTACTTGCCATGGGAGATGACAATGTGGATGCTACCTCTTGAGCTTGCGTTGGTTTTCCCTTGAAGAGGAAAGGGGTATGCAGCAAACTAGAGTAAGTATTTCCCTCACTTTTTGAGAACCAAGGTATCAATCTAGTAGGAGATAACGCTTAAGTCACCGAATACCTGCACAAACAAACACCAACTTGCACCCAACGCGATAAAGGGGTTATCAATCCCTTCATGGTTATTTGCAAAGTGAGATCTGATAGAGATGGATAAATGGTAAAGTAATATTTTTGGTATTTTTGGTTTATGGAACGGAAAGTAAAAGATTGCAAAATAATGGAGCGGCGACAGAAATTGGGAAGTTGATGGGAAACTAATATGATGTAAAATAGACCCGGCGGCCATAGAAATTATTACGGTGGGTGAACAAATTACTTCCGAGCAATTGATAGAAAAGCGCAAAGTTGTGACGATATCTAAGGCAATGATCATCAATATAGGAATCATTTCCGTGTCAAGTCGACCGAAACGATTCTGCATCTATTACTATTACTCCACACATCGACCGCTATCCAGCATGCATCTAGAGTATTAAGTTCATAAAGAACGGAGTAACGCATTAAGCAAGATGACATGATGTAGAGCTATTAACTCAAGGAATATGGTGAAAACCCCGTCTTTTTATCCTCGATGGCAACAATACAATACGTGCCTTGCTACCCCTACTGTCACTGGGAAATGACACCACAAGATTGAACCCAAAGCTAAGCACTTCCCCCATTGCAAGAAAAACCAATCTAGGTGGCCAAACCAAAATCATGCATATAATAATTCAGAGAACATTCAAATAATATTCATAGATAAGCTGATCATAAATCCATAATTCATCGGATCTCAGCAAACACACCGCAAAAGAGTAGTACATCAAATAGATCTCCAAGAAAATCAAGGAGAACTTTGTATTGAGAATCAAAGAGAGAGAGAAGCCATCTAGCTACTAGCTATGGACCCGTAGGTCTGTGGTAAACTACTCACGCTTCATCGGAGAGGCCATGGTGTCTATTTAGAAGCCCTCCGTGGCCGAATCCCCGCTCCGGCAGGACGTCGGAGAAGGCCCCTAGATGGGATCTCACGGGTACATAAGGTTGCGGCGGTGGAAAAGTGGTTTTGTGGCTCCCCCGGAAGTTTTTGGTGTATTTGAGTATATATAGGAGGAAGATCTAGGTCAGGGGGTCAGCGAGGGGCCCACAAGGTCGGGGGCGCACCCTCCACCCTTGTGGCCGCCTCTTGGCTCTTCTGACTTGCACTCCAAGTCTCCTGGGTGTCTTCTGGTCCAAGAAAAATTATCGTGAAAGTTTTATTCCATTTGGACTCCGTTTGGTATTCCTTTTCCGCAAAAACTCTAAAACAAGGAAAAACACGATCTGGACTAGGCTCTAGGTTAATAGGTTAGTCCTAAAAATCATATAAAATAGCATATTGATGCATATTAAACATCCAAAACAGATAATATAATAGCATGGAACAATAAAAAATTATAGATACATTGGAAATGTATCAAGCATCCCCAAGCTTAATTCCTGCTCGTCCTCGAGTAGGTAAATGATAAAAACAGAACTTATGATGTGGAATGCTACCTAACATATTTATCAATGTAATTCTACTTATTGTGGCATGAATGTTGAGATTCGTAAGATTCAAAACAAAAGTTTAATATTGACATAAAAATAATAATAATTCAAGCATAATAACAAAATAATTATGTCTTCTCAAAATATCATGGCCAAAGAAAGCTTATACCTACAAAATCATATAGTCTGGCTATGCTCCATCTTCATCACACAAAATATTTAAATCAGGCACAACCCCCATGACAATCCAAGCAATTGTTTCATACTTTTAATGTTCTCAAACATTTTCAGCTTTCAAGCAATACATGAGCGTGAGCCATGGACATGGCACTATGGGTGGAATAGAAGGTGGTTGTGGAGAAAACAAAAAGAAGGAGATAGTCTCACATCAACTAGGCGTATCAACAGGCTATGGAGATGCCCATTAATAGATATCAATGTCAGTGAGTAGGGATTGCCATGCAACGGATGCACTAGAGCTATAAGTTTATGAAAGCTCAAAAATAAAACTAAGTGGGTGTGCATCCAACATGCTTGGTCACAAAGACCTATGGCAATTTTAGGAAGCCCATCATTGGAATATACAAGCCAAGTTCTATAATGAAAATTCCCACTAGTATATGAAAGTGATATCATAGGAGCCTCTCTATCATGAATATCATGGTGCTACTTTCAAGCACAAGTGTGGTAAAAAGGATAGTAGCATTGCCCCTTCTCTCTTTTCTCTCGTTTTTTATTGGGCCTTCTTTCTTTTTTGGCCTCTTTTTTATTTATTTTTGATTTTTCGTCCGGAGTCTCATCCCGACTTGTGGGGGAATCATAGTCTCCATCATCCTTTCCTCACATGGGACAATGCTCTAATAATGAAGATCATCACACTTTCATTTACTTACAACTCAAAAATTACAACTCGATGCAGATATCACTCTTTGTGAATACCTCCGGCGGTGTACCGGGATGTGCAATGAATCAAGAGTAACATGTATAAAACGGTGGCTTTGCCACAAATACGATGTCAACTACGTGATCAAGCAAAGCAATATTACAATGATGATGAGTTTCATAATAAACGGAATGGTGGAAAGTTGCATGGCAATATATCTCGGAATGGCTATGGAAATGCCATAATAAGTAGGTATGGTGGTTGTTTTGAGCAAGGTATATGGTGGGTTTATGGTACCGGCGAAAGTTGCGCGGTACATGAGAGGCTAGGAATGGCGGAGAGGTGAGAGTGCGTATAATCCATGGACTCAACATTAGTCATAAAGAACTCACATACTTATTGCTAAAATCTATTAGTCATCAAAAGAAAGTACTACGCGCATGCTCCTAGGGGGATAGATTGGTAGGACAAGACCATCGCTCGTCCCACACAGCCACTCATAAGGAAGACAATTAATAAATAAATCATGCTCCGACTTCATCACATCACACTTCACCATACGTGCATGCTACGGGACTCATAAACTTTAACACAAGTATTTCTCAAATTCACAACTACTCACTAGCATGACTCTAATATCACCATCTTCATATCTCAAAACAATCATAAGGAATCAAACTTCTCATAGTATTCAATGCACTTTATATGAAAGTTTTTATTATACCCCTCTTGGATGCCTATCATATTAGGACTAATTTTATAAGCAAATCAAATTACCATGCTGTTTAGAGACTCTCAAAATAATATAAGTCAAGTGCGAGAGTTCATCAATTTCTATAAAATAAAACCACCGCCGTGCTCTAAAGAGATATAAGTGAAGCACTACAGCAAATTTGCCTAGCTGAAAAGATATAAGTGAAGCACATAGAGTATTCCAATAAATCATGTTTCATGCGTGTCTCTCTCAAAAGGTGTGTACAGCAAGGATGATTGTGGCAAACAAAAAAGAAAAGACTCAAATCATACAAGACGCACCACGCAAAACACATATCATGTGGTGAATAAGAATATAGCCTCAAGTAAAGTTACTGATAGACGAAGACGAAAGAGGGGATGCCTTCCCGGGGCATCCCAAAGCTTAGGCTCTTTGGACTCCTTGAATATTACCTTGGGGTGCCTTGGGCATCCCCAAGCTTAGGCTCTTGCCACTCCTTATTCCATAGTCCATCAAATCTTTATCCAAAACTTGAAAACTTCACAACACAAAACTCAACAGAAAATCTCATAAGCTCCGTTAGTATAAGAAAACAAAATCACCACTTTTGGTACTGTTGTGAACTCATTGTTTATTTATGGTGGTGTAATATCTACTATATTTCAACTTTTCCATGGTTCATACCCCCCGATACTAGCATAGATGCATCAAAATAAGCAAACAACACGCGAAAAACAGAATTTGTGAAAAACAGAACGGTCTGTAACAATCTGGATAGTTCGCATACTTCTGTAACTCCCAAAATTCTGAAAAATTAGAAAAGCAGGGGCATTTGTATATCAATCTACTGGAAAAAATTCAGGATTTTATCACACTTCTGTGATTGTAAACAATTCTCGGACTGAGCGCAAAGTTTCTGTTTTGTTTTCAGCAAGATTAAATAAACTATCACTGTAAGCTATCCCAAAGGTCTTACTTGGCACAAACGCTAATTAAACACAAAACCACATCTAACCAGAGGCTAGATGATTTATTCAAAGCAAAACAGAACCTAAAAAGCAAAGAACAAAAATAAAATTGGGCTGCCTCCCAACAAGCGCTATTGTTTAACGCCCTTAGCTAGGCATTGGAAATTTTAATGTTGCTCACATGAAAGATAGCAATTGAAACACAAAGAGAGAATCATAAAACATGTGACAAACAAGTTTAAGTCTAACATGCTTCCTATGCATAAGGATTTTATAAGCAAACAAATTATCAAGACAAGCAAAAACCACAATATGCAAGGAAGAATAAAGAAACAATAGCAATCTCAACATAACGAGAGGTAATTTTGTAACATGAAAATTTCTATAACCATATTTTCCTCTGTCATAATAATTACATGTAGGATTGTAATCAAATTCAACCGTATAACTATCACATAAATTTTTCTCTTCATGATCCACATGCATGCAAAGTTGACACTCTTCCGAAATAGTGAGATTATCATAAAATAAAGTATTGACCTCTCCAAACCCTCTTTTATCAAAAACTTCATAAGATTGATCATTATCCAAATATGTGGGATATAAAGTTAACACTCTTCCAAACCCACCTTCAATATTAATGCGAACATTATTATCAATCTCAAATTCATCATGGGGCTTAAATAAAGTTTCAAGATTATAAAAGGAATCACCCCAATCATGATCATTTCAACAAGTAGAGGACATAGAAAAACTAGCATACCCAAGCTTAGGGTTTTGCATATTATTAGAACAATTGACATTAATAGAATTTGTAATAACATCATTGCAATCATGATTTTAATTCAAAGATCAATAGTGAATCACTTCATAAAGTACTTCATCACAATTTTCAGATTCAGGGATTTCAAGCAAAACCTCATAAAGATAATCTAGTGCACACAACTCACTAGCAATTGGTTCATCATAATTGGATATCTTAAAAAGATTAGCAAGTGGATGAGGAGCCATAAAATTTTAGCAAGCAAAGATGCAAGCAAAAAGAAGGCACATGGTAACTCAAGCAAACAAAAGATCGAATGGAAGAAAGGGCGAAGAATAGGAAAATTCTTTTCGAAAATCATTTTAGAAGTGGGGGAGAGGAAAACGAGAGGCGAATGGCAAATAATGCAATGCGAGGGATGATAGTTTATTATGGGTACTTGGTGTGTCTTGACTTGGCATAGATCTCCCCGGCAACGGCGCCAGAAATTCTTCCTGCTACCTCTTGAGCTTGCGTTGGTTTTTCCCTTGAAGAGGAAAGGGTGATGCAGCAAAGTAGAGTAAGTATTTCCCTCAGTTTTTTACAACCAAGGTATAAATATAGTAGGAGACAACGCTCAAATCACCAAATACCTGCACAAACAAACACCAACTTGCACCCACCGCGATAAAGGGGTTGTCAACCCCTTCACGGTTATTTGCAAAGTGAGTTCTGAAAGAGATGGATAGATTTTGGTATTTTTGGTTTATGGAATGGAACGTAAAAGATTGCAAAATAATGGAACGACGGCAAAAATTGGAAAGTTGATGGGAAACTAATATGATGTAAAATAGACCCGGGGGCCATAGGTTTCACTAGAGGCTTCTCTCAAGATTGAAATTATTACGGTGCGTGCACAAATTACTGCCGAGCAATTGGTAGACAAGCACAAAGTTATGAAGATATCTAAGGCAATGATCATGAATATAGGCATCGCGTCCGTCTCAAGTAGACCAAAATGATTCTGCATCGACTACTATTACTCCACACATCGATCTCTATCTATCATGCATCTAGAGTATTAAGTTCATAAAGAATGGAGTAACGCATTAAGCAAGATGACATGATGTAGAGGAATTAACTCAAGAAATATGATGAAAATCTCATATTTTTATCATCGATGGCAACAATACAATACATGCCTTGCTACTCCTACTATCACTGGGAAAGGACACCGCAAGATTGAACCCGAAGCTAAGAACTTCTCCCATTGCAATAAAAACCAATTTAGTTAGCCAAACAAAATCGATAGTTCAAAGAGACTTGCAAAAATATCAAATCATGCATATAAGAATTCAGAGAAGATTCAAATAATATTCATAGATAAGCTGATCATAAATCCACAATTCATCAGATCTCGCCAAACACACCACAAAAGAGTATTACATCGAATAGATCTCCAAGAACATCGAGGAGAACTTTGTCTTGAGAATCAAAGAGAGAGAAGAAGCCATCTAGCTACTAGCTATGGACCCGTAGGTCTATGTTAAACTACTCACGCTTCATCAGAGAGGCAATTGTGTTGATGTAGAAGCCCTCCATATTCGAAGCCCCCCCGGCAGGACACCGAAAAATGCCCCTAGATTGGATCTCACGGGTACAGAAGGTTGCGATGGTGGAAAAGTGGTTTCATGGATCCCCCAGAAGTTTTTCGGGTATTTGAGTATATATAGGAGGAAGATATAGGTCAGGGGGTCACCGAGGGGCCCACAAGGTCGGGGGCGCGCCCTCCACCCTTGTGACCGCCTCGTGGCTCTTCTGACTTGCACTCCAAGTCTCCTGGGTGTCTTCTGGTCCAAGAAAAATCATCGTGAATTTTTGTTCCATTTGGACTCAGTTTGGTATTCCTTTTCCGCGAAAGTCTAAAACAAGGATAAAATAGGAACTGGCACTGGTGTCGGTGTACTAGAGTAGGGGTACCCTAGTATCCCGAACTTGTGCACGGCAGATGCAGCACCAGCAGCAAGGCTTGCCGGTGACCGCCAAGGTCCTCAGGGGTTCCTTTGAAGCCATTCAAGAACAAAGTATTTTAGCCAAGGAGACAAGGCCCGGCAAGAGGAGCTTGCCGGAAGGCCAACCAAGGCACCTAGGAGACAAGGCCCGGCAAGAGGAGCTTGCAGGGAAGGCCCGATGAGCGACAAGCTTCCGCAGACGCGACAAGGCAACAACATGACAAGGCGCTTGCGCGCAGACTACCACTCTTTTCCTCCGCTCCAAAGACATCCACCAACGTGTCGCCATGGGACCTTTCGGTAGCAGCGTGGCAAGAGGTCTGTCGCCAGTGAGAGCGGTGGCAAGCGGCGCTGACAAGATTGCCATCGTGGCAAGCGGTGGCGCCCCTGACGGTCCCTGTTTGTACTGTTTGGGCGACATAGACGGGCATTTAATGCCTTTGTCACCTGCCGTCAGGGTTAGGTATGATACACTGTACAAGTAGTTGTACCAACCGCATTCTTTTTCCATTTTTGCCCTTGTCTACGTTGCCACCTGTCGGAGACCCCTTGAGCATATAAAAGGAGGCCCATGCGCAACGTAGAAGGGGGTTCGAATGGTTCAAAGCCAGAAAGCACCCACGCTAGGTCTCGTTAGCAGCTGGCGTATACTGTAGCACCCAGCGCTCCCTAGCAAGAACACAATACAATCAGACATGCTGCAGTAGGAGTATTATCTCTCCGGAGAGCTCCGAAGCTGGGTAAACTGCTCGTGTGCTTCGCCTCGATCTGCTCTTCGTGCGACCTCCCCCCCCCCCCCTGCCGAACCGAAAGGGGCTCGGTCCGCCGGTCCCATAGGTGTTCGTGGGCCAGATCAGCTTCCCCGACATCTTTGGCACGCGAGGTAGGGGGCGTCGAGGCTGTGTGAACCTGATCCGGCGTTCACACGAGCTACATCTTCATCATCTTCATCGACATGCCACCAAAGAAGAAGGCTTCGGCGGCAGCAGATCCGTCCACGTCAATCCCACCACCACCGGAGCAAATGGGTGGTGAGGTAGACACCGACGGAAGAACGGGCGCCGGCGAGGGAGCTCATGATGCTGTCAAGTCCAAGGACAAGGCTGCGCAGACCTCGACGTCCGTACACGCACCGCGCCCATCTCAGGAGACGCGGGACCGACAGCGTCATGGTATTCACAGTACCATACGCTCGTTGGATCAAGATCGAGCTGGTGGATCCCGGGGTCCTCAAGACCAGCGCGCACGCCAACATGCTGGCACGAGCGAGGCACGGTCGCTGGGCGGATCTGCTCCTTCTAACATAGTTAGAAGTCCGAGCATATCCGCCTCGCGCCGTTCGCCACTGCCACCCACCACTCCAGCAGAAGCTTTGTCGAGAGCTCAACTGCTCCTAGATTACCCTCCAACAGCCGACAAGATCGATGAATGGAGGGCCACCATTCAGAGTCTCATCGGCTTTGCCAACGGCGACACTCCGCAGCAACCAAGTACATCGCTGCCGCGACAAGACCGCCAAGCACGAGACGGTGGCGACGAGACCGGTGGGGGTGCAACCACCATGCACTCTCCACCCCGAAGGCCAAGATCGCCGACTCGCCGTATCCACCTCGACAGCGACTCCACCGCGTCATCAGATCCACGAGCTCGTCAGGGGGAAGAAGAAGACCAAGTCCGGCAAGAGCTCTGATGCCCACTCCGGCAAGCGCACCTCTTCGGAGTGCTGCGCTACCGTCGAGGACGCACCATCGAGCTCCACCGGCAAGTATAAGAAGACGATGGTAGCTCCACCAGAGACCAAGAAGGTGTACGCCAAGGAGGGCGGCACTGGTGGTACCTTCACCATCAGTGCCACTCTCGACCCTAAATAGGAAGGCGAGCTCGTTGCTTTCCTGCGGGTGAACGTCGACGTGTTTGCGTGGCAACCGTCTGACATCCCCGGTGTTCCCAGGAAAGTAATTGAGCACCACCTAGCTGTCTGTCCTCAGGCGCGGCCCGTCAAGCAGAAAGTTAGGAAGCAAGCAGTGGAGCGCCAAGAATTCATTGCAGAAGAAATCAAGAAATTGGAAGCAGCAGGCCTTATCAGAGGAGTGCTCCATCCTACGTGGTTGGCCAATCCTGTAGTCGATGCGAAGGCAAACGGAAATGGAGGCTTTGTATCGACTTTACCGATGTTAATAAAGCTTGTCCCAAAGACCCATTTCCTTGCCGCGCATCGATCAGATTGTTGACTCCACGGCCGGATGTGATTTGTTTTCATTTCTTGATGCATACTCGTGGTACCATCAGATCTTCATGGCGAAGAGGATGAGGAGAAACCGCATTCATCACTCCATGTGGCACATCTTTTTTTTTCGCACGGATGCCTTTCGGATTAAAGAATGCTGGTTCAACATTTGCAAGAGTAGTCCATGACGCTTTTGAGCCACAAATGCACGAAATGTGGAAGCATACATGGATGACATAGTGGTCAAGAGCAAGGACAAGGCAACTCGATTCAAGATTTAGACGAAACCTTTGCAAATCTGCGGAAGATCAACCTCAAGCTCAACCCGAGAAGTGCGTGTTTGGAGTCCCCTCCGGCAAGCTTCTCGGGTTCTTCGGTGTCGCGGGAATTGAAGCCAATCCCGACAAGATCAAGGCCATTGAGCAGATTGAAGCACCAAAGCGCGTCCCAGATGTACGAAGACTTGCGGCCATGTAGCTGCTCTCGGCGAGGTTTATCTCTAGGTCTGTTGAAGGCCGCCCGCCATTTTTCAAAATATTGAAAAGGCAGGTCCAATGAAATGGACTCCGGAAGCGGAGGCTGCGCTGCAGGACTTAAAGAGATACCTGTCCTCCACTCCAATACTTGTCGCACCTAGGCCACAAGAGAAGTTGCTGCTATACATAGCGGCAACCAATCAAGTGGTTAGTGCTGCGTTAGTAGCGGAGAGGAGGCGGATGATGAGCTGGCAACCACGGCAGATGCATCCGGCGACAAGCAAGGGACTTCACCGCAAGCTCTGGTCCCGACAAAGATGGATCTGCGCAGGCGTGTGAGAAGATGCAGAAGAGAATGGTGCAGCGCCCAGTTTACTTTGTCAGTTCCCTTCTGCAGGGGGCTAGGTCAAGGTACTCTGGTGTACAGAAATTGCTTTTCGGCCTTCTCATGGCCTCGAGAAAGCTGCGCCATTACTTCCAAGAACATGAGATCACAGTTGTCACTCGCTTTCCGCTGAAGAGGATACTGCAAAATCCAGAGGTAACAGGCAGGATTGTCGAGTGGGCCTTTGGAACTATCAAGCTTTGGCCTCAAGTTTGAGAGCACTTCAACTATCCAAAGCGAGCATTGGCAGAGTTCATAGCAGAATGGGCGCCAACACAAGATGAAGAAATTTCGAGACGAGCATCCCGTCAAGGAAGCAAGCAAAGAGTGGCTGATGTACTTTGATGGTGCCTTCTCGCTGCAAAGCGCCGGTGCTTGGCGTGCTTGCTTGTCGCACCCACGGAGAGCACCTCAAGTACATAGTCCAGATGCACTTTCCCAAGGAGCAAGCAACAAACAATACAACAGAGTATGAAGGTTTGCTTGCGGTCTCGAGACCGAGAGACCTTGGGATCAAGAAGCTCATTGTCAGGGGTGACTCACAGCTTGTCGTCCGCCAAGTGAACAAGGATTATCAGAGTCCGTTGATGGAAGCCTATGTTGATGAAGTGAGAAAGCTAGAAGAGCACTTTGACGGCCTACAGATGGAATATGTTCCAAGAGTTCAGAACGACATTGCTGATGGCCTGTCAAAGTGCGCCGCACTCAAGTTACCTGTGGAACCAGGGATCTTTGTGCTCAAGCTGACTCAACCGTCTGTAACGCCATCAACTGGACAGAACAAGAAGAGGAAGTTGATTTCTGGTGACTATTTTCCGGTAGAGCTCCCCGAAGCCGCCGCCAAGAAGGTCACCAAGATCAACACCAAGAGTGCTCAGGAGCAGTCTGCTCCGACAAGCCCAAGGGTTTGTTTCGTTGAAGCAGACGCTCCCGACAAGTTTTGCTCCGGCAAGCTTGCCGGGGAACGTCAAGCTCCGGCCGAGCCGCAAGTTCTCGCCGTAGAAGCGGATGTTCCCGCAGCAGCAGATGTGCCTTTAGTCCTTGTTGTAGAGCCGCAAGCTCAAGCATGGGCACAGCAGATTGTCCACTTCCTTCAAACAGGAGAACTTCCCGAAGAGCAAGAAGAAGCGGAAAGAGTAGCCCGGCAGTCAAGTATGTACCAGTTTGTCGACAGCACACTGTACAGAAGAAGACTCAACGGTGTGAAATTGAAGTGTATTCACTGGGAAGATGGACAGAAGATGTTGGCAGAAATACATGGAGGCAAATGTGGTCACCACATTGGCGCAAGAGCACTTGCCGGCAAAGCGTTTCGGCAAGGTTTCTTTTGGCCGACAGCCCTCCAGGATGCAACTGCACAAGTAACCAAGTGTGAAGCGTGCGGTTCCATTCCAAGCAAACACACCAGCCAGCTCAAGCTCTCGGGACGATCCCTTTATCCTGGCCATTTTTGGTGCAGGGGCTCGACATCCTCGGCCCCTTTCCCGAGCTGTCGGAGGCTTTGAGTACTTATGCGTTGCAATTGACAAGTTCACAAAGTGGCGGAAGTGGAAGCGATGAGGAAGGTGACAGACGGTCGATAGTCAAGTTCTTGAGTTGATTGTTTGCCGTTTGGGATCCTAACAGGATCATCACCGACAACAAGACGCAATTCACGAGCCGCACCTTCATGCGATCGTCCAAGATCTTGGCGCCAAGGTCCGCTTCGCTTCATTGCTCATCCGAGAAGTAGCGGTCAAGCGGAGAGGGTGAATGCTGAAGTGCTGCGCGGGCTCAAGACCAGGACTTTCGACAGGCTGCACAAGTGCAGAGGAAACTGGATTGAGGAGCTGCCGGTGGTTCTTTAGTCGATCAGGACAACGCCAAATCGAGCCACTGGCCAGACACCTTTCGCTCTAGTCTATGGAGCAGAGGCAGTTCTCCCCACGGAACTCGTATACGGATCACCTCAAGTGCTCGCTTATGATGAGCTTTAGCAAGAGCAGCTGCGACAAGATGACGCACTGCTCCTTGAGGAGGACCGTCTTGAGCTTCTTTAGACGAGCTGCTCGATACCAGCAAGCTTTGCGTCGCTACCATAGCCGCAAAGTTAATGCCAGAAGTCTCGAGGAAGGCGACCTTGTTCTTCGGCGCGTTCAGTCCGCCAAGAATTCCAACAAGTTGGCGCTTGAAGTGGGAAGGCCCTTACCGGGTGAAGCGAGTCATTAGGCTGGCGCTGTCCGCTTTGAGACCGAAGATGGCTTTCGGTCAGCAACTCTGGAACATTGAGCATCTTCGTAAGTTTTACCGTGAAGCGCGGTTGCGGAACCTGTTCGGCAACCACCTTTTGTACAAGTCTTGCCGATGTTGCATGTAATCCTTTGTACAAAGCCAGGCACAGATCCCGTGCATAAGTAAAGCTCATGTGCTCCGCACATCTTGTCAATTTCATGCTTTCTACTTTATTTTTGCATGCGTTATCTGACACTTTGTGCAGCACCTACCCCGGTAAGCAATAACGAGCCACAAAGCTCCATATCTTTATTTTCTCTTCTTTTTCTTTCTCAAACAAAGGAAGATTCCCTCGCACACAAGTTTACAGGGGGGAAAGGAGAAGATAATGGTGTGGACCAAGCGTCGCTCGAGGAACCGAGGAAGTTTTTGCCTTACCGGGAAGCAAACGACAGAAGAGCTAAGTTGCTAAAGTTTGAGAAATTAGTTTTTAAATTTTGAAATTATTCTCCTCCAATGACTGTGCTTTGTATGGAAAACCTGTGCGCGGAGGAACCAACTCGCAGCTAGTTGCGCCCTTACTTTGTTTCGAGTCCGCTCAACAACTTAAGTGAGCTGCGACTAGTTGCGACAAGGTTGCTTGTCGGAAGCAGCACCGCCAGCAGGCTGCTGACGTTCCGCACTCAGCGCTCGCGGCAAAGGTGCCTGCGCCGACAAGTTCCCCGAAAGCATAGGGAAAAAACATACAAATGAAGGAATCAACTAAAGGAAATAACATAGCGATCATTACCCGAAATAGAGTTATATTACAAGATAGCTTGTCGCAGCTCTAATAGATTGTTCTCCTAACATGACCGGCAGTGACAAGGAAAAGATAAAATGGGCGGCCTAATCTACGCGGTCACCGTCAACCCTCTTGATCTTGCCCACCTTGTCCACAATGGGTGCGACAAGGGTCTTGAGTGCCTCCACATCAGCATCCGGCGGCAATGACTTGAGGACGTTGGTGAGGTTGAGGCCAGGATTGCGGAAGGCCACCTTCATCAGCACCTTCTGAAGAGCTCCCGCACAGATCTGGCGCGACTCCTCGGCCAGCTGCTTTGGGATCTCTTCCCGGAGTCGCTGGAGGGCCGTCACCACGCCCTTGAAGAACAAGCTGAGCTTGGCGCTGGGTTGGAGGTGCTCGTCGGAGGAATACCCAAGATCTACCATCCCCAGCTCCGCCAGCTCCCTGTCGATGGCTGCGGCAACATCCACGAGACCTTCGGTCTAGTGCTCCACATTATCCCTGAAGGTGTTCTGGGCGGCAGTAGCACTCGCCAGCAGCGCCTCGTCGGCCTTGATCTTCTCCAACAAGGCCACCTCCCGCTCCCTGGCGCCCTCCAGCGTCTGAGTCAAAGTAGTCAGCTTCAGCTCGAGATCCGCGTTGGAGTCCTTGGCGGCGCTGAGCTCCTTGCTCCTCTCGGAAAGACGGCCCTGCAGCTCACCAAGAGTGTAGGCGTCCTTCTCGCGCTCATGCTTGAGTGCAGCAAGCTCTTCGCCGCTCTTCTTGAGATTGGCCTCCAGCTGCGTCACATTCGTCTCCAACTCCTTCTTGGCGGCCTCGGCAGCTGCGGCAGCATCCTTTGCTTCCTTGAGAGCCCCGCCAAATGTTTTCTCGCGCACGGCAAGATCCTCCTCGTGGCTGTCAAGATTTATCTTCCGCTGCGCCAACTCGCCTTCCTGCGCAGATAGCTTCTCGTCGGCAAGCCGCTGTTGCTCCTCAGCTTCAGCCTTCTCGAGGATGAAGGCTTTGCGCTCCTCGGCGAGTCGCTCCCGCTCCTCTGCCAAAGACCGGAGAGCTTCTTGGTTGAGGCCCCGGAGCTCCTCTGCGCGCTTCTCGATGTCCGCTCCCGCCTTCGCGACAAGCGCTTCCCGGGATTCTAGCTTGGCTTGTCGGGTGCGGTAGAGCGACAGCAGCTTCCGCAACAGCTGCTCCTCCTCAGACTCGCCGCTGCTGCTGCTTGGCGCGTCGACCAGCGTCAGCCCAGTGGAGGCGAGCAGCTCTTCGTCAAAAATCTCTCCTTCGACCGGCGCCCTGGAGCTCGACGCCCAGGGGAGTTTGATGAAGACGCCGTCGCCGGCCTTCAAATAGGCGCCGGGCTGGGGCTCTTCGGTGCCTGGTGTTGCAGCAGCGGCGGAGGGATCGGCGGTCGGTGTAGCGCCTGGCGCTCCTACGGCCCCAGGGCTGTCAATGCGATCGCCGGACTCCTCGCCAGCTTCTGCGGCGGCAGCTTTGGCGGCCTTTTCGCCGGCAGGCTCGTCAGCGCCGGCTTCCTCTTGATGGCGGCGTCGTCGATATTGCTTGTAGCGTCCTCCTCGCCGGCGACCTCGGTCTCCATTGGCTCTGCGGCAGATGGATCTGACGATCGAAAAAGAAAGAACAGTCAAGCAAATATTCAAAAAGAAAAATCAGAAGAAGAAGAACACAAGGGAAGCTATCAAACGAGGAGGTTACCTGTGCTGGGGTCTGCAGTCATGGTCTCCGCCACCGGGGGATCACTGATGCTGACCCTTGCCGGAGAAGCCTCCCTTGCCGGAGAACGCTCCCTTGCCGAGGGATCCTCCCTTGGCGGTGTAGTCGAAGCAGACGGCATGTCAGGAGCGGCTTCAGGGCACTCCTGGTGAGGCTGCTCTGCTCCTACACAAATCAATAGTCAGATAATTGACAAAGAAAGAGCACCCATGCACGCCTAACAGCAGGAAGTAAACCATATACTTACGCTTGGGGCTGCGCTGGGGGCTGCTTTGTGGAAGAGTTGCCGCATCCGGCAAGGTGGTCTCGGACGCGCTTCATGTTGCCGCGGTGGGTTCGTCCTCGATGACAATCACCGGGGCCTTGGCTCTCTTCGACGCTCTCTGGGCCAGCGTCCTGAAAAGGAATGGGTTCAGAGTGAAGCAAATCAGACGCAAGACGAAGCAACAAAATTGAAGAACTACAAGTACAGCAAAGAATCTTACTCTTCTTCTTCCTCGTCGGAGCTGAGCGCGGAGAGATCAAATTTTGGCTCGCCTCCGGTGCGACGAGGCGGAAGAGTGGGTTCCCTTGGCCGCTTGGCGGGTGCAGTAGCGGTGGTATGGGAGGGCCCCGCTCCAGTTGCTGCAGCGGCGTGAGGTGCTCCCGCGGCAACAGTGCTTGCCGCGGTGGAGTGCGTCGCGCGACGTGGCGGCTGTTGGCCCGTCTGCCGCCCCGCTACGTCTCCAGCCTTGCGGAGACGCCTTCTTGGTGGAGCTAGGGGCTCCGCTCGCGGCAAGCTGTTTGAAGGTGGGGAGGAGGCGCCTCGGCGGGCTCGTTCGACTCAGCTTCAGGCTCGACAAGCTCTTCCTCGCCGGCAAACTCCCTTCGCTCGACAAGGCTTGCCGCCTCTGCTGCCTCTGCCTCCTCCATGGTGAATCCGAACTCGCCCGCGGCAGCAGCTGTAGCCGCCTCTTCTAGCCTGGTGGCGATGCGATGCATCTCATCATCGGTGGTGTCGCGGGTGAGGCTCTTCTGTTCGTCGGGGCGGATCGGCACTTCTTCCAAGCTGTCAAAGAACTGCCGCACGACGTCATCTGCAGGCTCCTGCCATGACGAGACGATTCCATGCGAGTCGCACAACGGCATCATTGCACGGATGCAGTCAAGCGAGGAATTGTTGCATAGCGGGACGACGCCCCTCGGCAACCTGAACATCTCGGGATGATCAGGATCAGCTTGAACAGCTCCAAGAGCATAGCGTCAAGTTCCAAAACAGTGAAGTTGAAGTTGAGGCCTAGGCGCAGCCTCATGATATCTGCCGCGTTCTGAAACTCCCAGGCGGGTCTCCTCCTCTCCTGCAAGGGCGTGCGGCGAAGGAAGTCGCATAGCGGTGCCTACGGTGAGCCCGGCAAGTCTAAGGCAAAGGATTCGGGTGACGGCAATCTTTAGCCTGGCATCTTCCGGGGCCACGTTGCTCCAATCATTGCCGCGCACTATTGGGGTTTGGCTGGGCGATAAGGGCATGGTTCTCCTCAACAATCCAACACCGATCGCCCTCCATTCCTCCCACTTGCTGCGGAGCTCTCCTTCCAGATAGGCCTCCTTCTTGCCGATCCTTGAGATCCAAGCGATTCCTCCGGCAAGAGGCTCTCCTCTCTCAACTCGAGGCATGAAGAAGTGGCGGAAAAGGGCTACGTTGGGATGGACTCCGACAAAGTTTTCGCAGAGATGTGCGAAAACTGCCATGGTCAGGACAGCATTGGGGGTGAAATCAAGGAGGCGGAACCCGTAGGTGTTCATGATGTCATAGAAAAATTCAGAGAAGGGCGGGCAGAGCCCACAGTAGAAGAAGAGCGCGAAGAAGGGATACCCAGTTGGAGCTAGTTCCGAAGCAGCGGCTGGGAGTACCTTCGTCTTGTGGATCTTCAGCGTCTCCGTCGACGAGAATAGGTAGTAGTACTCCTCGGCTCCCTCGCGCGAGCGAGGGGGGAAGACGGCCGCTCCTTTCGCAGCGCCGCAAGCCGCTGCGCCTCGCCGACTTCACGGCCTTCCCTTGTTGGCTTTGAGCCATGGCGGAGGTGGTGGAGGAGATCGGGCGTTGGTGGTCTGGTGGCGATGGGGGCGGGCGCTCTCTTCAGCCTTGGGAAGAGGGGGAGCAGTGGTGGTTTTCGAGATTGGACAGCAAGCGGCAAGGTGGGCGAACTGCCCTGTTTCCCTGCTTATAAAGAGGGGGACGTTCGCTTTCGAATCTGAAAGCCCCCACGATCTCTCCCACGACGCCGCATTCGGGCGTGCGCTGTTCGTGGAGGGCTTGGTGGGTCCGGAGTGAGTTATGGCGTAACCCGGGCGCGTGCCCGTGCCTGTTTGGGCTGGCCCAACAACGCTCAGCACCGTGTGTGGCCCAGGCCCGGGGGCTCCTGTCGGTGTACTAGAGTAGGGGTACCCTAGTATCCCGAACTTGTGCACGGGCAGTTGCAGCACCCCGCGGCAAGGCTTGCCAGGTGACCGCCAAGGTCCTCCGGGGTTCCTTTGAAGCCATTCAGGAACAAAGTATTTTAGCCAAGGAGACAAGGCCCCGGCAAGAGGAGCTTGCGGGAAGATAACCAAGGTAGCTAGGAGACAAGGCCCGGCAAGAGGAGCTTGCGGGAAGAATGATGAGCGACAAGCTTCCGGACGCGACAAAGGCAACAACGCATGCAAGGCGCTTGCGCGCAGACTACCACTCTTTTCCTCCGCTCTAGCACATCCACCAATGTGTCGCCATGGGACCTTTCGGTAGCGTGGCAAGAGGCTGTCTTGCGGCCAGCGGAGCCTTGCAAGCGGCGCCGACAAGATTGCCATTGTGGCAAGCGGTGGCGCCCCGACGGTCCCTGTTTGCACTGTTTGGGCGACATAGACGGGCATTTAATGCCTTTGTCCCCTGCCGTCAGGGTTAGGTATGATACACTATACAAGTAGTTGTACCAACCGCATTCTTTTTCCATTTTTGCCCTTGTCTACGTTGCCACCTGTCGGAGACCCCTTGAGCATATAAAAGGAGGCCCATGCGCAACGTAGAAGGGGGTTCGAATGGTTCAAAGCCAGAAAGCACCCACGCTAGGTCTCGTTAGCAGCTGGCGTATACTGTAGCACCCAGCGCTCCCTAGCAAGAACACAATACAATCAGACATGCAGCAGTAGGAGTATTATCTCTCCGGAGAGCTCCGAAGCTGGGTAAACTGCTCGTGTGCTTCGCCTCGATCTGCTCTTCGTGCGACCTCCGCCCCCCGCCGAACCGAAAGGGGCTCGGTCCGCCGGTCCCATAGGTGTTCGTGGGCCAGATCAGCTTCCCCGACAACTGGGCTATAGGTTAATAGGTTCGTCCCAAAAATCATATAAAATAGCATATTAATGCATATAAAACATCCAAAATAGATAATATAATAGCATGGAACAATAAAAAATTATAGATACGTTGGAGAAATATAAGTGGATCGCACCGTCGCTCGGTTTCTGATGGTGCCAGCGGTAACAGCACCACGTCCTTGCTGATGCAAGGCGGCCATTTGGATGGCATGATGACGTGGTGAAGGTGCTTGAGGGCGAGCGGCTCCATTAGGCGTAGCGACCTGGACGACTTGCCCCTAGGGAGGTGAACGCGCTGCGGTCGTTCCCGTAACGGGGGCGGCCGGAGGGCGGCGATTCGCCCCGGACCGAGCACCACCACTGTGGTTGTGCCTGTCGGCGAGAGGAAGGGGCGCAGATGGAATAATCCCATCACCCGTACCTTATGGAGCATGGCCATCGGGATGTTGCTGATGCTGCTCTCCTCCGGTGTCTCCCGCTCCTGCTTCGGGTGTGGGGGAGGTGGTGACGGTGTCGCCTGCTCCGACCAACTCCCTAGCAGTGTCCACATTCCCGCGCACCTCCACATCCCCCGTAGCATTGGTGGCTGCGGGTGGTGGAGCCTTCAAGGTGGACGGGTGAGGTGAAGCATCAGATTTCTTCATTGGCGCCATGGTCGATGGCACCATCGAAGATGAAGATGGCGATGAAGATGACGCGCTGCTCACGCTTTTAGGCTCGCGCAAGTGATCCCCCTACCTAGCGCGCCAAAGATGTCACGGGAAACCACGACCACCTATGGGACCAGAGGACCCTTGCTGGTTTGGCGAGGGGATGGCACGTTGCACAAAGAGCAGAAGAGCGTGGGGCAGCATGGCAGAGATCAATTGTTCTACAGTCTTGGCTTCAAAAAAAAGCATGGCAGAGATCACACGGGCAGTTTTACCCAGGTTCGGGCCGCCGTGAGGCGTAAAACCCTACTCCTGCTTTGGTGGATTGATAGTGGAAAATGGCGGAGGCCGCAGCCCGTTTGCCTGGCAGGTTTGCCTCAGGGCAAACCGACTACGTGTCTCTGAAATGTGAGGGGGTGGATTCACCAACACAGGGTCCAACCCTTTCTAAGGCTGCCTCAATCCTCCTTTTATAGACTAAGGGGTCACAACAGTGGCAAATTAGTCATTATGCACTGATAAGATAGCAAATAGTGCTATCATACCTAACTCTGCAGGCCGACAGAGCACATTAAATGCGTCGCTCAACATCACATCGTCGCATGCCCGACAAGCCTTGCCGGGCTGTTTTGCCAGCTTTGCGCATGCTCGCTCGACACATTGCTGGACGGGTGTTATCTGTAGGTATTTCCTATAGAAAGAGGCTGCCATGTGGAAAATGGCTTCCACTTAGTCACTTTGTGGCTTGGCACCGCATTGATCAATGACGTGCGTCGTGGTGAGGTGTCTTGGTGAGGTGGATCCGCCTCCACGAGTCCCGGCAGGCCTTGCT
This sequence comes from Aegilops longissima, assembly GCA_021605205.1. Lineage (NCBI taxonomy): Eukaryota > Viridiplantae > Streptophyta > Magnoliopsida > Poales > Poaceae > Aegilops > Aegilops longissima. The sequence continues at coordinate 200,049,983 of CM038679.1, forward strand.
GGGGTGTCTTGGACGTTTTCTTTCGGGGGCGACCCCATCCTCGCCTGGCTCGCCTGCCCGGCAAGGGAGGCTTTTCTCCTGGTGGTTTGTTACTTCTCTGGCTTGGTCTTGGTCCTGTTGATCTGCATGTTGGTTGTTTGAAGATCTCGATCTCTTACACTTCGGCCTGATCTGGGAGCTGTAATCTTACTCCCGTGCCTGTGCACAGTCTGCGCAACGGACCCAGGGTTTCTTGCACCGAGGTGACCCCTCACCGTTGTCCTTGTTGCCCTACTTGTTACCGATGACTCAATCAACGTGATCAATGCATAGACACCGACACATCACACCACACCCCCTCAGTTGTACGACTCTGCAGAGCTACTATCGAGTGTTGAGGGTGATACTTCCTAGCTCACTCCTGATGATACCACTGTAGTATAGCTAATCGGTCATTGATTTCAGAGGGTGATTCCTCGTTCACCACTTTCAATGATGACTCTGTCATGCAACACCTCAAGCATGAAACCTATCGAGGGTGATTCCTCCAAGTTCACCTTGACGGTTACATCGACTAGGAATCCATCGGCGATTCCTCATATTTCCCTCTTGATGTTATGGACACACGGATACCTTGACTTTACCTCAGTCCTTTGTTGAACTTGGGTCGGCCCCGAGTTCAACCCGCGAGAGTTACGGAAGTCGAGTTGACCAGGAGGTTACTCGTGAGGCACAGCCGAGCAAGCAGACGGCCCTAGAGAGGGATGGGTCTGACCCTTGCTGTAAGTCGACAAGACGGGGTGACAGGATCACTGTTCATCTCCGCGCACTCCCAAGTCACTAATGGTTTGGATATGTGCTCTGAGTAGGCCTCTTGCCTTTTCACACTAACCACCACGCGGGAATAAGTATGGGCACTCGGTGTCGTACGATTCTCCAAAATCTCTTCGGACGTCAGCGATTGAGCGGCGCGCGCCCGGTTGGACGATAATAGCCTGCGCCTTGTATAAGGAGGTGGGTGTGCTCCAGGCCGCATATGCAATGCGCAGGAATGCAAAGGGTGATGGGCCCAAGATCCCTGAGTATTAGGATGTAGACCACGTGTTGGCCTCTCCGTTGAGCCTAGGTAGGACTACGTTGTGTTGATCAGCCGAGGTCGGGCATGACCCGGAAAAGCATGCCCGGCCAAAGTTAATCAAGCGTGTTGGGTAAGTTGGTGCACCCCTGTACGAAAGTATATCTATTCTAATAGCCGTGTCCAAGGTAACGGACGATCGGAGTTGTATCCCAATCCATTATAACTAGAACTGGATATTGGAGACACTAAATGGATATGATGGCTCCGGGATTGCTTTCTCGCAGGGAGTCAAGGAAGAATCTCTGGGCGTTACTAAACTATAGTTGTTACTTGTAATATGCTAATCTACACTCTTCTAATGCTGCATGATACTAGTCTTCGATAGGCTAGGCATTCCTCTCTATTCTGGCATTTCTGCAGTCTAGTCCAAAGATATATCCACATTCCTTTGATACCAAGGCATACTTAGTATAGATCTGATGTTAGTCTTACGTGTACTTTGGATGAGTACTCATGGTTGCTTTGCTACCCTTTTTCCCCTCAACCCGATTATCGCGATTAGATGACGGAGCAAGGAGCCAGCTGGTCCCGCCGACAACTACTACTACCCCGATGGAGCCTACTACTACGTGGAGACCACCGACGACCAGGAGTAGTTTGGAGGCTCACTGGCAGGAGGCCTACGCCTTTTCGATCCAGTAATCGTTGTTATGCTAGCCTTCTTAAGGCAGACTTGTTTGTCTTATGTCTGTACTCAGATGTTGTAGCTTCTGCTGACTTATGTATTTGAGCCTTCATGGCCCTGGCTTGTAACATATAGCTATATGAATTGAATTTGTGTCTAGAGTTGTGTTGTGATGTCTTCCCGTGAGTCCTTGATCTTGATCGTGTGCATTTTCTTGTATGATTAGTGCATGATTGAGTTGGGGGCGTCACAACTTGGTATCATAGCCGACTGCCTGTAGGAAGCCCCTTTCCAACTCCTTGGCCGAAGTTGAGTCTAGTCTTTGAAAAAAGAATTTTACTAACATTGTTGTGTGGCTTACGGGCCCACATCACAAATGGTTCGGATTAGGATCTTTTATTCATCATCTTTACTCCAGGATTCTGACCTCTCTTCTATTCGGTTTAAAGATTTTACTAACTCTAACTCTAGGTTCTCATAACTACTTCCTCTGGAGAGCCCCTCATTCTAGATGATCGCTTGCTTCATCACAAGATTCCGAAGATACTCTTCGATTTTTTTCCCGAGGCCCTTGTACCCGCCGCCTTTGCAATTCCCTACCACCGATATATCCTTGTGGTTAACTACATACACTTGACATTCATACGATCATTCCCAGTTTCTCTTGTTATTACAAGATACCCTGAAATACTCTTCGCTATTTCGAGAATCCTTTGTGCCTACTACCTTGCAGTTCTTTCCTGCTTGAATACACCTATGAATAATTCATCAGACTTACCAGGAATTCATTCATCCCCAGTTGATCATGTGTTTCAGAAAATTCTATGAAATACTATTTGATCTTCCAAAAATCCTCTATAACATATTGCTCTTGAAATTCTTGCCTGCTTGCATTATGGTTAATTCCATATGTCTAGTAGTCTTCGTTAGCATCCCATGTCATTGCCATTTTGAGCCTAATGATTCAATGTATGTGAATGCACGCAATCATTAGTTGACCCTTAGAAATTATCTTTCGGCTCAGATGTCATTCCGAATATGAGCCGGTTTTCAGCTAATCAAACATTGACCGATTGTGCCTCTAAGTCTATTCAACTTACTCAAATTTAATCAGAGCATATGATTTTGATACACCGATCTGGAAATCATAATTTCTTTGTATTTAAGCAGCGAATTATTCAGATGTTGCTATAATCCGATGCCTTTGCATTCTTTCTTCCTCTTATTGAGTATCGATACTCACATCAGCTCTGTTGTGGACCACCACACCCATTGCTGGGTTATTTTCTGATAGTATCCTTCACATTCAAGTTTCTTGTGAGTTCTTCCCATGATACATAATGCCTTTAACAATTTGTCTTCTTTGCTTTTTTCAACCATGCTCTACCTTCGATCTTGTGTTATTTACTCTTTAAGTTGTGGTATATGTTCTTAAGATGCCCCTATCGGTTGAACCTATGCCTTCCATAATCCCTGTGCACCAGAGAGTTTTCACGAGTCATACACTTCTGGTGTTTTGCCAGATAAAATTTCAGCACTACGACTTCATCAAAAGAGAGAAGTGAATGAAAGGTTATGCATTGAAGAAGTGGGAGTCGACATTGAACTTTGTTTTCATGCCCATGGAAACGATGTAGAACTTATCACGGAAGCTTCTCGTCACGATCACTATTCCCTTAGTATAATTTGATCCTGTATCTATGATTTTGTCCTTTGCAATCGTGGTTCCGACCATGTTGTTCTACTTTGATTTCATTCTCAAACAAATTAAAGTGCTTGTCATCCACAAATGAATACACTAGTCTAACCTCTATTCTGATCTACCTTCGGGTATTACCCCCTGGTATCTCGAGAATATCATGGAACTATATAACTTCTTATCAGTTCTTCATCAACTATTATTTCTCATAGATTCCAATTTTCCCCGGGTTCTGAGTTGTTAGACACTCAAGGACACTAATAACTGAATCGAGTCCACACTGTGATTCAACAACTCTTAGTAATCTTGATTGGTTATGAGTATGTACTCGATCATGCCATTCCCATCCGATTGGCTACATCATCATTGACATGCTAAAGCTTGACCATGCTACCTATGTCCTTCATCCCCGGGACACAATCCCGATAGTGCTAATCTTACATCAAGTTTTCTACATAATTTTATTGTCTTGAAAAGCAACTCTTATTCGGAGATTGCATCTTATCTATGGACCTGATAACCTTATGCTTCACCATTCCTTTTGCTTGATGTCGTCGATATTTGATTGCATCCTCTTCAAACCTCTCGACAAATTGTGTTGAGGTCATTGTCAACATTTTGACTTCTTCCAAGATGGGAATAGAATCCATGATAAGAAATGCCATCCTTGCCCCTTGATGATTTGTGTTACTATCGATAACATTCTTGCATTCCCTCCAACACAAACTTGTTCATGTTATGGGTCTCCTTGCTATCCAGGTTATGTTATGTTCTACCTTGGAGTATTTCCATATTTTATGTCAAGAATGTCGTCAGGATTGCACCACCTCTTAGAAATTCCTAATACGGTGATACTTCTCGCTATCACCATCCATTTCTTCGTCCCCGTGTGGTTTCTAACCACAATACCAACAAGTGAACTCTGGCTGTGCATTCAATACTCCTAGCAACCCTATTGCCTTGAAGTTAATGAACGATAATTTCATTCTATTCTTAGTCTATTGATTATTGAATCACCATTCTAACATTAATAGTGCTACTTAGTCCATATTTCCAGGTGCACTTTTTGATCAATGTTTAATTGTGGATGTTCTCCTCGAACATACTTCATTATACACTTCGGTATGCCCAATGCTATCACCTTGTTCAATTAATGGTGGAAATCCATGTCTATGGAAATCTTGATAAATTGTTGCTAAGCCCATTGGCCACATCCTCATCTTCTCTATCGTTCATGATGAACATTTACGCTAGTATTGCGAACTTTTTCTTTGTGCCTAGCTCATGAAGAATATTTTTTATGCAAGAAGTGTCTTCTTTAAGTTCATGTGCATTTGATGCAAGTTGCAGCCGTGAATATGAGATAGTTTTGTTTCGCTTCCCCTGGAAACATCCCAAATCAATCATGCATGTGCATAGTGTCGGATTCAGGGCTCCGCGGACCCAAGAAGGTTTGAACTATTGGGCGTGTGCGAAGATCTCAACCTCTTAAGATTTGAGCCCGTCATCCCACAGCCTAGCCTAGCCGGATTCGCATGAATAAGGAAGAAGACGAACACGGCAGTTTTCCCAGGTTCGGGCCACTTTGCGGTGGAAAACCCTACTCCTGCTTTGTGGTGGATTGGCCTCATGAGGGGCTAAGGATGAACAAGTGAGAGGATGAACAACCTCGCGAGGGGTGTTGTGGTGAGGGTGGAAATGTTTGGATCCGGTTCCCCTCTACAGTGGTTGCTAACCTATATTTATAGTGGCCCTAGTGCTCTTCCCCCAAAACATAGGCGAGAAGGGATCCCACAATGGCCAATTTAAAAGGGGACAAGTAGTACATCTAATCCTAACGAAAGGTGGTCTTCGCCTGCAAAGTTTCTAGTCGTAATGCAGCGGTGGGCTCGGTGACGACCTACGTCTTGCTGAGCATGTGGTCTTGGTCTTGTAGCACCCGAATGGAAACCTTTGGGAGATTCCTCGGGAACCCACGTATGTCCTTGCCTCCTTAGCACCAAAGAGGAAACTGCCTCCTCTGGGCCCGGTGGCACCCGCCTGGCCTTGGTCGTCATGGCTCATGTCATCCCAGCCTCATGAGGCTGGGTACCTATATAGAAATCTCTACTCCTCGGGAGGACGCCTGGGGAGGCCGCTCCCTTGGGAGGTCTTGGTGTCGTCCGCCTCGCGTGGCCTAGCCCCTCGTGAGGGTCTTGTCTTGGTGGTCTTGTAGTTGGGTTGTACCAGGCCATTGAGGGAGCCACACCGTGGGCCGCAGGTAGGCAAGCCTGGTTACCCTGGTTCCTAGAACGCCGACAGTAGCCCCCGGGCCCAAGGCCCGCTCTGGCTGGCTTCGAGGCGAAACCAAGGGGCAAGGGTGAAGCATCGTGGGCCTCAATCGCCTGTGGGCCAAGCCGACACGTGTTGCTTGACGAAAGGTGGACGCCTCCTCGCCCCCACGTCGCCTGGGCAACCGTCCAAGGCGACATAAAGCTGGTGCGCGCCTGCCTTCTGCCCCTCCTCCTCCTCGCAAGCTTGTGCCTTCTTCACCCGATTCCGGTCTAGCTCCAATTCGCCTTGCTACCATGGCCCCCAAGAAGAACAGGGGCAAGGCCCTGCCTATGGCGGAGTCCCGGCAGGGCCGGAGCCAACGCTGGGCCGATCCACCATGATTAACCACAAGGGGATGGACAAGGTCCGGCATGCGAATGGCTTCGACTCCAACGAGTGGAAGGCGACGAAGATCTGGCCAGCGTCCCAGCTTCTAACCGACATGGAGGCCACCGAGATCCCTCTTCATCTTCATGCCCTTTTTGCTGGCCTGTTTATGATGTTCTCTGATTTCTTCAATGTCGTGCTCATGCACTACCAAATCCACGCGCATCATCTGGATATCGGCTCCATCGTTCTTCTCTCCGCCTTTGCATTTTTGTTCGAGGCCTTCATGGGAATCACCCCGTCCGTGGCCCTGCTCTGCCACTTCTTCTCCCTCCAGTTGGTCGATGGTGAGCAACGCTCAGGTTGCATGTCACTTCAAGCGGTGGCGGCGATTATAGGCTCCGGCATCGACACCTCGCTTCGCCTGAACGCGGGGATTTCCGGAGGCAGTGGGTGTACGTAGACACCACCGTGTCTGCCCTCACGGAGCCAAGCTCCAGATGGGGGCACGTGGAGCTGGTCGACTCACGGCTCACTCGGTTCATGACCAGGTGGGCCAACCTGAGGAAGGCGGGGGTGACGATGGCAATGGTGGTGAGAGAGTTCGTCCGTCGGTGCATCATCTGCTCCATAGCCATTCCTGCCCGATGTGGGCTTTCACCGGCCCCACAGATGGCATGAGGCTTCAAGAGCCTCCCCTTTTTTCCAGCACGCTGCACGGAGTGCTCCGCCTCCTGACCGGCGAAGAAACCGACGGGCTCCCTTTGGATGAGTTCCCTCTTCATCATCGCCCAAACGGGGGAGCCTTTTCCAAGAAGATGTGGTGCTTTGACGAGTGGGGGATGCTCCCTGGGGTCCACGCGGGGCCTCGTGACAACCCCCTCCTAGTGACCCCAGGGCGTGAAGGCCCTGAGGTGCGCACTCCCCGGGCAGCCGCGGGGGAGCGCGCCCCACCATGCGCTCTCCAGGCATTCGCCTTCATCCCCGCGGGTGGCGGGGGAGGCGCCCCGCCTGTGGATCCAGCCGCTATCCTCACCGTGGAGGGCTCCATTCCGGGCCCCAGCGCGTCCCCTCTGGGCCCTGGGGCAGCCTGGAAGAGGAAGGAGCTCGAGAGTCGCCGCAGTCCAACCCCAAGGACCCTGAAGAAGGGGAAGTGGGTCGTTGTGGAAGAGTAAGTATCGTGCCTTCCTCTTGATTCTCGCATATCGTATCACTGCCTGACTTTTGCCTCTCTGGATCCCTTCCGACGAGGGAACGAGCGTGTTCCGAGTGCCGCCTCCGGAGGGCACTAGTCCCGCCGTGACCTCGGGCCTCATGAGCCGCGCGGTTGTGCGCAAGGAGGCGCCCTCTCCCAAACCAAGGCCATCCCTGAGGAGTCTCGGGCCTGCATTCCCGGCGTCGTTCTTTCGGGACGGCCTCCAGATAGGAGGGGTCGTGCCAAGGGCTCCCCCACTGATCTTGTCGGTAGCTGGGCAACCTGCAGGACGGTGCCATCCCCAAGCAGCGGGGTGAGTCTGTGTTGGGCCCCATCTTGGGCTAGAGGAGCGGGCGAAGGAGTTCTAGCCCCCGTGCCCCTGCCGGAGGCGAACGAGTCCTCTTTCGCCTCCCAAGCTAATCGGGGCGCAGAGGAAAGGCCAGGCAGAGCGTTGGAGCTCGCACACGGGCGCAGCGCCATCCGTCATGGCCCTCTTCAGGAGGCGGCGAGCGCACTGGGCCGCCTTGGGGTGGAGCTTGGTGACATCGACACATGCTTCAAGGCGGAGCTGTCGGCGTTCTGGGAACTGGGGTACCCAGACTTGCCTGCCTGCGGCCCATCACGTGGCTCCATGGGCAGCCTGGTATGGCCCATCTTCAGCACCAACAACTCAAGACCCTCGCGAGGCGGACGACATCAAGACCTCAAGGAGGAGCGGCCTCCACAGGCTAGCTCCCGAGGAGCGGACATTTCTATGCAAGCCCTCACCTCATGAGGTTCGGATGATGCAAGCCATGATGACCAAGGCCAGGTGGGCGCCAGTGGGCGCAGAGCAGCAGGTTTCCTCTTTGGCGTTAAGGAGGCAAGCACAAGTGCGGAGTCTCGAGGAATCAACCAAAGATTTCCATTTCTATGCTACAAGACCAAGACCACTATGACGGCAGGACAGAGGCCATCGCCGAGCCCACCACGGTGTCATGACCTGAAGCTTTGCAGGCAAAGACCACCTTTTGTTGGGATAAGATGTACCAGTTGTCTCCCTTTGAATTTGGCCGTTGTGGGATCCCTTCCCGCCTTCATTTGGGAAGAGGACCAAGGCAACTATAAATAGAGTGTAGCCACCACCGTAGAGGGGGAGACCGGATAGGATCCATTCCATCCTCACACCCACCAGCTCACCCAAGAATACACCTCGTGAGGTTGTTCTTCCACTATACTAGTTCATCCTCAGCCCACCTCGAGGCTAATCCACCACAAAGGAGGAGTAGGGTTTTACACCGCAAGGTGGCCCGAACCTAGGTAAACTGTTGTGTCTCGTTTCCTTCCAGTTCATCGAGCTAGGCTGTGGGTTCGACTAATTGGCAGAGTAGGGAGGTTGAGTTCTTCGCACACACCCCAGAGTTTGAATATATCCAGGGTCTGCGGAGCCCGAAATCTGACATTTGGCGCGCCAGGTAGGGGTCCGTCAAAGATCTGCCTCTTCGCCCGCTATACACAGCCCGCGCCGTTCACCCTCATGGAGGTCGCTGCTCCACCGACCGGGCCAACGAGTGCGTTCGGAGGCGCCACGGGTCTCCTGGCTTTCACCCCCGCCTTGCGGAGAGTGCAGTGGCTTCCCAAGTTCAGGTCGGAGCTACCGCCTCGGTATGAGTGCACGGCGGACCCCGTGGGGTTCCTCCAGGCGTACGAAGAGGCGGTTTTGGTAGGAGGCGGCGACGGTAAGGTCGCGGCAAGCTGGCTACCCATGGCCCTTATGCACTACAAAAAAATACACTTCCATGATGATACGTGTTTGTCACATTAGGTCACATTTTCTATCTTGCATGTACATCCATGACGATTTTATGACAGAATCAAGATAGTCATATTGTGCTATCGTAGGAGTGTTCCATGACATTACCAAAATTATCATCACAGAAGTGTCCACTTCCATGACGATAAATCGTGTGTCAATGAAGTGCTTTCATCAAGGGTGACCGACACGTGGCATCCACCATAACGAGTCATCGTTAAGCTATCGAGTCCGGTTTCGGATCTGATAATCCGTTAACAGCCGGGACCAATGGGGATTTTCCATGTGTAAAATTCTCATTGGCCGGAGGAAACACGTGTTGGCTCACCATTGGGACAGATGTCATCCACTCATTGGACAGGTGGCACCTATGATATGTCGACACGTGGCACGACCCAACAGTGGCCCATTCCGGTGAAAAAGGCGGGCCCAGTAAAAATTAGCAGGCCGACCCATATAAGGCCTACTTGTGTCAGGTCCATTTAATCCTACGGCCCATCCAAGATGTGCCGATTTGGCTCGTCAACTGCCCGTTAAAGATTTGACACCATTGCAGCCCATCGTCAGTTCGAGCCCGTTAACAACCCGCTATATATTTGGGCTCAATATCGGCCTGATGTGGTTTCAGCCTATTAACAGCCCATTCAAGGGATGGGCTAATTTTCAGGATGTACGTCTTCCGTCCTTTCAGCCTATTGACAGCCCATAAATGAGTTGGGCCATTTGAAGTCAGACCTGAGTTTTGGCCTTTTAAAGGCCCATGCTCTTCATGGTCCAATACCAACCCGTTTTCCCTTTCGGCCTGGTAAAGGCCCACAACACAGTTGGGCCATACACAGTATGACCTGACTTTCAGCCTCTTAGCGGCCCTTGCTCTTCATGGTCCAGTACAAGCCCGCTATCTCTTCCGACCTGCTAAAGGCCCACAGTATAGTTGGGCCATATGTAGCCCGACCTTAGTATCGGCCTGTTAATGGTCCGTGCAATCAAATGGGCCCACCACCTGTTGCCCGCTTCGATGTCGGCCTGTTAACGACCCGGGAGGTAATAGGGCCCATGACTGTTCATGCTAACTAATAATTTCACTGCTTTTTTAGCTTCCTAGCGACCATTTAGCTGGAATGCGAGGCGCGCTAAGCAAAGGTACGGCATACAGGAAAAAACATTGCACATCGAGCATATATTACAGGAAATTACATCCACTGGGCAATCAGAGATTGATGCCAGTGCAAATAAATCAACAGAACCTAACGATCTAAAACGTCACAATCTGCAACCTCTGCGCGGATGACACCCATAAGCATGTGGGCAAGTTCTTGCTACTTTTCTACACTATCTCTGCAAACATTGATCAGTTGTTGTTGCGCAAGAATGTGCACCTCTGATTCCTCCACCATTTCCATCATTGCTTCAGCCAGTAATTGGTTCTCAAACATTTTTTTTGTTGCATTTGAGATAGAGGAAACTAAACAGATTCATATGGCGATTTTGGCAGCCTTGTATTATTGTTCGTGGAGAGTGTCTCTGCATCATAACATAAATTAGGAGGGGAACCGAACAGATTAATCAAGAGTTGTTGCCATATTACCTGGCCTACATTTATTGGAAAGAAACAATGGGGTTGCCTTTATGTTTTTAGAGTTTGTCTTCTTATCTTCAGCAGCCTGCACCAAATTAACACACTAGCATTGCTATCATTGGCCAGGTCAGATAATAGGAAAGCAACATTGACACAACGGACATTTGGGCAACCAGACCACACCAACTGACACCAAAATAACACAATATGGCACAGCTATCATCAGCCAGGTAAGCTAATACAAAAGCAACATTGACACAATGAATAAATGGGCAACCAGAGCAGCACTACAATTCAGTAATGTGCATGATATGAGATAGTACACTCATGCAGCTCAGTATGAAAAACTACCATGTAGTTTTCCTTACAAAAATCAACATTGTCGCCTTTAATTATACAGTTTGCTACAACTAAATTTAGATCAGATAAATGTTGGGTTCATGCCGATTAAAAAAATACATGCTGATGTAAAAATATAGTGATATACAACAGGTACTTACATCAGCATTAGAGCACAGAGAATTCCTGCAACATACTTTCCTCGAATACGATCCCAGTACAGAAAGTCTTCTATCCTTTAAGATTATTTTCTAAAAGAGAGATGGGTAATGCTGACTTGTCCAAATGCGAGGATACGCACAAGCTTCTTAGAATGGAGTTGACATATTTTTTATGGACTGGAGCGGACTTGTTCTTTGGCCATTGGAATCTGCTTATTATCAGTAGGAATTGGGTTTCTCTGTGCTGGAGCAGTATCTATGAAAACTAGAGTTGGTTTACTATCTCCTGGCGTTTGGATCTTTTGCAAACACCTGGTTTGTAACCCTTCAGATTATAACATAGCCATCTTCCCCTTGCATGCCTTATATAGAAGAATGGTGCTTCAATTATAAAACATGCTACAGCAGAGAGATGGAATAGGTACTAAATAATAGAAAGGCATGACATATTGACATGTATTCCCTTCATTAGGAAATAAATGGATGGGTCTAGGCGTATTTCAGTTCTAGATACATCCATTTTTACCCATTTCTGCGACATGTAATCTGGACGGAGGGAGTATGATGTAAGACCTAGGGATATGAAGGGACAACAGTGTAAAAAACACTAGTTGAATGTAAAATTGTATGCTAGCAGAATACATACAGAAAAACACAAAGGCAACATATGTGTGTATGATTGGGAAACTAAGATGGCATTGCGACGGACTACTAGAACAACACTTCAATGTAAAAAAAAGAACATGGTATGGTAGATAGATGAAGTACGTACTGATGAAAAGCAATGCATAAGATATTCAAAAGCATGATATCCAAACTAAGCAGATGGCATTGCGATAGCGTAGAAAGACAGTACTTGAATTTGAAAACATGTTATCATGAATGGAATAGGTACTGAAAAACAGGAAGGCATGCCATATTTACATGCATGATCAGCAGGCTAAGCATAAGGCATTGCAACAGAGTAGATGCACTCCAGGACATTATATGCATGTTGTACCCATATCACGGGCCAAGTTAGAGCAAGGACCTTGTGGGGTGAATAGGATTCATCATCTTTCTGCAAGTTTTCTGAAGAACTTCCTTTACATGTTCCATCATATTGGCTATCATTGACGTCAAGTTTTTTGGCCGTTACATTGCTCCGTGAGGTTCTTGTGGATAAATCAGTGTGTGCAATTATATCTGACATGCATGGAACACAACTAATATTTAAATTTATGTAATGAGTGCCTGTAGGAGACGACATAAATAGTAGGACTGGGGTTAACTAGCAGCAACAGGTCTCAAAAACTAAAGGGAGAACACAGATGAAAGATACAGAATATGTATTGTTTGCACTCGAGATTAACTAGATGGCACACAAAAGTATTAAAGAACAACATAGGTAATACTAGAAGTGGTATAATACTATAATCACCTGCCTGTGGGATAGCATTGGCTGATGGATGATAACTATGGAACAGCATTACCTAAAGAACAAGTCTCTTAGCTGAACTATGGAATAGCGTTAACTCCTGAACAAGACCCGTAAGAGATCAACATGAATATATAGTGAAATGTGATAATCTATTTTCCATGCTTAGATGAATAACAAGGCCATAAATGTTGCACCCAAGTAAGATGAGGGTACAACCTATCTGGCCGCCATCTACAGGAGTGAGCATCATGTGCTGACTTGTCGATTGCCCTGCAGTTGTTGTGGCTGTCCATGTCAGGCACGTGCATTCGATGCAGGGAACTATTGAGTGGGGACTTTAGCTCTCTTCTGGTGGATGCTTCCCTTGTTGGAGCAGCTGCGGTGAGTCGGAAGACGGTGTGGCTAAAGATGTAGAAAACACATAATGTTAAGAACGACACATATCTCTAATATCAAGAAATACCCTAAGAGATCAACAGCAAGGTACGAGAGTGGGGACACGTCTATTGACTGAAGACTAAATTGGGGTCACATGATTTTATTTTATTTTGGTACTATCCGATCTACGCCGGATGGCTCGATGGCTGTCTTTTGCCTCCCGGCTGACACTGTTCGGAATCTTCCCCGAAGAGCCAGCGACCACCGGAAGAGCAGCCTGCCTCCGCCGTCCATGGTCGCGAGAGCTTCGACCAAAACCCCGCTCCCCGCCCCACCGCTCTGCCATGGATGCGGCGCCCCCAGCCAATCCACAAAGACTCACCGTCATCTAGATCTGGCGGCTTTAGTACCTTCAAACCACACAACTCTAAGATAGCCATCTAAGCGCTGCTTACGCGGCGAACTTGCGCCCCGCACCCTTACGTTAGACAACAGCCAACCAGTAGCCTAGGAGCTCCGCCGCCTCGAGGGGTGCTGCTTCCCATTGGGAATTGACTGGCCTAAAATAATAATTCAGACAACTGATGACTAAATAAAGTGATTTGAGAGGAGGGCGCGACCTATCTTGCAGCCCCGTGAAGTAGGCAGCTCCAGCTTTCGAGTCGGTGAGGCTAGTGCGGTTGCGGTTGAGTGATTTGAAATTGTTGCTTGAACCCTTAACAGAACTATTCTCCCTGGAAGATGTTTCTTACATTCAACATGTAATATAACATAGCTAGCTGGATACAACTTGTCTATTCAAGCAACTATGACCCCTACGCCTGGTTTCCACGCATACCCCGGTCTATATTACCGTTACAGTATTCGGAAACACTCCGCGCCTTCGGGTCCAGAGGTTGAAGCAAAAAGGTCGGCCATGACAATTGTTTTACAATCCGGCTAGGGAAAAATATGTCAATTGAAGTACATAGTCTCTTGGACTCAAAAACATCTTCCTCTATGCCATCTAACAGGCTATCTAGCTTCCAATACTGTTGGGAATACTTGTCGGCTATCTTTACCTGGTCATATACCAGACTAACTGGAATTTCTTTTCCATCTGACCCAACGGTCCGACCCAGGCAATATGATTCGGATCAAGCTTGGTGTACCGTGTTTTTACCATGGCCCAGGCCTCTCGGCACCTTCCCGGCAGACCGATATCTTCCATAGTCGGAACCGCCGCCGAGCTCCATGGAATAGCTTCACAAGCTCCTCCATACTTCCTGGAGGAGAGGCGGATGGACACAAAGCTTTGGCAATGCTCCGCATTGCTTGCTGAGCTCGCTCATGCAGTCGGGACAGCTCTTGCAGCAAGTCGCCTTGAGAGTCGGACATTTCCTCTTCGGGATGGCTAGTCAGCATACCTGCAGACATAAATCTGTTAGATCATTTCTTCGCTGAATTACATAAAGGTAAGGTAGAAAGCATACCGAATATGCCGCATTGTATCCTCGTATTCTCCTTGACGGGGTCAGCTAGGTAGGCTTGCACATCTTTTAGTTCTTTTCCCAACAGCTTGTTCTTTTCATCCCTGACCTGTGTCAGCACACGTTCGCTTGAGGCCAGTTCCCCTTCCAGTTGATCTGTTGATCCTATTATCGGAAACGCAATAGTATTAACATTACTGGTATATGATTACATTTTTCTGGATGGAAGGGAACATTGTCAGGCGTTGCCTTCTTGGATTTCTCTAGTTCAGCGATAACCGCAGCCAGCCGGGTCTGACACTTTTCCAGCTCTTGAGACAGTAGGCTATTTCTTCTCGGTGAGTGCCTGATTATACAATGATCCTTAAATCAATTGTATCAACTGCTTCAAGTCTCGGGAGCTACTGGTATATGATTACCAAATTCGTACAATGCGTACTTACCCGCATATCTTTTTAATGCTGGTCCATGGCTCTGGCAAGCCCATCCCGGGCAGCTCGGATGTATGCATCGGCTGAGCTGAAGGCATTAAATGCCTCTTTTGTAAAGCTGGGGTCGCGGAGAGTGGCCTTTCAGCGCCGATGATTCATGGCACTCTCCACTTCCGGGTTCATGACAGACATGTCATCTGAATCCTCTACGGAAGGACAATCTAGCGTCACTCCCGTGTCAGCCTCCGTCCTTTAGGCAGGGTCTGGAGCCTGACTTGTGGAGGCGCTACCGGCAGGATCCCCGGACATAGTCCGGTGCACGCTCTTCCTGATAAGACACTGCGGACAATGTCACAGTTTGATGTGACTGCCAAGGGGTATAATTAAACTCATATCTCTTTGATGAAGGCTCGGCCGCGGTGTCCGTAGCCTTTCTCTTCAAGGACCCGCCCGGCGTAGGCGCCGCTCTCTTATGAGACGCCTCTGGTAAAGCATGACGCACCGAGCGCCTCACCTTCGGAGCACAAGATAGTACAGTGCATGAGGCATAATGTGGAAGCTCTTTCGGAGGAAATGTCTCCTGGCTACTTACATGTGAGGCACGAAGGAGGCTAGGATAATCGGCCACGATGGCCACTTCTGTGCCATCATAACTCGCCTAGTAGAAGACTCCCTCTTGGAGTTCTACAAATATGTCAGGATCCTCTTCAAATCTGGGATCGAGGTCTTGATTATGGTTCTCTGGCTATGGAGTCGGGCTATAGATCCCCGCGATAGCCTTCCGCCACTCCTGTTATAAATAAACGAGTAAATGTCAATCAAACATGACTCGGGGAAGGGATTGAGTAAGGATGTAGGATTAAAGCTCACCTAGCTAGGGGGATTGTACATGGACAATCCCTCTTGGCGCTTAAGGTGAGTGAAATCCTCTTTCTCCCCTTTATACAGATCGGACAATATTGTGGCCAGGGCGGCAGGAGTGTCCGGACCTTTCCGTCTGCAGCGTGAGGCGTCGTCTTCCCCATTGTAGTACCACATGGGGAGTCCTCTGAATTGGAGTGGCTGAACGCCCCGCACTATGGAAGTTTCCATTACCTTAATTATTGATAACCCGGACTGAGCGAGTGTCCTTATCTTGCCCATTAACTGATGGACTTCTGTGCTATCCTCCTCCTCGGAACTCCGATGATGCTAACTATGGTGTTTCTTTAACGGAGCACTGGAAAATTCGGGAAGACCCATTCGAACTTGGTCGAGGAGAGCGACATCCTCGATATAGAACCATTCTGAGGGCCACTCTTCAGACGCCTTCTTCGGCGTGCCGGACAAGTATCCGGTCCCGGCTATACACCATATCTCGGCACCGCCCACCTCGAATACTGATCCCTTTTGGGTACGAGGGACGAGGCAGAATAGCTTCCTCCATAACTCAAAATGGGCCTCACAGCCCAGGAATAGCTCGCAAAGAGCGACAAAACCCGCGATATGCGGGATGGAGGCAGGAGTGAAGTTGTGCAGTTTGAGGCTGTAGTACTCCAGGAGACCTCGGAGGAAAGGGTGGATTGGGAACCCGACGCCTCTCAACAAGTAGTAAACAAACCACACTCGTTCCCCCTGGTTGGATTGGCGAAATTTTCCGCCTAGGCCTCGCCATCGAAGAAGGTCAATCCTGCCCGAACAGGGACTAGATCCGCGGGGGGAAGAAATCCCTGAGTTTGAAGCTTAATCAGCTGAGTGTGGGATACGGAACATCTCTCCGAATCGTCTTTTTTGGAGCCGTGGGGGCGGGAGGAACAACTAGGAACGATAGCCATGTTGAGATGGTTTCTCCTCACAAGCTCTACGGATTTTCCGCTTGATGTGGAATGGGATCTAAGATCCAATCTCTTTAAATAGATGCCTTTCTTACATGGCCGGGGTGTTATGTGCAAAAAATACCCTGACCTCCCGTATCCTCTCGACACATGGAAGCAGAAGCAATGGAGGCGCAGAAGCCAAAGGGTGTGAAATTAAAGCACAAACCGAGTACAGCTTTTCGGGTTAGGTACTCTGAAGTAATCGGAGAAGGAACCCGCCTTTCAATGCCGAAGACAACCAGCGCGCTGGATACATCGTAATTGAAGCCTGGTTCGGGGGCTACTGAGGGAGTCCTGGATTAAGGTGTCCTCGGGCGTCCGGACTATGAAACATAGGCCGGACTAATGGACTATGAAGATAGAAGATAGAAGACTTCTTACTGTGTCCCGATGGGACTCTCCTTTGCGTGGATGGTAAGCATGGCGTTCGGATATGTAGATTCCTTCCTTTGTAAACCGACTTTGTACGACCATAGGCCCCTTTGGTGTCTATATAAACCGGAGGGTTTAGTCCGTAGAGGCAATCACAATCATACAGGCTAGACATCTAGGGTTTAGCCATTACGATCTCGTGGTAAATCAACTCTTGTGATCCTCATATTCATAAAGATCAATCAAGCAGGAAGTAGTGTATTACCTCCATCGAGAGGGACCGAACCTGGGTATCGTGTCCCCCGTCTCCTGTTATCATCGACCCTAGACGCACAGTTTGGGACACCCTACCCGAGATCCGCCGGTTTTGACACCGACAACGGTGGCTACCGGCGGCAGGGAAGCAGAGATGTCGCGACAGTCGACGGCTATGGGGAACCTGCGCCGGGGCTCTGGACGGATCCGAAGTTGGAGCCGCTCCAGCGCCGTGCACACGGTGGGGGTGAATCGACTCTGGTATGGTTCATGCGGCCGTCGTCGAGGTAGCTCCGGCAGCATAGAGTAAGAGGCACACGGCCCAGTGCACGACGGCGAACGACAACATCTCCAGCATTGGGGAGGAGGGCGCCAGTGAATTTTGTGCGGTGGGGGTGCCATGGAGGAGGTGCTGAGGTTTCACGGCTGGGGAGAAGGGAGCTTCCGGAGAGAAGCTGATTTTGTGCCCATGAGGTTTGAATGGGGAATTGGCAGGGGGAACCATTTCTTACGGACGCATTTGTCTAAAATGTGCGGGGGAGTTACAGTTTCTACCCCTGCCTTTAGGCTTCTAGGCTCGGGTCTGTGTACTAAGGGTCGGGGATAGTACAATAACTTTGCTTCTCCCAAATAGTGGGCGTGAGCGATTTCGGGCGAGGACGGTGTGTTTTGAAATAGTGGGCGCGAGCGATTTCGGGCGAGGAGGGCGTGTTTTGAAATAGTGGGTGCGAGCTATGTCGGATGAGGAGGGCGTTTTTTAAAATAGTCGACGCGAGCGATTTTGGATGAGGAGAGGGTGTTTTGCCTCCAATGGTTTATGAATTATTCGGCACATGTCATTTCGGATGAGGAGAAGGCGCGCTTGGATGAAGTTACGAACCTACCCTCGATGCACAACGGGCCAATTGATGCGTGGCCCACATAGGCCGGTAATTTCGCATCTCCCATTTATTTGGTCGGGCGAATTCCACCGAGAAAAAGGTGTTTAGCAGTTCGTTCAAATTTTGCGAGAATGAGCATCCACGTCTACCTTACCAAGTCGATTTGAATCAAATTTTGAAATATTAGCTTGCCACTTTTTTTTAGATGGAGAGATGATGCTTGGGAGTAATGTGTTTTTAGATGCTCATTGCTAATGATTTACTATATGAAAAATAGATGACCCACTCAAAAATGGGAATCAAACCCAAAATAAAATATCTCGATTCAATGAAATAGCTCGTTCACCATGTCAAAATAGTGAACTAAATAAAAAATTGAACACCTCAATCGAGTAGCATGTTGTATAGTATTATAGTACTCCATGCATGAACATGTTGAAAGTCAAATTAATGAACTTGTTAGATACGCATATCTCCGTTCATGTGTGGATTGCAGACAACATGTTCTCTAGTTTAAATATTTGAATGCAAGTTTATATCGAAAAATGGTTTATATCAGTCTTTGATGCATAAAACGCAACCTCCCCCTATCCCAGACTCATGCTCTCTCTCTCTCTCTCTGTCGCCGACAATCTTCAATTCTATCTCACGCATCCAACAAACAAACCTTGTTGGTCCCTCCCCCGCTCTCTCTATTTCTATCTCTCTCTCTCTCTCTCTCTCCCTTTGTGTGTGGGGGAGTGTCGGTGTCAAAACCGGCGGATCTCGGGTAGGGGGTCCCGAACTGCGCGTCTAAGGTCGATCATAACAGGAGACAGGGGACATGATGTTTACCCAGGTTCGGGCCCTCTCTATGGAGGTAATACCCTACTTCCTACTTGATTGATCTTGATGAATATGGGTATTACAAGAGTTGATCTACCACGAGATCGTAACGGCTAAAACCCTAGAGGTCTAGCATGTATGATTATGATCGTCCCTATGGACTAAACCCTCCGGTTTATATAGACACCGGAGGGGACTAGGGTTGTCCAAAGTCGGTTAAAGAGAAAGGAATCTTCATATCCGGATGCCAAGCTTGCCTTCCATGCCAAGGAGAGTCCCATCCAGACACGGGTGAGAGTCTTCGGTCTTGTATCTTGACAACCCATCAGTCCGGCCATGTCAATCAGGCCGGACGCCAGAGGAGCCCTTAGTCCAGGACTCCCTCAGTAGCCCCTGAACCAGACTTCAATGTCGATGAGTCCGGCACACAGATTGTCTTCAGCATTGCAAGGCGGGTTCCTCCTCCGAACACTCCAAAACAGCCTTCGAACACAAAGAACATGTCCGACTCTGCAAAACAAATACCACACACAACCGCCAAGAGTATAATATTTCACAAGTCCAATCCACTGACAACTTTTGTAGTGTGACGCCACATCACCACCCGATCATTATTTCGAACCGTTTTTCGACCTGCTGCTCCATGTTTCGAGATGCGGTTTCATTGGCATGACTTGTCAAAGCAGAGATCGTGCTCCCTTATTGCGGGATTCTCATCAATACAGGCGTGGGTAATCGAACCGTCCCGTCCGCGCGGCTGTCGGTTTGGAACGACACCTATGGGATCACAAGAATCCCTACTACGGTTGCCGGGGCACAGGGTTGCGAGGAGAGCAGGGCTAGTAGACAGCACAAGGATCGTTTACCCAAGTTCGGGCCGCGAGGATGCGTAAAAGCCTAGTCCTGCTTTGGTGGGTGTATTTCTGAGAGTTCTTGAGCTCTCGAACTAGCTGTGGTCAGTCCGTGGTTCGAAAGAGCCGAATCCCTCTCCAGTATGCCATGGGCCTCCTTTTATAGTTGGAAGGGGCTGCCACAGTGACACACAAGAGGTGGTAAGGCGTACAGTTCTCTAAGCTTATCACTTGTATTACAGGACAAGACGCATTTAATTCGTAGTGTAGGTGTCCCCTTGCTTTATTGGGGATGGGGGTGACGTCCGTTCCATCCGTTGCCGCTCCTCCTCGCCTTGACACGCACCCTGCCCAGTGAGGTGTGTGGTGCCATGTAGGCAGCCAGGCAGCTGAGGTGGCGCGGTGGTGGAGCCTTCACGAAGATCTACATGCCGCCACGCAGGCGCTCGATGAGTTGGCCTGGGAGCTGCATGTTGCCACGCAGGTGCCCGCCGAGCTGGTTGGGCTGGCAGCTGCATGTGAATGGTGGAAGCTTGGTTGGTGCGGGCCTGGCAGTGGCCCCGCTGGCGTCCTTGGCGAGGGCCTTGCCGGGTGGCCCAGCAAGGGTCTTGCCGTGGCGCGTTGTCATCCCCGGCAAGGATCACTACTAGGAAAAGGGCTATAGATGGAAATGACACTAATGGCGCACCGGAAAGATGGTGCGCCATTAGTATATACTAATGACGCACCACCATCCGATGCGCCATTAGTAAAAATTACTAATGGCGTGCTGTCAATGGCGCACCTCTGATGCGCCATTAATGGCCATATTAGGTGCGCCATTAGTAGTGGTATTTCTAGTAGTGGATCTTGCCAGGGGTCTGGTGGCCTTCCTCGGCAAGGATCTTGCCAAGGATCGTCGTCTTCTAATCCTCGTTTGATCTTTAATATGTCTTCACAAAGATCTGCATGCCACCATAGAGGTGCCTTCCCGAGCCCTGGCCCAATGTTGATGGCGGCGTTGGGGGCATGGGCTCAAGGGTGCTTCGCTTCTGTTGGTGTGGGGCGACTGTCTGGCAAGGGTCTTGCCGGGGAACCTGCTTGTCCCTCTGCTCTTTGTGGTCTTGGCCTTGGCGTTTCTTTGATTGTCTTGAGCGGTCTTACCTTGGCTCACCTCCCCTTTCTGCGTGGTGCGGTCGTGGTAGCGGCTCCGACTGCCCATGCAGAGTAAAGGGTACAAAAGCATGCCCCTATTTTTGTACACGGCAGGAGCCCTGGCACTGGGCCACACATAAGCGTGTCGTTGTTGGGCGGGGCCAAAGCAGTCTTGTGGGCAGGTGGGGCAGTTTTACCGTGGTAAGACTCTTGGCGCCGCTTCCCGACCCACGCTCATGGCGTGGCGTGGAGGTGTGTCGTGACATGGGCGGCATCGTGGGGCGGTTTTCACGCATGCGTCACAATCTGATAAAGCGGCTCATGCCTTACCGGAAAAAAGGTAGGCATGGGCGCGGCTCATTCTGAGCGTGGCGGGCGCGGTCTTCAAGCGTCCACTCCCCACGATCACGGGGTGGGAGAGGTCGCTCGCCCGTCCTCGGTTACTGCCGTCCGCCACGCGTCCCCATGCACTTGGGGTATGGCGGCGGGGCGAAATCGGGTCGTCGCTGGTTGGGGCAGCGGGTGGGTCCCGATTCAGCGCCTCTGGTTGCTAGATTGGCGAGCAGGCGGCGAGCCCGACCCGCTCCTTTATAAGGAGGGGGAAGGGGGGATGGCGTCCTGCACTCTTCTTTCATCTATCTCCTCTTGCTTCTACTTCTTCCTTTCATTCACCATGGAGAAAGGGAATCACGGTCCTTCGACGGTGGCAGTGAGGGTGGCCGCTTCAACAACGCGTCCCTCCTCCTCCTGAGCCTGAGGAGCTGGCGCGAGGAAGGGGGAGGCGAGGGAGTAGAGGCCGTGGCGCTCGGGAGCAGGAGGGCCAGGCGGCGTGCAGGCTTGCCCCGCCTATGATGCCCTTCCCGATGGAGGGCCACGTTGAAGACCAGCCTTGCGAGTTCTTCATAAGGCTGCGCCAGCCTCCACGTCGTCGTCTTCGTCTCCCTACCCTGTTTGCTCGGGTGATGGAGCGTGACCCGCCCCAGACCCTCAGGTTGCACATGAGGGGCTGTGGGAACGGGGGCACGTGGGTCAACGTCGACTTCCCCGCTCCTCGGGTCATGTACCTCCACCGTGGATGGAAGACATTCGCCCGCATCCACAACCTGACGGCGGGGCTCGTCCTCTACTTCAAATTAATGGAGGATGGCCTGCTCTCCATCAAGGTCTTCGGATAGTTTGGAACTACTTTGAAATGCTGTGTGGAAGCTCCTCGATGGAGATTCGGCGATGAAAGCTACTGCCTCGGCGAAAGTGGCAGCGAGGACAGCGGGGGCGAGTCCGACTAAGCGTCGGACGCCCAGCATACTGGCGGGTCTTGGCGGCAGCAACATCTGCACTGGCCGCTCCTCTGGCAGGGTTTTGCCGGGGGTGGGGCCAGCTCCTTGAACTTCTCGGGGCCGTCTCCTTGGGCGGCTGGCGTCGGGAGGCTGCAGAAGAGGAAGAGGGTGGGCGTCAAGGCCGTCAACTCGGAATACACGGGCACCGACGCATTCATCGCGTATTGCCGGTCCTGCCGCCTCGTCTTCCAGCTCCTTTCTGGCACCGTCATCACCGGCCCACCTGTGGGCGTCCACCGAGGTGTTCTCTTGGTGCTTTCTGCTACTCGTAGCTCGCCTAGGCGCCCTTTTGCCCTCTCGCCTCCTTGACCTGCCTCCTGAAGAGAGGGACAAGAAAGGGATCACGGGCACCTTATCTCTTTTTTAATCTGTAAGCTTGCGGGCCTTTGTTAAATTTAAAACTCGTAATCCCCTTGCTCATGTTTTTCATCTCGCACGAAATGTACCTGTATGGGATGTTTTCAATGAAAAAGGGATGTTTGCCGGGTTTTTAGTTCGTGGGTAAATCCCGCGACAAGGAGCGAATCCTTGTTATTGTTTAAGATAAACGTTTTTCGCCCGTCAACAGGCCTTGCCGTCCCCCCACTCCACTCGACCGTTCCAGCGCTCTTGCCGGAGGTAGGGATGAGGTGGATTTTAGGCTCCTCGTTTTACCTCCTTGCCGCCGCGGCTACAACCAAATCCGGACCCTGGAAATAATCCTTAGGTATAGGAAAAAGGGGAGTACGGCAGCCTAGAGATAAAAACGAGGTTTCACATACCCCAATCCGGCTCCGAAATGCATGACACAGGATAAAAGACTTATCTAGATCTGCAGCCCCCGGTAATCTCATCTTGCCGCGGTTGGATCCTTGTGCTTGCAGCCCCCGGCAACTCTAGTTTGCCGGGGTCGGGACGCCGGTCCGTTTTGTTTCTTCCAAGTAGCTCAGCAGAAGTGCTCCTGCGAACCAGAAGGGGACAGAAGAGAAATAGATAGACGTGCACTCAACCTCTAAGCTAGGGGTTAGTCGCTGCTGAGCACTATCAACCCTAACCAAGGAAGAGACTTGACCTAGCATGCATGCTATGACTTAGGGCGCCAGCGCTTCATTTATTTATGCTCAGGGTCTGCGCCTGGCTCTGTACAAAGGGTCACATGCCTTGCCGGCAAAGCTTGTACAAAAGGTGGCTTGCAAGGAGGCCCGACAAGCCACGCCTTACGGGTAAAACTTGCGAAGATGGTCAATGTTCTAGGAGTTGCTCACTGGAACGGCCTCCTTGGTCTCCAGGCGGACTGCGCCAGGCCTGGTGACTCGTATTACCCGATAAGGGCCTTCCCACTTCGGCGTCAACTTGTGGGAATTCTTGGCCGACTGAGCGCGCCAAAGAACAAGCTCGCCTTCCTCAAAGCTTCGGGCATGAACCTTGCGGCCATGGTAGTGGCGCAAGGCTTGCTGGTAGCATGCTGCTCTCACAGCGGCCCGAAGACGATCTTCCTCAAGGAGCGTCGCGTCATCTTGGCGCAACGGCTCTTGCTCAAGCTCATCATAAAGTGAGCAATCAAGGTGACCCGTATATGAGTTACGCGGGGAGAACTGCTTCTGCCCCGTATACCAGGGCAAAAGGTGTCTGGCCGTGGATCGATTTGGCGTCGTCCTGATCGACCAAAGAACCGCCGGCAACTCATCAATCCAGCGCCTTCCACTCTTGTGCAGCTTGTCAAAGGTCTTCGTTCTTAGGCCTCACAACACTTCAGCATTTGCCCTCTCAGCTTGGCCGTTGCTCCGTGGATGTGCCACGGAAGCAAAACAGACCTTGCTGTCGAGGTCTTGGATGTACTGCATGAAGGTGTGGCTTGTGAACTCCGTGCCGTTGTCGGTGATGACTCTGTTTGGCACACCAAAACGGCAGACCAATCCTTTGAAGAACTTGACGGTGGTGGCGGTCACCTTCCTCCTTGCTTCCACCTCCGGCCACTTTGTGAACTTGTCGATTACAGCGTACAAGTACTCAAAGCCCCGACAACCGGGGAAAGGGCCCGATATATCGAGCCCCAGACCGAGAATGGCGGAGAGAGAGGATTGTTTGAAGGGCTTGAGCTAGTTGATGAAGCTTCTTTGAATGGGCGGCATGCTTCACACTTTGATACTAGTGTTGTCGCATCACGGAGGCGGTGGGCCAGAAGAAACCTTGCCGGAATGCCTTCCCGGTAAGGGCCCTCGACCCTATGTGGGAGCCACATATGCCTCCATGTATCTCCACCAACAGCTCCAGTCCTTCCTCCAGGGGGATGCACTTGAGTTTCACACCGTTCGCCCTTCTCCGATACAGGACGTCATCGACGAACTGTTACAGGGCGGACCGACGGGCTACATTCTCCGCTTCTTCCTGCTCCTCAGGAAGGTCCCCTGTTTGGAGGAATTGGACGGTATGTTGTGCCCATGCCGGATCCTAGGGCTCGACGGCAAGGACCAAAGGCATCTCTTCCGCCATGGGAGCGGCTGTCTCTACGGTCAGGGCTTCATGCCGGAGCCAGTTGCTCTTGGGCAGGCTCAGCGTCCGGCGCAGCACCCTTGCCAGCAGCCCCAGGGGGCTCGGTAGGAAAGTACGTGCTTGGACCTGATTTCCTCCGCTTGTTCTGCCCCGCTAATGGTTTGACGCATGGTTGTGTTAACCGGAGCAAAAAGGTACCTGGTTCCACAGGTAGCTTGAATGCGGCACGCTTTGATAGGTGTCGGCAATGTCGTTCTCCGCTCGGGGGCGTGCTCCGCTGGATACCGTCAAAGCGTTCCTCAACTTCCTCACCTCATCTCGTAAGTTTCCATCAATGAGCTCGACAATCCTTTTGACCTGCACGACAGCGAGCTGCGAATCACCTGACGATGAGCTTCTTAACCCTGAGGTCTGCCGCGATCCTGAGACAGGCAAGCAATCCCTCCTACTCAGCAGTGTTGTTGGTGGACATCTCCCTGGGGAAGTGCATCTGGATCATGTACTTGAGGTGTTCTCCGGTGGGTGCGGCGAGCAGCACACCTGCACCGGCGCCTTGCAACGAGAAAGCCCCATCAAAGTACATGCTCCAGTCGCGATCTGCTTCCTTGTCGGGGAGAGTGGTCTCCTGGATTTCTTCATCAGGCGTCGAGGTCCATTCGACGATGAACTCCGCCAAGACTCTGCTCTGAATTGTCGAGGTACTTTCAAACCTTAAACCAAAGCTTGACAGCTCCAAGGCCCATTCCAAAATCCTTCTGGTTGCGTCTGGGTTATGCAGTATCCGTTGCAACGGGAGGCGGGTGACGACAGTGATCTCGTGTGCTTGGAAGTAGTGACGCAGCTTCCTCGAGGCCATAAGGAGGCTGAAGAGCAATTTTTGCACGCCTGAATACCTCGACCTAGCCCCTGCAAGAGGGAGCTGACAAAGTAAACCGGATGCTGCATCATCTTCTTCTTCAGCACCACCTCACTCGACTGCGCGGGTACTGCCTTGGTGGCATCAGACTCTGCCGGGGGCCGCACCTCGTCGGCACCAGGCCCTGCTGGGGGAATCTTTGGCCTGCCATCCGCTTGTTCTGCCGACATTGCTGCCTCCTCGTAGACCTCCCTCTGTGCCACCAGTGCTGCGCTGACCACTTGATTCATCGCCGCCAGATATAGCAGCAACGGCTCTTGTGGTTTAGGCGCAACCAGTATTGGCGTGGAGAAAAGGTATTTCTTCAGATCCTGCAGTGCTGCCTCGGCTTCTGGGGTCCACTCTATTGGGCCTGCCTTCTTCAATATTATAAAGAAGGGAAGGGCGCGCTCGGCGGACTTGGAGATGAATCGGCTCATGGCGGCAACGCAGCCGATGAGCCGATGCACATCCTTGATCCGCTTGGGCGCCTCGATCTGCTCAATAGCCTTGATCTTGTCTGGGTTTGCCTCGATCCCGCCCTGTGACACAAAGAACCCGAGAAGCTTGTCGGACAGAACGCCGAAGACACACTTCTCAGGGTTCAGCTTGAGGTTGATCTCAAGCAGGTTAGAAAATGTCTCTTCCAGATCTTGCACAAAAGTTGGCCCGTCCTTGGTTTTGACCACTATGTCATCCATGTAGGCCTCCATGGGGTGAGGTTCAAAACCAATTTGGACTGCTCTTGCGAACGTCGAGCCAGCACTCTTCAACCCGAAAGGCATCCGTAAAAAGCAATACGTACCACATGGGGTGATGAATGTTGTCTTTTCTTCATCCTCTTTCGTCATGAAGATCTGGTGGTAGCCTGAGTAGGCGTCGAGGAATGATAGCAGATCACACCCGGCCGTGGAGTCAACAATCAGGTCGATGCGCGGCAACGGGAAGGGGTCCTTAGGGCAAGCCTTATTGATATCTATGTAATCAATACACAGTATCCACTTCCCATTCTCCTTGCGCACCACTACCGGATTGGCCAACCACGTCGGGTGGAGCACTCCTCTCACCAAACCTGCCGTTTCCAACTTCCTGATCTCCTCTGTGATGAAATCCTGCCTCTCCAGAGCCTGCTTTCTGAACTTCTGCTTGATGGGTCGCGCATGAGGGCAGATAGCTAGGTGGTGCTCAATCACCTCCCTGGGAACACCGGGGATGTCAGATGCTTGCCATGCAAACACGTCGACATTCGCCTGTAGGAAGGTGACAAGCGCGCCTTCCTATTTGCTATCGAGGGTGGAGCCTATGGAGAAGGCCCCTCCCGTGCCATCCTCCTTGACGGGCACCTTCTTGGTCTGTGGTGGCTCGGCCCTAGGTCTCTTGCTCTTGTCGGTAGAGCTCTCTGGCACGTCCACGACGGTAGCACAACACTCTGAGGACGTGCACTTGCCGGAGTGGGTGCGAGAGGTCTTGCCAGGCTTCTTCTTCCCTCCTGGGGCTTCATCGGCAGGAGCAGGTGCCTTGATGGCAGCCGCTGCAACTGCTTCCCTGTAGAGCTGGTCAGCGCAGATTAGCGCGTCCTTCTTGTCGGAGGGGACGGAGATGATGGTCAACGGCCCAGGCATCTTTAGCATGTTGTAGGCGTAGTGTGACGCCGCCATGAACTTGTCTAGTGCTGGGAGGCCGAGGATCCCGTTGTAGGGCAAGGGGATCTCGGCTACGTCGAAGACGATCCTCTCCGTCATGTAGTTCAACTCTCCTCCAAACGTCATGGGCAGTGTGACCTTTCCCTTCGGCTGGCTCCTCCCCGGATTAACCCCTTGAAACGTGCCCGTTTCCTCGAGGTCTGCATCAGGGATTTGCAACTTTTGGATCATGACAGGCGAGATCAGGTTCAGGCCGGCCCCGCCGTCAACCAACATCTTGTTCACTCGGAGGTTGCGTATTGTTGGTGAGACAAACAATGGCAAACACCCGACCGCGGTAGTGCGGTCAGGGTGGTCCTCGGCGTCAAAGATGAGGGGCGTGCTGGACCACTTCAGCGGCTTCTGAGCGTCGAACGACGGCTCTGCTGCTGTAATCTCACGCGCCCACTGCTTGAGCTGGCGATGAGAGGTATGCAGCGAGGCGCCGCCATCGACACACATGGCCTCCGTAGCCTTCTGGAACCCTTGCTCACCAGACTCGTCGTCCTCGTGATCATCGTATTCTTGTTTCTTGTCGCGGCCCCGGGCGGGCCTCCCTTGCAGGTTGTCCTTACCGGGGCGGCCTCCTTGGCCGCCACGCTTCTTGCCAGACCCCTCTGCACCATCCTGGTCCTTCTCCTTGTCCCGCCTCTTGTACTCGACTTTATGACAGTTCTGGAGGTCGTGGCCCTTGGTGCGGTGGATCTTGCAGTATTGCTTGCCAGAGCTTCCTGGCTTGTCGGTAGCTGCCAAGGCCCGGTAGGCGGCGCACCCGGCAATCTCCTTGTCGGGGGCCTCTGCCTTGACCTTCTTGCTGGCACCAGTGTCGTCAGATCCCTCAACGGCAAGCACGGCCTTGCCTTTGCGTTTCCTGTTGCGACGCCGGCCCTTCTTCGTCGGGGTAGCGGCGTCTTCATCGGTGGAGTCGGTTTTCGCGCCGGCATCTTCGCCGGGGTACTTCCTTCCCTATTCAGCCCGGGCGCACCTATCGGCCAGAACATAGAGCTCGCCCACATCCTTAACTTTGGTCATCGCCAGCTCTCACTACTAGGGAAAACCTTATACACCGAACTTTAGCAGTAGCGAGGGTAAAAAAAGCACGCTGGTGCTAAGTAGCAGTAGCACGCCTGAGCAAACCGCGCTTCAGATAAAGTTCTGGCAGTAGCGCGTCTTGCTCTAAACACGTTACTACTAAAATTCCCACGGCTTAGCCGATAGGCTACACATAGTAGTAGCAACCTATAACGAACCGTGCTACCGCTACTTTCTTTATAGGAGCGCGTTTTAACCTAAACTCGCTATTGCTAAAGGATATAAAATTAAATGGAAAGAAAATAGAAAGGTAATTGAAAATGAAAGAAATAGAATAAGGTGAAAGGAAAAAAATAAAATGTTAAGAAAACTAAATGAAAAGGGGGAAAAAGAGAAAGGAGTAGCAGTAGCGTGTATCCCGGAACGCGCTGTAGCTAACGTAGCGATGGTGGCGCTTCACGGAGCGCGCTCGCAACTTCTGACTTAACCACGGGTTCGTCCTTCCCACGGACACTTCCCCAAATCCAACTCTCCACTCGCCGCCCGCCGCCGTCGTCGGCCGCCCGCTCTCCGCACACACCCTCGCCGCCCGACCCCAGATTCAAAGCCGCCCGCCCCGACCTCAAAGCCGCCCGGACGCCGCCCCGACCCGATCTCGTCGCCACCATCCGACGCGCCCCGAGCCCGACCCTGACCTCGACGCCGCCTGCCCCTCCCTCGTCGAAGGCACCCGAGGTGAGCACGCCTGCTCTTCCCTCTCCCCTGCCTCTGCCTAGGGTTCCTTTATATTTTAGTTGCATCAAATTAGTTAGGGTTCATGTAAGAGTGGAAACAAATCGGATGCGGATGCGGCTCAAATGAGTTAGGGTTCATGTAAGGGTGGAAAGGAATCAAATTTCTAAGATGGATCATAAAACGAGTAAAATTTGACCACTTATTTCACTTTATAGTTGGATAATTGGAATATCCGCTACCACTTTCCACCCCTATAGGTTCATAAAATTAGATGGTAATTAGGGCAGTAGTTCCTAGGTACTAATTAGTTAGTAAGAACTAGGTGCTAATTAGGTACTAGAATATTTTTATTCATAGTAAGTTTATTTTTAGTAAGAACTAGTTGAATTAATAGAACTAGTTAGTAAGAACTTGTTGCTATTTTTTAGTTAAAGCAATTTTTCCCGCATCTACGTGGACGATGCCTATCCCGCATCCTCGCTCGTCGAGTCGGCGGAGGACGACACCTGCTTGACCAGATGGGCCATGTCCGGACTGGGCTCCTTGAGGTAGTCTTGGAGGCGCTACTTACCGGGGCGCAGGTTGGTGAGAGCCGACTGTCGTTGACCGAACCTTCTTTGGTGGCGGTCGCGTGGGCTGTGGACGGTCCGAGGCTCGAGGACTCCAGGAGGTGGTGCGTCATCGTGTCGGTGAGGAGGCGCGCACGTCCGTCGCTACTTGTTTGCGTTGGAGCACTGGTTCTCCAATACTGGCAGGTTCTCCGGGATCTCTTGGAGCTATGATCCCGTGATGGTTCCTTCTCGTGGGTGTCCACCGCCCGTGCGATACCCATCGTGTGCTAGGGTTTTAGTTGTATTAGTGATGTTATATGTATGACACTATTCGTGATGTATTAGTGATAATATTCGACGATGTACGGACGCATGAGATGATTAACTTTTGCTTATTGAATGCATGCTAATTTGAGTCGTATAAGATATTTTGAAATGTATATCTTGTGTTGCTCAATATCCAAGTGGCCGGTCATGTTTGCAAGTTACACCTCCGAGTGGCCTATGTTTTGCCGGAGTGTTGATTCATTTCCGTTCCGGCAAATTTCAGGCGCTCGATATGTCCTATTTTAGCAAAGGTCATGCCAGATTTTTTCATGAATTTTGGCATTACTTGTCCAGAATATGTAGGAAATATCGAGTGCCCCGGATTTGTGTGTTGAGTATCCTGGTAGTTGTCTTTGATCGATTTTCAACTAATGTTTTAACTCTGAACATAGGAAATGTCTGACGACGAAAAGGATTACGGTATTTGCAAATACTGCAAAAGACGAAGGCGGCCTGTTGACGGAATCTTCCTAGATGATGATAGGTGCTTGACATCAAGCTGGACGAGAACTTTGAAGTGGATACAGTAAGTCACAACGACAATTCTTTTTTCGTAATTAAGCATGACATCTGCTTCATTTGCTTCAACTTATAATTTTTTTACTATTCTACTAGCGTATCCCCTTCCATGCAAGAGTTTTTATATTGGATAAGATAGGTTTCAGTCATACTATGGAGGTAAAGAAAGTTTACTTGAAGACCGAGCATGGTTATATTTTCCACGCAAAATTATACAATTCAGACGACTACACCTATTTTGGATGCAAAACATGGCGAGCACTATGCAAGACTTATGCATTTTGATCCTGATACGGTTATCACCTTTGATATTCGTCCGGAAGATGATATTAAAGGTAATACCGACATCTGGTTCGATGTGCAGTCGCCTCCAGTTATACCATTATGTAAGTTTCTCAACCATATTTATGTCTTTGATATTGTTTATTCAAAAATAGTTGACAACTAATTTGTATTGTCACTTATTTGGTGCAAGCAAACATGTCCAGTAGCTTGGTAGACAGGACCTACTACTGTCCCGGGGCTGAACTAAACTGCGAGGAGCTAAGTCATTATGTTTCATGGCTTGAGGATCTTGATACTTTCAAGACAAATTTTCTTCCTGGATTTAGAAATGTTAGTACTGAAAACGTGCGACCAATAGTGTTCGTAATGAACTACGGTCACATCTATTTAGGAAGGATGGTAAGATTTTTACTATTTGTCCTCACTGCATCTTTTCCATACATTATTTTTGAAGCTAAACTTCATTGCTAAGTATGTTACCATATGATGTTCTTCAACAGGGACTCCCGATGAATGCTGTGCCTTATGGGATCGAGACTAAAGGTACCGTGAGTATTATTAGCTTACGACCAAGATATCCTACAGATTACTATAGTGCATTCAAGATTAACGACGGATGCTTAATAGTGCAAGACTGGACCAAATATGTGATGGGGGAGCGCAGAGAAGTACTAGGGGGCAGCAAACAGAGGCGCTACCCACGATTAGGAGACATGTTCATCTGCATGCTCCAACTTGATCAAGGAGGAGAGCTACACATGTTTTATGTTATTTTACCTAAGAGAGAGCAGCAGGAGTGATTAGCTAGCTAGAAATGAGTTTGAGGATGATGATGTGCTACACTATTACAATGATGATAAAATAGCTAGTGTTGGTGGTAATGACTATGATGATTATTATTAGCTAGTGTTAGTGGTGATTAAATAAATATTGTTGGTGATAATGACCATGATGATGATTATATATCTTGTGCTGGCGGATTAGATTCAAGTGGAGGCAACATGTGGTGCACATCGAAAGTACTACTAGTCCAAACTAGATCAAGTTTGGATTAGTAGTATACTTTTGACATGCACCACATATTGCCTCCACTTGAACCTAATCCACCTTCATTTTACACACTGTTATGGACATAATGATGTAAACCTCGTAACTGGTATTGTACCAATATTTGTACGATGGCGCATAAATACACTAAAAATGAAAAAAATAAAAAAAGAATACTAGTAGCGATGGAGAGAAAACACGCTGCCAGTAGTTACATTAGCAGTAGCGTGGGAGTAAACAAACGCTGCAGCTATTCGTCCTAGCAGTAGTGCGTGCTGGCACACGTTACTGCTAAGCAATAGCTGTAGCGCCTTATTAGTAGCGCGCCTACCCGCGCTACTTGTGAGCACAAAACCAGCGCTACTGCTAGGGTTTTCCCTAGTAGTGTCTTCGCGCATCTTGCGATTGCGCACGTTCTGGTGGAACGCGCTAATCACAGCGGCGGGATGAACGTCGGGGATGTTGTACTACACCCGGCTGAATCTCTGGATGTACTTCCGCAGGGTATCCCCTTCCTTCTGGGAATAATATGCAGATCACTACCTAGCCATGAGCTTGGTGGCCTCCTGTGAAGGCGCCAACGAACTCATGGAATAGATCCGACTAGGAAGAAATGGAATCTGCCAGTAAGTGCATCAACCAAGACATCACATTGGGCTTCAGCGCCAGCGGGAAATAGTTGGCAAGCACCTTGTCGTCACGAGCTCCAGCAGCCTGCATAGTGATGGTGTAGATGCTGAGGAACTCGGACAGATGGGTCTTGCCGGTGTACTTCTCACCGACGTCGAGTTTGAACATGCGGTGGGACGGCCACTGGAACTGCTGCAGCTCAC
Source organism: Aegilops longissima (assembly GCA_021605205.1). Taxonomy (NCBI): domain Eukaryota; kingdom Viridiplantae; phylum Streptophyta; class Magnoliopsida; order Poales; family Poaceae; genus Aegilops; species Aegilops longissima. The sequence goes on from CM038679.1 coordinate 200,082,717, forward strand.
GGGTAAAGGCTGGGCAGCCCACCTCGTAAGGTAGGCCGCCGGAGCCCCCCGGTGCCGAGTGGTCAATAGCGGGTCCCACCCGCTTGTCCGACTGGCGGTGCGTTTCACACCGGCACTCAACGGTGATTCGAGCGTCTTCGTGAGCTCGTTCCCGAAGGACCTGGCGCTAGTCGCGGAGGGTCCGCGGGTCGGACGACTCAATGGAGATGTTATCGCAAGCTTCGTCACGACGGGCCGACGCCCGCGGCGGTTGGCGAGGAGGAGGAGAATGCACCGTGGCCGCAGCTCCCCCGGTCCTCCCAGCGCCAGCATGTGGTGGCTCGGTGGAGCACCGACCCGAGCGCCCCGCCGGTCGTGGATCGTCTTTGTTTGCGACAGCGACAAGGCTTCGGATGGTGGCCCTCCACTCGTCGAGCTTCTCTGCAGCAGGAGGGAAGTCGAGGAGCAGCTGCGCGTGCCAAAGCTTTCGCTGGCGTGGGCGGCGGTGACAGCTGCGTGGATCGCGGCACGCTTCGACTTCTAACTACGTTAGAAGGAGCTCCGTTACGACCCAGCGGCTGCGTGCCATTTTCGCCAACGCTTCTGCGAGCGTCCTGAAGCCCTTCATCTTGCGGATGACGCACATGGCTCTTCTCACGGCGATGCCTAGGGTCACCGACGTGGTGACGCTGCTTGGCACGCACACCATGGGAAGAGCGCACGGTGGTCGCCAGTGTGGGCGTCCTGGAGGTCGCTGCACCGCTCGGGAGTGGCACAGCAACACTCCTGGAGGGCCACGCGCCGCCTGCGGGGGGCCCAGCTCCGTCTTTGGATCTGGCGACGTGTAGCTGGTCGTCTGGCGCGTGAACAATGCCGCTCGCCTGGCTCCGACTGCCTGGGCGATGCTGGTGCTCGCGGGATGCGGCCCGGTTCCTGTCTGTGACCAGTCCGCTGCTCGTCCACACCGGCGCGGGCCGTTCGGCTCCCAACGAGCCGATCGCCGTGGCCGTCTTCTTCTTAGGAGCCATGACGATGAAGAACTGCTTGGCTAACTACCAGACCAGATTCTCAAAATTGCACCCCCCTACCTGGCGCACCAAAGATGTCGGTGTGGAACGACACCTATGGGATCACAGGAATCCCTACTACGGTTGTCGGGGCGCAGGGTTGCAAGGAGAGCTGGGCTAGTAGATAGCACAAGGATCGTTTACCCAGGTTCGGGCCGCGAGGATGCGTAAAACCCTAGTCCTACTTTGGTGGGTGTATTTATAAGAGTTCTTGGCTCTCGAACTAGCTGTGGTTAGTGCGTGGTTCAAAAGAGCCGAATCCCTCTCCAGTATGCCATGGGCCTCCTTTTATAGTTGGAAGGGGCTGCCACAGTGACACACAGGAGGTGGAAAGGCGTACAGTGCTCTGAGCTTATCGCTCGTATTATAGGACAAGACGCATTTAATGCATAGTGTAGGTGTCCCCTTGCTTTATTGGGGACGGGGGCGAGGCCCGCCCCGTCCGTCGCCGCTCCTCCTCGCCTTGACACACACCCTGGCCAGTGAGGTCCATGGTGCCATGTAGGCAGCCAGGCAGCTGTGGTGGCGCGGTGGTGGAGCCTTCACGAAGATTTGCATGTTGCCACGCAGGCGCTCGAGGAGTTGGCCTGGGAGCTGCATGTTGCCACGCAGGTGCCCGCCCAGCTGGTTGGGCTGGCAGCTGCATGTGAACAGTGGAAGATTGGTTTGCAAGGGCCTGGCGGTGGCCCCGCTGGCGTCCTTGGCGAGGGCCTTGCCGGGTGGCCCGGCAAGGGTCTTGCGGTGGCGCGTTGTCGTCCCCAGCAAGGATCTTGCCGGGGGTCGGGTAGCCTTCCTCGGCAAGGATCTTGCCGAGGACCGTCGTCTTCTAATCCTCGTCTGATCTTGAATATGTCTTCACAAAGATCTACATGCCACCATAGAGGTGCCTTCCCGAGCCCTAGCCCCATGTTGATGACGGCGTTGGGGGTCATGGGCTCAAGGGTGGCTCGCTCTGTTGGTGTGGGGCGAGCTTTCCCGGCAAGGGTCTTGTCGGGGCCGTTGAGGCCGCCCGACAAGGGTCTTGCCGAGGGAACCTGCTTCGTCCCACTGCTCTTTGTGGTGTTGGCCTTGGCGTTGCTTTGATTGTCTTGAGCTTCGGTCTTACCTTGGCTCACCTCCCCTTCTCTGCATGGTGCAGTCGTGGGCGCGGCTCCGACTGCCCATGCACAGGTAAAGGGGTACAAAAGCGTGCCCCTATTTTTGTACGCCGACAGCGGCCCTTGGGAAACAATTGAGTTTTAAGGCGAGTGGGGAGGCACTTGATATTCAGTGCCTTTATAAGGGGATAAGGATTCACCCCCTTTCACCCACGCCTTCTCTCTCTCTGCCCCCATTCTCGAGCTCCAGCGCCCAAGTCCTCATCTCTTCCCCTCAAGAAAGCACTCCAATCATGTCCGGATCCGTAGCACAGGGCAAGTGGATGGTCTCCTCCGTCAAGGAGAAAGACATCACGAAGCTACGGGAGACTGGGTACTTAGCCAAAGAAATCGCTCATCGGCTTCCAGCCAAGGGGCAAATCATCCCCACCCCAAAGCCCCATGAAAGGGTAGTGTTCATCCCTCACTTTGTCCGCGGATTGGGATTTCCCATCCACGCATTTGTCCGCGGGCTTATGTTCTACTATGGGGTGGATTTCCATGATCTGGCCCCCAACTCCTTCCTCAACATCTCGGCATTTATTGTCGTGTGCAGGCCTTCCTCCGCATCCCACCCCACTTCGGACTGTGGCTCAAGATTTTCAACGTGAAGACGAAAGTGGTGGATGGTCAACACGCTGAGTGCGGAGGTGCCATGGTGAGCAAGATGCCCAACGTTACATGGCCCAAAGGTACCTTCATAGAGACCGTAAAGGGGTGGCAACAGTTGTGGTTCTATGTCACAGAGCCTCGTGACAGCTCCTGGGCCGCGGCTCCTGAATTTAAGTCCGGGGCCCCAATGCGGCTCACCTCCTGGCTAGAGAAGGGTCTGGACTGGGCTTCGTCAGATGAGCTGACGCTGCTGCAGACACGTATAAGGAGCATGGTGGACAAGAACATTAAGCTCGTCAACGTGATCTAGGTGATGCTTGTTCGCCGGATCCTTCCCTGCCAACGCCAAACCTGCCATTTGTGGGAGTTTGATCTGGCCAAGCACCAAACCTTGCAACAATTCTTTGGCACCACGCACGAAGATATCTGGAAGGTGTTATTCAAGGGAAACCATACGTGGCCAGAAACGACCGAGGATCGTGGTCATGACCTGACTCATCCAGCTAGTCGGATGAGTTCTCCATATTACGCGGTATATCCTCCGCCTGCATATCTTAGAAGATGCCTAAGCTTTCCCATTTAACTTTTTAGGGCTGGACAAAGAAGGCGGAGGGGATCCGGTGTGCGGCTCCGCTACTCGAAGACCCAGCTATCCCGCGCCTGACGAAGATGCTGGTTCCGGCGCCATACCAGGCGCTGGAGAAGAAGGCCAAGAAAAAGGCCAAGGAGACCAGAAGCGGTCTCTGCTGCAAGGGCGCTTCAGACGCGATGTCTTGAAGACACCAAAACTCACTCCTCTGATGCCGAGGATGATGAGGAGGAGGAGGAGAGCAACTCTCCCCCTGAGGGGGGAGGAAGAAGAGGGCGGCCTCCCCAAATCTGGAGGCAGAGGCATCCAAGAAGGGGAAGGTATCCCTCGCGGATAACTCCATGTAGGACATCGATAGCAGCCGAGAGTGGCGCCCCCGAGATAAGCCCCTGGCCGGATCGTGAGTACTCAAAGACCCTGACGCATTAATATATTAGCCTCTTTACTTCATAGTTTTAACGCGTTGAACCACGCAATTGCAATCCGGCTCGTTTCGACCTCGAGCGATCCTTATCTTTGGGGAATTCGCTAGACCCGAAGGTCATGGACAGTGGGTCCCTTTCGGCGGCCTCCTCTCCTAGGGCCAGGGATGATACTGAGGTGTTGTCGTGAAGGATCCTAGGCGAGGGAGAGACGCAGGAGGTCATCAGGGCGGCGCCTGAGGGCGAAACCTCATCCGCCGGACTCATGGGGGGAGCAAATCCCCCTGGAAACTGGCGATGGGGACCGTATCCAGTGCGGCCCTCAACCGAATACCATTCCGGATTCTAGAGCGGCTCCGGATTCAGGCAAGTAGCCTCCTTCAAAAGAAGGAGGTGCACCGATTATGCCGGTGACCTCTGTCCAACCAGAGCCACCGGATACTCTACTGGAAGCACTTCGAGGTGCTTCCATTGTTGAGGAACACCGTATCCTTATGGGTACGGTGGTTGAGAAGGTTTGGTCCATTAAGAGCGGACTGACCAAAGCCTGCACCAGCCTGCTGAGAGGCTTTGAGGTAAGTGGCATAATTGTGTAAGAAGAATGTCACAGTGTAGACAGTTGCCCCTGATACTCTGTCCGGTGTTCCGAAAGAAAAGCTAGACAAAGGATCAAATAACTTTCGCAGGAGACTAACTGGACATGTCTATGTGAATAAGCAGGCGTTGTTGCTGGCCATGACTTCTCATGCTGCTGAGGTCTCCGGACTGAAGCAGAGTCTGGAGCGGACCGAGGAAGAGCTCGGCCGTGTGCAAAAACCGCTGGAAGACAATCAAGGTATGTAATGACCTGATGTATATCCAGAAAGGATAAATTATTTGTGTTGACCAAAGTGCCATGGCATTTTTTAGGAGCGGCGACCGAGGTAGAGACCTTCAAGAAGGCGCTGGCCAAGGCCGAGGAGAGAGTGCCCAAGGAACAAGCCGCCCCATGAAAAGCACGAGGCCAGGGTCGGTGAGGTCCATCAAGAGCTCGAGGACGCCATGAAGAAATGCCAGTCCTTGGAGCGCAATATTGCGGATCAAAAGACCGAACTCGACAAGTCTCGCCAAAGCGCACAAGATGCCCGGGTTGAAGCCTGGGGCGCTCTCCAGGAGATTCAAGAGGCCAAGAATATTGCGGCGGGTAAGGCCTTCATTAATCAGAGCAAATATGTGAATAAGAGGTATCTCTTACTAACCCGGATTTGGAGTCCTCCAGGAGCGTTTGGGGATTTCCTCGCAGTGTAGCCGACGCTGTAGAGTTCTTTCGAGCCGAAGAGGGGAGCTCGACGGAGAAGCTATTATGGTCGCAATACCTTGCGCCAAAACATCCGGTGCCCTTTACCAACCAGATAAAACAAGTGGTCGAACTGCATTGGGTGGCCGAACTGGCCATGAAGGATTTAATTATCTGGCTGTGGCCTACTGAAGCTATACCCAGCACCTACTTCAGGCTCGTGAAGCGGCTGGTCAATGTCTGCCCTCGGCTTGACGTCATCAAGCGATCGTTCTGCATTGAGGGTGCGCGGATGGCCTTTGCCCGCGTCAAGGTGCAGTGGGGGAAGATGAACGTCGTCAAGCCAGTGACCGAGGGGCCGCCCGCTGGCAAGGAGCATCGCATGCCAGAACGTTATTTTGAAGATGTCCTAGAGGGATCCCGCACTGTAGCGGAGCAATGTTCTAAGGACATTATTTTTAATGAAATACTTTCATGTTATCCTGTCATGTATGGTGGAACAAAGCTGTTTATGTAATATAATGCTTGTTATTATTAAAATTTTACCTCCTGTGCGGCCGTTTTCATTAAATCTGAGAGTTGGCCAGTCGTCGGCTTCAGCCCCCACGTAGGTAGTACGGGGGTGTTCGAGATGGAATCCAAACACTCTTGATCCAAAAATTTGGTCCTTGAAGGAGGTGTTTAGCGCAACGAACCATGCAACCGGACTATGTGGCTTTATCGCCCTCACTTAGCCATAGGAGTTTGACAATAAAAATGTAGGCGCATCCCCTAGTTAGCATTTAATCCGTACTAGGGTGGTGTAAACACCTGATCGGACTGAGGCCGATCCGTTGCACAATGCGGAAAAAATTGCAAAAGATTTTTAACCTCCGAACAGCTGACCGGCTCATGCCGCATCATGACAGTCAGTTTTCGGCTTTCTCTACTGAGGTGCTCATCTGGATAAACCAGGACACAATCGCAGTAGTTCTCCCTTTACTACCCTAGCCGATAGAGCGAAACGTAAGGTAGTAATCACATGAGCCGGGCAACCCAACTATTGAGCAAAGACATGATTCGGAGCCAATGCATATAATGCTAAAAGTCGGGGCACCAAATTATACTGTAAAAGTGTTCGGACTTTGTTGCCATAGTATGGAGCATAGTGAAGCCCCTGGCAAATTAAACCGTACCAGAGTATACGTGTGCGATCGATAAAAATAACGAAAAAAACAAAGTTGTAAGCTAGTGCCACATAAGTTGGGCCGCAAACAGTTTTCATTATATTTAGATTAATACGTCAAAGCGTATTTGTACAAATAGTGTGAGAAGAACCCGGGCTATTTGACATGCCAAGATCAAGGGGGGAGCTTGCGTGTGGGTCCTGAAAACATGTAGAATGACCGTTGAGGGTGACATCCAGAAATCCCCCCACGCATCTGTACTAGTTGCTGCCTTGGTGTATCCTTCCTTCGAAAGGACCGAGGATCAGACCACTGCTAGGGGCCTATGGAAAAAGAAACCTGAAAAGGATAAAAAGAAAAGTGAAAGTATGTGTGTCCGAGGAAGGTCGAAGCCGTATTGTGGACCACAGTCTGGTTATGCCTCCATCTATGCCCATGATATTTTGAGTGTGTAGTTATGTACGCGCGGTACGTATGCCGTCATTTGGTCAGGACTGAGATGGAGGCCGAAATGCTAGTCTGACTCCTGACGAGCCGGACTGTCAAGCTGCGGAGTAATCCGGACTCGTTTGACAGTGTCCAGGAGTTTGGCCACTGAATTAAAATTCTGCCTTAAAAGGCCGCTCTGTACTTCCGCTGCCAGGGCCGCGGTGTGTTCTTCAGTATGGAGGGAACTGTAACGCCCCGGATTCGATGCGCCAGGTGTCCGCCAGTTATTTGCCGTCTTTGCCATGTCATGTTCTTGCGTGTTGCACTTTGCCATGTCATCATATGCTTTTCATATCATGTCATCATGTGCATCTCATTTCGCATACGTGTTCGTCTCATGCATCCGAGCATTTTCCCCGTTGTCCGTTTTGCAATCCGGCACTCCTATGTCTCCCGGCGCCCACTTTTACCTCTTTTCGTGTGCGGGTGTTAAACGGTCTCGGAATGGCCCGAGGTTTGCCAAGCGGCCTTGGTATAGCACCGGTAGACCGCCTGTCAAGTTTCGTGCCATTTGGAGGTCGTTTGGAACTCCAACGGTTAACCGGGTAACCGCAAAGCCCTCTTTTGTCTTGCAGCCCAACACCCTTTCAAAGTGGCCCAAAACCCACCATACTCCCCTCCATGCTCTCGGTCGTTCGACCACGATCGCATGGCCGAAAACCGCACCTCATTTGGAGTCTCCTTGCTCCCTCTACCTATATATATGTGCCTCCCGTCCAAATTCGCGGATGAAAATCCCTCCAAACCCTAGCCCCGCTCTCCTCGCGCGCCGGACATGTCCAGCCCCGCCGGACATGTCCAGCCGCCACGTCACCCAGGCCAATGGGGCGCTGCCATGTCACCCCGCCGCCGCCCTCGTCCAACCACGCGCCGCCACCTCACCCTCTCTCTCCTCCGCGCCGCCGCTGCCGCAGGACCAGAATCGGGCCAGCTTGAGCCGTCGCGCCGCCTCCCGGCCGCGTGCGCCGCGCCCGGCCGCGCCTCCGCCGCCCGCCGCCGTTGCGCCTCCGCCCTTGGCGACCCGCCGCCCGGCGCCGGCCGCCCGCTCCGCCCGCGCTGCGGCGCCCTCGCCCATGGCGCTTCCCGCGCCTCCTCCTGCGCCTCCGCCGTCTCGGCCCCGGTCGCCGGCCCCTCGCCGGGCCGCCGCCCGCCCTCGCCCGGCCGCCCGGCCGCGCCGCCGCGCCGCGCCGTGCCCGCCGTCCCGCCGGATCCGGCGAAGGACCGGCCGGATCCATCCTTCTCCGGCCTCCCCCGATTTCTCCGGCCATCTCCATCCTTCTCCGGCGAGTCTCCGGTCGCTGCTTCAAAATCCGTGCACGAAGGTTGACTTCCCCCGTTTTCTGCTAAGTCCCCGAAGTTTTTGTCATTTTCATGCATTTTCATCGCATCATAACTCTGCATCCGTAGATCCGTTTTGCGCGTGTAATATGTCAAATTTTTCGTCTCGAAGAGTAGATCATTTCATCTCATTGCATCATTTTCATTTGAGCTAATCTTGAAGCCCGAAATGCTGTTAGAAAAGTCCTATGTGATGTTAGTTTCTGATTCTTATCAGAACATGCACTTTTGTCATTTTTGCCATGATTGATGTGTGCATCCTATGAACTTCAGTCCTACATGTGTTTTGTAATATGCCATGCCATCTTTCCAGGGGTGTATCCCATGTATTTTTGTGATCTCTGTGGTGACTAGCACAAGCATGCAAACTAGGCATCATGATGTTGCTGATTTCAGCCCTGTTTTGCTGATATTTTTATGCCATGTTTACTTGATGCTACAGAGAGTTCCATGCCTATTTTGAGATACTTCAGTAAGGATGTTTTGTTATACATGTCTTGCTCTATCCATCCATGCCCTTGTTTTCAATTATGGAGTGCCATAGCTTGAGTCAATCGAGCTCTACTTTTGCTATAAAATGTTTCCTGGCAGGTTGTTTACATGTTATTCAATTTTTCCAAGGTTGTTGTAGTTGATCCTTGCATGCTATGTTGTTGTTCTTGCCATGTATAGCTTCTATGCCATGTCTTCTTACTGTTGGTTTCCTTGCCATGCCATTTATTGCTCTGTGGTGAGTGGTTCAAGCTCACCAACATGCCTACTTATTGTTGTTCCTGCCATGTATGAATCTGTAATATAACTTGCCATGTTTACATGGGTGCCATCATATCTTCTGATCCTTTTTGGCTCATGGTCAGTAAGGGACTTTTGTTCTATGCAATTAGTAGATCCATGCCATGCCTTTGTTTGCCATGATAAGTTCCTGTAGCATGTTGTTTGTTAGCTCTTAACATTGCAACCTGATGTTATTTCTACCAATGCCTGAAACTGTTATTATTTGCAATCTTGCCATGTGTTTTTGAGCATGTTCTAGTTGTTTCTGGAGATAGCTCAGTGTTCATGTTTTGTCATGATTTACCTGTACATCATGCCCATGCCTTTTGTTATTATATTGTGGTGCTGTAGCATGTAGTTTTGATGCTTGCAATATGCCTAGTTGCTGTTTTGGACAGATTCTTGTCATGACTTGTATAGGGTGTATGTGTTGCACCGTTGCTCCGTTTTGAGTGTGATCTATATGAAACTTGCTTGATTTTGCATGTAGTTTCATATTATCATGTTGCATCCTTGTTTTGAGGTGTTTGCTTGATGTTTGGATGCATTTTGCATCAATGCCATGCTTATCTTGTTTTGCTCATATCTTCTAGGCCGTAGCTCCGAATCTAATGAACTTTATATGTAACTTGACCAGATTTTCGTGTAGATCATCTTGGTACATCTTAACTTGCTGTTTAACAACTTGAACATAAGGTTTATTCAGAGCTGGACCAATTTCGAAATTTGCATATGAGGGCTTACCGGAATTGTTATGTGTTGCTTCCGGCCTCATTTAAACTTGCTTTGATGTGTTGGTCTTGTATGCATCATCTTTTGCCATGAGTAGCTTCATGTAGCTTTGTCATGCATCATGCTTGTTGTGCATCATGTCTTGTTCATGTGTGGTGTGTTTACTATGTTGTGTGCTTCTTCTTGTTAGTTCCTGTTTCGTTGCGATCGTGAGGATTCGTTCGTCTACGCTTGGTTCGGCTTCATCCGTTCATCTTCTTCATGGACTCATTCTTCTTCCTTGCGGGATTTCAGGCAAGATGACTGCTACCCTGGATCTCACTACTATCATTGCTATGCTAGTTGCTTCGTTCTATCGCAATGCTGCGCTACCTATTACCTATTTATCAAGCCATCCCAAATTGCCATGTCAGCCTCTAACCTTTTGTACCCTTCCTAGCAAACCATTGTTTGGCTATGTTACCGCTTTGCTCAGCCCCTCTTATAGCATTGTTAGTTGCAGGTGAAGGTGAAGTTTGTTCCTTGTTGGAACATGGAGATGTTGTTCCTTGTTGGAACATGTTTACTTGTTGGCATATCACAATATATCTTATATTATTAATGCATCTATATACTTGGTAAAGGGTGGAAGGCTCGGCCTTATGCACGGTGTTTTGTTCCACTCTTGTCGCCTAGTTTCCGTCATATCGGTATTATGTTCCCGGATTTTGCGTCCCTAACGCGGTCGGGTGATTTATGGGACCCCCTTGACAGTTCGCTTTGAATAAGACTTTTCCAGCAAGGCCCAACATTGGTTTTACCATTTGCCTGACCTATTACCTTTTTTCCATTGGGAGTCGCGCATCCCAAGGGTCATCTTTATTTTAGCCCCCCCGGGCCAGTGCTTCTCTAAGTGCTAGCCTGAACCGAGCTGCCTGCGGGGCCACCTTGAGGCAACCCGAGGTTTGGTTTTACTCGTAGCTAGTCTCATCCGGTGTTGCCCTGAGAACGAGAGCTTATCATGGGCTAAGTTGGGACACCCCTGCAGGGTATAAACTTTCGAGAGCCGTGCCCGCGCTTATGTGGCAGATGGGAATTTGTTGATATCCGGTTGTAGTAAACTTGAAGCAAACTCTTCTAAAATACACCAACCGTGTGCGTAACCGTGAGTGTCTCTTTTCGGGGTTGATCAAGAGGAGAACACGGTTTCCGTGTTATGTCCGACGTAAGTAGGAGTTCAGGATCACTTCTTGATCATTACTAGTTGACGACCGTTCCTTTGTTTCTCTTCTCGCTCTCATTTCTGTATGTTAGCCACCATACATGCTTAGTCGCTGCTGCAACCTCACCACTTTATCCCTTCCTTTCCCATTAAGCTTTGCTAGTCTTGATACCCATGGTAATGGGATTGCTGAGTCCTCGTGGCTCCTGATTACTACACCAACAGTTGCAGGTACAGGTTATCCGATGATCATGACCGAGAGCGATGTTTGCTGTTTTGGAGTTCTTCTTACGCTTCTTGATCGGGGATAGGTTCGGTCGGCATCACAGGTTAGCAGGGTGGGCGTTGTTTGAGTTCTGTTTATGTTCCATCCGTAGTCGGATGTTGATCTCTTGTATATGATGTTGATGTATTCTTGTGGCATTTGTGCCTTATGTATGTATCCCCACTATTATGTAATGTTGATGTGATGATATCCACCTTGCAAAAGCGTTTCAATATCGGGTCTATCCTTGGTGGGACCTTGAGTTCCTTTTGGATAGGGTCGCATATTGGCGTGTTCAATTTGGTATCGAGCCTCGACCGACCTTAGAGCCCCTTGATTGATCGTGTAGTTTGGCCGTTGTTGAGTCTAGAAGAAAACTGTTTTACGAGTCTAGTTATATCGAGAGTAGGAATTCTTTTTACTCCTCGCCCTTAAATCGCTCTGGTGAGGAATCTTGGCGTAGGTGTTTTGAATTACTCCTCTTCCCCTTCAAATTTTCCTTAGTATCACGCAGTTGGTTCTTCGATCGTTGTTCCTCAGCTCTTTGCATCCGGTGCATTTCTCGTCAAGTTGACTCGAGCCTCTTCATCTTTGAGTTCAATCCTCAGTTGATTTTCTTTTCCCGCCCGCCCTCCCTTCTTCTTTTCCGAACAGGAGTCCGTAATCGAGTAACCATCCTATTCTCTCCTCAGTGATTTCAACTGGTGTTTTCTCTTCAAGATATTCGTCGGTTTCCCTTTCCAAGTTGCCTCTGTTTTTCCCGCCCTCCCACCCTATTATTCCCGGAGTTCGAGTTTCTTTCGACCATCAATTCCATTCGTGTGGAACCTCTTCAGTCTTTCGTAAACTATCTCAACCGGTGGTTTCTCGTCTAGTTCGTCATTCTTCATCTCTTTTCTTTTCTGGTGGACTCAATTCAAGTTTTTCGGGTTAATCATATTCTTTTCCTTCGAAGTGTTTTCCCTGCTCGTTCGTCTCTCACCAGTTTATCCTTCCGGAGTGCTCAAGTCATCTCAGAAGATTCTTCTGTGTTCCAATTAATTCGAGGTTGTCACTTCATTCAAATATTTAATTGTTCCGGTGCATCATCTATCTGTTCAACATCCCTTTCCAACGGTGTTTTCTTTTAGTGGGCCCTAACCCATAGGTCTTTCCCAGGATCTTACCTGACTCTTTTAATTTCCCCGGAGCTATTCCCAATTCTTTTCAAGTGTGACGTAAGAATGGATTCCATCAGTCACATGCCTTTTCCAAGGTCTCTTTCAAATTCTTTTCATTGTTGACTCAACCTCTTCGCTTTTCATTCTTCCGAAGTATCTCATTAATTTTGGTGGTGTTTCTCGTCGTCACTTGAAGACCGAAGTAGAGTTTTCCCTAAATCTTGTCCGTTCTCCCGAAGATTTCTGGTGCTAGCTCGATGTTATCCTATCTAATTGTTTCGAGTCATGCAAATTCTTTTCATCCATCCGGAGTATTTCAGGAGTTGTTTTCCGTCTCAATCATCCGGAGGTCATCTTTTTGGAATATTTCTTCGTTCCAAGTTTTCAGCTTCGTTCATCTCAATATTCTTCCGGTGCTGCGTTCAAGCATTCGTTAATCAGTTCGCGATCTCTTCGATCTATTTTCTCTAAATTCCCTCAAGTATCTTTGTGCTTTTCTAATTCTTCCCGGTGATTCATACTCTTTCATCAGTCATTTTTGAATTCTTACGGTGGTTCGTTCAAGATTCTTTTTCCTTGATTATCATTTTAATCCATTCGTTCTCTCAAATCCTACCGGTGGTTCATGAAGACTTTCTCAAGTTTTGTGCTATCCCTTCTCAATCCTTTTTCAAGAAGAATAAGTAATATGCAAAAATCCATTGTTTGTCATCAATTTAATTTGATGGAGGATAAGCATACAATAAATCTTATTCTTATTTCCTCGAAGTGTTTAATCCCTTTCTTCGGAGTTTGTTCTTGATGAATAAATTCTAGTTCCAAGTGTTTTTCATCTTTTCTTTTCCGGAGTTCAGAAATTTTCCTCGGCCATCTCGTCGGAACCTCCATCTAAATCATCGCAACGCTCATCTTATTCTTTCTTCCTTCATTCTATCTCATCATCCTTTTTGTAACCGGAGTTCTTCATGGTGGTTCTTTATGATTTAATTCATTCTTCAAGAGCTCATCAAGATTCTTGTTGGTGGAGTTCAAGTATCTTTTCTTCTCGCATCTCGAAGCGCAATTAATTCTCCGTATTCTTTTGAAGTGGAGTTTTGCATTTCCTCGTTTTTCTCAGTTATTCAATCTTTTCCGTTTGCGGCTGGTTATCACCTCATAATTTCTGAGATGTTATCCATAAGTCCACGACAAGCTTATTCCTTTCGTTGTTGAATTTTCTCAACAACTACGTTCAATCCTTCCTTCTAAGTTCTTTTCATTCAATTTTTTCCAATTCTTTTCGGAGGTTTTGTGTTGTTCCTTTCATCAACTATTTTTTCCATCCCCTCTAGTTCATGTTCTTTTCTTTCCATTTTCAGTCGGAGTGCTGCATAAATCCTTTCAGTCTTATTGGTTTCTTTTCTCATTCTAACCACTCCGGTTAGAACGAGTTGTTTCATAGCCTATCTGATTCCGTCAGCTTTCGATTCTCGGCATTCTCGTCGTGCCTCTCTTCTTCTCGAGTGCTCTCGATTCTTTGTTTCTTCTCTTGAGTTCTTGTTTCACCTCATCCCTTTTCTCTTCCGTCTCGGTCCTAAGATCTCGGGACGAGATCTCTTGTTAGTGGAGGAGTGTTGTAACGCCCCGGATTCGATGCGCCAGGTGTCCGCCAGTTATTTGCCGTCTTTGCCATGTCATGTGCTTGCGTGTTGCACTTTGCCATGTCATCATTTGCTTTTCATATCATGTCATCATGTGCATCTCATTTCGCATACGTGTTCGTCTCATGCATCCGAGCATTTTCCCGTTGTCCGTTTTGCAATCCGGCACTCCTATGTCTCCGCGCCCCTTTTACCTCTTTTCGTGTGCGGGTGTTAAGCGGTCTCGGAATGGCCCGAGGTTGCCAAGCGGCCTTGGTATAGCACCGTGAACCGCTGTCAAGTTTCGTGCCATTTGGAGGTCGTTGGTACTCAGCAGTTAGCAAGATAGCGCAAAGCCCTCTTTTGTCTTGCAGCCCAACACCCTTTCAAAGTGGACCAAAACCCACCATACTCCCCTCCATGCTCTCGGTCGTTCGATCATGATCGCGTGGCCGAAAACCGCACCTCATTTGGAGTCTCCTAGCTCCCTCTACCTATATATATGTGCCTCCCGTCCAAATTCGCGGATGAAAATCCCTCCAAACCCTAGCCCCGCTCTCCTCGAGCGCCGGACATGTCCAGCCCCGCCGGACATGTCCAGCCGCTCCCTCACCCGGCCAATGGGGCACCGCCCGTCACCCGCCGCCGCCCTCGTCCAACAGCAGCGCCGCCACCTCACCTCTCTCCTCCCACGCCGCCCTTGCCCGCATGGGACCGGATTAGCCCCAGCGAGCCCGTCCGCGCCGCCTCCCGACCGCATGCATCTTGCCGCCCGCCCGGCTGCGCCGCGCCGCCCGCCCGCCGTTCGCCTCCGCCCTTGGCGACCCGCCGCCCGGCGCCCGCCGCCCGCTCCGCCCAGCAGTGCCTCCCAGCGCCTCCTCCTCGCCTCCGCCGTCCGGCCCAGGTCGCCGGCCCCTCGCCGGGCGCCATGAGCCGCCTCGCCCGGCCGCCCGGCCAGCGCCCCGCCAGCGCCCGCGCCCGTGCCCGCCGTCCCGACCGGATCCGGCGAAGGACCGGCCGGATCCGTCCTTCTCCGGCCTCCCCCGACTTCTCCGGCCATCTCCATCCTTCTCCGGCGAGTCTCCGGTCGCTGCTTCAAAATCCGTGCACGAAGGTTGACTTCCCCCCCCTCCGTTTTCTGCTAAGTCCCCGAAGTTTTTGTCATTTTCATGCATTTTCATCGCATCATAACTCTGCATCCGTAGATCTGTTTTGCGCGTGTAATATGTCAAATTTTTCGCCTCGAAGAGTAGATCATTTCATCTCATTGCATTATTTTAATTTGAGCTCATCTTGAAGCCCGAAATGCTGTTAGAAGAGTGCTATGTGATGTTAGTTTCTGATTCTTATCAGAACATGCACTTTTGTTATTTTTGCCATGATTGATGTGTGCATCCGATGAACTTGAGTCCTACATGTGTTTTGTAATATGCCATGCCATCTTTCCAGGGGTGTATGCCACGTATTTTTGTGATCTCTGTGGTGACTAGCACAAGCATGCAAACTAGGCTTAATGATGTTGCTGATTTCAGCCCTGTTTTGCTGATATTTTTATGCCATGTTTACTTGATGCTACAGAGAGTTCCATGCCTATTTTGAGATACTTCAGTAAGGATGTTTTGTTATACATGTCTTGCTCTATCCATCCATGCCCTTGTTTGCAATTATGGAGTGCCATAGCTTGAGTCAATCAAGCTCTACTTTTGCTATAAAATGTTACCTGGCAGGTTGTTTACATGTTATTCAATTTTGCCAAGGTTGTTGTAGTTGATCCTTGCATGATATGTTGTTGTTCTTGCCATGTATAGCTTCTATGCCATGTCTTCTTACTGTTGGTTTCCTTGCCATGCCATTTATTGCTCTGTGGTGAGTGGTTCAAGCTCACCAACATGCCTACTTATTGTTGTTCCTGCTATGTATGAATCTGTAATATAACTTGCCATGTTTACATGGGTGCCATCATATCTTATGATCCTTTTTGGCTCATGGTCAGTAAGGGACTTTTGTTCTATGCAATTAGTAGATCCATGCCATGCCTTTGTTTGCCATGATAAGTTCCTGTAGCATGTTGTTTGTTAGCTCTTAACATTGCAACTTTGATGTTATTTACGCCAATACTGGCTGTTATTATTTGCAATCTTGCCATGTGTTTTTGAGCATGTTCTAGTTGTTTCTGGAGATAGCTCAGTGATCATGTTTTGTCATGCTTTACCTGTACATCATGCCCATGCCTTTTGTTATTATATTGTGGTGCTGTAGCATGTTGTTTTGATGCTTGCAATATGCCTAGTTGCTGTTTTGGACAGATTGTTGTCATGACTTGTATAGGGTGTATGTGTTGCACCGTTGCTCCGTTTTGAGTGTGCTCTATATGAAACTTGCTTGATTTTGCATGTAGTTTCATATTATCATGCTGCATCCTTGTTTTGAGGTGTTTTCTTGATGTTTGGATGCATTTTGCATCAATGCCATGCTTATCTTGTTTTGCTCATATCTTCTAGGCCGTAGCTCCGAATCTAATGAACTTTATATGTAACTTGACCAGATTTTCATGTAGATCATCTTGGTGCATCTTAACTTGCTGTTTAACAACTTGAACATAAGGTTTATTCAGAGCTGGACCAATTTCGAAATTTGCATATGAGGACTTACCGGAATTGTTATGTGTTGCTTCCGGCCTCATTTAAACTTGCTTTGATGTGTTGGTCTTGTATGCATCATCTCTTGCCATGAGTAGCTTCATGTAGCTTTGTCATGCATCATGCTTGTTGTGCATCATGTCTTGTTCATGTGTGGTCTGTTTACTATGTTGTGTGCTTCTTCTTGTTAGTTCCTGTTTCGTTGCGATCGTGAGGATTCGCTCGTCTACGCTTGGTTCGGCTTCATCCGTTCATCTTCTTCATGGACTCGTTCTTCTTCCTTGCGGGATTTCAGGCAAGATGACCGCTACCCTGGATCTCACTACTATCATTGCTATGCTAGTTGCTTCGTTCTATCGCTATGCTGCGCTACCTATTACCTGTTTATCAAGCCATCCCAAATTGCCATGTCAGCCTCTAACCTTTTGTACCCTTCCTAGCAAACCATTGTTTGGCTATGTTACCACTTTGCTCAGCCCCTCTTATAGCGTTGTTTGTTGCAGGTGAAGGTGAAGTTTGTTCCTTGTTGGAACATGGAGATGTTGTTCCTTGTTGGAACATGTTTACTTGTTGGGATATCACAATATATCTTATATTATTAATGCATCTATATACTTGGTAAAGGGTGGAAGGCTCGACCTTATGCACGGTGTTTTGTTCCACTCTTGCCGCCCTAGTTTCCATCATATCGGTATTATGTTCCCGGATTTTGCGTCCCTTACGCGGTCGGGTGATTTATAGGACCCCTTGACAGTTCGCTTTGAATAAGACTTTTCGGCAAGGCCCAACATTGGTTTTACCATTTGCCGACCTATTACCTTTTTTCCTTGGGAGTCGCGCATCCCAAGGGTCATCTTTATTTTAGCCCCGGGCGGTGCTTCTCTAAGTCTTGGCTTTGAACCAAGCTACTGCGGGGCCACCTTGAGGCAACCCGAGGTTTGGTTTTACTCGTAGCTAGTCTCATCCGGTGTTGCCACGAGAGCGAGATATGTGCAGCTCCTATCGGGATTGTCGGCGCATCAGGCGGCTTTGCTGGTCTTGTTTTATTGCTGCGAAATGTCTTGTAGCAGGGATTACGAGACTGATCGGGTCTTCCGGGAGAAGGAATATCCTTCGTTGATCGCGAGAGCTTATCATGGGCTAAGTTGGGACACCTGCAGGGTATAAACTTTCGAGAGCCGTGCAGCTTATGTGGCAGATGGGAATTTGTTGATATCCGGTTGTAGTAAACTTGAAGCAAACTCTTCTAAAATACACCAACCGTGTGCGTAACCGTGAGTGTCTCTTTTCGGGGTTGATCGAGAGGAGAACACGGTTTCCGTGTTATGTCCGACGTAAGTAGGAGTTCAGGATCACTTCTTGATCATTACTAGTTGACGACCGTTCCTTTGTTTCTCTTCTCGCTCTCATTTGCGTATGTTAGCCACCATACATGCTTAGTCGCTGCTGCAACCTCACCACTTTATCCCTTCCTTTCCCATTAAGCTTTGCTAGTCTTGATACCCATGGTAATGGGATTGCTGAGTCCTCGTGGCTCATAGATTACTACACCAACAGTTGCAGGTACAGGTTATCCGATGATCATGACGCGAGAGCGATGTTTGCCTGTTTTGGAGTTCTTCTTCTACTTCTTCGATCAGGGGATAGGTTCCAGGTCGGCATCCTGGGTTAGCAGGGTGGACGTTGTTTGAGTTCCTGTTTATGTTCCATCCGTAGTCGGATGTTGATCTCTTGTATATGATGTTGATGTATTCTTGTGGCATTTGTGCCTTATGTATGTATCCCCACTATTATGTAATGTTGATGTAATGATATCCACCTTGCAAAAGCGTTTCAATATGCGGGTCTATCCTTGGTGGGACCTTCGAGTTCCTTTTGGATAGGGTCGCATATTTGGCGTGAAAGGAACGCTCCGTGTTTCCATTGACTGTTATGACCCCGCGTGGTCCGGGCATCTTGAGCTTGAGATAAGCGTAGTGTGGCACCACATTAAATCGAGCAAATGCGTTTCGTCCGAGCAGTGTGTGATAGCCACGGAAAGGGGACGATATCGAAGATCAACTCTTCGCTTCTGAAGTTGTCCGGGTACCCGAAGACAACTTCCAGTGTGATTGAAGCCGTGCAACGAGCCTCTACACCTGGTATAACTCCTTTAAAGGTAGTTTTGGTGGGCTTGATACTTGATGGATCGATGCCCAATTTGTGCACCGTATCCTGATAGAGAAAGTTAAGGCTGCTGCCCCCGTCCATGAGGACTCGCGTGAGGTGGAATCCATCGATTATTGGGTCGAGGACCAGTGCGGCTGACCCACCATGGAGGATGCTAGTCGGATGGTCCCTGCGATCGAAAGTGATTGGACAGGATGACCATGGGTTCAATTTTGGGGCGACTCGCTCTATCGCATAGACGTCCCTGAGCGCGCGCTTGCGCTCCCTCTTGGGTATATGGGTAGCGTATATCATGTTCATCGTTTTGACCTGAGGGGGAAACTTCTTCTGTCCCCCTGTGTTCGGTGGACGGGGCTCCTCGTCATCATCCTTGCTTTGCGACCCCTTCTCCTTGTTTTCGGCATTTATCTTGTCGGCCTGTTTAAAAACCCAGCAACTCCTGTTGGTGTGGTTGGCTGGTTTATCGGGGGTGCCGTGTATCTAGCATGGACGATCGAGTATGCGGTACAAGCTGGATGAGCCCGAGTTGTTCCTTTTGGACGGCTTCTTCCGCTGGCCGGACTTGGAGCCAATGAATCTGGCGTTGACCGCCGTGTGGCCGGTATTATCACTGTTGCTTCGACGCTTGTGTCTGTTGCGTTGGGGCTCGCCGTTGCTATTTCTGGCTTTCGAAGGGCCAGGTTCACTTGCATTGTTATTGCTACAGGCTAGCCAGCTATCTTCGCCCGCGCAAAAGCGAGTCATAAGTGTCATGAGGGCTGCCATGGACTTCGGCTTTTCTTGGCCGAGGTGTCGAGCGAGCCATTCGTCCCGGATGCTATGTTTAAAGGCCGCTAGGGCTTCGGCATCCGGACAGTCAATGATCTGGTTCTTTTTGGTTAAGAACCTAGTCCAGAATTTCCTGGCTGACTCTCCGGACTGTTGAATTATTTGACTTAGGCATCCGGAGGTCGAACATATGTACCTCGGAAGTTGTCAAGGAAGGCTTCTTCCAAGTCTTCCCAGCTGCCGATGGAGTTTTCGGGCAGACTGTTCAACCAGTGTCGAGCTGGTCCTTTGAGTTTTAGTGGGAGGTATTTGATGGCATGGAGATCATCACCGCGGGCCATATGAATCTGGAGAAGAAAATCCTCGATCCATACCGAGGGTCTGTTGTCCCATCATATGATTCGTTGTTTACGGGTTTAAACCCTTCTGGGAATTCGTGCTCCATTACCTCGTCAGTGAAGCAAAGGGGGTGTGCGGCGCCTCTATATCGGGCCACGTCGCGACGTAGCTCGGACGGAGTTCATCTGCGGTTTTTGGCCCAGACGTGATTATGAATGTTCCATCCGGCTAGATAGCCATTGTCGCGTGTCGGGGCACGCCCCCACAATCCATAGGTCGATCTTTTCTGACCTGCTATACTGTCCAAGTCCTACCGCAGGTCATATGTATGTCCCCGAGCTGTTTTATCTTTGCCTTTATGGTGAGGTAGTACGGGCTGGTGTTCGGCTTGAGTTGCCGCTTTGTCCCGGCCACGTGGTGCTCGGTCAGCCGCATTGCGCAATGATGGTACGGGCTCCAGCACCTCGTCATCGAACTGAGGTAGCAATTTGCGCTTCGGATAACTTTTAGTTGGGTGCTCGAGGCCGTGTTCCTCGGCTGCCAGGACATGAGTCCATCTATCATTGAGCAGATCTTGGTCAGCTTGAATCTGCTGCTGCTTCTTTTTCAGGCTCCTTGCAATGGCTATTAGCCGGCGCTTGAAGCACTCTTGCTCGAGAAGTTCCTCGGGCACGATAAAATCCTCGTTGCCAAGTCTCACCTCATCCTCGGAGAGCGGAAGATAATTACTGTCCTCCGAGTCTTTGTTTATGGCCTGTTCATCAGGGCTAACTTGCCCGTCTTCCTGTTCGTCCTGTTCGGAAGTTAGCTCAACGGGGTCTTCATTGTCTTCGGCATCGTCCGGAGTATTGTTTTCTCCTGTACAAGTATTGCTGTCTTTTCCATGGTGTGACATGGAGCGGCGCCGCTGATGTCGGTGCTTTGGTTTTATCTCAGGAGGTTTATCCTCGACTGGGTCTTCCTTGTCCTCGCCGCTATTCTCTTTGGGTGTATCCACCATGTACACGTCATACAAGGAGGTGGTCGTCCAGCATCCGGTAAACGGCGAGTTTTGGGCCTCCTCTTCTCCGGCATCGTCGTCCATACCGTCGATGTCTTCGGAGCCATAATCGAGCATGTTGGTTAAGTCCTCGACGGTGGCTATGAAGTGGGAGGTGGGTGGGAAGCGAAATTCCCCGTCATCAACCCCTAGTTCGAACTGGATATAATTCGACTGTGAGTCCCCTGCTAAGGAGAGGGTTTTTAATGAGTTCAGCACATCGCCTAAAGGTGAGTGCCGGAAGATATCATGGCGCTGAATTTGTGGCCGGCGCCTGATCGGGCTCGGACGGACTTGGGCGCGTGAGTTCGGAACCGTGGCGGAGCGAACCGAGATTCTGGTGACACACGTCATGTTCGAGGTTGGCGCCACTGAGTCTGCGGCTCCCGTGGCGGCGTTGAGCTTCCCATCCTTGGATGGCGCAATCTACTCCGGATCTAGGGCCGGAGCTATCTCCTGGGTATGGTCCGATGACATATTTAGGTCATGCTCATCGCGGTGGCAGGGAGCGGCTGTCGTGGGCTTGAACCCGTCAAAGATCAAGTCTCCGTGGGTATCAGCAACGTAGTTCAAGCTTCCAAACCTGACCTGATGGACAGGGGCGTAGCTGTAGATCTGCTCTAGATGGCCAAGAGATTTGGCACGCAGTGCGAAGCCGCCAAATACGAAGATCTGTCCGGGGAGAAAAACTTCCCCCTGGACAGCATTGTTGTAGATGATTGATGGAGCCATCTAACCTCTTGAGGACGACGCAGTGGAACTCTCAATGAAAGCACCAATGTCGGTGTCAAAATCAGCGAATCTCGGGTAGGGGGTCCCGAACTGTGCGTCTAAGGTCGATGGTTACAGGAGAAAGGGGACACGATGTTTACCCATGTTCGGGCCCTCTCTATGGAGGCAATAACCTACTTCCTGCTTGATTGATCTTGATGAATATGAGTATTACAAGAGTTGATCTACCACGAGATTGTAATGGCTAAAACCCTAGAAGTCTAGCATGTATGAGTATGATCGTCCCTATGGACGAAACCCTCCGGTTTATATAGACACCGGAGGGGACTAGCGTTGTACAAAGCCGGTTACATAGAAAGGAATCTTCATATCCGGATGCCAAGCTTGCCTTCCACGCCAAGGAGAGTCCCATCCGGACATGGGTGAGAGTCTTCGGTCTTGTATCTTCACAGCTCATTAGTCCGGCCCATGTCAATCAGGCTGGACGCCCGAGGACACCTTAGTCCAGGACTCCCTCAGGGGGGTCTTTCTAGTTCGCATGCATATATACTCCATGTATAGGTGTCTCTCGCACACTATGTGCAATTCTCTAGTCCAAGCTAAATATCTTGGGTGCACTAATCGTACGCACACAAATTCCCTGGCTCGTTGCCCGTAACTCTCTCTCACGCACCACTCTGCCGTCTCGGAGCTCTTCTCTCTCTCTCTCTCAAACTCTCCATCTCCCTGGGTCACACATACACATGCATATCTCACTCGCACTCGATAGACCTATCTAAAACTCTATCTCTCTCCCTCGTTCTCTCTCCATCTCACACGCACACACACAATCTCATGCTTAGACAAGTATGATGGTCTCTCACTCAATTGTAGGCACACGCAGTCCCCCTATATGTATATGGC
The DNA here is from genome assembly GCA_021605205.1 of Aegilops longissima. Taxonomy (NCBI): domain Eukaryota; kingdom Viridiplantae; phylum Streptophyta; class Magnoliopsida; order Poales; family Poaceae; genus Aegilops; species Aegilops longissima. The sequence goes on from CM038679.1 coordinate 200,105,131, forward strand.
TAGCTAATTCTTAGTCTCTGTCGGATGTTGGGTTCCGGTAGACCCTTAAGGTTTGAACTCTGGCGTGCGCATGAAGATCTCTCCCCTACCGATCTACGTCCGATCGCCTCGTGAGATCTAAGCTAAAGACGATGAACAACACAAGGGACACAAGATTTACACTGGTTCGAGCCACCGTTGTGGTGTAATACCCTACTCCAGTGTGTGGTATGGTGGATGGCCTCAGGGGCTGATGATGAACAGTATAGGGGAAGAACAGCCTCACGAGAGGTGTTCTTAAGCTGGTGCGATGAACTGCTTGGGTGAGTTCGATCGCCTCTCTCTCTCTGGATAGGGTTTTATCTCATGCCCTCTACAGCGGTGGCTAGCTCTATTTATAGAGGCCCTAGTCCTCTTCCCAAATATTGAGCGGGAAGGCGCCAACAACAGCCATTTGAAGGGAACATCAGTACAAGTTATCTGACTAAAGTTGGTCTTGGCTGCCAGCGCTAGCGATAGCGCCCTCTTGGGCTCCACGGTGACCTCCATCCTGCTGCTCCGCTGGTCTTGGTCTCATTGCCTTTGGAATGGCAACCTTTGCACGATGCCTCGGTACTCACGTCCGAGCTTGCCCCTTCGCACCAAAGAGGAAACAAGGACCTTTGCAGGCGGCGCGCCGCTGGTCTCGTCGTCATGGCTTGCGTCATGAGCACCTCGCGAGGTACCCTGCCTTGATCTCTCCGCCTCCTCGAGAGCCTACCTGGCGATGCCTTCCCTGAGGAAGCCTTGCGTCGTCCGCCCCGCGAGGCTTGGCCCCTCGCCAGGGTCTTGAGTCTTGTGCTGATGAAGATGGGCCACGCTGGGGCCACCACTTGAGCCACGCCGCATGCCGCAGGTAGGCAAGTCTGGGGACCCCCATTCCCAGAACGCCGACAGTAGCCCCCGGGCCCAAGGCACGCTCGGACTTGGCTTAGCGGAGAAGTGAAGGGGCAAGTGCGGAGCGCCGCGGGCCCCATCAGCCTGCAGCCTTGGGCGCCGCATTGCGGTTGATTGGACGTGGGCGTCTTCGCTCCCCCACGCTGCCTCGGCAACCGCTCGACTTGACAAGTCCCTGCATGCAAAAAAGGGTCATGATTACTTGAGATCGTGGAGGCCGACAGTTGGCCTTCTCCGGACTATAAGTACGGATGGGCGAGAGCCCCCGTAGTCCATCCCTTCCTGCTACTCTCTTTCTTCCAATCCCAGCTGCTCGCCATCTTCCATGGCGCCACCGAAGAGGTTCTCGGCCGCAGAGAAGGGAAAGGCTCGTCGGGAAGAGCCTGACTCTCCCCCGCCGAAGCGCGGCCGAGGTCGTCCACGCAAGCATCCCGTGGCCCCAGCACTGGCTTCCCGCGGTCGCAGCGGCGATCCCCTTCACGGTGATGGGCGCCTGGTTGTCGAGGAAGGTGCACCATGGCCGTGCGGCCTCCTAGGCCGCGCTTCCACTCGGCGGAGGCGCTGCCGGAGTTTGTCATGTGGTCGGCGGACACAACCAGCACCTGGCTCTAGCTTCCTCGCTTCTTTGCAGGTGAACTTCCTGCAGGCGCTCCGGGCGGCCTCTGGCTTCAAGCGGACGGGTGCTGTAGCAGGGCCTTCTGGGCTTCGCTAGAAGTCTCCGTCGCCGGGAATGTGGCTCTGACCCGCGGCTGGCAAATGTTTGCCCGCGCGCGTGGCCTGAGCCAGCGGTGCACCCTACACTTCAAGTTTGATGGCAACGCCACCCTCTACGTGAGGGTGTTCGAGAAGACGGTCGCCGCGCTGGGTGCTGCCCCGAAGGCGATGATCGGGATGAAGATGACGGCAGGCGCGTGGTTGGCGGCGTTCATGGCTCGCCAATCTTCGGCGGCTCTCCTTCGGATAGCAGCTCCTCCAGTGGTGGCCGCGATCATCCTCCGTGTCGTCGCGCTCTCCTTGAGGGTGGTAGCGGGTCAGTCCGCCGTCGTGCCTCGGTGAATCACGAGGAGGAGTCCGACTGAGCTCCAGAGGCAGTACGAGCCCTCGCCGCAAGTAGGTTCCGAGCAGGCCGTGCCCATTTTGTTTTTCTCCCTTCCCTGCGCAAAGAGAAAGTAGCGTAGGACCCCGTGGGGGCATGCTGGACTACTGCTTTTAGTTATCATGTCGTCTCCGCTATTTCTGTGTTGTGTTTTGGTGTCGTATGCTCGCGTGCAGGAATTACTTAGCTCGGGGGAACATGCCGCAGTCTTCGCTTCCCGAGGCTGAGGCCTCACTGTGTGTTTCATATCCTGCAAGGATTATTCAGGAGTGGTAACTTTCGGTCTCGGTCACGGAGGCTGCCAACTCAGGTCCAGTATTCGGGTCGCGATGCCCGTGGGGCACGGACCGGGAGGGGTGCTACTGTAGTGGACTTGGATAGGAAAACCTCAAACGACTGGGGCAGAAAACACTTGCGAGGGCACCCGCGTAGCCCCCTCGCGAGACTTGCGCGAGAGAAAACGAGGCAAGTAGGTGAAAAAGACAGAGAGTCACAAGCCAAGGACTGCAACAATTACAATAAAACTTCAAATAGGGACAAACAAGCCAACTGCAGAAAGCAAATGAAAAAGCCGCGTCCGGCACCTAATCTAGTCTTCGACATCTTCTCACCAGCGTGGAGCTAAGTGCTGCCACTGGGCATGGTCAGGAGCCCCTGAGGACCGAGGGCGGCTCTCCGGAGACTCCGGGGCGTGTACAGCCCCAACTCGTTATTACGTGAGAGTGTCACGGGCGGCGAGCTTCACAGGCATTTGCCTTCTTCACAGGCTCCGGGCCTTTCTCGGGGAAATGAGCTTCACAGGCGTTGGCCTTCTTCACAGGCACCAGGCCTTTCTCGTGGAAATGAGCTTCACAGGCATTGGCCTTCTTCACAGGCACCAGGAGTTTCTCGGGGAAATGAGCTTCACAGGCATTGCCCTTCTTCACAGGCACCCCCTCCTGAGTCTCCAAGCGTGCGGCGCCAGGCCTGGAGACATGAACAACCTTGAACGGACCCTCCCACATGGGCGAGAGCTTGTGCAGCCCCTCCCTGGAGAGCACCCGTCTGAGCACGAGGTCACCTACCTCGAGGGTCCTGGGGCGGATGCTGCGGCAATGGTACCGCCGCAGTGCTTGCTAGTATCTCGCAGCCCGAAGTGCAGCCTCCTTACGGTGTTCCTCCCCAAGCACGAGGTCCACCCCCCGCATGGCGTCCTGCTGTGCTTTGTTGAAAGCCAGGATCCACGCGGAGCGATGCCTAACCTCGTGAGGAAGGACCGCCTTAGCACCACAGACGAGGAAGAACGAGGTTTCGCTGGTCGACTTGGTAGCGGTAGTACGGATGGACCATAGCACGGATTGAAGCTCGTCGTGCCAGCCCCTGCTGCAGGCCTGCAGCTTCTTCTTGAAGGTTCGACTCTTGAGGCCTTTCAGGACCTCCGCGTTGGCGCGCTCAGCTTGGCCGTTGCTCCGAGGGTGTGCCACCGAAGCGTAGCATATCTGCTTTCCAAGGTTAGCACAATATGTTTTGAAGAGATTGCTGGTGAACTGCGAACCGTTGTCGGTGATGATGCGATTGGGTACTCCAAACCGGCTAACGAGACCCCTGATGAACTTGACCGCTGAGCCAGCCGGGATGGTGCGGACAGCTTCCACTTCTGCCCACTTGGTGGTGAATTTGTCAATGGCGACGTAAAGGTAGCGGTAGCCCCCTGGCACCCGAGGAAATGGGCCAAGGATGTCTAGTCCCCAAGCAGCGAACGACCACGAGAGGGGGATGGTTCGATGGCCCTGAGCTGGCTGGTGAATCTGCTTGGCGTGGAATTTACAGGCTCCAGCGCATCTGACAGTTGGAGGAAGACAGGTGTTGGCCTCCGGAACTCCTGTGAATCTTCTACGAGGCTCCGGTGCACGACTCTCGATTTCTCCAACTCCTAAGCGGCCTTGGTGATGAACTCCTGAGGGTCGGGTCCCCCTTTCCTTACGCCTTCCTGAGGGAAACGTGCCGTGAAGCACGCCTCCAAGTGGTGCCCAAGCGCCTCCCTCGTGACCTTGCCAAAGTCGGTGGCTCCCCAGGAGAGAGCCCCCGAGCCCTGCCCGAGGAGGGTGCCGGGCGTGCCTTCCTATGCGCTGGAGGGTGGCGCCCCTTGGATGGGCGCGTGTCCGGACGTGGCGCCTCTGAAGGTGCCTGCCTCCTGAGGCCTTGAGCCAGGTGATGTCTTCTTCTTCTTGGAAGCTGCTCCAGGGAGGTTTCCACTCTTGCTGTCCGGCTCCTCGATCGACGCGGCCTGGAAGTCGCGCTCGAGGGAGCACACCGCATCCTTCTCTTCACAGGGGACCGTGATGACCCCGCCACTTCCTGGCATCTTGAGGACGTTGTAGCCATGGTGAGTCACTGCCATGAACTTGGCCAGGGCTGGATACCCGAGGATGGCATTGTATGGCAGGCGAATGTGAGCGACGTCGAAGTCAATGAGCTTAGTGCGGTAGTTGTTGCGCTGCCCAAAGGTGATAGGAAGGCGGACCTGCCCTATCGGGACAGTGGAACCGTCGGTGACTCCTATGAAAGGCTTGATTGGCTGAAGCTGATCATATGGCACTTCGAGATTGTTGAACGCCTCGATGGACAGAACATTAAGTCCTGCTCCGCCATCGATGAGGGTCCTGGTGACTTGCACATTGCTGATGACTGGGGAACAGAGCATTGGGAGGACACCGGCTGTCGCTGCGCACTTGAGCTGATCAGCTGAACTGAACATGATGGCGCACACAGACCACCTGAGAGGGCGCGTGACCTCAAGCTTGGGGAGCACTGCATTCACCTCGTGAGCAAACTGCTTGAAGATGCGCTGTGAGGCTGGGGCCTGAACGCCGCCCAAGATGCAAGCGATTGCACGTGGCTCCTGGAAGCCCCCAGCCCCCTCGTCCTGATGGTGGTCTTCATTCCTTCTTGGTGGTGGTGGCAGAGGAGGAAGTCCTGCGTTGCCTTGCAGGCGATCTTCATGAGGCTGATCTCTCCAAGCTCCCTCGCGAGGCTGGTCCTGCTAGAGGTCCTCGCGAGGTCGGTCACGCCACCCCTGGCGAGGGCCACGGTCATCCCATCGTCCTCCACCTCTTGCTCCGCCTCGGCCGTAGCCCTGATCGTTGCGCTCGGGACGTCGACCGACACGGCCTTCTCGCGCGGCCCTGAGCTCTTGACATTCGTTGGTGTTGTGAGTGTGGAGATCGTGGTACACACAGTACCGGCTGGCCTTGGACGACTTCGGCTGGTCCCTGCCGCGCTTCGTGTTCGGCTCTGCTGTGAGCACGGCTGCTCCTTTGCGCTTCACATCCTTGGCCTTGGCTTTCTTCTCCTCTGGGTCCGCCGTCGGGAGCTCGAGAAGGGAAAGGCGCCCCTCCTCGGCCCTTGCGCACTTGGTCGCCAGGTTGAACAACTCCAGTGACGTACACAGATCTTCATGGATCGCCAGCTCCTCCTTCATCTTGACGTCACGGACGCCATCATAGAACGCCGAAATGATGGCCTCTTTGGTCTCCCTGGGTATCTTGAGGCGAGCGTGGTTGAAGTGCTGGATGTACTTTTGCAAGGTCTCTCCAGGCTGCAGCTTGATGCGGCACAGGTCACCCACGGCCGGCGGACGGTCGCGGGTGCCCTGGAAGTTGGCGATGAAGCGGGTGCGCATCTCATCCCAGGAGGAGATCGTGCCAGGAGCCAGGTTCAAGAGCCAGGTGCGGGCGCCGTCCTTGAGTTCCATGGGAAACCAGTTCGCCATGACCTTTTCGTCTCCATTGGCGGCTTCGGTGCCCAGATCGTAGAGCTGTAGGAACTCCGCGGGGTCGGCGTGCCGTCGTAGCGAGGGGGCAAGTCAGGCTTGAACTTGCCTGGCCAGGCGACATTGCGTAGCTCGGGGGTGAAGGCGCGGCACCCCACGGTGGCCACCAGAGCCTTTTGCTGGGGCTGGGCTTGCTCACGGGGATTCCCGCGCGCCGCTGCCTGGAGCAGCGCGGGGTCTTGACGTGGTGGCGCAGGGATGCGGTCGTGGCGCACCGGTGCCGGGAGCACGCGTGCACCTTCTTGGGGACGAGGGATTTCTTGGCAGCTCCTCTCTGGTCGCGCGGGCCCCAGACGCGGTGGGTCTCGTCCTAGGGCCGCGCACCTTGAAGTCAGGGCGCCTTCTTGGGGAGGAGGTTGCGGAGGCACCTCCTGATCTGCTCCTCCTGCGCAGGATGGAGGGTGAGGCAGCGAGAGATACGGCGTAGGAGAGCCCCCTGTGGTGCTGACGAGCTCGGTGATGCGGGCGAGACAGTCCTCATAGAGGTCGTCAACGGGACGGTGGTGTAGGAGCTCACGCGCCAGGAGCAACGCGGCGTGCGCGTCCGTGGGGGCGCGACGGGTGTGGGACAACGAACCGACCGGAGTCAGCGACGGGGTGGCGGTGCGGCCTTCCCGCCGCACCGAAGGATGCAGAGACGCGGCATGGTGCTCGTTCCCCGCCGGGCCGGTGGCGGCATTGGCGCCAGGCGACGGGGAACGACGGGGACACCCGCCGACGGGCGCTGTCTGGGTGACGCGGGCGGCGAGGGCAGCCCGACGCTCGGCACGAGCCCGGCGAGCGTCAGCCATGGACACGACGGAAGATCGAACGCAAAGTGGCGGAAGAAAGATTCCAGCGCACCCCTACCTGGCGCGCCAAATGTCGGATGTTGGGTTCTGGCAGACCCTTAAGGTTCGAACTCTGGGGTGCGCACGAAGATCTCTCCCCTACTGATCTACGTCCGATCGCCTCGTGAGATCTAAGATAAAGACGATGAACAACACAAGGGACACAAGATTTATACTAGTTTAGGCCACTGTTGTGGTGTAATACCCTACCCTAGTGTGTGGTGTGGTGGATTGCCTCAGGGGCTGATGATGAACTGTACAGGGGAAGAACAGCCTCGCGAGAGGTTTTCTTGAGCTGGTGCGATGAACTGCTTGAGTGAGTTTGATCGCCTCTCTCTCTCTGGCTAGGGTTTTTATCTCATGCCCTCTACAGCGGTGGATAGCTCTATTTATAGAGGCCCTGGTCCTCTTCCCAAATATTGAGTGGGAAGGTCACCAACAGCGGCCATTTCAAAGGGGAACATCGAGTACAAGTTATCCTGACTAAAGTTGGTCTTCGGCTGCCAAAAGCGCTGGCGATGACGCCGTCTTGGGCTCCACGGTGACCTCCATCCTGCCGCTCCGCTGGTCTTTGTCTTGTTGCACTGGAATGGCAACCTTTGCCAGATGCCTCGGTACTCCACGTCTGAGCTTGCCCCCTTTGCACCAAAGAGGAAACAAGGACATTGCGCAGGCCGGCGCCCGCCTGGTCTCGATCGTCATGGCTTGCGTCACGAGCACGTCGCAAGGTACCCTGCCTTGATCTCTCCGCCTCCTCGCGAGCCTGCCTGGCGAGGCCATCCCTAAGGAAGCCTTGCATCGAACCCCTGCGAGGCTTGGCCCCCCGCGAGGGTCTTGAGTCTTGTGCTGATGAAGATGGGCCGTGCTGGGCCACCACTTGAGCCACGCCGCAGGCCACAGGCAGGCAAGTCTGGGGACCCCCGTTCCCAGAACGCCGATAGTCTCCATCACAAACATGTGCATGGTCTATCTCAATTTCTCTCGGGGCATCTTTCTATCGCACACGCACCTCGCCCCTCGGTCTCCCACCCATATAGTCCCCTCATGATATCGAGGGGATCTCTCTATCACAAACACACTCTCTCTCCCTCCCCATGTGTTCATCTTCTCCATGTGTCTCCCTCTCGACCTTTGTTCCTTCTTGGCCAGACCTCTATTGGACATGTGCTATAGGGGTGTCTCTCTCCGTTGCAAACAATCACACACTAGCTATCTTCGTGTATCCCCTAACCTCGCTTTTCTATCTCGAAGATGCATGCGTGATATGTTTGCATAAGAAATGAACACACACACACTCTCTCTCTCTCTCTCTCTAATTTATCATTGTTATCCCTTTCTCTTTCACACACATACTCTTTTTGCACACTCACTCATTCTCCTTCACACACACTTGATCTCTCTCGACTTAGGCACTCTCTTCATTCCACAGCACATAGATTTATTGACAAGTCAAACATCACAAAGTTTGACCATGTACGTGGAGAAAAACACTAACATCTAGAACGGCAAACATATATCATTAGATTCATCATGAGATGTAGTTTCGTATGATGTATCTTTGGTATTGTAGATATAAATAATATTTGCGTAAACCTGGTCAAAGTTTCCAAAGTTCAACTTCTAAAAAAAATTATATACACTGCATTATCGAGCGGATGGAATATCTCTTTCCCCCTCACAGCTATCTAACACACCACTCAGCCTTATCGGGGCTCCTCTATCTCTCTCAATTTTTATATCTCCCTGGTTCACACATACACAGTCTCGCTCGCGCTACATAGACCCATCTAACACTCTCTGCCTTGTTCTCTCTCTATGTGACACGCACCCCCTAAGTACCATAATCCCTCGCTCCATCATAGGCGCACGCACTCCCCCCCCCCCTAAATATGATTATCCCTCACTAGCCATCAGAAACACATGTATTGTATCCTTCCATCAATACGTCTATCTCGATATCTCTCGGTGTATCTTCTATCGCGCACACACCTTGTCACTCGATCTCCCACCCATGTAATCCCATCACGATCTCCAGGGGATCTCTCTATGACAAACATACACTCTCTCCTCCCCATGTCAGCATTCTCTCCGTACGTCTCTCTCGACCTCTCTCCCTTGTTTGTCAGACCCCTCTTGGCCACGTGCTAGGGGTCTTTCCCTCTAGGTTGCAAACAACCACACACTATCTCCTCACCTTGCTTCCGCTGTCGAAGATGCATGTGTGATATGTTTGCATAAGACACACATGATTTTTCTCTACTTTTATGGTGTGTTGTCCATGTCTCTTTCACACACGCACACACGTTTTTTCAGTCACTCGTTCTATTTCACACAAAGACTCTCTCTCTCTCTCTCTCTCTCTCTCTCTCTCTCTCTCTCTCTCTCTCTCTCTCTCTCTTTAGTTAGGTACTCTCTCACATCCATAACCATCTGGATATTTTGAAAAGTCAAACCTCAGAAAAGTTTGCCCAGGTATATGTGGAGAAAGTATTTACATCTCGAACGATCATTAAAGTCATCACAACATGTACTTACTTAATACTATCATTTATCTTTGGTATTGTAGATATAAGTAATTTCTTTATAAACTTGGTCAAAGTTTCAAAAGTTTGACTTCAAAAAAAATGAAAAATGTAGGCACTACATTATCGAACGGAGGGAGTAGCTCTTTCTCTCTCTCTCTACTATCTCTCATGGGCCTCCCCTCTCACTCAAACTCTATATACCGAGGGATTATACGGTCATTGTGTCAGCGTATAGCTCAGTATATTGTTTAGTTGACTGGTCAACCAGTCCACATGCTGCCTTGTCAGCTCGTGTTCTCTATCTTCGTGTGCTGGCCCATGTGGCAGTGGGTGAAAATAAGTAAACTAGAGGCCCATCCGACACACGGTGAAGTAAAAAAAAGTTGAAACCACTCGGGGTAGCACCTCCGCACGCTAGTAAATTGAGGGCACTCTTCTTCCGTGTGAAGGACGCACTCGCGCACAATTCACCACTGCGCGGCGGCATGCATAGAAGGACGCACTCGCGCACACCCATCACACAACACACACCAGCACACGTGTACACTAGCATCACCGCCGGCTGGGATGGATGGCGAGGCAGCCAACAAGCGGAGGCATATCGAGCCAAAACGGTATCCCGCAAGCCTGGACTTCATCAGCAGCATCCTCGACGACAAGCTGCTTGTCATCCTCGTCCTCCTCCCCACCAAATCTGCCGTGCAGACCACCCTGCTCTCCCGATGGTGGTGCCCCCTCTGGCGCTGCGTCCCCCTCAACCTCACCATCGAGAGCTGCCTCTGCGACAGGGATTGCAAACGCATGGCCGCAATCTCCAAGATCCTTTCATCGCACCCTGGGCTAGCCAGACGCCTTGACATCCGCATGTTCAGTACCAACTGCAAGGTCCAAGCCATGGACGAGTGGTTCTTATCCCCCACCCTAGATCAGCTCGGGCAGCTCATCTTTGAAGCTGGACGATGTCGCTCTCTGCCACCGTCTGTGCTCCGCCTCACACTAACGCTGCACGGCACCAGCTTCAGCTCCTGCTATCTTCCCTAGATTAATGCCGCGCCCGCCCTTCCTCTCCCTCAACTCAAGCAGCTCGACCTCTTCGACATTGGCATCTCGAAGAAGGCTATGGAGCACCTGCTTTGCAGCTGCACTATGCTTGAGTACCTTCGTCTTTAGCAGATCCATGGGTTCATTAGCCTCCACACTGCCTCGACGAATCTCCGATGGATTTATCTGTCTTGCTGGCCCCACAATAAGACATCAATTGGGAAGAGATCACTCCAGGTGTTCCGCGTTATGGTCATTGAGAATGCGCCTTTCCTTGAGAGATTGCTTGTATCTGATCTAGAAGGGCCAACAAAAATCAGTGTCATTGATGCGCCGAAATTGATAGCATTGGTGTACTCGTCTGCCAAATTCTCCGAACTCTTTATTGCATCCGCAATCGTTCAGGTAGAATACTCATCTTCTTCTCCGTCTTCTTGAAATTCACAATTTTAAATTTCTTCTTGATGTCTTTACGACTGTCATCCAGAAAAAGATTCCCACAAGCTTGACCCATTCTAAGCGCACAGTGAAGATCTTGGCAATAAAATCTATCGCCCCAATCTGGATCAAGTTGTTGGATTCCATACATGCTTTTCGTGCATAGAGAAGCTACTCATTGAGGTGAAACTTCTTTCCTATTATTAAACGGTAATCACAACCTAGCTCAATTTTTTCATAATTTTCCCAAATTATGATGACAAGTGTAGTGTTCAAAACTGCATCTATGATACGCCTCCAACGTATCTATAATTTTTATTGTTTCATGCTATTATATTATCCATCTAGGATGTTTTATATGCATTTATATGCTGTTTTATTTGATTTTTGGGACTAACCTATTAACCTTGAGCCCATTGCCAGTTTCTGTTTTTTCCTTGTTTTTGTGTTTTACAGAAAAGGAATACCAAATGGAGTTCAATTGAACTGCCAATTTTTGTGGATTTTTTATGGACCAAAAGAAGCCCAAAGTAAAAGAGTTTGGCCGGAAGAGTCCTGAGCCATCCACGAGGGTGGAGGGCATGCCCTACCCCCCGAACGCGTCCCCCTATCTCGTGGACGACTCAGAGACCCCCCTGACGTGAGGCCGACGCCAAAAATTCTTATAAATACAGAAACCGCCGAAAATAAACCTAGATCGGGAGTTCCGCCGCCGCAAGCCTCTGTAGCCACCAAAACCCAATCGGGACCCTGTTCCGGCACCCTGTCGGAGGGGGGAATCATCACCGGTGGCCATCTTCATCATCCCGGCGATCTCCATGACGAGGAGGGAGTAGTTCACCCTCGGGGTTGAGGGTATGTACCAGTAGCTATGTGTTTGATCTCTCTCTCTCTCTCCCTCGTGTTCTTGATTCGCACGATCTTGATGTACATGAGCTTTGCTATTATAGTTGGATCTTATGGCGTTTCTCCCCTCTACCTTCTTGTAATGGATTGAGTTTTCCCTTTGAAGTTATCTTATCGGATTGAGTCTTTAAGGATATGAGAACACTTGATGTATGTCTTGCATGTGCTTATCTGTGGTGACAATGGGATATTCACGTGATCCACTTGATGTATGTTTTGGTGATCAACTTGCGAGTTTTGTGACCTTGTGAACTTATGCATAGGGGTTGGCACACGTTTGCATCTTGACTCTGCAGTAGAAACTTTGGGGCACTCTTTGAAGTTCTTTGTGTTGGTTGAATAGATGAATCTGAGATTGTGTGATGCATATCGTACAATCATACCCGCGGATATTTGAGGTAACATTAGGGCTTTGGTTGATTTGTGTCTTAAGGTGTTATTCTAGTACGAACTCTAGGATAGATCGAACAGAAAGAATAGCTTCGTGTTATTTTACTATGGACTCTTGAATAGATCGATCAGAAAGGATAACTTTGAGGTGGTTCCGTACCCTACAATAATATCTTCGTTTGTTCTCCACTATTAGTGACTTTGGAGTGACTCTTTGTTGCATGTTGAGGGATAGTTATATGATCCAATTGTGTTATTATTGTTGAGAGAACTTGCACTAGTGAAAGTATGAACCCTAGGCCTTGTTTCGAAGCATTGCAATACCGTTTGTGCTCACTTTTATCATTAGTTACCTTGCTGTTTTTATATTTTCAGATTACAAAAACCTACATCTACCATCCATATTGCACTTGTATCACCATCTCTTCGCCAAACTAGTGCACCTATATAATTTACCATTGTATTGGGTGTGTTGGGGACACAAGAGATTCTTTGTTATTTGGTTGCAGGGTTTTTTGTGAGAGACCATCTTCATCCTACGCCTCCCACGGATTGATAAACCTTAGGTCATCCACTTAACGGAAATTTGCTAGTGTCCTACAAACCTCTACACTTGGAGGCCCAACAACGTCTACAAGAAGAAGGTTCTGCAGTAGACATCAAGCTCTTTTCTGGCGCCGTTGCCGGGGAGGCTAGGTATGCAGCACTAACACCCCGTCAACTAAGCTCTTTTCTGGCGCCGTTTCCAGGGAGGTTAGTGCTTGAAGGTATATCTTTAGATCTTGCAATTCAATCTTTTAGTTTCTTGTTTTATCACGAATTTAGTTTATAAAAGAAAACAACAACAAAAATGGAATTGACGGTGCCTCATGTGCTTCATCTTTTTAATGTCTTTCATGAAAATAATGATTCCGATAATTGTGCCAAAGTGTTAGAAGAAGAATGTATTAAAATGTTTGGCACTAAATATTTGAATGATGACCATGATTGCAATGTTGTTAGTATGAATTCTTTGAATATCCATGATGCTAATGATATGTTTGATGAAGACGATATTTTTATTCCCCCAAGTTTTGATGAGCAAACTTATTATGATGATAGCATGTGTAGCGATCCGACCTCAGACGGTCAAATCTCTGTGTATTGTCATCCCTGGATCGGTAATGCTGACACACACAGTACTTGAAGGATTTATAACAGAGATCAATCACACACTTATTACATCGAATGTCTCAAAAGAGAACATATTACAATAAAAATGGCTTAAGGCCATCTAAATAAGATAACAGCGGAAGGCCTGGAAGATAAAGTGAGTCCATCAACTCCAACGACATAGCTGAGTGCATGACATTGACCTAGCGCACCTTACTCTTTGTCTGAAAAGTCTTCAACATGATATGTTGCAGCCCGAAACGGGTCAGCACATGGAATATGCTGGCAATATAACATAGTAGAGCAATGAACAGAATAAATGCTATCACTACATGCATATATGGCTGGTGGAGGCTCTATGGTTATAATGTTTTGCGAAAAGCCAATTTTTTCCTAGAACAAAGGAATAAATTTTATTTAACTATCATGGTAGTTGATAAACATTGAGAATGGTAAATCCCCATCTCAATCCCGATTAAACAAGTAATTAACAACCTAACAAATTAATTTAGAGTGATGAGATCAACATGATTATCCAAGAACCAGATACTCAAGATGTCCATAACTGAGGAAACGGCTAACCATGATTAGTTTGTACACTCTGCAGACGTTTGCGCACTTTTCCCCACAAGACTCGATCTCCTCTGTTGAATTTCTCGCACTACATGGTGTTTGAGAAACGGATGACCGAGACACAGTCTTTCAGAAACATTAACTCTTTACTCTGGGTAAACAGTACCAACCTACATCCCCTACATATGCTAGTCTACCACTGAAAGAGGTCATGCAACATACTCAACTATGCTAGAGCCCATAATAGCTTGTGGCTGCACACAGAAGTTTCTAGCATGAATAATCTTATGATCCCTTTGAGCCTGGGTGACGAACCAAAGACAACACTGGTATATCCCCAGGTGCCCGCAACCAATCCACCCAGATGTGTGTTTAAGTAGCCACCTTAAGTTAACCATTAATTAACAATCTCACATCTGTCATGGATACACTCAAAACCAATCCACATCTACGAGCATAGCATGGCAATATAAGCATAGCGTAGAAGTAACTCCCAAGGGTTTGATAACAAAAGGACAATAGGTTCTACCTCATCATCTACTTCCCAATACCCACATGTTAATCATATCCTAAACACGCGGTGTTTGAGGATTGTAACTAATGCAAAAAAATTGGGTAATAAAGGGATATGATCGAAGTGTTACTTACTTTGCTGACGATCCGCAAACTCTAGAGACTCGTAGTAGCACGCTTCTCACTCCAGAAATTCTGTCGCAAACAAATGATAGCATACATAAGCACTTAAGCATTTATGCAAGGGTAAAACTCAAATAAGAACATCCAAACAGAAAGTTCAACTGAAGAGATTTGATTTCCAAAAAGAATCTATCAAATCGGAGCTACGGAACTGAAACTACGATCAAAAGAACTTCAAAAACAAATCTGCTTGAAACCAAATTTTAAATTGTCAAAATCATGTTCAAGTTGATTAAACAGAAAGAGTATCTCGAGACGAAGATTTTGGCGTTGGTTTCACTGGATTTGGGCGAACGGTTAAGAAGTTGCAAGGGTTTGAAGATCACGGGCTAATCTGCGATACATGTAATCGTGGATAGGTCCCTGGCCGAAAATAAAAAAAAAGCAAAAGACTGCGGCGCGAACGTTCGTTAAGAGGGACGAACGGACGAACTCATTCGCTAAAACGAACTAACGAGCGGATGCTCGCTAAATAACAAAACCGAAAAAACCAACCGAACCGAACCGATCTAAATAAAAACCGAAACTAGGGTTTCTAAAAAACCAGGACGGTTTTTACCTAAAACCCAAAAAAATGGGCGGCGAGATCCGCGAGGTCCAGTGACTCTGGCGGCTTCCGGCGAGGCGGGGAGGCCGCGGCGCGGATGCGGGGTGGCGGGCAGCGGCAAGGCGCGACAAGGCGGCGAGTGGCGCAGCAGGCGGGAGCGTGCGGCGGCTGCGGCGGTGGGTGAGGGAGTCCTGGACTAAGGGGTCCTGGGGCGTCCGTCCTGTTATCCATTGGGCCGGACTGATGGGCTTTGAAGATATGAAGGCCGAAGACTGTACCCGTGTCCGGATTGGACTCTACTTGGCGTGGAAGGCAAGCTTGGCGACTGATTATGAAGATTCCTTCTTATGTAATTGACTCTATGTAAACCAATGTTCCCCCCGGTGTTTATATAAACTAGAGGGGTTAGTCCGGAAAGGATAGACACATTACCATAACCACATAGGCTAAGCTTCTAGGGTTGAGCCATTATGATCTCGTGGTAGATCAACTCTTGTAATACGCATATTCATCAAGATCAATCAAGCAGGAAGTAGGGTATTACCTCCATAGAGAGTGCCCGAACCTGGGTAAACATCGTGTCCCCCATCTCCTATTACCATCGATCCTGGACACACAGTTCGGGACCCCCTACCCGAGATCCGCCGATTTTGACACGGACGTTGGTGCTTTCATTGAGAGCTCCACTGTGTCGTCGACGAAAGGTTCGATGGCCCCTTCAATCGTCGATAGTGACGTTGTCCAAGGAGAAACCTTCCTCCCCGGACAGATTTTTGTGTTCGGCGGCTTGGTACTGCGGGCCAATTCGCTTGGCCATCTAGAACAGATTGATAACTAGGCCGTAGCCACCAGGTCAGATTTGGAAGCTTGAACTACATCACAGACATCTGTGGAGACTTGATCTTCAACGGATTTGAGACCGCAGCGATCGCTCCCCCTCGCCCCGATGAACATGACTTAAATCTGTCATCGGATCACGTCCAGGAGATGGTTCTTGTTGCTGCAATGGCCTTAGAACCGAAGCAGATCATGCCATCCGAAGCCATGGACTCCGCGGTGTTGGAGCCGCACACGGACTCGACACCCTGCAATATTTCCATCAACGGAACTTCGGACTCGTCTCCGTCTATAAGTTTCGGACTATGTACGCCTGCGAACATCGAGTTAGATCGGTTATCGATCTTCGAATTCAGCACCGCAGACATATTCCATCACTCACCTTTGGGCGATGTGTTGAAATCTTTAAAGAATTTGTCCTTAAATACGGACTCACAGCCAAACTATGTTCGGTTCGAGCTAGAGGCGGATGATGGGGAATTTTGCTTCCCACCCGCCACCCACTTCATAGCCACTATCGATGACTTAACCGACGTGCTTGATTATGACTCCGAAGACATTCACGGTATGGACGACGATGCCGACAAGGAGCAAGGCCAAGACCCGCCATTCACTGCACGTTGGACGGCCACCTCTTCGTACGATGTGTACATGGTTGACACACCTAAAAAAGCTAGTGACGACGACAAAGAAGACCCAGTTGCGAATAAACCTTCTGAGACACAGTCCAAGCGACGGTGCCCTAAACGCTGTTCTAAGCCTCGTCGCTCAAAAGATGGCAACACTGGCACCGGAGAAAACAGTACTCCGGGCAACGCTGAAAACAATGAAGACCCTGTCGGGGCCGCATCCGAACAGGAGGAACAAGACAACGGGCAAGATAACCCTGATAAACAGGCCATGCCCAATGATCCAGATGATGATAGTTATTGTCCAGTCTTCAAGGATGATGAGAGCCTCGGCACTGAGGACTTCATCGTGCCTGAGGCACCCCTCGAGCATGAGTGCTTCAAGCGCCAGCTCATAGCCACTTTAAGAAGCCTAAAGAAGAAGCAGCAGCAGCTCCTAGTTGATCAAGACCTGCTCATTACTAGGTGGACTGATGTCCTGGCAGCCAAAGAATACGGCCTCGAGCGCCTAGCCAAGAGTTACCCAAAGCGCAGACTGCTACCTCAGTTCGATGAGGAGGCACCGGATCCCATACATCCCTCACGCAATGCGGACTGACCACCACGCGGTCGGGATAGTTCGGTGGACCGACCACCCCACGGTTGGGATAAAACGGCAACTCATGCTGAACAACAGCCCGCCCCACCGCCTCGCAAAAACAGGGACAGAACAACTCGGGACCATACATACGACCTTCGGCAGGGTCTGGACAGTAGAGCAGGACACACTAGACCAATCTACAGATCGCGAGGACGCTTCCCGACTCGGGATGACGGCTACCTATTCAGACGTGACAAACCTAATCACACCCGGGCCGATAACCACAGACGGACTTCATCAGAGGTGCACCGGGACGCGGCTCAATATAGAGGCGCCGCACACCCTCTCTGCTTCAAAGATGAGGTGCTGGATCATGAATTCCCCGAGGGGTTCAAGCCTGTCAATATTAAATCATACGACGGAACAACCGATCCCGCAGTATGGATTGAGGACTTTATTCTCCACATCCACATGGCCCGTGGAGACGACCTTCACGCCATCAAATACCTCCCACTAAAGCTCAAAGGGCCAGCTCGACATTGGCTAAATAGCCTGCCTGAAAATTCCATTGGCAGCTGGGAAGACTTGGAGGAAGCCTTCCTTGACAACTTCCAAGGTACATATGTCGGGCCACCCGATGCCGATGACTTAACCCACATAGTTCAACAACCTGGAGAATCGGCCAGAAAATTCTGGACTAGGTTCCTAACCAAAAAGAACCAGATCATTGACTGTCCGGATGCCGAAGCCCTAGCGGCCTTTAAACACAACATCCGTGATGAATGGCTAGCCCGCCACCTCGGCCAAGAAAAGCCGAGTTCCATGGCAGCCCTCACGGCACTTATGACCCGCTTCTGGGCGGGAGAGGATAGTTGGCTGGCTCGTAGTACAAACACAACCAACGAAGCAGGGCCCTCCGAGGCCAAAATCAGCACCGGCAAGCTCCGACCCAACAAATACAAACGTCGAAGCCATGGCGATAACACCGATGACATTACAGTTCACGCCAGATTCAGTGGATCCAAGTCCAGCCAGCGGAAGAAGCCCTAGAAAAGGAACGGCGGAGGACCATCCAGCTTGGACCGCATACTCGATCGTCCGTGCCAGATACATGGCACCCCAGACAAACCGGCCAACCATACTAACAGAGATTACTGAATCTTTAAGCAAGCCAGCAAAGTAAATAGTGGAAACAAGGAAGGGGAATCGCAGAGCAAGGATGATGACGAGGAGCCCCGGCAGCCGAACACTGGGGGGCAGAAGAAATTCCCGACTCAAGTCAAAACGGTGAACATGATATATGCTACACACATCCCCAAAAGGGAGCGCAAGCGCGCACTCAGGGACGTCTATGTGGTAGAGCTAGTCGCCCCAAAATTCAACCCATGGTCGTCATTCCCGATCACCTTTGATAGTCGTGATCATCCAACTAGCATCCGTCATGGCAGTTCGGCCGCATTGGTACTCGACCAAATCATCGACGGATTTCACATGACACGAGTCCTAATGGACGGTGGTAGCAGCCTCAACTTTCTCTATCAGGATACAGTACGGAAAATGGGCATTAATCCCTCACAAATCAAGCCCACGATAACTACCTTTAAAGGATTTATACCAGGCGTAGAGGCCCGTTGTACGGGCTAAATCATGCTGGAGGTGGTCTTCGGTTCCCCGAACAACTTCCGGAGAGAAGAGCTAATCTTCGATATCGTCCCCTTCCGCAGCGGCTACCACGCACTGCTCAGACGAACCGCGTTTGCTAGATTCAACGTGGTGCCACATTATGCTTATCTCAAGCTCAAGATGCCCGGTCCACGTGGCGTCATTACAATAAATGGAAACACGAAACGTTCCCTCCGTATAGAGGAGCATACCGCAGCCCTAGCAGCAGAAGTACATCGCGGCCTTCTCAAGCGACACCATAATCTAGCCGCTGAGCCCCTCGACATCATTAAGAAGGTCCGGACTAAACTGCAACAGGGCAACTCGGTTCGTCAAAAGCTGAATTAGTAAATTCAGCCTCCGTCCCAGCCCCGATGAAGAAATGGTATCTATACCGCACGTACATAACTACGCACTCAAAACCCCATGGGTACTGATGGAGGCATAACTCGCTCGCGATCCAGAGTATGGCTTGACCGACCCTGGGATTCGCATGCCTTTACTTTTTCTTTTTATTACGGGTTTTTTTCTCTTTTCGAGGTCTATGCGGACGACCCGCTTGCAGAACACAACAAGGAGACAAGGAGCTCTGGCATACAAGGGAATCCCTAGGTGGTCTCTACTAAACGATTGCCATACTTGTTTTACATACCCGCACGCAGCTCGCCCTTAGTTGCGGCATGTTAAATAGCTTTACTTGCTTATCGCATTACTTGCACTAAGTATGCCTCGACGTACTAATTACATCACAATAGTGAACAAATGGTGGCGTCAGCTTATTACTTAATTTTCCTGTTTCCTCGCCTTTGTATATATTACTCATCGCACACGTACACCATGGTACGTATTAGTACACCAGGGGCTTCATTACACCCCGCATTACGGCAATAAAAGTCCGAACACTTTTACGAATAGTTCGCACCTTAACTTATAGCATTATATGCATCGGCTCAATCATGTCTTTGGTCAATAGTTTGCTGTTCTGCCCCGTGCTTGCTACCTTACGTTCCGCTATATCGGCTAGGGTAGTAAAGGAAGAACTACCACGATTGTGTCCCGGTTCTTCCGGACGAGCACCTGAGTAGAGAAAGCCAAAAACTAACTGTCATAATGCGGCGAGAGCTGGTCAACTGTTCGAGCGGTTCCAAATTGTTAGAGATTTTTTCCGCTTCTCGCGAAGAATCGGTTCCTCCGATTAGGCGTGTACAATGCCCCTAGTTCGGCCTTCCGAATACCAGGGGCTTCGACAATTTTCTTAATTGTCAAGCTCCTATGGCTAAGTGAGGGAGGTAAAGGCCGCATAGTTTGATTGCCTTGTTCGTTGCGCTAAACACCTCCTTTAATGCCCAGAATGTGGATTAAAGAGTGTTTAGATTTATCCCGAGCACCCTCGTACTATCTACGTGGGGGCGAGTTTACGATCATGGTCAACCTCAGATTTCATAAACGGCCGCACAGGAGGTAAAATATAAATTGCAAGCATTATAATACATAACATCATTGTTCCATATTACAGGACATGATAATACAAACGTTCTCATGGGAATATGACATCCTTCAAACATTGCTCTGCCACAATGCGGGACCCCTCCAGGACACCATCAAAATAGAGCTCGGGTCGACGATGCTCCTTGCCCTCCGGTGGCCCCTCGGTCATCAGCTTCTTGGCATCCAGCTTTGCCCAATGCGTCTTGACACGAGCAAATGCCATACGCGCACCTTCAATACAGACTGACCCCTTCACGGCTTCGAGCCACGGACATGCATTTACAAGCCGCTCAACAAGTCCGAAGTAGCTGGTAGGTATAGGCTCGGCAGGCCACAGCCGGACTATCAGGTCCTTAATGGCTAGCTCTGCCGACCTGTGCAGCTCGACCAACTGCTTTAGCTGGTCGATGAAGGGCACCGGATGTTCGGGCCCAGATATTGGGACCAGAATAGCTTCTCCATAGACATCTCTTCTTCGGCTCTATAATGCTTGGCAGCATCTGATATACTGCGCGGTAGATCTGTAAACGCCCCTGGAAAACCCAAATTTGGATTAGTACAAGGAACGTTTCTTCTACATACTTGCTTTGCATGGTGAAAGACTTACCCTCCACAATCTTCTTGGTCGCCTGAATTTCCTGGAGGGCGTTCTGGGCTTCGGCTCGTGCATCTTGTGCGCTCTGGCGGGTCTTCGCCAATTCGGACTCTTGCTCCTTACAATCGCGCTCCAAAGACTCAAATCTCTCGATCGCGCTCGAGCTGTTGCGCGCCGCCAACCCGGCTCAGGCTTTGCAAGGCGCTGCTCCTTGGCCGTTGTCCTCGGCCTCGGCTAACGCCTTCTTAAGGGCTGCCACCTCGGCCGTGACCCCTAATAAAGTTTATGACACCTTAGTCCGGATGGACTATTCATTTTTTTAAATGTACCCGCAGGTTATTGCATACCTTGGCTATCCGCCAGCTGCTTCTTCACGAGGCCGAGCTCCTCCTCGGCCCGCTCTAGTATCTGCTTCAGTCCGGAGACCTCCGCAGCATGGCCGATGGCAGCCTACAGCGATACCTGCTTATTCACATAGACAACTTATGTTCTCCTGCGATATTTCTTCTTGATCCTCTATTCGGCTTTTTCTTCCAGGACACCAAACAGAGCATCAGGGGCTACTGTCTATACTGTGGTATTCTTCCTACAACCACATTATTTACCTCAAAGCCCGATAGAAGGCTAGTGCAGGCTTTTGTCAGTCCGCTTTTGACGAACTGAACCTTCTCTATTACCGTGCCCATAAGGGCGCGGTGTTCATCCACAATAGAGGCGCCTCGTAGCGCCTCTAGCAGATTATCCGGTGCCTCTGGTTGAACAGAGGTCACCGACGGAACAGGCACATTCCCTCCTTTTGTGGAATGCCATTCACTGGACTCCGGAGCTGCGTAGACCTCCGGAATGGTATCCGGCTCAGGTCCGACGAGAACTTGGCCCCCATCACTAGTCCCCATAGGGGCTTTTCCCCCATGTGTCCGACGACTGAAGAATCGTCCCGGGGCACCACCCCGACGATCTTCGGAAGCTCCCCCCGGTTGGGGAAGGTCTTTTGCGAGACCACCTCGTTGTCACCCTTGGGAGAGATGGAATGAGCAGGTGGCGGAGACATGCTGGCCATCTCCTTTGAGTCTAGCGACCCCTCTGTCGAGGATCGCGGGGAGCCATCGCGTGCCGGACTGCAATAACAAGGTTTAAGGTATATCAATATTATAGATCGGGAAGGCCAGATGTTTTCGAATTCTGGTACTTACGAGGCGGCCCGAGGCTTGGTGTAGCGAGGTCGCTCCGAACTACTATCAACATCCCACACGGAGTTATCCGCGAGGGAGCCTCTAACCCTCTTAGGCACTTTCGCCTCTGGATTTGTGGGACCGCTCTCTTCTTCCTCCCCACTTCAGGTGGGGAGTCGTTTTGTTCTTCCTCTTCGTCGTTGTCGCCAGCGGACAAAGAGGAATTCTCGTCTTCGGACATCACGCCCGAGCGCTTTTTCCGTGAGGGCCCTTCTATTCCCTTTGGGCCGCCGTCAGTTTTCTCCGCACCTCATAAGGTGCTGGAAAAAGCATTTTCGTCGGTAATGGGAATTCTTGGTCTTCGGGCAGCGGAGTCGAACAGTTAATCCCCTCTGCTACCTTAATCCAGGCCTGAAAACATGGGTAGGAAAGCTTAGGCTTTTCTCAAAATATGCTAGTAAAGGGTACGCCTTGAAAACATTAAAAGAACTTACTGGGTTAGCCTGGCATTTTAAGCTAAGCCCGCGATCTTCGGTTGTGGGCGGTGGCGTCTCGCCGGCCTTGAAGAGCACTTTCCAGATTTCTTCGTGCTCGTGCCGAAGAGCTCTAGTAGCGTCTGGTGCTTGGTCGGATCGTACTCCCACAGATAGCAAGTCCGGTGTTGGCACGGAAGGACCCGACGAATGAGCATGACCTGGACCACGTTGAAGAGCTTGATCTTCCTATCTATCATGTTCTGGACGCATGTCTGGAGCCCAGTCAGTTCGTCCGAGGGACCCCAGGTTAGGCCCTTCTATTGCCAGGAGGTGATCCGCATCGGGATTCCGGATCAGAATTCGGGGGCCGCCACCCAGTTGGCATCACACGGCTCAGTGATATAGAACCACCCCGATTGCCACCCTTTCACCGTCTCTGTGAATGAGCCTTCGGGCCAGGTAACGTTGGGCATCTTGGCCACTATGGCGCCTCCGCACTCTGCTTGTTGGCCGCTCACCACCTTCGGCTTCACATTGAAGGTCTTCAGCCATAGGCCGAAATGAGGTGGGATACGGAGAAAGGCCTCGCACACGACAGTGAATGTCGTGATGTTGAGGATGAAGTTGGGGGCCAGGTCATGGAAGTCTAGCCCGTAGTAAAACATCAGTCCACGGATGAAGGGGTGAAGAGGGAAGCCCAGCCCACGGACGAAATGTGTTAGAAACACAACCCTCTCGTGGGGCTCTGGAGTAGGGACGATATGTCCCTTGGCCGGGAGTCAGTGAGCGATCTCCTTGGCCAGATCCGGCCTCTCGGAGCTCCTTGGTATCCCTCTTCTTGACGGAGGAGGCCATCCACTTACCCCCAGCTCCGGATCCGGACATCTTTGGAGTGCTTTCTCGGACGAGGGAAAAGCTAAAAGCTTGGGCGCTGGAGCTCAGGGATAGAAGGACTGAGGAGGAGCCGAGGTGTGGGTGAAGAAATGGAATCCTTATCCCCTTATAAAGGCCATGAATATCAAGCGTCTCCCCACTCGCCTTAAACTCGCCTATTCCCAAGGGCCGTGCAAACGGCACGGTTGGGTCACCCACGCCCATATTGTTGAGAATCTCGTAATAAGGGGACACGATCTCTACTTCGACAAGACGTGCCAATGGCAACCACATCCCAAAACATGGACCGGCAGAAGAAAAACGGTTCGAAATTATGACCGGACAGACGTGATGTCACATTGTAAAAAGCTGTCAGCAGATTAGACTCGTGTAAAAATATATTCTCTCTGCAGTTGTGTATGGTGTGTGACAGGTCTGGATACTATTATCGCATCCGAAGACTATCCTGAAGTTCGGATAGAAGGGAACCCGCCTTGCAATGTCGAAGACAATCTGCGCGCCGGACTCCTCGTCATTGAAGCCACGTTCAGGGGCTACTGAGGGAGTCCTGGACTAAGGGGTCCTCAGGCGTCCAGCCTGTTATCCATTGTGCCGAAGACTGTACCCGTGTCCGGATTGGACTCTACTTGGCGTGGAAGGCAAGCTTGGTGACTGATTATGAAGATTCCTTCTTATGTAAACGACTCTATGTAAACCCTAGATCCCCCTGGTGTCTATATAAACCGGAGGGGTTAGTCCGGAAAGGATACACACATTACCATAATCACATAGGCTAGGCTTCTAGGGTTTAGCCATTACGATCTCGTGGTAGATCAACTCTTGTAATATTCATATTCATCAAGATCAATCAAGCAGGAAGTAGAGTATTACCTCCATATAGAGGGCCCGAACCTGGGTAAACATCGTGTGCCCCGTCTCCTGTTACCATCGATCCTAGACGCACAGTTCGGGACCCCCTACCCGAGATCCACCGGTTTTGACACCGACGGCGGGGTGGCGCAGGCGGCTGCTTGGGCGGCGAGCGGGACAAGGAGAGGCGTCGAGGTGGGGCGGCTTATAAAGGGGGTCGTGGGGGGTGCTTGAGGGAGGGGGCAGGGCGGCGGTGGACTTTGAGGCGGCCACGGCATGAATCGCTCATGGAGCGGGAGACCGACTGGGTCGGGGCGACCCAAGGCTGGGTCAAGTTGGGCTTCGCCCGGCCGGTCCAAAGACTTTTTTTTCAACCCACAAGAAAAAATCCTAAAGAAATATATAAAAAAATTCTAAAAATGCCAAAAAAATCCGCTGTCTAAATAAAATATTTAGAACAAAGTGAACATTGTTCTAGCCTAAAAAGCAATTTTGAAAAATGCATTTTTTTTCTAATTCAAATAAAATAGCAATAAAATCCAAATAGAATTATTTATTTGATTTTAACATTTTTCCTCCAATATTTCTTTTATTTTGGAGAAGTCATATCATCTCCTCTCATTTATTTTTATATTGGAAATATTTTTGGAGGGAAAAAATCATTAAAACCAAAATGATCCTCTTTTCAATATTTGAGAAAAATTCAAATATGAAAATAAATGATATCCCCAATTCTCTCTGTGGGTCCTTGAGTTGCTTAGAATTCCTAGGATCACAGAAGAAAATGCAAATAAAATATGATATGCATATGATGACCTATGTATAACTTTCCAAATTGAAAATTTGGGATGTTACAAACCTACCCCCCCCTTAAGGTGAATCTCGCCCTCGAGATTCGGGTTGGCTAGAAAATAGGTGTGGGTGGTCTATCGGTAGATCCTCCTCTCGTTCCCAGGTGGCTTCATCCTCGGCATGGTGGCTCCACTGAACTTTGCAAAACTTGATAACCTTGTTGCGGGTAAATCGGCTGGCAAACTCGAGAATCTTGACCGGTTTCTCCTCGTAGGTCAGATCACTATCCAACAGAATTGCTTCCAGGGTCACTGTGTCTCTCAGAGGGATATCGGCCATCTCAGCATGGCACTTCTTCAACTAAGAAACGTGAAACACATCATGAACTCCTGACAGTCCTTCGGGTAACTCCAGCTTGTAGGCCACTTCTCCCATACGTTCCAAAACTCGGTATGGTCCTACAAATCTCGGGACTAACTTTCCCTTAACTCCAAAATGTTTAACTCCTCGCAGAGGTGACACACGAAGATATGCTCTGTCTCCGATTTGATAGACTACCTCCTTGTGTTTTGAGTCTGCATAACTCTTCTGCCTGGACTGAGCTACCTTCAGTCTATCTCGGATCAACTTAACCTTCTCTTCGAACTGTTTGATCAAATCTGGTCCAAAGAACTAACGGTCTCCAACTTCAGCCCACATTAACGGTGTCCTGCACCTCCTTCCATACAAATCTTTGAAAGGTGCCATCTTCAAACTAGCCTGGTAGTTGTTGTTGTATGAGAAATCTACGTAAGGCAAATTATCATCCCAACTAGATCCATAATCTAGCGCACAAGCTCTCAACATGTCCTCCAGAATCTGATTGACTCACTCAGCATAAGGCACATAATGATTCCTCCACCTGACAGTTCGGACCCACCGGAAGGGCCTTTGTATTTCGTGAAAAAAATGTTCCCCCCACTAACAGCTCGGACCCACCAGCTATATCTTTGCACGCAAGGAAGTGCCTCCTTGTTACGCACAAAAAAATTAATACCCCCTGCTAGCTGGGACCCACCATAGTGTGAGGTTGACTTGTGGGCTACTAAGTTGACGGGGACGGAGGGCTTTGTCAACTTAGTCAATATGAACGATTGTAGCTTCAGTGACCGTACGATGCCCATCGAACGACTGTAGTGCTTCGTCAACCTCTCGTCTTCTTGCTCCAGCTGCCCAAACCAGCGCCGGTCCTGCCGCCTGCTCCTGCCTCCCGTGGCCGGTTGTGCTGCCGCGGAGGCCTCACCGCCCCTACTACTCCTACGCTGGCTAGGCCATCCTTCTACTCACCCACACCCCCTATTATTCTGCACCGACGGCAGCCTCAGACCGCAGCCAAACCAGTCAACCCTCGTACTCCCCTCCGCGTGAGCATCCGCTGCCATGTTTTCCCCGGCTCTGCGTGGTTGCCTTCCTAGGCCTCGCCGTCGTCCACCGCCTTGGTGCTCTCGTTGCGGCGTGGTCAATGTGGTCAAGGAACGACTTCCATCAAAAGAGTACTGTACATGGAGAGGCTGACATCTAGGTCCACGGCCGCACCAAGGAAGTGCGTCCTTATTACGCGCAAAATAATGATTCCTCCACCTGACAGCAGAGACCCACCGGATGGGCCACCGTATTTCTCAGAAAAATGTTTTCCCGTTGACTGCTGGGATCCACCAGCTACATCTTCGCATGCAAGGAAGTACCTCCTTATCCTCACTGACAGTCGGGACCCACCTGGTCGAAACGTACGTAGTGTTGTCAGTCTGGTCGTGAACGTGTACGTACATACTGGTCGATTGGTCTGTTTGCAGGCTGGAGCGATGAACTGTGGCCGAGTAAGGAAGGGCACGTGTTGTAGTAGAGGCGCGCACGCAGCAAGTACACGTACGCACAACCATGGTGCAAGAAATTAAATATGGCCATGTACGTACATACGGGCGGGGTCTCGAACGCCTACTCGCACATACATACGGCCAGGGCTCATGTACATGGCTATGTCAGAATGGAGAAACTACGTTGTCGTGTTCATCGGGAGGCAACGAAATGCGTCGTGTTCATTGGGAGCCAACCGGCTTGGACGGAACATCCAATTGAAACGAGGCCTGGCCTGCCGTAGAATGGAGAAACGGCCTTGTGTTGGACCGCCTAAGGTCGAAACGGGATCCTGTTCACCAAGAGGGGTGTGGCGTACCGCAAACCCGAGGAAACAGACTTCTCTTCGACCTCCTATGGTCGAAACATGGTCCTGTTGATCGGGAGGGGTGTGGCTTACGACAAAACAGAGTAAACAGACTTGTGTTGGAACGCTACGGTCGAAACGGGACTCCTGTTCATCAGGAGGGGTGTGGCGTACCGCAAAACGGGACTCCACTGCCATCGCTTAGCTCCACCGCCGATCTCCTCCAGCGTCCACTTGCCATCGCTCATCCAAGATCGACTTCCTCCAGCCTCCACTGCGGACTGCTCATCCACGGCTCTTGTTCATCCAGCCTCCATCGCTCCTCCATCGGCCATCGCTCAACCAGCCCTCCACGGGTCCTGTTCAACCACCCTCCACGGGCCATCGCTCATCCACCCTCCACGGGCCATCGCTCATCCAGCCCTCCAGCTGCCATCGCTCAACCAGCCCCCTCCACGGTGTCCTGTTCAACCACCCCTCCATGGGCTACTGTTCATCCAGCCCTCCATCGGCTACTTTTCAACCAGCCCTCCACGGGGTCGTCCTGTTCATCCAGCCCTTCACAGGGTCATGTTCATCCACCCCGAACCAGCTCGATCGATCAGGGTCCTGTTCATCCAGCGGCAACGGCCTCTACTACCACGGGGTCCTGTTCATCCAACCCCCACCAGGAACTGTTCATCCAACCCCCCCCCCCCAACAACGCTCACTAATCATCAAGAGGCAGCAGGTTCGATTGGCTTCAGTTAGCAGCAGAGCGGCGAATCGCTTCGGTCGTTCGATTAACGCAAGGATCGATCGATCGCCGGGTTCGAGAACGCGTAGCTGCAGCAGCAATCGCCGTTTAGTAGGCAAACGCCTCGCTCGGGTTCAGTTAGAGCCCAATGCATCGCACCCACACGCATACGTGTACGAGAGAAACACGCGTCGCTCGGCCCCCGACCACCCACCATAATCGGGAACTCCCCGATATTTTCCTCGCCCTTGCTTCTACCACAGTTTTTTCCGTCATGGATGGCCCAAAGAATGTCATGCAGCTGTGTCTCCGGCCCGCCCAGGATGAAAAGCCCATTTTGTATCATGATTTTTTGTCATACAAGTAGGAGCCCACCACATCTATGATGATACCGGGTTTTGTCACAATTATCGTCATAAAAGTGTCATAAGCATGACAGAAAAAAATTGTTCGGCCCAAAAATGTCACGGATGTGTCTTTGTTTTGTAGTGACGGGCGTGCCGCCCGCCTGGCTCCTGGGCTTGACAGATTCCTCAGTGGCCTCCTAGGACGAGCTGCGCGACCTCTTCATCGCGCTCTTCGTGGCGCCAGTGCCCCATGCTGTCGCGGCACTCGTTGGTGGCTCGCAGGCGCCAACCTCGGACCACCACATCAAGCAGTTCGTCCGCCAGATGGGCGCCGCCCAGGCATAGGGTGGAGCTCCTCTGGGCTGGGCGGCGCCTAAGGCCGACCTCACCTTTGACTCAAGGGACCACCCCACAAATGCGGTTGGTGCTGGCGTGCTCCCAATGCTCTGCACCCCCACCATCTGCAATATGGTAGTCACTAGGACTCTCGTCGACGACGGCGCCGGCCTCAACGTCCTCTCCATGGAAGCATTCGTCCTGCTTCATGTGCCCCACGGCCGGCTCTGCCCTACCACACCCTTCACCGGTGTCATTGATGGCTCTACCTACCCCCTGGGACAGATCTGCCTCCCCATCACCTTCGGCACCCGCGGCAACTACCGCTCCGAGCTCATCGACTTTGACATCGCCCGCATCGGCCTCCCGTACAACGCCATCCTCGGGTACCCGGCCTTGGCCAAGTTCATGGCGGCAACCCATCCCGCCTACAACCTCATGAATATGCCGAGAAGCAGCCGCGTCCTCACCATGGTGGGGGAAACCAAGGAGGCGCTCTCGGCCCTCAAGCTTGCCTTCAGGGCCGCAGCGGCCGCGACCAAGTGGGGTGGAAGCCTCGGAAGGCCCGGGGGCTGCACCAGCAAAGAAGAAGCAATTGTTCTCTCAAGATCGGGCCGAGACAAAGCAGGTGCCAGTCGACGAGGACGGGGCGTCGGGCTCCACCATCACCATAGGTGCCGGCCTCCCTCTAGACCAACAAAAGGCGTAGGTCAGCTTCCTACGCACGAACAAGGATGTGTTCGCGTCGGAGCCATAGGATCTGGTCGGGATCCCAAGGGGGATAATCGAGCACCACTTGAGGGTGTATCCTAACACGCGCCCGGTGAAACAGAAGGTGCCGCGGTAGTCCACGGAGAAGTAGTCGTTCATCGTTCAAGAGACCCGCAAGCTGCAAGAGGCTAGCATCATTCAGGAGGTGCAGTATCCGGAATGGCTGGCAAACCCGGTTATCATCCCCAAGAAAGGCGGGAAGGAGCGCACATGCGTCGACTTCACCAACCTCAACAAGGCTTGTCCTCAAGACCCCTTTCTGCCCCCCGCGCACCAATCAGATTGTTGATTCCACCGCCGAGTGAGATTTTTGGTGCTTCCTGGACGCCTTCTCGGGCTATCACCAAATCAAGATGGCGGTGCAAGATGTTGAGAAGACGGCTTTCTTGACCCCGTGCGGGGTGTACTACTACACTTGCATGTTGTTCAGGCTGCGTAATGCCAGAGCAACCTTCCAGCGGCTGATGGACATCGCTTTGGGCTAGCAGCTCGGGAGGAACACCGAGGCATACATCAGTGACATAGTGGTGAAATCTCGAAAGGCAAGGACCCTTATCGAAGACCTGGAGGAGACGTTTGCCAGCCTGCCTAAGGTGTACCTGCGGCTCAACTCGGAGAAATGTGTGTTTGGCGTCCCATCCGACAAGCTCCTGAGTTTCCTGGTGTCGCGCAGGGGGATTGAGGCCAACCCAGAGAAGGTCAAAGCCATAGAGAGGATGAGCCCGCCGCAAACGCTCAAGGAAATGCAGAAGATGGCAGGTTGTGTAACCTCGCTCGGGCATTTCATCTTCAAGCTAGGGGAGCATGCCCTCCCCTTCTTCAAGCTGATGAAGAGGAAAGGCCCATTCGAGTGGACTCCGGAGGCTGACACGACCTTCCAAGACCTCAAGAGGTACCTCACCAGCCTACGAGTGATGGTAGCATCACACCCCCTTGAACTCTTGGTGCTCTACCTGGCCGCCATGCCTCACTCCGCCAGCACAGCACTGGTGGCAATGCGGGAGGAGCGCCCAACAAAGGGCTCATGACGAAGTACCTCGCACCCGGCTGAGGCGCCGCAGCCTCAGGATGGCGCTCCTGAGGCCCCGACCGCCCTGCCAGTCAGCGGCGCTCCCGAGACCCCTGTCAATCCTCCGGACAGCACGGCTCCTGAGGACGGTGCTCCTGAGGCCACAGACGCCCCTGGGACGACAATGCTCCCGAGGACCCTCTGCCCCATGAGGTACAAGACCCAACCGATGCCTCCTCCCCCGTCGAGCACCCGGTGTACTTTGTCAGCACAATGCTACGTGATGCGCGGGTGTGCTACCCCATGCCGCATGAACTCTTGCTCGCGCTCCTCGTCGCCTCCCAAAAGTTGTGCCGCTACTTCCAAGGCCATCCAATCAAGGTTGTCTCGGCTTATCCCTTGGAGAGGGTGCTCCGGAGCCCCAATGCTGCGGGAAGGGTTGCAGAATGGAACATCAAGTTGCAACTGTTCCATTTGGAATTCAGCACCACCAGGGTCATCAAGGGCGCAGCCCTCACGGAGTTCATGGTGGAATGGACTGGCGTCCCTGACCATGAAGTGATCGAGGACCATTCTCTCATACCCGGAGACGAGGCACCGGATGGCTAGGTCATGTAATTCGAACGGTGCATTCGCGCGTCAGAGCGCGGGGGCTGGAGCCGTGCTCATCTTGCCCACCCAGGACAAGCTCTACTACGCCGTGCAGCTCTGCTTCTAGCAAGGTGAGAAGGTCTCCAACAACATCACGGAATACGAAGGCCTGATCGCCGGCCTCAAGGTTGCAGCAACTTTGGGGGTCATGCGCCTCACCATCAGGACGACTCACAGCTCCTCGTCAACTTCTCCAACAAGAAGTACAAGCCGAAGGACGAGCACATGGAGGCATTCCTTGAGGAAGTACGCAAAATCAAGAAACGATTCCTAGGCCTGGAACTGCAGCACGTGCACGAACAAGGAAGCGGACGACATCGCCAAGAGGGCTTCTCGGCGTCTACCTCAGGAGCCTGGCGTTTTCGAGGAGCGGCTCTTCAAGCCATCTGCAGCTCCCCCCGCCCCAAGACTAGCAACGCCTTAGGAGGAGCTCCCCCCAGCGCCCCTCTAAAGCGCCCCAGCTTGTGGTCCAACCTCGGGAGCCCGCCTCCCCCTCGCGCTCGAGCCTCGGGGAGGGGTGCTAGACTGAGGGGTTCAAGCCGTACCTGTTTTGGCGCACCAGGCCACGGCATACTGCATCCGGGATGATGAGCTCTATCAGAGGCATCCGAATGATGTTTCTTTACGATGTATCTCCAGGGAGCAGGGATGCGATCTCCTGGCCAACATTCATGGCAGGGACTGCGGGCATCACTCCTCATCGCACACCCTCGTGGGCAATGCGTTGCTCATCGGATTCTACTGGCCCACGGTGCTCAACGATGCCGCATAATTGGTAAGATCCTATGAAGCCTGTCAATTCCATGCCTAGCAGATCCACTAGGCCTCTCAGGGCCTCCAGACCATCCCGCTCTCATGGCCATTCTTGGTCTGGGGGCTGGACATCCTTGGCCCGTTCCCTCGAGCGCCCGGGGCTACCGCTACCTCTACGTCGCCATCGACAAGTTCACCAAATGGGCGGAGGTGGAGGCCGTCCGAACCATCCCAGCTGGCTCTGCAATTAAGTTCATCAAGGGCCTCGTGAGCCGGTTCGGGGTACCAAACCGCATCATCACCGACAATGGCTCGCAGTTCACCAGCAATCTTTTCAAAACATATTGTGCTAACCCTGGAACGCAGATATGCTACGCTTCAGTGGCACACTCCCGGAGCAATGGCCAGGCCGAGCGCGCCAATGTAGAGGTCCTAAGAGGCCTCAAGGCAAGGACCCTCAAGAAGAAGCTCGAGGTCTGCGGCAGGGGCTGGCTCGATGAGCTCCTGCCCGTGCTGTGGTCCATCCGCACCATCGCGACCAAGCCGACAGGCGAGACTCCATTCTTCCTCGTCTATGGAGTTGAAGCGGTTCTCCCTCACAAGGTTAGGCATGGCTCCATGCGGGTCTTGGCGTTTGATGAGGCACACCAGGACGCCTCGTGGGGGATGGACCTCGTGCTGGGGGAGGAACGCCGCCGCCAAGCCTCGCTCCGAGAGGCGAGGTACCAGCAGGCGCTACGGTGGTACCACTGCCGCAGTGTCCACTCCAAGACACTCGAGGTGGGTGATCTCGTCCTGAGGTGGGTGCTCTCCAGGGAAGGGTTGCATAAGCTCTCGCCCATGTGGGGGGTCCCGTTCAGGATCGCCCGTGTCTCCAGGCCTGGCGCAGCACGCCTGGAGACGCAGGACGGGATCCACATCCAAAACTCCTGGAACATCCAGCACCTCCAGAAGTTCTACCCATGAAGCAAGGCCCCGCGCCTGTGAAGGTCTCCACTCGTGACACTCTCACGTAATAATGAGTTGGGGTTGTACACGCCCCAGAGTCTCCTGAGGTCGCCCCTGGGCCTCACGGGGGCTCCCACCCATGTCCTAGTGGAGGCCCCATGCTCCGCGCTGGTGGGAACACAAGATGACTAGTTTAGGTGCGGGACGCGGCTGTTCTTTTGCTAACTTTCTGTAGTTGGTTTTCAGCTTCTTGAATGAAATTTGGAGTTTGCATGTCTTTTGATCGCAAAGTCGGGATTTTCTCTCTTTTTTGCTCGCCTTTCCGACCTTGTCCCAGGGGGAGCGGCAGTTGCTCGTTGCTCCTCCTCACGCGCCTCACGCGCGAGTGCTAGGTAGGTGTGTACGCCAGGCCTCGCCGGCGACCACACCTCACCGAAGGCCTGACGCCCTAGAGCTTCGGCATCCTTAATCCTCGTGAGACGCCCTCGAACGAGCTCATGGGCATGCGCACCCCCCTAAGTCCATGCCTTCGGGCGTCGCGACACGGTGCACCAACCACAACCAACCCACGCTCCGGGGCTTGTGCGAGGTAAGACGAGAAACCTCACAAGGCCCCCCAATTCTAAAAAAAATTGCAGATATAAAATGTCTCCTGAGTCTCGACGGCTCCTGAGGCTCGATGGCTCCTGAGTCGTTAGGAAGAAAGCCCTGGAGGCTACCTCTAGAAAGGTGCGCCCTCACAACGTTGGAAACTACCACAAGCATATAGAGCTAAGTTACCCTAATCGCACCTAGTAGAAGCACGAGTAGCATGGCACGACATCAAGATAACAAGAATAGCATAGTGGCGCAAGCGCCATGGTTCATTACATGCCCCAGCGGGGCCCTCTACTTTTTTTTGCAGGAGAAAGGAAAGGTTCAACAAAAGAAGGTTGCATGGCTGCAGCAGCTCCCGAGGCCAGACTCCAGCAGCGCTCGAGCTCAGTCCGAGTCTTCTTCCCGCTTCACCGGGGCACGGTGACGAGATGGCTCATCGCCTTCCCCGATCCGAGCCCGACGGCGTGGTGGTTTGTCGTAACTGCCACTATAGGTTCTCTCACCGGAGGAGGAGCCGCCGCTGTTGGAGGTAGCGCGGCCGTCGCCAGGTGCAAGCCCACCCTCGTCGTCACCGCGGCCGTTGCCAAGGGCAAGCTCACCATCACCGCCGCCATCCTCTGGGCAGCACCCCGCACGACGGCCGCCCTCCCCGAACACCCTCACACAGAAGGTCGCAAGGTTGTCGTACCTGAAATGGAGGGTGCACCTCCTGCAAAGCCCCCTCGCGTGGGCAAATGCTTGCCAACCGTGGGTCAAGGACACGATGCCCGCAGCAGTGACTTCGACCCCAGCCCACGAGGACCTGCTGTTGTAGCCGTGAGCCTATAGCCAGAGACCATCAAACCCCGCGGTCGGTAGCTCACCCGCGAAGAAGCGCGAGAGCGGGAGCCAGGTGCCAGCGGGCCTCCCGACCACACGACAAACTCCCGGAACGCATCCGCCGAGTGGAAGCGCGACCGAGGAGGTCATGCGACCATGGCGTGTATCCCCTCATTGCAGGGGATGCCCCATCCTCAATGGCTCCCGCCGTGAGAGGAAGCGCCGCCGCGGCTGCCCAAGGCGACGTCTGCCCTCGAAGAGATGTGCCCGCGCCCCCGGGGGACGCCAGGGTCACAACATACTTGGGGGGCGACCGCGGCCTCTCTTGGGCGGCGGTGAACCTGACCCCTCCTTGGGGGCCTTGCCCTTTTCGGAGGCAGAGAACCTTCTCGTGGGCGCCATGGATGATGTGGCGAGACGGGGAGACAAAGAAGAAGAAGGAAGAGCGGGCGGCGATAAGATGGAGATGAGTAGGCGGGCTCTGCCCCTCCCCTCATTTATAGCCAGAGGGAGGCCAATCTTTGGCCTCCATGATCCCCAGTAATGATTGATGTTCTACATGCAACAGGATCTCGTCAAGTCAAACGATTGCCGAGGCTGCGTGGGAAGCAGAGACGCCCACGTCCCATCAAGTGCCATGCGTGGACCGAGGCCCAAGCGGTTGGGACCCGCGGCGCTCCACACTTGCCCTTTGGCTTCAGCTCGAAGCCAAGTCCGAGCGCGCCTTGGGCCCGGGGGCTACTGTCAGCATTGTGGGAACCGGGGTACCTAGACGTGCCTGCCTGCGGTCCATCACGTGGCTCCATCGGCAGCCTGGTATAGCTCACCTTCAGCACCAACAACTCAAGACCCTCGCGAGGGGCCATGTCTCGCGAGGCGGACGACATCAAGACCTCCAGTAGGAGCGGCCTCCTCAGGCTGGCTCTCGAGGAGCGGATATTTCCATGCAAGCCCTCACCTCGTGTGGTTCGGATGATGCAAGCCATGACGACCAAGGCCAGGCGGGTGCCAATGGGCACAGAGCAGCAGGTTTCCTCTTTGTTGTTAAGGAGGCAAGCGCAGGCGCGGAGTCCCGAGAAATCAACCAAAGGTCATGTCAGGACGGTAGGACGGAGGTCATCGCCGAGCCCACCACAGCGTCATGACCTAAAGCTTTGCAGGCGAAGACCATATTTTGTCAGGATAAGATGTACCAGTTGTCTCCCTTCGAATTTGGCCGTTGTGGGATCCCTTCCCGCCTTCATTTGGGAAGAGGACCAAGGCCACTATAAATAGAGCCTGGCCACCAGCATAGAGGGGAGACTGGATAGGATCCATTCCATCCTCACGCCCAACAGCTGACCCAAGAACACACCTCTTGAGGTTGTTCTTCCACTGTACTAGTTCATCCTCAGCCCACCTTGAGGCTAATCCACCACAAAGCAGGAGTAGGGTTTTACACCGCAAGGTGGCCCGAACCTGGGTAAACTGTTGTGTCCCGTGTCCTTCCAGTTCATCGTGCTAGGCCGTGGGTTCGATGAGTTGGCAGACTGGGGAGGTTGAGTTCTTTGCACACACCCCAGAGTTTGAATCTATCCAAGGTCTGCGGAGCCCGGAATCCAACATGAGCGCCTATGCCTGGCGCGTGAATGGCGCCAGCTCGAAGTCGCCATCAACTTCTGCAGCCTGCAGTGCAAGCATGCTTGTGCGGAGGCGGAGGGGTTCCTGGCAGCGGCGCGGGAGGCTCGTGACCTTGCCCTGGAGGAGGCCCGAGTTGCAGACCGTCGGTGCGAGGCGGCCGAGGGGCGCGAGAAGGAGCTCCAAACTTCAAATGCCATCCTCGAGCGAGAAGTCCAGGCGCGCACAGCTGTGCTCGCAGCCCCAGTGGACTCACCGCCCACAAGTGATGCGAGGCCCCGCACACTCGAGGTCATGCTGGTGCTGGAGGCGGTGGAGCGAAGCCTGGAGCGTTAGCGACTGGAGGTGATGGAGTTCCAAGTGGCCACTACTGAGGATGCCCTCGCCTCTCGGGAGGCGAAGATCCAGAGAGATACTCTTGCCGAGGAATACCGCCAGAAGTTGGAGCTCCAGGATGCTCACTTATGCATACGGCGCGATGACCTGAAGGGCGAGGCCGGCCGCCTCAAGGAGAAGCGAGTTGCGGCGGAGCAGCGCGAGAAAGCCACGGGAGATGCTAGGGCCGGTGCTGAGGCCGAGTCGTCCTTCCTTTACAAGAAGGTAGAAGGCTTTTCCTCCCTCATGGAGAAAGCTTTAGACGAGGTGAGCCGAGCCTGGGTGCTGCAGCAGGAGCACTCCCAAATGTTCCAGGCCCTTGGGCTTAGGGCCAACCAGGCCCTGAGCAGCATTTGTGACGAGAACGTCTCAAGGCTGCTTGTTGCTGACGAAGCCAGTTACCTCAACTTCTTCACCTAGGTGTAGGATCGGAAATATGTCTAGAGGGGGGTGATTAGACTACTTGACCAAAAAAATCTAGCCTTTTCCCACTTTTAGTTCTTGGCAGATTTTAGCAACGTTGCACAAGTCAAGCAATCAACCTACACATGCAACTGTAAGAGTATAGTAGAGAAATGTAAAACAATTGCATATTAAGGTAAAGGGATGAGTTTGAAGGAGCAAACGCAGTGTTGACACGAAGATTTTT
Source organism: Aegilops longissima (assembly GCA_021605205.1). Classification (NCBI taxonomy): domain Eukaryota; kingdom Viridiplantae; phylum Streptophyta; class Magnoliopsida; order Poales; family Poaceae; genus Aegilops; species Aegilops longissima. Next base: position 200,141,833 of record CM038679.1, read on the forward strand.
TATCCGTGGTTCCGATAGGTGGTGCTATTGTACATCCACGTTGATGGAGACTTCAACCTACGAAGGGTAACGGTTATGCGAGTCCATGGAGGGTGCCACCCACGAAGGGTCCACGACGAAGCAACCTTGCCTATCCCACCATGGCCGTCGCCCACGAAGGACTTGCCTCACTCGGGTAGATCTTCATGAATTAGGCGATCTCCTTGCCCTTACAAACTCCTTGGTTCAACTCCACAATCTTGACGGAGGCTCCCAAGTGACACCTAGCCAATCTAGGAGACACCACTCTCCAAGAAGTAACAAATGGTGTGTTGATGATGAACTCATTGCTCTTGTGCTTCAAATGATAGTCTCCCCAACACTCAACTCTCTCTCATAGGATTGGATTTGGTAGAAAGAATATTTCAGTGGAAAGCAACTTGGGGAAGGCTAGAGATCAAGATTTGTGTGGTTGGAATGGACTATCTTGACCTCAACACAAGTCTAGGTGGTTCTCTCTCAGAAAATATGTGTTGGAAGTGTAGGCATGTACTGATAGCTCTCTCCACGAATAAAGAGTGGGTGGAGGGGTATATATAGCCTCCACACAGAATCTAACCATTACACACAACACCAAACTCGGTGGGACCGAATCATGAAACTCGGTCGGACCGATTTAGTTCAAAATGTGAATGTTAGGATTCTCGGTGGGACCGACTGGATCAACTCGGTGGGACCGATGTCAATAGGGTTAGGGCATAACGTAATCTCGGTTAGACTGATTACACAAACTCGGTGAGACCGATTTTGGTAATAGTCAAACAGAGAGTTGGTCAGGCAAACTCGGTGGGACCGATTCGCTCATCTCGGTTGGACCAAAATGTTACGAAGGGGAAACAGAGAGTTTGCATTGCAATCTCGGTTTGACCGAAATGTTACAAAAAGGAAACAGAGAGATTACAACCCCATCTCGGTGAGACCGAGATCCCTATCGGTGAGACCGAGATCCCTATCGGTGAGACCGAATTGATTAGGGTTTCTGGCAGTGGCTATGACAACTGAACTCGGTGGCTCCGGATATGAAATTTCGGTGGGGCCGAGTTGGACTTTTTGGTTTAGGACATATGTGGATATGAGAAAGTAGTGGAGGGTTTTGGAGCATATCACTAAGCATTTCGAGCAAGATCCTCATTAAGCAACACCTCATCCCTTCTTAATAGTATTGGCTTTTCCTATAGAGTCAATGTGATCTTGGATCACTAAAATAGAAAATGTAGAGTCTTGTGCTTTGAGCTTGAGCCAATCCTTTGTCCTTATCATTTTGAAGGGTCCACTTTCTAATCCAAGCCATGCCAATCATTGAGCTTTCCTGAAATGTTTATCTTGGAATAGCATTAGCTCAATGAGTATGTTGTTAGTAATTACCAAAACCACCCAGGGATAGTTGAACTTTCAATCTCCCCCTTTTTGGTAATTGATGACAACATATGGATCAAATCTTCAAAAATGATAATAAGATTGAGAAAACATTATCGCTTTGAGAAGTATGTGATAAGCAAGAGCTCCCCCTAAATTTGTGCATTATTTAAGATTTGCTTTTGAATGCAAATGCAAAATCGATTAGGATCATGGGTTACTCTTCCATGTCACATACATCTTGGTGGAGCGCTCAAAATGATAGAGATTGAAAACATGCACTCATCAGCAAACAAAGTGAATCATCATAATAGGATATATGAGATAATATCATCCAATCAAGCATTAAGGGTAGCATATGATCAAACACATGATCAAACAAGTATCCAACAAGGACACAAAGTAGTATCACACAAGCATGCAATAAAGTTTCAAACCAAACCAAATAAGTGCAAAGAGAGATAAAAACCAACACTCTCTCTCTCTCTCTCTCTCTCTCTCTCTCTCAGCCTATGATCTGTACATTTTTCTCCCCCTTTGGCAACAAGTTACCAAAAAGTTCAAAAAAAAGTATAGTGCTAAACGACTCTCAGGCTTGATGTTTGGGAGGTGGTGTTGAGAGAACTCCAAGGACAAAGGCTTCTGATGAAGTAGCTGGAGCTGGTGGAGTAGCTGCTGGAGTTGGAACTGGAGCTGTAGCTGCTGGTGCTGATGCTGATGTTGTAGCTCTGGTGTCAGTCACTGGCACTGCAGCAGACCTCTGTCCTCTGGGCACTCTAGCAAATGCATCTGTGGTAGACTAGCCCTTCTTCTCCTCTTCTTCCTCTTGAAGTTGCTCAACTGCAGTTTGGATTTCAGTTACTTTATCATCAAGGTCATAGAATTTTGTTTCAATAATCCTTTCCAAGATCTCCTGGTTCTTGGTCAGGGTGGCCAAGCCCTGCTCAATCGTCAGAGTGGATTGGATCAGATATCCAAGCTGGTCTTGCTTGCTCTTCAAGAATACCTGAGATGCCTCTTCCACAATTGGCATCTTTGTAGCCTTCTCAGCCTTAGCCTTGGCTCTCTTCTCTTGTGCTTGCACAGATGATGGTTCATTCTCAGTCATGACAACAGTGTTATCCTCAAATTCAGGGTAGATGGGCAGGTGCTCCTTGTCCAAAATGTACTTGCCTTTGCCCATCTTTGAGTTGATGAGCTCCTGGATGTGTGGGGCATATCCACAACTTCTCTTCTGATCAGCTGCAGTCCTCTTGATTGTTTCCACAATCAGGCTCATAACCTTGAACTTCTGTGGGACATCAAATATGTGCAGCAAGTTGATAGCATGTCCTCTGAGCATCTTATGATCACCTGACTTGGGTAGCAGTGTGTGCCTTAGAATCCAATTGATAGTTGGGAGACCAGACAACAAATAGTGTACAGATCCAAACTTATGTGTCTCTCCAAAGTAGCATCTGTGATCTCTTTGTACATGTTGGCCATAGAGTTGGGGTCTTTCTTCTTGTTTGCATAAATATCCAAGTCATCCTCATGTTCTTCAGGAGCATTGATCAATTGAGCCCATTCTTCAACTGTAGACTGGTACCTAGTACCCTCAGACATCCACACAATCCTTCCATCTGGATAGAAGTGGGCAGTGGAGTAGAATTGCATAATGAGTTCATCATTCCACTTGGTGAACTTCTGAGCCACAAACTTATCAACTCCACATGCCTTCAAGCTGTCATATACTCCAGGGAAGTGATCCTCATTCTCCTTAATGAATTCCCAGTCAACCCATCTCATGTCACACACTATGGGCTTCTTGTCAAGCATAATTGTCTCATAGAAGTCATGTTGTTCCTTAGTGTGGAATCTATAGTCCACAGTAGTCCTTCTCCTGGTACCATATGGATCAGACTCTCTCCATAGTGTCAATCCTGAATCCTTCCTGATTTTCATGTTCTCTGCAACTAGGTGTGCATCATTGTGATCATGGATCTTAGGCTTCAGCTTTCTCAACACAACAGAATCATCTTCTTCTTCTTTCTTCAGCAGCTTGAGGCACTGGGGCCTTGTTCTTCTCCTCAGCAGGGATGTTCCTAGTGCTCCTCTTGGGTTTTGGCTTTGGAGCTGGAGCAACAGCCTTGGGAGTAGCTTTGGGCTTAGATGGAGCAGCCCCTGATCTGATTGCATCTCCCATGAGCTTTTGAGCTTTGGGTGCTGGTGCAGCATCCTCTTGCTCTTCCTCTTCAGAATCTTTCCTCATTGAGGGCTTTCCAAGAACTCTGGCAGTAGTGGTTCTGACCCTCTTCTTCTTCTTATCCTCACCAGCTGCTTCTTCTTCTGATTCAATGGTGAACTTCACGGTTTCACCTGTGGCAACTTTTCTTGGCTTAGACATGGGTTGTCTTCTTGCTGACATCTTTCTTTTCACACCTGGCTTAGTTGCAGTAGCTGAGCCATATTCTTTCTTCAGCACTTTCTTCTTTGAAGTGGCTTCATCTTCAACAGCCACATAATCTTCATTTTCAGAGTCAGAATTCCTCTTCTTCCTTGTCCTGGTGGCAGCCTTTGGCAGATTGCTTGGAGTGCTCCTGCTGCCATCATCATAGCTGCTAGAGGGACTAGTGCCCTCACTCAACTGAACATGTTCCTCTGACTTGTTCTGGCTGTCATTTTGGTCAGACATCTTGCAGGCAAACTGTCAGCAGACCCTGTGAATAGGTTATAGATGAGGTAGAGTAGATGAGCATCACAAAGCACATGAGTTTTTGCCAAAAGGATGACTTAAAAACTTAGTTTTAGTTCTTCACAGAAAGCATTTCGGATCTACCGATTTGTAAACTCAGTGATACCGAAGCAGCTTTTGGAACATGACTAGTGAACTCGGTCAGACCGAGTCACAGTTCGATGGCACCGAGACTGCTAGGGTTCACATAGAATAGAACTCGATCACACCGATTTGCAATTTTCGGTCGGACCGAAAATGCGTGTGCTCTGGCCTAAGCCAAAATCGGTGAGACCGATTTCTACAACTCGGTCGGTCCGAGATGAATTCGGCGGAGACCTAACCCTAAATTTTCAAATCAAAACTAATCTATGGATGATTTCGCTGGACAGGATGATTTCAATCATGGAAAGAATCATGGCTAAGCAATGTGCTAAGAATCGGAGTTAAGGATTAGCACAATTATCAAGTTCGTACCCTAGTTCGGCGACGAACTTGCTACGGCGGCAACGACGGTGAAGATTTCCGTTGACGGCGGCGGAGACCAGCGGTGGGAGGTCACTTGCGACGAGAGGACGATCCGGAGACCAGAGGAGGCAGAGTAGGTTACACGCAGGCGAAGGGGTTCAGAGAAATTTCCAAACTTTGACCTGGCGGTATATATAACCTGACCTTGTCGGTGTGACCGAGTGGAACGACTCTGTGGCACCAAGATGCAAAACTGCAAGCAGTTACTGCAACTCGATGTGACCGAAAAGTTCTAATCGGTTGCACCGAGATTGAAAATCCTAGATCAACTTGGTGACTCGGTAGGACCGAAAAGGATGAATCGGTCAGACCGAGATGCACAAAGAGGTTTTGGAGGTTTAAGTCTATAATGAATCGGGACCTCCGAGTGATCCTCACACAGAGTGCTTTGAATCTGACTTGATCAAACTTTGTGATGTAGCATGAACAGAGCTTGAGACGATAAGAGCATAGATAGCTAGAGGGTGTTCTTAGGCATTCTTGTCCATCCATTTGGCAAAAAGAGACAAAGCCCAACAATCAAAGCAACAAATGGATGTCTTCGAATGAGTAAAGTATGCAACCAACATGCTCACACAATAAAATGGCAAATGAAATATGTGACAAAGCATGCACAAACATTCTAGCATCTATCAAGCAATTGGCGATGACTAGGTCATCTATATATGAGTATATTGACTTAGGAGTCAAATGAGAACATTTGATCATAGGTCATACTCATCGTTTAAGCATAAGTGGGGTTACCACTTTTACATAAAGCATTGTTGTGATCACACCATTAGAGTTGCTTTAGCTCATTGGTTTGAGTAAAGCTACCCCTAGATGTGATATCCCCCCTAAAAGGGATGAACTAACCTTGGGTTTTGTCGATGATGACTCTATGTAGGTGTTGAAGATGTAGATGCTCAATGTTGATGCAGATCATTTGGAGCAATCTTTTGGAGTGAGTTGCACTTTAAATACCTACACGGGTTAGTCCCACAAGGAACAAACAATGATATCCATAGACATAGAGTGATGCACACTCAAGATGATGTCCATGAAAGCATTAGGTTACCTTGTCCCTTGTCTTACCAACAAGAGGGTTTGTGACTCCTTGAACTAGTGCAAGATATGGAAGTTGTTTGCACTTGTCCTTGCCAAAATGATAAGAGTGAAGTATGTTGGCGGAGTCACCCTCAAGAACTCTCTAGTTCTTCTTCTTCGGAATCCACATCATCTTGATGGGAATCCTTGGAATCATAGTTGTGCTTGATGAAGTAGAACTTGATGTAGTCTTGGGAATCCATTTGACCAAAGCCTTAGGTGCTTCTTCAAATGCATCAATTTCCTCTTGAAGCTTGTCCTCCCCTTTTTGCTTGTGGTCTCGTGGTGGAAGATCATCTTGAGCTTGTGTTCCTTTGAAAGAAGTAGGATCATACTTCTCTTGTTGAGGAACAAACTTCGTCTTGGGGTATAGATCTTCTTCCCACTCAACTCCATTGGCATTGAACTTTCGTTCAAAACCAACACCTTGATTCTTGCGGTGTCTTCATTGCTTGCGTACAATTTCCTCAAATTGCTTACTTCCGGCAAGGCTCTTGTAAACACCTTTCTCTATAATTCCCTTCAATAAGCTATTTTCTTGCTCGAGTGTAACTTGGCTAAGAGAATCATTAGTGGAATCAAGAGAACTACTAGAAGCAACAACATTGGATTTAGCATGATTGTTGTTATTACTAGATGAAGAATCTTTCTTGTTCTTGTTGCTAGATTTAACTTGTGGCATGTAAGTAGACAAGAGTAAACACTTGGCAATGTAAGAATAACTTTTCTTGTGAAGATCATCATTGATTGCCTTTAAAAACTCATGCTCTAGCTCAAGGTTGAGCTTTTCAAAGCGTAGCTTATCATGAGTCTTTAAAAGTTCTTGATGATTTTCCAAGGTAGTTACATGAGCTAACTTAAGAGTGTTTAGTTCTTCAGTTAGACACTCAATCTCCTTCTTATCATCATCACTCATTTTATCTTGATTAGCATGATTAATTGACGTTTCATCATAGTTTTCATCACTAGAGTTGTCAACAAGTAAATCATCATCACCTAGCAAATCATCTTCATCACTATTGAAATCAACATACTCGGGATGTGTTACCTTTGGACCTTTGGCCATGAAGCATCTTCCAATTCCTTCATTTGGTGAGTCAAATATGTCATAGGAGTTGGTTGACACAAGTGCTAGACCGGCAACACCTTCATCTTGAGTATATTTGGAGTCGGAGTGATAACTTCTTTCGGAGTGATTGTCGGAGTCGGAGCCGGATACCCATTCACCAACATGAGCTTAATGTCTTCTTTTTGTGTAGCTCCTTGATGACTTTTCTTTCTTTTCCAAATCCTTGCTTCTCCGAGAGGGTCTTCGTTCATAACGATCATCTCTACTCCTCCTTTCTCTTGGTGGTGATTCTTCTCTGCTACTTCTTCTTTTGGGAGAATCTTCTCTTCTTTTGTTGGGGGCCGTACACTCATTGGAGTAGTGTCTGGATCTTCCACAATTGTAACAATTTCGCTCACGACTAGAAGATCTTTTGTCATTGTAGGACCTTGACTTGGAGCTTCTTTCTTTACTTCTACTCTTGTAGAACTTGTTGAAGTTCTTCACCATTAAGCTCAATTCTTCATTGAAGGTTTGCTTCTCACTTGACAATGTGGGAGCATCACACAATGCTTTGTAAGCTCCACTTGACTTGTTGTGAAGCTCTTCCTTATCCTTGAGTGACATCTCATGAGCAACAATTCTTCCAATGACTTCCGTTGGCTGAGATCTTTTTAATTGGGCATCATTTTTGGATCAATGTGCACACGGTATCATATTTTCCATCCAAGGCTCTTAGGATCTTCTTGATGATGTTTCTATCGATCATCTCTTCACTTCCTAAGCCGGCAATCTCATTTGTGATGAGAGCAAGCCTAGAGTACATTTCAGCGACACCTTCACCATCCTTCATTTTGAACTTGTCAGGTTGACTTTGAAGCACATCCAATTTGGATTCCTTGATGGAGTCGGTTCCGGCGTGCATATGAATCAAAGTATCCCAAATTTCCTTTGCATTCTCAAGACGGCTGATTTTGTTGAATTCTTCGGGGCACAATCCGTTGAAGAGAATATCACAATCTTGAGAATTGTATTGTAGCATCTTCAAATCTTCCGCGGTAGCTTCACGGTTCGGTTCTCTCCCATCAAAGAATTCACCTTGCAAGCCAATACACACAATAGCCAAAACGGCGGGGTTATGTCCAAGAATATACATTTTCATCTTGTGCTTCAAACTAGCAAATTTTTTACCATCAAAGTAAGGACCTCTACGGTGGTAATTTCCCTCGCTAGACGCCATACTCTCCTAGGTTGTGAAACCAAGGCTATGACCACCAAAAGCTATGGAAACCAAAGCAAATGGAGACCAAAGCTCTGATACCACTTGTAGGATCGGAAGTATGTCTAGAGGGGGGTGATTAGACTTATTGACCAAATAAAAATCTAGCCTTTTCCCACTTTTATTTCTTGGCAGATTTTAGCAACTTTGCACAAGTCAACCAATCACCCTACACATGCAATTCTAAGAGTATAGCAGCGGAATGTAAAAAAAATTGCATATGAAGGTAAAGGGATGAGTTTGAAGGAGCAAACGCAATGTTGACACGGAGATTTTTTATCCATGGTTCTGATAGGTGGTGCTATCCTACATCCATGTTGATGGAGACTTCAACCCACGAAGGGTAACGGTTGCGCGATTCCACGGAGGGCTCCACCCTCGAAGGGTCCACGAAGAAGCAACCTTGTCTATCCCACCATGGTCGTCGCCCACGAAGGACTTGCCTCACTCGGGTAGATCTTCACGAAGTAGGCGATCACCTTGCCCTTACAAACTCCTTGGTTTAACTCCACAATTTTGACGAAGGCTCCCAAGTGACACCTAGCCAATCTAGGAGACACCACTCTCCAAGAAGTAACAAATGGTGTGTTGATGATGAACTCCTTGCTCTTGTGCTTCAAATGATAGTCTCCTCAACACTCCACTCTCTCTCATAGGATTGGATTTGGTAGAAATAAGATTTGAGTGGAAAGCAACTTGGGGAAAGCTAGAGATCAAGATTTACGTGGTTGGAATGGAATATCTTGACCTCAACACAAGTGTAGGTGGTTCTCTCTCAGAAAATATGTGTTGGAAGTGTAGGCATGTTCTGATAGCTCTCTCCAGGAATGAAGAGTGGGTGGAGGGGTATATATAGCCTCCACACGAAATCTAACCGTTACACACAAATCACCAAACTCGGTGGGACCGAATCATGAAACTCGGTCGGACCGATTTAGTTCAAAATGTGAACGTTAGGATTCTCGGTGGTACCGACTGGATCAACTCGGCGGGACCGATGTCATTAGGGTTAGGGCATAACGTAATCTCGTTGAGACTGATTACTCAAACTCGATGAGACCGATTTTGGTAATAGTCAAACAGAGAGTTGGTCAGGCAAAATTGGTGGGACTGATTCGCTCATCTCGGTTGGGCCGAAATGTTACGAAGGGGAAACAGAGAGTTTTCATTGCAATCTTGGTGGGACCGATCGCTCATCTCGGTTTGACCAAAATGTTACGAAAAGGAAATAGAGAGATTACATCCCCATCTCGGTGAGGCCGAGATCCCTATCGGTGAGACCGAATTGATTAGGGTTTCTGGCAGTGGCTATGACAACTGAACTCGGTGGCTCCAGATATGAAATTTCGGTGGGGCCGAGTTGGACTTTTTGGTTTAGGACATATGTGGATATGAGAAAGTAGTGGAGGGTTTTGGAGCATATCACTAAGCATTTTGAGCAAGATCCTCATTAAGCAACACCTCATCCCTTCTTAATAGTATTGGCTTTTCCTATAGACTCAATGTGATCTTGGATCACTAAAATAGAAAATGTAGAGTCTTGTGCTTTGAGCTTGAGCCAATCCTTTGTCCTTAGCATTTTGAAGGGTCCACTTTCTAATCCAAGCCATGCCAATCATTGAGCTTTCCTGAAATGTTTATCTTGGAATAGCATTATCTCAATGAGCTATATATTGTTAGGAATTACCAAAACCACCCAGGGATAGTTGCACTTTCACTAGTCATCGCATGCCTTGAAGGCGGGGCCAGGAAGGTGCACCGGCTCGTCGAGGAGAGGAGGTGCGACCTTCTCACGCGCGCATTCTCGCGCGTCTCTAGCCACATTCTGTGCTTCAATCCTGACTTTGACTTCGAGGCCACGATAGCCCCCGTACCCGGAGCGATCCAAGGCGCCTGGCGGGCTGGGTGGAGGATCATGTGGATGACTTGATCACGGAGCTAGCCCTGCCGAGGATGTGGGCGCGCTTGTGGTCGTGGAATGCGGGACTGATGATGACAATGATGGCAGTAGCGATGGTGACAACGCGTCTCCCTAGGCTTGTTTTCTCATGTTTTCCTGTCAAGACTTTAGATGTGACCCTGCCGGGATGCGATAGCATTTTTTGGAAGGACCTTCCTTACGATGTATCAAGTAATATTGCACTCCCTGATGTCGCCTTTCCTTTGCTTTTCGTGTGCTTGCGGCACCTGAGCAGGGGCGGCCGTTATTGTCATATCGGGCTGCGGCTCCCGGCCCAGGTCTAGAGGCGGGCACTTGCCGAAGGCCTCGCGCCATATGTACACGCTAGCTCGCTTGAGAGTGCCGCATGAGGGTTGGGATGCCGGAGTCTTGGAGAGGTGTGCGCGCGGGAAAGTCCGCGACTGCTGTAGCCTGGGTCTTCAAGGCATCCTCAGAGCCGCTGGGCTGACCCAAGCATGCGTCGTGCCCATCCCCTGCTCGCGAGGCGCGACAGAGGAAGCCACGGGTGCCCATCATATTTCATAAAGACAGAAATCAAGAGTGGAAGCACCACGAGAAGAAAAAGTGAGCCCCCCTTTTTCTAATAAAGGCACAAGAACTTCATATTCACTCCAAGAAATAGCAAATTTGGTTGCAAGAGAAAGCAAAGAACAGCCGCATCCGGCACCTATGCTAGTCTTCTAGTCTTCCCGCCAGTGCGGAGCATGGGGCTTCCACTAGGCGTGGGCATAGTCGCCGATTGACCGTGTCATCCGCCAGCGCGGTGCATGGGTCTTCCACTTGGGCATGGGTGGGCGCCCCATGAGGATCTAGGGAACCGCTTAGGAGAATCCGGGGCGTGTATAGCCCCACTCATTATTATGTGAGAGTGTCACGGGCGGAGACTGGAGGGGTGCAAGGCAGACGCCTTCCTCCCCGGCAGGGACCCCACCCCTGGCCTTCGGATCGCGCGCCGGTGAGTCCAAGGCACCAGCGGCCCTGAGCGGGGTCACCGACCTGGTGACCACCAGCGAGCGATGCGACGTGCCTTTTCACCGGCCGTGGGCCGCCTGACCGGCTCGCGGCGCAGGCTTTGGACTCCTCCCAAGACTTTGGGTCTCTAGGCCCTCGACGTCGAGCGATTGTGGCTCGGGAGCCCCGAACCCTCATGAGGCGCCCTAGTGAAAGTACAACTATCCCTAGGTGGTTTTGGTAATTCATAACAACATATAGCTCATTGAGCTAATACTATTCCAAGACAACCATTTCAAGAAAGCTCAATGAATGGCATGGCATGGATGATGAAAGTGGATCCCTCAAAATATTAAGGACAAAGGATTGGCTCAAGCTCAAAAGCTCAAGACTCTACATTTTACATTTTAGTGATCCAAGATCACATTGAGTCTATAGGAAAAGCCAATACTATCATGGAGGGATGAGGTGTTGCTTAATGAGCCTCTTGCTTCATGTGCTTAGTGATATGCTCCAAAAACTCTCAACTACTTTCTCACATCCACATATGACCTAAACCTAAAGTCAAAATCGGTCCTACTAATTCTTTCTATCTGGCGCCACCGAGTTCAAATGTCATAGCCACTGCCACAAACCCTAGGAAAATCGGTTTCACGGATAGGGATCTCGGTCTCACCGATATGGGATTGTAATCTCTCTGTTTCCCTTCGTAACGTTTCGGTCTAACCGAAGTGAGCGATCGGTCCCTCCGAGATTGCAATGTAAACTCTCTGTTTCCCTTTCCTAACATTTCGGTCTCACCGAAAAGAGCGAATCGGTCCCACCGAGTTTATCTGACCAACTCTCTGGTTAGCTAATTACCAAAATCGGTCGCACCGAGTTTGTGTAATCGGTCTCACCGAGATTCGTTATGCCCTAAACCTAACCATATCGGTCCTACCGAGTTGCATGTCGGTCCCACCGAAAACCCTAACGGTCACTAAGTTTACTGAATCGGTCCGACCGAGTTTGTTGATTCGGTACCACCGAGTTTGGTAAATTGTGTGTAACGGTTAGATTTTGTGTGGAGGCTATATATACCCCTCCACCTCCTCTTCATTCATGGAGAGAGCCATCAGAACAAACCTACACTTCCAACTTGCCAGTTCTGAGAGAGAACCACCTACTCATGTGTTGAGGCCAATATATTCCATTCCTACCATATGATTCTAGATCTCTAGCCTTCCCCAAGTTGCTTTCCACTCAAATCTTCTTTCCACCAAATCCAAATCCTGTGAGAGAGAGTTGAGTGTTGGGGAGACTATCATTTGAAGCACAAGAGCAAGGAGTTCATCATCAACACACCATTTGTTACTTCTTGGAGAGTGGTGTCTCCTAGATTGGCTAGGTGTCACTTGGGAGCCTCCGACAAGATTGTGGAGTTGAACCAAGGAGTTTGTAAGGGCAAGGAGATCACCTACTTCGTGAAGATCTACCGCTAGTGAGGCAAGTCCTTCGTGGGCGACAGCCATGGTGGGATAGACAAGGTTTCTTCTTCGTGGACCCTTCATGGGTGGAGCCCTCCGTGGACTCGCGCAACCGTTACCCTTCGTGGGTTGAAGTCTCCATCAACGTGGATGTACGATAGCACCACCTATCGGAACCACGACAAAAACATCCGTGTCTCCAATTGAGTTTGAATCCTCCAAACCCTTCCCTTTACATTCTTGCAAGTTGCATGCTTTAAATTCCGCTGCTCATATACTATTTGCATGCTTGCTTGAAATGTGTGAAGATTGCTTGACTTGTGCAAAGATAGCTAAAATCTGCCGAAGTCTAAAATTGGGAAAAGGTTAAGTTTTTAATTGGTCAAGTAGTCTAATCACCCCCCCTCTAGACATACTTCAAGGTCCTACCCCTAGCCTTATGGGCCCCTCAGGTCCTTGGGCCCTCCTGGGGCCTGTCCAGACTCGGGGCACCGCCGCATGCCCGACATGCCTTGGCACGCCTAGTTCGGCCGCCGTTTTCCCGGCGCGCTGCTGAATCATAGTTCACCTGCATCCCAAGATTAGCACACATGTTCTGAAAGCATTTGTTGCAGCGGGGGAAGGGCGTTTAACGGTGCGGTCGAGGCCCTGGCGTGGGCCCGCTTGTGGCATCCGGGCGCCGCTCTCAGGCTTCGCCAACCGTCGCCCCTTCCGGCGGGTCACGATGGACACGAGGTGCCCCGTTGTGTCGCTGTCCACCCCGCCCAAAGCTCAGCGGAGCGCTTACTGGGTCGGGAGGAGGATCCCGCTGGCCTCCTTTCCGCCACTCGGCCCTCCAGGTCCTTCCCAAAGGGGTGAGCAGACGCAGAAGGGCACGCCCGAGCCCTGGCGAGGGTCGTGGCCCAGGCGGGGGGTACAAGGGCTTCGTACCCTGGCAGGCGACGTCGACCAGCTCAGCGACCCGGTCAAGCAAAACAGCGTGGTCACCTTCGGCGGGGCGATATCACAGTACTTCGTGCGCCACGAGGAGCGCGGCCTGCGCGCCCGATAGTCCCCGCGTGGCATGGAGGGACAACGCCGCGGCGATGCCGGCGGAAGGTGCGGCAGCACTCCCGTTGCACCGAGCTGGGGGCGATGGCGACGAATCCTCTTGTTGGTGGCAGTGTGACAAGGAAGGTGGGGCACGGTGAGCGATGTCGCGGCCGTAGGGTGCTGTCTGATCGGAGCGCGCGGCCCACCGCTCGGCGCGGGCTCGGCTGGCTCTTGTCATGTGTGTTGCACAGCGAGGATGGAGCGTGGCCGATGAGGAGGCGGGGCTTCGACATGCCCCTAGCGCGCCAAATGTCGTATTAAGGGCTCCACGGACCCAAGAAGGTTCGAACTCTAGGGTGTGTGTGAAGATCTCAACCTCTCAAGCTTTGAGCCCGTCACCCCACAGCCTAGCCTAGCCAGATTCGTGTGGATACGGAGGAAGACGAACACGACAGTTTACCCAGGTTCGGACCACCTTGCGGTGTAAAAGCCTACTCCTGCTTTGTGGTGAATTGGCCTCACGAGGGGCTGAGGATGAACAAGTGCAGAGGATGAACAACCTCGCGAGGGCTGTTTTGGTGAGGGTGGAAAGGGTCGGATCCGGATCCCCTCTACGGTGGTGGCTAACCTATATTTATAGTGGCCCTAGTCCTCTTCCCCCAAAACTTAGGCGGGAAGGGATCCCACAACGGCCAATTTGAATGGGGACAAGTAGTACTTCTAATCCTGACCAAAGGTGGTCTACGCCTGCAAAGCTTCTGGTCATGACGCAGCGGTGGGGTCGGTGATGACCTCCGTCCTACCGAGCCGGTGGTCTTGGTCTTGTATCACTGAAATGGAAACCTTTGGGAGATTCCTCGAGAACCCACGTCCATCCTTGCCTCCTTAGCACCAAAGAGGAAACTGCCTCCTCTGTGCCCGTTGGCGCCCGCCTGGCCTTGGTCGTCATGGCTCACGTCATCGCAGCCTCGTGAGGTTGGGTACCTGCATAGAAATCTCCGCTCCTCGAGAGGCCGCCTAGGGAGGCCGCTCCCTCGGGAGGTTTTGGTGTCGTCCGCCTCGCGAGGCCTGGCCCCTCACGAGGTCTTGTCTTGGTGGTCTTGCAGATAGGTCGTACCAGTCCATCGAGGGAGCCATGTCGTGGGCCGTAGGTAGGCAAGTTTGGGTACCCTGGTTCCTAGAACGCCGACATGAAGTATTCTATGGTTTGATAGATTTTCTACCTTCATTCCATACGTATTTCCTAGCAGGCTAAGCCACTGATTGATTTTTTTCAAGGAAAAGAAGTTCCTTCATAAGAGCTATCCCAAACTTAGACATGGAACTTTGATATCCTTGATGATGGTTCCCAACTAGAACTTGATGACATTCCGTTCAAAAGAAAACTTCCATGTGGGCATTAATGTCTTGAGATTGTGTTCGTGTGTCTTGCAATCCAACTCATGATTCAAAGCTAGCTTCTGTAGTTCTTTTCCCGAGAATCTTGCAACGCCATCTTGTCAATTTGTGTTGCACCCATTTTCTTCTCAGGCATGCTGAGTCTGAGGTATCATGTGTCAATCAGATTTGAATCTCAGGCAGATATGATGGTTGGAACATTTTCCAAGAATTATAACATTGGTCCTTATGTAACCTGGAAAGATGATGACATGCCTAGCACACCTGGTCGGAGGACCTATTATTATAGTATCTTGTTCAACAAGATTAGCCATTCTTCCGTGAGGAAATTTTATGACTTATTTTATAATTTGTTCCTGATGGATCCTTTGTGTACCCAAAGTCTGACCTATACTTGATGACCATGTGAATGTTATCCCGAAGCATGTCTATGGTATTCCGATCATCAACAAGAACATTGGAAGGGCAATGCTAAAAAAATTCTTGATCAATTATCTAAACACCGTTGTATGATTAAAGATCATAAATTCCTTGCCCTTTTGTCTAAATGGTTACATACTTGGAGTCCTATCATCTATATCATGCTCTTCTTGTCCTTGGGAAAGTTATACCCTAATACTTGTCTATATATACCTTTTCCTTTACATTGGTCTTATTAACCTTATAAACACATTTTCCTTTCCATTGGTCTGATTAATATACTAATCAGATTTTCCGTTCAATTGTTTTGTTTAACATTTCTTGTAATCTAACTATCTAAGCAGTGACAATTCCCTGCTTATGTCAACACCTCGGGTGTACAACTCTGTTAGTATGACCATGTTACTATTGTTGATGGCATTCGGGTAACCATCGATGGACGAGAACATTGCCTATTGGTCCGCCTCGCATTGCAAGCAGGAAAATGGTTCTCTTCATTCCTCGGCTTTGGTACTGACGCTGTTGCCAACATAGCTGACTAACTTTCCTCTGACATGCCTTGCTATCGTGATAGCGTAAGATGTCACCTCCCTTCATACTTTTAACCCACACTAACCACAGTTTCACATAATCGAAACCTAACTCTCCTATACATCCCTTTTTCTAAGGTTATTCCTCGCGCTTGGCTCTGTATGTAATTCACGAGCCACCTTCCTAGAGATCTATTCTGGTATCAGATACAATATTGTTCCCTATTGCTCTGACCCCTTTTCACACTCTAGTTTAGGCATTGAACAACTGCCTACCTGCTTGAAACTTCTGATTGTACCTTCTTACTCGGCTCTCGATGTGTTTCAATTATTCAACCCGAGAGATACCTTGTGCCACATTCCTTGAGCTAATTACCGAATATCAGTCCTTGCAGACATCTGTCCTTATAATTTGCCCCCATATCCTTTCGTAAATATGATGCAGATCCCGAAGTGAAATAAAGACATCAACTACTTCAGGAAGAGCAACCAAGACTGAGGAGACTTGTTAGATTTTCATAACCAATTCTTTCCCCTTAATATTACCTATTAAATCTCGG
This sequence comes from Aegilops longissima, assembly GCA_021605205.1. Classification (NCBI taxonomy): domain Eukaryota; kingdom Viridiplantae; phylum Streptophyta; class Magnoliopsida; order Poales; family Poaceae; genus Aegilops; species Aegilops longissima. The sequence continues at coordinate 200,158,199 of CM038679.1, forward strand.
GACGAGATTTCTTATAGTGGAGGAGATTTGTAACACCCCAAGTGTCATGTTAGAGTAACCTCACACTAATGGTGCCATGTCATCAAGATTGACTAAGCCAAATTGTCCCTTGATAAAAATCCAAGTCAAGTTCAAATTTAAAGTGAGAATTTAAATTCGCAAACATGGTTGGAAAATAGTTTTCCTTTTAGCAAATATTCAATAACAAATATTGGTTAAAGAAAAAGGCACAACTTGTTTGCTCATTTGGAATCTAGAAGCTAAAACATTACCCAAAACAACTCATTTAATCCCTTTCTCTTTAATACAAAATTCAAATGAAATTATAATGCCCTCAAAGTTTTTGTGGCAGTGCAGAATATTGCATAGTATTTATGTGGCAAATTTCCACATTTAACAAAAGTCAGATGATGCTAAGAAGAGATACAAAACAGAGGCTAAAAATAGAAACAGAAAAGTAAAATGAAAAATTCCTATGGCCTACTGTTGCACTGGGCTTTGAGTTGCCATAGTGCGGCCCAGCCCAGCACCACCGGCCTTTCGTCCACCTCCTGCCGAGGCAGAGGCCATGGCGCTGGCTGGGCGGGCGCACGCCATCCACGTGCAGATCTCTCTCATGTCGACCATCCACCCACCCTGGTGATGGATAAGGACCCCCGCAACCCCCTGAACCCTAGCGCCTCCTCTCATTCGCTCTCTCTCTCTCCCTCCCATTCGGGAGCTCAACTGAGCGCTCCCATGGCCGCGTCGCCAGAGTAGCTGCGGCCACCGCCGTCCCCACGTCCCCGGAGCATTTCCTGGAGCTCCGAGGAGCTCGTCCTCGTCGACCCCACGCGCCCGTAAGACCGGCGTTACCCCACATCGACGGCATCGACCGGTTTCTTCGGCACAGCACCGGTCACCGTCGTCAAATCCGTCATCGTCACGACGTCCCCGAGCCTGCTGCCCACTCCAACCGAACCGATGTGAGCATTGCCCCATTTCCCCTCTCTTTCCTGCCTCGCGCGCGCTGCCTAACTAGTTCCCCGCGAGTCTGAGCTCCGCCGCCCGCCATGGTCGAATGAATACGTCGACGTCGTGCTCCCGTGTTCCTCCTGTGGATGCATGCGTACTCCAGGGGGGTGCGTAGATGCCGCATGGTCCCTCACCTCGCTCGATCTCGAGCTGTAGAGCTGCCCCGGTCGGGCGTCCGTCACTGCCACCGCCGCCAGTCGTTGTTGCCGTCGATCTGGCCATCCCCCGCTCGCGTTGTTGCCTCCCTCTGACGCGGCGTGTTCCCAGCGTCCCGTATAACCCAAGCCCGCACCGACCCGTTCCATGTGCACATTTTCCTGCGAACTCCAGTGAGGCGCCACCTTTGTTTTGGCCGCCGAGGCATGCCACCGCATTTGGACTCCGGACAGGTTGATGACAGGTGGACCCGGCCGCTGTCTAATTAGATTAGCCGCTAATTAAAATGCTAGGAGTAACAGTCAATGAATAGTGGGCCAGCTACTATAGCGATTAAATTAAACTAACTATAACTCTATAATTAGTGTACCCACTAACAGGTGGCCCCACCTACTAATAAACCTAATTAGGATTAATTAAATCCGCTATTACAAGATGTGTCACTAATCACTGGGTCTTAGTGGACCCATTTGACCCGTCAAACTACTGACTTGGCACCCTCTATAACAGGTGGGTCTGAGTTGACCTAGTTGACCAGTCAACACGTTAATTATTGACAACCTGACTCATCCCTTGGTCCCACGTGTCATCCTCATGTGCACCTCTCTGGTACACTTCTGTGTACCCGTATTAATTTAACCATTTTATTTCGAATTAAAATAAATTTAGAAATTTCAGAATAATAATAAAATTTTGAAAATTAATAAAAAAATAAACCGTAGTTCGGATGCAAATAACTTATTTATGAAAAATGATCAGAAAAATAAAACGAATCTGAATACTCCATCAACATACCTGCCACATGCCCCCAACACAACAAACATGAATCCTTCCCCTCCAAATCTTCTGTCCGGTAACTGCCTAATAAAGCTAGGGAAATATCCACAGATAGTTCCCGCTCCGTCTGCAATGTGTAGCACTGCGTTAGGTCACCCCTAGCACAACTTATTGCCATGTCATGCATCGTGATGCATTTGTTTGCTTTATATTTATTGTTTCTCCCCCCTCTTCTCTCTGGTAGACCCCGAGACCGACACTGCTCCCGAGTACAACCACACTCGTGACGACCAGCCCCTTTTTGCAGAGCTTCCACGCAAGCAAATCCCCCTTGATCATTCCTATATCGCCCATTATTTCTCTCTCATGCTTGCATTAGAATTGCTACAGTTGTTCGTTAGCTCCTATTCTCATGCATAGCCTGCTTTTGTAACCTCTTGTTGTTACTTTACCTGATATCCTATATGCCTAGTGCAGGTTGGTTGGTGATCCATCAATGACCCCTCACCCTTGTCCTTGTTGCCCCGCTTGTTACTGATGACTCAATCAACGCGATCGATGCGTAGAGACCGACACATCAACGCACGCACCCCTTAGTTCTATGACTCTTTAGAGCTACTATCGAGTGTCGAGGGTGATACTTCCTAGCTCACTCCTGATGATACCTCTGTAGTGTAGCTAATCGGTCGTGGATTTTAGAGGGTGATTCCTAGTTCACCACTCCGGATGATGACTCTGTCGTGCAACACCTGAAGTGTGAAACCTATCAAGGGTGATTCCTCCAAATTCACCTTGACAGTTACATCGAGTGGGAATCCATCGACGGTGGTTCCTTGTATTTCCCCCTTGATGTTATGTGTAACATCCCAAATTTTCAATTTGGACTGTTATACATAGGTCATCCATGCATATCATATTTTATTGCATCTTCGTTCCGCAATCCTCGAAATCCTTAGCAACTCAAGGACCCATGGAGAGAGTTAGGGATTTTCCGGTTTTCATATTTGATTTTTATCAAATAGCGAAAACGAGGATTTTTTATTTTAATTATTTTTCTCTCCGGAAAAATATTTCATAATAAAATAAACGAGGGGAGATAATATGACTTCTCCAAAAAAATTGATATATTGGAAAAAAAATGTTAAAACCATTAGTTCGATTTTATTTGATTTTTATTTGGATTTTATTTGCATTAGAAAAATTGCACGTTTTCAGAAAATGCATTTTAGGGCCAAGAAAATGTTCATCTCATTCTAAATATTTCATTTAGACGGTGAAAATTTGTTTTGGAATTTTTAGATTTTTATTTTATTTTATAGGATTTATTTTCTGTCGGCGGAATATTAAAAAAACCCGCGCCCGACTGGGCCTAAGGCCCAGCCGCCGCCACCGATCCGGACACCGGAGTCCGAGCCGGACTCCGCCTCGCCGCCGCCTTGCCCCCTCCTCCAAGCCGAGCCCCCCCCCTCTTATAAGCCTCCCCCCGCGACCACCACCCACCACCACCACCCGCCGCCGCCGCCCGTCGCCGCCAAGCCCCGCCGCCTGCCGGAGCCCCGCCTCGCCGGACCCCCCTCGTCGGATGTATCCGCCGGATCCGAGCCGCCAGTTTTTTTTTAAAACCATTCGGTTTTTTAGAAACCCTAGTTCTCGTTTTTTTAAATAGATCGATTTTTCTCCGGTTTATTTATTTAGCGAGTGTTCGCTCGTTCGTTCGTTTTAACGAACGCGTTCTTCGTTTAGATTTAGATAACGAACGTTTTTTCGTTAAGCTGTTCGTCGTTTTTCTTTTTCTTGGATTTATTCCGCGATTTTTCTTATCGCGATTTCTGATCCGATTTTCGATCTAGTTTAACTTTTCTCTCGTTTATCATAATCAGGCGATTCAAGCCCCTAGAGTTTTGTCTCGAAATCCTCTTTCCGAATAATCAACTCAAGCAAGGTTTTGCCTCTGTAAAATTTGACACTAATTCAGATTAGTAAACAGATCTTGTTTCTTTCGCCTTTTAAGTTTCGTTGCTCCGTTTGGTTTGATTCTTTTTGTGAACTGGAGTTCTTAAGTTGAACTCTGTGGCCAATCTCTTTTATTTGAGTTTCGCTTGTGCATCTTTGCTTGTTGCTTATGTATATTATTGTTTGCTTGCGATAAAATTCCTAGAGTGCGAACCGTGTTACTAAGAGTCTCTAGGATTCGCGGATCGTCAGCAAGGCAAGTAACACTTTGATCATACTCTTTTCATACCCAATTTTTATGCATTAGCTCAATCCTCAAACATTGCATGATTAGGATGCCATTAACTTGTGGGTATTGGGAAGTAGTAGATGAGGTAGAACCTATTGTCCTGTTACTATCAAACCCTTGGGAGTTACTTCTACGTGTTGCTTATATTGTTATGCTATGCTCGTAGACGTGGTTTGGGTTTGAGTGAATCCATGACAAATGTGAGATTTTTAATTAATGGTTTATTTTAAGGTGGCAACTTTAATACACATCTGGGTGGATTGAGGCACCTGGGGAACCCAGTGTTGTCTGTTTTATTTGTGGAAATCCCGGGGTACCCGTGTGATCTTCCTATGGAACGCCACCAGTGCTCAAAGGCGAGATCATTCATGCTAGAAACTTCCGTGTGCAGTCACAAGCTACTATGGGCTCTAGCATAGTTGAGTAAGTTACGTGAAGCTCTCGAAGAGGTAGATCAGCAGGTAGTGGGTTTTGTAGGTTTGGTATGGTCTACCCGGAGTAGAGAGTTAATGTTTCTGAAAGACTATGTCTCGGTCATCCGTTTCTCAAACACCATGTAGTGCGAGAAATCAACGGAGGCGATCGAGCCTTGTGGGGAAAAGTGCACAAACCTCTGCAGAGTGTACAATCTAATCATGGTTAGCCGTGTCCCCGGTTATGGACAATTTTGAGTATCTAGTACTTGAGTTATCACATGTATCTCATCACTCTTAATTAATATTGTTGGGTTGTTAACTACTTTAATTGGGATTGAGTTGGGGTTATACCTTCTCAATGTTTCAACCACCATGATAGTTAAATTAAAATATATTCCTTTGTTGTAGGAAAAAATTGGCTTTTCGCAAAACTTTAACCATAAAGCTTTCCACCAGCCAAATATGCATGTACTGATAGCATTATTTCTGTTCCTGCTTTATTGTGTTATATTGCCAGCATATTCCATGTGCTGGCCCGTTCTCGGGCTGCAACGTATTATGTTGCAGACTTTTCTGACGAGGAGTAAGGTTCGATAGGTCGTTGCCGTGCAGCTCAGCTATGTCGTTGGAGTTGATGGACTCATTTTATCTTCCAAGCCTTCCGATGTTATAGCATTAGATGGCCTTAAGCCATGTTATTGTAATAAGTTCTCTTTTGAGGCATTCGATGTAATAAGTGTGTGATTGCTACTCTATTATAAATCCTTCGAGTATTGTGTGTGTCAGCATTACTGATCAAGGGATGACACTAAAACACAGAGACTTGACCATCTGAGGTCGGATCGCTACAAGATGGTATCAGAGCACACACTGAGTGTAGGACACGACTACTAAGATAAACCATAGGTCACTCTTCTCTACTCATTTCTGACTCCTCTCCATTTTCCACTCTTTAGGATGATGGAGATGAAGAACAAGTTTGCACAACCGGATGAAGACACACCTTTTGGATGCCACTTGAAGGAAGTCACTAGGTACTTGAACATTGGAATACCAAGCTTCACCGGGACGTACTATGCCACCTTACCAGAAGAGGAGCGCTGGATGATTCAAGTACAAGTTCCAGGAAGGACGTTCTCGCCAACGTTTAAGCCCATAGAGTTTTCTTTCGAAGCACCCACCTAGAGTCTAGGCAAGAGCATGGCAGCCCACATTACCATGGGACGCATTGGAGAAGTCTACAACAGGGAACTTAAGGACACCATCTATCAAATATGTGGGCACCGAGATGAGCAATGGGAAGTAATCAACACCAAGAAGGATAGATCCATTGCAGCTTCCATCCAGGAGCTAAACCAGCACATTCGACGTTAGGAGAACCAGATGTGCACAGACATGATGGAGATGAAGAAGGCGAAGACCAGGATCATCGAGCTGGAGGAAAAACTCAAGTTTACACGCGATGGTTATGAGGAGGAAATCAAGACACTACTGAAGAAGAACGACAACCTAGTTAAGAAGATCGGAGTATTTATGGGAGGACCAGCACCGGAAGATGAGGAGGAAGACCCCACTTGCCCAGACAACTACATCATCATCGACGACACCGATTCCGATCCAAGTGATGATGACTATGAAGACGAAGCTGGAGCAGACATCATGGAGTCTTCCACCGATCAAAATTTCTAGATGACCACCATATATTAGTAGTATTTCCCCCATGTATCTAATAGTAGTTGAGCACTTTTGCGATAGTCCTAGACCATTTGTATGCCCTTGCTTGATTGATTGAGTGAAATGATTGTGTTTGCCTCATATGCATATGGGTGTTTTCTCACTAGACCTTTTTCTATTCTAATCTCTTCCATCTAAACCCATCAGATGCCTCCGAGACGTGATACCGGTTTTGTTTTCCCACCGGAGCTCACCCAGTTGATCCAGCAGCAGAATGCCTTGATGCAATTGCTAGTTCAGAACCAGGGCAACAACAACAACAACAATAACCCGCCGCCAGTGGACAACTTAGCCCATTTCCTAAGGTTACAACCGCCGGTGTTTTTCAGTAGCACCGAGCCAATAGTTGCTGATGATTGGCTATGCCGTATTGGAAGGGAGTTAACCACCGCAGGATGCACGGATGCTGAGAAGGTGCTCTTTGCCGCACATCAATTGGATGGACCAGCAGCCGCATGGTGGGAGAATTACACAGCTACTTTTCCTATAGCCAATGTCACTAGGGACCAGTTTCAGCAAGCCTTTCGCACGGCCCATGTCTCAACTGGAGCCATGCAGATGAAGAAGCACGAGTTTCGCAACTTACGCCAGGGGAACCATACTGTAGCTCAGTACGTGGATGATTTTAGCAAGTTATCACGCTATGCCCCTAATGATGTGGCCAAAGATGCCGCGAAGCAGGAGAAGTTTATGGAAGGGCTGAATGATGAGATGAGCATGCAGTTGATGGTGGCAACTTTCAACAACTACCAGGAGTTGGTAGATAAGGCTCTTATGATTGAAGGAAAGCAGCAGCAAATTGAGAGCCGTAAGAGGAAGTATGGACAAGGGAAGTATAATTCAGGAGCTCAACAGAAGCCCCGCTTAACCCCGAACTCGGGAGGACTTGTTCATAATCATGGAGGTCACAACCACACTGGAGGAGGATCACATAACCACAATGGTGCTAAGAATGGGAATGGGAACGAAGTTAATAACAATCAGAACCGCTCCAACCCAGCTACACCCGCCAAAAGGGACCTAACTCAAGTTACTTGCTTTAAGTGCGGGAAGACGGGGCACTATGCCAATGATTGCCCCAAGGAAGGAATGGAAACGGAAATCGAGGCTGGGAAGAAGCCCAACCCATTCAACAAAGGACAAGTGAACCACGTTAACATGGAGGAAGTTGAAGAGCAGCGGACGCGTAATAGGTAAGTTTTGGTTAAGTCATTTACCGCTCTTGTTCTTTTCGATCTTGGTGCATCGCATTCATACATATCAAGGGATTTTGGATAAGTTTAAGCTACCAACCCAAACCCTTAGGACCCTCTTTTAGTGAGCTTGCACGAGCAGAGTACATGGCTGGTGATGGTGCAACCAGATACCCTAACCATTGGCACACATGTTTTCCGTCGACCTAATTATCTTGGAGTCGCAAGGATTGGATGTGATATTAGGTATGGACTGGATGTCAAAGTATGGAGGAAGCATTGGTGTGCTAGCAAATCAATTTATCTTACCACCCCGGAGGAAAAAGGATTAAGTATGTATCTAGGAATGTTCCTAGGAGGAGCCAAGTGAATGCCCTCACGGAGTTGTTCATGAGGAAGTGCACTGTAGTAAAGGATTACCGGATGTTTTCCGGAGGAGTTACCGGGCATGCCACCGGATAGAGACATTGAGTTCTGATAGAACTATTGCAGTGCATGGGGCCAATATCCAAGAGACCCTATCGGATGCCCGCAAATGATCGGAGGAAATTAAGAAACAGATCAAGGAGTTGTTGGAGAAAGGATACATTCGAAGGAGTTCGTCGCCTTGGGGAGCTCCAGTACTGTTGGTCGAGAAGAAGGATAAATCCCTGAGGATGGTCGTTGATTACCGAGCCTTGAATGAAGTAACGATAAAGAATAAGTACCCGCTACCGATGATCAATGATCTGTTTAATCAGTTGCAAGGAGCTAAGGTGTTTTCGAAGATTGATCTACGATCGGGATACCATCAGTTGAAGATCCGAGAGAAGGATATACCAAAGACAGCGTTCACCATGCGGTATGGATTATACGAGTATACGGTCATCTCGTTTGGACTGACTAACGCCCCTGCCTATTTCATGAGTATGATGAACAAGGTGTTCATAGAATATTTGGACAAGTTTGTTGTGGTATTTATTGATGATATTATGGTATACTCTAAGAACGAAGAGGAGCACAAGGAGCATTTGCGTTTAGTTCTCGAGAAACTCAGGGAACACCAGTTATACGCCAAATTCAGCAAGTGCGAGTTTTGGTTAAATGAAGTTGGATTTCTTGGACAAGTTATATCGGGAGAAGGTATAGCAGTAGATCGATGAAGGTTTAGTCGATCCTTTGAATGGTTGGCACCCACTTCAGATTGGCGAGATCCATGATTTCCTTGGACTCGCAGGATATTATCGGAGATTCATTGAGAATTTTTCCAAGATTGCTAAGCCAATGACTGAATTGCTGAAGAAGGATACTAAGTTTAAATGGACAGAGGATTGCGAGGCAAGTTTTCAGGAGTTGAAGAAACGTTTGACTACAGCCCGGTGCTAACATTGCGGATATACATAAGGAGTTTCAAGTGTATTGTGACGCCTCACGCTTGGGACTTGGATGTGTGCTTATGCAGGACGGAAAGGTTGTTTCGTATGCCTCACGACAAGTGAAGCCCCATGAGTTGAACTATGCCACACATGATTTGGAGCTAGCAGCGGTAGTGCATGCATTGAAGACTTGGAGACATTATCTTATTGGAACCCGTTGTGATGTGTACACGGATCATAAGAGTTTGAAGTACATTTTCACACAGAAGGAGTTGAACCTTAGACAGAGGAGATGGTTGGAACTTATAAAGGATTACGATATGAAGCTACACTATCATCCAGGAAAGGCCAATGTCGTAGCAGACGCTTTGAGCCGGAAGAGCTACGCTAATATCCTTGAAAGCAAGGGATTGCCGAAGGAGTTAGCTGAAGATATCATGGAACTTCGGTTGGAGATTGTTCCAAGAGGTTTCATTGCAACAATGGAAGTTCAGTCTACATTGTTGGACAAGATTCGAGAAGCTCAGAAGGAAGACAAAGAGATTGCTGAGATAAATGAGAAGATGAGCAAAGGAAAGGCCAAAGGTTTTCGCGAGGATGAGCATGATACCTTATGGTTTGAGGATCGAGTTTATGTGCCTAATAACCCAGAGATCAGGAAGTTAATACTACAGGAGGCTCATGACTCACCATACTCGATACACCCCGGAAACACCAAGATGTATTTGGACTTGAAAGAACGTTTCTGGTGGACTGGTATGAAGAAGGATATTGCCGAGTTTGTAGCTGTACGTGATGTATGTCAGAGACCGAAGGCAAAGCATCAGAAGCCAGCAGGACTGTTACAGCCTATGCCGATACCCAAATGGAAGTGGGATAAACTTGGCATGGACTTTATCACCGGATTACCCAGGACCAAAGTAGGATATGACTCAATATGGGTAGTAGTGGATCGCTTGACCAAAGTGGCTCACTTCATCCCAGTGAAAACAACTTATACAAGTGCAAAGTTGGCCAAGATATATATGTCCAGGATCGTATGTTTGCATGGAGTTCCGAGGACCATCGTATCAGATAGAGGAACACAATTTACTTCAAAGTTTTGGCATCAGTTACAGCAGACCCTGGGTACGAGATTGGAGTTCAGTACAACATTTCACCCACAGACAGATGGACAGACCGAGAGAGTCAACCAGATTCTGGAGGACATGTTGAGAGCCTGTGCGCTAGATTATGGATGGGATGACAATTTGCCTTACGCAGAGTTCTCATACAACAATAGCTACCAGGCCAGTTTGAAGATGGCACCGTTCGAAGCTCTATTTGGATGCAGATGTAGATGTGGGATGAGGTAGGAGACCGTTAGTTGTTTGGACCAGATTTGATCAAGGAGTCGGAGGAGAAGGTTAAACTGATCCGTGACAGATTGAAGATTGCTCAGTCGAGGCAGAAGAGTTATGCAGACACAAAACGCAAGGAGGTAACCTATGAAATTGGAGATAGAGCATATCTGCGAGTATCGCCTTTACGAGGAGTGAAACGTTTTGGAGTTAAGGGAAAGTTAGCTGCGAGATTCGTAGGACCGTACTGTGTTTTGGAACGGATGGGAGAAGTTGCCTACAAGTTTGAGTTACCTGAAGGATTGTCAGGAGTTCACGATGTGTTCCACGTCTCACAGTTGAAGAAGTGTCATGATGAGATGGCCGATATACCATTAAGAATCTGATACCCACGGAGGCGATTGGTTGACACGATAACTTGACTTATGAGGAGAAACCAGTAAAGATTCTTGACTTTGCCAGCCGAGTCACCCGCAGGTTATCAAGTTTTGCAAAGTTCAGTGGAGCCACCATACCGAGGAGGAAGCCACCTGGGAACGAGAGGATGATATTTGCAAGGACCACCAGCACCTATTTTCTAGCCAACCCGAATCTCGAGGACGAGATTCATCTTAAGGGGGGTAGGTTTGTAACATCCCAAATTTTCAATTTGCAATGTTATACATAGGTCATTCATGCATATCATATTTTATTGCATCTTCGTTCCGCAATCCTCGAAATCCTAAGCAACTCAAGGACCCACGGAGAGAGTTGGGGATTTTCCGGTTTTCGTATTTGATTTTTCTCAAATAGCAAAAACGAGGATTTTTTATTTTAATTATTTTTCTCTCCGGAAAAATATTTCATAATAAAATAAATGAGGGGAGATAATATGACTTCTCCAAAACAATTGAAATATTGGAGGAAAAATGTTAAAATCATTAGTTCGATTTTATTTGATTTTTATTTGGATTTTATTTGCATTAGAAAAATTGCCCGCTTTCAAAAAATGCATTTTGGGGCCAAGAAAATGTTCATCTCGTTCTAAATATTTCATTTAGACGGTGAAAATTTGTTTTGGCATTTTTAGATTTTTATTTTATTTTATAGGATTTATTTTACGTCATGGAATATTAAAAAAACCCGCGGACTGGGCCTAAGGCCCGGCCGAGTAGGCCGGACCAGCCGCCGCCGCCTCCCAAGCAGCCCGCCCGCCGCCGCCGACCGGACACGAGTCCGAGCGGACTCCGCCTCGCCCCGCCTTGCCCGTCCTCCAAGCCGAGCCCCTCCTCTCTTATAAGCCCCCCCCGCCCCGCCGCCACCACCCACCACCACCACCCGCCGCCGATCGCGTCGCCGCCGCCTCCCGCCGCCCCGCCGGATCCCCGCCTCGCCGGACCCCCCCTAGCTGGAGGTATCCGCCGGATACGAGTCGCCGGTTTTTTTAAAACCGTTCGATTTTTTTACAAACCCTAGTTCTCGTTTTTTAAATAGATCGGTTTTTCTCCGGTTTATTTATTTAGCGAGCGTTCGCTCGTTCGTTCGTTTTAACGAACACGTTCTTCATTTAGGTTCAGATAATGAACGTTCGTTCGTTAAGCTGTTCGTCGTTTTTCTTTTTCTCGGATTTATTCCGTGATTTTTCTGATCGCGATTTCTGATCCGATTTTCGATCTAGTTTAACTTTTCGCTCGTTTATCAGAATCAGGCGATTCAAGCGCCTAGAGTTTCGTCTCGAAACCTGTTGGAAATATGCCCTAGAGGCGATAATAAAAGCATTATCATTATATTTCCTTGTTCATGATAATTGTCTTTCATTCATGCTATAACTGTATTATCCGGAAATCGTAATACACGTGTAAATACATAGACTACAATCGTCCTAGTAAGCCTCTAGTTGACTAGCTCGTTGGTCAACAGATAGTCATGGTTTTCGACTATGGACATTAGATGTCATTGACAACGGGATCACGTCATTAGGAGAATGACGTGATGGACAAGACCCAATCCTAAGCATAGCACAAAGATCGTGTACTTCGTTTTGCTAGAGCTTTTCCAATGTCAAGTATCTCTTCCTTAGACCATGAGATCGTGTAACTCCGGATACCGTAGGAGTGCTTTGGGTGTACCAAACATCCTGGCGTAATCGGGTGACTATAAAGGTGCACTACAGGTATCTCCGAAAGTGTGCATTGGTTTGACACGGATCGAGGCAGGATTTGTCACTCCGCATGACGGAGAGGTATCTTGGGCCCACTCGGTAGTGCATCATCATAATGAGCTCAAAGTGACCAAGTGTCCGTCACGGGATCATGCATTACGATGCGAGTAAAGTGACTTGCGGTAACGAGACTGAGCGAGGTATTGGGATACCGACGATCGAGTCTCGGGCAAGTAACATACCGTCTGACAAAGGGAATAGTATACGGGGTTGCTTCAATCCTCGACATCGTGGTTCATTCAATGACATCATCGAGGAGCACGTGGGAGCCAACATGGGTATCCAGATCCCGCTATTGGTTATTGACCTGAGAGCGTCTCGGTCATGTCTGCATGTCTCCCGAACCCGTAGGGTCTACACTTAAGGTTCGGTGGCGCTAGGGTTATTAGGAAGACTTGTATGTGATCACAGAATGTTGTTGAGTCCGGATGAGATCCGGATGTCACGAGGAGTTCGGAATGGTCCGGAGGTAAAGATTTATATATGGGAAGTTGTCAAGCGGACAGGAAAAGTTTCGGGTCATATCGGTATTGTACAGGGGCCACGGAAAGGTTCCGGAGGACCACGGGAGGGGCCACCCCTCCGGGGGCCACTGGGCTGCGTGGGAGGCAGCCAGCCCCTGGTGGGCTGGGCGCACCCCTCCCTTGGGCCCATGCGCCTAGGGTTGAGGGGGAACCCTAGGGGGGCCCCTTGCTTGGGGGCAAGCCCCCTCCCTTGCCGCCGCCCCCTCTAGATGCATCTAGAGGGCCGCCCCTCCTCCCTTCCCCTATAAATAGAGGGGTGAGGGAGGCTGCACACACAACTTGAAGGTGCAGCCTCCCTCCCCAACACCTCTCCTCCTCCGCGTGCACTTGGCGAAGCCCTGCCGAGCTGTCACTCCATCATCATCACGTTGTCGTGCTGCTGTTGGAGCCATCTTCCTCAACCTCTCCTTCCTCCTTGCTGGATCAAGGCGGAGGAGACGTTGCCCGTGCACTGCACGTGTGTTGAGCGCGGAGGTGTTGTCCGTTCAGCACTTGGTCATCGGTGGTCCGAGTACGACTCCATCATCACCATCCCCTCGAAAGCTTCCGCACGCGATCTACAAGTGGTATGTAGATGCAAACTCATTCCCTTGACTCGTTGCTTAGATGAACTCATAGATGGATCTTGGTGAAACCGTAGGAAAAATTTTAATTTTCGGCAAAGTTCCCCAACAGTGGCATCATGAGCTAGGTCTATGCGTAGTTCTCTATTGCACGAGTAGAACACAATTTAGTTGTGGGCGTGGATCTTGTCAACTTACTTGCCGCTACTAGTCTTATCTTGCTTCCGCGGTATTGTGGGATGAAGCGGCCCGGACCAACCTTACACGTACGCTTACGTGAGACCGGTTCCACCAACTAACATGCACTAGTTGCATAAGGTGGCTAGCGGGTGTCGGTCTCTCCCACTTTAGTTGGAGCGGATTCGATGAAAAGGGTCCTTATGAAGGGTAAATAGAAGTTGACAAAATCACATTGTGGTTATTCGTAGGTAAGAAAACGTTCTTGCTAGAACCCAATTGCAGCCACGTAAAAGATGCAACAACAATTAGAGGACGTCTAACTTGTTTTTGAAGCAATTGTCATGTGATGTGATATGGCCAAGTTGTGATGAATGATGAATGACATATTGTGATGTATGAGATCATGTTCTTGTAATAGGAATCACGACTTGCATGTCGATGAGTATGACAACCGGCAGGAGCCATAGGAGTTGTCTTTATTTTGTATGACCTGCGTGTCATTGAAGAACGCCATGTAAATTACTTTACTTTATTGCTAAACGCGTTAGCCATAGAAGTAGAAGTAGTCGTTGGCGTGACAACTTCATGGAGGCACAATGATGGAGATCATGATGATGGAGATCATGGTGTCATGCTGGTGACAAGATGATCATGGAGCCCCGAAGATGGAGATCAATGGAGCTATATGATATTGGCCATATCATGTCACTACTATATAATTGCGTGTGATGTTTATTATGTTTATGCATCTTGTTTACTTAGAACGACGGTAGTAAATAAGATGATCCTTACAACAATTTCAAGAAGTGTTCTCCCTAAGCGTGCACCGTTGCTAAAGTTTGTCGCTTCTAAGCACCACGTGATGATCGGTGTGATGGATTCTTACGTTCACATACAACGGGTGTAAGATAGATTTACACACGCAAAACACTTAGGGTTAACTTGACGAGCCTAGCATGTACAGACATGGCCTCGGAACACGGAGACCGAAAGGTCGAACACGAGTCGTATGGAAGATACGATCAACATGAGAATGTTCACCGACGATGACTAGTCCGTCTCACGTGATGATCGGACACGGCCTAGTCGACTCGGACCGTGTAACACTTAGATAACTAGAGGGATGTCTAATCTAAGTGGGAGTTCATTTAAATAATTTGATTATATGAACTTAATTATCATGAACTTAATCTAAAACTTTTGCATAATATGTCTTGTAGATCAAATGGCCAACGCTCATGTCAACTTGAACTTCAACGCGTTCCTAGAAAACCAAGCTGAAAGATGACGGCAAAGAACTATACGGACTGGGTCCGGAACTTGAGGATCATCCTCATAGCTGCCGGAAACAATATGTCCTAGAAGGACCGCTAGGTGACGCCCCGTCTCTGCAGAACCAAGACATTATGAATGCTTGGCAGTCTCGTCTTGATGATTACTCCCTCGTTCGATGCGGCATGCTTTACAGCTTAGAACCGGGCTCCAAAAGCGTTTTGAGCATCACGGAGCATATGAGATGTTCGAGGAGCTGAAACTGGTTTTCAAGCTCACGCCGGGTCGAGAGATATGACATCTCCGACAAGTTCTATAGTTGTAAGATGGAGGAAAATAGTTACATCGGTGAGCACATACTCAAGATGTCCGGGTTGCACAACCGTATGACCCAAATTGAATATTAACCTCCCCGATGAGGCGGTCATTGACAGAATCCTTGATCGCCCCACCAAGCTACAAGAGCTTTGTGATGAACTACAATATGCGGGGGATGGTAAAGACCATTCTGAAGTATTCTATATGCTGAAGTCGCAGAGGTTGAAATCAAGAAAGAACATCAAGTGTTGATGGTCAATAAGACCACTAAGTTCAAGAAGGGCAAGGGCAAGAAGAACTTCAAGAAGGACGGCAAGGAGGTTGCCGCGCCCGTAAGGAAGTTGCCGGAAGAAGTCAAAGAATGGACCCAAGCACGAGGCTGAGTGCTTTTATTGCAAGGGAAGGGTCCTTTCGAAGCGGAACTGCCCCAAATACTTAGCGGATAAGAAGGCCGGCAACACCAAAGGTATATTTGATATACATGTAATTGATGTGTACCTTACCAGTACTCGTAGTAACTCCTGGGTATTTGATACCGGTGCCGTTGCTCATATTTGTAACTCACAGCAGGAGCTGCGGAATAAGCGGAGACTGGCGAAGGACGAGGTGACGATGCGCGTCGGGAATGGTTCCAGAGTCGATGTGATCACCGTCGGCACGCTACCTCTTCATTTACCTATGGGATTAGTTTTGAACCTTAATAATTGTTATTTGGTGCCAAGTTTGAGCATGAACATTGTATCTGGATCTCGTTTGATACGATATGGCTACTCATTTAAATCCGAGAATAATGGTTGTTCTATTTATATGAGAGACATGTTTTATGGTCATGCTCCGATGGTCAATGGTTTATTCTTAATGAATCTCGAGCGTAGTGTTACACATATTCATAGCGTGAATACCAAAAGATGTAAAGTTGATAACGATAGTCCCACATACTTGTGGCATCGCCACCTTGGTCACATTGGTGTCAAGCGCATGAAGAAGCTCCATCTTGATGGACTTTTAGAGTCTCTCGATTATGAATCATTTGACACATGCGAACCATGCCTCATGGGCAAAATGACCAAGACTCCGTTCTCGGAACAATGGAGCGAGCAACCAACTTGTTGGAAATCATACATACCGATGTATGCGGTCCAATGAGTGTTGAGGCTCATGGAGGATATCGTTATGTTCTCACTCTCACAGATGACTTGAGTAGATATGGGTATGTCTACTTGATGAAACACAAGTCTGAGACCTTCGAAAAGTTCAAGGAATTTCAGAATGAAGTAGAGAATCAATGTGACCGAAAGATAAAATTCTTACGATCGGATCGTGGAGGAGAATATTTAAGTCACGAATTTGGTACACACTTAAGAAAATGTGGAATCGTTTCACAACTCACGCCGCCTGGAACACCTCAGCGTAACGGTGTGTCCGAACGTCGTAATCGCACTCTATTGGATATGGTGCGGTCTATGATGTCTCTTACCGATTTACCACTATCATTTTGGGGATACGCTCTAGAGACAACTACATTCACTTTAAATAGGGCACCGTCTAAATCCGTTGAGACGACACCGTATGAATTATGGTTTGGAAAGAAACCAAAGCTGTCGTTTCTAAAAGTTTGGGGATGCGATGCTTATGTCAAGAAACTTCAACCTGAAAAGCTCGAACCCAAGTCGGAAAAATGCATCTTCATAGGATACCCTAAGGAAACCATAGGGTATACCTTCTACTTAAGATCCGAGGACAAGATCTTTGTTGCCAAGAACAGCTCCTTTATGGAAAAAGAGTTTCTCTCGAAAGAAGTAAGTGGTAGGAAAGTAGAACTCGATGAAGTACTACCTCTTGAACGGGATAGTAGTGCACCTCAGGAAAATGTTCCTGTGATGCCTACACCAACTGAAGAGGAAAATAATGATGATCAAGGTACTTCGGATCAAGTTGCTCTTGAACCCGTCAGAGGTCCACAAGGACACGTTCCGCACTGCAGTGGTACGGCAACCCTGTCCGGAAATCATGTTGTTAGACAACGGTGAACCTTCGAACTATGAAGAAGCGATGGCAGGCCCAGATTCCAACAAATGGCTAGAAGCCATGAAATCTGAGATAGAATCCATGTATGAAAACAAAGTATGGACTTTGACTGACTTGCCCGATGATCGGCGAGCGATAGAAAACAAATGGATCTTTAAGAAGAAGACGGACGTGGATGGTAATGTCACCATCTATAAAGCTCGACTTATCGCTAAGGGTTATCGGCAAGTTCAAGGGATTGACTACGATGAGACTTTCTCTCCCGTAGCGAAGCTTAAGTCCGTCCGAATCATGTTAGCAATTGCCGCATACTATGATTATGAGATATGGCAGATGGACGTCAAAACAGCGTTCCTTAACGGTTATCTTAAGGAAGAGCTGTATATGATGCAGCCGGAAGGTTTTGTCGATCCTAAGAACGCTAACAAAGTATGCAAGCTCCAGCGATCCATTTATGGGCTGGTGCAAGCATCTCGGAGTTGGAACATTCGCTTTGATGAGATGATCAAAGCATTTGGGTTTATGCAAACTTATGGAGAAGCCTGCGTTTACAAGAAAGTGAGTGGGAGCTCTGTAGCATTTCTCATATTATATGTAGATGACATACTTTTGATGGGAAATGATATAGAATTCTTGGACAGCATTAAGGCCTACTTGAATAAATGTTTTTCAATGAAGGACCTTGGAGAAGCTGCTTACATATTAGGCATCAAGATCTATAGAGATAGATCGAGACGCCTCATAGGTCTTTCACAAAGCACATACCTTGATAAGATTTTGAAGAAGTTCAAAATGGATTAGTCCAAGAAGGGGTTCTTGCCTGTATTGCAAGGTGTGAGATTGAGCACAGCTCAATGCCCGACCACGGCAAAAGATAAAGAAGAGATGAGTGTCATCCCTATGCTTCAGCAATAGGATCTATTATGTATGCCATCTGTGTACTGACCTGATGTAAACCTTGCCGTAAGTTTGGTAGGAAGGTACCAAAGTAATCCCGCAAGGAACACTGGACAGCGGTCAAGAATATCCTGAAGTACCGAAAAGGACAAAGGACATGTTTCGCTTATGGAGGTGACGAAGAGCTCGTCAGAAGGGTTACGCCGACGCTTAGCTTCGACACAGATCTGATGACTCTAAGTCACAAACCGGATACGTGTATATGTTGAATGGTGGAGCGAAGCTGGTGCAGCTGCAAGCGAGCGTCGTGGCGGGATCTACATGTGAAGCGGAGTACATGGCAGCCTCGGAGGCAGCGCATGAAGCAATATGAGTGAAGGAGTTCATCACCGACCTAGGAGTCATACCCAATGCGTCGGGCCGATCAAACTCTTCGTGACAACACGGAGCTATTGCACTTGCCAAGGAGCCCAGGTTTCACAAGAAGACCAGCACATCAAGCGTCGCTTCAACTCCATCCATGAAAATGTTCAAGATGGAGACATAGAAATTTGTAAAGTGCATACGGATCTGAATGTCGCAGATCCGTTGACTAAACCTCTTTCCGCGGGCAAAACATGATCAACACCAGAACTCTATGGGTGTTCGATTCATCACAATGTAACCAGATTATTGACTCTAGTGCAAGTGGGAGACTGTTGGAAATATGCCCTAGAAACAATAATAAAAGCTCTATTATTATATTTCCTTGTTCATGATAATTGTCTTTCATTCATGCTATAACTGTATTATCCGGAAATCGTAATACACGTGTGAATACATAGACTACAATACGTCCCTAGTAAGCCTCTAGTTGACTAGCTCGTTGGTCAACAGATAGTCATGGTTTCCCGACTATGGACATCAGATGTCATTGACAACGGGATCACGTCATTAGGAGAATGACGTGATGGACAAGACCCAATCCTAAGCATAGCACAAAGATCGTGTAGTTCGTTTTGCTAGAGCTTTTCCAATGTCAAGTATCTCTTCCTTAGACCATGAGATCGTGTAACTCCCGGATACCGTAGGAGTGCTTTGGGTGTACCAAACGTCACAACGTAACTTGGTGACTATAAAGGTGCACTACAGGTATCTCCGAAAGTGTCTGTTGAGTTGACACGGATCGAGACAGGGATTTGTCACTCCGTATGACGGAGAGGTATCACTGGGCCCACTCGGTAGTGCATCATCATAATGAGCACAAAGTGAAAGTGTCTGGTCACGGGATCATGCATTACGGTACGAGTATGACTTGCCAGTAACGAGACTGAACGAGGTATTGGGATACCGACGATCGAGTATCGGGCAAGTAACTTACCGTCTGACAAAGGGAATAGTATACGGGGTTGCTTAAATCCTCGACATCGTGGTTCATCCGATGACATCATCGAGGAGCATGTGGGAGCCAACATGGGTATCCAGATCCCGCTGTTGGCTATTGACCTGAGAGCGTCTCGGTCATGTCTGCATGTCTCCCGAACCCGTAGGGTCTACACACTTAAGGTTCGGTGACGCTAGGGTTATTAGGAAGACTTGTATGTGATTACCGAATGTTGTTTGAGTCCGGATGAGATCCCGGACGTCACGAGGAGTTCGAGAATGGTCCGGAGGTAAATATTTATATATGGGAAGTTGTCAAACGGACACCGAAAAGTTTGGGTCATATCGGTATTGTCTGGGACCACCGGAAAGGTTCCGGAGGACCACCGGAGGGCCACCTCCCGGGGCCACTTGGCTGCGTGGGAGGCAGCCAGCCCTGGTGGGCTGGGCGCACCCTCCCTTGGGCCCATGCGCCTAGGGTTGAGGGAACCCCAAGGGGGCGCCTTGCTTGGGGGTAAGCCCCTCCCTTGGTCGCCGCCCCCCTCTAGATGCATCTAGAGGGCCGCCCCTCCTCCCTTCCCCTATAAATAGAGGGGTGAGGGAGGGCTGCACACACAACTTGAAGGCGCAGCCCTCCCTCCCAACACCTCTCCTCCTCCGCGGCGCTTGGCGAAGCCCTGCCGAGGGCTGTCACTCCATCATCATCACGCCGTCGTGCTGCTGTTGGAGCCATCTTCCTCAACCTCTCCTTCCTCCTTGCTGGATCAAGACGGAGGAGACGTTGCCTGCACTGCACGTGTGTTGAACGCGGAGGTGCTGTCCGCTCAGCACTTGGTCATCGGTGGTCCGAGTACGACTCCATCATCACCATCCCCTCGAAAGCTTCCGCACGCGATCTACAAGTGGTATGTAGATGCAAACTCATTCCCTTGACTCGTTGCTTAGATGAACTCATAGATGGATCTTGGTGAAACCGTAGGAAAAATTTTAATTTTCTGCAACGTTCCCCAACAAAACCCTCTTTCCGAATAATTAACTCAAACAAGTTTTTGCGTCTGTAAAATTTTACCCTAGTTCAGATTATTAAACGGATCTTGTTTCTCTCGCCGTTTGAGTTTCGTTGCTCCGTTTGGTTTGATTCTTTTTGCGAACCAGAGTTCTTAAGTTGAACTCTGCGGTCAATCTCTTTTATTTGAGTTTCGCTTGTGCATCTTTGCTTGTTGCTTATGTATGTTATTGTTTGCTTGCGATAGAATTCCCGGAGTGCAAAGCGTGTTACTACGAGTCTCTAGGATTCGCGGATCGTCAGCAAGGCAAGTAACACTTTGATCATACTCTTTTCATACCCAGTTTTTATGCATTAGCTCAATCCTCAAACATTGCATGATTAGGATGTCATTAACTTGTGGGTATTGGCAAGTAGTAGATGAGGTAGAACCTATTATCCTGTTACTATCAAACCCTTGGGAGTTACTTCTACGTGTTGCTTATATTGTTATGCTATGCTCATGGACGTGGTTTGGGTTTGAGTGAATCCATGACAAATGCGAGATTGTTAATTAATGGTTTATTTTAAGGTGGCAACTTTAATACACATCTGGGTGGATTGAGGCACCTGGGGAACCCAGTGTTGTCTGTTTTATTTTTGGAAATCCCGGGGTACCCGTGTGATCTTCCTATGGAACACCACCCAGGCTCAAAGGGAACTGAGATCATTCATGCTAGAAACTTCTGTGTGCAGTCACAAGCTACTATGGGCTCTAGCAGGTAGTTGGTTTTGTAGGTTTGGTATGGTCTACCCGGAGTAGAGAGTTAATGTTTCTGAAAGACTATGTCTCGGTCATCCGTTTCTCAAACACCATGAAGTGCGAGAAATCAACGGAGGCGATCGAATCTTGTGGGGAGAAGTGCACAAACCTCTGTAGAGTGTACAATCTAATCATGGTTAGCCGTGTCCCCGGTTATGGACAATTTTGAGTATCTAGTACTTGAGTTATCACGTGTATCTCATCACTCTTAATTAATATTGTTGGGTTGTTATCTACTTTAATTGGGATTGAGTTGGGGTTATACCTTCTCAATGTTTCAACCACCATGATAGTTAAATTGAAATATATTCCTTTGTTGTAGGGGAAAAATGGCTTTTTGCAAAACTTTAACCATAGAGCTTTCCACCAGCCAAATATGCATGTAGTGATAGCATTATTTCGGTTCCTTCTCTATTGTGTTATATTGCCAGCATATTCCATGTGCTGACTCGTTCTCGGGCTGCAACGTATTATGTTGCAGACTTATCAGACGAGGAGTAAGGTTCGATAGGTCGTTGCCGTGCAGCTCAGCTATGCCGTTGGAGTTGATGGACTCACTTTATCTTCCAAGCCTTCCGCTGTTATCGCATTAGATGGTCTTAAGCCATATTATTGTAATAGGTTCTCTCTTGAGACATTCGATGTAATAAGTGTGTGATTGCTAATCTGTTATAAATCCTTTGAGTATTGTGTGTGTCAGCATTACTGATCCAGGGATGACACTGAAACACATAGACTTGACCATCTGAGGTCGGGTCGCTACATTATGGACACACCGATACCTTGAATTTACCTCAGTGCCTTGTTGAAGTCGGGTCAGCCCCGAGGGGTACCCCCAAGAGTTACCAAAGTCGGCTTGACCAGGAGGGTACCCGCTAGTTAATTACGAGGCACGGCCGGGCAGGCAGATCGTCCTAGAGAGGGATGGGACTGAAACTTGCCATAAGTTCTCGACACGGGGCTACAGGATCACTGATTGTCTCCCATGCTCCCAAGTCACTAACGGTTTGGATATGTGATCTGAGTAGGCCTCTGGTCTTTTTTCACTAGCCACAACTGAAAGTGCAACTATCCCTGGGTGGTTTTGGTAATTATTAACAACATATAGCTCATTGAGCTAATGCTATTTCAAGATAAATATTTCAGGAAAGCTCAATGATTGGCATGGCATGGATTAGGAATGTGGACCCCTCAAAATGGTAAGAACAAAGGATTGGCTCAAGCTCTAAAGATCAAGACTCTACATTTTACTTTTAGTGATCCAAGATCACATTGAGTCCACAGGAAAAGCCAATACTATTAAAAGGGGATGAGGTGTTGCTTAATGGCTTGCTTGCTCAAAGTCCTTAGTGATATGCTCCAAAACCCTCAACCACTTTCTCATATCCATATATGTCCCTAACCAAAAGTCAAACTCGGCCCCACCAAAACTTTCTATCCGGCGCCACCGAGTTCATTTGACATAGCCACTGCCACAAAACCCTAATCAATTCGGTCTCACCGATAGGGATCTCGGTCTCACCGAGATGGGATTGCAAACTCTCTGTTTCCCTTCGTAACGTTTTGGTCCAACCGAGATGCGCGATCGGTCCCACTGAGTTCGCAATGCAAACTATCTGTTTCCCTTTCGTAACGTTTCAGTCTCACCGAGATGAGCGAATCGGTCCCACCGAGTTTGCCTGACCAACTCTCTGGTTAGCTTATTACCAAAATCGGTCCCACCAAGTTTGTGTAATCGGTCTCACCGAGATTACGTTATGCCCTAACCCTAATGAAATTGGTCCCACCGAGTTGACATGTCGGTCCCACCAAAAATCCTAACGTTCACATTTTGAACTAAATCGGTCTGACCAAGTTGCATTATTCGGTCCCACCGAGTTTGGTGATTTGTGTGTAACGGTTAGATTTTGTGTGAAGACTATAAACACCCCTCCACCCACTCTTCATTCGTGAGGAGAGCATCAGAACATGCCTACACTTCCATCATACATTTTCTGAGAGAGAACCACCTACTCATGTGTTGAGGTCAATATATTCCATTCCAACCATATGAATCTTGATCTCTAGCCTTCTCCAAGTTGCTTTCCACTCAAATCACCTTTCCACCAAAATCCAAATATGTGAGAGAGAGTTGAGTGTTGGGGAGACTATCAATTGAAGCACAAGAGCAAGGAGTTCATCATCAACACAACATCTATTACCTTTTGGAGAGTGGTGTCTCCTAGATTGGTTAGGTGTCACTTGGGAGCCTCCATCAAGATTGTGGAGTTGAAGCAAGGAGTTTGTATGGGCAAGGAGATCGCCTACTTCGTGAATATCTACCCTAGTGAGGGAAGTCCTTCGTGGGCGATCGCCATGGTGGAATAGACAAGGTTGCTTCTTCGCGGACCCTTTATGGGTGGAGTCCTCCATGGACCCGCGCAACCGTTACCCTTCGTGGGTTGAAGTCTCCATCAACGTGCATGTACGAATAACACCACCTATTGGAACCACGCCAAAAATCTACGTGTCTACATTGCGTTTGCTCCCTCCAAACACCTCCCTTTACCTTCATTTGCAATGTTTGGCATTCTACTGCAATACTCTTAGACTTGCATGTGTAGGATGTTTACTTGTGTCGGCGTTCTGGGAACGGGGGTACCCAGACTTGCCTGCCTGCGGTCTGCGGCGTGGCTCAAGGGGTGGCCTAGTACGGCCCATCTTCATCAACACAAGCTCAAGACCCTCGCGAGGGGCCAAGCCTCGCGGGGCGGAAGGCAGGAAGCTTCCTCAGGCACGACCTCGTCAGGCTGGCTCGCGAGGAGGCAGAGAGATCAAGGCGGGGTACCTCACGAGGTGCCAATGACGCAAGCCATGACGACCAAGGGCGCCAGGCGGGCGCCAGCCCGCGCAGTGTCCTCATTTCCCCTTTGGTGCAAAGGAGGCAAGCGCAGGCCAAGGGTATCAAGCAAAGGCAACCATTTTGGTGCAAGAAGACCAAGACCAGCAGAACGACAGGAAGGAGGTCATCTTGGAGCCCAAGCCGGCGTCAGCGTCAGAGTCTTTGGCAGGCAGGGACCGACTTTAGTCAGGATAAGTGCACTAGATGTTCCCCTTCAAAATGGCCAATTGTTGGCGCCCTTCCAGCTAAATATTTGGGCAGAGGCCCAGGGCCTCCGCCTATATATAGGACTAGCCACCACCATGGCGGGAAGACGGATGGAGAAAGCTAGAGAGAGAGATCGAGATCGATCTGAATCGGCACCTAGAAAGAGAGACAGAGGGGCGACTGAACTCCCCTAGCAGTTCATCGCACCAGCTCAAGAACAGACCCTCGCGAGGCTGTTCTTCCCTTGTACTGTTCATCATCAGCCCTAGAGGCAATCCACCACCACACCACACACTGGAGTAGGGTATTACACCAAAATGGTGGCCTGAACCAGTATAAACCTCGTGTCCCTTGTGTTGTTCTTTGTGTAGTTTATATCCTTGCAAGGCCACGAGACATAGGTAGGTTGAAGGTGCGATCTCCGCGTGCACCCCAGAGTTCGAACCTAGAGGGTCTGCCGGAACCCGAAATCCGACATTTCGCGCGCCAGGTAGGGCTGGCCCAGTACGGCCCATCTTCATCAACACAAGCTCAAGACCCTCGCGAGGGGCCAAGCCTCGCGGGGCGGACGACGGGAAGCTTCCTCAGGCACGGCCTCGTCAGGCTAGCTCACGAGGAGGCGGAGAGATCAAGGTGGGGTACCTCACGAGTTGCCCATGACGCAAGACATGACGACCAAGGGCACCAGGCGGGCGCCAGCCCACGCAGTGTCCTCATTTCCCTTTGGTGCAAAGGAGGCAAGCGCGGGCCAAGGGTATCAAGCAAAGGCAACCATTTCGGTGCAACAAGACCAAGACCTGCAGAATGGCAGGAAGGAGGTCATCGTGGAGCCCAAGCCGGCGTCACCGTCAGAGTCTTTGGCAGGCGAGGACCGACTTTAGTCAGGATAAGTGTACTAGATGTTCCCCTTCAAAATGGCCAATTGTTGGCGCCCTTCCCGCTCAATATTTGGGGAGAGGCCCAGGGCCTCTTCCTACAAATAGGACTAGCCACCGACCGGATAGAGAGATTGATCTGAATCGGCACCTAGAGAGAGAGAAAGAGAGGCGACTGAACTCCCCTAGCAGTTCATCGCACCAGCTCAAGAACAGACCCTCGCGAGGCTGTTCTTCCCTTGTACTGTTCATCATCAGCCCCAGAGGCACACACCATACACTGGAGTAGGGTATTACACCACAATGGTGGCGTGAACGACTATAAACCTCGTGTCCCTTGTGTTGTTCTTTGTGTAGTTTAGATCCTTGCGAGGCGACGAGACGTAGGTCGGTTGAAGGTGCGATCTCCGCGTGCACCCTAGAGTTTGAACCTAGAGGGTCTGCCGGAACCCGAAATCCGACATTTGGCGCGCCAGGTAGGGGTGCACCAGAATCCGCCTTCCGTCGGCCTGCTCTTCGCCGCCCCTCGCATCCATGTCAGACGCTCGTCGAGCCCGCGCCGAGCGCCGTGCCGCTCTCGCTACTCGCATCGCCCAGACGGCTCCCGTCGGCGGCCGCCCCCGCCGTTCCCCGTCGCCTGCCAACAATGCCGCCACCGGCCCGGTGGGGACCGAGCAGCAGGCGTCGTCTCTGCACCCTTCGGTACGGTGAGATCTTGGAGGGCTTGATCTTGGAGGTCTCCGTGCGCTGCCGCCACCCCGCCGCTAGCTCCAGCCGATTCTTCGTCCCACGCCCGTCGCGCTCCTGCGGACGCGCACGCCTCATTGCTCCTGGCAAGGGAACTCCTGCACTACCGTCCCGTCGATGACCTCTACGACGAGTGGCTCGCCCGCATCACCGAGCTCGTCAGCGCCACCGGGGGCTCCCCTGCGCCGTCCCTCTCGCTGCACCGCGCCCCGTCTAGCGCGGGCGATGAAGCTCCGGGGGCGCCTCAGCCGCCTCCCCCTCAAGAAGGCGCCTTGGCCCCAAGGCGCGTGGCCCCTAGGCGGAACCCACTCCGTCCGGCACCAGCACAGCAAGAGACGAGTTGCCAAGAGATCCCTCGTCCCCAAGAAGCTGCTCGAGTGCTCCCCGCACCGGCCCTTCACGACCGCGCTCCTGCTCCAGCACGCCAAGACCCCGCGCTGCTCCCGGCGGCAGCGCACGGAGACCTCTAAGATCAAGCCCTCCATCACCAAAGGCCTCCCGTGGCCACTGCAGGCTGCCATGCCTTCACCGCCGAGCTGCGCAGTGTGGCCTGGCCGGGCAAGTTCAAGCCAGACCTGCCCCCACGCTACGATGGCACGGCCGACCCTGCGGAGTTCCTCCAGCTCTATGAGCTGGGCATCGAAGCCGCCAACGGAGACGAGAATGTCATGGCGAACTGGTTTCGCATGGCGCTCAAGGACGGTGCCCGCACCTGGCTCCTGAACCTGGCTCCTGGCACGATTTCCTCCTGGAACGAGATGTGCACCCGATTCATCGCCAACTTCCAAGGCACCTGCGATCGGCCCCCGGCCATGAGTGACTTGCGCCGCATCAAGCAGCAGTCAGGGGAGACCCTGCAAAAGTTCATCTAACGTTTCAACAACGCTCGCCTTAAGATCCCCAGGGTGTCTGAGTAGGCCATCATCTCAGCCTTCTCCGAAGGTGTGCGTGACATCAAGATGAAGGAAGAGCTCGTGATCCATGAAGACCTGTGCACATCCCTGGAGCTGTTCAACTTGGCGACCAAGTTTGCCAGGGCTGAGGAAGGATGCCTTCCCCTGCTTGAGCTGCCGGCTGCCGACCCAGAAGAGAAGAAACCCAAGGTCAAGGACGTGAAGCGCAAGGGGGCTGCCGTGCTTGCAGCTGAGCCGGACACCAAGCAAGGAAGGGATCAGCCTGAGTCATCCAAGGGCAGTCGATACTGCGTGTACCATGACCTCCACACCCACAACACCAACGAATGCCAAGAGCTCAGGGCCGTGCGAGACGTGCACGCCGGCCGACGCCCTGAGCGCAGCGACCGGGGCTATGGCCGAGGATGAGGAAGAGGTCGAGGACGATGGGAAGACAGTGGCCCTCGCCAAGGGTGGCGTGACCGACCTCACGAGGACCGCTGGCAGGATCAGCCTCGCAAGGGAGATTGGAGGGACCCGCCTCGCAAGGGAGGCTGGAGGGATCAGCCTCGCGAGGATCGCCCACAAGGCAACGCAGGCCTCCCTCCTCTGCCACCGCAGCCAAGGAGAAATGAAGACCATCATCAGGACGAGGGGGCTGGGGGCTTCCAGGAGCCGCGCTCAATCGCTTGCATCCTGGGCGGAGCTCAAGCCCCAGCCTCTCAGCGCATCTTCAAGCAGTTCGCTCGCGAAGTGAATGCAGTCCTCCCCGGGCTCAAAGCCACACGCCCCCTCAGTTGGTCAGCGTGCGCCGTCACATTCAGCTCAGCGGATTGGCTCAAGTGCGCAACCACAGCCAGAGTCCTCCCGATGCTTTGTTCCCCAATCATCAGCAATGTGCAAGTCACCAAGACCCTCATCGATGGCGGAATAGGGCTCAATGTCCTGTCCGTTGAGAAATTCAACAATCTCCAAGTGCCATACAATCAGCTTCAGCCAACCAAGCCTTTCTCCGGAGTCACTGATGGCTCCACAGTTCCGATAGGGCAGGCCCGCCTTCCTGTCACCTTCAGGACGCGCGACAACTACTGCACCGAGCTCATTGACTTCGATGTCGCTCACATTCGCCTGCCGTACAATGCCATCCTCGGGTACCCAGCTCTGGCCAAGTTCATGGCCGTGACCCATCACGGCTACAATGTCCTCAAGATGCCAGGAAGCGGTGGAGTCATCACGGTGCCTTGTGAAGAGAGAGACGCAGTGTGTTCCCTGGAGCGTGCTTTCCAAGCCGCGTCAATTGAAGACCCAGATCACAGGGGCGGGAGGCTTCCCGAGGCTGCTCCTAAGAAGAAGAAGACATTGCCTGGCCCGAACCCTCAGGAGGCAGGCCCCTCGTGGTCGCGCATGTTCAGGGGCACCTCCTCTGTCAGATAGGAAGGCGCGCCCGGCGCCTCCTCGAGCAAGGCTCGGGGCTCTCTCCTGGAGGGCCACCGACTTTGCTAAGATCACGAGGGAGGCGCTCGGGCATCACTTGGAGGCGTGTTTCAAAGCACGTTTCCCTCAGGAAGAAGCAAGGCAAGGAGGGCCAAACCCTCAGGAGTTCGTCAGCAAGATCATTCAGGAGCTGCAGGAGTCAAGAGTCATGAGTGGCAGCCGCCGCCACTCCGCCGTAGCTCCCCATCCAGCGAGGATGGTGGGCTGCGTGTCTGCATCGACATACCAGGCTCAACCGAGCCGCCTCAGAGCGCCTGCCTCACGCGTGGAGCGCTGTGAAGGTCCACCCATAGCTATGTTCGCATGCCTTACGGCCTGCGAACGCGGCTGCCAGCAGCTGGCCAGCGCTCATGAGGAGCATCCTGAAGCTCAAGTGGCAGGCGTCGCAGATCTGGCGGAGATGGAGATGGTTCGCGAGGAGCCACCAGCGCCTCCTGAGGCTCCTGGGCCTGGGGGCTCGTGAAGATTGGCTTATGCAACGCACGACGTCCGCTTGTTCAGCATCCCTTCATCTTTAACATTATCAGGTGACATTCTCCGAGTTTCATTTTTAGCTGGGAGCGCCCCCCCAGGGCTGCATCATTCCCAGGTCGCATGGGTCCGTCCCTGCGGCAGGTATCCCTCTTTGATTCATGTTTCTAGTTTACCTTATTGGGGGCGCCCCTCGGGCTGCATCATCCCCAAGTCGCTCGGGCCCGACCCAGCGATGTTCGCCTTCTCTACACCTATCTAAATGGATTCGCTCCTTCGTGATTAACACCCAGTGATGGAGCTGCTCCCTAACGGCACGACGCTTGCGCATGGGTCCGTCCCTGCAACATCGACAAACCTAAATGGCTGAGCTCTAGCCGCGGCAGCCCCACAAGGCGCCACCTCGTCAAGCCTTCAGTGCCTCGTCACCCCTCCAGAGCAACCAACGGCTGACTGTCGATTATCATGGCGAACTCTCGTTCTTCTTGTGATGAGCCTGCAGGATCTCTTCAAGAAGCAGCGTCAGGCGAGGCCTTCACGACGTCTCCTTCACTCTCGTCTGCGTGAACCGCTTGCATGTTAAAGGGGGGGTACCTGAGCATCGCGACTCATGGACTCCTACTGGCTCTCCAGCCCTCACCTCCTGGCCTTGTCCACGGCATCGCGACCTGGCATACCAGTGACGGCTGAGCTCGCTCGAGGGCCGGGACCTGAGGACGTAGAGCATAAAGGGGAGTAAAGGCGAGAGGGAAGAGGCACGCGGGGACCTCGCCGGGAAATTCCTCAACTGCCGATGCGCGAACCTAACGCCGCACCAAGAGGCGGTTCCTGACTCCCGAGATAAGTCATCCTCCGGAAATACTAGCTATCGCAGCTCCGAACTCGCACCTAATGCAATCCCGTGTTGGCGACGTCGCGCTCTTTTCTCACCGAACGATGGCTGCATGAGCGCTAAAGGGGACCTCCTGAGCATCGCGACTCAGGGGCTCTTACTGGACCCCGGGCCACTCACCTCCTGGCCTTGACAGCGGCATCGCGACCTGGCATACCAGCGATGGCTGAAGCCTGCCTTGGGACCGGGACCTGTCAGCGCAGAGCGTCAAGCCCTCGCGAGGTTCGAAAGGAGGAACTGAGCTAAGATGGGATGAGAATCTCGCACCACTTCACGATAATGATCATATTAACAAACAGAACCGCAAGCACCTTACAAGCCCCCACGGGGTGTGTCTTTCGATTCCTTGCAGGGAACAAAAGGAGCAGATCCTAAAGAGCGCTAACTACACGCGCCTCTGTGAAAGACGCCATCATCAATAGTGGGCCGTCAAACACCGGAGCCAACCCCATCCAGATCAGTGGCGGCGGCGGCCTGACGCGCCCGCCCGGCTCCGAGCGCGGTGCGAGCTCGGAGGCTCGTATCTGTCATCGCTCGTCTCCGGAGTCGCGAAGAGCTCGGCGGAGTCGCTGGATCCTCCGACTCCTCCGCTGCCTGAGGAGCTGCTGGGGGAGCGGTCGGCGAGCCTAGTCCTCGCCACGGCAGGGCCCCGGCCGCCTCTCTCAGGGCAACACTCCAGCCGGCGTCCTTCCGCGTTGAAGACCTTGATGAACATCACGGACGCGCCATCGTACTCCAGGTGGATCACGAGGGCGCCCCTCATCCTACAGAACCGGGCGATCTCGCCCCAGCCTCGGGTAATGAAGACCTTGCCTGGAGCGACGACCGCAACCACCGCTCCGGTCGCAGGGGTCGTGCAGCCGGCGTGCTGCAACCAAAGCTCCAGAGAGCCCCTCTGCGGAATCACAAAGGCGAAGGAGGGAGGAAGGCGAATCCAAGACTGAGGAGGCATGGAGGCGTGGAGCACAAACTCTCGGGAGGATCCCTCGGCATGGACTCTGGGCGGAACAACGCGCACCGCCGTGACCCGCCGACGCCGACGGCGGCGTCGTCCGTGGCGTTCGGCGTCAACTCCTTCAGGGCCCTCAATGCGGGCGTACAAAGGCAGCGGGAACCCTGGCGGTGGCCGCTCGTACTAGGGCCTCGACACCTCCTGCCGGGCGCCCTCATCTCGGCGGCAGAGGGCTAGCCTTTTCTTCGGCGGAAGCGGATCGGGACCCTCTCGGGGGGGCTTTCCTTTCTCTTCCACGGAGAACCGGCGGATCGGAGCCATTGTCGCAATGTGGAGCAAGGGCAAGGATGGAGAAGAAGTAGAAGAAAGAAGAGATGGACTTGAAGGGCTCACGCCGTTCCGTACATATGGCTGGGGGAGGCCAACCGTCGACCTCCACGATCACAGGTACTCATGACCCGCTTTGCATGTAGGGACTTGTCAATTCATGCAGTTGCCGAGGCGTCATGGGGAAGCAGGGACGCCCACGTCCAATCAACCTCCATGCGGCGTTCAAGGCCGCTGGTTGTTGGGGCCCGCGGCGCTTCGCACTTGCCCCTTCGCTTCTCTTCTAAGCCAAGTCTAGGCGCGCCTTGGGCCCGGGGGCTACTGTCGACGTTCTGGGAACGGGGGTACCCAGACTTGCCTGCCTGCGGCCTGCGGCGTGGCTCAAGGGTGGCCCAAGACGCCCATCTTCATCAACACAAGTGAAGACCCTCGCGAGGGGCCAAGCCTCATGGGCGGACGACGGAAGCTTCCTCGAGCACGGCCTCGTCAGCTGGCTCGCAAGGAGGCGGAGAGATCAAGGCGGGTACCTCACGAGGTGCCCATGACGCAAGCCATGACGACCAAAGGCGCCAGCGGGCGCCAGCCAGCGAGTGTCCTCATTTCCCTTTGGTGCAAAGGAGGCAGCCTTGGCCAAGGGTATCAAGCAAAGGCAACCATTTCGTGCAACAAGACCAAGACCAGTAGAACGGCACGAAGGAGGTCATCGTGGAGCCCAAGCCAAGGCCACCACCGTCGAGTCTTTGGCGGCGAGGACCGACTTTAGTCGGGATAAGTGTACTAGATGTTCCCCTTCAAAATGGCCAATTGTTGGCGCCCTTCCCGCTTAATATTTGGGGAGAGGCCCAGGGCCTCTTCCTATAAATAGGACTAGCCACCCACCGGATAGAGAGATCGATCTGAATCGGCACCTAGAGAGAGAAAGAGAGGCGACTGAACTCCCCTAGCAGTTCATCGCACCATCTAAAGAACAGACCCTCACGAGGCTGTTCTTCCCTTGTACTATTCATCATCAGCCCCAGAGGCAATCCACCACACCTCATACTGGAGTAGGGTATGACACCACAATGGTGCCTGAACCAGTATAAACCTCTTGTCCCTTGTGTTGTTCTTTGTGTAGTTTAGATCCTTGCGAGGCGATGAGACGTAGGTAGGTTGAAGGTGCGATCTCCGCGTGCACCCCAGAGTTCGAACCTAGAGGGCCTGCCGGAACCCGAAATCTGATAACTTGACTAGTGCTAAGTTGCTAAAATCTGCCAAGACTTAAAATTGGGAAAAGGCTAGATTTTTATTTGGTCAAGTAGTCTAATCACCCCCCTCTAGACATACTTTCGATCCTACAAGTGGTATCAGAGCTTTGGTCTCCATTTGCCTTGATTTCCATAGCTTTTTGTGATCATAGCCTTGGTTTCACAACCTAGGAGAGTATGGCGTCTAGCGAGGGAAATTACCACCGTAGAGGTCCTTACTTTGATGGTACTAATTTTTCTAGTTGGAAGCATAAGATGCAAATGCATATTCTTGGACATAACCCCGCCGTTTGGGATATTGTGTGTATTGACTTGCAAGGTGAATTCTTTGATGGGAGAGAACCGAACGGTGAAGCTACCACGGAAGAGTTGAATATGCTGCAATACAATGCTCAAGCTTGTGATATTCTCTTGAACGGATTGTGTCCCGAAGAATTCAACAAAATTAGCCGTCTTGAGAATGCAAAGGAAATTTGCGATACTTTGACTGATATGCACGAGGGTACCGACTCCATCAAGGAATCCAAATTGGACGTGCTTCAAAGTCAACTTGACAAGTTCAAAATGAAGCATGGTGAAGGTGTCGCTGAAATGTACTCTAGGCTTGCTCTCATGACAAATGAGATTGGCGGCTTAGGAAGTGAAGAGATGACCGATAGATTCATCATCAAGAAGATCCTAAGAGCCTTGGATGGAAAATATGATACCGTGTGCACACTGATCCAAATGATGCCCAATTACAAAGATCTCAAGCCAACGGAGGTCATTGGAAGAATTGTTGCTCATGAGATGTCACTCAAAGATAAGGAAGAGCTCCACAACAAGTCAAGCGGTGCTTACAAAGCCTCATGTGATGCTCCCACATCATCAAGTGAGAAACAAACCTTCAATGAAGAATTGAGCCTAATGGTGAAGAATTTCAACAAGTTCTACATGAGAAGAAGAAAGGAAAGAAGTTCCAAGTCAAGGTACTACAATGATAAAAGATCTTCAAGTCATGAACGAAATTGCTACAATTGTGGAAGACCCGGACACTACCTCAATGAGCATACGACTCCCTACAAAAGAAGAGAAGATTCTCCTAAAAGAAGAAGTAAAAGAGAAGAATCACCACCAAGAGAGAGGAGTAGAGATGATCGTTACGAATGTAGAAGCTCTCGGAGAAGCAATGATTCAGAAAGGAAGGACAAATCATCAATGAGCTACACAAAACGAAGACATCAAGCTCATGTTGGTGAATGGGTATCCGGCTCCAACTCTGATCATCACTCCGAAAGAAGTTGTCACTCCGACTCCGAATATACTAAAGATGAAGGTGTTGTCGGGTCTAGCACTTGTGTCAAACAACTCCTACGACATATTTGACTCACCAAATGAAGGAATTGGAAGATGCTTCACGGATAAAGGCCCAAAGGTATCACACCCCGAGTATATTGATTTCAATAGTGATGAAGATGATTTGTTAGGAGATGATGATTTACTTTTTGACAACTCTAGCTATGAAAACTATGATGAAATTCCTACTAATCATGCTAATCAAGATAAAACGAATGACGATGATAAGAAGGAGATTGAGCGTCTAACTAAAGAACTAAACACTCTTAAGTTAGCTCATGAAACTACCTTGGAAGATCATCGAGAACTTTTAAAGACTCATGAGAAGCTACGCTTTGAAAAACTCAACCTTGAGCAAGAGCATGAGTTCTTAAAGGCAATCAATGATGATCTTTGCAAGAAAAGTTCTTCTTACATTCCCAAGCGTTTACTCTTGTCTACTTACATGCCACAAGTAAAATCTAGCAACAAGAGTAATAAAGATTCTTCATCTAGTAGTAACAATAATCATGCTAAATCCAATTTTGTTGCTTCTAGTAGTTCTCTTGATTCCACTAATGATTCTCTTAGCCAAGTCACACTTGAGCAAGAAAATAGCTTATTGAAGGGAAATTGTCGGGGAAACTGATCCACGAACACCTATGGGACCGGCGGACCAAGCCCCTTTCGGTTCGGCGGGGGCGGAGATCGCACGAAGAGCGGATCGAGGCGAAGCACACGAGCCGTTTACCCAGCTTCGGAGCTCTCCGGAGAGATAACACTCCTACTGTTGCATGTCTGAGTGTATTGAGTTCTTGCTCGGAAGCGCTGAGTGCTACAGTACACACTAGCTGCTAACAAGACCGAGCGTGAGTGTTTTTCTGCCTCCCAACCCCCCTCTACGTTGCGCATGGGCCTCCTTTTATATGCTAAAGGGGTCTCCGACAGGTGGCAACGTAGACAAGGGTAAAAATGGAAAAGGAATTGCGGTTGGTACAACTACCGCACGCAGTGTATTATACCTAACCCTGACGGGAGGGTACAAAGGCATTAAATGCCCGTCACGCCGCCCAAATAGTGCAAAAAGGACCGTCGGGACGCCACCGCTGCCACGATGGCAATCTTGTCGCGCCGCTGCCACCGCAAGCACCGCCTGGCCGCACATGACCTCTTGCCACGCGCGTCTGGAAAGGTCCCAGGGCGACATGTTGGTGGATGTGCTGGAGCGCGGGTACAGAGTGGTAGTTTGCCGCGGCAAGCGCCTTGCCGTGGTCGTTGTCTTGTCGCGTCCAAAGCTTGTCGCCACGGGGCCTCGCCGGACGCTGCGTGGCGTCGCGGCATGTTCCTTGAGATGCCTTGTTGGCCTTCCGGCAAGCTCCTCTTGCCGGGCCTTGTCTCCTTGGCTTGAATACTTTGTTCTTGAATGGCTCCAAAGGAACCACGGAGGACCTTGGTGGTCACCCGCAAGCCTTTGCTGGTGTCTGAACTGCCGTGCACAAGTTCGGGATACTAGGGTACCCCTACTCTAGTACACCGACAGAAATATAGAGAAGGGTGTCTACAAGAGTCTTGCCGGAAGTAAGAAATTTGAGGAAATTGTACGCAAGCAAGGACGACACCGGAAGAATCAAGGTATTGGTTTTGAATGAAAGTTCAATGCCAACAGAGTTGAGTGGGAAGAAGATCAATACCCTAAGACGAAGTTTGTTCCTCAACAAGAGAAGTATGATCCTACTTCTTTCCAAGGAACACAAGCTCAAGATGATCTTCCACCACAAGACCACAAGAAAAAAGGCAAGGACAAGCTTTAAGAGGAGATTGATGCATTTGAAGAAGCTCCTAAGGCCTTGGTCAAGTGGGTTCCCAAGACTACATCAAGTTCTACTTCATCAAGTACGACTACAACTCCAAGGATTCCCATCAAGATGGTGTGGATCCCGAAGAAGAAGAGCTAGAGAGTTCTTGAGGGTGACTCCGCCAACATACTTCACTCATATCTTTTGGCAAGGACGTGTGCAAACAACTTCCATATCTTGCACAAGTTCAAGGAGTCACAAACCCTCTTATTGTTAAGACAAGGGACAAGGTCACCTAATGCTTTCATGGACATCATCTATGTGTACATCACTCTATGTCTATGGATATCCTTGTTTGTTCCTTGTGGGACTAACCCGTGTAGGTATTGAAAGTGCAACTCACTCCAATGGATTGCTCCAAATGATCTACATCAACATTGAGCATCTACATCTTCAACACCTACATGAAGTCATCATCGACAAAACCCGAGGTTAGTTCATCCCTCTTAGGGGGGATATCACATCTAGGGGAGATTTACTCTAATCAATTGAGCTAAAGCAACTCTAATGATATGAACACAACAATGCTTTATGTAAAAGTGGTAACCCCATTTGTGCTTAAACAATGAGTATGACCTATGATCAAATGTTCTCATTTGACTCCTAAGTCAATATACTCATATATAGATGACCTAGTCATCGCCAAATTGCTTGATAGATGCTAGAGTGTTTGTGCATGCTTTGTCACATATTTCATTTGCCATTTTATTATGTGAGCATGTTGATTGCATATTTTACTCACTCGAGGACATCCATTTGTTGTTTTGAATATTTGGCTTTTTTTCTTTTGCCAAATGGATGGACAAGAATGCCTAAGAACTCCCTCTAGCTATCTATGATTTTCTCGTCTCAAACTCTATTCATGCTACATCGCAAAGTTTGATCAAGTCAGATTCGAACCACTCTATGTGAGAAGCACTCGGAGTCCCCGATTCATCATAGACTTAAACTTCCAAAACCTCTTTGTGCATTTCTGCATGACCAAGTCATCCACTTCGGTCACACCGAGTTCACTAAGTTGATCTAGGTTTTCAATCACGGTGCAACCGATTTGAACCTTTCCGTCATTAATCGAGTTGCAGAACGCCATGATTCGCATCTTGGTGCCACCGAGTTGTTCCACTCGGTCACACCGACAGGGTCAGGATATATAAACCCATGGGTGAGATTTTGGAAATTTCTTCAAACTCCTCAGCCCGCGCATGTGTCCTGCTCTGCCTTCTTGGGTCTTCGGATCGTCTCCTCGCCGCCAGTGACCTCCCGTTGCTGGTTTCCATCGATGTTGGAAATCTGCTCCCTCGTTGCCGCCGTAGCGAACCACTGCCGAACTAGGGTATGGGTTCGACTCTATGTGCTAATTCCTTAACTCCGATTCATCGCACATTGCTTTGCCATGATCTTTACCATGTATGCAAACGTTCTATCCACAGAAAACATCCTTTAGGTTAGATTTGATTTGAAAATTTAGGGTTAGGTCTCCGTTGAACTCATCTCGGACCGACCGAGTTGTAGAAATCGGTCTCACCGATTTGGCTTAGGCCATAGCACATGCATTTTCGGCTGACCAAAAACTGCACATCGGTGTGACCGAGTTCGGTTCTCTGTGAAACCCTAGCAGTCTCGGTGCCACCGAACTGTGACTCGGTCTGACCGAGTTCACTAGTTTAGGCTCCAAAATTGCTTCGGTATCACCGAGTTTAAGAAATCGGTAGCTCCAAAATGCTTTCTGTGGAGAACTAAAAATAAATTTTTGATTAATCTGTTTTGCAAAAACTCTGCAATTTGCGATGCTCATCCACTCTACCTCATCTACATCTATTCACAGGGTCTGCTATCAGTGAGATTGCCAAGATGTCTGACCAGAGTGACAGTTAGAACAAATCTGAGGAACAAGTGCAATTGAGTGAGGATTCAGATCCCTCAAGCAGCTATGATGAGGGCAGTAGAAGCACACCTAGTAACTTGCCCAAGGAAGCCACTAGAGAAAAGAAGAAGAGAACCTCAGACTATGATGATGAGGACTATGTGGCTGTTGAGGATGAGGCCACCTCAAAGAAGAAAGTCCTGAAGAAGGAGTATGTAACAACTGCTGCAACAAAGCCAGTCTTGAACAAGAAGGCACCTGCCAAAAGAGTCCCAATGTCAAAGCCAAGGAAGGTTGCAACAGGAGAGACAATGAAATTCACCATAGAATCTGATGATGGTGAAGCAGCAAGAGATGACAAGAAAAAGAAGAGGGCAAGAACCACAACTGCAGAAGTTCTTGGAAAATCAACTATAGTAAGAGATTCAGAAGAAGAAGAAGAAGAGGATGCTCCAGCACCCAAAGCTCAGAAGCTTATGGGAGATTCTATCAAGTCAGGGGCTGCTCCATCAAAGCCCAAGACTACTCCCAAAGCTCAAGCTCAGAAGCCCCCAAAGCCCAAGAGGAACACTAGAAGTATTCCTGCAGAAGAGAGGAACAAGGCCCCAGTGCCTCATGCTAAAGAAGAGGATGACGAGTCTCTTATTTTGAGAAAGCTGAAACCCAAGATTCCAGACCACAATGATGCTCATCCAGTGGCTGAAGACATGCACATCAGAAAGGATGCTGGACTGAGATTGTGGAGACAGTCTGATCCCTATGCTGTGAGGAGGACTGCAGTTGATTATAGATTTCGTTCAAAAGAACAACAATACTTCTATGAAATAATTTTGCTTGACAAGAAGCCAATTGTCTATGACATGAGATGGGTTGACTGGGAGTACATCAAGAAGAAGGAAGATCACTTCCCAGGAGTATATGATAGCTTCAAAGCATGTGGAGTTGAAAAATTTGTTGGGCAGAAGCTCACAAAATGGAATGATGAGCTGATCATGCAGTTTTACTCCATTGCTCACTTTTATCCAGATGGGAAGATCATATGGATGTCTGAAAGTACTAGGTACCAATCCACTGCTGAAGAATGGGCTAAATTGATCAATGCTCCAGAGGAACATGAAGATGACTTGGATGTGTATGCCAAGAAGAAGAAAGACCACAACACTATGGCAAACATGTACAAAGAGATCCTAGATAAAGCTTTGGAGACTCACAAGCTTGGATCAGTACATTACTTGTTGTCTGGTCTGCCTACCATCAATACAATCCTCAGGCACACTTTGCTACCCAAGTCAGGAGATCACAAGATGATCAGAGGACATTCCATCAACTTATTTCAAATCTTTGATGTCCCTCAAAAGTTTAAGGTCATGAGTCTGATTGTAGATACAATCAAGAGGACAGCTGCTGACCCAAAGAGAAGTTGTGGGTATGCTCCACACATTCAGGAGCTCATCAACTTCAAGATGGGCACAAACACATATTTGCTGGACAAGGAGCATCTACCCTTATATCCTGAGTTTGAAGACAACACTGTAGTGATGAATGAGGAGGAACCATCATCAGCTCAAGCACAAGAGAAGAGAGCCAAAGCTAAGGCTGAGAAAGCTGCCAAGATGCCTCGGGTAGAGGAAGCATCTCAAGTTTTCCTGAAGAGCAAGCAAGATCAGCTTGCATATCTAATCCAATCTACACTGAGGATTGAGAAGGGCTTGGCCACCCTGACTCAAAACCAGGAGAGTCTGGAGAGGAATAGAGACAAAATTTTATCATCTTGATCTAAAGGTAACTGAGATCCAAACAACAGTTGAGCAGCTCTAGGAGGAAGCAGAAAAGAGGAGAGGGAAGGCAACTACTGATGCTTTTCAGCGAGTGCCCAGAGGACAGAGGTCTGCTGCACTGCCTGTACCTGACTCAAGAGCCACAGCATCAGCACCAGCAGCTACAACTTCAGTGCCACCTCCAGTAGCCACTCCACCAGCTCCAACTACATCAACAGATGCCTTCGTCCTTGGAGTTCTCTCTACACCACCTCCAGAAGACCAAGACTGAGAGACGCATAGCACTATGCATTTTTGAACTTTTTGGTAACTTGTTGCCAAATAGGCAGAAATATGTATAGATCATAGGCTTCGAGAGAGAGTGTTTTTCCTTTTATCTCTCTTGCTTTTGGTTGAAATTTTTGTGTGCTTGGTTGATACTCTATGTTTGTGTGAGATACTTGTCTGATCATGTGTTTGATCATATGCTACTTTAATGCTTGCTTGGATGATATTATCTCTTATATCTCTTATATGATCATTCACTTTGATTGGTGATGAGTGCATGCTTTTAATTTTCTATCATTTTGAGCGCTCCACCAAGATGTATGTGACATGGAAGAGTGACCCATGATCCTAATCGATTGTGCATTTTCCATCAAAAGCAAATCTTAAATAGTGCAAAAATTTAGGGGGAGCTCTTGCTTATCACATACTTCTCAAAGTGACGACATATTTCAATTTTATTATCATTTGTCGAAGCTTTGATCTATATGTTGTATTCAATTACCAAAAAGGGGGAGATTGAAAGTGCAACTATCCCTAGGTGGTTTTGGTAATTATTAACAACATATAGCTCATTGAGCTAATGCTATTTCAAGACAAATATTTTAGGAAAGCTCAATGATTGGCATGGCATGGATTAGGAATGTGGACCCCTCAAAATGCTAAGAACAAAGTATTGGCTCAAGCTCTAAAGCTCAAGACTCTACAATTTACTTTTATGGATCCAAGATCACATTGAGTCCATAGGAAAAGCCAATACTATTAAAAAGGGATGAGGTGTTGCTTAATGGCTTGCTTGCTCAAAGTGCTTAGTGATATGCTCCAAAACCCTCAACCACTTTCTTGTATCCACATATGTCCCAAACCAAAAGTCAAACTCGGCCCCACCAAAACTTACTATCCGGCGCCACCGAGTTCATTTGACATAGCCACTGCCACAAAACCGTAATCAATTTGGTCTCACCGTTAGGGATCTCGGTCTCACTAAGATGGGATTGCAAACTCTTTGTTTCCCTTCGTAACGTTTCGGTCCAACCGAGATGAGCGATTGGTCCCACCGAGTTCGCAATG
This sequence comes from Aegilops longissima, assembly GCA_021605205.1. Taxonomy (NCBI): domain Eukaryota; kingdom Viridiplantae; phylum Streptophyta; class Magnoliopsida; order Poales; family Poaceae; genus Aegilops; species Aegilops longissima. The sequence continues at coordinate 200,198,711 of CM038679.1, forward strand.
CAAACTCTGTGTTTCCCTTTCGTAACGTTGCAGTCTCACCGAGATGAGCGAATCGGTCCCACCAAGTTTGCCTGACCAACTCTCTGGTTAGCTTATTACCAAAATTGGTCCCACTGAGTTTGTGTAATAGGTCTCACCGAGATTAGTTATGCCCTAACCCTAATGAAATCAGTCCCACCGAGTTGACATGTCGGTCCCACCGAAAATCCTACTGTTCACATTTTGAACTAAATCGGTGTGACTGAGTTGCATTATTCGGTCCCACCGAGTTTGGTGATTTGTGTGTAACGTTTAGATTTTGTATGGATGCTATAAATACCCCTCCACCCACTCTTCATTCGTGAGGAGAGCTATCAGAACGTGCCTACACTTCCATCATACATTTTCTGAGAGAGAACCACCTACTCATGTGTTGAGGTCAAGATATTCCATTCCAACCATATGAATCTTGATCTCTAGCCTTCTCCAAGTTGCTTTCCACTCAAATCATCTTTCCACCAAATCCAAATCTGTGAGAGAGAGTTGAGTGTTGGGGAGACTATCAATTGAAGCACAAGAGCAAGGAGTTCATCATCAACACACCATCTATTACCTTTTCGAGAGTGGTGTCTCCTAGATTGGTTACGTGTCACTTGGGAGCCTCTGTCAAGATTGTGGACTTGAACCAAGGAGTTTGTACGGGCAAGGAGATCGCCTACTTCGTGAAGATCTACCCTAGTGAGGCAAGTCCTTCGTGGGCGATGGCCATGGTGGGATAGACAAGGTTGCTTCTTTGTGGACCCTTCGTGGGTGGAGCCCTCCATGGACTCGCGCAACCGTTACCCTTCATGGGTTGAAGTCTCCATCAACGTGGATGTACGATAGCACCACCTATCAGAACCACGCCAAAAATCTCAGTGTCTACATTGCGTTTGCTCCCTCCAAACTCCTCCTTTTACCTTTATGTGCAATGTTTTACATTCCGCTGCAATACTCTTAGACTTGCATGTCTAGGTTGTTTACTTGACTAGTGCTAAGTTGCTAAAATCTGTCAAGACTTAAAATTGGGAAAAGGCTAGATTTTTATTTGGTCAAGTAGTCTAATCACCCCCCTCTAGACATACTTTCGATCCTACAACAACACGGGAATATGTATGGGCACTCCGTGTCGTAAGATTCTCCGAAAGCTCATCGGACATCAGCGATTGAGCGGTGCGCGCCCGGTTGGATGGTAACCACATGCGCTTGTATAACGACGTGGGTCTACTCTAGGCCAAGTACACAACGCGTAGGAGTGCAAAGGGCGATGGGTCCAAGACCCCCTGAGTGCTTAGGATGTAGACCGGCGTGCTGGCCCTTCTGTTGAGCCTAGGTAGGACTACGGTGTGTCGATCAGCTGAGGCCGGGCATGACCCGAAGAAGTGTGCCCGACCAAAGTTAATCGAGCGTGTTGGGTAAGTTGGTGCACCCATGTAGGGAATTATATCTATTCGAATAACTCTTTCCATAGTAACGGACGCTCGGAGTTGTATCTCGATCTACTACAACTAAAACTGGATACTGGAGACACTAAATGGATATGATGGCTCTGGGGTTGCTTTCTCGCAGGGAGTCGAGGAAGGATCTATGGGCGTTACTAAACTATACTTGTTACTTATAATATGCTAATTTGCACTCTTCTGCTGCAAGATGCTAGTCTTCGATAGGCTAGGCCTTCCTCTCTATTTTGGCAGTTCTACAGTCTAGTCCAAAGATATAGCCCCATTCCTTTGATACCGATGCATACTTAGTAAAAATCTGATGTAATTCTTGCGAGTACATTGGATGAGTACTCATGGTAGCTTTGCTACCCCTTTTTCCCCTCTACCCGATTGCTGCTATCAGATGATGGAGCCCAGGAGCCAGCTGATCCTATCGATGACTACTACTACCCCGACGGTGCCTACTACTACATGGAGACCGACGACGACTAGGAGTAGTTTGGAGGCTCCCAGGCAGGAGGCTTGCGCCTTTTCGATCCAGTTATCGTGTGTACTAAGATGTTGTTGCTTCCGCTGACTTATGTATTCAAGCCTTTGTGGCCCTAGCTTGTAATATAGAGCTGTATGACTTGAATTTCTGTCTTGAGGTGTGTTGTGATATCTTCCCGTTAGTCTTTGATCTTGATCGTGTGCATTTGCGCGTATGATTAGTGCATAATTGATTCGGGGGCATCACACACATGCTCCATTACTTGCCTTACCAAATTTTGTGTAGTGCATTCGAAGCTAGTGGTAATGGCATAGGTGGCATTTTTATGCAAGAGAAGCGACCCATTTCATACTTTAGTGAGAAACTTTCTGGCGCACAACTTGATTATCCCATATATGACAAAGAGTTATATGCTTTAGTGAGAGTCTTGCATGTGTAGGAACATTATCTTTGCCCTCATGAAATTTGCATCCATACAGACCATGAGACGCTTAAATACCTTAAAGGTCAAACGAAATTGAATAAGCGCCATGCCAAATAGATCGAATTCATTGAGTCTTTTCCTTGTGTTATCAAATATATCAAGGGTCAGGAAAATGTTGCGGCGGATGCTCTTTCCCGGAAATGCTTGCTAATCACTCAACTTGAATTATTGGATTTGAGCACATTAAAGACTTTTACGTGCATGATACTTCGTTTGCGATTCCTTATGCCAAATGTCAAGATAACAATTATTAGGAGCATTATTACCTCAAGGGTGGCTATCTTATGCGGGCTAACAAACTTTGTATACACGAGTCATCTCTTCGTTTGTTGCTTTTACAAGAAGCTCATGGGGGAGGACTTACGGGACACGCTCTCCAACAAGTACTATTGGCCAAAGATATTTTGAGACACTGCATGCTACACCAACCGATGTATCACATGCCACAAAGCCAAGTCACATGCTCAATCTCATGGCCTACATATGCCACTTCCTATTCCGTACCTCCCATGGGAAGATATTAGTATGGACTTTGTGCTTGGTTTGCCTACAACTCAAAATGGCAAAGATTCAATATTTGTTGTTGTGGACTGTTTCTCTAAGATGGCACATTTTATTCCATCCAACCAGATAGACGATGATTCACATGTAGGAAATCTCTTTCGTAGGGAAATCTTGTGTTTACATGGAGTGCCCAAGATGATTGTGTCGGACCGCAACGTCAAGTTCCTTAGCTACTTTGGATGACACTATGTGCCAAGCTCAAAATCAAGCTCCTATTCTCTTTGGCTTATCATCCACAAACCGATGGCCAAAAGAAGGTGTGAGAGCCTGGCTCAATAGGAATGATAGACTACTCATATCAAGAAGGAATTTCTTATTTTTTGGGAGCCCATTTGAAAAGAACTCCAAAGTTAAGCATGCTTGGCTTGGGGTAATGCTAGGATGGGTGACCGACCAGGAAGTTGGTCCCGGGTGCACACGAGTGATGCAAAGTGCGTAGGAAAGACTGGTGTTGGTCTGTAGGGCTAGTCTTGATCCCGCCAGGAATAACAGGGTGTTACAATTGGTATCAGAGCTTGGCCTCATGGTTACACAGACATGTGCAGGTTAGGTGCGCGAGCATGTGGCGCAGTGCGCATGTGGCCCATTGTGGGACACGGCATGGCACATGTGCTGGACTGGACACAGATACCCGGGCCAAGAGGGAACATTCCTGATGGGCCGACGAGGACATCGGTTCCTTCGAGTGGGGTGTATGTGAGAGCCTGGCTTAATAGGAATGATAAACAACTCATATCAATAAGGAATTCCTTATTTTCTGTGAGCCCATTTGAAAAGAACTCCAAAGTTAAGCGTGCTTGGCTTGGAGTAATTCTAGGATGGGTGATCGGCCGGGAAGTTGGTCCCAGGTGCGCATGAGTGTGGAAAAAGTGTGCAGGAAAGACTAGTGTCTTGATCCCGCCAGGCGTAACATGGTGTTACAGAAGGTCACCAACAACAATGCCTACAAGATCGACATCCCACATGAAAAGTACAAGAGCACAACACCCTACAGCTGGCAAGTCCTCCAATGAGGTCGTCTATGGCTTCAACCCATTGTCACCATTGCACATGTACCATGACCACTACAACAGCAAACCAACATGGACGCGAGCGCAAGAGCAAATTACCTGAAGGAGATGCATGAAGATACAAGGCACACGATCGAGTGCCAAGTACAGTGCTTCGCAACCAAGCTCAACATCAACAAGCACCCCATGGTATTCAACCCCGGAGATCCTGTGTGGCTATACCTGCGCAAAGACCGATTCCCCAACTAGCGCAAGTCTAAGCACCTACCTCGGGCCGATGGACCTTTTCAAGGTGCTAGCATGCTACAACAACAATGCCTACAAGATCGACATCCCACATGAAAAGTACAATGTGAGTGACATCTTCAACATCAAGGGCATATCTCCCTTCCATGGTGATGAAGTTATCGATCCGAGGATGGATCTTTCCCAGGGGGGACAGGATGTGGAGCATCCCACAGTCACATCCCCATGTACCCACCATCGTCTCCCAAAGAACCAAGTGGACCGATGACAAGAGCACGTTCAAGGGCTATCGATACCAAGGTGACATATCTCCTTATTGGGCTTCCATATGAACCACGTGAGACATGGCTACTACCTCAAGCGGAAGTGTTATGTGTGCTAAGGTATCAAGAACATGACCTTAGAGACGCTTTGAATGAAGATCAAGCTGCCACGGATGCAGATGAAGGAGCGCGACAAGAGAAGTTGTCCAAGTGATACAGCGGCCAGACATACGGGCCCCGACCCGGATATCCGGCGCCCCAAGGCACATAAGAAAGCAGCATGGTTGTGTTGCAAAAGCAATAGGAGCCTCACATTCAGCCTGATGCGGCTTGAAGCTACGTCGATATTTCCCCAAAGAGGAAGGGATGATGCAGCACATCGGCGGTAGGTATTTCCCTCAGTGATGAGATCAAGGTTATCGAACCAGTAGGAGAACCAAGCCACACTACATAAACAACACCTGCACACAAATAACAAAGACTCGCAACCCACATGTAAAAGGGGTTGCCAATCCCTTTTGGGCAACGGCGCCAGAAACGGGCAAACATACGTGAGAGAGTAGTAAATATTGATAGATCGAACGCCAAATAAAATAAAGTGCATCAAGGTATTTTTTATTTTTGGTTTAATAGATCTAAAAATAAAAGCAAAGGAAAATAGATCGCAAAGGCAAATATATTAAAGAAGACCCCAGGGGGTCGTAGGTTTCACTAGTGGCTTCACTCGAGAAAAATAGCAAACGGAGGGTAAACAAATCACTGTTGGACAATTGATAGAACTTCAAATAATCATGAAGATATCCAAGCAATGATCATTATATAGCATCACGTCCAAGATTAGTAAACCGACTCCTGCCTCCATCTACTACTATTGCTCCACACATCGACCGCTATCCAGCATGCATCTAGTGTATTAAGTTCATGGAGAAACGGAGTAATGCTATAAGAACGATGACATGATGTAGACAAGATCTATTTATGTAAAAATAGACCCCATCATTTTATCCTTAGTAGCAACGATACATATGTGTCGGTTCCCCTTCCGTCACTGGGATCAAGCACCGTAAGATCGAACCCACTACAAAGCACCTCTTCCTATTGCAAGATAAATAAATCAAGTTGGCCAAACAAAACCCAAATATCGCAGAAGAAATACGAGGCTATAAGCAATCATGCATATAAGAGATCAAAGAAGACTCAAATAACTTTCATGGATAAAAAGATAGATCTGATCATAAACACAAAGTTCATGGGATCCCAACAAACACATCGCAAAAAAGTTACATCATATGGATCTCCAAGAGACCATTGTATTGAGAATCAAAAGAGAGAGAGGAAGCCATCTAGCTACTAACTACGGACATGTAGGTCTACAAAGAACTACTCACGCATCATCGGAGAGGCACCAAGGGAAGTGGTGAACCCCTCTGTGATGGTGTCTAGATTGGATCTGGTGGTTGTGGACTCTGCGGCAGCTGGAATTGATTGTCGACTTCCCTAGGGTTTCTGGAATATTGGGGTATTTATAGAGCAAAAAGTCGGTTCAAGGGGAACCCGAGGTGGGCACAACCCACCAGGCGCGCCTAGGCCTCCAGGCTTGCCCTGGTGGGCTGTGCTCCCCTCAGAGCACCCCCAGGTGCTTCTCCGGCCCACTGGATGTCTTCTGGTCAAAAAAATCCGCAAAAAGTTTCGCTGCGTTTGGACTCCGTTTGGTATTGATTTCATGCGATGTAAAAAACATGCAAAAACAGCAACCGACACTTGGCACTATCTCAATAGGTTAGTACCAAAAAATGATAAATGTTTATAAAACATCCAATAATTATAATATAACAGCATGGAACAATAAAAATTTATAGATACATTGGAGACGTATCAGCATCCCCAAGCTTAATTCCTACTCGTCCCCGAGTAGGTAAATGATAAAAAAAAGAATTTTTTATGTGGAATGCTTCCTAACATGTCATCTCATATTCTTTTCTTTATAGCATGGACATTTGGTCTTTTATATGATTCAAAGCAATAGTCTAGTTTTTGCATGATGACTTAAATACTCAAGCATATCAACAAGCAACCATGTCTTTCAAAATATTAATGCTAAAATAAGTTATCCCTAGCCCATCATGCTCAATAATTGATCCATTCATGAAACACACTCGCATATTAACAACACCCAATGCTAAAGTATGATCATAGTGCCTCCTAGTTGGTGCTTTTATAAGAGAAGATGCAGTCTCAAATTGAAAATAAAAATTGCATAAAGTAAAAGAGAGGCCCTTCGCGGAGGGAAGTAGGGATTTGTACAGGTAAGCTCAAAGCGAAAAACTTAGAGATAAAAACATTTTGGGAGATGTGCTTTTCCCGCCAACGAAAACGACTTAGAGTTCCCAACACTTTCCATGCTAGATATATCATAGGCGGTTCCCAAACAGAAAACAAAGTTTATTCCTTTTTCCACCATACTTTCACTTTCCATGGCTAACCATATCCACGGGTGCCCTCCATACCAACAGTTTCCAAGGAATTTATTATTTGACAACATAAAGTAAATTCATTTTTCATTTCGGGACTGGGCATCGTTAATACCTTTGCCTTACTCTCACGCAATGACAAGTGAATAAACACTCATCGTGAGAATAACACATCTAGGATGGAAAATATTATCCACCCCTCACCGCCTCGCCAGCGGTGCAAACACACAAAAGAGAAGTTTATTTTGAAAATTAGAGATGGCACAACAAATTTTCTTAGAACGGCAAAAGAATACCGCATATAGGTAGATATAGTGGACTCATGTGGCAAAACTGGTTTAGGGGTTTTTGGAAGCACAAGTAGTGATCATACTTAGTGCAAAATGAAGGCTAGCAAAATATTGAGAAGCGACCAACCAAGAAACGAATAATCTCATAAGCGAGCATTAAGCATAATTAACACCTAATAATGCACCACAAGTAGGATGTAATTTCATTGCATGACTATTGACTTTCATGCTTGCATAGGGAATCACAAACCTTAACACCAATATTCTTACTAAAGCACAATTACTCATCAACATGACTCACATATCACATCATCATATCTCAAAACTATTACAAGGAATCAGGTTTATTTTGTCCAGTGATCTTCATGAAAGTTTATATTATATCCTTCATGGATATTTATCACTTTGGGACTAATTTTCATGTGTTGCTTTTGATAATCTCAAACAAATATAAGTGAAGATCATGAGCATAATATTTCTTTATCTCAAATTAATTTAAGTGAACCAAGAGAGAATTTCTTCAAAAATAACTAAAGCACACCATGCTCAAAAAGATATAAGTGAAGCACTAGAGCAAATCCATAGCTCATAAAAATTTAAGTGAAGCATAGAGAGCAATTGTAACAAGTCATGGCATAATTTTGGCTCTCTCAAATAGGTGTGTCCAGCAAGGATACAAGACTTAAAACACAAAGAAAAAAAGAAAAGACTCATATCATACAAGACGCTCCAAGCAAAACTCACAGTATGTGACGAATAAAAATATAGCTTTGAGTAAAGTACCGATGGTCGTTAGAAGAAAGAGGGGATGCCACTCGGGGCATCCCCAAGCTTAGTTGCTTGCTTCTCTTTCGATAATAGCTTGGGATGCCATGGGCATCCCCAAGCTTAGGCTCTTCTTACTCCTTATTCCTTCATCCATAGTAAGATAACCCACAACTTGAAAACTTCAATCACACAAACCTCAACAAAACCTTCGTGAGATCCGTTAGTATAAGAAAGCAAATCACTACTATAAGTATTGTATCAAACCAATTCATATTTTATTCTTGAATTATATCTACTGTATTAAAACTTTTCTATAGCAAAAAATCATCAAAGAAAACCATAGAATCATCAAAACAAGCACACAACACAAAGAAAACAGAATCTGTCAAAAACAGAACAGCCTGTAGTAATATGGATATTTCGAATACTTATGTAACTCCAAAAATTCTGAAACAATTAGGACCACGTGATCCATTTGTATATTAACCTTCTACAAAAGGAATGAGTATTTTATCACGCTCCTGTGATTTGTAACCATTGTTTTTCTGGGCGCGGAAGTTTTTGTTTTCTTTAGCAAGATCAAACAACTATCACCCAAGGAGATCCTAAAGGCATTGCTTGGCACAAACACTAATTAAAACACAAAAACACATTCGTAATAGTAGCATAATTGTGCTAACACTCAAGAAAAGAAAGCAAAAATAAAAAATAAATTTTATTCAATTGGTTGCCTCCCAACAAGCTCTTTCTTTGTGGCCATTAAGATAGGCTTAAGATTTCAATGATGCTCACACTAAATATAAGAATTGAAACACAAAGAAAGCATCATGAAACAAAAGAAAACATTTAAGTCTAACATACTTCCTATGAATAGTAATTTTATAAGCAAACCAATTAGCAAGACAAAAAACATCTAACATATCCAAAGAAGAGGAATAAAACATTGAAGATCTCAACATAATGAGAGGTACTTTGGTAACATGAAAATTTCTAGAACCATATTTTCCTCTCTCATAATAATTACATGTAGGATCATAATTGAATTCAACAATATAACTATCACATAACATATTCTCAACACGATCCACATGCATGCAAAGTTGACACTCATCCAAAATAGTGGGATCATCATAAAAAAAAAGTCATGACCTCTCCAAACCCACCTTTATCAAAAAATTCATAAGATTGAACACTCTCCAAATATGTGGGATTATTATTACCTAAAGTTGACGCACTTCCGAACCCACTTACAATATTATTATTGCAAACATATTCATCATGAGGCTTAAATAAACTTTCAAGATCATAAGAAACATTATCACCCAAATCATGATCATCGCAATAAATAGTAGACATATCAAAATTAGAATTCCCAAGCTTGGGGTTTTGCATATCATTAGCACAATTGACATTAATATAATTTATAATAACATCATTGCAATCATGCTTTTCATCCAAGGAGCTATCATGAATCACTTCATAAATTTCTTCATCACAATTTTCAGATTCACGAATCTCAAGCAAAACTTCATAAAGATAATCTAGCGCACTCAACTCACTAGCAATTGGTTCATCATGATTAGATCTTTTAAAAAGATTAGCAACTGGACAGGAATCCATATCAATAGATTTTTAGCAAATAAAAGGCACATGGTAACACAAGCAAACGAGAGATCCGGCGAGAACAAGGCGAACGAAAAAGAGGGCAAATAAAACGGCAATTTTTTGTGAAGTGGGGGAGTGGAAAATGAGAGGCAAATGGAAAATAATGTAAATTGCGAGGAGATGAGATTTGTGATTATGAACCTGGTAGATATTATAGATCCTCCCCGGCAACGGCACCAGAAATTCCTTTTGATGCGGCTTGAAGCTACGTCGGTATTTCCCCAAAGAGGAAGGGATGATGCAGCACAACGGCGGTAGGTATTTCCCTCAGTGATGAGACCAAGGTTATCGAACCAGTAGGAGAACCAAGCAACACTATGTAAATAGCACCTGCACACAAATAACAAATACTAGCAACCCAACGTGTAAAAGGGGTTGTCATTCCCTTTTGGGCAACGGCGCGAGAAATTGGAAAACGGATGTGAGAGAGTAGTAAATATTGATAGATCGAACGCCAAATAAAACAAAGTGCACCAAGGTATTTTTGTATTTTTGGTTTAATAGATCTAAAAATAAAAGCAAAGGAAAATAGATCGCAAAGGCAAATATATTAAAGAAGAGACCCGGGGGCCGTAGGTTTCACTAGTGGCTTCTCTCGAGAAAAATAGCAAACGGTGGGTAAACAGATTACTGTTGGGCGATTGATAGAACTTCAAATAGTCATGACGATATCCAGGCAATGATCATTATATAGGCACCATGTCCAAGATTAGTAGACCGACTCCTGCCTCTATCTACTACTATTACTCCACACATCAACCGCTATCCAGCATGCATCTAGTGTATTAAGTTCATGGAGAAATGGAGTAATGCAATAAGAACGAGGACATGATGTAGACAAGATCTATTTATGTATAAATAGACCCCATCGTTTTATCCTTAGTAGCAACGATACATATGTGTCGGTTCCCCTTCTGTCACTGGGATCAAGCACCGTTAGATCGAACCCACTCCAAAGCACCTCTTCCCATTGCAAGATAAATAGATCAAGTTGGACAAACAAAACCCAAATATCAGAGAAGAAATACGAGGCTATAAGCAATCATGCATATTAGAGATCAAATAAAACTCAAATAACTTTAATGGTTAAAAAGATAGATCTAATCATAAACTCAAAGTTCATCGAATCCCAACAAACACACCGCAGAAGAGTTACATAATATGGATCTCCAAGAGACCAGTGTACTGAGAATCAAACGAGAGAGAGGAAGCCATCTAGCTACTAACTACGGACTCGTAGGTGTACAAAGAACTACTCACACATCATCGGAGAGGCACCAGTGGAAGTGGTGAACCCCTCCGTGATGGTGTCTAGATTGTATCTGGTGGTTCTAGACTCTGCGGCGGCTGGAATTGATTTTCGTCGACTCCCCTAGGATTTCTGGAATATTGGGGTATTTATAGAGCAAAGAGTCAGTTCAGGGGGCACCCGAGGTGGGCACAATCCACCAGGGCACGCCTGGGCCTCCAGGTGCACCCTGGTGGGTTGTGCTCCCCTCGGAGCACCCCCAGGCTCTTCTCCGGCCCACTGGATGTCTTCTGGTCCAAAAAAAATCCACAAAAAGTTTCACCGCGTTTGGACTCCGTTTGGTATTGATTTCCTACAATGTAAAAAACATGCAGAAAACAACAGCTGGCACTTGGCGCTATGTCAATTGGTTAGTAGCAAAAAATGATAGAAAATGACTATAAAATGAGTATAAAACATCCAAGAATGATAATATAACAACATGCAACAACAAAAAATTAAATATACGTTGGAGATGTATCACAGCCCGGCACCGAACATCCGACCAGACAACCCCGGACATCCAGCCCGAGGACACCCAAAGCATACAGAAACTGAACTAGCCTCAGGCCTGACATCTGCCCCCAGCCCCGGACATCCCATGTCCATTGAAGTCCGAGACATCCGGCCCCCAGCCCGAACATCCGGCACCTGCGAGTGCACAGCCGGGCCAGAGGCCCATGTAACCTTCTCCTCCTCTCTTATTTTGCCCAAGACTATATATAGCCCCCCTCCTCCTCCTAGTTTGGGTTAGCAAAGATTATGAAGAACTAGAGGGAGCTTTGCTTATCTACCCTTCTCCTTGGAGAAGTAAGACATCCTCTTGGAGAAAATCCCTCCAGTGGATATCAAGGCCTCCTCAAGGAGAAGATCCCCCAAGTGGATATCAAGAGCTCAACTCCTTCAAGGATTGGGATGAACTAGTACCTCTTTACCTTCTTGTGTTGGATTTAGTCCTTTGTATGCCTCTTATCACTAGTACATCGAGGTGCTATACAAACAGTTTTTAACCATCGCCAAGTGTGTGTTTGTGATAGGGGGTCCTTCCCACACGATCCAGAAATCGTCGGGATAGGGAGCCTTGATGCATACAGTTGTCCCTATAAAACTGTTTCTGATATCTCGAATATCCCAAATGCTTCTGTCACTCCCAATATGCGATGAAATTTGGCAGGCGGTCTACGTACAATAAAACAAGACCGCATGCCAACTTTCACCTCATTCCGAGAACATTTTTATGCCACTTATAAAATTATATTTCGAACATGTTGTGGGCACGTGCGAGTGTGAATGGGCTCGAAATGCACAACAAAGAGAAGTGGGAGACCCGGACGGATGCAAGTTTTGAAAAACATGCAGATGAAATGCACATGATGACATGGCAACGTGCAAAACGCAAGCGAATGACATGGAAATGATGGCGAATAACTGGAAGACATCTGGCGCATCGGACTCGGGGCATCACAACTCTCCTCCACTAACAGAAGATCTTGTCCCGAGATCTTAGGAACGAGACGGAAGAGAAATAGGATGAGGGGAAATAAGAACGCAAGAGAGAAGATGAACAAAGTTGTCAAGACTTGGATAGGAAAGAGGAACGGTAATCAAAAGCTCAAGGAACAAGATAGACTCTGAAACCACTCTGGTTAGAACAAGATAGAAAAAGAATAAGAACAAAAGAATTTGGGCAGCACTCCGGCTGAAAATGGAAGGAAGAGAACATGAACTTCACAAGATGGGATGACTCTTGACGAGAGCAAAACACAATGCCTCTGAAACAATTGAAAAAATGGAATGAAAAGAACGAAGGAGAAAAATGACACCTTCTACCACCATTTTGTTTGAAAAGCATCTTTGCAAGGAAGGATTGAACGGAGTTGTTGGAAATTCAACAATGAAAAGAATAAGCTTGTTGTGGACTTATTGAAAACATCTTCAAAATTTGAGGTGAATTTCTACCACTACCAAACGATAGAATAGCTGAGAATGAGGAAATGCAAAACTCCACTTCAAAAGAGTAGGAGAATTATTTGCACCTCAAGATGCGAGAAGAAAATATACTTGAGCTTCTCCAGAAAAGTTTTGATGAACACTTGAAGAATTAATTAAATCCTTAACGAACCACCGTGAAGAACTCCGGTAACAAAATGATTATAGAAAGAATTGAAGGATTAAAAGAATAGGATTAAAGCCTTGCAATGATTTAGATGGAGTTTCCGATGAGATGGCCAAGGAAACTTTGAACTCCGGAAAAGAAAAGATGAAAACACTTGCCATTAGAGTTTATTCATCATGAACAAATTCAGAAGGAAGGGATTACTCAACTTGATGAAAGAAGAATAACAATTATGTTATGCTTATCCTTCATCAATTAAATTGATGAGAAGCAATGGATTTGCATACTACTTATTCTCGTGGAAGGAGATTAAGGGGAGATATATCGCAAAAGTTGAGAAAGTCTTCATGAACCACCGGCAGGATTGGAAAGAACGAATGAATTGATATGATAAGAACGGAAGTGAAAATCTTGAACAAACCAACGTGAGAATTGAAACGGATGATGAAAAGAGAATGAATCGCCAGAAAGAGCTATAACACGAACAAAGATACTTGAGGGAATATCGAAACCCGGAAGAATTTGAGAACGCGAAAAGAATGTCGTGAATGAAGAATTCTTCTAAAGTAACGGCCTCCGGAGAATCAAAAAGGAAAGAACTCATGAAATGATGCGGATGAGTATGAAATAATTCTCATAATTGGAAACAATTATGGGGTGGCATGAAGGTAGAACCATGAATCTTCACGTGAATGAACAAGATTTAACAGAAATTTTTCTCCGGTCTTCAAAGCTGAGAATGACTACGAGAAATACCGTGAACAATTAGAGAGATGATCTAGAAAAATGAATACTATAAATATTGAGCCGAAGTTGAAAAGAATTTGAAAGCGATCTCGTAGATGGTAATTGACTGATGAAAATTCATTCTTATATCAAACTTGAATTGGGAGTAACTCCGGAAAATTAGAAGACTCAGGTAAGCTCCTGGGAAAAGACCTGTGGGTTATGGCCTAGTGAAAGTAAAACACCGTGGAGAAGGATTGATTGAAAGAGAGATGATGCACCGGAACAATTCAAATACTTCAATGACGTGACAACCATGATTTAGCTTGAACTCAAGCACGAATCTTCTGAGATGTCTTGAGCACTCCGCAATGATTAAATGGCGAGAGGCGAATGAGCAAAGAGAAAGCATTTAATCCAAGGAAAGGAATATGATAGATTCGAAAAGCTAGAATTGAATCCTACGGAAAGTAAAATGAGACGAACAATAGTGAACAAGACGAGAATTCACCAGTTGAAATAATTGAGGAAAGACTGAAGAGGCTCCGCAGGAATGAAACTGATGCTCGAATAGAGGCTCAGACGGAAGAAAAAACGTGGGAGGGCGGGGAAAAAAAGGCAACTTGGAACGGGGAACCGACGAATAACTTGAAGAGAAAAACACCGGTTGAAATAAATGAGAAAAGGATGCAAAGGCTTCACACGAGTAGGATGGATACTCGATTATGGACTCCGGCTCCCAGAAGAAAAGGGTGGGCGGGTGGGAAAAAGAAAGAAAACTTCGGATGACATTGTTTATCTTCGGATGGGGAAACAACGTAGTTGAGAAAAAACTGAGGGCTGATCTTGCAAAAGACAAAGAGGGTCGAATCAACTCGAAGAGAAGTGCGCCGGATAAAAAGAGCTGCCAACACAATGATCGGAAAACTAACTGTGTGATCCGAAATAAAGTTTGAAGGGGAAGAGGAGCAAAATGACTGAGTGGCAGCCATTTGCCACATGGCGGCATCTTCCTACAAGAAATACCTACAGATGACACCTGTCCTTCGACATGTCAAGTGAGCAGGCGTGGAGCTAGCAAGACAACCCGACAAGGTTTGCTGTGCCACCAGTGACGTGACATTAAGCGGTGCATTTAATGCACCCTGTTAGCCTGCAAAGTTAGGTATGATAGCAATATTTGCTATCTTATTAGTGCATAATGACTACTTTGCCATTGTGGTAACCCCTTGATCTATAAAAGGAGGCCCATGGCAACTGTAGAAAGGGTTGGAAGGTTGGACAACACACACACCCATACGCAAGTAGCCACTGTCGCCCTGAGGCAACTCCTGCCGGGCGGTGTAATATGCCTCACGCTAGTTTTTGCACCATCAATCCACCAAAGCAGGAGTAGGGTTTTACGCCTCACGGCGGCCCGAACCTAGGTAAAATTGCCTGCATGATCTCTGCCGTGCTGTCCCACGCTCATCTGCTCTTTGTGCAATGCGACGTCCCCCCTTCGAAACAAGCAAGGGGCCTCTGGTCCCATACGTGGCCGTGGTTTCCCATGACATCCTTGGCGCGCCAGGTAGGGGGAGCGCTTGCGCTAACCTTAAAGCGTGTGCAGCACGTCATCTTCATCACCGTCTCCACCTTTGATGGCGCCATCGACGATGGCACCCAAGAAGAAACCCGGTGCCTCGGCTCATCCATCCACCTCGGAGGCTCCGCCGCCCGCAGCCTCTAACGTTGCGGGGGGTGCGGAGGCACGCGGGGACATGGACGCTACTAGGGATGTGGTCGGCGTAGGCGGCGCCATCACCACTTCCCCGTAGCCGACAGAGGAGCGGGAAACACCGGAGGGGAACAACATCAACGACGCTCCAACGGCCATGCCCCACAAGGTACGGATGAAGGGGTTATTCCATCTGCGCCCCATCCTCCTGTCGACGGGCACAACCGCAGCGACGACACTCAGTCCGGGGCGAACCACCGCCCTCCGCTTGCCCCCACCGCGGGAGCGACCGCAGCTTGTGCGGCTCCCCCGGGACGGGTTGACCAAATAGCTGCGCCCAACGGAGCCGCTGGCCCTCGAGTGCCTTCGCCGCGTCCCCCTGCCACCCAAGCAGCCACCCTGCAATAGCAGGGGCGCGGTGCTGCCGCGGCTAACACCGTCAGGAGCCAAACGACGACGTGATTTGCTTCATCATCGCCCATGCCAAGCACAGTCACGGAGGCCATGGCACGGGCTCAGCTGCTGCTGAGGTTTCCACCAGCGGCCGAGAAGATGGACAAATGGCATACCACCATACAAAGTCTACTCGTTTTCGCCGAGGCTGGAGGCTTGCAGCGAGCTTGTGACGCCCTGAGACCGCTGCTCCAGACGGCTTCCATGTTTTTCGTTGTTGTTGTCATGTGTTTCATTTGTTAGTTGCATTCAATCATCCGCATTGCATCCGCATGTTTTCAAAAAACTCATAGTCATTCGTGGTTGCCGCTTCTCTCTTTGTCTCCGTTGACCTTTTGTCAGGCCTCTTTGTCTTTGTCAACCTCTCTCAGACCCCTCGCACATGTCCGAAACTTCCCGAACCTGAACCGGGCTGTGGTTACCGATGGGTCCGGGTCATCTTCAAACTTCCCTAACCTAGGTCTATTTCAATACATATAATGCACCCACTTACCAAATCAGTCTAACCCTAGCCTAACCCTATTCCCCTTGTGCCGCCACCCACTCTCGCATGTTCCTCGGAATCCTTCCCCGACCAGCCTCCACCTTCCTTGGGATCCCTCCCGATCCAACCAGCGTAGCCGACCACACCTTCCCTCCTTGATTTCATCCTCAAGCCAATCCCTTCGCCCGTCACCTCCCTTGATCCACCCAACCAGCGCCACATCACCTCCTCCTCGATCCCCTGCTCATGCTCCAGCCCGAGGTTCCAGTGACGCAGGTCACCCTTGAGGTTGGGTCTGTGTGCGGCTCCTGCGCCGCTGATTCTGCAGCTCCCGTGGCGCGGTTGAGCTTCTCGTCCTCGGATGGCATAATCTACCCGGATCTAGGGCCGGAGCACTTACAGGTGCTATCTCCTGGGTATGGTCCGATGAAAGATTTAGGTCAGGCTCATCGCGGTGGCAGGGAGCGACTGCCGTGGGCTCAAATCCGTCAAAGATCAAGTCTCCGCGGGTATCAGCAACGTAGTTCAAGCTTCCAAACCTGACTTGATGGCCGGGGGCACGAAGCCGCCGAATACGAAGATCTGTCCGGGGAGAAACTCCCCCCTGGACAACATTTTTGTAGATGATTGACGGGGCCATCGAAACTCTTGAACATGATGCAGCGAAACTCTCAACGAAAGCACCAATGTTGGTGTCAAAACTGGCAGATCTCGGGTAGGGGGTCCCGAACTGTGCGGCTAAGGTCGATGGTAACAGGAGATAGGGGACATGATGTTTACCCAGGTTCGGGCCCTCTCTATGGAGGTGATACCCTACTTCCTGCTTGATTGATCTTGATGAATATGAGTATTACAAGAGTTGATCTACCACAAGAACGTAATGGCTAAAACCCTAGAAGTCTAGCCTGTATCCTTATGATTGTCCCAATGGACTAAACACTCTGGTTTATATAGACAACGGAGGGGACTAGGGTTGTACAAAGTCGGTTACAGAGAAAGGAATATTCATATTCAAACGCCAAGCTTGTCATCCACGCCAAGGAGAGTCCCATCCGGACACGGGTGAGAGTCTTTGGTTTTGTATCTTCACAGCCCATCAGTCCAGCCTATGTCCAATAGGCCGGATGCCCGAGGACCCCTTAGTCCAGGACTCCCTCACCCGCTCCTCCCGTCTGCCCGAGTGCCGCCGCCTTGTGACCCCGCATCCCTCGCCGCCGGCCTCTGCTTCCCCTGCATCCCCTACTTCGAGCAGGAGGACGAGACGCGCCCCGACCCCTGCTTCGTTGGAGAACGATGTCGTTCCGCGGGTCGCCGAACCTCGCCGGAGAACGCTCTTCGCCTCGCCAAGTTCCGCGCCAAGCCTGCCTCCTCTCTAGCGTCACGCCCGCCATTGCAAGTCCCTCGCTGCGCAGCATCTCCTCTGCAACGAGGGGCAGCGGCAGCCGCTGCAACCACCCCGCGCCATTGACTGCATCGACCGAGCGACCTCCCCTGCTCGCGTGGGCTACGCCCCTCTTCAAGGCCTCAAGGCCCGATGTGAGCCACAACCCAGTCCATCTCTATGGGCCCAGCAGTGCACTAATTCGGCCCGTGTCTTGTTTTTTCCCAGATCTGCTATTTAGCTATTATTCCAGGAAGTGCAGTTTTTGCACAAAAACCCTCATGTTCATGCATATAAAAACTCAACAACCATGCATCATATTAAAATGACTCATATAGGTAAAATTCTCAGAAATTTGTGTAGTTTAATAATATGCAACTTTCATCTATGCTTAAAATGTTTAAACTTGTTGTTTGTTTAATTTTGCATAAATGCCATGTTAAAATGGTTTATTTCATAACTAATTAACCGTAGCTCCGAATTAAATAAACTTTATATGTAATTGGGGTAGAAAAATGCATAGATTATCATGGTGCACTTACTTTTGCTGTTTAACAACTCTAAAATTGTGTAATAGGCAGAACAGTAGCAAATCCAAAATATGCACATGGGGATTTTTCGGATTTGTTGTTTGTTATTTCCGGCCTCATTTAAACTTGCTTAAATAGATAGTTTTATTATGCTTCACATCTTGCCATGTTAACCAACATTTAATGTTGTTGAGTACCTAAACGGGAGTGAACTAAATAGTCAAATGTGGTGTTTCGTCAATATGCAACTTGTTACATATTGAGCTCCACTTAACTTGTAGTGTTGTTTGTGCACTTTGCCATGCCATGCTCATTAAATCGGCCATGCATTATTCTTGATTGTGCATCATGCCATGTTTTTATGATGGTTGTTTACTATGTCATTTGCTTCTTTCCAGTTGCGCTTCTCCTTGATAGTTCTGGTTACGTTGCGACTGTGAGGATTCGTTCTTCTACGCCCGTTCGTCTTCTTCATGGACTCTTTCTTCTTCCTAGCGGGATTTCAGGCAAGATGACCAGTACGCTCGATATCACTTCTATCTTTGCTTGCTAGTTGTTCGTTCTATCGCTATGTTGCGCTACATACCACTTGTTTATCATGCCTCCCTTATTGCCATGTCAAGCCTCTAACCCACCATCCTAGCAAACCGTTTTTTGCTATGATACCGCTTTTGCTCAGCCCCTCTTATAGCGATGCTAGTTGCAGGTGCAGTGCAGGTTGTTCCATGTTGGAGCATGGATATCACTTCTTATTACAATATCTCTTATTTAATTAATGCATCTATATACTTGGCAAAGGGTGGAAGGCTTGGACTTTTGCTTGGTGTTTTGTTCCACTCTTGCCGCCTTAGTTTCCGTCATACTAGTGTTATGTTCCTTGATTTTGTGTTCCTTACGCGGTTGGGGTTGTGGGACCCCCTTGACAGTTTGCTTTGAATAAAACTCCTCCAGCAAGGCCCAACCTTGGTTTTAATATTCGCCTAACAACCTAAACTTTTCCCTAGGGAGTTATAAACTCGAGGGTCATCTTTATTTAACGCCCCCCCGCCCTGCCGGGCGGTGCTCCTCTGAGTGTTGGTCCGAACCGAGTAGACTGTGGGTCCACCTCGGGGAAACTTGAGGGTTGGTTTTACTAGTAGGATGTCTCATTCGGTGTGCCCTGAGAACGAGATCTGTGCAGCTCCTATCGGGATTTGTCGGCACAGTCGGGCGGTCTTGCTGGTCTTGTTTTACCATTGTCGAAATGTCTTGTAACCAGGATTCCGAGACTGATTGGGTCTTTCTGGGAGAAGGAATATCCTTCCTTGATCGTGAGAGCTTGTGATGGGCTAAGTTGGGACACCCCTGCAGGGTATAAACTTTCGAGAGCCGTGCCCGCGGTTATGTGGCAGATGGGAATTTGTTAATATCCGGTTGTAGATAACTTGACACTTGACTTATTTAAAATGCATCAACCACGTGTGTAACCATGATGGTCTCTTTTTGGCGGAGTTCGGGTAGCGAACACGGTTGGGTTATGTATGAACGGAAGTAGTTCAGCATCACTTATAGCTTTATGACCGTTGTGTATTTTCTCATCTTACTCTTGTACTCGTATGATAGCCACCATATTTGCTTAGCGCTTTCTGCAACTCCGCCTCATTACCTCATCCTACCTATGAGCTTAAATAGTCTTGATCTCACGGGTTTTGAGATTGCTGAGTCCTCGTGACTCACATATGCTATCCAAACAGTTGCGGGTGCAGATGATACCAGTGCAGGTGATGCTACCGAACTCAAGTTGGATTTCGATGAGGACCTTGGTCGTTACTATGTTTCGTTTCCTGATGATCAGTAGTGGAGCCCAGTTGGGACGATGGGGGATCTAGCATTTGGGGTTATCTTCTTTTCATTTGGTGTTGTCCGTAGTCGGACTTTGTGTGTACTTTGGATGATGTAGGAATTATTATGATCATTGTGTGATGTGGCGATTGTAACCCAACTCTATTTATCCCTTTCTTGTTCATTACATGGGATAGTGTGAAGATGACCCTTCTTGCGACAAAACCACAATGCGGTTATGCCTCTAAGTCGTGCCTCGACACGTGGGAGATATAGCCGCATTATGGGCGTTACAAGTTGGTAATCAGAGACATCCCCGAGTTAGGAGCCCCCTTCTTGATCGAATCGCTGACGCTGTTGAGTCTAGAACAAAAATGTTTTGAGTCTTAGGATTATATATATCAGAGAGTAGGATTCTTTTTACTCCTCAGCCCCCTTCGTCGCTCTGGTGAGGTCTCCTGACGTAGATGTTTTGACTTTCCTCTCCTCATTTTCACTAAAAAAATTTAGGATCACGCGGGTATCTTGGAATCATTCTGATATTCTTATGACGAGAACATTGTTCTTGGTGGCTCCTAACATTTAGGGGTTGTGGCAGTGTCCCGGGGAGTTGAGCAATGAGGTGCTGTCGTCACAATTTATCGTTGCAGTTCTGGAATACCTGAGTTCGCCGACATCGAAAATCTCTTTTATGCAGTTAGTGGTGAGATAACCTCGACGCCACCCAGTACTAGGGAGGGAGTTCGGGAGTATTGCCATAGCTCGTATAACGGGTGCTTTTCGAAGGTTGAGGTACACAATTTTCAGAGTTTTCTTGGTTATGTGTTGACGGATTGATACAGTTGGAGCATAGGGCTTGTTAGTTGTGTGATATATATTGTGCCTCCCTGTATCCCCAACACCAGATTGCATAACCAGAAAGTTTCAGGAGTTTTTAGGTGGGAATTCAAGTATCTCGTAGGATAGCTTTCCAACAGACACATGATACGATATGGGGTCTATCATATGTTTGTTCCGACTTATTCTGCAAGCCAAATCCTTTGTTTTGTTTTGGGTTGTGGTATTCGAGTTGCTTCAATGTCAAGTGTTGATTCCATACCTTTTCCAATTGGTGTTCTCATGTTCCTATGGGAGTGCTAATCCTTCTTGGTCATCAAGATTGTCATCCAAATTCTATTTCCAACCGGTGCGCTTCTCTTCTAGATGATCCCATCACTCTCCCCATTCGCAAGATCACCTCTCAGTTTTCCCAACATTGTTCGTTTCATCCGTCCCCAAGTTGCCTTTGTTTTCCTGCCCTCCCACCCCTTGTTTCTTCAAGGACTCAGATTTCTTAATCAAGTATCCATCTTATGGATGTGAAGTCTTTTCATTCTTTTCTTTCAGTGTTCTTATCCGGTGATTCTCAAGAAGATGCTCAGGAGCTTCAAGTTTATCATTTTTCATTCCCTTTTCTTCTCTGGTGGACTTAATTCAAGCTTCTAACTTAATCATATCCCTTTCTTTTGTTTCACATGTTTTATCATGTTGCAATATCTTAACCAAGTTTCTCTTATTTATTCACCTCTCTCTATTCATATCCGGAGTGCTATAGATATCTCAGAAGATTCAAGTTTCCATTGTTATTCCTTCCAAGCTATTTCGAGGTTGTTACCTCGTTCAAGACATTCAAATCAACCAGTGCATTATCTCTTCCTAAGCGATCATTCAACGGTGTTTTCTTTTAGTGGGCCCTAACCCATAGGTCTTTTCATAGGATCTTACCTGACTCTTCTAAATTTTCCGGAGTTATTCTGAAATTCTTTTTCAAAGTTTGACGTAAGAATGAATTATCATCAGTCATATTCCTTTTCCAAGATTGATTTCAAAACATTTTCATTGTTTGTTCAACATTTCTATTCTTCATTGTTCTGGAGTGTCTCATCAATTGTCATGGTGGTTCTCATCATCATT
The DNA here is from genome assembly GCA_021605205.1 of Aegilops longissima. Classification (NCBI taxonomy): domain Eukaryota; kingdom Viridiplantae; phylum Streptophyta; class Magnoliopsida; order Poales; family Poaceae; genus Aegilops; species Aegilops longissima. The sequence goes on from CM038679.1 coordinate 200,220,891, forward strand.
CTCAACATTTGAAGACTGAAGAAGGATTTCTACTAAATCTTGGGTTGTTCTCTTGAAGATTCATAGTTCTAGCTTATGCCATCCTCTCATAATTGTTTTCGACTGTGAGAATTCTTTTCACTCATCCGATGCATTTCAGGGGTTGCTTTCCTTCCTCGATCATCCGAAGGCCATTATTTTAGAAGATCTCTCGATTCTGAATTGATGTCTCTTCATTCATTCTCTAATGCTTTCGGTGCATCGTTCAGGTTATTCTCTAGTCTGCTTGTCATCTCTTCATTATCTTGTATCTAAAATCTCTCAAGTATCTTCGTTCATTTTCTAATTCTTCCCGGTGTTTCTTTATATTTTCTTCGTTCATTTTCAATTCTTACGGTGGTTCGTTCGAGATTCCTCTTCCTTTGCTACCGTATCAATTCATTCGTTCTTCCCAAATCCTACCAGTGGTTCGTTGAAGACATTTCCAAGTTGAGCAATATCTCTCTTCAATCCTTTTTCAATGAGAATGAGTAGTATGCCAAAAATCCATTGTTTGTCATCAATTTAAGTTGATGAAGGACAAACATACAATAAATCTTATTCTTGTTACCCTTGAGGCGATTTTAATTCCTTCTTACGGAGTTTGTTCATAAGGAAGTAATTCTCGGTTCCAAGTTATTCATCTTTCTTGTCCGGAGTTCAAAGTTTTCTCATTTCGTAGCTCCATCTAAATCATTGCAAGGCTTTTACCGGAGTTCTCACGAAGGCTCAACATGGTGGTTCGTCAAGGGTTCCTTTCATTCTTCAGTTGTTCTTCAAGATTTCTCTCGAAGCTAAGATCCGCCAAGCTATACTCTAAAATAAACATGGTGCCCAACACATTTTTTGTTTTGAGGAGTTCAAGCATTCTTCATCTTGCATCCGAAGTGCAATTCTTCCTACCTTATCTTTTGAGGCGGTGTTATGTCATTCTTGATAATTTCCCATCGTGTTTCATGATTCACAAGTTTTCAAGAGGGACATATTTAAATCCATCATTTTCTGTTCGTTCAAGAGATCTTTTCATCCAATCAATCTTTTTGTTGGAGTTATATTGGGTTATATTTCACCTACAGTCTTCACTAAGGAATGTAGCCATTTGTGGTGCTTATCAATGATCCAATTTTCTCCTTCTCATCTTGGCGAATAAGTTTTCATCTCCTTGTTGGTCTCAATCCAATCAACTGTTTCCGTTAGTGGCCGGTTGTCACCTCATAATTTTGAGATGTTTTCCATAAGCTCATAACAAGCTTGGTCTTTTCGTTGTTGATTTTCCAACAACTCCGTTCAACCCTTCTTCATAAGGATGCTCTTTCAATTTTAATTGGTAGAGTTTTTTATGTTCTTCTCCGTTCATTTCATTCCATTCTTTCGTTTCTTCCGGAGGCGTTGTGTTGATCCTTTTGTCAAGGATTTCCCAATCTTGTCAAATGCATGCTTATTCCTTCCATTTATCCGGAATGTTGTCTTATCATTCAAGTTCTCTCATCTTATCAAGTTTTCCTTCTCTTTTGTACCGGGGTGCTGTCCAAATGCTATCATTCTTGTTCCATGGCTATCACGTTATACCGTTGTCGTTTCATATTCTATTTGGATCGTTAAGCTCTGGTTTCATGTCTTTCAACCTACAAGGTTCTCGTAATGTTCCTTGTTCCGGTCATGCAATGGAGTGTTCTCAACTTCATTCATCTCCGCCATATTCTTTCCTTGAAATTGTTTAATCTCTCAAGGTTCGTGGTTTCACTCATTTGTCAAAAAGCAACTTTGTTTTACCTCTTCCTCTTCTGTTTCTCTCCGGTGCCATCCCTAGATCTCGGGACGAGATCTCTTGTAAGTGGGGGAGTGTTGTGACGCCCCGAGACCGACGCTCCAATCGGCTTCCATGTTTTTCGTTATTGTCATGTGTTTCATTTGTTTGTTGCATTCATCATCTGCATTGCATCCGCATGTTTTCATAAAACTCGTAGTCGTTCGTGGTTGCCGCTTCTCCCTTTGTCTCCGTTGACCTTTTGTCAGGCCTTTTTGTCTTTGTCAACCTCTCTCAGACACCTCGTGCGTGTCCGAAACTTCCCCGAACCCGAACCGGGCCGTGGTTACCGATGGGTCCGGGTCATATTCAAACATCCCACTAATATCTTCGACTTATTATTTGATCTCTTAACCTAATTATCTCAACCGTACGATCTAAATTGAAGTGTCCTAACCTAGTTCTATTTCCCTATATATAATGCACCCACTTACCAAATCAGTCTAACCCTAGCCTAACCCTATTCCCCTTGCGCCGCCACCCAATCTCGCATGTTCCTCGGGATCCTTCCCCGACCAGCCTCCACCTTCCTTGGGATCCCTCCCGATCCAACCAGCGTAGCCAACCAAACCTTCCCTCCTTGATTTCATCCTCGAGCCAATCTCTTCGCACGTCACCTCCCTCGATCCACCCAACCAGCGCCACATCACCTCCTCCTCGATCCCCTGCTCATGCTCGAGCTCTCTGCCTCGATCCACCAGGCGCCCAGCTCGCACAGGAGAGAAGCTCCTCGATCCCCTTGACCCCGGCCTCGAGCTCGACCTCATCGCCCGACGACCTCCTCACCGGCGCTTCCCCGTCGGGGATTCTCGGCCAGCAGCCACAACCAGCAGGACCAGCCCCGTCGCCCCTCTCCTTCCTTCCTCCACTTCTTCTCTCTCGCTCCCTCTGATGGTGTCGCGACGCTGCCGTTTTGCAGGAGCCTGTCGCCAATGGAGCTCCTGGAGGTTCCCGTCGCCTCAGCCTCGTTCTAGGGAGGGAAACCCTCGCGCCCGCTCCTCCCATCTACCCGAGCGCCGCTGCCTCGCGACCCTGCATCCCTCGCTGCCGTCCTCTGCTTCCCCTGCATCCTCTGCTTCGAGCAGGAGGACGAGACTCACCCCGACCCCTGCTTCGCCGAAGAACGCTGCAGTTCCGTGAGTCGCCGAACCTCGCCAGAGAATGCTCTCCGCCTCGCCAAGTTCCGCGCCAAGCCTGCCTCCTCTCTAGCGTCGCGCCGCCGCTGCAAGTCACTCGCCGTGCCGCATCTCCTCTGCAACGAGCGGCAGCGGCGGCCGCTACAACCGCCCCGCGCCGTTGACTGCATCGACCGAGCGGCCTCCCCTGCTCGCGTGGGCTGCGCCCCTCTTCAAGGCCTCAAGGCCCGATGTGAGCCACAGCCGAGTCCATCTCTGTTGGCCCAGTAGTGCACTAATTCGGCCCGTGTCTTGTTTTTTTCCCAGATCTGCGATTTAGCTATTATTCCAGGAACTGCAGTTTTTGCACAAAAACCCTCATGTTCATGCATATAAAAACTCAACAACCATGCATCTTATTAAAATGACTCATATATGTAGAATGCTCAGAAATTTGTGTAGTTTAATAAGATGCCACTTTCATCTATGTTTAAAATGTTTAAACTGGTTGTTTGTTTAATTTTGCATAAATGTCATGTTAAAATGGTTTATTTCACAACTAATTAACCGTAGCTTTGAATTAAATAAACTTTTTATGTAATTGGGGTAGAAAAATGCATAGATTATCATGATGCACTTACTTTTGCTGTTTAACAACTCTAAAATTGTGTAATAGGTAGAACAGTAGCAAATCCAAAATATGCACATGGGGATTTTCCGGATTTGTTGTTTGCTATTTCTGGCCTCATTTAAACTTGCTTAAATAGATAGTTTTATTATGCCTCACCTCTTGCCATGTTAACCAACATTTAATGTTGTTGAGTACCTAAACGGGAGTGAACTAAATAATCGAATGTGGTGTTTCGTCAATATGCAACTTGTTACATATTGCGCTCCACTTAACTTGTAGTGTTGTTTGTGCACATTGCCATGCCATGCTCATTAAATCGGACATGCATCATTCTTGATTGTGCATCATGCCATGTTTATGTGATGCTTGTTTACTATGTCGTTTGCTTCTTTCTGGTTGTGCTTCTCCTTGATAGTTCTGGTTATGTTGCGATTGTGAGGATTCATTCATCTACGCTTGTTCGTCTTCTTCATGGACTCTTTCTTCTTCCTAGCGGGATTTCAAGCAAGATGACCACTACCCTCGATTCACTTCTATCTTTGCTTGCTAGTTGTTCGTTCTATCGCTATGTCACGCTACCTACCACTTGTTTATCATGCCTTCCTTATTGCCATTTCAAGCCTCTAACCCACCTTCTAGCAAACCGTTGTTTGGCTATGTTACCGCTTTTGCTCAACCCCTCTTATAGCATTTCTAGTTGCAGGTGCAGTGCAGGTTGTTCCATGTTGGAACATGGATATGTTGGGATATCACAATATCTCTTATTTAATTCATGCATCTATATACTTGGCAAAGGGTGGAAGGCTTGTCCTTTTGCTTGGTGTTTTGTTCCACTCTTGCCGCCTTAGTTTCCGTCATACCGGTGTTATGTTCCTTGATTTTGTGTTCCTTGCGCGGATGCGGTTACGGGACCCCCTTGACAGTTCACTTTGAATAAAACTCCTCCAGCAAGGCCCAACCTTGGTTTTAACATTTGCCTAACAACCTAAACTTTTCCCTAGGGAGTTATAAACCCGAGGGTCATCTTTATTTAACCCCCCCGAGCCAGTGCTCCTCTGTGTGTTGGTTCAAACCAAGTAGACTGCGGGGCCACCTCGGGGAAACTTGAGGGTTGATTTTACTCATAGGATGTCTAATCCGGTGTGCCCTCAGAACGGGATATGTGCAGCTCCTATCGGGATTTGTCGGCACAGTCGGGTGGTCTTGCTGGTCTTGTTTTACCATTGTCGAAATGTCTTGTAACCGGGATTCTAAGACTGATCGGGTCTTTCCGGGAGAAGGAATATCCTTCGTTGATCATGAGAGGTTGTGATGGGCTAAGTTGGGACACCCCTGTAGGGTATAAACTTTCGAGAGCCGTGCCCGCGGTTATGTGGTAGATGGGAATTTGTTAATATCCGGTTGTAGAGAACTTGACACTTGACTCATTTAAAATGCATCAACCGCGTGTGTAACCGTGATGGTCTCCTTTCGGCGGAGTCCAGGAAGTGAACACGGTTGGGTTATGTATGAACATAAGTAGTTCAGTATCACTTCTTGATCACTTATAGCTTTACGACCATTGCGTAATTTCTCATCTTACTCTTGTACTCTTATGATAGCCACCATATTTGCTTAGCACTTGCTGCAACTCCACCTCATTACATCATCCTACCTATGAGCTTAAATAGTCTTGATCTCGCGGGTTTTGAGATTGCTGAGTTCTCGTGACTCACAGATGCTATCAAAACAGTTGCAGGTGCCGATGATACCAGTGCAGGTGATGCTACCGAACTCAAGTGGGATTTCGACGAGGACCTTGGTCGTTACTATGTTTCATTTCCTCATGATCAGTAGTAGAGCCCAGTTGGGACGATTGGGGATCTAGCATTTGGGGTTTTCTTCTTTTCATTTGGTGTTGTCCGTAGTCGGACTTTGTCCGTACTTTGGATGGTGTATGAATTATTATGATCATTGCGTGACGTGGCGATTGTAAGCCAACTCTATTTATCCCTTTCTTGTTCATTATATGGGATTGTGTGAAGATGACCCTTCTTGCGACAAAACCACAATGCGGTTATGCCTCTAAGTCGTGCCTTGACACGTGGGAGATATAGCTGCATCATCGGCGTTACAGAGCTGACCCGCCAGGGCCTCCCCAAGTGACGATGACAGCCCGTGTTGCTGCCCGTATGGAAGGGTCCACCCCACGGTGCAATCCCCACCACGGCAACTAGCGCGAGCGCAGCAGAATGAAGACCTTGACGACATCTCGATGGCCTCCTTTGACCCTCGAGCACGTCCAGGTCGACGGCGAGCCCTGGACGATAGGCGGGTCGGAGATGCGTGTGTCATCATAGAGTGACGCCACAACAACTGCCGCCAGATCAACGGGTGCGATGGCCCCAACGTCGATGAGCCTGCACTCACTACAGCAATCAGCTACTTCGCCGTCCGCCTAGGCGGACGACAAAGGCCTTTGCCGTCTGCCGCAGATGGCAAAAGGCATCGGCAACGATAGGATCAGTAAAGACCTTCTTTGCCATCTGCTTTCCAAAGCGGACGGCAAAGGGGCCTTTGCCATCAGCGGCTGACGGCAAAGAAAGTCGATGGCAATAAATTCACACCTGTAGAATGTCTGCAATCAAATGAGACAATATTGATTAGTACAATTTGTAAGTGCATCTAGTGCCCCTTAGTGATTTTGGTGTATTGAAGACTTATAGGTTAAGGGACTTATGTGTTTATGAGTGTACACATGTCTATAAGTCTATGAGGAGTTTGATATTTACAGAGAATGTCGACCCCTAAAAATGAAGTTCTTCGACTGAAGAGTTTGGTATTCTGAAGACTTTCTGAAGACTTTGAAAGTGAAGAAATTGGTGTGACCTTGAAGACTTGGTATTCATTTGAGGAACATGAAGCGTGAAGACTTTTGTTTTCGTAGTTTTGGTTTCTCTTTCTTGAGTCATAGGAAACACCGTGCTGTTAAAGGGGGTCGAGGAAATACTAAGGAAAAATTTCCATGTGATGCTCAACTCAAAATCCTACACCTACCAATCCCTTGAGTGAAGCCGTTGGAAATCTCATACAGTTCAGTCAATTTCTTGATGTGAGACGAAGTTCTTCAGTGTTGAGGAATTTGTTTTGACCGAGGAGTTAGGAATTCATGATCGGATTGCCTACACAGTGAGGAACATGATAGCCCTGAGGAATTTGAACCTCAAATTTCTGACCATTGTTGTGTTGCGCGCCAGCTGTCCCAAAATATCTTATCCACCTAACGGTCATATCATTGAAGGGCATTTATGTATCATCATGTCGGGCTGCTCCCTAGACTATAAATAGCCACCCCCTACAACCACTAGCTGGTTGGCTGCTCCGAGAGAAACTGACACTTGTCATTTGAGAGCATCCCATCCTCTGAGGACTTTGAGCAAGAATCATCGAGTGAGGAAAACCCAAAACCAAACACCTAAAAACCCAAAGTGATTGAGCATCACTGAGGAGATTGATCCTGCGTGTATCCGACGCTTGTTACCTTTGAAGGCTGTGCTTCTTCCAGACGGTTAGGCGTCATGGTGTAGAGCATCCAAGAGGAATTGTGGATCGCCGAGTGACCGAGTCTGTGAAGGTTTGGAAGTCGCCTGAAGACTTACCACGAGTGATTGGACGAGGTCTGTGTGAAATTAGTTCAAGGAGAATACGGTGAGGACTTGGTGTCCTGAGCTGCATGCTCAGCGCCTGGGTGTCCAGGACTGTGTGTCCTCGAGTTTAAATACTCAGCCGCTCCAACCAGACGTACAACTGAGACAACAGTTGGAACTGGTCTACCAAATCAGTGTCTTCACCAAGCTTACTGGTTCTATTACCTCAACTCTTTCATTTCCTCATTACTGTGTTGAGTGTTTGTTCATATCTGTGTTTGAAGACTTTGACTAAAGACTTTCTCAATTTCCTCAGTTCAATTTCTTCAGTCTGTTTGTCTTCATCTTGTGTTATCCTGTGATTACGCTTTCTGTACTCTGTGATTGTCTTCATTTCATCATGATGACCATGCCTGTATTCCGTTATGCTTACTTCGGAGTACTTATTTCGCTGCAAGTAGTTCTTCGCTAAGGAATTTCCTCACCGGCAAATTCCTCAGTGAAGAATTCATAAAAATTGCCTATTCACCCCCCTCTAGTCGATATAACGCACTTCCAATTGGTATCAGAGCAAGGTACTCCCTTGTTCTGTGTGATTTTGGTTTAACCGCCTGGAGCTTTAGTTATGTCGACCGCAGGTATGATCAAGGTCTCTGCTGGCTGTCCTACCTTCGGTGGGACAGACTACCCCTATTGGAAGAATAAGATGCGAATGCATCTTGAGGCAATTGATAACGATCTCTGGTATGTTGTGGAAAATGGTGTTCCCACTGTCTCACCCTCTCTGAACGCTATCGATGTGAAGAGATTCAAGCAACTCCATTCTCAAGCGAAGAATATCATATGTGGTCTTCTGAGCAAAGGACAACATGGTAGAGTGAGTGCTTTGGAAACTGCTAAGCTTATCTGGGATAGGCAGTCCAAAGTAAATGAAGGAGTCTCAACTCAGCGTGACTCTCGAGTTGATTTTCTTCACAATCTCTTAAACCTCTTCAAAAGACTCGACAATGAAAATGCTCAACAAACCTTCGATCGCCTCACTGACATCTCAAATGAGCTTCAAGCGCTTGGTGCCACTGACATCACCGACCATGAGGTGGTGAAGAAATTGTTGAGATCACTTGATTCCTCATTTGATACTCTGGCACTGATGATACAAGAACATGCTGACTACAAGTCACTTGATCCAGCTGATATCCTCGAGTGGCTAAATATTCATGAGTTCCAGCTTGCTGAAAAGAGAGATCTCTATGGTTCGAGCTATGGCAAATCACGTGCTCGAAGGCCAAGGCGATTGTCTCGAATCTGAATGTGAAGATTACGGTAGCAGCCTTGGTGATCTCAAGAAGCGAGCCAGAGCTAGCACCGCTCGTGAAGAAGTTCGAAGTTCTCAAGGCGTGGTTGCTTTGGAAAATCCTCAAGGAGCAAAGTGATTCCTCATCCAGTGACTATAAGAGAAGGCTATGCCACAAATGCAAGAAACCTGGTCACTATATTCAAGATTGTCCTCAGTGGGAAAAGGAATTAAAGAAGAAGAAATACAAGGATTACAATTCTAATGACGCTAAGAAGAAGAAGAAATCGTCAAAATCTTCATCATCAAAATCCTCGAAGTCTTCATCTCAATGGAAGAGCAGCTCCAAGAAGGCTCGGGCATTCATTGGCAAGGAAATGGACTCTGAAGCTGAATCTGAGGAACATGAGGAGGAGGAGGCATCTGAGGAGTCCGAGTCTGGTGTGGCGAGTCTGGCTCTCGCTACTGCTTTCGTCAGCAAGTCTATGTTCAACTCTGAAGAAACTATCCTCACCAACAAGGCTGATGAAGATAATGATGACTACGCTCCCACCTATTGCTTCATGGCAAAGGGTGCCAAGGTACTTAAATATACCTCCTCTGAATCTAGTGAGAATGAATCTGATGATGTCCTCAAGCCCAGCTACTCTAAACTTGCTAAGATTGATGTAAAACAACAAAGGTCTTTTGAAAAGGTTCAAAACATGCTAGACAAAAGTGATGATATGTTGGGTGAAGAAATGGATCGCACTAAAGCCCTGATTGAAAATCTTCAGAGACTTCAGTCTAGGTTTGACAGCCTTCAAGGTCATCATAACACTCTCTTGTCTGATCATGAGAAGCTTTCTTATGAATTTCTTCAAAGAAAGCAAGATCTTGAGAAGCTAAGAGTGAGTTATGAAGATCTTCAGAAGGAGCGCGATTCATTACTTGCTCAACAAATCAGCGCTTCTGAGGAAGAATTTGTTCCTCCATGCTTAAAGTGCATTGAACGTGAATCTGCTAATTCTTCACCTGAATGTTCAAATGCTTCAATTGTTGCAAATTCCTCTCCTGCCTCTGCTATCACTAATTCCTCATCTGAGGACATTGCTAGTATCACTGACGATGCAGGGCTGAAGGAATTGTACATGAAAGGCATGTACAAAAGCCTCAAAGGGCATCAGACTCTTTGTGATGTGCTTAAAAAGCAGATCCTCAACAGGAACCCTAGGAAAGAGGGTATTGCCTTTGAGAGGAAACTCAATGCTGATGGAACATATTGGAAGCCTGAGAAGTACCCCAAAACCTCATGGGTTGCTGCAAAGGGACCTCCAGTTGATCCATCTAACTTATCTGGCTTTACATGTGAATCTCCTCATTCTTTTGATGAGTCATTTGACTCCAACTATAAACTGTTCAAAAATCAGAATGGTGAAGTATTTGCTAAGTATGTTGGAACTAACTGCAGGAACGGTTCTCCTGTGAAGAAAATCTGGGTTCCCAAAAGGTGCCTTGAAAGTCTTCTGGTGAATGTCCTCATGACACCACCTGTGAAGAATAGGAACCCCAGACAAACTCTTCATATGGACCAAATGCTTCATATGGATCCAAGTCCTCATACGGACCAAATTCCTCACATGGATCAAATTCCTCAAAAGGATCAAAGTCCTCATATGATTATCATCGTGCTAACAACTCTGTTTCGCAGGGTAGAGCTAAGTTCTATGAATATATGCATTATTCTTCAAACCAATATGTTCATAAGTCCTCAAATAATTTCTCTGCTTATTCATATGCTTACCCTAACCCCACTTATGTGAAACGAACTGGATTGGCTTCTATGCCACCATTCACATATGGAGCTTGTAGAATGATGAACTCTTTGCCACCCCTTCAGATGTGGGTGGTGAAGAAAAAGAACTAATCTCTTCTGCAGGGTCAGGTCTCTAGACGTACTTTAACGTCTGAAGAATTTGCTGGGGGTCTGACAAAATTGCCTGAAAGGACGCAGGCTAATCATGAAGAAATGAACTTTCATTTCACACGTCCTCCTACTACTATATCTGTTTTACTGCTTGATGAAATTCATCTGATGAATTTGATATCATATTGTTCACTGATGAAGTATATGTGTTTGTAAGCTGCACTAATTCATCTGTAGGATGATCAACCCAAAGCCTCTGATTGGGTCCTCGATAGTGGATGTACAAATCACATGACTGGTGACAAGAATCTATTGATGGATGCTTGAAAGTGCTAGTTATCGACTAGAGGGGGGGTGAATAGGTGATTTTTAGGAAAGTCTTCATAACACGAATGTTTCGAAGACAAAGAATAGAAATGACCTAATTGATATGCACCGGAAGATAAACTACAACAAGCAAGCCATAGTCAAGTATGCAATAATGTGAATGGACAAGGCTAATAGCAGCTATGTAGTAAGGATCAGGATGGAAGATAGTATGAAGCCAAACAACGATAGTAGTCAAGCAATGAAGTCAAATAGATAAGACATATAAGCAATGACTTCACGAAGACAAACTCAGGGTAAAGGAGGGAAGGGATAGAACCAGTCACTTGTTGAAGACACAGGAGTTGTTGGACCAGTTCCAGTTGCTGTGACAACTGTACATCTGGTTAGGGAGGCTGAGATTCAACTCAGAAGACCGTGTCTTCACCTTATTCCCCTTGAGCTAAGGACACACAGTCCTCGCCCAATCACTCTGGAAAGTCTTCAAGGTAGACTTCCGAACCTTCCTGATCTGCGTTCACCGGCAATCCACAATGACTCTTGGATGCTCGAACGCGACGCCTAACCAGTGGAGGATTCACAGTCCTCAAGTATAATAAGTCTTCAGTCACACAGATGTAAAGACTTGATGATGCCTAACACTCTTTGGCTCGGGTGTTTGGGCTTTGTCCTCGCAAGGATTTCTCTCTCAAAGGCTTTGAGGTGGGTTGCTCTCAAAGCGACAAAAGCCGTGCACTAACTCCGAGCAGCCACCAATTTATGGTGTAGGGGTGGGCTATTTATAGCCACTAGGCAACCCGACCTGTTATGTCCAAAATGACCCTGGGTCACTAAGGAACTGACACGTGTTCCAACGGTCAGATTTCAAACATACACGACAACTTTACTTGGGCTACAAGCAAAGCTGACTCATCCAGCTCTGGACAAGTTTTTCTCTCATTGTCTTCCCTCGAAGACATAGGATTTGGGTTGAGCATCACTTTAGTCAATCTTACTATGATCGCTTGGACCCCACTTAACAGTACGGTGGTTCCTACGACTCAACAAAGAAGAGAAGGAAACAACGAAACGACACAGTCTTCGCGCTCCATAGTCTTCACTCAATGTCTTCTCATGTCATAGTCTTCAATGTGAATATCTTCACATACCACCATTGTCGTCAATGTCTTCATACATTTTTAGGGGTCATCTCCGGTAGGTAAACCGAATCAATGAGGGACACTACCTGTGTTATCCTGCAATTCTCACAAACGCATTAGTCCCTCAACCACATTTGTCGTCAATACTCCGAAACCAACTAGGGGTGGCACTAGATGCACTTACAATCTCCCCCTTTTTGGTGATTGATGACAAACTTGTTGAAGTTTTCAACGGGGATAAAATATGTGAAATTGTAAAGGATAGGGAATTGTCTTCATAAGTGGCAAAGGCTCCCCTGAAGATGTGCATATAAGTAGTTTGCTTTTGGAATGCAAATGCACATGGCAGGTTGTACTTGTGGAGATCCTCTTCAACTTATGAAGATAATTCATCATGAATGAAATGATATAGCTAAGAGAATGACATGCATAATGAAAAATGGACGTCTGCAGAATGATCTAAGTGCGGAAGTTATCGTCGCACATGCGGAATTTATCATCGCACTAGAGTAAAGCAAATAAGTAGCAGGCGACCATCGAGTTTAAGTGTTACAACTCAAAAAGCGAGAGTTGTAAACACTAGGCAAAATATTTATGCAACCGCCCTTATGAACCCGCTTGAAGACTATCGAACTCATATGCTTCTCCCCCTTTTGTCAGTAAGGACCAAAAAGGTTTGAAGACATAGAGCATCTACTCGTCCTCTTCAAGTAGATGATGCAGCAGGGTTGTCGTTGTTGGTTGGCGGTCTGAGAGCGAGCTTGGTGCAAATGTCGATTCGTGCGTAAGTAGGGGCGGTGAAGTAGCATCATCTTCATCATTGATCCCTCTGGCATTGACAGCTGCGGAGGAAGAATAGTCGAGTCTTCAAGTGATGGAGTTCGTCGAGGACTGCATTCCGTGGAGGAGTGGAGTCAAACTTGAAGCGTTCAGTGAAGCCATCGTCTTGAATATCTGCTTCAGCACTGAGCAGGGTCAAACTCTTCCATGATCGCCGACAGGTCTCGTGAGTGACAAAAGCATTCTTGGTGGCAAGGTTTCGAATGTGATTGACGTCCACCAAGAGGCTTTGCATTTGACGCTTGAGCCAGGAGTGATGCTTATCTTGCTTTTGATGCAGCGCCACAAGAAGTTCTCGATCATTGAGGACTCAAGAGAGCTTCCGAGGCCTTTGGCCAATTTTGCTCTCAGTGGCTTCAGTCCGTGCACGATGAGGCAGACGTGTGTTCCCAGCCAGAGGATAGACATGAGATATTGCTGGGATGCCTTCCATGGGTTGAGAGAAGCTATGGTGATCTGCATTCTGAAGACTTAGTGGTGTTTTGGCAGGCTCAGGGTATATGGCTTCAACAGACATATCAACCTCTGGTAGAAAGATCAGATGATTGCGAGCAGAGGTTGATAGTTGATAGCATAGTGCATTTTGATGAGGCGCATGACCCATGGATCATAGAACTTCAGACCAAACAGATCAGATCCAAACGCAGCCAGTTGTCGGATGAAGAATTCTTGCGTGTTGAAGCTGATGCCATTGAGGATGTAGAAGACCAATGTCTTCATTGCTCCTTCAAGCTTTGCAGACGATGAATGCCCTTTGATAGGCCAGAGTTCGCCTGATGATGTGATATATTATGCGAGGCAGATACTCAAGGTCATCAACAAAGAAGTGCTGAGGGTATTCAGCGTCATGTGGCAGTGGCTTCATCATGCTCAGCATCTGACTCATGTCGGGTTCTGGCTTATGAAATATGCTCTCCAAGGCATCACGGTGGAGTTGACATCCAGGTTCAAACAGCTCTCCGGGAGTGGGTAGGCCTGTGAGCTCACTGATATCAAGAGCTTTGGCTTCATGGTGAACATTTCCTGTCATCCACTCGAGAACCCATGTCTTCGTATCTCTGTTGTAGCCGCGGATGTGGAGGGTAGCATAGAATTGAAGCACAAGTTCTTCATTCCAGTGCTCTTTGTCTGTAACGAAACCAAGCAGACCTGCATCATGAAAGAAATCAAGTGCTTCTTCTAAGCACGGCAGTCCGACAATGGCTTCGATGTCGAGGCATATGAGGAAAATCGCCCTTGATCATCTGTAACGCATGAATAATAGCTTCTTTGCTGATAGCTCCGAAATGGTGGATGAGATCCTTGGCCTTGTGTAGGGGTTCTTTGCCTTTGTCAAAGAAAGTGTTGTGGGCTTTGAAGCCATTTGCATTGAAAGAACTTTGTTGAGGTGGCGGTGCTCGAAACCTTGGCAGTCTTGGCTTAGGCTTCGGACACGGGGCCTATGCTCAATATGATAGTCGAGGCCGAGGACCCGAGGCATGAGGCGGAGGGACCGAACGGGCCATCTAAGCGTGACTAGCTCGCCATAGTTGTATGCTTGCTCGATTGTGTAGGGCCTTGGTGGCGGGCTGGAGCGATTGCAAGAATCGAGGCTTGAGCTACTCGGCAGATGCTTGGGAGCAAGTGGCCTCATTGGCTTGTGCACATTTCCTTGATGGCTTCCGGAGCGGTTAGTACAGGCTCCACATTGGCTTCACCATGACCACGTCATTGGGTTCATTGGTGTTGGAGGTGGCAGCCTCAATGTTTTCAACCTCCACTTGAGGAGCTGGAGGGTCGGGCACTGGCATGTTGATATCGGGGATAACTTCTTCAATTACTAGGGGTGTAGGGACACGTTCTTCTTCTTCTTGGGTGTCTGCGGCTGATGCAGCCGGATTGTCTTCAGCAGCTTTAGCTTCAGACTCAGAGACATTCACAGTCGGAGTGGCTTCTTAAAGCACTTGTCGTGCATCAGGTTGGTGGTGCACTTCTCCTTCTGGAACGCTCGAAAGAGGTACTTGAGGCCTTTGACCTTTGCGAAGCCTGCGAAATGCTGGCGACGCCTTTGGAGAAGGGGTTGGCTGGGCCTCAAAGTCTTCCTCTTCTTCTTGCTGTTGTTTTTGGGGAGTGACTTGTTGTTGGGGAGTACTAGGGGAGTCTTGTTGTTGCGGGCGATCAGCCCATGAAGCATTATGAGCAATTGGCGTCAGAGGACGACCAATGCTGATGAGTTCACTGTTCGAACGAACAGGCAATGTTACCACATTGTACTCGATTTGAGGAAGAACTTCATCATCTTCAACATTGTCATGGTGACCAATGTCATCAGCAGTGATGGGATCAGCTGCTGGAATCTCTTCAGCTTCAGGAGCCTCTGTGGAAGCAGGCTCATGAACAGTCATGTGAAGTTCTTGGATTGCAGACGTGGGACGAACCACTGAAATGGGTTCAACAACCAAGGGCTCTGTGGGAGCAGCCCGATTCTTCTTTTGGGAACCCAGATCTTCTTCATAGGCGGTCCATTCCTGCAGTTAGTACCAATATACTTGGCAAACACTTCACCATTCTGATTCTTGAACAGCTTATAGTTTGCATCAAAGGATTCATCAATGATAATAGGGTTAGCACAGGTAAAGCCAGATAAGGTGGATGGATCCTATGAAGGTCCCTTTGCAGCAACCCATGTGGTTTTGGGATACTGCTCAGGCTTCCAGTAGGAACCATCAACATTCATTTTCCTCTCGAACCCAACACCCTCTTTCCTAGGGTTTTGGTTCAGAATCTGCTTTTTGAGGACATCGCAAAGTGTCTGATGCCCTTTCAGACTTTTATACATCCCTATTTCAAGCAAAGTCTTCAACCTAGCATTTTCATCAGCAATAGCAGTGGTATCCTCCGCAGAGGGGTTAGTTACCACATTAGTAGTTGAAGACAATGCAACAGTAGCAGCAATTGAACATTCAACAACAGAGGTAGCGATATCACGCTCAAGACATTTTAGACATGTTGGTTCAAATCCATCCTGAGCGGAACTGATCCATTGAGCTTGAAGTGACTCATTCTCTTTTTGAAGATCTTCATGAGCTGCCCTCAATTTCTCAAGCTCTTGCTTCCTTTGAAGATAATCATAGGAGAGCTTTTCATGAGTAGTTGAGAGCGTTTCATAACGACTTTCAAGTTCTTGGTACTTAGCATGAAGATTTTAATGTCTTCAACTAAGGACTGTGAGCGTGTCATTTCAGCGTCCAACAGGTCATCGCTTTTGTCTAACAGTTTTTGAGTATGTTCCATAGCTCTTTGTTGTTCGGTTGCAATTTTAGCAAGTGTTTTGTAGCTGGGTTTGGATTCACAATCAGAGTCACCTTCACTTGATGTTTGAAAGTAAGCATCACGTGATTTTACCTTGGCACCGCGTGCCATGAAGCGATAGGTGGAGCAGGGTCGTCCTTGTCATCAGCTTCAGCGTTGGTGTAGAAGTCATTGTCTTCAGTGTTGAAGATGGACTTGGCAACATAGGTTGTGGCTAAAACCAGACTTGCAACGCCCGGGTCGGACTCCTCTTGAGACTCCACCTCCACCTCCTCAGAAGCAGACTCCTCCTTTGAATCCATTTCCTTGCCAACAAAAGCACGAGCCTTGCCAGATGAGCTCTTCTTATGAGATGAAGACTTTGATGAGGACTTGGAAGAAGACTTTGAAGATTTCTTCTTATTCTTGTCATCAGAAGCATATTCTTTGCTCTTCTTATTCTTCTTCTCATTGTCCCACTGTGGACACTCAGAGATATAGTGTCCAGTTTTCTTGCACTTGTGACAGTTCTCTTCTTGTAGTCATGAGTGGAAGCTTCATCATTTCTTGAGCTGGATCGTGAAGACTTTACAACCTTTCTTCCTAGTGAACTTGGAACTTCTTCACAAGCATAGCAAGTTCCTTTCCAATGTCTTGGGATCATCGGAACCATGATGATTCTTCTTGGATGAGGAAACAACTTTTGCCTTCAACGCGCGAGTTCGGCCATAGTTGGGACCATAGATATCTCTTTTCTCGTAAAGTTGGAACTCATGTGTGTTGAGCCTCTCAAGTATATCGACGGATCGAGTGTCTTGAAGTCGGGACGTTCTTGTATCATCGAGGCAAGGGTGTCAAAAGAGCTGTCAAGTGATCTCGGTAGTGTCTTGAAGATTTCATGCTTGGTGACCTCGGTGGCGCCGAGAGCATGAAGCTCATTTGTGATGTTAGTGAGGCGATCAAGCGTGAGCTGGACATTTTCATTGTCGTTTCTCTTGAAGCGGTTGAAGAGGTTGCAAGAACACCGATCCTTTGATCTCTCGGGTTGAGGCGCCGTTAACCTTGGATAGCGGTCCCAGACTAGCTTCGGCGCTTCGAGGCGATCCACGGCCATCTTGTCCTTTGGTCGATGACCACAGATGATGTTCTTTGCGGTGGAGTCAGTTGAATGAGCTTCTTGACATCAGCAAGGGTGACACCTTCACCAGATTTAGGAACGCCGTTCTTGACGACATACCAGAGGTCGACATCAATGGCTTCAAGATGCATGCGCATCTTATTTTTCCAGTAGGGATAGTCAGTTCCATCGAACACGGGGCAAGCAGCGGAGACTTTGATTATCCCTGCAGTCGACATAGCTAAAACTCCAGGTAGTTAAACCGAATCACACAAAACAAGGGAGTACCTTGCTCTGATACCAATTGAAAGTGCTAGTTATCGACTAGAGGGGGGTGAATAGGCGATTTTTAGGAAAGTCTTCATAACACGAATGTTTCGAAGACAAACAATAGAAATGACCTACTTGATATGCAGTGGAAGATAAACTACAACAAGCAAGCCATAGTCAAGTATGCAATAATGTGAACGGACAAGACTAATAGCAGCTATGTAGTAAGGATCAGGATGGAAGATAGTATGAAGCCAAACAACGATAGTAGTCAAGCAATGAAGTCAAACAGATAAGACATATAAGCAATGACTTCACGAAGACAAACTCAGGGTAAAGGAGGAAGGGATAAAGCAGTCACTTGTTGAAGACACACGATTTGTTGGACCAGTTCGATTCTTTGTGACAAGCTGTACATCCGGTTAGGGAGGCTGAGATTCACCTCGGGACACCGCGTCTTCACCTTATTCCCCTTGAGCTAAGGACACACAGTCCTCGCCCAATCACTCTGGTAAGTCTTCAAGGTAGACTTCGAACCTTCACAGATTGCGTTCACGGCAATCCACAATGACTCTTGGATGCTCGAGCGCGACGCCTAACCATTTGGAGGATTCACGGTCCTCAAGTATAATAAGTCTTCAGTCACACAGACGGAAAGACTTGATGATGCCTAACACTCTTTGGCTCTGGGTGTTTGGGCTTTGTCCTCGCAAGGTTTCTCTCTCTCAAAGGCTTTGAGGTGGGTTGCTCTCAAACGACAAAAGTCGTGCACTAACTCTGAGCAGCCACCAATTTATGGTGTAGGGGGTGGGCTATTTATAGCCACTAGGCAACCCGACCTGTTATGTCCAAAATGACCATGGGTCACTAAGGAACTGACACGTGTTCCAACGGTCAGATTTCAAACATACACGGCAACTTTACTTGGGCTACAAGCAAAGCTGACTCATCCAGCTCTGGACAAGTTTTTCTCTCATTGTCTTCCCTCGAAGACATAGGATTTGGGTTGAGCATCACTTTAGTCAATCTGACTATGATCGCTTGGACCCCACTTAACAGTACGGTGGTTCCTACGACTCAACAAAGAAGAGAAGGAAACAACGAAGCGACCACGATCTTGGCGCTCCATAGTCTTCACTCAATGTCTTCTCATGTCATAGTCTTCAATGTGAATATCTTCACATACCACCATTGTCGTCAATGTCTTCATACATTTTTAGGGGTCATCTCCGGTAGATAAACCGAATCAATGAGGGACACTACCTGTGTTATCCTGCAATTCTCACAAACGCATTAGTCCCTCAACCACATTTGTCGTCAATACTCCAAAACCAACTAGGGATGGCACTAGATGCATTTACAATCTCCCCCTTTTTGGTGATTGATGACAAACTGGTTGAAGTTTTCAACGGGGATAAAATATGTGAAATTGTAAAGGATAGGGAATTGTCTTCATAAGTGGCAAAGGCTCCCCCTGAAGATGTGCATATAAGTAGTTTGCTTTTGGAATGCAAATGCACATGGCAGGTTGTACTTGTGGAGATCCTCTTCAACTTATGAAGATAATTCATCATGCATGAAATGATATAGCTAAGAGAATGACATGCATAATGAAAAATGGACGTCTGCAGAATGATCTAAGTGCGGAAGTTATCGTCGCACATGCGCAATTTATCATCGCACCAGAGTAAAGCAAATAAGTAGCAGGCGACCATCGAGTTTAAGTGTTACAACTCAAAAAGCGAGAGTTGTAAACACTAGGCAAAATATTTATGCAACCGCCCTTATGAACCCGCTTGAAGACTATCGAACTCATATGCTTCTCCCCCTTTTGTTAGTAAGGACCAAAAAGGTTTGAAGACATAGAGCATCTACTCGTCCTCTTCAGAAGTAGATGATGCAGCAGGGTTGTCGTTGTTGGTTGGCAGTGCAGACGAGCTTGGTGCAGTGTCGACTCGTGCAAAAGTAGGGGGCGGTGAAGTAGCATCATCTTCATCATGGATCCCTCTGGCATTGACAGTTGCCGCGGAGGAAGAATAGTCGGAGTCTTCAAGTGATGGAGTTCGTCGTAGGACTGCATTCCATGGAGGAGTGGAATCAAACTTGAAGCATTCAGTGAAGCCATCGTCTTGAAGATCTGTTTCAGCACTGAGCAGGGTCAAACTCTTCCATGATCGCCGACAGGTCTCGTGAGTGACAAAAGCATTCTTGGTGGCAAGGTTTGGAATGCGATTGACGTCCACCAAGAGGCTTTGCATTTGACGCTTGAGCCAGGAGTGATGCTTATCTTTCTTTTGATGCAGCGCCACAAGAAGTTCTCGATCATTGACGACTCGAGAGCGCTTCCGAGGCCTTTGGCCAATTGTGCTCTCAGTGGCTTCAGTCCATGCACGATGAGGCAGACGTGTGTTCCCAGCCGGAGGATAGACATGAGATATTGCTGGGATGCCTTCCATGGGTTTAGAGAAGCTATGGTGATCGACATTCTGAAGACTTAGTGGTGTTTTGGCAGGCTCAGGGTATATGGATTCAACAGACATATCAACCTCTGGTAGAAAGATCAGATGATTGCGAGCAGAGGGTTGATAGTTGATAGCATAGTGCATTTTGATGAGGCGCATGACCCATGGATCATAGAACTTCAGACCAAACAGATCAGATCCAGACGCAGCCAGTTGTCGGATGAAGAATTCTTGCGTGTTGAAGCTGATGCCATTGAGGATGTAGAAGACCAATGTCTTCATTGCTCCTTCAAGCTTTGCAGACGATGAATGCCCTTTGATAGGCCATAGAGTTCGCCTGATGATGTGATATATTATGCGAGGGAGATACTCAAGGTCATCAACAAAGAAGTGCTGAGGGTTTTCAGCGTCATGTGGCAGTGGCTTCATCATGCTCAAAGACATCGACTCATGTCGGGTTACGGCTTATGAAATATGCTCTCAAGGCATCGCGGTGGAGTTGACATCGAGTTCAAACAGCTCTCCGGGAGTGGGTAGGCTGTGAGCTCAATGATATCAAGAGCTTTGGCTTCATGGTGAACATTTCCTGTCATCCACTCGAGAACCCATGTCTTCGTATCTCTGTTGTAGCCGCGGATGTGGAGGGTAGCATAGAAGTGAAGCACAAGTTCTTCATTCCAGTGCTCTTTATGCATGTGAAACCAAGCAGACTGCATCATGAAAGCAATCAAGTGCTTCTTCTAAGCACGGCAGTCCGATAATGGCTTCGAGTGTCGAGGCGCATATGAGGAAAATCGCCCTTGATCATCTGAACGCATGAATAATAGCTTCTTTGCTGATAGCTCGAAATGGTCGATGAGATCCTTGGCCTTGTGTAGGGGTTATTTGCCTTTGTCAAAGAAAGTGTTGTGGGCTTTGAAGCCATTTGCATTGAAAGAACTCTGTTGAGGTGGCGTGCTCGGAAACCTTGGCAGTCTTGGCCCGGCTTCGGACTGAGGCCTATGCTCAATATGATAGTCGAACCGAGGACCCGAGGCATGAGGCGGAGGGACGAGCAGGCCATCTTATGTGACTAGCTCGCCATAGTTGTATGCTTGCTCGATTGTGTAGGGCCTTGGTGGCGGAGGCTGAGCGATGGCGAGAAGCGAGGCTTGAGCTACTTAGCGAGATGCTTGGGAGCAGTGGCCTCATTGGCCAGGCACATTTCCTTCAATGGCTTGGGGCGGTTGGTACAGGCTCACATTGGCTTCAGCCATGACCACGTCATTGGCTTCATTGGTGTTGGAGGTGGCAGCCTCAATGTTTTCAACCTCCACTTGAGGAGCTGGAGGGTCGGGCACTGGCATGTTGATATCGGGGATAACTTCTTCAATTACTGGGGGTGTAGGGACACGTTGTTCTTCTTCTTGGGTGTCTGCGGCTGATGCAGCCGGATTGTCTTCAGCAGCTTTAGCTTCAGACTCAGAGACATTCACAGTCGGAGTGGCTTCTTAAAGCACTTGTCGTGCATCAGGTTGGTGGTGCACTTCTCCTTCTGGAACGCTCGAAAGAGGTACTTGAGGCCTTTGACCTTTGCGAAGCCTGCGGAATGCTGGCGACGCCTTTGGAGAAGGGGTTGGCTGGGCCTCAAAGTCTTCCTCTTCTTCTTGCTGTTGTTGTTGGGGAGTGACTTGTTGTTGGGGAGTACTAGGGGAGTCTTGTTGTTGCGGGCGATCAGCCCATGAAGCATCCTGAGCAATTGGCGTCAGAGGACGACCAATGCTGATGAGTTCACTGTTCGTACGAACAGGCGATGTTACCACATTGTACTCGATTAGAGGAAGAACTTCATCATCTTCAACATTGTCACGGTGACCAATGTCATTAGCAGTGATGGGATCAGCTGCTGGAATCTCTTCAGCTTCAGGAGCCTCTGTGGAAGCAGGCTCATGAACAGTCATGTGAATTTCTTGGATTGCGGGGCGGGGCGAACCACTGAAATGGGTTCAACAACCAAGGGCTCTGTGGGAGCAGCCCGATTCTTCTTTTGGGAACCAGATCTTCTTCATAGGCGGTCCATTCCTGCAGTTAGTACCAATATACTTGGCAAACACTTCACCATTTCGATTCTTGAACAGCTTATAGTTTGCATCAAAGGATTCATCAATGATAATAGGGTTAGCACAGGTAAAGCCAGATAAGGTGGATGGATCCATGAAGGTCCCTTTGCAACAACCCATGTGGTTTTGGGATCTTTGCCAGCTTCCAGTAGGAACCATCAACATTCATTTTCCTCTCGAAACCAACACCCTCTTTCCTAGGGTTTTGGTTGAGAATCTGCTTTTGAGGACATCATAAAGTGTCGATGCCCTTTCGGACTTTTATACATCCTGTTTCAAGCAAAGTCTTCAACCTAGCATTTTCATCAGCAATAGCGGTGGTATCCTCCGCAGAGGGTTAGTTACCACATTAGTAGTTGAAGACAATGCAACAGCAGCAGCAGTTGAACATTCAACAACAGAGGTAGCGATATCACGCTCAAGACATTTTAGACATGTTGGTTCAAATCCATCCTGAGCGGAACTGATCTGTTGAGCGCGAAGTGACTCATTCTCTTTTTGAAGATCTTCATGAGCCGCCCTCAATTTCTCAAGCTCTTGCTTCCTTTGAAGATAATCATAGGAGAGCTTTTCATGAGTAGTTGAGAGCGATTCATAACGACTTTCAAGTTCTTGGTACTTAGCATGAAGATTTTTAATGTCTTCAACTAAGGACTGTGAACGTGTCATTTCTGCATCCAACAGGTTATCGCTTTTGTCTAACAGTTTTTGAGTATGTTCCATAGCTCTTTGTTGTTCGGTTATAATTTTAGCAAGTGTTTTGTAGCTGGGTTTGGATTCACAATCAGAGTCACCTTCACTTGATGTTTGAAAGTAAGCATCACGTGATTTTACCTTGGCACCACGTGCCATGAAGCAGTAGGTGGGAGCAGGGTCGTCCTTGTCATCAGCTTCAGCGTTGGTGTAGAAGTCATTGTCTTCAGTGTTGAAGATGGACTTGGCAACATAGGTTGTGGCTAAAACCAGACATGCAACGCCCGGGTCGGACTCCTCTTGAGACTCCACCTCCACCTCCTCAGAAGCAGACTCCTCCTTTGAATCCATTTCCTTGCCAACAAAAGCACGAGCCTTGCCAGATGAGCTCTTCTTATGAGATGAAAACTTTGATGAGGACTTGGAAGAAGACTTTGAAGATTTCTTCTTCTTCTTGTCATCAGAAGCATATTCTATTCTTCTTCTCATTGTCCCACTGTGGACACTCAGAGATATAGTGTCCAGTTTTCTTGCACTTGTGACAGGTTCTCTTCTTGTAGTCATGAGTGGAAGCTTCATCATTTCTTGAGCTGGATCGTGAAGACTTTCTGAACCTTTCTTCCTAGTGAACTTCGGAACTTCTTCACAAGCATAGCAAGTTCCTTTCCAATGTCTTCGGGATCATCGAACCCTGAATGATTCTTCTTCGATGAGGAAACAACTTTTGCCTTCAACGCGCGAGTTCGGCCATAGTTGGGACCATAGATATCTCTTTTCTCAGAAAGCTGGAACTCATGTGTGTTGAGCCTCTCAAGTATATCAGACGGATCGAGTGTCTTGAAGTCAGGACGTTCTTGTATCATCAGGGCAAGGGTGTCAAAAGAGCTGTCAAGTGATCTCAGTAGTGTCTTGAAGATTTCATGCTTGGTGACCTCAGTGGCGCCGAGAGCATGAAGCTCATTTGTGATGTTAGTGAGGCGATCAAACGTGAGCTGGACATTTTCATTGTCGTTTCTCTTGAACCGGTTAAAGAGGTTGCAAAGAACACTGATCCTTTGATCTCTCTTGGTTGAGACACCTCCGTTGACCTTGGATAGCGGTCCCGGACTAAGCCGGCGCTTCAGAGCGATCCTGCGGCCATCTTGTCCTTTGGTCGATGACCACGAGATGATGTTCTTCGCGGTGGAGTCCAGTTGAATGAACTTCTTGACATCAGCAGGGTGACACCATCACCAGAGGAGCGCCGTTCTTGACGACATACCGAGGTCGACATCAATGGCTTCAAGATGCATGCGCATCTTATTCTTCGAAGAGGGATAGTCAGTTCCATCGAACACGGGGCAAGCAGCGGAGACTTTGATTATCCCTGCAGTCAACATAGCTAAAACTCCAGGTAGTTAAACCGAATCACACAGAACAAGGGAGTACCTTGCTCTGATACCAATTGAAAGTGCTAGTTATCGACTAGAGGGGGGGTGAATAGGAGATTTTTAGGAAAGTCTTCATAACATGAATGTTTCGAAGACAAACAATAGAAATGACCTACTTGATATGCAGCGGAAGATAAACTACAACAAGCAAGCCATAGTCAAGTATGCAATAATGTGAACGGACAAGACTAATAGCAGCTATGTAGTAAGGATTAGGATGGAAGATAGTATGAAGCCAAACAACGATAGTAGTCAAGCAATGAAGTCAAACAGATAAGACATATAATCAATGACTTCACGAAGACAAACTCAGGGTAAAGGAGGGAAGGGATAGAACCAGTCACTTGTTGAAGACACATGATTTGTTGGACCAGTTCCAGTTGCTGTGACAACTGTACATCTGGTTAGGGAGGCTGAGATTCAACTCAGGACACCGCGTCTTCACCTTATTCCCCTTGAGCAAAGGACACACAGTCCTCGCCCAATCACTCTGGTAAGTCTTCAAGGTAGACTTCCGAACCTTCACAGACTGCGTTCACCGGCAATCCACAATGACTCTTGGATGCTTAGAACGCGACGCCTAACCAATTGGAGGATTCACGGTCCTCAAGTGTAATAAGTCTTGGTCACATGACGAGAAAGACTTGATGATGCCTAACACTCTTTGGCTCTGGGTGTTTGGGCTTTGTCCTCGCAAGTTTTTCTCTCTCAAAGGCTTCGAGGTGGTTTGCTCTCAAACGACAAAAGTTGTGCACTAACTCTGAGAAGCCACCAATTTATGGTGTAGGGAGTGGGCTATTTATAGCCACTAGGCAACCCGACCTGTTATGTCCGAAATGACCCTGGGTCACTAAGGAACTGACATGTGTTCCAACGGTCAGATTTCAAACACACACGGCAACTTTACTTGGGCTACAAGCAAAGCTGACTCATCCAGCTCTGGACAAGTTTTGCTCTCATTGTCTTCCCTCGAAGACATAGGATTTGGGTTGAGCATCACTTGATCAATCGACTATGATCGCTTGGACCCCCTTAACGAGACGGTGGTTCCTACGACTCAACAAAGAAGAAAAGGAAACAACGAAGCGACCACGATCAAGCGCTCCATAGTCTTCACTCAATGTCTTCTCATGTCATAGTCTTCAATGTGAATATCTTCACATACCACCATTGTCGTCAATGTCTTCATACATTTTTAGGGGTCATCTCCGGTAGGTAAACCGAATCAATGAGGGACACTACCTGCGTTATCCTGCAATTCTCACAAACGCATTAGTCCATCAACCACATTTGTCGTCAATACTCCAAAACCAACTAGGGGTGGCACTAGATGCACTTACAATGCTCCCTTATCACCATCACATCTGAAGCATATCATCTTTGCTGACAAAGGCAAAAGTCAGGTATTGGGTCTAGGTAAGGTTGCGATCTCTAAGGATATACACATGGACAAGGTCATGCTTGTTGAGTCCTTAGGATACAACCTCATGTCAGTCTCAATGCTTTGTGATCTTGATATGGTTGTTGTCTTTGGCAAGTATCGTTGTGTTGTGATTATGGAAGCTGACCATTCCAAAGTCTTCGAAGGCTTTAGGAGAGGAGATTTGTATATTGTTGATTTCTCTGGGACCACAACCAGCCGTGTGTCTACTTGCAAAAGCTTCGAAGGCTGGCTATGGCATCGACGACTTGGTCATGCAGGCATGAGGAATTTACTGCACGCTTGCGAAGAAGAAGCATGTCATTGGCATTGAGAATGTAAAATTCCTCAAGGATCACTTGTGTGGAGCCTGTGAAGCTAGAAAATGACCAAGGCCAAGCATCCAGCGAAGACTATCATGCCCACTACTCGACCATTCGAATTGCTTCACATGGACCTCTTTGGTCCTAATCATTACTCAGCAGTCACTAATGATGCATCTCTATATGGCTTTGTTATTGTTGATGATTACTCTCGTTACACATGGGTACACATTGTTACTTACAAACATTAAGTGCAGGAAGTCTTCAAACGATTTTCCTCGAGGGCTTCAACCAACTTTGGTGTGAAGATCAAGCACATCAGGAGTGACAATGGAACTAAGTTCTAGAATTCTGGTCTTGATGACTATCTCGATGAACTCGGCATTCCTCATGAGTTATCTGCTCCCTATACTCCTCAGCAAAATGGCATCGTGGAGCGCAAGAACAGAACTCTTGTTGAGATGGCTCGCACTATGCTTGATGAATACAAAACGCCTCGTCGTTTTAGGATTGATGCAATTGATACCGCGTGCCACATCATCAACAGGGTATATCTTCACAAATTCTTCAAGAAGACTGCCTATGTACTCCTCACTGACAAGAAACCCAATGTGAGTTATTTCAAAGTCTTCGGTGCTAAATGTTGGATTAGAGATCCTCATCACAATGCTAAATTTGCACCGAAAGCACATGAAGGTTTTATGCTTGGTTACGGAAAGGACTCACACACATACAGAGTCTTCAACAACGCTCTTCACAAGGTTGTTGAAACTGTAGTTGTGCGGTTCGATGAAACTAATGGCTCGCAAAGAGAGCACCTACCTTCTGTGATAGATGAACCAGCACCTGAGGACTCTATCAAGTTCAAGGCGACTGTGGATGTCATTCCTACTGAAGAATCTGCTGAAGAATTCATTCCAGAACGTGAAGAACATCGAGCTGATGCACCTGAAGATAACGCTGAAGAAAATGCTGATCAAATTCCTCGACGACAACCAGCTCATCCTCGCGTTGCAAAAGAAGTGCAAGTTTAAAAGATCATCGATGACATTGAAGCACCAGGTCCTCTCACACGCTCAAAACCTTCACATTTATCTAACTTTTGTGGTCACTATGCTTTTGTCTCTATCACAGAACCCACTAAGGTAGATGAAGCATTTCTGGAGCCTGAGTGGATTCAGGCCATGCAAGAAGAATTACATCATTCGACCTCAACAATGTCAGGAACTGGTCAAACGTCGAGATCCTCGCAAGCATAATATCATTGGCACAAAGTGGATCTACCGCAACAAACAAGATGAAAATGGCCTTGTGGTGAGGAATAAGGCACGACTTGTAGCTCAAGGCTACACACGAGTTCAAGGAATTGATTTCGATGAAACTTTTGCACTGTTGCTAGACTTGAGGCTATTCAGATATTACTTGCTTATGCTAACCATCATGATATCACTTTATATCAAATGGATGTGAAAATGCATTCCTCAATGGTAAGCTTGAGGAAGAAGTATATGTTGCTCAACCCCTGGTTTTGAAGATCCAAAGAATCGACAAAGTCTTGAGACTCAACAAGGCCCTCTATGGCCTCAAGCAGGCCCCTCGGGCATGGTATGATACTTTGAAGGAATTCCTCATGAAGAATGGCTTCACACCCGGTTCACTCGACCCCACTCTCTTTACTAAATCTTATGATGGTGTGCTGTTTGTGTGCCAAATATATGTTGATGATATTATCTTTGGCTGTATTAACCAACGTTATAGTGATGAATTTTCCTATATGATGAGTTAAGAATATCAAATGTCTATGATGGGAGAGTTGAAATTCTTCTTAGGTCTTCAAATTCGTCAACAACGCAATGGCATATTCATATCTCAGGAGAAATACCTCAAAGATGTTCTGAGGAAATTCGGCATACAAGATTGCAAAGGCGTCAAAATTCCTATGCCCACAAATGGCCATCTATGCAATTGATGAAAATGGTATTGACTTGATCACAAGGTATACCGCTCCATGATTGGTTCTTTATTCTACTTATGTGCATCTAGGCCAGATATAATGCTTAGTGTTTGCATGTGTGCCCGATTTCAAGCTACACCGAAGGAATCACACCATAAGGCTGTGAAACATATTCTTCGATATCTAGCTCACACACCAACACTAGGATTATGGTACCCCAAGGGCTCTGCTTTTGATCTCATTGGATATTCTTACTCTGACTATGCTGGTGATCGTGTGGACCGCAAGTCAACATCTGGTACTTGTCATTTCCTTGGACGATCTTTGGTTTGTTGGTCCTCGAAGAAACAGAACTGCATATCATTGTCTACTACGGAAGCTGAGTACATTGCTGTTGGTTCTTGTTGTGCTCAATTGCTGTGGATAAAGCAGACTCTCAAGGATTATGGCATCATCGTGAAGAATGTGCCACTCTACTGTGACAATAAGAGTGCCATCAAGATTGCTCATAACCCAGTTCAACACTCGAAGACAAAGCACATTCAGACTCGTCATCATTTTCTTCGTGATCATCTGTTGAAGGGCGACATCTCCATCGAGCATGTGAAGACTGAAGAACAGCTGGCCGATATCTTCACAAAGCCCTTGGATGAAAAGAGACTTAGAAAGTTGCGGTGTGAGCTAAATATCTTAGAATCTTCGAATGTTCTTTGAAAAGGACACTCGTCCTAACACTTATGCAATATTGATGACTTAGATGTGCAACACACGAAGAAACGTTTTTCTTCAATCAATGAAGAACAACACTCTAAGTGTGAAGAAATTAATGAAGAATTTGATTCTCGGAACCCTCGACAATTGTGCAGCGGTGTCTGAAATCATCATTCTTATCTGATGGAGTCACGCCACCACCAAAGTTGAAAATATTTAATTTGAGTTTTTTTCTCAGTTTTGAAATTCTTCGGTTTCTCAAATTCTTCAACTTTTCAAAATCTTCACTGTTTCCGTCATTTTTCTTCATTGGCTATATATATATATATGGGTTTATGTCCTCTACAACATTCACTTATGGCTATTTCTTCAAGTTGTGTTTTCTGCTAAGTGAATGTAATCGGACCCTTCCCCCTCTATGCTATACTCAACCCAATCTATTCACAAATTCTTCATGTGCGTTCTATTTGAAACTCGTTCAAAATCTTCACTGTGTCCTTCTCAGCTGAAGAAATTGCGAATGGAACTTTAAAACTAATCTTATCAAAAATTTCGGCTTTGCCGCTCAAACCGTTCCGCTTCCTTCGATAGAATTATCTATTCACCCATGATCTAACACGATCTCCACTTTTCAGTACGTGGGTGACACATGCCATGCGAATGAGAAGGGTCAGGGGCACGTTCGTCCTAAATCTTCGGGCGAACAGTTTTTCACCGTGGCTATAAATACCCCTCTCCCCTTCCTCACTTCCTTTACTCCTTTCGACCGCTCTCTCTCCCGCTCGAGCTTCTCAAACCCTAAGCGCCGCTTACTCCACCGTCGCGGTGAGGAAGATCTTCACTGCCTCGACCTTGTCGCTGTCGTATTTCATGGCGTCATGAAATCTTCACTCCGCCGCCGCCGTAGCTGTCTTCCACCGCCGATTTAGGGCGTGGAAGATCTGAACTGACGAGCTTCAAATCTACACTTCTCAGTTCGTCGTGTTCTTCATCCAGGGTAATTAAAAGTTACTTTTACTGCCCTCTTTGATTCAAATTTTGTCTACAAAATCTTCAAAGGTGTTTTATTCTTCAAATCCTCACACACAAAACACCACTCTAGTCATCTGTTCTTGATTCGTTTCTCTAAGCATCATTTTTATTCAAGATTCCTCAATTGTGTACATCCTTGATCTATACAACTCTGGAACCTAAGACAAAGAACGCTTAGTGAAATTCTTCAAGGCTCATCTGGTCAAATTCCTCAAACTTGTTCTTTTTGAAAACCTTCTGAGAACGCATATGACCTCTCCAAATTCCTCGCAACTATACTCTATTCACATGTACTCATGTGAGCTGCTGAATCACTAGGTTCTCATCAACTTAACTCATTTGCAGCGTTCCTCGAAGAAAAGTTGCATACTTCTTCAGAGAATTCGATTGTTCAAATTCCTCAACTGAAGAATATGGCAGACGGTAAGAAGCCACAGAAAGGAGGAAAGAGGCCTGAGGTCATGACTTCTTTTGAAATACCTGAGGACATCTATGCTGACTATTGCACACCTCATGAGGCCAAGTTCGGAAAGGAGAACAAAAATCAGCGCAAGGTGCGCATAGAGAGGATTCAAAGGAGATGGGCAAGAGAATGGAGGGAGTACAGGTATGTGACTCCAAAGTATATGAACAAATTCGCACTTAATCCTCCATGCCCAAGAGCTCCATTGGCACCTGGCCACGAAGCTGACCCCACCAGCATCAAGCGTGGTGAGGATTTTCCTGAAGAATGGGCCAAGCGCCAAGCCAAATTGGCGAGACAAGCCAAATAAGCAGTGAGGAAATTCAATGAAGACTCTGCTGCTGCTGCTGCCACTAAGGCCTCTGTCAAGCCTAGGATATCAATGGCAAAGAAGCCCGCTCACAAGCCAAGTGCTTCACCAACTGTGCCCTCACGGCCAAGTTCCTCAGCAGTGCCTTCACGGCCAGAATCTTCAAAGCCCTCACGACCAGTTCCTCATGCTGCTCCTGCTCCTCCAAAATCCTCAGATCCTCCTCCAAAGTCCTCAGCTGCTCCGGCAAAGTCCTCAGCACCTGTGCATCTGGCCACGTGCCAAAGGACTGTACGCATCTCTATTGCCTCTGGTGTCTCAGCTAGTTCCTCAGCTGCACCAAATTCTTCATCAGGCCCCACTCTGCTGAAGACAAAGACAACTGCTGGACGAGGTCCTCGGCCAAGTCCGAAGAAGAAACAGGTTGCCTTCCAAGTGCCATCTGACGATGAAGATGAAGATGATGAACTTGCAGAAATCATTAGAGACAGACAAGAAAAGG
The DNA here is from genome assembly GCA_021605205.1 of Aegilops longissima. Taxonomy (NCBI): domain Eukaryota; kingdom Viridiplantae; phylum Streptophyta; class Magnoliopsida; order Poales; family Poaceae; genus Aegilops; species Aegilops longissima. The sequence goes on from CM038679.1 coordinate 200,251,650, forward strand.
CCACTAGAGCCAAAGGCACACCTGTGCCACTGCTTTTGGATCCTAAGATGATCCTCGATTACATTGATCTCTGGCACAAGGACCCAAACACTCCTATGCCTGATTTTCATTTGACTCCTGGCTAAAGTCACATGCTGACCCATTTCATCACTAAAGAGAAATGGAAATTTGAGAAGGCCAGGCAGATCAAGAAGGCTCAGTTCAGGGAAGAGAAGTTCCTGAGGAAAAACATTGTCAAAATGACAACTGATGAACTCATCAAAATTCAGTCTGAAATCAAAGCTCTCAGCGACAACTTCAACGCCTACTATGCTGATTGGCAAGGAGCCAAAGTCAGGTTTGTTAAACTGACTGAGAAGTTCACCAATGTTGCAGCTCCAACGCAACAAGAAGTTCCTCAGGCTACAGCTTCTGCTCAGCCTACTGAAGAACATGCCATCACCGCTGATGACTTTCAGGCTGCTGAAGAAAATGTTAGTTCCAGGGCTGATGACTCCATACCAGCCGCTGAAGAAATTGCCAGGGCATCCACTAGTGGTGCGCCTAAAGAAAATGAAGAAGTCAGGGCAATTGCATCAGTTGTGCCTGAAGAAATTCAATCAGATTCCTCAGCTCCTCCTGCGCCTACACCAACACATATCCTTCCATCGGCATCAGATGTGAAGAAGACCAAGGCTACAGAGCGAGCTGCTGTGAAGAAAAGGAAAGCATCAGCTGCTTCACACTCTTCAGCTCCGAAGAAAATGAAGCCTATGACCAGCTCGTTTGAGAATCCCATTGATGCTATTCCGATCTCAACCATGCCATCAAAGGACCTTGTTCCTTTTGGTGAAGAATATGTGATCCCTAGCGGATCTGATGACGAAAATCATTCTGCTGCTTCGTCAGAGCAGATTGATGAAGAAATTGTAGTGGATGCGATCCCTTCACCACCAGTTGTTTCCTCGTCAATGCCTCAGTTCACAGCTGAAGAGGCTGTCGTTGAAGAAATTGAAGATGAAAACGTGGATATTGGATGCACTACCCCAGTGATGAATGATGACTTTTGGGAAAGTCTGCACCCCAATTCTCCACTCTTCACCCCACTACAACAAATACATCAGTCCCCTGCACCAACCGTTCAAATGGGCTCTGAAGAAATTCACCCCACCTCGTCTGTGCATGAAGAAATTCCAGCCACTAGTGCTGAAGAAACTGCTGCTGCTGCTGATCACTTGAACACGCAGAATGCCACTGAAACGGAACCAGAAATTCCTCAGCACGAAGAACCTGAGATTGCGATTCCTGAGGTCGTGATGCAACTCACTGACACTCCTCTGCCCAAACCAAAGGATCCATTCTCACGCAAGCAAAAGTTCAAGGCTGAAGATTTCTTCGGCGAGCATGTGTTCTTCACTGACTACAACCCATATGACTCTGCTCGCATAAGGAAGAGGCGTTTCTGGACTGCTAGTCAAGCCAATTTCTATTCCTTAGTGCTATTCAACAAAGACAAAGTCTTCGATCATGCACACATTCCTCACATGGACATGGAATCTCTGCCGGGCTTCGAGCCAGTCCTCAGTGTTCTTCACGATGCTGGGTTGCCAAATTTCTGCACTGACATATGTGATTGGAATGAAGAACTCATTCTTCAATTCTATGCGATGTTGCACATGACAGAAGATTCTGAAGATGTGAAGTCATGGGTGCTGGACTGGATGCTAGAAAATACTCACTACAAGGCACTAGCAACTAAATTGCTTCATGCCCTCCCACTCAGTCCTCCCCTTGACGGTGCTCGTTGCGTCTACAATGAACCTGAGCTTACAAATCATTACATGCAAGTGCTGATGAAGCCTTTGAAGCCAGGGCAGGCCCCACAAACCAAATTCCTCGTCAAGGAATTATGATATGTGCCTCGGACTATCTATCGCATTCTGACAAAGACAATGAGTCCTATGAAAGGCCACGACTCAAATGATGAAGAAGTCATTGGCATCATGAAGAATATGGTTTTCAATATCATTCATGGCGTTCCTGTCAACTTCCATGATTTTTTCATGAGGACTATGGCTAATATAGCTATGTCACCATTTGAGCCGAAGCCTTATGCACCATGGATTATGAGGTTCATCAGGACAAGGTCTTCACTCAATTACAAGGCTGATACTCTGAACCACTATAGCAACTTGCCTCCGATTGAAGTCCTCAAACGGACATTTTCCTTAGTTGATGACAAAGGCAAGGAAACTGCTGTGATAGATGAAGGCATTCGTCCATTGGATGGTCAATTTCGCAAGGCTGCATCCTACTCCACCAATGATGACTCTGCCACACATGACTCTGCCGCCAACAACTCTGCCAAGCAAAATCCTCAAGCCACAACACCCAGGGTGATGACTGATCGTGAGTTACTCCTCAGTCTTCATCAGAAGGTTGATCACAATCATAAATGGGCCAAGCGTAAGTTTGGTTCAATTCTTCACAACATGACCTCCACCCATTACGCAGTGAAGAAAAATCAGTACTACCTCCATGAAACCTTCACCCGTACCTGGGCTGTTCTGTCTCATGTCTACAACGTTGAAGTTCTGAAGAAAATGGGTCTCAAGGAAGAATTTGACTGGTATGCACCACCACCGAAGAAATACAAGAAGGTCAAGGTTCCTTCCTTGGTGGCCAGCTCCTATTCTTCATCACGCGACACTGATGAAAATGAAGACTTGGACGACAGTGCGGCAGGCCCTACTACGACAACCGACCCCGACAATAATGGCGCTCCTCCATTAACTTGATATTCTTCAGGGGCGTTAGGCCTAAGTTTCGATCCTTTTGGTCATTCGATGACAAAGGGGGAGAAAGTTGAGTTAGTCTTCAAACGGGTCTATTATATGGGCGTTTTTTTTGCTAAGTTACAACTCTCGCTTTTTCGAAACTTTATTGGATCGAGTTGTAATCTTAAACCCGATGGTGCTCTGATACTTTGGATGTGTTCCTCTGCATGCTTATTCCTTGTTAATGTTAATACACGCATGATGAATTACATCAGTCACCATATTTCATCATGCATTTCAAATTCTTCATACTATATGTCAAATGCGTGTATGAATTACAAGATATAGGGGGAGATCTCCATGATTCAACTCTTCAAATGTGCATTGCCTCAAAAGCAAATTCCTCACTATGCACATCTTCAGGGGGAGTTCTTCTATATCTTGCAATCAAATTCCTAAATATCAGCATTTACACTTCATATGTTTATCCCCGTTGAAAACTTAACCTATATTGTCATCAATCACCAAAAAGGGGGAGATTGTAAGTGCATCTAGTGCCCCTTAGTGATTTTGGTGTATTGAAGACTTATAGGTTAAGGGACTTATGTGTTTATGAGTGTACACAGGTCTACAAGTCTATGAGGAGTTTGGTATTTACAAAAAATGTCGGCGTCCATAGACTCTGAATTAGCCTACAAGTTTAATACGATAGGATTGTTGCATTAGGCGCAAATTAGCGAATGAAATGAAATGATCTAATAGAAATTACCGTTTGTTTGAACCAAGAGATGAAACCGGGATAGCCGCCTCCTTGCTTTGCGAGAAGCTCATACTCTTCGACGGAATCCTTTTGGATCACCGCTCCATAGAGAATATGGCGACGTATCGACTGTATGAAATATCCAGGAATAAGAGCGGTTCAAAGGAAATAGAAGTTGCGGAACAATGTACCGTGAACTTACTCGATGTACGGCCGCACTTCTGTCAGGTTGTTGAAGATATACAACGGAATGGTCCGCCATTCTTCGTTATCCAAAGATACTGGTTTCGAACCACTGGCTGGTGCGAGATTCCCTTTGAATAGGCTGAGGTTGGATCCACCCTTTTTAGAGTCGTCAGCATTGCACCGAGGCTTCGGATTATGCAAATGACGATTTTTGGCTTCGTAGTGTGCTGTCACGAAGTTTGCCGCCTACTTAGTGATGAATGCCTTAGCCATCGATGCTTCAATTCTACGTTTATTTCCACATTTTTCTCGAAGCGTCTTCTGCATCCTCTCAGTTGGGTAGCACCAACGTTTTTCACGCCCCCCCCCCAATCTTGCCTCGGTCGGGAGATGCAACATCAAATGTTGCATTGGATTAAAGAAGCCCGGTGGAAAGATCTTCTCTAACTTGCAGATCAACTCTGGCGCCAACTCTTCCATTTCTTCTAGCAAGCCAGGCGATAGTTCTTTCGCACAAAGAACACAAAAGAAATAGCTGAGTTCTACCAGTACTAGCCATTTCATACTCAGGGATGAAGCCACGCAACATCACCTGCATTACCCGCTCAATCCATATGTGCCAATCATGACTCTTGATACCAAATATCTTCAATTTGTCAAGACTCGCTCCCCTCTTTAGATTCACTGCATACCCATTGGGGAACATCAACTGCATTTTCACCCACAAGATAATTTCCTTTGTAGCTGGCCTTCCAAGATTGAACCATGCCTTTGGCTTCGTCCAGTCCTGCTTTCCTTTCGGTTCTTTCATGTTTTGTAACAGCCTATCACATAGCGCCTCCAGATCAACTCTAGCCTTAGTATTATCCTTTGACTTCCCATCTATGCCGAACAATGTACCAAAAAGTGCCTCGGTGATATTCTTATTAGTGTCCATCACGTTGGTGTTGTGTGGGCAAAGGAGGTCTTTGAAGTAAGGCAGATCCCATAAGCATGTCTTGTGAGTCTAGGCGTGTTTAGAATTATACCCCTTGAAGTACCTTGGACGCTCTGGATCTGGCCCGAGAGCGTTTAACTGATACAACGTCTATTGGCCTGTCAACGCAGGTGGTACAGAGTTTTTGACAACTCTACCTCTGATGAAGTTCTTCTTGTCTTTCCTGGCGAGGATCCAGGAACTGTCTATGCATGTCGAAGCAAGAAAACTTTCGACCGGCCTGAAGCCAACGAAACTCAAGAGCTCCCTTGCATGTGGGGCATGGGAACCTTCCATGTACACACCAACCAACGAATAGCGCATACGCCTGCAAGTCATGCGTCGAGAACATGTACCAGACACGCATTATGAAGTTCCATTTGCTATAGGCGTCGTATGTGTTGAACCCATTATCCCAGGCTTCTTGCAATTTTTCCTTAAGCGGTTGCATGTACACATTCATATTTTCCCCGAATAGTTGGGCCCTGGAATTATCAACGTCAGGAAAATGTTCTTTCTTTGCATAATCTGTCTGGGGGGAGATTGAGTGGAAAGACAAATATGGGCCAACAACTGTATTGGGCTACTGTCAGACAAACACACTGAACCCATCCATGCTGACGCCGACTCGAGGATGCCTCGGATCTGCCGCTTTGTCATACTCGGGATGTCCATGGATAGCGTTGGACAATTCGAAAGAATCACGATTATAAATATGCAAATGCATGCATATTTATAACTATAAATGACGGTGTCCGGGACTAGGGGGTACTCACCACGTCGTCTCCCGATCAGTTGGATTGGGCCGAGGATCCCCATGGCCGTATACTCATTGGCCAGTCCGGACAGTTGCTGCATACAAGGAAGATTCCACAAGACTTGGCGATCAAGACAAGGACCCCTCCCCCACTAGCGTATTCGGCTAGGACTCTTGTTATCCTAGGCCTCTGGTGCATTATATAAACCGAGGCCAGGCTAGTCGATAGATATACAACGACAATCATACCATAGGCTAGCTTTTAGGGTTTAGCCTCTATGATCTCGTGGTAGATCTACTCTTGTAAACATCCACAATATCAATATCAATCGAGCAGGACGTAGGGTTTTACCTCCATCAAGAGGGCCCGAACCTGGGTAAAACATCGTGTCACTTGTCTCCTGTTACCATCCGCCTAGACGCACAGTTCGGGACCCCCTTCCCAAGATCCGCCGGTTTTGACACCGACATTGGTGCTTTCATTGAGAGTTCCACTGTGTGATCGACAAAAGGATCGATGGCTCGCTCGCAGATCAATTGCGACTTGGCACCTTCGTCACCAGCCGATTGGTCACCTTGGTTCAACCAAGAATTGCGCCCCGTGTTCGGATCACCATGTTCGGACGAGGGCCTTCATCAAACATCAACTTCGATCTCTATCAAGATCACGGAGGAATCATCCATGGAGCTCGGGGCTCAACGTCAACATTGCCCTCAAGCGACCGCGGCTGTTTTTCTCGACAACGAACTCAGATTCGCTGCCACCACCTCCTCGAGTATCGCTTTGACGATCGCTTTGGTGGAATTGTGCGGAATTGAGTCTACAACAACCCTGGAAAATTTCGTCGAATTCGATGGAGGAATCTCTCGCAATCCACGATATACCGGAGCCTGTCAAATCGGGACGGGAATCTGGACGAGTTTAGGGCGTGGTGTCCAGCTTCTAGCTCGGACGTCCTTTGAAGATCCAACCGCTGATCGGCTGCGGAATTCCTATATCTACCACCCTCCAAATTTCAGCTCGATCCGACCGTCGAACTCCGGGAACCTTCCAATTAGTGCATGACTTTTCGGATCTGTTTTTCTGCGAGAACGAATCCGACCCAATTCATCTTTTTATGAACGGGATTTGGACATCCTTTTGAAGGAAGTTTTGTATGGGATATTGTGTATTATTCCCAAACACATCCCACTAACCTTAAGATCTTTTGAACATGATCTTCAACATCATTGCTGGTGTCAAACCAGTCCAGCAATATCGCTCCACGGCGGCCGACCTGCGCTAGACACGTCGTCACTTTGTTGAGCCAAGCTCAACTTCTTCGGATCATCATCTTGGCAAGCCGAACAAGAGTCCAGCATCGCGAAGGATAAATCATCACCAACATCGCCGCCCCACGGATTACACGGAGCGGGCATACCGGCATCGCCGCACGGTCGCTTCATCAAGCCGGCATCGACCACGTCACGACCTGCATCGGCAGGGCCGCACTATTGCTTCTTCAAGTTGGTGTCCATCACGCCGACCTACTTCGACATCTCAGCTAGACCGGGGGCTTCGCCATCTCTTCATCAACCTACTCCGGACACTTCGGCGTCACTAGCCGACCAGACATGGGTGCGCGGATCGAGTCCCAATTTTGGGAATCACCTTCCTTCGGATTGCTACAACAAATAAACCAGGTGCTATTAATCCTAGTATATCTTTTTGCTCGTTTGGGTTAAATTTTTCCCAAGGAATTATTACTCTGGTTAGTCCTGCATATGTACACAGGTCTATCAAATGGTGGCGCGATTATCGACGGTCGCATGATGGTTCGATCAGTTTCATTACAGATTCGTGAACGCGCGCCGGACCTCGGACCGACCAGTGAATCCAGGCTTTGCCACGCCTTTATTGCATTACGCCGACGACCTGCATCGACATCAACTCCAGCGCCAGGCCATATTTCTTTTACTACTCACTTTGCATAAATTATTTATTATGCAACATTTTTTTTAATTCCTATTATTACTATTATCCCCGGTCTGCACTATTTTTTGTGCACAGGAAAATGATCCAGCCGGACTATATCCTTTGACGTCACCTCGGCCGGACAGGGGGCTTCGTCAACACTTCATTACCCCATGCCAGGGACTTCGGCATCACTCTGCCGTCCTGCATTGACCATGCTATGTCACCACTTCACAGTGCCGAGCTCTTTGCTCCGCCACCTCGGGACCGGCTTGGGGGATGGAACCTTGTCCCACATCTAGCTCGGACCGCATCGTCAATACCGAACACATTAACCAGCTAAGTTGCCTTCATGCTCAAAGTTTTAAATTTTCTAACTTGTGTTCGGTTCGACCAAGCATTATACTTTCTCGGAAAAAAGTTGCTTGTAAAAATCTTCCTCATCGAAACTTTGTTTGCACACACTTGACGCGCTACCCGCGCTCATTATACCTGGGGGCTTCTTTAACAGAAGCTTCTTAATTTGGGCTTTATGCCCAACACATGTGTCACACTTCCGCATGTACCTTTTATTCACCATTATATGCATCGATATGACTTAAGTTTTGGCCAAGCTAGGTTGCCTGGCTCCTGTGCTTACCCCTACGTTCCCGATTGTTCGGCTAGGTGGTAAAGGAGCACCTCTGCGATTTTTATGCGGGTCGGCGGATGTGTACCTCGACTAGGTGAAGCCGAAAGCTAGCGTTCTTAAGGGAATACTCGGTCGTTGAACTAAAAGATGATTTCTTACCCATTTATTTACCTGACCCCAGATGTTTTTCTGCTCTTTTCGCAGTCCGGACATACACTTTAGGGCATGCCTCCCAGGGAAAGGAACCCCTAACGGAACTATTCTCCCTGGAAGATGTTTCTTACTAACCATGTAATATAACATAACTAGTTGGGCACTTGTCTGATAAAGCACTAATGACCCTACGCCTGGTCTCCACGCATGCCCCGGTTTTTATAACCGCGAGGATATTCGGACACACTCCGGACTATTGGGTCCAGAGGTTGAAGCGAAAAGGTCCGCTACGACAAACGATCTACAATCCGGCTAGAAGGCATTCTACATGTCACCTTACATTATCAACTTTTACCCAAGTCACTTGGGGGCTCTTAAATTTATATGAGCCGTTTTATGATAAGTGTTTTTCTTCTTAGTCGTTGCAAAGTTTTTATTATTATTTATCACTCCTTCGACACAAGTGTGCGGTCACTAGCCGGGGAGCCTAATTTCTCTCTCAAAGAAGCCGTAGGCTGATCCGCTGAAGTTTTGAGATAGGATGTGTCATGTTAAAGCACCCACGAAGCACCTTTTTTTCTAAAGTCCAATTTTGGATTGGCACCGAACAATTGATCTAGTTCGAACATTAATCTTTTGAATAAGTTTTTTGGCTTTTCGAGCCCATGGCACTTTTTAAACTATTTGTGTGTTTTCAGCACAAGTCTCGCAGTGCAACGCCGGACACCTTTTGAGATTCGGCAAAAACATTCTCGGATATTGCTATATATGCATCAGTTTCGAATTGTGTCTTTGGTCAATAGTTGGGTTGCCCGGCTCCCGCGCTTGCCTCCTATGTTCCGCTTTGTTCGGCTAGGTGTGCAAAGGGAGAACCACTGCGATTGTGCTTCCAGCTCGCATGGTCAAGCACCTCGATGGAGAAAGCCGAAACTGAATATCACAATAGGTGTAAACTGGTCAGCGATCCGATGACTATATTAAATGACGGGCCATTCATTGGCCGAAGTGTTTCCGGCTTGACCTCGACTGTCGCTGAACACTATCGAGGGCTATTAACTGGCCTCCCAAACTAAATCCTCGATATTTTGCTCTTACATTGGAGCAGAGGTTTCATGATCATGCTTAGCATGACAACCCAAAGAAAGGAACCGATAGCGGGACTATTTTCTCTGGAAGACATTTCTTCTGTTAAACAGTAATATAACATATCTCTCCGCATACCTTTGTTTATAAAACCGTATGGCCAGATTGCCTTGTTTGTTGTAAATCTTTGCCCTCATAAAGGCTTTATAAAGTAGGACAAACACTCCTCGGCTATTGGCTGAGGAGGTGGAAGCTGATGGTCGGTCAACAAAGTTTTGTACAATGCGGATCCGAGCATTAATGACGTAAAGTACTTGGATACATAGAGTCATTACACATAATTTGTGATTTTACTATGGATATCGATCCTCAATTTGGCCTCCGTGCCGCATTAAGGCTCGGGGCTCTGGCTTCGGGCTTATTATTTACAAATATTAAAGGGCACATCAATCCTCGATCTGGTGTTGCCACCGACCCGTGTCTCGGGGCTCTTGCATTGCATGTTCTATGCAGAAAATTTTAAGTGCAATACAGTTTCGAGGAGATTTTGATCCTCGGGTTGGTCGGCCGCACCCAACCTGAGTCTCGAGGATCGAGCACGCCGCTTTTGTGTCCCAAAGTATTTTGTCGAGCTAGGACTTGATCCTCGGACCGATTTTGCAAATCAACCGAGTCTCGCGGCTCACGGGATCAGCGGTCTTATGTCATCCTTCATGTGCATCTCGGGTTTTAGACCGATACCCAGCTTGAGGGCTCTCGCACCAATCAAAAATATTGACAAAATCGCCCACATTCGGGTGGTGCACCACCTCGAAGCAGTCGGCGTAAAGCTCGGGCGCTAGTGGCTGGCTCCATAGAGGGCACTTCGGCATTAAGCTTGGCTAAACTCCTTCAAACTTCTTTGAACCAAGGTGATTTACGACACCTCGGATACAGTCCGGCGTTGGAGCTCGGATACATAGTCCGGCGTTGGAGCTCGGATACCGTCCGGTGTTGGAGCTCGGATACATAGTCCGGCGTTAGAGCTGGGAAGCAGTCCGGCATTGGTGCTCGGCTGCAAAAGATACCTTGAATGCAGTCCGGCGTTGGAGCTCGGACGCAAGAGGACGTTGCCGCCCGGGAACAACTTCAAACCCGAGGTGTGGCATAAAAATAACAAGGCATTGATAAAGGCCGGAAACTTAAAGGGGCTCCTCGGATACCCGACGTATAAACTCGTTGAATGCATTTCGACGATCCTCAAGATCGAAGATGAGAAGATTTGTTGAACCAGTTTTCAAGACCGACGACCAAAGATGAAGAACAGTTCGGAAGAATCGAGGAGCGTCCCCAACATGAAGACCGGTTCAGGGGGCTACTGACGGTGTCCGGGACTAGGGGGTACTCACCACGTCATCTCCCAATCAGTTGGATTGGGCCGAGGATCCCCATGGCCGTATACTCATGGGCCAGTCCGGACAGTTGCCGCATACAAGGAAGATTCCACAAGACTTGGCGATCAAGACAAGGACCCCTCCCCCACCGGCGTATTCGGCTAGGACTCTTGTTATCCTATGCCTCTAGTGCATTATATAAACCGAGGCCAGGCTAGTCGATAGATATACAACGACAATCATACCATAGGCTAGCTTTTAGGGTTTAGCCTCTACGATCTCGTGGTAGATCTACTCTTGTAAACATCCACAATATCAATATCAATCGAGCAGGACGTAGGGTTTTACCTCCATCAAGAGGGCCCGAACCTGGGTAAAACATCGTGTCCCTTGTCTCCTATTACCATCCGCCTAGACGCACAGTTCGGGACCCCCTACCCGAGATCCGCCGGTTTTGACACCGACAATAACCCTTTCGAACAGGAGACACATATTGGTTATGCATACTGATGATTCAAGACACATATATAGCTAGCTAGCAAGTTTCACCGGCATGAACACCGGAACAGAGAAAATAATTAAGGGGGGAGGAGGACATGTCATTTGTGCTCACCCACGAATGAAGGGGCAGAGCTCATCAAACGCATAAGGAGGTCGTCGAACACCACACCTCGCAGCGATGAAACAACTGCACATTTAAATCTACCCGATCAACACAATTATATATGATGTTTTTTATACCAAAATCGAGAAGTATATGACCTAACTCATAATTCACAAATATATGACGTCGTCAGCCTCTTCTAAGCAGCTCTATAGTGGGGCCCACCTCTCTCTTTGCCGTCCGCCAGTTGATGGCAAAGATTCTTTGCCGTCCGTTAGCAGACGGCAAAGAAATGGCTAATGGCAAAGACCTTCTTTGCCATCAGCCAGTTCTTTGCCATCCGTTTTATGTTAGCGGATGGCAAAGACCTTCTTTATTGTCAGCCAGCAGATGGCAAACAATTGGCAGACGGCAAATAAGCTAATTCCAGTAGTGACTCCATATTGGCGGGTGCCTACCTTTCGAGGTTGGGTGCCTAGCCTTTACTGGTGAGTTGAGGCAAGCCCGTTGGCCGTCCGTTCGCACGTTCAAGCCAGAGATACCCGAGAAGTACGATGGGAGGCTGAACCCGGCAGAGTTTCTGAGCATCTACGCCATCGCTGTTCAGTATGCCGGGGGAAGAGACGAGAAGGTGTTCGCCAACTAATTCCCTCTGGCTCTCAAGCCCAATGTGAGGTCTTGGCTGATGCACTTGCCGGAGAACTCCATCTCGTCATGGGCTGACCTGTGCCATGAGTTCATTGGCGCCTTCACCGGCAGCCATCAAGAGCCAGTTCAACCCAGCGATTTGCATCTTATCCAGCAGAAGGAAGGAGAGACCCTCCGTAAGTATTCATAGAGATTCAGCAAAGTTTGTAGAAACATCCATAATATCCATCCGATAGCTGTGATAGCTGCCTTCCAGTCCAATGTGCGCAACCGCCGGATTCGTTCCATGATGAACGTGCGGTTGACCATGATTGTGAAGGAGCTTTACACCTTGATGGATAAGTGTGCTTTAATTGAGGAGGGAAGGAAGTTGCCCAGAGAGGAAGATTTCACCAATGTTGATTCAGAAGATGATGATGAATCAACCAGTCAGGAGAAGAGCAAAAGCGCAGTAAGAAGCGGAAGGATATAAGGAAGTGATGACTATTGAAGGATCCGGTACACCTAGTACCTGCAAGAAGGCCAAAGTTGAGGTTCCCGGCAAGGAAGTTGCCATGTGCGCTGACTGCCCGGAGACAGCGGCTGCCGAGAAGGCCTAGAAAGGTGATGGGCCATATTGCAAGATTCAACGGACCAAAGGCCACGACCTTCAAGAGTGTTATCAGGTCGAGCAGCTTGTTAAGAGACAGAGAGCAGGGTATGAGAAGCGCGACAAGGAAAAAGGTCAGAATGTCGCTGGCAGTAAGGGCTGAGGTGGTGCAGTAAATCGCCCTGACAAACCCTTTAGGAACCAAGGAAAACCCGCCAGGGGCCGAGAGAAGGAAACCTCTGATGATGAGAGAGATGGAGGGGATGAAGAGGAAACCAGTGAGCAGGAGTTTCAAAAGGCCACTGACGCCATGTGCATTGACGGGGGTGCATCTTTGCACACCTCTCACCGCCAGCTCAAGTGATGGGCACGAGAGGTCAATGCCGTGGAACCAGCGCCAGAGGCCCGGAAGCCGCTCAAATAGTCACGCACGCCCATCATCTTTGACGAGGAGGATCATCCTAACCGCACCATGGCGGTAGGGTGTTTGCCATTGTTCGTCTCCCCAACAACTTGCAACCTCAAGCTCACGAAAATTTTGGTGGACGGCGGGGCCGGGTTGAATTTGATTTCCCTGACAGTCATCAGAAAACTCCAGATAGCAGAAGATGAGTTGAAGGCCACCGACACATTTCAAGGACTTAATCCCGGCAGGAGTCATCCTAAGGGAAAGATCATGTTGCCGGTGACGTTTGGGGGAGAGCTGAACTATCGGACTGAGACGATTGTGTTTGATGTGGTTGACCTCCCACTGTCGTACAATGGGGTTCTTGGACGCCCAGCCCTGGCTAAATTCATGGCGGCATCCCACTATGCCTACAACACTTCGTAGATGCCTGGGTCATTAGGAGTCATTACCATCCCATCAGATGAGAAGGAAGCTATCATTTGCGTGGACAAGATGTACTGGGATGCATTCGGGGCAGAGGCAGCTGCAGCAGCAGTTCCCGCCAAGGAGAACAGAGGAAAGAAGAAGGATTGTAGGGACTCCGGCAAAGAATCCGAGAAGCGTGCCCCCACCAAGTGCACGACACCCATTGATGACGTGCCAGAGTGTTCCAACAACAAGAGATCCAAGGTTGCTGCACCCCAAGTGAAGAAGGTCCCGACAGGGCTGGTTGGCGTTGATGGTACTTTCACTATTAGCGCCACCCTCGATGACTAATAGGAAAGCGTGATCGTTGCCTTCCTGTGGGCGAATATCGATGTGTTTTCCTGGAAACCATCTGATACCCCTGGTGTTCCCATGGAGGTAATCGAGCACCACCTTGCTGTCTACCCACATGCCCAACCTGTCAAGCCGGGACTCCAGAAGCAGGCCTTGGAGAGGCAACAGTTCATTGCGGAAGAGATCAAGAAACTTGAAGCAGCCGGTTTGGTCATAGGAGTGCTACACCTAACGTGGTTGGCAAATCTAGTGGTAGTCCGGAAGGCTAATAGGAAGTGGAGGCTTTGCATAAAGTTCACAGATCTCAACAAAGCCTGCCTGAAGGACCCGTTTCCCTTGCCGCGTATTGATCAGATTGTGGATTCCACTTCAGGCTGTGATTTGCTTTCCTTTCTGGATGCATATGCTGGGTATCACCAAGTCTTCATGTCCAAGGAAGACGAAGAGAAGACATGGTTCATCACTCAATGTGGTACATACTGTTTTATCCGCATGCCATTTGGATTAAAGAGTGCCAGGTCCACTTTTGCAAGGGCAGACCAGATTGGTTTCGAGCCACAGCTGCACAGAAACATTGAAGCTTATATCGATGATATTGAGGTCAAGACCAAGGATAGATCCACCCTTATTCAGGATTTGGAGGAGACATTTGCTAATCTGTGCAAGATCAACTTGAAGCTCAACTCGGAGAAGTGTGTGTTTGGCGTTCCCTCCGGCAAGCTGCTTGGGTTCTTTGTGACCCATCGGTAGATTGTAGCCAACCCCAACAAGATTAAAGCTATCAAGCAGATCCAGGCGCCAAGGACAGTCAAGGATGTGAGGCGTCTAACAGGGTGCGTTGCCGCACTAAGAAGATTCATCTCTAAGTCTACCGACCGCGCCCTGCTGTTCTTCAAAATTTTGAAGAAGGCGGGACCCATGAAGTGGACCCCGCAAGCAGATGTAGCTTTGCAAGAGTTGAAGACCTACTTGTCCTCTGTTCCTACCTTGGTTGCTCCCAAACCACAAGAACCATTGTTGCTATACTTAGCGGCAACCAACCGAGTTGTTAGTGCAGCCTTGGTGGTGTAGCGGGAAGTAGATGAGGCGGAGAGTGAGCAAGGACCGGCAGAGCCAGAGAAAGATCAAGACAACAATGAGCACGGCAGCGAGAGCAACCCCAAGGACACGGCAAGGAAGAAAGTGGTGCAGCGCCCGGTGTACTTTGTCGGCTCTTTGGATTAGATCGAGGTACTCCAGCGTGCAAAAGTTGATCTTTGGTCCCATCATGGACTCAAGGAAACTACACCACTACTTCCAAGCCCATGAGATTACGGTTGTCACTCATTTCCCGTTGCAAAGGATACTCGGAAACCCTGAGGCTACCGGTAGAATAGTGGAGTGGGATTTGGAGTTATCCAGTTTTGGTTTGAAGTTTGAGAGCACATCAACTATCCAGAGCAGGGCATTGGCAGAATTTATTGCAGAATGGACGCCAACCCCTAATGAGGAAGTACCAGAGACAGTTATCCCCGGCAAGGAATCCCCCCAAGAATGGATCATGTATTTTGAGGGTGCCTTTTCCCTACAAGGTGCAGGGGCTGGCGTGCTTCTTGTTGCTCCCTCTAGGGAGCACTTGAAGTATGTCGTCCAAATGCATTTTGCCCGAGAAGAGGCAACAACCAATGCAGCAAAGTATGAAGGGCTCCTTGCCGGGCTCAGGATTGCTGCAGAATTGGGAATTAAGAAGCTGATCATTCGAAGAGATTCACAACTTGTACTGAGGTAAGTCAACAAGGATTATCAAAGCCCATTGATGGAGGCATACGTCGAGGAAGTGAGGAGGTTGCAGGAGCGCTTTGACGTATTGCAAACAGAGCACGTACCTCGTGCGGAAAATAACATACTTGATCATCTGTCAAAGTGTGCTGTGCAGAAGCTTCCTATGGAACCAGGGACTTTTGTTCTCCATCTTACTCAGCCCTCCGTATCCCCAGCAACAATGGCCCGGAAAAGGAGAAAGTTGGACTCCGGCAAGCCTCTCCCGGTAGAGCCATCCGCTCCTCGCAGAGACCCTGCCGGAACAACTCCTCCCCACCTGCCAGACCACACCCTCGAGCCGGGCCTATGGACCCCGTGGATGAGGCATGTGCTCCTGCAGTTGAGGAGGTGCCGCTAGTCCTCGTTGTCGAGCCCCAGGCTCCAACTTGGGCAAGGCACATAGTCCACTTTCTCTAAACCAGAGAGATTCCCGACGGCCAAGATGAAGTTGAAAGAGTAGCCCGGAGGGCCGGTATGTATCAGTTTGTCGATGACACTCTATATAGAAGGAGGCCCAACGGTGTGAAACTGAAGTGCACCTGCCGGGAAGAAGGAAAGGAACTGTTGGCTGAGATACACAAAGGCATGTGCGGCTCCCACATTGGATCAAGGGCATTAGTTGGGCAAGCATTCTGGCAAGGATTCTATTGGCCCACAGCCCTCCAAGATGCGGTCGAGCTAGTCACCAAGTATGAAGCCTGCAAGTTCCATTCCAAGAAAATCCACCTGCCTGCCCAAGCTCTTCAGACAATCCCTCTATCATGGCCATTTTCGGTCTGGGGGCTCGATATCCTCGGCCCCTTATCACGAGAAATCGGGGGCTTTGAATTCTTGTTCATTGCTATCGATGAGTTTACAAAGTGGCCGGAAGTGATTGTTGTGAGAAAGGTGACAGATCAGTCAGCTATCAAGTTCTTGAAAGAATTGGTGTGCCATTTTGGACAGCCGAGAAGGATCATTACCGACGACGGCACCCAGTTCACCAGCCGCTCCTTCATGCAATATGTTCATGCCCTCGGATGCAAGATCTCATTTGCCTATGTTGCACATCCCAGAAGCAATGGACAAGCTAAGAGGGCGAATGCTGAAGTGCTGCGAGGACTCAAGACGAGAACCTTTGATACGATACAGAAGCACGACATGCGGTGGATCGATGAGCTCCCGGAAGTCCTTTGGTCCCTCAGAATGACACCAAATCGAGCTACCGGGCAGACTCCCTTCTCCCTAGTCTATGGGCAGAAGTAGTTATCCCCACGGAACTCATTTATGGGTCATCTCGAGTGCTTGCCTACAATGAAGTAGCGCAAGATCAGCAACGGTGTGACGACGCTGTGCTACTCGAGGAGAACCGTCTCCGGGCTGCTTTGCGTGCTGCATGCTATCAGCAAGCCCTGCGTCACTATCATAGTTGCAGGGTTCATGCCATGTGTTTTGAGGAAGGCGACCTTGTCCTTAGGCGCGTTCAGTCTGCCAAGGGTACAAACAAGTTGGCGCCAAAGTGGGAAGGCCCTTACCGGGTAGTATGAGTCACCAGACCTGGCGTAGTCCGTCTGGAGACCAGAGATGGCATTCAGTTGCAAAACTCATGGAATATTGAGCATCTCCGCAAGTTCTACCCGTAAGGCGCGGCTGTCGGGCCCTGCCCGGCAGCCACCCTTTTGTACAGGCCTTGACTCAGTTGCATGTAACCCCTAGTACAAAGCTAAGGCGATGACCCTGTGCAAGGGAAAATAAACGAAGCGCTGGGGGCCCCCCAAACGAGTTGCATGCATGCATAAGCATTCCAAGATCACTGCATAAGCATTTCATGAGCATTTGCAGATGCATATAGATAGGATCGCATATTGCATCATTCTCATCTGCATGAAGCTGCAGGTTCCTGCCGTGATTTTGGCTTTAACGAGGAGTGGAGAAGATTGCCCGGCACTGCGATCCCCGACAAGCCAAACAGATAAGTTCTACCTTTTGTCCATTAGTGTTCTGTAAGTAATAACTTGTGCATAAGAAAACCTTGCCACTCTTTTGAAACTTAGGTGCTCCCATCCTTGACTCGAACGTTGCTTCGGTCAGAATGGTCGCAGTGGCCTTTGGTAGTAGGAAGTTGGCGGGGGGATGGTCCCTTTGTTTTTTTCCCGGTAGACACAGTTCTCCGGCAAGCAAAGGGGAGAAATTGTTTATTTACACTAAGGAGGTATCCCACCTCTGCATGGACATATACATGCACGGTTTCCCTTCAAGGTTCATCTTTTTCATTAATATGCTGGTAATACAAGTACAAGCATTACATAACACAAACATGGACCGGAGAACGTGCCGAGGAGTAGGGCGCTCTCCATTAATTTAAACTGGAGAACATGCCCCTCGGAGAAGCCATGGGCGCGAGCGAAAGTCTTCCAACCACGGCGGAGATACATCACATGAGCGGCGGGGAAGTCGACATCAACCAACATGCCACCATTCCCACAGCCCCTCATGTGCAACCTCAGAGCGCGTGGATGGTCGAGCTCCATCTCCCGTGCAAAGGGAGTTGGAAGGCGAAGATGACCGCACAGAGGTTTGTACTGCCTGATGATGAACTCTCGAGGTTGGTCCCCGACATGGCCTTCCATTAGGGGAGGGGGCGCCAGCGGGGGCACGGCCAAGGCGCCGCCACACCCTACTCTTCTTGAGCGCCACGGCGACCTCGTCCTCGCCCCCTCGCTCCTCCTCTCACGGCGGGTTCTGCCACCACAGGATCTGGAGGAGGAGGGATGCACTGTCGAGTGGAAGCCCTTATCGCCGCTGCTGGGACACCGCCACGCCCTCGCCCTCTCACCATAACTAGAAGGGAAGGATTGCAGAGAAGAAGAAGAAGAAGAAGAAGAAGAAGTGTGTGCAGAGAGGCCCCTGTACCTGCCCCTTTTTATAGGAGGGAGAGGTAGGGGGCTGGCTTCTCACACAGGAAGTGGCCGCCCCGCTCCTCCAACAAGGCCTCCCTGCACCTTCCATGACTCTAAGAATCAAGGCCGGCCATCTGCTCCAACCATCCACGCCTGAGTTTCGGCCATGGCACTCCTCCCTGCGCCCTCCGCGTCCACCACCTACCACGCCCAATGCATGTAGAACACATGGCAGGTGCATGCGGAACATGAGGTGATCGTGGGACGTGGGCAATCCGCGGGCCACGACTGAAGTTTTTCTGCAGCGTTACGCATGACACGCGGGGAAATCAAAAACTGACCCAAGCTCAAGATTAATTAAGAAGTAAAGAAGACAATGAGAGACCAGCCTCTTCAGAACCCCCGCCTGTGCACTTGTTGGGCCCTACCCCGACGATGCTTGGCAGCGCGTTCAGGGCAGGCCCGGGGGCTTCTGTCGGTGCAACAAACCCTGGGTTGAAGGAAATATGCCCTAGAGGCAATAATAAAGTTTTTAGTTTATATTTCCTTATATCATGATAAATGTTTATTATTCATGCTAGAATAGTATTAACCGGAAACTTGATACATGTGTGGATAAATAGACAAAACATAGTGTCCCTAGTAAACCTCTACTAGACTAGCTCATTAATCAAAGATGGTTAATTTTCCTAAGAATAGACATGTGTTGTCATTTGATAAACGGGATCAAATCATTAGGAGAATGATGTGATGGACAAGACCCATCCTTTAGCTTAGCATAATGATCGTTAAGTTTATTGCTATTGCTTTCTTCATGTCATATATACATATTCCTACGACTATGAGATTATGCAACTCCCGGATACCGGAGGAATACCTTGTGTGCTATCAAATGTCACAACATAATTGGGTGATTATAAAGATGCTCTACAGGTATCTCCGAAGGTGTTTGTTTGGTTGGCATAGATCAAGATTAGGATTTGTCACTCCGAGTATCAGAGAGGTATCTCTAGGCCCTCTCGGTAATACACATCATTCTTGCAAGCAATGTGACTAATGAGTTAGTTGCGGGATAATGTATTATGGAACGAGTAAAGAGACCTGCCGGTAATGATATTTAACTAGGTATGAAGATACCAACGAACGAATCTCAGGCAAGTAACATACCGATGACAACGGGAATAACATATTTTGTCATTACGGTACGACCGATAAAGATCTTCATAGAATATGTGGGAACCAATATAAGCATCTAGGTTCTGCTATTGGTTATTGACCGGAGAGGTGTCTCGGACATGTCTACATAGTTCTCGAACCCGTAGGGTCCGCACGCTTAACGTTCGATGATGAGTTTGTATTATATGAGTTATGTGATTTGGTGACCGAATGTTTTTCGAAGTCCCGGATGAGATCACAGACATGACGAGGAGTCTCAAAATGGTCGAGAGGTAAAGATTCATATATAGGACGATAGTATTCGGACACCGGAAGTGTTGCGAGGGTACCGGGTACGTACCGGGTTACCGGAAGTGGTTCCGGGCATCCCCCGGCAACTACATGGGCCTAATGGGCCAAGAAGGGGACATACCAGCCCCTAGGGGGCTGGTGTGCCCCATGTAGGCCAAAATATGGGGGAAGGAAAGAGGAGAAGACAGAAAGGAAGGGGAGGAATTCAGCCTCCCCCTTCCTTCCCTCCTCCCTCCTCCTTCCTTCCCCCTTCGGATGAGTATGGAAAGGGGGAGGCCGAATTGGGAGGTGCCCAAGTAGGATTCCTCCTACTTGGGGCGCCCCCTTGGCTGCCTCTCCTCCCCTCCAACCTATATATATAAGGGGGGCACCGGTAGAACACACAACATTGATTCCTAGCTGTGTGCGGTGCCCCCTCCAAATTTTACGCCTTCGCCCATATTGTCGTAGTGCTTAGGCGAAGCCCTGCACGGATTACTTCACCATCACCGTCACCACGCAGTTGTGCTGACGAAACTCTCCCTCGATACTTTGTTGGATCAAGAATCCGAGGGATGTCATCAAGCTGTATGTGTGCAGAACTCGGAGGTGCCGTACGTTCGGTGCTTGATCGGTCGAAACGAGTAGAAGTTCGACTACATCAACCACGTTGTCAAACGCTTCTGCTTTCGGTCTACGAGGGTATGTGGATACACTCTCCCCCTCTTGTTGCTATGCATCTCCTAGATAGATCTTGCGTGAGCATAGGAAAATTTTGAAATTGCATGCTACGTTCCCAACAGTGGCATCCGAGCCAGGTTATGCTTAGATGATATGCATGAGTAGAACACAAAGAGTTGTGGGCAGTGATTGTCATACTGCTTACCACCAACGTCTTATTTTGATTCGGCGATATTTTTGAATGAAGCATCCCGGACCAACCTTATAAGACCATGTTCATGAGACTTGTTTTGCATAAAGCTGGCTGGCGACTGTCTGTTTCTCCAACTTTAGTTGAATCAAATTTGACTGCGGCCTGTCCTTGTTGAAGGTTAAAACAACAACTTGATAAATCACCATTGTGGTTTTGATGCGTAGGTAAGAACGGTTCTGTCACATCCCTAGCTTCTGGTAATGCTCTAGGCTAGCTTCATGTGTGCATCATGTCTATATTCTTAAAGTTGAAATGAGGAAACTGAAAGCCTCGGAAATCATTTTAATAAAGGGGCAAGAAACCATAAAATTGCAATCAGTAAATCCAAAATGCCCTAGAAATAGTTCTGACAATTTTGGCAAGAGTTATAAATCAAACCAAAATTTTGGAACATTTCTAAAGAATTATTTGGGCTCTGATTTTAGATCAATATTCTATTTGAATTTGGAGTTATATTCATAATATATTTTCAAATGCCCTGAGATATTTTATGTATATGAGGAGTAGACCTTAAGTGACATCAAATTATCCAGGGGAGTTTCGGCACTGTTTTCAAATTTGTTTGAATTTGAATTCAATGGCAATTAAATAAAACAAAACAGAAGAAAAATTAAAAAGAGCGAGAAGACCCACTGGCGCTTACTGTCGGACCGGCTGGCTGCTACATTATGCCCAGCCCACAGCGCCGTGCCAGTCACCCTCAACCTCCTACCAGGAGGATGAGAGGAGGATGGCCACCGCGCGCGAGCACGCGCCCCGCCACCTCCTGCTTCCCAACGCTGCCCCGACGTGACCAAACGACGCCACGACACCCCTGGCTCCCTCTCTCTCTCTCTTCTCCCTCACTCGTCGCCCTCTCTCCCCTCCTCTGCTCTCTCTTCCCGAGCACCACCGAGCGGAGGTCGTCGCCGCCGACACTGCTCACCGCGGCCACAGCCACCTCCTTGCCCCTCCCCCGTGTCTGGAAGGTCCGGCGTGAATTCCTCTTCCTCTTCGCCGAGCCACGCAAGCCAAGGATTGCCATGCCGTCGTCTTCGAGCTCGTCACCGCCGCATCTTCTTGCCGAACTTCACCGACCGATTCGCCGTCTCCGACGCGTCCCTGAGGCCGCTGAACTGCTCTTCGACCTCCCTGTGAGCTCCTATTGCTTCTCCCTCGCTCTCCCTCTCCGTTCCCGTCCCCTAGCCCCGTCTTCTGATCAAGCTCGAAGCTCCCCGCCGCCGGCCATGTCGCCATCGTAGCAACGGCCGCACAACCTCGCTTTCGAGCTCACCGCTGCACTCACCGCACCCCCCCCCCCGAGTCGAACACGACCGTCCACGGCTCCTCCCGTGCCCCGCACCGCCCACACCGATGTTGCCCGAACTCCGGCCGCCGCCTAGCTCGCTGCCGCCGTCGACTCAGGCCATCCCAGCTGCTGCCGCTTCCACCACTAGATGCGCAAGAGCTCCAGCAAGCCGTAGCAACAAACCGCGCACAAAAAGGAGCCCCGTAGCATTTTTCCAAAATGCTCCGCCGTTGGTTTGGTCATCGCCGGCCTAACCCCGGCGAAGCCGACGTGGCCGTGTAATTAGCGCTAACCACCGCCAGCTAGATCACCCACATACGCTGACAGATGGGCCCCAGCGTCCACTAATTTTGTAATTAGGCTAAACACACCCCTGTTCAACCTTGTGACACTGACGTGTGAACCCCACACGTCGAGTTTGACTATACTTAATACATTGACCAGTGACATCACGGTGGACGAATCTTGACGCCATAAATCATTCTTGGATTTTTTTCTTATATAGGAAATTCCACAAAATAGTGCTAACTTCTAAAAATCATAGAAATTCAACCGTAGCTCAGAATGAAATAGGTTATATATGAAAAATTATAAGAAAAATGCAATTTATCCATATGTACCATTTTCATGCATGTTAGAACAACTTATGACAGTTGTTTAGGACAAATCATATAAAGGGCATTTAAACCTTCACATATGGAGTTTGAATTTGAAACTAGGGTTCAAACCAATTTCATTTAACTTGTTGCTAGATGCATTAGCTCACTCAACAGCATATTGCCATGTCACATTCATGCATCATATTGTTGCATTGCATTGATTGTGTTCTTTCTTGTTTCTTTGGTGTTATCCCTCCGGTGAGCGATGTTCGACGGCGTATTCGATGACACCGATGAAGAACTATATTATCTTCAGAAGTGCTAGGAAAGCAAAACCCCCTTGTTCATTCCGATACAATCCCACTCTCTCGCTCATGCTCTCTTTTACTGCTTTAGGACAACACTGTTTCAACTGTTACATGTTGCGGTATCTGAACCCCTTTCCTCTGCATGACCTGTCATTGCCACAGTAAATAGATGAAACCCACTAGCATGAGTAGGAGTTGTTTGAGCCCTGATGTGCCGACTCATTCATGCTTTTTTGTCATGCCTGCTATTGCTTAGAGTTGAGTCAGGTCTGATTCATCAGGGATGAATTGGAATGTGGTGAACATGTCCTACTATTGAGAGCTAAGTGTGTGAACACGATTTGGTAAAGGTAGCGGTGAGAGGCCATGTAGGAGTACATGGTGGGTTGTCTCATTGAAACCGTCCTCAGGAACTGAGTTCTGTGTTTGTGATCCATGAACAGTTACTACCACACATTGGGTTCCGTAACTCGACCCTCTCGACTTACTAATCAACTTGATCTCTGTCCGGGAGTTGCAACTAGTTTACGGTGTTTGTAGGTAGTGCTAGTAGTCTACCAAGTGGCACCTAATACAGGTGGGCTTGGGACAGACTAAACCTGATGTACGGTGTACCAAGTGGCACCGGATGGTGGGCTTGGGAACCCTGCTCACATCGTTTGGGGCCGTGGCGACACCCGGCGGATCTCCTTGCGTATGGAACCCGAATAGGCGATAAAACTAGACTAGAGACTTGTGTGGTTAGTCGGTCGTGGCCGACTCCTCGCCGAGCTTCCTATTGAAAGTTCTTGAGATACACGATGTGTACATGGTGGTAAGTGGCGAGAGCGTGTGAAGAAGTACACCCTGCAGGTTAACATCATCTATTGAATAGCCGTGTCATGAAAAGGACTTCAGGTTGCTGTGCAGTTTATAGACAAGTGAAAGTGGATACTCTAAAATGCGCAAGATAAGCATGAGTGCTATGGATGGGCTTCTCGTAGGGAGACTGGAGCGGATCCATAGTGGTTTATTGGTTGGTGAATATGTGGACTCGTGTGTGCCACCTCAAAAGAGTTACTTGCAGTCGCAGTTTAGGATAGCCACCGAGTCAAAGCTGGCTTGCTGCAGTTAAACCCCACCATCCCCTTTGTTGATAATGATGCATATGTAGTTAGTTCTGATGTAAGTCTTGCTGGGTACATTTGTACTCACGTTTGCCTATTTTATGTTTTTGCAGAGAGACTTCAGTCTCACTAGTCGTTTCACATGGACTTCAACGTTTAGCTTGATATCTCAGCTACGATCTTGTGCCCTTGGCAGGATCTGGCAGATAGTCAGGCTTCTCAGCCTTTTTCATTTGTAGATGTCTGTACTCAGACATGTTAAGCTTCCGCATGTGCTTTGACTTGTATGCTCTGAATGTTGGGTCATAAGACCCATGTTTGAAATATCTCTCTCCTCGAAGCCTATTGAATAAATACTTTGAGTCGTAGAGTCTTGTTGTGATGCCATGTTGTATTTGCACATATTAAGCATATTGTGTGTATGATTGAAATGCTTGGTATGTGTGGCATCCAACAACCTAGTTGTTTATCCTTGGTAGCCTCTCTTATGGGGAAATGTAGTCTTGTGCTTCCATGAGCCATAGTAGTCCTCTCAGCCAGTTCACATGATCCTGCTAGCCCAAAGACTCTTTGCTCCGGAACACTTGAATGGGCGGCATGTGATTCACTTCGTTCCTATATACATCCCTTGAAATGTCACCGGTGAAATCCGAGTCTGCCTAGCCGGCTACAGCCGGTTCACGAGTCCTGTTAGCCCAGTGCTACTGACCTGGATTTGCACGCTTTGACCGACATGCTCGATATTGATTCATGTATGCCTGTCCCGTAAGTTTGTGCCACTTTGGGTTCACGACTAGTCATGTCGGCTGGGTTCTCTGTCATATGGATGCTAGCGACACTATCATATCGTGAGCGAGAAAGGCATAAGCGGTCCCGGCCATGGTAAGGCGACACCCGTGGGAATACTGTGCGCGAGGCCGCAAAGTGATATGAGGTGTTACAGGCTAGATCGGTGTGACTTAGAATCGGGGTCCTGACAGGTTCTTGCTAGAAGCCCGTAGAAGCCACGTAAAACTTACAACAACAAAGTAGAGGACGTCTAACTTGTTTTTGCAGGGCATTTTGTGATGTGATATGGTCAAGACATGATGTGATATATGTTGCTGTATGAGATGATCATGTTTTGTAAAAGTTATCAGCAACTGGCATGAGCCTTATGGTTGTCTCTTTATTGTACGAAATGAAAACGCCATGTAATTGCTTTACGTTATCACTATGCGTTAGTGATAGTTGTAGAAGAAATAGTTGGTGAGACAACCACAATGCTATGATGGAGATCAAGGTGTCAAGCCGGTGACGATGGAGACCATGGCAGTGCTTTGGAGATGGAGATCAACGGCATGAGATTATGATGGCCATATCATGTCACATATTTTGATTGCATGTGATTTTTATCCTTTTTGCATCTTATTTTGCTTAGTACGATGGTAGCATTATAAGATGATCCCTTACTAAAAATTTCAAGGTATAAGTGTTCTCCCTGAGTATGCATCGTTGGGATAGTTCGTCGTGCTGAGACACCACATGATGATCGGGTGTGATAGGCTCTATGTTCACATACAACGAGTGCAAGACAATTTTGCACATGCAGAATACTCGGGTTAAACTTGATGAGCCTAGCATGTGCAGACATGGCCTCGGAACACTGGAGACCGAAAGGTCGAACGTGAATCATATAGTAGATATGATCAACATAAAGATGTTCACCATTGAAGACTACTCCATCTCACGTGATGATCGGACATGGTTTAGATGATATGGATCACACAATCATTTAGATGACTCGAGGGATGTCTATCTAAGTGCGAGTTCTTCAGTAATATGTTTAACTCAACTTAATTTATCATGAACTTAGTACTGATAGTATTTGCATATCTATGTTGTAGATCAATAGCTCGTGTATAGCTCCTCTGTTTTATTTTTGATATGTTCCTAGAGAAAACTAAGTTGAAAGATGATAGTAGCAATGATGCGGACTGGGTCCATGATCAGAGGATTATCCTCATTATTGCACTGAAGAATAATGTCCTTGATGCACCACTAGGTGACGAACCTATTGTAGGAGCAGATGCAGACATTATGAATGTTTTGCAAGCTTGGTATGATGACTACTTAATAGTTTAGTGCACCATGATTTACGGCTTAGAACCGGGACTTCAAAAATGTTTTGAACGCTATGGAGCATATGAGATGTTCCAAGAAGCTGAAAATGATATTTCAGACTCATGCCCGTTTTAAGAGGTATGAGACGTCTGACAAGTACTTTCCTACAAGATGCAGGAGAATAGATCAGCTAGTGAGCATGTGCTTAGAATGTATGGGTACTACAATCGGTTGAATAAAGTGGGAGTTAATCTTCCAGATAAGATAGTGATTGATAGAGTTATCTAGTCACTATGGCCAAGTTACTAGAACTTCGTGATGAACTATAATATGCAACGGATGATGAAAACGATTCGCAAGCTCTTCGCGATGTTGAAATCAACGAAGGTAGAAATCAAGAAATAGCATCAAGTGTTGATGGTTAACAAGAGCACTAGTTTCAAGAAAAAGGGCAAGGGAAAGAAACGTAAACTTCAAAAAGAATGGAAAGAAAGTTGCCACTCACATGAAGAAGCACAAAGCTAGACCCAAGCCTGAAACTAAGTGTTCTACTACAAATAAAATGGTCACTAGAAGTGGAACTGCCCTAGATACTTGGCGGATAAGAAGGATGGCAATGTGAACAAAGGTATATTTGATATACATGTTATTGATGTGTACTTTACTAGTGTTTATAGCAACCCCTCAGTATTTGATACTGGTTTAGTTGCTAAGAATAGTAACTCGAAACAGGAGTTGCAAAACAAACAGAGAACTAGTTAAGGACGAGGTGACGATGTGTGGCAGAAGTAATTCCAAGGTTGATACGATCACCATCGCACACTCCCTCTACCTTAGGGATTAGAATTGAACCTAAATAAATGTTATTTGGTGTTTGCGTTGAGCACTAATATGATTAGATCATGTTTATTGCAATACGGTTATTCATTTAAGTCAAAGAATAATTGTTGTTCTGTTTATATGAATAAAACCTTCTATGGTCATAGACCCAATGTGAATGGTTTATTGAATCTCGATCGTAGTGATATACATATTCATAATATTGATGCCAAAAGATGCAAAGTTAATAATGATAGTGCAACATATTTGTGGCACTGCCATTTAGGTCGTATTGGTGTAAAGCGCATGAAGAAACTCCATGTGGATGGACTTTTGGAATCACTTGATTATGAATCCTTTGATGCTTGCGAACCATGCCTCATGGCCAAGATAACTAAAACTCTGTTCTCCGGAACAATGGAGCGAGCTACTGACTTAATGGAAAAAAATACATACAAATGTATGAGGTCCGATGAGTGTTGAGGCTCGCGGCACGTATCGTTATTTACTAACCTTCACAAATAATTTGAGCAGATATGGGTATATCTACTTAATGAAACACAAGTCGGAAACATTTGAAAAGTTCAAAGAATTTCAGAGTGAAGTGGAGAATCATCGTAATAAGAAAATAAAGTTTCTACGATATGATCGCGGAGGCGAATATTTGAGTTACAAGTTTGGCCTTCATTTAAAACAATGTGGAATAGTTTCACAACTCACGCCACCTGGAACACCACAGCGTAATAGTGTGTCCGAATTTCGTAACCGTACTTTATTAGATATGGTGTGATCTATGATGTATCTTATCGATTTAGCACTATCGTTCTGGGTTATGCATTAGAGACAGCTGCATTCACTTTAAATAGGGCACCATCTAAATCCGATTAGACGACACCACATGAACTGTGGTTTGGCAAGAAACCTAAGCTGTCGTTACTTAATGTTTGAGGTTGCGATGATTATGTGAAAAAGCTTCAGCCTAATAAGCTCGAACCCAAATCAGAGAAGTGCGTCTTCATAGGATACCCAAAAGAGACTATTGGGTAGACCTTCTATCACAGATCCGAAGGCAAGATCTTTGTTGGTAAGAATGGATCCTTTTCTAGAGAAGAAGTTTCTCTCGAAAGAAGTGAGTGGGAGGAAAGTAGAACTTGATAGGTAATTGTACCTTCTCTCGAATTGGAAAGTATCTCCTCATAGAAAACCGTGTCCGTGATGCCCACACCAACTAGAGAGGAAGCTAATGATAATGATCATGAAACTTCAGATCAAGTTACTACCGAACCTCGTAAGTCAACCAGAGCATGTTCCGAACCAGAGTGGTATGGTAATCCTGTTCTGGAAGTCATGTTACTAGACCATGACGAACCTATGAACTATGAAGAAGAGACGATGAGCGCAGATTCCGATAAATGGCTTGAGGCCATGAAATCTGAGATAGGATCCATGTATGAGAACAAAGTATGGCCTTTGGTGGACTTGCCCGATGATCGCCGAGCCATAGATAATAAATGGATCTTTAAGAGGAAGAC
The DNA here is from genome assembly GCA_021605205.1 of Aegilops longissima. Lineage (NCBI taxonomy): Eukaryota > Viridiplantae > Streptophyta > Magnoliopsida > Poales > Poaceae > Aegilops > Aegilops longissima. The sequence continues at coordinate 200,280,102 of CM038679.1, forward strand.
GGGCGCTGATGGTAGTGTTACTATCTACAAAGCTTGAATTGTCATAAAAGGTTTTCGACAAGTTCAAGGTGTTGAATACGATGAGATTTTCTCACTCATATCAATGCTTAAGTCTGTCAGAATCATGTTAGCATTTGCCACATTTTATGAAATCTGGCAAATGGATGTCAAAACTGCATTCCTTAATGGTTTTCTTAAAAAAGAGTTGTATATGATGCAACCAAAAGGTTTTGCCGATCCAAAAGGTGCTAACAAAGTGTGCAAACTCCAGCGCTCCATCTATGGACTGGTGCAATCATCTCAGAGTTGGAATATACGCTTTGATAAGGTGATCAAAGCATATGGTTTTATACAGACTTATAGTGAAGCCTGTATTTACAACAAACTGAGTGGGAGCTCTGTAGCATTTCTGATATTATATGTGGATGACATATTGTTGATTGGAAATGATGTATAATTTCTGGATAGCATAAAAAGGATATTTGAATAAGAATTTTTTAATGAAAGACTTCGGTAAAGGTGCTTACATATTGGGCATCAAGATATATAGAGATAGATCAAGACGCTTGATAAGACTTTCAATGAGTACATACCTTGAGAAGATTTTGAAGGAGTTTAAAATGGATAAGTCAAAGAAGGAGTTCTTGCATGTATTGTAAGGTGTGAAGTTGAGTAAAACTCAAAACCCGACCACGGTAGAATATATAGAGAGAATGAAAGTCATTCCCTATGCCTCAGCCATAGGTTCTATAAAGTATGCCAAGTTGTGTACCAGACATATTGTATACCTTGCCATGAGTTTGGCAAGGGGGTACAATAGTGATCTAGGAGTAGATCACTGGATAGCGGTGAAAATTATCCTTAGGTACCTAAAGAGGACTAAGGAAATGTTTCTCGGTTATGGAGGTGAAAAAGAGTTCGTCTTAAAGATTTACGTCGATGCAAGCTTTGACACTGATCTAGATGACTCTCAGTCTCAATCTAGGTACGTATTGAACGTGGGAGCAATTAGCTAGGGTAGCACCATGCAAAGCATTGTAGACACAGAAATTTGCAAAATACATACGGATCTGAATGTGGCAGACCCATTTACTAAACTTCTCTCACAAACAAAACATGATCACACCTTAGTACTCTTTGGGTGTTAATCACATAGCAATGCGAACTAGATTATTGACTCTAGTAAACCCTTTGGGTGTTAGTCACATGGTGATGTGAACTATGGGTATTAATCACATAAAGTTGTGAACTATTGGTGTTAAATCACATGACGATGTGAACTAGATTATTGACTCAGGTGCAAGTGGGAGACTAAAGGAAATATGCCCTAAAGGCAATAATAAAGTTGTTATTTTATATTTCCTTATATCATGATAAAAGTTTATTATTCATGCTAGAATTGTATTGACCGGAAACTTGATACATGTGTGGATACATAGACAAAACATAGTGTCCCTAGTAAGTCTCTACAAGACTAGCTCGTTAACCAAAGATGGTTAAGTTTCCTAACCAAAGACATGTGTTGTCATTTGATGAACAGGATCACATCATTAGGATAATGATGTGATGGACAAGACCCATCCATTAGCTTAGCTTAATGACCGTTAAGTTTTATTGCTATTGCTTTCTTCATGTCACATATACATATTCCTTCGACTATGAGATTATGCAACTCCCTAATACTCGAGGAATACCTTGTGTGCTATCAAATGTCACAACGTAATTGGGCGATTATAAAGATGCTCTATAGGTATCTCCGAAGGTGTTTGTTGGGTTGGCATAGATCGAGATTAGGAATTGTCACTCCAAGTATCGGAGAGGTATCTCTGGGCCCTCTTGGTAATACACATCATAATAAGCCTTGCAAGCAATGTGATTAATGAGTTAGTGGCGGGATGATGTATTACGGAACGAGTAAAGAGACTTGCCGGTAACGAGATTGTACTAGGTATGAACATACCAATGATCGAATCTCGGGCAAGTGTCATTACGGTATGACCGATAAAGATCTTCATAGAATTTGTGGGAACCAATATGAGCATCCAGGTTCCACTATTGGTTATTGACCAGAGAGGTGTCTCGGTCATGTCTACATAGTTCTCGAACCTGTAGGGTCCGCACGCTTAATATCCGATGACGATTTTGTATTATATGATTTATGTGATTTGGCTACCGAATGTTTTTGGAGTCCTGGATGTGATCACAGACATGACGAGGAGTCTCTAAATGGTCGAGAGGTAAACATTCATATATAGGATGATAGTATTGAGACACCGGAGGTATTCCGGGGGTACAGGGTATGTATCGGATCACCAGAAGGGGTTCCGGGCATCCCCCCGGCAACTACATGGGCCAAATGGGCCAAGAAGGGGACATACCAGCCCCTAGGGGGCTGGTGCGCTACATGTAGGCCAAAATAGGGGGGAAGGAAAGAGGAGAAGAGGGAAAGGAAGGGGTGGGATTCGGCCTCCCCCCTCCTTCTCTCCTCCCTCCTCCTTCCTTCCCCCTCCGGATGAATATGGAAGGGGGAGGCCGAATTGGGAGGCGCCCAAGTAGGATTCCTCCTACTTTGGGCACCCCCTTGGCTGCCTCTCCTTCCCTCCAACCTATATATATGAGGGGGCACCGCTAGAACACACAACATTGATTCCTAGACGTGTGCGGCACCCCCTCCACAGTTTACGCCTCCGGTCATCTTGTCGTAGTGCTTAGGCGAAGCCCTGTGCGGATCACTTCACCATCACCGTCACCATGCCATCGTGTTGATGAAACTCTCCCTCGACACTTTGCTGGATCAAGAGTTCGAGGGACGTCATCGAGCTGAATGTATCCAGAACTCAAAGGTGTCATACGTTTGGTACTTGATTGGTCGGAACGAGAAGAAGTTCGACTACATCAACCGCGTTGTCAAACGCTTCTGCTTTCGGTCTACGAGGGTATGTGGACACACTCTCCCCCTATTGTTGCTTTTCATCTCCTAGATAGATCTTGCGTGATCGTAGGAAAATTTTGAAATTGCATGCCACATTCCCAACATGGGTCTATTGCCCAGACTGTGCACAGGCACGGGGACAATGTTACAGCACCAGGCCATGCCAGAGTACAAGAGACCAAGATCATCGAAGGATCAACATGCAGATCAAGAAGGCCAAGATCAACTGAGAACAACAAGACGCCACTAGGAGAAAAGCCTCCGTTGCGGGCAGGCGAGCTCGACGAAGGCGGGGTCACCTCAGGGCGTCCTGGATTAGGGGGTCCTCGAGTGGCCGACCTATTCTATGCGGGAGGGACCGATGGACCGTGAAGATAATAGCAGAAGACAATTTCATGTGTCCGTGTAGGACTCCTGTATGCTTGGACTACAAGTTTGGTGTCCGGATATACTATTCCTTCCTCTGCAAACCGACTCTGTATAACACTAGATCCCTCTTGTGTGTATGTAAACCAGAGGGTTTAGTCCATAGAGGCTATCCGAATTCTCATAGGCTAGACAGCTAGGGTTTAGCCATTACGATCTCGAGGTAGATCAACTCTTGTAACCCCTATACTCATCAAATAAATAAAATAGGAAGTAGGGTTTTACCTCCCTTAAGTGGGCCCGAACCTAGCTAAACAGTGTGTCCGCTATCTCCTGTTACCATTGATCCTCAGACGCATAGTTCGGGACCCCCTACCCGAGATCTACCGGTTTTGACACAGACATTTGTTCTTTCATTGAGAGTTCCATTGCGTTGTCGATAGAAGAATCGATGGCTCGCCTTTTCATCAACAATGATATCACTTCTGGAAAGAACCTGACTTCTGGGCAAGTCCTCCAGATCGGCGGCTTCACCATGCGCGCCCGCCCGGCTGTCATGCCGACGACGCCCCCCGCGATCGCCAAAAATCATCTCCGCATCGGTCTCGAAGACTCCGGAAAGATGGATCCGGCGGACATATCGTCCTTGAACGAGATGTTAGATCGCATCGCCACCCTAGAGTTTTCAATAGATTATGATCGGATCAGGATTAAACCCGACCTGAGGGAAATCAACTCCCTGCCGATCACTCACCTAGTGGCGGTCGTCGAGGAACGAGGCAAGAACACTTCTTCTCTTAAGTTGAAGATCAGCTATGTTTGAATCTCCGAACCTGTGGAGCCGGATACTCCTCCTTTGGAGGAAACCCCAAGTTCCCCGAGCTCGGGGTCTGACTTAGGGTCTGTGGAATATTGGGATCTTCCCGCACCCCAACTGGTGACCTCGAAGATTGTACAAACTCTGAACACAATCTTGGGCAGGGATTCAAGCTTTAAAACACCTGCCCACCACAATCAATACTCTCCAAGAAATTCAGGCCCTCCTGATGATATACGACCTGATGTATGTACGGAAACAACCTCAGGAAACGGTCCACCACTTCTGGGCCAGGTTTCTACTTGTCAAAAACAAGATCAAAGGTTGCCGCGATGATGATGCAGTCTCGGTTTTTCATCAGAACTGCACCGATGAGGGAATTAAGAATGCCCTCGACCGCCGTTGCATATAGAATTTTACGGAATTAACACACATAGTACGGAAGTACTGCTCGATGGAAAGTACATGGAAGGCCCAACAAACCGAATTGGAACCTACTTCCTTTAAGCAGAGAACTGAACGGGCAAAACGGACGCACCCTTACAAGGCATCCGATCATATGTCCGCCGGCAAGAAAAATATACCCCTTACATGGCATAGCTCTGTTCTTGACGAACTCCTCTACAAGCCATGTCAGATACATGCCACGCTGGGCCCATGTCAGATAGCCTTCAGGCATGTTGGGTACTCCGGCAGGAACCTAAAACAACGACGGAGAAACACTCTCCGGAAAACAACGACATTAATGTCTTCACTGTCTTTGAGTCCTCCTAAAATAATTGGCGTAAAAGGGCACTCCGTGACCTCTCCGAAATTAACCAAGCAACCACAATGAGCCCATGGAACGACGCGACAATAAATTTGACCGCTGACGACGAACCAAGGGCCCGGTCAGTCCGAGCACATGCGCTGATAACCCACAAGTATAGGGGATCAATTGTAGCCTCTTTCGATAAGTAAGAGTGTCGAACCCAACGAGGAGCTAAAGGTAGAACAAATATTCCCTGAAGTTCTATCGACCACCGATAGAACTCTACGCACGCTTAAAGTTCGCTTTACCTAGAACTAGTATGAAACTAGAAGTACTTTGTAGATGTTTTTGGATATGTTTGCAAGATAATGAAGAGCACGTAAATAAAAAGTAGGGGCTGTTTAGAGGAAGACACAACTAAGTTAGTTTTAGTAAAGAGCATTTTGTCACGAGAAAGTTATTTGTCCCTAGGCAATCGATAACTAGACTGGTAATCATTATTGCAATTTTATTTGAGGGAGAGGCATAAGCTAACATACTTTATCTTCTTGGATCATATGCACTTATGATTGGAACTATAGCAAGCATCCGCAACTACCAAAGATCATTACGGTAAAACCCAACCATAGCATTAAAGCATCAATTCCCCTTTATCCCATACGTAACAACCCCCTTACTCGGGTTTATGCTTCTGTCACTCAAGCAACCCACTATAAGCGAATCATGAACGTATTGCAACACCCTACAGCGGGAATCCCTCACGCTTGCGTGACACGGACAACACAATAGGACAACACCAATAATAAAACATGCAACTCTAACCAATCACGATCATCAATTAACCCATAGGACAAAACAGATCTACTCAAACATCATAGGATAGCCATAAATCATTGGGAAATAATATACAGCGTTGAGCACCATGTTTAAGTACAGATGATAGCGGGTAAAATAGGATTTACACCGCTGGATAGAGGGGGGAAGAGTTGGTGATGACGGCGGTGAAGTTGTTGGTGTAGATTGCGGTGATGATGATGGCCCCGGTGGCGTTCCGGCGCCACTGGAAGAGAGGGGGAGAGAGCCCCCCTTCTTCTTCTTCTTCTTCTTCTTCTTCTTTGACCTTCTCCCTAGATGGGAGAAGCGTTTCCCCTATGGTCCATGGTCTCCATGGCGTGGGAGGGGCGGAAGCCCCTCCGAGATTGGATCTGTCTCTCTCTGTTTCTGCGCTCTAGATTCTGGCCTTTCACGATTTCCTATATTCGTGGAGATCCGTAACTCCGATTGGGCTGAATTCTGGACACGATCTCTATCCGGATATTATCTTTCTTGCGGCGAAAGAAGGGCACCAACCACATTACGGGGTGGCCACGAGGGCCCAGGGCACGCCTGACCCCCTGGGCGCGCCCCCTGCCTCGTGACCCCCTCGGGCATCGTATCGCATTGATTCTAATTCCCAAAAATCACATATATTCCAAAAATAATCTCCGTATGTTTTTACCCCGTTTGGAATCCATTTCATATGGATTTTCTGTGAAACAAAAACATGCAACAAACAGGAACAGGCACTGGGCACTGGATCAATATGTTAGTCCCAAAAAATAGTATAAAAAGTTGCCAAAAGTATGTAAAGGTTGTAGAATATTGGCATGGAACAATCAAAAATTATAGATACGACGGAGACGTATCTGCATCCCCAAGTAGTATTCCGCATCAAAAATTCTGTTTTTATCATTTACATACTCGAGGACGAGCAGGAATTAAGCTTGGGGATGCTTGATACGTCTCCAACGTATCTATAATTTTTGGTTGCTTCATGCTATATTATATTCTGTTTTGGATGATTAATGGGCTTTGTTATACACTTTTATATTACTTTTGGGACTAACCTATTAACCGGAGGCCCAGCCCAAATTGCTATTTTTTTGCCTTTTTCACAGTTTCGCAGAAAAAGAATATCAAACGAAGTCCAAACGGAATGAAACCTTCGAGAACTTGATTTTCGGAAGAAACGTGATCCAGAGGACTTGGTCCATACGTCAAGAAAGCAACCAGGAGAGCACTAGGCAGGGGGGCGCGCCTACCCCCCTGGGCGTGCCCTCAACCCTCGTGGGGCCCATGTTGCTCCATCGACGTACTTCTTCCTCCTATATATACCTACGTACCCCCAAACCAACAGAGGCATCCACGAAAACCTAATTCCACCTCCGCAACCTTCTGTACCCGTGAGATCCCAACTTGGGGCCTTTTCCGGCGTCCTGGCAGAGGGGGCATTGATCACAGAGGGCTTCTACATCAACACCATAGCCTCTCCGATGATGTGTGAGTAGTTTACCTTAGAACTTCGGGTCCATAGTTATTAGCTAGATGGCTTCTTCTCTCTCTTTGGATCTCAATAAAAAGTTATCCACGATTCTCGTGGAGATCTATTCGATGTAATCTTCTTTTGTGGTGTGTTTGTTGAGACCGATGAATTGTGGGTTTATGATCAAGTTTATCTATGAACAATATTTGAATCTTCTCTGAATTCTTTTATGTGTGATTGGTTATCTTTGCCAGTCTCTTTGAATTATCAGTTTGGTTTGGCCTACTAGATTGATCTTTCTTGCAATGGGAGAAGTTCTTAGCTTTGGGTTCATTCTTGCGATGTCCTTTCCCAGTGACAGTAGGGGAAGCAAGGCATGTATTGTATTGTTGCCATCAAGGATAACAAGATGGGGTTTACATCATGTCATCTTACTTAAAGCATTACTCTGTTCTTTTGAACTTAATACTCTAGATGCATGCTGGATAGCGGCTGATGTGTGGAGTAATAGTAGTAGATGCAGGCAGGAGTCGGTCTACTTGTCGCGGACGTGATGCCTATATACATGATCATACCTAGATATTCTCATAACTATGCTCAATTCTATCAATTGCTCAACAGTAATTTGTTCACCCACCGTAATACGTATGCTCTTGAGAGAAGCCAGTAGTGAAACCTATGGCCCCCGGGTCTATTTTCCATCATATTAATCTTCCAACACTTAGCTATTTTTATTGCCTTTTATTTTACTTTGCATCTTTATTATAAAAATACCAAAAATATTATCTTATCATATCTATCAGATCTCACTTTCGTAAGTGACCGTGAAGGGATTGACAACCCCTTATTGCGTTGGTTGCGAGGTTTTTATTTTTTTGTGTAGGTGCGAGGGACTTGAGCATGGCCTCCTACTGGATTGATACCTTGGTTCTCAAAAACTGAGGGAAATACTTACGCTACTTTACTGCATCACCCTTTCCTCTTCAAGGGAAAACCAATGCAGTGCTCAAGAGGTAGCAAGAGGGATTTCTGGCACCGTTGTCGGGGAGTCTACGCAAAAGTCAACATACCAAGTACCCATCACAAACTCTTATCCCTCGTATTTCATTATTTTCCATTTGCCTCTTGTTTTCCTCTCCCCCACTTCATCCTTGCCGTTTTATTCGCCCTCTCTTTTCGTTCGCCTCTTTTTTGCTTGCTTCTTGTGTTACCATGTGCCTTGTTTTTTCTTGCATCTTCGCTTGCTAAAAGTTTATGGATCCTCATCCCCTTGCTAATCTCTTTAAGAGATCCAATTATGATTAACCTATTGCTAGTGAGTTGAGTGCACTAGATTATCTTTATAAGGTTTTGCTTGAAATTTGTGAATCTAGAAATTGTGATGAAGTGCTTTATAAAGTGATTCACGACAGATCTTTGAATAAAAAGCATGATTGCAATGATTTTACTATAAATTTTCTTGATTTCAATTGTGCTAATAATATGCAAAACCCTAATCTTGGGGATGATAAGTTTGCTATGTCTACTACTTTTTGCAATGATCATGATTGGGGTGATTCTTCTTATGATCTTGAAAATTTATTTAAGCCCCATGATGAACATGAGATTGATTATAATGTTTGCAATAATATTGAAAGTGGGTTTGGAAGAGTGTCAACTTTAGATCCCACATATTTGGAGAATGTTTAGTCTTATGAATTTTTTGATAAAAGTGGGTTTGGAGAGGTCATGACTTTAGTTAATGATAATCCCACTATTTTGGAAGAGTTTCAACTTTGCATGCATGTGGATCGTCTTGAGAATATGTTATGTGATAGCTATATTGTTGAATTTGATTATGATCCTACATGTAATTATTATGAGAGGGGAAAATATGGTTGTAGAAATTTTCATGTTACTAAATTACCTCTCTTCATGTTGAGATTGCTATCCTCACTTTCTTCTTCCTTGATTATGCTAGTTTTTGCTTGCCTTGCAAATTTGTTTTCTTATAATATGCCTATGCATAGGAAGTATGTTATACTTAGATGTGTTTGTCACGTGCTTTATGATGCTCTCTTTGCGCTTCAATTCTTGTCTTTCATGTGAGCATCATTAAAATTATCAACGCCTAGCTAAAAGGCTTTAAAGAAAAGCGCTTCTCGGGAGACAACCCAATATTTTCATTGCTGTTATTCAATAAATAATCCACCTAGCTTTTGGTTAGATGTTTTTTTATGTTTTAGTTAGTGTTTGTGCCAAGTTAAACCTATAGGATCTTCTTGGATGATAGTTATTTGATCTTGCTGAAAATTCCAGAAAGTTTCTATTCACGAAAACAATTGTTAAAAATCACCAGAACGTGATAAAATATTGATTCAAATTGGTTCTGATCAATAAACAAATTGTCTAGGTCTTCCTATTTTGGTAGATTTTTTGGAGTTCATAAGTTTGCGTTAGTTACAGATTACTACAGACTGTTCTGTTTTTGACAGATTCTGTTTTTCGTGTCTTGTTTGCTTATTTTGATGAATCTATGGCTAGTAAAATGTGACACTCCAAAAATTTTGTTTTGGTTTTCAGCAAAAACCTTGTTGGTTTTGAAGGAGGCCATTTAAACCCTTCCACAAATCTCTTTCTCTCAAAACTTTTTTCCTTTGACAGAAGATTTTTTACTTTAGCATCTCCTTCAACTTTGGTGTTTGGTTATTAAAAACCTTTCCTCTGATCTTCTCCCTCTCAATTTATTCTTTGTAGTTTATTTTTCTTTTAATAAAGAAAACCCTAGGAGTTTTGGGTCTTCTCTTATTTTGAATCCATCCATGGTTTTACCATGCCTCATGTGGAAAGTCTTCCCAAAACCCCTCCTTCCCCTTTGGGACAATTCAAATATTCTATCCCAACAAGTCCAACTCATTTTTGGATTATATTTCATTAAATTCTTTTCCCAAAACAATTATGTCCTTTATTTTGAGCCTAGGTGATTTGCAAAGCAAGTACCTAAATGCCTTTGAGTTTTGTTCTCAAACCAACTATTCTGGATAGTCCGTAGCACCCACAACCTAGAACCATCAAGATCCATTCTTCTTCTTTTCAAAATTTTCAAGTTTCAGCTTCTGCAAATTTGAACCAGATTTGTAAAATTTGGTGAAATTCATATCTCCTCTCCTCCAAAAATTCCACAAAAATTCAGGCAACCTCCAGTTGCATTGAGAAGCCTCTCCACCAAAAATCAGCTCAAGGAAAAATCCCCACATACCAAAATCATTCTGTCGAACACCTAGCATGCACTGTCACTTTACACTTTCAGTAAATTTGGAAATTCAGAGTTTCAGTTTCTTCGTCAGGGTCGGGCCCCTGTCAACAATCGCTGGCGCGTGCGCCTGCCTCTCCTCCTGGCCGGGCGCCGCCGCCTTGGACGGATGCGAGGCATCGGTGGCGGCGAGCCTCGCTGGCGTTGGCGGTTTCTGTGGTGGCTGCGCCACCCGTGGCGGCCAGCGAGGGCCCGAGCCCACTCGCCACGCCACCCGTCGCCGCCCATTGTTCCCTGGCCCTCCGCGTGGCTCTTGCATGCCAGCGCACCCCCGTTCCACTGTCGCCGTGGCCGGCAAGCACAGGGTGCGCCCTCTGCCGCCGACGGACCCGCGCCGCCCTATTCCGTCGAACTCCCCCCAAAGCTCCTCGTCCAAACTCGTTTAGCGTCTAAATGGAGCCAGTAGACCTCCACGTTGATGCTCAACCGCTAAACCACCCCGACCAAACCCTGCGCCGCCGTAACCATCGCCAGAGAACTCCGTTCACGGCCAACCCCCCTGATCGCCTATAAAAAGGGGCCCCGAGCTCGCCCTCGAGCACGCAGCATCCCTACACCTCACCTACACTCCGCCAGGCTACTAGGAGGACCTCGAGGAGGTCTCCTCCCCCAACTCCGGCAGCCCCGTTCCGCCTCGGCCTCCACCTCGGTTCACTCCGGTGAGGCCGTCCCCGGCGCCCTAACCTCGTCAGCAACCCTCTCGAGCACCCAGTAGCCTAACCCCCACCTCAATTCGCTCTTCCCAGCACTCTCCGGCAAGATCCAACCTCTCCCGAATCACCGTCCGCCGGAGCAATGGCCGCCCTCGACGTGGTACTCGCCGGCGACCACCACCACCACCCACCGATGCGGAATGGCGCCCTGAGCACGGAGGTACCACCCGATCCTCCTGCCTCGCCGTGGATCGCCGCCGGCGACCACCGCAGCCCTCGGGCGCCGACGAGCTCCATCTCCCCCCCCCTTTTAAATTTTTAAACCTGACGGGTGGGACCCGCCTGTCAGTCTCTCATTTTATTAAACGAACCGTTTTCTGAAAGCGTATTCTGGCAAATGCGCTTTCCAGTTTGAACCGTTTTCGGACTTTTTCGCATAACCCCACAGGAAGTTTACATTTCATTACTGAGAGAAGTCCTTGGACCAAAACACTTATAACTTTTAAACAGAAAAGGATTTTGAGTGATTCTTTTTCTGTCCTCTTCAAAAATTTGTCTAGTTTTTTATCAGATTTATTTGAAAAATATTTGGAATAATTTTTGAGCACCCCTTGGTATTTACGTTAGTGCGTATATTTTTGTATACCGTAGATACCGAAGGAGGTGACGGGACCGCGAACTTCACCGAGCTAGGCCCCGACTACTCCAAACCAGGCAAGCATGTTTGAATTTTTGATATGATGAGTGTTTGGGCATGTTTGCATTAATTTAGTATCATGGCATGTTCATGAGCATCTCAATGAAAGTTTATCTCGTATGAGTTGAGGCAAGTAAGTTTCGGGAAATCCATGAGTTGTTGGAAACCTGTTGCATGGCCATGAGTTGGAATGAGAATGGGTAAGATGGTAGTGTTGTAGCATGCCAGTCTTATGCCAGATCGTTGGCCCAGTGTCAACACAAATCAGTCAAATTCCCGTCCGTCTCCCCTTTCGTACTACCACATGTTTTCCGCAAGGGATACGGCTTAGTAATTTGCAAACCGCTTTCTGGTACACACCAAATCGAGAGCCCGGGATGAGGGTTCCATGGCCCTGGATTAAAGCCTTTCATCCGTTCAGGGGGCATGGGTGTTTCTGGTTGGGACCGAGAGGGGGGCACCCCTTAGAGCGCGCGTATATAAATTTGATCCCATGCTATTCGAGATAGTGATCTCCCCGTCTCAAAGTTTTTCTTGAACGCTGTCTAGGGTGATTCCTGGCAACGTGAGGTATGATGGGTGTGTACTGGTTAGCTGTGTTTCCTCCGAAATACCGTAAGCGGAACTAGTCCTTCGTGACTACGAAATCCGTTGGCTGTGGATATTTTAGTACAAACTCTGCGAGTCAAAATACTTGAAATCATTCTATTCATGTCCAAGTCTGTGTTCATCTTATCTTTTCAAATGTCAGTCCCTGAGACAGTAACTCCTGAGAACCACATGAATGTTAAAGGTTTCTTTCCTGCCGATGGACTAACCCGCTTATTGTCTTGTGATGAATATTTTTCGTGAGCACCATTTCTTGTAAGTTATGGATAATGAATTGTAAGCCCTTTCTGCGATGTCGCCGACGGGCGTCGTGGCATTGTTGTTTACTTATTTATGATATAAGCCCTTTTGCGATGTCGCTCGGACGTCCATTGCGGCATGGTTATTATTTACTTTTGTTATAAGCCCTTTCTGCGATGTCGCTCGGGCGTCCGCTATGCATTGTTATTATTTACTTTCGTTATAAGCCCTTTACGTGATGTCGCTCCGGCGTCCATTGCGCACGCATGTCTTTTCTTTCATTATAAGCCCTTTATGAGGTGTCGCTTAGACACCCTCTTGTAACACGCTTTACTTAATTGTTTAGCCCTTGAGGTGTCGCTTGGACACCCGATCGGTTTTGAGTTTATCTTCTTTGGGTTTCGAGCGGACTACAGCCGATTCCTTTTACTTACCTTGCTATACTGATTTGATTACGCATTGTTAAAATTATTCATGTCGCATTCATGCATACATTTGTTATATCTTTTGTTCGAACTGTCTTGCGAGTACTTTCAAAGTACTCACCTGGCTTGTTGATTTGGCCAGATGCTGGCGAAGGCGATCTCATGGATGAAGAGTTCGATAGCGAGTCCGACGCCTAGAGGAATCCCATTCAGTCTCGTGCGACCCCTGGATTAGTCACTGTAATATATTCGCTTCCGTTACCCAAATAAATTCACCGAGCCTCACCTCGACGCTCGATGAGCCGCCAGTGTTGGAGTCATATCACCCACTCCGCTGTGTTATTCCACTACTTTACCTCGAGTTAGTAGTATGCCACCACTCCACTGTATCATATCCGCCTCTTTCTATAATTATTGGCATGCTTGTAATAGTTTGTCGAGCAACCTCAGCTCGACCCTGTAATATATCATATGCTATTGGCCTATTGTATCAAGATTTTGTCTACCAGTATGGGGAATTTTCCTCACACTAGAATTTATAGGTCGGTTTCTCAATAAATATTTTTATTGAAAAACCGGTCGTGACAAGCTTGGTACTGGAGCCAGGCTGACTGTAGGAAGCCACTAGGTGCGATCGCTAATCGGTTATTAACATATAGAGCTATTAATTAATTTTTACAAACGTAGTCAATTTCTGACAGTCAGCATAAATTTATGATTTGACTACTCAGGATTTTTGCCTACTTTTATAGATGGCTGGCAACGATTGCGAGTCACAGATGTTCGCCAACATGCCCGATGGGTTCGTCAAGCTTCTCTCCTTCATCGTCCAAGTCGCGATGGGGCCATCTGTGCGCCCAGTCTTCTCACTCTCTTAGCACAAGGTCAATTACCGTCTAACCATGCACCAAGCCGCGGTGCACTTCAAGGGAGGGTGAGTTGAGCGTTTCCGGTTCTTGGGGAGAGCCATGCCCACAGAGAAGCATGTACTGCATATGGCAGCCCGTGAGGCGATAGCTCGTCTCAGGGACATCCTTCCTTCGATGAAGACTCGTCGTTACCGCTACCTGCCATGTCACGTGCCATACACCTGCCACTACGCGTTCTCTTGCCCCAGAGGAGAACGAGACAAAGCTTTTGAGATGCTTATCGAGTATCTCCGGGCTTTGGAGGCAGCCTTCGACAACCTGGTGGACGACTTTGTAGCTGCCCGCATGGACTCAATCCATGGCTGTGCCGCTAACAGGAGGGAGCTCCTGCGCACCGCACCGCCGCTGACCTTCGTCTCGTCATCAGCATCTTTTGGTCCTACTGCTCTCGCCGCTACTCGTCGCCTGCCTACCACGGAGGAGTTCAACCATGTCATTGTGCCTACTCCGGTTCGTTCTGCACCACCCCTCGTGCCCGCTCATGTTCGAGTTGTCCCGCATAGGGCACCTGCTCCACCGACTCAGCGCAGCACTTCAAGTCTGGAGCCTATCACCGAAGAGGAGGTTGAGTCCCCACCTCCTCGCCTCACCCTTGGCAGGCCAAGGAAATCCTTACCATCTCCGGTGAGTACGCTTAGCCACCATGCGATGTACCGACTTATGCGATATGTTTATATGTACATAGGCTGTGAGAAGTAGCTTGTTTGCGCATCGTGTAGGAACTGGAGAAGTGCACTAGCCTAAATAACATGTCAGGATTATGTACGCATATCCTGAGTGATGGATTGTATAATTACTGCTTGCGTGTAAGATATGTAATGAGCAGTCCTTCTCCGTGCGCAAACGTTTATTCTCTTGAAAAATCTTGGAGCATTTGCGATTTTTTTTCCGTCTTCATGAATTTATTGATTTTTAAGACTCAATTTCTTTTCTTATGAGTGTTGCAAAATATATCCCCAGAGTGAACAATGTCTCGTCCTTGAACGCGCTCCATGCCAACTCCGTCAGAGGAAAATTTTGGCACACCCCAAGCAACAATTTCCCACGAGGCAGTCAAGTCAACAGGACGGTTGAAGCGGCACTTTCCCAAATGTGCCGTCTTTTTGAGCAAAGTCAGCAACAACATCAGGAAATGATGAACCAAGTCATCAATATGGGAAATCACCGTGGACAGTATCAACAGCAATCAAAGTTATCTGAGCTACAGAAGACGCGTCCCCAAACATTTTCTCACACTGACAAACCTCTTGAAGCCGAGGACTAGCTTCGAGACATGGAAAGAAAATTAATTATTGCCCAGTGTTCAGACCTTGAGAAAGTGCTTTATGCTCCGCACTATCTCACTGGAGCAGCCGCATCGTGGTGGGAAAATTTCCTACACATGCACCCCAACGAAAATAATATAACATGGGAGGAATTTAAAGAAGGTTTTCGTGGGGCACATATTCCTAAGAGTCTTATGAAGATCAAAAGGAGAGAATTTGATGACCTCAAGCAAAGGACAATGACGGTGTCAGAATACAATAGTCAGTTTACTCTGCTGTCTCGCTTCGCCAACGAGGGCGTATGTCGGAAAACAAAAGATGGAGAAATTCCTAGGCGATTCGACACCCGCTTAAATGCCAACTGGTCGTGCACACCTTTCCAGATTTTAAGGCGGCTGGTGGATAAGGCCATTACCTTGGAGAATGAGAGGCGCAGCTTAGAAGATTTTACATAGCGGAAGAGGACCAGACTAATCATGCCCGCAACCACCGCAGCAAGACAGATGTTCAGAAAAACTGGACACCCAAACCCACGATAAGCGTCTCACGCCCAATCAAGAATTTTCATGCAAGGGACAAGGAGTTCACATACCGCCCAGGCGTTACATATTACGCTTGTGGAGAAGAAGGGCACTATGCCAAGCAGTGCCCCAAGCCAAGGAACTCGACCCCAAAGCCGAACAACGGAGGCAATAATTCGGCGCCAAAGCGCAACAATTTCTACCCAAATAACAACCACAGGAAGGGTCATCTGAACCACATGACCAAAGAGTAAGCACAAAATGCCCCAGATATCGTACTCGGTACGTTTCCTATCAACACAATACCTGCCATGGTTTTGTTTGATTCTGGAGCTTCTCACTCATTCGTTTCGAAAAGTTTTGCCTTGCAAAATAATTTTTCGATGCTTCCCTTGGAAAAATCTATGATCGTCAAGTCCCCTGGAATTAAGCAAGTTACCCAGAGTTATTGCCAGGGTGTAGTTATCGAGTTTGAAGGATTGAAGTTTCACGCAAATCTTATCGTGTTGGAAAATAAAGGGCTGGATGTCATCCTAGGGATGGATTGGTTAACCACCAACAAAGGTTTTATTGATTGCTTCAACCGGACCGTGATTCTCACCCACCACCACGGGAAGACCATAAAAGTTTCAGCCAAGGAAAGAAAAATATCCCGGCAACCAAGATTGAACAAAGTGGATATTTCTGATTTGAGCAAGGTTCGATGGTGTGTGAATTTCGGACGTATTTCCTGAAGAACTGCCAGGCATGCCACCAGACCGAGAGATAGAGTTCAGCATCGAGCTAGCACCCGGAACCGCCCCCATATACAAGAAACCATACAGAATGGCACCATCCGAATTGGTAGAACTGAAGAAGCAAATAAAAGAATTACTGGACAAGGGTTATATACGAGCCAGCTCCTCACCCTGGGGTTCACCAATTTTATTTGCCAAAAAGAAGGATGGAACACTGAGATTGTGCATAGACTATCGAACGCTAAACATGGTCACAATCAAGAACAAATATCCGATGCCACGAATAAATGATTTATTTGATCAACTCGCTCAGGCCAAGGTATTCTCAAAGATTGACTTGAGGTAGGGATACCATCAATTGAAAGTGCGAACCGAAGATATTCCCAAGACAACTTTCACATCCAGATACGGATTGTATGAGTTCACCGTAATGCCATTCGGACTAACAAACGCCCCCGCATATTTTGTTCACCTCATGAACAAAGTACTCATGAAGTTTATGGACAAGTTTGTTGTGGTATTTATCGATGATATTCTGGTATACTCCAAGACACCAGAAGAACACGCTGAACATCTCCGAATTGTACTAGGGGAGCTCAGGAAACATCAATTGTACGCTAAATTCAGCAAGTGTGAATTTTGTCTAAAGCAAGTAGGTTTTCTGGGCCACGTACTGACCCAAGAAGGTATTGTCGTAGATCCGGAAAAGGTCAAGGCCGTACTTGGCTGGAAGCCACCAGCCAGCGTAACGGACGTACGAAGTTTCTTGGGAATGGCCGGATACTACCGAAGATTTATTGAAGGATTCTCCACCATAGCAAAGCCAATGACACAACTACTCAAGAAAGATAGGAAGTTTGAATGGACGGAAGCTTGCGAGAAAAGTTTCCAAGAATTAAAGAGGAAATTAACGTCAGCACCAGTATTAATTTTGCCGGACATACACAAGAATTTTGAGGTATATTGCGACGCATCCCGGAAAGGCCTCGGATGCGTGTTGATGCAAGAAAGGCAAGGTAATCGCATATGTCTCGGACAACCGCAAGCATGAAGAAAATTATCCTACTCATGACCTGGAATTAGCAGCAGTTATTCATGCACTCAAAGAATGGAGACACTTTTACTTGGAAATCATTGTGAGATATATACGGACCATAAGAGCCTCAAGTATATTTTCACACAACGGAACTGAATTTGAGGCAACGACGTTGGTTGGAACTAGTGAAGGATTATGATGTTGGAATCCACTACCACCCGGGAAAAGCAAATGTAGTGGCGGGCGCCTAAGTGGAACCCTAGCCCAAACGACGACAGCCTGCCAAACCTGAGGCCCGAATTCTAGCAGGAGTTTGCTAAACTCAACCTGCTGGTAGTCACCGAAGGCAGCATATCAAATTTAGAAATACAGCCTACCCTAATGGAGACAATTAAAGAGGCTCAACATGGACACCCCAGCATTGAAGGCATTAAACGAAAAGTGAGTTTGGGCAAGGCCCCAGAATTCATTATCGATAAGCAGGGAATATTGTGGTACGGGGATAGACTTTGCGTACCAAATATCAAGGATCTTAAACAGCAGATCTTAGCTGAAGACCACACCGCCCCATATTCGATACATCCTGGAGGGACAAAAATGTACAATGATATTCAGGAAAAATATTGGTGGCACGGTCTAAAAAGGGACATAGCCACGTTCATCGCATGTTGTGACTCTTGTCAACGCATCAAAGCCGAGCATCAGAAACCGGCCGGACTTTTACAGCCAAATAAAATACCCGAGTGTAAATGGGACGAGATTGGGATGGATTTTATTATTGGGCTACCTCGGCCACGACGCGAAATAACGCCATTTGGGTCATCAGCGATAGATTGACTAAAGTAGCACACTTCATCCCGTGAAGACAACCCACACCACTCGAAGCTTGCTAGGCTCTATTTTTCCCGTATAAATCGCTTACATGGAGTCCCAAAGAAAATAATCTCGGACGAGAGGCACTCAATTCGTCTCCGATTTTGGGATCACTTACAACAAGCTCACGGGAACTCAAGCGGCATTGATTACCGCATACCACCCCAGACGGATGGGCAAACTGAGCGAGTAAACCAGATTCTAGAAGATATCTTTGAGAGCATGTGTCCTCACCTATGGGACCAGTTGGGAAGAGAGCTTACCATACAGAATTCGCATATAACAACAGTTATCGAGGCCAGCCTGCAAATGGCACCATTTGAGGCTCATGCGGCGAAGATGTCGTACCCGCTAAATTGGTCGGAAGCGAAGACAGCCATATCTTCGGCCCAGACATGCTCAAAGAGGCTGAAGATAAAGTCAAGGTGATTAAGGACCGACTCAAGACAGCCCAAAGTCGACAGAAGAGTTATTACGATCAAAAACATCGGGGGATCAGCTTTGAACCCGGTGAATTTGTGTACCTACGAGTATCCCCTATGAGAGGCCTACATCGATTCAAGATTAAAGGGAAGCTAGCACCAAGATTCATCGGACCATTCTGCATAGTGGCACGGAAAGGCACGGTAGCCTACCAGCTAGACTTACGAAGATTTATCCGGCGTCCTGACGTATTCCATGTCTCGCAATTGAGGAAGTCGTGAGCAACTCAGAGAAACAAGTACCCCATGAAAACATTGACGTGCAGCCAGACCTCACATATCGAGAGCATCCAATAAAAATCTTGGAAGAGTGCGAAAGGAGAACCCGACGAAAACCATCAAGTTCTTCAAAGTTCGATTGGAGCAACCACACGAGAGTGAAGCCACTTGGGAAAGAGAGGATTTTCTTCGGACAGAGCACCCACATTTATTTAAGGATCACCTGGAATCTCGGGGACGAGATTTTTCCTAAGGGGGTAGGTGTTGTGACACTCCAAAAATTTTGTTTTGGTTTTCAGCAAAAACCTTGTTGGTTTTGAAGGAGGCCATTTAAACCCTGCCACAAATCTCTTTCTCTCAATTTTTTTTCCTTTGACAGAAGATTTTTTACTTTGGCATCTCCTTCAACTTTGGTGTTTGGTTATTAAAAACCTTTCCTCTGATCTTCTCCCTCTCAATTTATTCTTTGTAGTTTATTTTTCTTTTAATAAAGAAAACCCTAGGAGTTTTGGGTCTTCTCTTATTTTGAATCCATCCATGGTTTTACCATGCCTCATGTGGAAAGTCTTCCCAAAACCCCTCCTTCCCCTTTGGGACAATTCAAATATTCTGTCCCAACAAGTCCAACTCATTTTTGGATTATATTTCATTAAATTCTTTTCCCAAAACAATTCTGTCCTTTATTTTGAGCCTAGGTGATTTGCAAAGCAAGTACCTAAATGCCTTTGAGTTTTGTTCTCAAACCAACTATTCTGGGTAGTCCCTAGCACACACAACCTAGAACCATCAAGATCCACTCTTCTTCTTTTCAAAATTTTCAAGTTTCAGCTTCTGCAAGTTTGAACCAGATTTGTCAAATTTGGTGAAATTCATATATCCTCTTCTCCAGAAATTCCACCAAAATTCAGGCAACCTCCAGTTGCAATGAGAAGCCTCTCCACCAAAAATCAGCTCAAGGAAAAATCCCCACATACCAAAATCATTCTGTCGAACACCTAGCATGCACTGTCACTTTACACTTTCAGTAAATTCAGAAATTCAGAGTTTAAGTTTCTTTGTCGTGGTCGTGTCACTGTCAGCAGGCGCTGGCGCGTTACTGCAACCTCTCCTCCTGGCCGGGCGCTGCACGCCCCTTGGACGGATCTGGGCGGTGGTGGCCAGCCTCGCCGGCGTTGGCGGTTTCCGTGGTGGCTGCGCCACCCGTGGCGGCCAGCGAGGGCCCGAGCCCGCTCGCCACGCCACCCATCGCCGCCCATTGTTCCCTGGCCCTCCGCGTGGCTCTTGCACGCCAGCGCACCCCCGTTGCACCGTCGGCGTTGCCGGCAAGCACAGGGCGCGCCCTCTGCCGCCGACGGACCCGCGCCGCCCCGTTCCGTCGAACTCCCCCCAAAGCTCCTCGTCCAAACTCGTTTAGCGTCTAAATGGAGCCAGTAGACCTCCACGTTGATGCTCAACCGCTAAACCACCCCGACCAAACCCTGCGCCACCGTAACCATCGCGGAGAACTCCGTTCACGGCCAACCCCTGATCGCCTATAAAAGGGGCCCGAGCTGCGCCCTCGAGCACGCAGCATCCCTACACCTCACCTACACTCTGCCAGGCTACTAGGAGGACCTCGAGGAGGTCTCCTCCCCCAACTCCGGCCGCCCCGTTCCGCCTCGGCCTCCACCTCGATTCACTCCGGTGAGGCCGTCCCCGGTGCCCTAACCTCGTCAGCAACCCTCTCGAGCAACCAGTAGCCTAACCCCCACCTCAATTCGCTCTACGCAGCACTCTCCGGCAAGATCCAACCTCTCCCGAATCGCCGTCCGCCGGAGCAAGGGCCGCCGTCAACGTGGTACTCGCCGGCGACCACCACAACCACCCACCGACGCGGAATGGTGCCCTGAGCACAGAGGTACCACCCGATCCTCCTGGCTCGCCGTGGATCGCCGCCAGCGACCACCGCAACCCTCGGGCGCCGACGAGCTCCATCTCCCCCCTTTTAAATTTTTAAACCTGACGGGTGGGACCCGCCTGTCAGTCTCTCATTTTATTAAACGAACCGCTTTCTGAAAGCATATTCTGGCAAATCGCTTTCCGGTTTGAACCGTTTTACGGACTTTTCGCATAACCCCACAGGAAGTTTCGTTTCATTACAGAGAAGTCCTTGGACCAAAACAATTATAACTTTTAAACAGAAAAGGATTTTTGAGTGATTCTTTTTCTGTCCTCTTCAAAAATTTGTCTAGTTTTTTATAAGATTTATTTGAAAAATATTTGGAATAATTATTTAGCACCCCTTGGTATTTACGTTAGTGCGTATATTTTTGTATACCGTAGATACCGAAGGAGGTGACGGGACCGCGAACTTCACCGAGCTAGGCCCCGACTACTCCGAACCAGGAAAGCATGTTTGAACTTTTGATATGATGAGTGTTTGGGCATGTTTGCATTAATTTAGTATCATGGCATGTTCATGAGCATCTCGATGAAAGTTTATCTCGTATGAGTTGAGGCAAGTAAGTTTCGGGAAATCCATGAGTTGTTGGAAACCTGTTGCATGGCCATGAGTTGGCATGAGAATGGGTAAGATGGCAGTGTTGTAGCATGCCAGTCTTATGCCAGATCGTTGACCCAGTGTCAACACAAATCAGTCAAATTCCCGTCCGTCTCCCCTTTCGTACTACCACATGTTTTCCGCAAGGGATACAGCTTAGTAAGTTGCAAACCGCTTTCTGGTACACACCAAATCGAGAGGCCGGGATAAGGGTTCCATGGCCCTGGATTAAAGCCTTTCATCCGTTCAGGGGGCATGGGTGTTTCTGGTTGGGACCGAGAGGGGGGCACCCCTTAGAGCGCGCGTATATAAATTTGATCCCATGCTATTCGAGATAGTGATATCCCCGTCTCCTAGTTTTTCTTGAACGCTGTCTAGGGTGATTCCTGGCAACGTGAGGTATGATGGGTGTGTACTGGTTAGCTGTGTTTCCTCTGAAATACCGTAAACGGAACTAGTCCTTCGTGACTACGGAAATCCGTTGGCTGTGGATATTTTAGTACAATCTCTGCAGAGTCAAAAATACTTGAAATCATTACATGTCCAAGTACTGTGTTCATCTTATCTTGTCAAATGTCAGTCCCGGAGACAGTAACTCCTGAGAACCACATGAATGTTAAAGGTTTCTTTCTTGCGGATGGACTAACCCGCTTATTGTCTTGTGATGAATATTTTTCGTGAGCACCATTTCTTGTAAGTTATGGATAATGAATTGTAAGCCCTTTCTGCGATGTCGCTCAGACGTCCGACTGTGGCATTGTTGTTTACTTATTTATGATATAAGCCCTTTCTGCGATGTCGCTCAGACGTCCGACTGCGGCATTGTTATTATTTACTTTTGTTATAAGCCCTTTCTGCGATGTCGCTCAGACGTCCGACTGCGGCATTGTTATTATTTACTTTCGTTATAAGCCCTTTCTGTGATGTCGCTCCGACGTCCGACTGCGGCACGCATGTCTTTTCTTTCATTATAAGCCCTTTATGAGGTGTCGCTTAGACACCCGACTGTGGCATGCTTTACTTAATTGTTTCGCCCTTCGAGGTGTCACTTCAGACACCCGATCGGTTTTGAGTTTATCTTCTTTGGGTTTTCGAGCGGACTACAGCCGATTCCCTTTTTACTTACCTTGCTATACTGATTTGATTATGCATTGTTAAAATTATTCATGTCGCATTCATGCATACATTTGTTATATCTTTTGTTCGAACTGTCTTGCAGTACTTTCAAAGTACTCACGGCTTATTGATTTGGCGGATCTTGGCGGCGATCTCATGGATGAAGAGTTCGATAGCGAGTCCGGCGCCTAGAGGAATCCGATCGGTCTCGTGCGACCCTGGATTAGTCTTTGTGATATATTCGCTTCGCTACCCAAATAAATTCACGAGCCTCACCTCGGCCTTTCGATGAGCCGCTTGATGTTGAGTCATATCACGCACTCCACTGTGTTATTCCACTACTTTACCTCGAGTCAGTAGTATTCCACCACTCCACTGTATCATATCCGCCACTTTCTATAATTATTGGCGTGCTTGTAATAGTTTGTCCAGAAACCTCAGCTCGACCCTGTAATATATCATATGCTACTGGCCTATTGTATCAAGATTTTGTCTACCAGTATGGGGAATTTTCCTCACACTAGAATTTATAGGTCGGTTTCTCAATAAATATTTTTATTGAAAAACCGGTCATGACATAAAATAGTTTATAAACCATAGAGAAGTTGGAATACAGTAGGTTTAACACCCATATAAATAAAGAATAAGTTCATTACAGTACCTTGAAGTGGTGTTTTGTTTTCTTTCGCTAGCGGAGCTCACTTGATTTTTTGTTAAGTTTTGTGTTGTGAAGTTTTCAGGTTTTGGGTAAAAGATTTGATGGATTATGGAAGAAAGAGTGGAAAGAGCCTAAGCTTGGGGATGCCCATGGCACCCCAAGATAATCTAAGGACACCAAAAAGCCAAAGCTTGGGGATGCCCTGGAAGGCATCCCCTCATTCGTCTACTTCCATCGGTAACTTTACTTGGAGCTATATTTTTATTCACCAGATGATATGTGTTGCTTCGAGCGTCTTGTATGATTTGAGTCTTTGATTTTTAGTTTACCACAATCATATTTGCTGTACACACCTTTTGAGAGAGGCACACATGATTCGGAATTTATTAGAATACTCTATGCGCTTCGCCTATATCTTTTGAGCTATATAGTTTTTGCTCTACTGCTTCACTTATATCTTTTAGAGCACGGCGGTGGTTTTGTTTTATAGAAACTATTATTCTCTCATGCTTCACTTATATTATTTTGAGAGTCTTAAACAGCATGGTAATTTTCTTAAATTGGGAAATTAATCCTAATATGCTAAGTATTAAAGACTAGTAAAAACTTTCTTATGAGTGTGCTGAATACTAAGAGAAGTTTGATGCTTGATGATTGTTTTGAGATATGGAGGTAGTGATATTAAAGTTGTGCTAGTTGAGTAGTTGTGAAATTGAGAAATACTTGTGTTGAAGTTTGCAAGTCCCGTAGCATGCACGTATGGTAAAGTTATGTAACAAATTTGAAACATGAGGTGTTCTTTGATTGTCTTCCTTATGAGTGGCGGTCGGGGACGAGTGATGGTCTTTTCCTACCAATCTATCCCCTAGGAGCATGTGCGTAGTGCTTGGTTTTTGATGACTTGTAGATTTTTGCAATAAGTATGTGAGTTCTTTATGACTAATGTTGAGTCCATGGATTATACGCACTCTTACCCTTCCATCATTGCTAGCCTCTTCGGTACCGTGCATTGCCCTTTCTCACATTGAGAGCTGGTGCAAACTTTTCCGGTGCATCCAAACCCTGTGATATGATACGCTCTGTCACACATACACCTCCTTATATCTTCCTCAAAACAGCCACCATACCTACCTATTATGGCATTTCCATAGCCATTCCGAGATATATTGCCATGCAACTTTCCACTGTTCCATTTATCATGACACATTCATCATTGTCATATTGCTTTGCATGATCATGTAGTTGACATCGTATTTGTGGCAAAGCCACTGTTCATAATTTTTCATACATGTCACTCTTGATTCATTGCCTATCCCGGTATACCACCGGAGGCATTCATATAGAGTCATACTTTGTTCTAGTACCGAGTTGTAATCATTGAGTTGTAAATAAATAGAAGTGTGATGATCATCATTCATAGAGCATTGTCCCAATAAAAAAAGAGAAAGGCCAAATAAAAAAAGGGAGGCCCAAAAAAATAATATAAAAAGGGACAATGCTACTATCCTTTTTTTCCACACTTGCGCTTCAAAGTAGCACCATGATTTTCATGATAGAGAGTCCCTCGTTTTGTCACTTTCATATACTAGTGGGAATTTTTCATTATAGAACTTGGCTTGTATATTCCAACAATGGGCTTCCTCAAATTCCCTAGGTCTTCGTGAGCAAGCAAGTTGGATGCACACCCACTTAGTTTCTTTTGTTGAGCTTTTATGCATTTATATCTCTAGTGCATCCTTGCATGGCAATCCCTACTCCTTGCATTAACATCAATCAATGGGCATCTCCATTGCCCGTTGATTAGCCGCGTTGATGTGAGACTTTCTCCTTTTTTGTCTTCTCCACATAACCCCCATCATTATATTCTATTCCACCCATAGTGCTATATCCATGGCTCACGCTCATGTATTGCGTGAAGGTCGAAAAAGTTTGAGATTACTAAAGTATGAAACAATTGCTTGGCTTGTCATCGAGGTTGTGCATGATGAGAGCATTCTTGTGTGACGAAAATGGAGCATGACTAAACTATATGATTTTGTAGGGATGAACTTTCTTTGGCCATGTTATTTTGAGAAGACATAATTGCTTAGTTAGTATGCTTGAAGTATTATTGCTTTTATGTCAACATTAAACTTTTATCATGAATCTTTCGGATCTGAATATTCTTACCACAATTAACAGGGTTACATTAAAAAATTATGCCAAGTAGCATTCCGCATCAAAAATTCTGTTTTTATCATTTACCTACTCGAGGACGAGCAGGAATTAAGCTTGGGGATGCTTGATACGTCTCCAACGTATCTATAATTTTTGATTGCTTCATGCTATATTATATTCTGTTTTGGATGATTAATGGGCTTTGTTATACACTTTTATACTAACCTATTAACCGAAGGCCCAACCCAAATTGCTGTTTTTTTTCCTATTTCAGCGTTTCGCAGAAAAAGAATATCAAACGGAGTCCAAACGTAATGAAACCTTCAGGAACGTGATTTTCGGAACAAACGTGATCCAGAGGACTTGGACCCAACGTCAAGAAAGCAACCAGGAGAGCACCAGGCAGGGGGGCGTGCCTACCCCCCTGGGCGCGCCCTCCACCCTCGTGGGGCCCATGTTGCTCCACCGACGTACTTCTTCCTCCTATATATACCTACGTACCCCCAAACCAACAGAGGCATCCACGAAAACCTAATTCCACCGCCGCAACCTTCTATACCCGTGAGATCCCATCTTGGGGCCTTTTCCGGCATCCTACCGGAGGGGGCATTGATAACGGAGGGCTTCTACATCAACACCATAGCCTCTCCATGATGTGTGAGTAGTTTATCTCAGACCTTCGGGTCCATAGTTATTAGCTAGATGGCTTCTTCTCTCTCTTTGGATCTCAATACAAAGTTCTCCATGATTCTCGTGGAGATCTATTCGATGTAATCTTCTTTTGCTGTGTGTTTGTTGAGACCAATGAATTGTGGGTTTATGATCAAGTTTATCTATGAACAATATTTGAATTTTCTCTAAATTCTTTTATGTATGATTGGTTATCTTTGCAAGTCTCTTCGAATTATCAATTTGGTTTGGCCTACTTGATTGATCTTTCTTGTAATGGGAGAAGTGCTTAGCTTTGGGTTCTGTCGGTGTACTAGAGTAGGGGTACCCTAGTATCCCGAACTCGTGCACGGGCAGTTGTAGCACCCCACGACAGGGCTGGCCCGATGACCGCCAAGATCCTCGGTGGCTCCTTTGGAGCCATTCAAGAACAAAGTAATCAAGACCCGGCAAGAGGAGCTTGCGGGAAGAATACTCAGTAGCGAAGGAAACAAGGCCCCGGTAAGAGGAGCTTGCCGGGAAGGCTTGGTGGCGATAAGCTCCCGGCGCGACAAGAACCTTGCTGACAAAGTACTCGCCACGACAAGTGACCTCTCTTCATCTCGCTCCAGCTCACCCGTAGCGTGTCACCACAGGGCTCTCCCAAGCACCCAGCGTGTCGACGGGCTATGCAGCCAGCGAGGAGCAGCGATAAGCGGCTGACGACAGGCTACCAACGTGGCAAGCGGGCGCGCAGCGGTCCTGTTACCTTTGTTGGGCGGCGAGGCAGGCATTGATGACTCTTGTCCCTTGCCGTCGAGTTAGGTATAGATTGCTGTACCAGCATGCAGCAGCGGTGTACCAACCTATGTTTTACCATCTTACCCTTGTCTACTTGCCACATGTGGTGACCCCTTATGCCTATAAAAGGAGGCCCAAGTGCAACGTGAAAGGGTTCGGTTCAACTCGGCTTAGTTCATTCTACTCATACGAGACCACACTCAGGCTAGGTTTTGTAGCTCCCATTGCTCCCTAGCAAGAACACAAGATAATCCACAAAGCAGCAGTAGGAGTATTATCTCTCCGGAGAGCTCCGAAGCTGGGTAAATCTGCTCGTGTGCATCGCCTCGATCCGCTCTTTGTGCAATCTCCGCCCCCCTCCAAACCACAAGGGACCCAGATCCCGTAGGTGTTCGTGGGACACGATCAGCTTCTCCCCGACATCTTTGGTGCGCCAGGTAGGGGGCGTCGAGGCTGTGTGAACCCGATCCGGCGGTCGCACGAGCAACTTCATCAACATCTTCGTCAACATGGCGCCGAAGAAGAAGTCTTGGCAGCAAGCAGAGCCGTCGCGTCGAACCCACCACCACCGGGCTGTCGGGAGGTGGGGAAAGCGGCGGAGGAACCGCATCGTCGAAAGAGCCCACGATGCCACAGATCAGGACAAGGCAGCACGGCGTCGGCGTCCGAGTCTGCACCGCGTCCTTCGCGAGGCGCGGGACCAACAGCGTCATGATGCTCGCGGCACCATCGCTCATTGGATCAAGGCCAAGCTGG
This sequence comes from Aegilops longissima, assembly GCA_021605205.1. Lineage (NCBI taxonomy): Eukaryota > Viridiplantae > Streptophyta > Magnoliopsida > Poales > Poaceae > Aegilops > Aegilops longissima. The sequence continues at coordinate 200,307,923 of CM038679.1, forward strand.
AGGATCCCGAGGCCCTCGAGACCCGCATGCACCTCAGCATGCGATGCAGTGAGTACGGTTGCTTAGGCGGGATGCTGCTCCTCTAACTTGGTTAGGAGTCGAGCACCTCCGTTCCTCGCTTCGTCACGCCGTTGCCGCCAACCACACCAGCGGAAGCCTTGGCTGAGCTCGATTACTTCTGATTACCCTCCAACGACCGATAAGGTCGGCGAATGGAAGGCCACAATTCAGAGTCTCATCGGCCGCCAGCGGCGGCGCCCCACGGCAACCGAGTGCCTCGCAGCCGCGGCAAGGCGACAAAGCGCGGGCTGATGGCGGCGAGACTTGCGAAGTGCAGCCACCGTGCACTCCCCTTCCGAAGACCAAGATCGCCGACTCACGGATCCACCTCGACAGCGACTCCACAGCGTCATCGGATCCGCGAGCTCGTCGTGACCAGCGCCAAGTTCTCCGAGAACGGCAAGAAGAAGACGCTCGAACCCGTATCGAGCGCCGAAGAGAAGCGCGCCGTCAATCTGACCAACGCGCCGAGCCCACTGCCGACTTACCGTACACGGTAGGTTGCCCTGCGTTCACTCGTGAGCTGCGGCAAGTCCGGTGGCCCGACAAGAAAAACTTCAAACCAGATGTGCCGGAGAAGTATGTGAAGGAAATATGCCCTAGAGGCAATAATAAAGTTATTATTTATTTCCTTATATCATGATAAATGTTTATTATTCATGCTAGAATTGTATTAACCGGAAACATAATACATGTGTGAATACATAGACAAACAGATAGTCACTAGTATGCCTCTACTAGACTAGCTCATTAATCAAAGATGGTTATGTTTCCTAACCATAGACATGTGTTGTCATTTGATTAATGGGATCACATCATTAGGAGAATGATGTGATTGACATGACCCATTCCGTTAGCTTAGCACTTGATCGTTTAGTATACTGCTATTGCTTTCTTCATGACCTATACATGTTCTGTAACTATGAGATTATGCAACTCCGTTTACGGAGGAACACTTTGGTACTACCAAAGCGCCACAACGTAATCGGGTGATTATAAAGGAGTACTACAGGTGTCTCCAAAGGTACATGTTGGGTTGGCGTATTTCGAGATTAGGTTTTGTCACTCCGATTGTCGGAGAGGTATCTCTAGGCCTTCTCGGTAATACACATCACATAAGCCTTGCAAGCATTGCAACTAATAAGTTAGTTGTGAGATGATGTATTACGGAGCGAGTAAAGAGACTTGCCGTAGCGAGATTGAGCTAGGTATTGGATACCGACGATCGAATCTCGGGTAAGTAACATACCGATGACAAAGGAACGACGTATGTTGTTATGCGTTTGACCAATAAAGATCTTCGTAGAATATGTAGGAACCAATATGGGCATCCAGGTTCCGCTATTGGTTATTGACCGAGAATAGTTCTAGGTCATGTCTACATAGTTCTCGAACCCGTAGGGTCCTACGCACGCTAACGTTCGATGACAGTTTATTATGAGTTTATAAGTTTTGATGTACGAAGGTTGTTGAGTCCGGATGTGATCACGGACATGACGAGGAGTCTCGAAATGGTCGAGACATAAAGATTGATATATTGGAAGCCTATGTTTGGACTTGGAAGGTTCGGATGAAAACAGGATTTTACGGAACAGGGGGTTACGGAACCCTCGGGGATCAATGGGCCTTGATGGGCCATAAGGGGAGAAGAGGAGGGCGGCCGGGGCAGGCCGCGCCCCTCCCCTCTAGTCGAATAGGACAAGGAGAAGAGGCGGCGCCCCTTCCCTCTTCCCCCTCCCAAACCTAATCCAACTAGGAAGGGGAGTCCTACTCGGTGGGAGTAGGACTCCTCAGCGCCTCCCTAGGGCGGCCGCACCCCTTGCTCCTTTATATCTGAGGGCGGGGGCACCCATGACACACAAGTTGATCTACGGATCGTTCCTTAGCCGTGTCGGTGCCCCCTCCACCATATTACACCTTGGTCATATCGTCGCGGAGCTTAGGCGAATTCCTGCGTCGGTGGAGCATCATCATCGTCCTGCGCCGTCGTCTTGTGGAACTCATCCCCGACGCTTTGCTGGATCGGGCCGGGGATCGTCATCGAGCTGAGCGTGTGTAGAACTCGGAGGTGCCGTGCGTTCGGTACTTGGATCGGTCGGATCGTGAAGGCGTCGACTACATCAACAGCGTTGTTATAGCGCTTCCACTTACGGTCTCACGAGTGCGTGGACATACTCTCCCCTCTCGTTGCTATGCCATCACCATGGTCTTGCGTGTGCGTAGGAAATTTTTGAAATTACTACGTTCCCCAATAGTGGCATCGAGCCTGGTTTTATCGTTGATGTCATATGCACGAGTAGAACACAAGTGAGTTGTGGGCAATATAAGTCATCTGCTTACCAGCATGTCATACTTTGGTTGGCGGTATTGTGAGATGAAGCGGCCCGGACCGACATTACGCCAGACGCTTACGCGAGACTGGTTTCACCGCCGAGCACTAGTTGCTTAAAGGTGACGGCGGTGTCTGTTTCTCTCACTTTAGTTGAACCGAGTGTGGCTACGCCCGATCCTTGCGAAGGTTAAAACAGCACCAACTTGACAAACTATCGTTGTGGTTTTGATGCGTAGGTAAGAATGGTTCTTGCTCAGCCCGTAGCAGCCACGTAAAACTTGCAACAACAAAGTAGAGGACGTCTAACTTGTTTTTGCAGGGCATGTTGTGATGTGATGTGGTCAAGGCGTGATGCTATATTTTATTGTATGAGATGATCATGTTTTGTAACGAGTTATCGACAATGGCAGGAGCCATATGGTTGTCGCTTTATTGTATGAAATGCAAGCGCCATGTAATTGCTTTACTTTATCACTAAGGAGTAGCGATAGTCATAGAAGCAATAGTTGGCGAGGCGACAACGATGCTACGATGAAGATCAAGGTGTCGCGCCCGGTGGCGATGGTGATCATGGCGGTGCTTGGCGATGGAATCACAAGCACAAGATGATGATGACCATATCATATCACTTATATTGATTGCATGTGATGTTTATCCTTTATGCATCTTATCTTGCTTTGATTGATGGTAGCATTATAAGATGATCTCTCACTAAAATTATCAAGAAGTGTTCTCCCTGAGTATGCACCGTTGCGAAAGTTCTTCGTCTTTGAGACACCACGTGATGATCGGGTGTGATAGGCTCTACGTTCAAATACAGCGGGTGCAAAACAGTTGCACACGCGAATACTCAGGTTAAACTTGACGAGCCTAGCATATAACAGATATGGCCTCGGAACACGGAGACCGAAAGGTCGAACGTGAATCATATAGTAGATATGATCAATGTAGTGATGTTCACCATTGAAACTACTCCATCTCACGTGATGATCGAACATGGTTTGGTTGATTTGGATCACGTAATCACTTAGATGACTAGAGAGATGTCTGTCTAAGTGGGAGTTTTAATATGATTAATTAAACTTAAATTTATCATGAACTTAGTACTGATAGTATTTTGCTTGTCTATGTTTCTTTGTAGATAGATGGCTCGTGCTATTGTTCCGTTGAATTTTAATGCGTTCCTTGAGAAAGCAAAGTTGAAAGATGATGGTAGCAATTACGGACTGGGTCCGTAACTTCAGGATTATCCTCATTGCTGCCGGAAGAATTACGTCTGGAAGCACCGCTGGGTGCGAGCCTGCTGCAGAACAACGCCGAAGTTGTGAGCGTCGGCAAAGCAAAGTGATGACTACTCTATAGTTCGATGTGCCATGCTTTACGGCTTAGAACCGGGTCTTCAACGGCGTTTTGAGCGTCATGGAGCATATGAGATGTTCAGGAGTTGAAGTTAATATTTCAAGCAAATGCCGGATTGAGAGATATGAAGTCTCAATAAGTTCTATAGCTGCAAGATGGAGGAGAATAGTTACGTCGGTGAACATATACTCAAAATGTCTGGGTATAATAATCACTTGATTCAGCTGGGAGTTACTCTTCCGGATGATAGTGTCATTGACAGAATTCTCCAATCACTGCCACCAAGCTACAAGAGCTTCGTGATGAACTATAATATGCAAGGATGACCAAAACAATTCTCGAACTCTTATGATGCTAAAAGCAGCGGAGGTAGAAATCAAGAAAGAGCATCAAGTGTTGATGGTCAACAAGACCACTAGTTTCAAGAAAAGGGCAAAGGAAAGAAGAAGGGAACTTCAAGAACAGCAAGAAAGTTGCTGCTCAAGAGAAAAACCCAAGTCTGGACCTAAGCCTGAAACCGAGTGTTTTCTTTGCAAGCGATGGACCTGAAGCGGAACTGCCCCAAGTATTTGGCGGATAAAAAGGATGGCAAGGTGATCAAAGGTATATGTGATATGTTATTGATGTGTACCTTACTAATACTGCATGATAGTACAGGTATTTGATCTTGGTTACTGTTGCTAATATTTGCAACTCGAAGCAGAACTACGGATTAAGCGAAGATTGGCTAAGGGCGAGGTGACGATCTGGCGTGGGAAATGGTTCCAAAGTCGATGTGATCGCGATCGACACGCTACCTCTACATCTACCATCGGGATTAGTTTTAGACCTAAATAATTGTTATTTGGTGCCAGCGTTAAGCATGAACATTATATCTGGATCTTGTTTGATGCGAGACGGTTATTCATTTGAAATAGAGAATAATGGTTGTTCTATTTATATGAATAATATCTTTTATGGTCATGCACCCTTGAAGAGTGGTCTATTTTATTGAATCTCGATAGTAGTAATACACATATTCATAGTGTTGAAACCAAAAGATGCAGAGTTGATAATGATAATGCAACTTATTTGTGGTCTTGCCGTTTGGGTCATATCGATTAAACGCATGAAGAAACTCCATCTTGATGGACTTTTGGAATCACTTGATTATGAATCACTTGGTACTTGCGAACCGTGCCTCATGGGCAAGATGACTAAACGCCGTTCTCCGGAACTATGGGCGAGCAACTGATTTGTTGGAAATCATACATCTTGATGTTTGTGGTCCAATGAATGTTGAGGCCTTGGCGGGTATCGTTATTTTCTCACCTTCACAGATGATTTGAGCAGATATGGGTATATCTACTTAATGAAACACAAATCTGAAACATTTGAAAAGTTCAAAGAATTTCAGAGTGAAGTGGAAAATCATCGTAATAAGAAAATAAAATTTCTACGATCTGATCGTGGAGGAGAATATTTGAGTTCTGAGTTTGGTTCACATTTGAAACAATGCGGAATAGTTTAGCAACTCCGCCACCGGAACACCACGGAGAAATGGTGTGTCCGAGCGTCGAATCGTACTTTACTTGATATGGTGCGATCTATGATGTCTCTTACTGATTTACCGCTATCGTTTTGGGGATATGCTTTAGAGGCGGCCACATTCACGTTAAATAGGGCACCATCAAAGTCCGTTGAGGCGACACCTTATGAACTATGGTTTGGCAAGAAACCAAAGTTGTCGTTTCTTAAAGTTTGGGGCTGCGAGGCTTATGTGAAGAAACTTCAACCAGATAAGCTCGAACCCAAATCGGAAAATGTGTCTTCATAGGATACCCAAAGGAGACTGTTGGGTACACCTTCTATCACAGATCTGAAGGCAAGATTTTCGTTGCTAAATTCGGATCCTTTCTAGAGAAGGAGTTTCTCTCGAAAGAAGTGAGTGGGAGGAAAGTAGAACTTGATGAGATAAGCATATCTGCTCCCTTATTGGAAAGTAGTTCATCACAAGAAAGCGGTTCTGTGATAACTACACCAATTAGTGAGGAAACTAATGATATTGATCATGAAACTTCAGATCAAGTTACTCTTGAACTTCGTGAGGTCAACAGAGTAAAATCGCACGAGTGGTGCGGTAATCCTATTCGGAAGTCATGTTACTTGACCATGGCGAACCTACAAACTATGAAGAAGCGATGGTGAGCCCAGATTCATAAAATGGCTGGAAACCATGAAATCTGAGATGGGATCCATGTATGAGAACAAAGTATGGACTTTGGTTGACTTGCCGATGATCGGCAAGCCATTGAGAATAAATGGATCTTTAAGAAGAAGATGGCTGATGGTAATGTAAGCTGTCTATAAAGCTCGACTTGTTGCGAAAGGTTTTCGACAAGTTCAAGGGTTGACTACGATGAGACTTTCTCACCGTGGCGATGCTTAAGTCTGTCGAATCATGTTAGCAATTGCCGCATTTTATGATTATGAAATTTGGCAAATGGATGTAAAACTGCATTCTTGAATGGATTTCTAGAAGAAGAGTTGTATATGATGCAACCAGAAGGTTTTGTTGATCCAAAGGGTGCTAACAAAGTGTGCAAGCTCCAGCGATCAATTTATGGTGCAGTGCAAGCCTCTTGGAGTTGGAATAAGCGCTTTGATAGTGTGATCAAAGCATATGGTTTTATCTGAGACTTTTGGAGAAGCTTTGTATTTACAAGAAAGTGAGTGGGAGCTCTGTAGCATTTCGATATTATATGTGGGCGACATATTATTGATTGGAAATGATATAGAATTTCTGGATAGCATAAAAGGATACTTGAATAAAAGTTTTTCAATGAAAGACCTCGGTGAAGCTGCTTACATATTGGGCATCAAGATCTATAGAGATAGATCAAGGCGGCTTAATTGGACTTTCACAAAGCACATACCTTGATAAAGTTTTGAAAAAGTTCAAAATGGATCGAGCAAAGAAAGGTTTTTACTGTGTTACAAGGTGTGAGATTGAGTCGGACTCAATGCCCGACCATAGCGGAAGATAGAGAAAATGAAAGATGTTCCTATGCTTCAGCCATAGGCTCTATCATGTATGCAATCTTGTGTACCAGACCTGATGTGTGCTTAGCAATAAGTTTGGCAGGAAGGTACCAAAGTAATCCAGAGTGGATCAACTGGACAGCGGTCAAGAACATCTGAAATACGAAAAGGACTAAGGATATGTTTCGTATATGGAGGTGACAAAGAGCTAGTCGTAAATGGTTACGTCGATGCAAGCTTTGACACTGATCAGACGATTCTAAATACATAAACCGGATCGTGTTTTTATTAAGCGGTGGAGCTGTCGGTTGGTGCAGTTCTAAACAAAGCGTCGTGGAGGGATCTACATGTGAAGCGGAGTACATAGCTGCTTGAAGCAGCAAATGAAGGAGTCGGATGAAAGAGTTCATTTCCGATCTAGGTGTCATACCTAGTGCATGGGACCAATGAAGATCTTCTGTGACAATCTTGGTGCAATTGCCTTGGCAAAGGAATCCAGATTTCACAAGAGGACCAAGCATATCAAGAGACACTTCAATTCCATTCGGGACCAAGTCCAAGTGGGAGACATAGAGATTTGCAAAATACATACGGATCTGAATGTTGCAGACCGTTGACTAAGCCTCTTCCACGAGCAAAACATGATCAGCACCAAGACTCCATGGGTGTTAGAATCATTCTTGTGTAATCTAGATTATTGACTCTAGTGCAAGTGGGAGGCTGAAGGAAATATGCCCTAGAGGCAATAATAAAGTTATTATTTATTTCCTTATATCATGATAAATGTTTATTATTCATGCTAGAATTGTATTAACGGAAACATAATACATGTGTGAATACATAGACAAACAAATAGTCACTAGTATGCCTCTACTAGACTAGCTCATTAATCAAAGATGGTTATGTTTCTAACCATAGACATGTGTTGTCATTTGATTAATGGGATCACATCATTAGGAGAATGATGTGATTGACATGACCCATTCCGTTAGCTTAGCACTTGATCGTTTAGTATATTGCTATTGCTTTCTTCATGACCTATACATGTTCACTGTAACTATGAGATTATGCAACTCCGTTTACGGAGGAACACTTTGGGTACTACCAAGCGTCAGCGTAAGCTGGGTGATTATAAAGGAGTACTACAGGTGTCTCCAAAGGTACATGTTGGGTTGGCGTATTTGAGATTAGGTTTTGTCACTCCGATTGTCGGAGAGGTATCTCTAGGCCTTCTCGGTAATACACATCACATAAGCCTTGAAAGCATTGCAACTAATAAGTTAGTTGTGAGATGATGTATTCTGAGCGAGTAAAGAGACTTGCTGGTGCGAGATTGAACTAGGTATTGGATACCGACGATCGAATCTCGGGTAAGTAACATACCGATGACAAAGGGAACAACGTATGTTGTTATGCGGTTTGACCGATAAAGATCTTCGTATAATATGTAGGAACCAATATGGGCATCCAGGTTCCGCTATTGGTTATTGACGAGAATAGTTCTAGGTCATGTCTACATAGTTCTCGAACCGTAGAGTCCGCTTGCGCTAACGTTTCGATGACAGTTTATTATGAGTTTATAAGTTTTGATGTACGAAGGTTGTTTGAGTCCGGATGTGATCACGGACATGGCGAGGAGTCTCGAAATGGTCGAGACATAAAGATTGATATATTGGATGCAATCTCCTCCCCCTCGGACCACAAGGGACCCAAATCCCGTGGGTGTTAGTGGGACCGATCAGCTTCTCCCACAGGGTTCATTCTTGGGTGTCCTTTCCCGGTGGCAGTGGGGCAGCAAAAGCACGTTTGTATTGTTGCCATCGAGGATAACAATATGGGGTTTATATCATGTTGCATGAGTTTATCCCTCTACATCATGTCATCTTACTTAAAAGCATTACCTTTTTTTGGCAATACTCTAGATGCATGTTGGATGGCAGTGGAGTGTGTGGAGTAATAGTAGTATGTCTGAGGCAAGAGTCGGTCTACTTAGCCATGAGACGTGATGCCCTATCATGATCATACCTAGATATTCTCCTTAACTATGCTCAATTCTATCAATTGCTCAACAGTAATTTGTTCACCCAGTAATACTTATGCTCTTGAGAGAAGCCAAGTGTGAAACTATATTTGGGTCTATTGTCCATCATATTAATCTTCCAACACTTAGCTATTTTTATTGCCTTTTATTTTACTTTGCATCTTTATTATAGAAATACCAAAAATATTATCTTATCATATCTATGGGATCTCACTTTCAGTAAGTGATGGTAGTAAGAAGGATTGACAACCCCTTTATTCGCGTTGGTTTGCTAGTTTTTTTATTTGTTTACGCAGGGTGCTGAGGGAGTTGAGCATGGCCTCCTACTAGATTGATACCTTGGTCCTTAAAAAGCTGAGGTAAATACTTATGCTCCTTTCTTTGCATCACCGTTTCCCTCTTAAAGGAAAACCAAAGCATTGCTCAAGAGGTAGCACATGTCATAAAAAGAACAATTCATGCACACAAAGTAAAGGCCAATACATAGTATAAACAATTTCTTGCAATTTTATCATATTGGAAACATAGAGGGTGGAGGTATAGTTCCTCTCTCATAGTAATTGCAAGTAGAACAACAAGCACATGCATATTATATCTATCAAAATCATCATGTGTAGTAGTATAGCATAACCCATCAATATAATCCATAATAAAGGACAAACTTCTCCGATATAGTGTAGTTTGGAGAATTCAAAAGATAATAGGACTATCATGCGTGGAGTGCAATTGCAACAATTTCATATTTAACATAAGGAACTATAGCAAGTTCATCTCCATAAGCATAATTCATATTGGCATCTTGGCCACAAGCATAGCAAAGCATCATCAAAAGGGATATTTCAAAAGAATCAGCGGGATCATAACAGTCATCATAATAATCATCCCGGTAAGTTACGAAGGGAAATTAAACAATGTATGAGTTGAAGAGTTACTCTCATTAGAAGGTGGAGCGCGGGTAGCTAATCCGCTCTTACGTCCTTTTGTTCTTCGCTCTCCTCATCATCTTTTTCATCTAATGAGGCTCCACAGTTTCATCAATTTCTTCTTCCATAGACTCCTACAAAATATTAATCTCTTCTTGGACAGCGGAGACTCTCTCAATAAAACCATCAATATCAGAATTGAATTCATAATTCTCATAGCAATATTTAAGGATAGCTAAATTTTCAGGTCTATAAACTGAATCATCAAAATCTTCAAAATCTTCAAACTCTTTAAACAAGATTCAATTTCACATGCACCCTTAAAAGCAACAAATTCCTCTATTAGTTCCACATCATAGTAATCATATATACCTCTAGCATAAAAAGCCAAGGTTTCATTATCATTAAATTTGCATGAAAAGGAAAGTGTGGACCTTCATCCTAGAGCAACAAGTATAATCATATCTCAAGCATAGTTGCCTAGCATACCAATACAACATATAAATTTGATCCCATAATAGTTTCCCTTTTTGAGTGGAAGCGATAATCCATAAAGTATTAAGCGTTGATCTAGCGTGTCTCCCATTACATAATTGAATGGGGTTTTCTGAGAGAGATTATCAAAAGTAGTACATAATATCTTTCACATAATGAGCATCGAGGGTTTTAGGAGGTTCCCATCTCCATGATAGCAAGTAAACCTAATTTCCTTTGGTATTTAGGTGTTGCTGCATCCATAACTAAAGATAGAGAACAACTAAGAACAACAAATAAAAATTACTTAGAGATAAAGCAAACAAGCACACACGAGAATATTACTACGCTATAACTCCCGAGCGAGCGCCGCGGAAAAGGTCTTGATAACGCACAAGTATAGGGGATCAATTGTAGACTCTTTCGATAAGTAAGAGTGTAAGAACCCAACGAGGAGCTAAAGGTAGAACAAATATTCCCTCTAGTTCTATAGTCCACCGATACAACTCTACATGCGCTAACATTTGCTTTACTTAGAACAAGTATGACACTAGAAGTACTTTGTAGATGTTTTGATAGGTTGCAAGATAATAAAGAAACGCGTCAAATAAATAGTAGGAGAGGAAGACACAACTAAGTTAGTTTTAGTAAAAGAGCTTTTTGTCAATGAGAAAGTTATTTGTCCTAGGAATCGATAACTGACCAGGCAATCATTATTGCAATTTTATTTGAGGGAGAGGCATAAGCTAAAATACTTTCTCTTATTGGATCATATGCACTTATGATGGGAACTATAGAAAGCATCAAACTACTAAATATCATTAAGGTAAAAACCCAACCATAGCATTAAAGCATCAAGTCCCTTTATCCCATACAAAAACCCCTTACTCGGGATTAATGTTCTTAATAAGCGAATCATTAATGTATTGCAACACCCTATAGGGGAATCCCTCATTTTCTTGGCGACCCGAGACACCATAGGACAGCACCAAATAAAAAACATGCAACTCAAACCAATCACGGTCATCAATTAACCCATAGGACAAAATGGATCTACTCAAACATCATAGGATAGCCATACATCATTGGGAAATAATATATAGTGTTGAGCACCATATTTAAGTAGAGATGACAGCGGGTAAAATAGGAGTTACCTTGCTGCATAGAGGGGAAAGTTGGTGAAATGGCGGTGAAGTTGTTGGTGTAGTTGCGGTGATGATGATGGCCCGGCGGTGTTCCACCCTTTGGAAGAGGGGGGAGGCCCCCTTCTTCTACTTCTTCTTCTACTTCTTCTTCCTTGACCTTATCCTTAGATGGAGAAGGGTTACCCCTCTGGTCCATGGTCTCCATGGCATGGGAGGGGTGAGAGCCCCAAGATTGGACATTCACCTTCTTTCTTTATTTCTGCGCTCTAGATTCGGCCTTTCACCGTTTCTTATTCTCGGTGTACTAGGTAAAGGGTACCCTAGTTCCCCAAACTTCGTGCCGGACAGTTCTGGGCCCAACGGCGGGCGGCTGATGGCCCAAAGACCTATAGCTCCTTGGAGCCATTCAAAACAACGGTCAAGACCCGGCAAGAGGAGCTTGCCGGAAATACTCGGGGCGAAGGAAACAAGGCCCGGCAAGAGGAGCTTGGGGAAAATGGGGGTTGAACCCCCAAGGCGACAAGGTTCCCGCCACGGCAAAGGCCTTTGGGCGGGCGGACCCTCTTCATCTCGGCTCCAGCTCCCCGCGTGTCCCAGGGCTCTCCCAGGGCGCGTGTGGGGGCTGTGCGGCCCGGGAGTGGCGACAAAGCGTGGACAAGCTACCATCATGGGACGGGGCGCCTGCGGTCCCTGTTGCCTTTGTTGGGCGGCCGAGGCGGGCTTGATGACTCTTGTCCCTTGCCGTGAGTTAGGTATAAGTTCTTGCCTTTGTACATAGCGGTGTACCAACCCTAGGTTATTACCATTGTAACCTTGTCTACTTGCCAATGTGGTAACCCCTTGAGCCTATAAAAGGAGGCCGGGGCAATAGGGGTTGGTTTGGGTTCGGCTCGATGAAAACCACCTCACGCTAGGTCTTGGGGCGTTGCTCCCCAAAGAACACAAGATAATCCACAAAGCAGGAGGGAGTATTATCTCTCGGAGGCTCGAAGCTGGGTAAAATCCGCTCGGTGCATCGCCTCGATCGCTCTTTGTGCAATCTCCCCCCCCTCCAACCACAAGGGACCAAGGTCCCATAGGTGTTTCGTGGGGCCGACCAGCTCACCCCGACATCTTTTGGCGGCCCGGTAAGAAGCGTCGAGGCTGTCGAACCTGATCCGGTGGTGCTGAAACCTTCATCGACATCTTCGTCGACATGGCCGAAGAAAGCCGTGGTGAACTGAGCCGTCGCGTCCCAACCCACCACCACCGGGGTCGGGGCGGTGGGGAAGCAACAAGCGGAGGGACCGGCGTCGGCTGAGAGGCCCCGATGCCGCCGGGTCCAAAGGACAACCGGCCGGCGTCGCCGTCGAATCGCACGCGTCCATCGCGGGAGGCGCCCGGGACAACAGCGCCCCGATACCGTGGCGCCATGCTCTTGGATCAAAGGCCAAGCTATGGGATCCCGGGCCCTCGAGACCGCATCCCGGCATGCGGTGCGAGTGGGAATGCGATCGCTGGGCGGGATGCTGCTCCTCTAACGGTTGGAGTCCGAGCACATCCGTTCTTCGCTCCGTACACCGTTGCCGCCAACCACACCGGCGGAAGCCTTGGCAAAACTCAATTACTCCTAGATTACCCTCAGCGGCCAAAGGTTGGCGAATGGAGCCACAATTCAAAGTCTCCCGGCCCTTGCAGGGACGTCCACGGCAACCAAATTGCCCGGGCGCGGCGAGCGAAAACCGAGCGATGGCGGCGATACTGCGGGGTGCACCCTACCTCCCCGGAAGATATTGCCGGATCCACCTCGGCGGTGACTCCGGCGTCGTCCGGATCCCGGCTTCGTCGCGATAACGCCAAGTTCTTGGGGGCGGCAAGAAAGGGCGCTTCGAACCCGTTCGGCGCCCGGAAAGCGCCCGTCAATCCGACCAGCGCGTCCGGGCCCACCGTCGATATGCATCGCCGGGGAACGGGTGACTTGCCGTTCCGGGTAAGGTTGCCCTCGTTCCTGTGGTGCGGCAAGTCCGTTGGCCCGACGAAAAACCAAACCAATGTGCGGAGAAATGCGGGGCAACCACCATCGGGTTCCTCGGCATCTACACCATTCGGTGCGAGGCTGCGGGGGGGCAGGCGACAAGATTCGCCAACTACTTTCCCTTGGTGCTCAAGCCAAGCGTCAGGATCTTGGCTCATGCACTTCGGAACTCTATTTCTTCTTGGGAGATTTGCCCCAGGTTTTTTGGCGCCTTCAGGTGACCACAAGCCTCATGGCGGAAGGTGATCTCCACCCTTTCCCGAAGGAGGGAGTCCCTGCAAAAATTCATCGGAGATTATCGAGTGCACTACAACATCCCGGGCGTCCACCTGCTGCGGTGATTAGTGCATTCCATCCGAATTCGAAATCCAGGGATGAGGAGGAGATGGCGATGTGCAAAGTGAAAACGTCCGCGAGCTCATCTGGCGACAAGTGTCTGTGCTGAAGAAGGAAGAAGGCTCCAGGGAGAAGTGTGGGAGCAGATGTCGTGATGAGGGACGCCCGGCAAGAATAGCGTGACGGAACAATAGGAAGAAAAAACCAAGAAGTACTAGTTGTCGAGCGTCCGGAAGGATGGTGCCCAACAAAGCCAAGGCAGTGGCTCGGCAAGGAGATTACCGTTGGCGCCGACCGCCAAGCTGTGGCGACGCCGACAAGCTGGGCTCAACAAGCAGATCTTGTAAAATCCACGCACTAAGAGCCCACGATCTCCAAAGCTGCAAGAAATTCGAGCAGCTTGTTGAGCTAAAAAGCTGAATCTGGCGAGAGACAAGAGAGGCCCAAGAAGGTGCAGGTGCAACAAGTAAAAGAGACCCGGTCGGGAGGGCCTTGAGCAAGGCCAAGCGGACAGAGCAGACCTCCGTGGCGCTACAAGGAAGAAGATGAAGATGAAGATGGCGAGGATTATGAAGGCGATGAAGCTGATGAGCATGAGTTTCAAAAGGCAGAGGTCCTTTGCATCGGCGGTGGTGCGTCTCGTATACCTCGCACCGCCAACTCAAGCAATGGATCGTGAGGTCAATGCAGCAGAACCATCCATAAGTCACCAAACCTCGAAGTGGTCCAGCCGCCCATCATCTTTGACATTGAGGATCACCGATCGCATCACTGCGGTCGGTGTTTGCCGATGTTGGTATCACCAACCATCCGCAACCTCAAGGTCACAAAGATGCTGGTTGTGCGGGCGGCCTGAATTAATCTCCTCTGCGGTACTCGAAGCTTTAAATCCGCGAGCTGAAGAAAGCGGTACTTTCAAGGAATCAACCGGAAGAGCAAGCCCAAGGGAAGATCACGTTGCGGTAACATTGGCGCGAGCTCAACCGAAGCTGAGAGGTCACGTTGCGTCGCCGATTTCCCATTGCCCTACAATGGCATGCCGTCGGCCTCGCAAGTTCATGGCGCCTCCATTATGCTTACAACCTACTCAAGATGCTGGCCCGATAGCGTCATTTCTGTCCATGGCGACAAGAAGGATGCACTTATCCTGCTGACAAGATTTACGGGATGCGCGGCGCGCAAATATAAAACACGCATTTGAAGCTCCGGGAAGAAGACCGCCAGGTCCGGCAAAACTCTGTTGCCCTCCGGCAGCGCACCTCTTGGTGCTGCGCTACCGTCGAGGCGCCTTCATCGAGATCCACGGCAAGTGCAACAAGGCGATGGCAGCTCCGCCAAAGACCAGAAGGTGCCGCCAAGGAGGGCGGCACTGGTGGTACCTTCACCATCGATGCCGCTTGATCCTAAATAAAGGCGAGCCGTTGCTTTCTGCGGGCGAATGTCGATGTGTTTGCATGGCAACCATCGATATCCCGGTGTTCCCGGAAAGTAATTGAGCACCACCTATTGTCCTGGG